>CM035136.1:46140494-47427369 GCA_020205605.1 Panax ginseng
TCATTTCAAAGACTATTTCGATAATACCATCTCGTTTGAGAGGGGATTTGTCATCTACAATGATGCTTCGTGCAGAGAGGTTTAGGATGTGTTCTCATGCAACATGGGAAAGTCATAGCCTATGCCTCATGACAACTCAAAGAATATGAGAGGAATTATCCTACTCATGATCTCTAGAGTCATAGTAGCAGCCATTTTTTGCGCTAAAATCTGGAGGCATTACCCAGATGGGGAGAAAGTGGAGATCTATACAGATCATAAAAGCCTCAAATATTTCTTCACCCAAAAGGAACTCAACATGCTGGAAACGACGTTGGCTCGAAGTTGTTGAAAGATTACGATCATACCATTCAATACCATCCTCGAAAAGCGAACGTGGTAGCCGATTTATTGAGTAGAAGATCATACGCGGCGAAAAGCGATATTGTCAACGCAAAGGCCCATTTTGTATGACTTACAAAGGATGGAGATAGAGTTAAAGACTCTAGGACCCACGTGATGATGTCAAATATACGAGTAGAACCGATTTTAATCGATAAAGTTAAAGTCGCTCAAGCTATAGACCGAGTCGATGCGTATGAGGAAGAAAGTACAAGAAGGTGCTATATTCCGAAGCAAGAATCGATGAAGAAGGAATACTTCGAAGTCAACTCCAGACTTTGTGTTCCTAACGACTCGATTTGAAGTATAAAATCATGATGGAGGCACACAACACACCGCTTTGTAATCCATCTCGGGAGTACCAAAATGTATCGTGATCTTCGACATACATTTTGGTGGAGCAATATGAAGAGAGAGATACATGAGTTTATCTCAAGGTGTTTAACTTGTCAACGTGTCAAGTGAAGAGCATCAAGTGCCAAAAGGTCCATTGCAACCACTTGAAATTCCAGAATGGAAGTGGGAGCACATTACCATGGATTTTCAAGCATCGGTCTTCCCAAGGTTTCTCAAGGCATAGATGCAATTTGGGTCATTGTTGATAGATTAACCAAGTCGCTTCATTTCTTACCTATACGAGAAACTTATTCACTTGAACGCCTTGCTCAGATATACATAAATGAGATTGTAAGACGCATGGTATGCCAAGATCCATAGTTTTCGATCGAGACCCAAGATTCACTTCACGATTTTGGGTTAGTTTGCAAAAAGCTATGGGCACGGATTTACGATCTGGCCAAGATATCATCCTCAAACGGGATGGGCAATGGAGAGGACTATTCAAACTCTTGAAGATCTATTAAGACTCGTGTCCTAGACTTCAAAGGAAGTTGGGACAAGTTCTTGCCATTAGTGGAATTCTCCTACAACAACAGCTTATCAAGCAAGTATATGCATGGCTCATTTCGAGGCGTCAGTATGGATTTAAAGTGTCATTCTTCAAAGATGTCGGGATGAGGTGGGTGAAAGCAACGTTGTTGGGACCGAATTGGTATGCATGACAACAAAAAAAGATTCAAATGATCCCAAGAACGTATAAAAACCTCACAAGATCGAAAAAAGAGTTATGGCCGATCTTCATCAAGGGACGTGGAATTCAATGTTGTCGAGATCATGTGTTGTTACGTGTTGCTCCATGGAAAGGAGTTACTTAGATTTGGAAAGAGAGGAAAGCTCAATCCTCGATTCATTGGCCCATTTGAAATCCTCGATTGAGTAGGAACTGTGGCCTATAGACTCGCTTTACCGCCAAGTATGTCTCGTGTTCATAACATTTTTCACATATCTATGTTACGTAAATATGTGGAAGACCCGAACCACATTATTGAATTAGAACCAGACGAGATAGCGGAAGATTTAACGTATGAAGAGGTACCTGTTAAAATCTTGGATAAGAAGGAACATATTCTACGCTCAAAGGTTATACCTCAAGTCAAAGTTTTGTGGAGAAACCACGATATTGAGGAAATGACCTGGGAGTTAGAATCTGAAATGAAATCAAGGTATCCTCACCTCTTCGACATACCGTGTATATGTACACCAATTTTGAGGATGAAATTTCATAAGAAAGGGAGGTCAGTAAGACCCCAACTTTTATGAATAAAGATTAATTTTTCTAAATATTATTTTGAATAATAAGGTGTGGATTTGATATAATGTTATAGTTCAGGTAATATTTACAAATTTTGCAAAGTAAGCAAGTTGTCATAAAATATTCATTTTAATTGGGGAATATTCATTTTATCAGGAATATTCGTACGATTTACACAATCATTGGTGGACCCCACAATGTAAATTATTGCTTGAGTTAGAAAATGATGTAAATAACTTTTTTATAAAAATAACTATAAAAGTTTTACCGTTAATCGTTGAAATACCCGGTGATAAAAGTACAAGAATACGCTGTGGTTGCATAGTAAGCACACAGTATTGTACAATATCTTTGATTATTGATGCTTACGTGAGAAGTCACCGCTTTTATTCAATTATTGCAACAAGAATTGTCGTGATAAGTATCTCATATTATTGATTCAATTATTGTCATAATATCACAATATTTTATATTATTAAATCAATAATTGAGACGATAAAGTTATCATATTATTATTTTGCATTATTGACAATGTCTAGAAAGTTTCATCGAGGAAAGGGGTTTGGTCACCTAATTGCGCTACCAATAAGGAGAGTCCTTATCGAAAAGCCCCTCTTTCCCGAGAATGATCCGTTGTTAATATTGTGAGTTATAATATTAATGATGAATAAATGTTATTAAAATGTGTTTAGTGAAGCCAAGTGAATTGAGATAAATAGAGAGAGTTTTTTATGAAGTATTTGTTATAAATTTGGCTTTATTACATGGACCCCCACTTACTCATTTTTCAAAATCATCTAGAAAGTTATCTCAAATTTTTTTTTATATATATATATATATATATATATATATATATATATATATATATATATATATAATATATATATATATATATATATATATATATATATATATATTTTATATAAAATTTTTATTTTTTTATATAAAATAGAATATATTATATTTTTTTATTGCATAGTACTACATAGTGTTTGCATAGTATATAAGCATAAGTATATAAATATAGTAAAAATCAAAAATCAAAAAATTTCGCTGTGATCCGTGAAATTCTGAAAAATTGTTTCACCGTGACCGTGATTTTTCTAAATAGTATCTTGCCATTCTCCTATAAATAGGATGCTTAGTTTAGAAATGAAAATCACACCGTAATCGTAGAATTCTTCTTCTATAATATCGAGCGTATTTTTCTTTTGAGTTTAAGGAAGCTTTGAGTGTAGAAAATAGTATAAGTTTTCTTCAAGAATATCTCCGCTATACCAGTAAATACTCTCCTTTTAAGGTAAGGGATATTATTTTTGTTCAATATTCGTAAGAAATAATATTTTCTTCCATACTCTGTAGTATGTAAGTAATATTATTTCATTTCATATTCCTAATTCTACACTCATTTTGTTAAGTATTGCTTCTATACTCCTTGAAATTAGTAGAATATCCTTGAAATTTATGCTTCATCTAGTATCTTTTCACAAAATATTTTTCAATTCTTTTATATTAACATTCTTGTTAAATTTTAATCTTTTCATGTCTTGTAGGGTACTATTCACGGGTACTATTCACATTAAGGACTATATAATCATCGTTCCACCATAAAGATCCGTCATAAGCCTAATAAGTAAATTAGTTCATCACAAATGAAATAAAAACTGAAATCATCAAAGTAATCATCATCCCAATTCCAAAAATTGAATTAAAGAAGTAAAATGAATACAAAACCACCCTTCCCCTTAGCTTCAATTTGGAATTCTCGTGACTCAGACCTTCAATCCTTCCTCCAATGAGTTTTCTCAAAATTCGGGCTTATAATTGCTAAATTAATTGTCCGATGTAATCTCCCTCGTTATTTATTGTTAATCTTCAGCCTAGGACAGATATTATGACCATAACTTGATGCCCAATATAGTTCCAAACTATGCCAACCTCGTTCCTTCGTGCCTCTCGCAGACATTACGATTCGATCAGAGTCTTTCCCTTTCCCGTACTGACCCGTACGGGTTTTCCTTCTTCAAGAGCCCATCCCGGCGAGGGGTGTAGTTCTTGATCGAGTACCCCCGCCCCATCGTGGGTTTTGTGAGTATGAAGTCCTCCTTGACGGGGGGTCAATCTGTAGAAGTCCAGTTTTAGTTCATTTTCTTGCCAAGTTTTGCCAGGAACCAACCTTTTAAGTCCAAATGCTACGCCACCCCACCTAAACATAAAATAACAATAAACAAGTAAAAAGAATCACAAAAATAAAGATTTAACACAATTTAAGCTCGAATTAGAGATTAATTCGTAGGTATAAAACCTACTCATCAAACTCCCCCAAACATAAACATGTGCTTATAACAACCCAAAATTTTGAATTATCCAGAATTTATGTTTAAAGAATTAGTTATTAATAAAATGAATTTTTATTAATACTATTCTATACTATGTGTTTATTAATCATTCTATAACCTAGGATGATTATAAGTCGGGAGGATTCTGACTACGAGCTAGATTGAACGAGTAAGAATTTTCAAGACGAAAATGAAAGTTTTCCAGAAACAAAATATTTTTCAGGGAAAAAGACGAAATAGGCACTATTCATCCGTTCCTGCTCGGAGATTTATTTTGAAATTCCGAGAATTTAATGATTACGTATAATTTTGAGACGTGATGGAATATTCAATAATATTTCAGTTATGGCAAAAATGAAGTTTTCGCATGCGGACTTAAAACCTAAGGGTTAGGAAAAGTGAGTTCCGAGAATTTTATGATTTCGTATAATAATTAGAGTTATTATGCATGAGAAATACGAGTATAATACTAGTTATTATACGGGTATAGTTCAAAGATTAGTACAACATATAATACGAATATCGTACGAACGATATACGAAGAGAATACGAGGATACGAGAATGGAATGTGTATGATACGATTAGTCTTAATGGACTTTGAGTCCATGGACTTTGTAGAATCCAAGTGGACTTGGATTATGTCAAGCCCAATGCTTTGTGAAATCAATCCCAAGATAGGCCCAATAAGAATTAAGGTAAGGCCCAAACTAAGAAATGAAACCGCGGATCGAACTGATGGGTAAACGGATGGGTAATAACCAATGGGGCAACCCATGGGGTGACCCATGGGCACGTGGGCTGGCCACTTGGCCACCAAGTAAGGATGGTGGCCAAGTAAACTTGGTGGCTAAGCATAGGAATAATAAGGAGGTTAAAGGGGCGAAATGACCAATTTGCCCTAAGCTTTGGTTTTCTATAAATAGAAAGCTTAAGTTCATTATTTTGAGTTTTTGAAAATCCTACACTTTGAGAGATAGAGAGATAGAGTTCGGATGGGAGAAGAAGAGGAAGAGGAAGAGGAAGAGGAAAAGCTTTGAAGGCACGCCTTGTCAGAGAGAAAGATATTAAAGAAGAAGCGATCTTTGGGATGAAGTCATTGCTGCATCTTTGTAACATTCCAGAATTTTAAATTGTAATATTAAATATTTATTGAATTATATAAATATTTAATGGATATGTTTATTGTTGAATAAATAATTGTTCAATTTGATTTGATTTGATCTAGTTAATTATTTGTTAAGTAAATAATTAAGGAGTTAAGAAAATTAATTGTTATGAGATTATATACTAATTTAATTTAATAATTAAGTTAGAGAGCTTATAATGATTAAATGAATTATAATATTTTAATTGGAATTTGTAATTAAAATAAGGTGTTAGTTAGTTAAATAAAATTATAATTATAAAGAAAATTATAATTATGTGGTAGTGATTTATGTGTTAAAGTAATTTAATAGATTAGTATTTGAATTGATTAAATTGATTATTTAATTAAATAGAAGTGTGACAAAGAACCTCGCTTTATAAAGGAGTTATTAAAATAAATTAAAGGAGTTTAATTAGTTTTGTCAAACAAGTCTTAATACATATTAAGTCTTTAATCTAATGATGTTTTATCAAACAAGGTATATGGATTAATTGATTTATTTTAATTAGGTTTACCAAACAAGGTATATGAGTTAATGGGTTATTTTTATTATGTTAGCCAAACAAGCCTTATGGCTTTTGAATTTTAAAACTTAGATAACTGATATCAATTATCTCTATATTAATATTATATAATTAATATATATTATTACTATATCGTTATATTTTACTACGTAAGATAGAGTTAGTAGAAGAAGAAAAAACTCGAGAAGAAGAAAAGGAATGAAGAAGAAAAATTGAGAGAGAATTGAGAGAATCCTAATGAGGTTTTGATAAAGGAATTGGAAGAAAGAGGTATTGTTGATCAAAAGAAGGAAAAAATCTTCATCATCTAGAATACAAGGTATCATCCAAACCTTTTCCTTAAAAAGTTTGTTGTCTTCTTTTTCTTCCAAAAAGTTCTCTGTAAAATTCTTGTAAAAGATGGATTGTTGGTGTGAATAGTTTATATGATAATTGATTGTTGTAAAAGGTTGTTTTCATAAGTTTATATATGATTATAGACAAACTAGTTCATGTATTATGTTTTTTATGAAGAAACTATATTACAGAGTGTTTCTGACACCCCTAAATCTGAGTATTTCAATTCCACGGGATTTGGTGTTCACTGTACAAATATCATCTATCTATCTACCCATAATAAATGCAAGCCAATAAAAATCTTCCCCTTAAGGGTTACAACATCTGAATAATAATAATACAATCCCAGGTTAAACTTACCTTAAACATCACATGGAATCATAAACAAATAAGTCTTAACAACATCATTAAATCAAGTCTTAAACAAAATACATCATCAAATAAACAACAAGTCTTCATCACTTGCTAATTTTGCCCTTTCCTTTACTAGTGGAAGGTTCATCAGTTCTTTTCGTTCTTAACTCGCAATATTATTATTAAGCAAGAGTGAGCACTATTGCCCACAAGTATAATAATGAAATAACAAAGATAATAACATGCGAGTAAATCAAATACATCCGAATAAAAGCTCAACTTTTGAATCAATAATGAATGACAAGAATCAAAAGAATTACGAGGGTCATAAGACCTTGAACTATGTCCTAGAGTTATCAAGAGTTATACTTGAAACCTTTAACGATCACTATAAGATTATGGACCTTTCTACTCGTACTTAGGGGATCAAATACTTAGTACCATCTTTGTGCACAATATCTTAACGCTTAACGCTGCGTAAGTAAATCCCTTTGCAGGTTGTTCATCCCATTTGACATTCGAGTCCGCACTAAAGGAAGTTTGGTTTGGATAATTCAATAAGGGTTCTAAAATTTAGAATGTTCATCAACTAAGGACTAGTTGAATAAATAAAGTTCACTAGTCTAATAAGGTTCAACGATAATGATATTCAATTCGAATAATAATCTCAAGAAGTATACAATAGAACAATTATTGTATAACTGAATCAATCATGCTTTGAAAAGATAATAAATCTTTAATATAACATTTGAACTTGAATAATAGTAATGATAATTTGCTCGGGGTAATTAATAAACTCGAACAATAATGACAAGTAGGGTTAGGAAACTTGCCTCGTTCGTAGATTACACTTTAACTAAGCACGTTCTTTGAATTTAATCCTACATACCATTCACATTCACAATATCAGTCAATTATAATTTAACTAATCATCATAAACCCATTCTTTTATCTAAACTTTGGTTATGACTATACTTAGTCAAATATCACACTTATTGTCACATAATAACACTTCATGAATAATAAGCTACTTCTGACATCAATAATTCAATCCACATGTAATTATGTTATTTACATGTTAAGTATTTATTTTAACATCTCATTATACTTATAACATATTTTTATGTTCATTACATTAGTTGCTATAATATTGCTAGACTTGAACACTTTAAAATAATTTATTTCTGAATGTTCTGGAGAATACTAGTGGTAGCCATGGTATTTCATTGTTATCTTCGATTCTCAAAGCATGGCATTTGCCAACAAGGCTTCGGTCAATGGCATTATGGCGTGGTTTCATGTCATGTCAAGATGCGACTCTCATTCTCAGAGTGGCCGTACAACTCATAGATTTGTGTACCGCATATAGAAATGGCAGTTCGCGAAAATCGTAGAACATGCCAATTTCTACCAATTTTTCTTATTTCTACACGAATTTAGACTTACCCATACATATATAATCACTACTTAACCTTCTAGCATGACTTTAACATGTTAAAACACATAACTAACAAAATTAACACATTTAATTTTACTGTTCTTGATGTTCTTGAAGGTTTTGAACATAAATCATGAATTTTAATACTATGGATTGGTTATAACACTGAATCCGTTCATTTAAGGTTTGGTCTCTTTGTATCAACATGCAAAATCAAATAAGAGTATAAGTTTTATAAAATCATTTATGTTTGACACATTAAAATCACGTTTAAGGCCATATGGCCATAACCCAAACTCTGTAAATTTTTGAAATAACAATTCATAGTATTATGAAACTTATGATATGGAATCATGCAATATATATAAAGCATGTTACTATGACATGAAATCACGTGTATAACACATAGTCAATACACTTTCCAACCACGGGTAAGCTAATCATAAACTCTTGCGAAGTATATACCTTATTTGATACCGGTTCTATACATTCTTTTATTTCACCTACTTGCGCTCAACGTTTGAATTTGACTTCAGAGAAATTAGACTTTGACTTATTTGTTGAAACTCCATTGGGAGAAACCTTCATTACATCAACTATTTATAAATCTTGTTTGATTCAAATCGGCACCCTCACGTTACCTATCGATCTTATCTCTTTGAAAATACTTGTATTTGATGTGATTTTAGGGATTGATTGGTTAACTACTCAACATGCTAAAATTTATTGTTTTCGTCAGGTTGTTAGCTTTCATATTCCTAACCAACCTATTATGTGAATTTAGGCAACTAAACCACTAAAGTCAATCATGGTCATATCAAGCCATAAAGTCATTCGTTTATTGAAAAATGGATGTCAAGCTTTCTTAGCCCATGTCACTGAATTTAAACAAAAATACGTCAGATTTGAATGATATTTCTATTGTTAATAAATTTCCTTACGTATTCCCTGAAAAACTTCCTAGCCTACCCCAGAGCGTGAAATCGAATTTTGTATTAACCTTGAACCCGGTACAAAACCCATTTCCAAAACCCCATATCGAATGACTCCTATTGAACTTCAGGAGTTAAAAACTCAACTACAGAAATTGTTAGACATCGGTTTCATTCGTCCTAGTACGTCTCCTTGGGGTTACTCCTGTTTTATTCGTAAAGAAGAAAGATGGGAGTATTCAACTTTGCATTGACTATCGAGAGTTGAATCATGTCACCATAAAAAATAGGTACCCGTTACCTCACATTGATGACCTGTTTGACCAGTTGCAAGGTGCTAAATTCTTTTCAAAGATCGATCTTTATTTCGAATATCATCAGTTAACGATTAAAACTGATGACATTCCAAAGACTGCTTTCCGAACTCGATACGGGCATTACGAATTCCTACTCATGACTTTTGGATTGACTAATGCTTCTGTTGCCTTCATGGATATGATGAATCGAGTATTCAAGGAATATTTGGATCATTTTGTGGTCATTTTTATTGATGACATCCTCATATACTCCAAAAGCCGTAAAGATCATGAGCAACACTTGAGGCTGATACTCCCAAAGCTTCGTGAAACAAGTTATATGCCAAGTTGAAGAAATGCGAGTCCTGGCTTGAGGAAGTAGCATTCCTTGGGCACGTGATATCAAATCATAGAATATCTGTTGACCTAACAAAGATTGAAGCAATACAAAGCTGGAAGCAACCTAAGTCAGTGATCGAAGTACGTAGCATTCTGGGCTTAGCTGGTTATTATCAGAGATTCGTAGAAGGATTTTCTCGAATCGCTACTCCATTAACTCAGCTGACTTGAAAAGATATAAAATTCGGTTGGAGAGAGGAATGTGAGAAGAGTTTTCAAGAACTCAAGTGGAGACTCATTTCAGCACCTGTTTTGATAATACCATATGGTTCGGAGGGATTTTTCATCTTCAATGATGCTTCATTGGAAAGTCATAGCCTATGCCTCATGACAACTCAAAGAATATGAGAGGAATTATCCTACTCGTGATCTAGAGTTGGCAGCAGTCATTTTTGCACTAAAGATCTGGAGACATTACCTGTATGGGGAGAAAGTGGAAATCTATACGAATCATAAAAGCCACAAATATTTCTTCACCCAAAAGGAACTCAACATGCGGCCACGACGTTGGCTCGAGCTGTTGAAAGATTACGATCATACCATTCAATACCATCTTGGAAAAGCAAACATGGTAGCTGACGCGTTGAGTAGAAGATCATATGCGGGTACGAGTGCGATATTGTCAATGTAAAGGCCCATTTTGTATGAGTTTCAAAGGATGGAGGTAGAGTTAAAGACTCTAGGGACCCACGTGATGATGTCAAATATACAAGTAGAACTGACTTTAATCGATAAAGTTAAAGCTGCTCAAGCTACAGAACTGGAGCTAATGCGTATGAGGAAGAAAGTGCAAGAAGGTGCTATTCCAGAAGCAAAAATCGATGAAGAAGGAATACTTCAAGTCAACTCCAGACTTTGTGTTCCTAATGACTCTGATTTGAAGTATAAACTCATAATGGAGGCACACAACATACCGTTTGCAATCCATCCTGGGAGTACCAAAATGTATTGTGATTTTTGTCATACATTTTGGTTGAGCAATATAAAGAGAGAGATAGCTGAGTTTATCTCAAGGTGTCTAACTTGTCAACGTTTCAAGGCGGAGCATCAAGTGCCAAAAAGTTCATTACAACCACTTGAAATTCCAGAATGGAAGTGGGAGCACATTACCATGGATTTCGTTACTGGTCTTCCCAAGGTTTCTTAAGGCATAGATGCAATTTGGGTCATTGTCGATAGATTAACCAAGTCTGCTAATTTCTTACCTATACGAGAAACATATTCACTTGAACGTCTTGCTCGTATATACATAAATGAGATTGTAAGACTACATGGTATGCCAATATCCATAGTTTTTGATCGAGACCCAATATTAACTTCACGGTTTTGGGTCAGTTTGCAGAAAGTTATGGGAACGGATTTACGATTATGTTCTGCATATCATCCTTAGACGGATGGACAGTTGGAGAGGACTATTCAAACTCTTGAAGATTTATTAAGACTCTGTGTCCTAGACTTCAAAGGAAGTTGGGACAAGTTCTTGCCATTAATGGAATTCTCCTACAACAATAGCTATCAAACAAGTATATGCATGGCTCTATTCGAGGCTTTGTATGGACGCAAGGGTCATTCTCTAGTATGCTTGGACGAGGTGGGTGAAGTAACGTTGTTGGGACCGGAATTGGTACGAATGACAACAAAAAGATTCAAATGATCCAGCAACGTATACGAACCTCACAAGATCGACAAAAGAGTTATGGTGATCTTCATTGAAGGGATGTGGAATTCAATGTTGGAGATTATGTGTTGTTACGTGTTGCTCCATAGAAGGGAGTTACGAGATTTTTTAAGAGAGGAAAGCTCAATCCTTGAGTCATTGGCCCATTTGAAATCCTCGATCTAGTAGAAACTGTGGCTTATAGACTCGCCTTACCGCCAAGTATGTCTCGTGTTCATAATGTTTTTCACATATCTATGTTACGTAAATATGTGGAAGACCTGAACCAAATTATTGAATTAGAACCAGAAGAGATAACGGAAGATTTAACATATGAAGAGGTACCTATTAAAACCATGGATAAGAAGGAATATATTCTACACTCCAAGGTTATACCTCAATTCAAAGTTTTGTGGAGAAATCACGATGTTGAGGAAATGACCTGGGAGTTAGAATCTGAAATGAAATCAAGGTATCCTCACCTCTTCGATATACCAGATATGTACACCAATTTCGAGGACGAAATTTTATAAGAAGGAGGTTTTAGGACCCCAACTTTTATGAATAAAGATTAATTTTCTCTAAATATTATTTTTGAATAATAAGGTGTGGATTTGATATAATGTTATAGATGTGGATAATATTTACAAAATTTTCAAAGTAAGCAAGTTGTCATAAAATATTCATTTGGTCGGAAAATATTCGCCTTTATCAGAAAATATTCGTACGACGACACAATCATTGGTGGACCCCTTAATGGAATTACTGTCGAATTTAGAAAGCGACAGAAATAACCTTTTATAAAAATAACAGTAAAAGTTTTACCGTTAACTGTTTAAATATTCGGTGATAAAAGTACAGTAATACGCGTGGTTTTATAGTATTACATGGTATTGTACAATATCTTTGATTATTGATGCTTACGTGAGAAGTCACTCAGTTATACTCAATTATTGCAACAATAGTTGTTGCATAGTATCTCATATTATTGATTCAATTATTGTCATAATATCATCTTCATAATATTTTATATTATTAAATAAATAATTGAGACGATAAAGTTATTCATATTATTATTGCGTTATTGACAATGTCTAGAAAGTTCTGTCGAGGAAAGGGGTTTGGTTACCTAATTGCGCGCCAATAAGGAGAAGTCCTTATCAGAAAGCTTCCTCTTTCTTGAGAATGATCTGGTTGTTAATATTGTGAGTTATAATATTAATGATGAAAAAATGTTATTAAAAATGTGTTTAGTGAAGCCAAGTGAATTGAGATAAATAGAGAAGTTTATTATGAAGTATTTGTTATAAATTTGGCTTATTACATGGACCCCCACTTACTCATTTTTCAAAATCATCGGTAGAAAGTTATCTCAAATTTTTTTTATTACTTATATATATATATATAATGTGTGTGTGTACGTGTGTGTGTTAATATAATATAATATATATATATATAATATAATATTTTATATAAAATATTATATTTTTATATAAAATAGAATATATTATATTTTATTTGATTGCATAGTACTACATAGTGTTTGCATAGTACTGCATAGTGCAGCATAGTGTTGCATAGTAAAAATCATGTGAATTCGATTCTACGCCTGTGAATTCGTCCAAAATTTTACTGTGCAATCTGTGATTTTTCCTAAATAGTATCTTGCCATTCTGCTATAAATAGGATGCTTAGTTTAGAAATGAAAATCACACCAGAATCATAGAATTGTTCTTTTATAATATTGAGCGTATTTCTTTTGAGTTTAAGGAAGCTTTGAGTGTAGAAAGTAGTATAAGTTTTCTTCAAGAATATCTCCGCCATACCAGTCAGAAATACTCTCCTTTTAAGATAAGGGATATTATTTGTGTTCAATATTCGTAAGAAATAATATTTTCTTCCATACTCTGTAGCATTTAAGTAATATTATTTCGTTTCATATTCCTAATTCTACACTCATTTTGTTAAGTATTGCTTCTATACTCCTTGAAATTAGTAGAATATCCTTGAAATTTATGCTTCATTTAGTATCTTTTCACGACAATATTTTTCTGAACATTCTTGTTAAATTTTTATCTTTTCATGTCGAGGTACTATTCACGGGGTACTATTCACGAAGTACTATTGTTGGGTAAAATCTAAATACGCTCACACGCAAGTGTACGTGGGCAACAAGTAATATAATGATAAGTCAAGTATCGTTCCCAACCGAGACTAGTATGAAATTAATCCTAACAATTACCAGCTTTATATTAATCCAAATTTTATTAAACTATCCAATTCAATGATTATAATTATTAAAAACTAAAAACATGAAAATATTAAGCAATCAACAAACTTAAAAACTGTAATTTCAAGCAAATAATGGAAAATTAGGCTTACAACTTCACTTGTAGTATCACTCTGATTACTACACCCTATTTCAGTTCAATTCACTATCCCAGTTTATTAATCAAGAACACTCAAGTAGAACTAGCCATCTCTCGATGTACTAATACCATATTAACTTAAATCCATAAATTAGATAGAATTAAGCTAAACACCTTAATCAACTAATTCATTATATCTTTGTGTGAATTACAATCAAACAGGGTTTAAGTTCAAGTTCTCTATTCGATTACCTATGACGTTAAGCATATCTCTACCCTAACATTCATCAAGATTCCATTCAATCACATAATTCAAGAACAGATGCTATAGTGACTAGGTCTAGATTCATATTTCATCTCTAGAGTCCATACAATTCCACACAGAATTGGTGATCAAGCAATTAATAAATTAAAGCACAAATCACAATAGATAAAGTAAATGATAGATTATTAAACTGAAATTAAGGACTATATAATCATCGTTCCACCATAAAGATCCGTCATAAGCCTAATAAGTAAATTAGTTCATCACAAATGAAATAAAAACTGAAATCATCAATGTAATCATCATCCCAATTCCAAAAATTGAATTAAAGAAGTAAAATGAATACAAAACCACCCTTCCCCTTAGCTTCAATTTGGAATTCTCGTGACTCAGACCTTCAATCCTTCCTCCAATGAGTTTTCTCAAAATTCGGGCTTATAATTGCTAAATTAATTGTCCGATGTAATCTCCCTCGTTATTTATTGTTAATCTTCAGCCTAGGACAGATATTATGACCATAACTTGATGCCCAATATAGTTCCAAACTATGCCAACCTCGTTCCTTCGTGCCTCGCAAAGACATTACGATTCGATCAGAGTCTTTCCCTTTTCCGTGCATTTCCTGTGGGGTTTTCCTTCTTCAAGAGCTCCGCCCCCATGTAGGGTGTAGTTCTTGATTGAGTACCCCCGCCCCATCGTGGGTTTTGTGAGTATGAAGTCCTCCTTGACGGGGGGTCAATCTGTAGAAGTCCAGTTTTAGTTCATTTTCTTGCCAAGTTTCGCCAGGAACCAACCTTTTAAGTCCAAATGCTACGCCACCCCACCTAAAACATAAAATAACAATAAACAAGTAAAAAGAATCACAAAAATAAAGATTTAACACAATTTAAGCTCGAATTAGAGATTAATTCGTGAGTATAAAACCTACTCATCAAACTCCCCAAACATAAACATGTGCTTATAACAACCCAAAATTTTGAATTATCCAGAATTTATGTTTAAAGAATTAGTTATTAATAAAATGAATTTTTATTAATACTATTCTATACTATGTGTTTATTAATCATTCTATAACCTAGGATGATTATAAGTCGGGAGGATTCTGACTACGAGCTAGATTGAACGAGTAAGAATTTTCAAGACGAAAATGAAAGTTTTCCGTAAACAAAATATTTTTTCAGGAAAAAGACGAAATAGGCACTATTCATCCGTTCCTGCTCGGAGATTTATTTTGAAATTCCGAGAATTTAATGATTACGTATAATTTTGGGACGTGATGGAATATTCAATAATATTTCAGTTATGGCAAAAATGAAGTTTTAGCGACGCGACTTAAAACCTAAGGGTTAGGAAAAGTGAGTTCCAGAATTTTATGATTTCAGTATAATAATTAGAGTTATTATGCATGAGAAATACGAGTATAATACTAGTTATTATATCTGGGTATAGTTCAAAGATTAGTACAACATATAATACGAATATCGTATTTAACGATATCTGAAGAGAATAATGAGGATACGAGAATGGAATGTGTATGATACGATTAGTCTTAATGGACTTTGAGTCCATGGACTTTGTAGAATCCAAGTGGACTTGGATTATGTCAAGCCCAATGCTTTGTGAAATCAATCCCAAGATAGGCCCAATAAGAATTAAGGTAAGGCCCAAACTAAGAAATGAAACCGCGGATCGAACTGATGGGTAAACGGATGGGTAATAACCAATGGGGCAACCCATGGGGTGATCCATGGGCATGTGGGCTGGTCACTTGGCCACCAAGTAAGGATGGTGGCCAAGTAAACTTGGTGGCTAAGCATAGGAATAATAAGGAGGTTAAAGGGGCGAAATGACCAATTTGCCCTAAGCCTTGGTTTTCTATAAATAGAAAGCTTAAGTTCATTATTTTGAGTTTTTGAAAATCCTACACTTTGAGAGATAGAGAGATAGAGTTCGGATGGGAGAAGAAGAGGAAGAGGAAGAGGAAGAGGAAGAAGAAAAGCTTGCCCGAGTGCACGCCTTGTCCGAGAGAAAGATATTAAAGAAGAAGCAGATCTGGATGAAGTCTCATTCACGATCTTTGTAACATTCCGTAATTTTAATTGTAATATTAAATATTTATTGAATTATATAAATATTTAATGGATATGTTTATTGTTGAATAAATAATTGTTCAATTTGATTTGATTTGATCTAGTTAATTATTTGTTAAGTAAATAATTAAGGAGTTAAGAAAATTAATTGTTATGAGATTATATACTAATTTAATTTAATAATTAAGTTAGAGAGCTTATAGTGATTAAATGAATTATAATATTTTAATTGGAATTTGTAATTAAAATAAGGTGTTAGTTGGTTAAATAAAATTATAATTATAAAGGAAATTATAATTATGTGGTAGTGATTTATGTGTTAAAGTAATTTAATAGATTAGTATTTGAATGGATTAAATTGATTATTTAATTAAATAGAAGTGTGACAAAGAACCCTGCTATAAAGGAGTTATTAAAATAAATTAAAGGAGTTTAATTAGTTTTGCCAAACAAGTCTTAATACATATTAAGTCTTTAATCTAACAGTGTTTTATCAAACAAGGTATATGGATTAATTGATTTATTTTAATTAGGTTTACCAAACAAGGTATATGAGTTAATGGGTTATTTTTATTATGTTAGCCAAACAAGCCTTATGGCTTTTGAATTTTAAAACTTAGATAACTGATATCAATTATCTCTATATTAATATTATATAATTAATATATATTATTACTATATACGTTATATTTTACTACGTAAGATAGAGTTAGTAGAAGAAAAAAACTCAGAAGAAGAAAAAGGAATAGAAGAAGAAAAATTGAGAGAGAATTGAGAGAATCCTAACAGGTTTTGATAAAGGAATTGGAAGAAAGAGGTATTGTTGATCAAAAGAAGGAAAAAATCTTCATCATCTAGAATACAAGGTATCATCCAAACCTTTTCCTTAAAAAGTTTGTTGTCTTCTTTTTCTTCCAAAAAGTTCTCTGTAAAATTCTTGTAAAAGATGGATTGTTGGTGTGTATAGTTTATATGATAATTGATTGATGTAAAAGGTTGTTTTCATAAGTTTATATATGATTATAGACAAACTAGTTCATGTATTATGTGTTTTATGAAGAAACTATATTACAGAGTGTTTGTGACACCCCTAAATCTGAGTATTTCAATTCCACGGGATTTGGTGTTCACTGTACAAATATCATCTATCTATCTACCCATAATAAATGCAAGCCATGCAATAGATAGAATAAAAATCTTCCTCTTAAGGGTTACAACATCTGAATAATAATAATACAATCCCAGGTTAAACTTACCTTAAACATCTGTGCGGAATCATAAACAAATAAGTCTTAACAACATCATTAAATCAAGTCTTAAACAAAATACATCATCAAATAAACAACAAGTCTTCATCACTTGCTAATTTTGCCCTTTCCTTTACTAGTGGAAGGTTCATCAGTTCTTTCGTTCTTAACTGCAATGTTATTATTAAGCAAGAGTGAGCACTATTGCCCACAAGTATAATAATGAAATAACAGTATAATAACATGCGAGTAAATCAAATACATCTGAATAAAAGCTCAACTTTTGAATCAATAATGAATGACAAGAATCAAAAGAATTCTGAGGGTCATAAGACCTTGAACTATGTCCTAGGTTATCAAGAGTTATACTTGAAACCTTTAACAGTCATAAGATTATGGACCTTTCTACTCGTACTTAGGGGGATCAGCCCTTAGTACCCATCACATGCATTAATATCTTAACGCTAACGCGTAAGTAAATCCCTTTGCAGGGTTGTTCATCCCAGTTTGACATTCGAGTCCGCACCAAAGGAAGTTTGGTTTGGATAATTCAATAAGGGTTCTAAAATTTAGAATGTTCATCAACTAAGGACTAGTTGAATAAATAAAGTTCACTAGTCTAATAAGGTTCAACGATAATGATATTCAATTCGAATAATAATCTCAAGAAGTATACAATAGAACAATTATTGTATAACTGAATCATGCTTTGAAAAGATAATAAATCTTTAATATAACATTTGAACTTGAATAATAGTAATGATAATTTACTCGGGGTAATTAATAAACTCGAACAATAATGACAAGTAGGGTTAGGAAACTTGCCTCGTTCGTAGATTACACTTTAACTAAGCACGTTCTTTGAATTTAATCCTACATACCATTCACATTCACAATATCAGTCAATTATAATTTAACTAATCATCATAAACCCATTCTTTTATCTAAACTTTGGTTATGACTATACTTAGTCAAATATCACACTTATTGTCACATAATAACACTTCATGAATAATAAGCTACTTCTGACATCAATAATTCAATCTACATGTAATTATGTTATTTACATGTTAAGTATTTATTTTAACATCTCATTATACTTATAACATATTTTTATGTTCATTACATTAGTTGCTATCATATTGCTAGACTTAAACACTTTAAAATAATTTATTTCTGAATGTTCTGGAGAATACTAGTGGTATACTGTGGCGCCAATCTGTTAGATCGATTTCTACACATTTGCATGACACATATTGCTTACCGGTCAATGGCATTCTTGGCGTGGTTTCAAGGTCAATGCGACTCTCATTCCTCAGAGTCGTACAACAACAAGACTATGTATAAGACACGAAATGGCGATTCATGAAAATCATAGAACATGCCAATTTCTACCAATTTTTCTTATTTCTACACGAATTTAGACTTACCTATACATATATAATCACTACTTAACCTTCTAGCATGACTTTAACATGTTAAAACACATAACTAACAAAATTAACACATTTAATTTTACTGTTCTTGATGTTCTTGAAGGTTTTGAACATAAATCATGAATTTTAATACTATGGATTGGTTATAACACCGAATCCGTTCATTTAAGGTTTGGTCTCTTTGTATCAACATGCAAAATCAAATAAGAGTATAAGTTTTATAAAATCATTTATGTTTGACACTTTAAAATCACGTTTAAGGCCATATGGCCATAACCCAAACTCTGTAAATTTTTGAAATAACAATTCATAGTATTATGAAACTTATGATATGGAATCATGCAATATATATAAAGCATGTTACTATGACATGAAATCACGTGTATAACACATAGTCAATACACTTTCCAACCAAAGAGAATTTTACAGAAATTGGAGAGCTATATTTTATAACATTCAATGTCGTAGAAAAGAATTGGGTTAATGGGATTACCTAAGCATAGAATTAAAAGAAGTTGAATTCCTTCTCAGATGACTCTCACAAACATCTAAAGTAACTCTGAATTCTAAACTCTTTCTCTGTATCTCTCTCTGTTGTGTATTCTAGACTTAGGCAATTAATGAAGAAGAAGGAAGAGAATACATATTATAAGATTCAACTGACGCGAATTATGGTCAGTTACCCATCATGGGTTAACTGCCCATAACTCCCCTTAAGGCCATGTTTGGCTAGTTTAATTGATTTAAAACTCCTTTTATTTAATAAAGCTTTATCATATAGTTTAATAAATGTCACACTCCTTCATAAAATAAATCAATATCTTATTTAATTTACTTTAAATAAAATATAATAATTTCTCATAAATTCACATAGTCACATAAATAATTTTCTCATTAATAAATAATGTCAAATTATTAACTCTCAAAGTAATAATTAAATTAATTAAAATAACATCATGCTTAATTAAATATTTTATTTAATTCAATAAGCTCACATAAATACATACTTGAATAATAAATATTCTCTACATTAATTTAATAAATGTAAACATATAATTAAATTAATCTACCATAATGCATCAATTAATTATTTAATCCAATAATTAAATCATCGAAAAATATTTATTTAATTCAATAAATATTAAAATTAATTTACAAAATCTCGTTCGTCACATCTTTTCCCCTTAAAAGGATTACATCCCCGTAATCACGACTCAATAAATTTCGACACGTTACATTCTCCCCCTTACAAAGATTCTATCCCTTAATAAACACACATAATTAAATAAATAAATGAGGTAGTTCTTCATCATATTCTCTCTTGAGTTCCCACGTAGCTTCTTGACGTTGTGGTTCCTCCAAATTACCTATGAAGGTATAACTTTATTTTTGAGAACTTGTTCTTTTTCGGTTGACAATTTGGGACGAGAATTTCTTCGTAAGATAAGTCTTTCTTAAAATGTAGGGGTTCGTATTCAATTACATGCTTGTAATCAGCTTTGTAGGGTCGTAACACAGAAACATAGAAGACGTTGTGGACATTCTCGAGTGCTGGAGGTAAGGCTACATCGTACGTAACTTCTTCGATTCTTCTCAGTACTTCAAAGGGTCCAATGAATCTTGGGCTCAATTTTCCTTTCTTTTCGAACTTGATCTTCCCCTTCTAGGGAGAGACCTTCAAGAAAACATAACTACCTGATTCAAACTCGATATTTTTATGATGTGGATCAGCGTATTTCTTCTGTCGATCTTGAGCCGCTACTAGTCGTGCTCGAATCACTTTGACTATTTCTGCCGTCTACTGTACCAATTCTGGCCCTAACAATTGTCTTTCACCAACTTCGTCCCAGTAAAGCGGAGTTCTGCACTTTCTTCCGTATAACGCTTCGTAAGGCGGCATGCCAATTCTAGCGTGGTAACTGTTGTTGTAGCCGAACTCTACTAATGGTAGGTGATCATCCCAATTTCCTTTGAAGTCCATCACACAAGCTCTTAGCATATCTTCTAATGTTTAAATTGTTCGTTCGCTCTGTCCGTCTGTTTGAGGGTGATAAGTTGTACTCATTCGCAATTGCGTACCCATGCATTCCTGAAGACGTTTCCAGAAATTGGATGTGAAGCGCGGATCCCTATCTGAAACAATTGATACCGGAACTCTGTACCTCAAAACAATCTCTTTTACATATAGCCTCGTCAACTGATCTAAGTTGAATCTTATTTTGATCGGAAGGAAGTGTGGAAATTTCGTCAATCGGTCAACGATAACCCATACTGCGTCGTAGCCTTTCTGAGTCGTCGGAAGGCTAACCACGGAGTCCATTGTAATATGTTCCCATTTCCATTCTGGGATCTCTAATGGTTGTAGCAATCCACTCGGTCTCTGATGTTCTGCCTTCACTTTCTGACAGGTCAGACACTTGGCAACACATTCTGCAACATCGCGTTTCAAATTTGGCCACCAGAAATGTTGTCGAAGATATTGGTACATCTTGGTACTACCAGGGTGAATCGAATATCGTGAACTATGAGCCTCGCTCAAAATATCTTCTTTAATCTTTTATACTGGCGGTACCCAAATTCTAGTCTCAAATCTCAGTATTCCTTCCTTATCAATCTTAAATCTCGATTCGGTTCCCTCAGATATCTTCTTTGTCACCTTTATACATTCTTCATCCTGAAGCTGAGCCTCCCTTACTTTATCTAGTAGAGTTATACCAGATTACATCTGAAATAGCTTCTCATCGATCTGCATAGGATACTTCACTTCCAACTCCAGTTTCTCCATTTCTGTAATTAGCTCCTCTTGAGCAGTTAACATCATCAATTTCTCACGACCCTTTCTACTTAAGGCGTCGACAACCACATTTGCTTTCCCCGGATGGTATAAAATCTCACAGTCGTAATCCTTAATTAATTCCAACCATCTTCTTTGACGCATATTCAAATCCTTATGTGTAAAAATATATTTCAGACTCTTGTGGTCCGTATATATTTCACACTTCTCCCCGTATAGATAGTGCCTCCAAATTTTTAGAGCAAAAACAACTGCAGCTAACTCCAAATCATGGGTCAGATATCCCTTCTCGTAATCTTTCAATTGTCGTGATGCATACACAATGACTTTGTCGTTTTGCATCAGCACACAACCAAGTCCTTTATGCGACGCATCACTATAAACAACAAAATTTCTTGTATCATCCAGAAGAGATAACACAGGGGTCGTACTCAACCTCTTCTTCAATTCTTGAAAACTTTCCTCACACTTATTCGTCCAAACAAATTTCACAGCTTTTCGAGTTAAATTCGTTAACGGAGTTGCTGTCTTGGAAAAGTCTTATATGAATCTTTTATAATATCCTGCTAATCCAAGAAAACTTCTTACTTCTGACGGCTTTCTCGGCTGATCCCAGTTAATCACGACTTCAACTTTTGATGGATCTATCGAAATTCCGTTTTTGTCAATCACGTGACCAAGAAATTGTACTCGTTCAATCCAGAATTCGCATTTTGAAAATTTAGCATACAACTTCGCTCTTCTCAATACTTCCAATGTTAATCTCAAATGTTCTTCGTGTTCTTCTTTGGTTTTGGAATATACCAAAATATCGTCTATAAATACCACTACGAATTTGTCCAAAAACGGCTTGAACACACCATTCATTAGTCACATAAATGTTGCAGGAGAATTCGTAAGACCAAACGACATTACTAAAAATTCGTAGTGACCATAACGCATTCTGAACGCTGTCTTCGGTACATCCTCTGGCCTCACCTTCAGTTGATGATAACCGCTTCTCAAGTCTATCTTGGAAAAGTATTTTGCTCCCTTCAACTGATCAAATAGATCATCGATCCTCGGTAATGGATATCTGTTCTTAATCGTGACCTTATTCAGTTCTCTATAGTCAATGCACAGTTGCATCGATCCGTCCTTCTTTTTCACAAACAACACCGGCGCTCCCCACGATGATACGCTCGGTTGAATGTACTTCTTGTCCAACAATTCTTGTAGTTGTACCATTAATTCCTTCATCTCTACTGATGCCATTCGGTATAGTGCCTTCGATATTGGAACAGTCCCTGGTGCCAAATCGATCACGAAATCTACCTCTCTATCTGGTGGAAGTCTTGACAAATCGTCTAGAAATACGTCGATTGAAATCCCTCACAATCGGTATCCCTTCTACCTTTGGATTCTCTTTTTGACTGTCGACTATGTAAGCTAAGTATCCTACACAGCCTTGTCTCAACAACTTCCTGGCCTGCATCATCGTCAGACAACTCGCTTGTCTAGGCGACTTGCTACCATAAAATATAACCTTTGACGGAGTCATAAGGTTAATACGCTTCTTTGGCAATCGATTCTGACTTTGTAATTGAATAACCAGTCCATTCCCAATATAACGTCAAATTTCCCCAAGTCGGATAGGGATAAGATCTACGTTCATGATATTACCCTTAATATCCACTCTACAGTTCTTATGTACGCACTTAAAAGGGATTATTTCTCTATTCGCATTTTCTATATTCATGGGGTAATCCAATTCATTCTTAGGCAAATCTAAATTATTGACAAAATCATCGGATATAAAGGAACAAGTAGCACCCAAATCAAATAAAACATAAGCATTAATTTTATTGATCAGAATGATACCTGACACCACATCACGGGATTGAACTGCATCTTGTACCGTCATGTTGAAAGTCCGGGCGGTCGGTCGGTTTGTTGTGGTAGGTCCGGTGATGGTTAAGGCATTTCCACTGTTATTTCCTCGGTTTCCTCCTGATCTTGACCCTCCCGATCCCTTCTTAGGACAATCTCTTGCCAGATGGTCCTTCGAACCACAAGTAAAACAAGCACCCTTCTTTGGGTTTGGACAGTTTGGTGCTATGTGGCCTTCCTGACCACAATTGTGGCACACTCTTTTTCCTTTCATACAAACTCCCAGATGGGCTTTCCCGCAATTCGGGCATGCTTCGATTCTTTTCTTCTGATCACCTTGTTGATTTCCCGATGATGAGTTGTCGTTCCACCTCTTCTTCTGATTGAAATTTCCACCTCCTGTGCCACTTCCACTGGCCTTGTTATTAATTTCACCTTCACTCTTCTTCTTCTTCTGATCTTGATTGTACTTAGTCACTGCATCGCTTCCTCCTTCGGCGAGGATGGCCTTTTCCAGTACTCCAGCAAATGTGTTTAACTAAAACATTGATACCTTGCTATACACCCAAGGCTTTAATCCTTGCTCGAATCTTCTGGCTTTTCTTTCGTCCGTGTGTACTTGATACGGGGCGAACCTTGCCAACTCGTTGAATTTAGCTGCGTAGTCAGGTACGCTCATGTTTCCCTGCTTCAGTTCTAGAAATTTAACATCCATCTGATTCTGCGAACTAGTTGGGAAATACATTTCGAAAAACATTTCTTTAAATCTCTCTCACGTAATTACACCTTCACCTCCTCGTACTTTGTTTTCTTGCCACCAGTAGCTATCCTCAGACTTTAGCATAAACATTGCAAAAGCGGTCTTCTGATCTTCTCTAACCCTAGCAAAGTCGAAAACCTTCTCCATTTCCATGACCCACGTTTTAGCCTCGATTGGGTTCGTGGAACCTTTGAACTCTGGCGGTCCCACCTCCTTGAAGTCCTTAAACGTTGTGTTTGGTGGAGCTTGAGGTTGGTTATTCATGGCTCCAGTCAGTAAGTTCACCAACTGCTGCACGGGATTAGCGTTGGCATTATTGTTATTATTGGTTGACTCTTCCTGAGCCGGTTGACGTTGTTGTCTTCTCCTTGGCGGTATTTTTCTGTTAAATAAACGCTTATTAGAAATTTATTTATTTCTCTAAATAGTTAAGGCATTACTCAACAATTTAATATATCAATTAACACATTATCTCAAACAACTCGATATATATTCATTCGAATCAAAGTTTTAACATCAAACGATAGCATAACTGCTATTTACATCAACTATCCTGGAATAAAGAATCCACAGGATTTAAAACATTCAAATATTCTTTCGTTCATAAACACGTAAGAATTTACTTCTAAAAACTAATTAAGTTCTTCACATAATTAAATAAATCATATCACTGTCGGTCAAAGTACTGATTAGCCTTGCTATGCTCCTCTTCTAAGATGCGATGCATCGTCCTGCGATCCATCATGTACAATGGTAGTCCTTTGAACTGGATTGGGTACCTCAAAACTCGATCTTGGGTCTCATTCATTGCCTTATTAAGTGTAGAGTACGTTTCCCCAAACTTCGCTTTCTTTGCATAACTATCATCCTCTGCACGATCAGCTCGACGCGATTCTCTTACCCAGCCTTCCTCTGCTATGTTCAGTCTTTCGGAGGTTTCCTTCAGTTCCTTCTTCAGTTTCTCTATCTCCTCGGTCTTATCTTCAGTTTGACCCTTCTCATAGACCAAATCCCATTCTACATTTGCCAGTCAAGAGTGAAGAGTCGAAATCTCCTCTCCTTACGCTTTCTAGAAGTAATATCTTTGAATAACGCTTTCATTTCGGTCAAATCCTGGACCTCATCTCGTAACTCCACGTTACGGTCGTATAACGTGTCATACATCTCAGCATCAACGGTGTACCGTGGTAACTCCTCTTCTTCCTCTTCCTCTTCCTCAACAAATTCCTCCTCAGGATCCTCCTCAGGATCAGTCTCAGGTTCATGCTCCTGACCAACAACGGTGATCAATGGAGATGATTCCCTCTGCACTGATTGCTCCCTAACGACATGAATGTCTCGGGGCTCCTCCTCTTGTTGCATCTTATAGGTACACAGGTTCCTCCTCAAGATGGGTACTATAGGTACATTGGTTCTTCCTCCCCGCTTGACTAGCTTCTCCAACATTCGACATCCCGACAACAAAATTTTAAGTTTTAGTTACTAAGTCGTATCATCTAACGATACTTTAACACATAAATACATAAGGTCTTTTATTATCTTCAATGAATTACAGAAATTCATTTCTTATAACTCGATAAGAGTTTCCATCACTATCTTCTTTCTATAAGGCTACTACCTAAGGTTGTTCCCCCACCTAAGGTTCATAACCTACAACTTTGATACCAACTTGTGACACCCCCAAATCCGAGTATTTCAATTCCACGGAATTTGGTGTTCACTGTTCAAATATCATCTATCTATCTACCCATAATAAATGCAAGCCATGCAATAGATAGAATAAAAATCTTCCCCTTAAGGGTTACAACATCTGAATAATAATAATACAATCCCAGGTTAAACTAACCTTAAACATCTATGCGGAATCATAAACAAATAAGTCTTAACAACATCATTAAATCAAGTCTTAAACAAAATACATCATCAAATAAACAACAAGTCTTCATCACTTGCTAACTTTGCCCTTGCCTTTACTAGTGGAAGGTTCATCAGTTCTTTCATTCTTAACTGCAATGTTATTATTAAACAAGAGTGAGCACTATTTCCCATAAGTATAATAATGAAATAACAGTATAATAACATTCACGTAAATCAAAGACATCTGAATAAAAGCTCAACTTTTGAATCAAGAATGAATGACAAGAATCAAAAGAATTCTGAGGGTCATAAGACCTTGAACTATGTCCTAGGTTATCAAGAGTTATACTTGAAACCTTTAACAGTCATAAGACTATGGACCTTTCTACTGCGTGCTTGGGGGATCACCTTCTTAGTACCATCATCACATGCACAATATCTTAACGCTAACGCATAAGTAAATCCCTTTGTAGGGTTGTTCATCTCAGTTTGACATTCAAGTCCGCACCAAAGGAAGTTTTGTTTGGATAATTCAATAAAGGTTCTGAAATTTAGAATGTTCATCAACTAAGGTCTAGTTGAATCAATAAAGTTCACTAGTTTAATAAGGTTCAACGATAATGATATTTCAATTCTACTAATAATCTCAAGAAGTATACAATAGAACAATTATTGTATAACTGAATCATGCTTTGAAAAGATAATAAATCTTTAATATAACATTTGAACTTGAATAATAGTAATGATAATTTACTCGGGG
Source organism: Panax ginseng (assembly GCA_020205605.1). Taxonomy (NCBI): domain Eukaryota; kingdom Viridiplantae; phylum Streptophyta; class Magnoliopsida; order Apiales; family Araliaceae; genus Panax; species Panax ginseng. The sequence goes on from CM035136.1 coordinate 46,167,397, forward strand.
TAATTAATAAACTTGAACAATAATGACAAGTAGGGTTAGGAAACTTGCCTCGTGCGTAGATTACACTTTAACTAAGCACGTTCTTTGAATTTAATCCTACATACCATTCACATTCACAATACCAGTCAATTATAATTTAACTAATCATCATAAACCCATTCTTTTATCCAAACTTTGGTTATGACTATACTTAGTCAAATATCACACTTATTATCACATAATAACACTTCATGAATAATAAGCTACTTATGACATCAATAATTCAATCCACATATAATTATGTTATTTACATGTTAAGTATTTATTTTAACATCTCATTATACTTATAACATATTTTTATGTTCATTACATTAGTTGCTATCACATTGCTAGACTTAAACACTTTAAAATAATTTATTTCTGAACATTCTGGAGAGTGGTATTGTATTTCTTTGTTATCTTGATTCTCTACACATGACTACTGATTTGCCTATGCCTTGTTTAGTCAATCAATAGTACATGGTATGTCTCAAGGTCAGGCGGCATGCGACTCTCATGTTCAGAGTCGGTATTTATCATGCATGTACTGCATAATTTCTGAAATGGTAGTTCGCGAAAATCACAAAACATGCCAATTTCTACCAATTTTTCTTATTTCTACACGAATTTAGACTTACCCATACACATATAATCACTACTTAACCTTCTAGCATGACTTTAACATGTTAAAACACATAACTAACAGAATTTAAACATTTAATTTTACTGGTCTTGATGTTCTTGAAGGTTTTGAACATAAATCATGAATTTTAATACTACGGATTCGTTATAACACCGAATTCGTTCATTTAAGGTTTGGTCTCTTCGTATCGACATGCATAATCAAATAAGAGTATAAGTTTTACAAAATTATTTATGTTTGACACATTAAAATCACGTTTAAGGCCATATGGCCATAACCCAAACTCTGTAAATTTTTGAAATAGCAATTCATAGTATTATGAAACTTATAATATGGAATCATGCAATATATATATAAAGCATGCTACTATGACATGAAATCACGTGTATAACACATAGTTAATACACTTTCCAACCACAGAGAATTTTACAGAAATTGGAGAGCCATATTTTATAACATTAAGTGACGTAGAAAAGAATTGGGTTAAAGGGATTACCCAAGCGTAGAATTAAAAGAAGTTGAATTCCTTCTCAGATGACTCTCACAAACCTCTAAAATAACTTTGAATTCTAAACTCTTTCTCTGTATCTCTCTCTGTTATGTATTCTAGACTTAGGCAATTAATGAAGAAGAAGGAGGAGAATACGTATTATAAGAATCAACTGACGCGCATTATGGTCAGTTACCCATCATGGGTTAACTGTCCATAACTCCCCTTAAGGCCATGTTTGGCTAGTTTAATTGATTTAAAACTCCTTTAATTTAATAAATCTTTATCATATAGTTTAATAAATGTCACACTCCTTCATAAAATAAATCAATATCTTATTTAATTTACTTTAAATAAAATATAATAATTTCTCATAAATTCACATAGTCACATAAATAATTTTCTCATTAATAAATAATGTCAAATTATTAACTCTCTAATTAATAATTAAATTAATTAAAATAACATCATGCTTAATTAAATATTTCATTTAATTCAATAAGCTCACATAAATACATATTTGAATAATAAATATTCTCTACATTAATTTAATAAATGTAACACATAATTAAATTAATCTACCATAATTGCATCAATTAATTATTTAATACAATAATTAAATCATCGAAAAATATTTATTTAATTCAATAAATATTAAAATTAATTTACAAAATCTCGTTCGTCACAGTGTTATATGAACATATATGAATATGGCTTAGTTTAATGTAAAATTAGGGTTTAATTAGTTCTTTAAATTATAAATTGACTATTGAAATAGGGAGAGGATGTATAAATATAAACATGATGTTTTGAATTAACTGTTTTGATTGAAAAACAAAGTTACAGTGATGATTTTCATTAAAAATGTCAAAATGGAGTTTTTGCCAAAAACATTGAAATTGGGTGTTATAAAGTTGATGTTTATGTTATTTTATGGGTAGAATCATGTTAAGAGTCTTTACAATATATTTACATGAAGTCTCTGTATGAATTACATGTTAATTAGTTTGTTAGATTGGAGCTTGTAGGCCAATTTGACTTTTGTTCATCTTTGTTGTAGGAAATTTGGTTGAGTTTGAGTTTAGTATGTTGCTTCAACAAGATATTATTTGGCCAGTAAGTGGCCGTAGTATCACTGCAAATGCCAATCGCCTTTGAGTCTCATGCCTGCAACATGAAGTTAGAAAAAATGGTCTGACAGTTTTATTTAATTATACAAAGTCTGAAAATAAATGTTATGTGGACTGTCAAATTATGATTTCAGTAGTACTAAACTAAGAATAAGCATGTTATCAAGGGTTAACTAGTATTAGTGTAATTCGATTATGTGATTTGATAATTAAACCTACAAGATGTGTATACTTGTTTATATATACAAAATGTTGGTAATGGCTAATTATGTCATGATGACATATATATAGGGTATTGAGATTCAAGTTGTAAGGTTTAGCTTGTGCTCAAGGCAAGTTCTCTAACCCTAAAACTTCGTTGTGCAAGTTTAATTTCGTTGAGTACTATATTGCTTTTAATTCAATTACAATTACGCAAGTTGCTAACTCTACAATTTCGTAGAGCTAGATTGTCTATTATTGAGTAAGTTCTTGTATCTAGTTGTTCATGATGATGCAAGTATTCTAAATCTTATATCTTAATATTGAGCAAGTTTCTTTAATAGGTAACTTGTTATTTAGCATGCGAGTCGCTATATTCTAGTGTTGAATAACTTTATCGTTCAAATTAGTATTCACTATGCATGTTTAATATTCAATTCTCAATAACCTTGACTTAATATTCTTCAAGAAAATTATGTTATGATTATTCAATGTTTATGCTATTAGATTATTCCTAAAGCATGATGTTAATTGACAAATATCGATTCAGTTATGATTATTCCATAGCATATAGTGAGTTCTTTTGTATTCAACTAATCCTTAGTTGATGACCGTTGAATTCTAAATTTCCTTGTAATGTATCCAAACCAAACCTACTTTGGTGCGGACTTGTATTCTAAATATTGAGATGAACAACTATTTTATTAGAGGTTTACGCTTAGCGTTGAAATGGTTGTGCACAATACATTGTACAAAGGGCTGATCCCCCTAAGTACGTGGAGTCCTTATAGTCTTATGACTGTTAAAGTTAAAGTTGAAAGATTACTTATAACTGTGGACATGATTCGTGGTCATTAGACCCTCAGTAGTATGTTTCAAAATGTTAATATGACATATCATTCAGTTCTATTGAGCCTATTTCGGGAAATTGTTATAATGTTGTAAAGTTATTCATTCTTCTTCAAGTGAGCTTTGTTTTCTCACTCTTGCATATTTATACAGTTATTGCAGCTAAGGTTGAGAAGGTCAATGAACCTACCACTAGCAAAGGAAAGGGAAAAATGTACAAGTGATGAAGACTTGTAATTTTATTTTTTATCGTTATGATAATAGACTTTTAAATATGATGTGATGTAATGAACTTTAAATTTCGCATTTGAATGATTGTATTTAAAGGTTAGATAACCTGGGAGTTTTTTATTAAATGTAATCCTGTATGGGCAGGTTTTTATTATTCAATTTTATTATGATTGGGTAGTTAGTAAATGAATGTTTTGATTAAGTGATCAAATCTTGAGGAAAGGAAGTACCGGGATTTGGGGGTGTCACAACGCCAGACCAAGGGAAGAGGGTGACGAAGGTTGCACATCAGCGCGAGAGAGAGGAAGGGGCACGACGCCGCAGCGTCGGTGCAGGGCAATGCCTAGAAATGTGATTTTTATTTCTTAGGTACTGGGGATGTGCAAGAAAGAAGTATGAACATATAGTTCACCTAAAATAACGCTTAACCAAGCATGTTAAACCTTTAGTAATGGTTTAACGGAAAGATTAAACGAGATTAAAAGAAAAAGATTGTAGGTGCGGGTTACGGAACCGATATCCGGGGACCGTAGTCGCGATGAACGAATGTGAGGGATTTCTTTGGTTGTGATTCCTTAGACGTTGAGTGATGAAGGTAATGAATAACATTTCGATGTTATGATGTGGTAATGAGAGATACGTATAAGGCGTTTAGATGCTGTGAATGCAACGTTGTTGCGATGAACGATCGGTCTTAGCATACAACGATCAGTATGGCTTCGACATTAAGAAAGAATAATGAACATGGGGTTCATGGGTTGGATAACGAATGAAGGCAATTGAAACCTTAAGTAAAGGTTGAGTGAGAGGTTAAGAGACGAGTAAAGTAAACGTCGAATACGTAAACGATTCTCATGAATCGTATCCACGTCGGATGATCGTTCCATGTATACAAAAGACTGTATGACTTAGACGTTGACGAAGGTAGTAAGTAAGATATGATTTTTCATAAAAAGCCATAGCGAACGGTAATAAGATTAATGAAAGTCCGAGTATGAGTCGGTTAGAGAATGCTAGAATGAATGTAAGCGTTAAACGCTTTAGCCAACGTGAGGGTTGAGGGTATGCAATTATTAAACGGGTAGAACCTACACTCCGTGTATGGTTTGACCGTAAGGTAATGAAGACTAAGATTTAACCGTGAACAGTGATGAAACTGAGTTAAAGATAATAACGTATAATGTTAAGAAGTCGAGTTAATAAGTATAACTTGGACAATGTTCTGAGTCGAATGAACCGGACGTTGTAAGATATGAATAAGTTAATATAAAATATTTAACGCTATGACCTCATAGTATTGACATAGAATGATTGTTCTGAGTATACAAAAGACTGTATGACTTAGACGATAAAGAATGAATCCTGAGGTATGACATTTAGTTGCTAGAAAGCCATAAGGAATAAAAAGTTGACTTAACGAACGTTAAAGTTTCATAGTTCAAATAATTTAAGATGAGTTTAGGCTGTGGTACAATCGTAACCTCTGATGGTTGACATATGGGAGCTGGGATAAACAATTCCTTCAGAGAGCAAAGGTATATACAAAACTGGCAACCGATCTAACTCACTGTTATGGGCAGTGTAGATGAGACGGGAACTTGTTTGTTGGTTGTTTGTGGGAAACCACTCAGAGTACCATATGGAATACTAGCAGAGACGCGATGTGTGCTGAGTCCTAGAAAAGTTATAAGAAGAAGATAAGAATGTAAATCATCAAAGATGATGAACGTTTTGAGTAAAACATCTCCATATGTTATGAAGCTGTAAACTGGTAAAGGAAGTTAATCGCGTAAACTTATTTTACAAGAGTGCGAACCTTAGGAAGTAAAGTTAAGTAAACTAATGCGTAAGTCAAGTACATGACTAATTGGTGTACGTGTTATTTCCTTATGTGTTATATAGGGATTTGGAATGAAGCGAAGTAAGGTAAATGTAGTCGAGTCATGTGTCAAGGTAAGTTTCTAACTTCATTCATACTATATGAATGCAAGTTTCTTAAGCTTCTGTTTATGTGCGAATGTGCGATATTTGTACAATGTGGTAGATGTTGAACTTGAGAAGTTTTGTCTATATGCGAATGTGCGATATTTGTACAAGGTGGTAGAACGTGTGAGGCCTTGTGCCATAATTTGAACACTTCGGTGTTTCTATGAGATGAACTATTCTATGATTGAGCTGTTCAATACAAGTATGATCAGTTTATACATGAACCGTTATTGTAAGTTTGTGCTAATGATTCTATCCAGACAAGATGTGTATGAAAAAGGGTAGAGAAATGAACGTATTTCAAAATGAAAGTGACTGATATTTTAAGATGATAGGAATCAAGACTATTCCTATTATTCAAGCTGCTTCATAACCTTTGTGCGGTTATCGAAGTTCTGAAGAATGTTTAAACTCTTGAAGTTGTTTGTTCAACTGTTATGACTTGTTGGGCAATTGAATGCCCACACTTGCTTTAAATGAAAAATATTTTCAGCGTACGATGTTAGAAAGAACTTAAGGATCCCGTAAGGATCAAGTTGATCGGTATCCAGACGAAGTGCCATTCAATATATGAATGTGCGTGAAGAGCACTTGAAGACTTGTAACATAGAATGATAGAATTAAACTATAGACTAGTTTAATGAACAGTTATGAATCCTTGGTGGCGGAAGAAAGTCACTCGTGTAAGATGTAAAGAATAATGTAATTTTCATTATTTGTAATGAAAGAGGTTCTATGGTTTCGAGAACCTGGGATTTGAGAATGTATGTCATTATATTTAGCTATATAATGATGTGTGTTTGGAAGTAGATGGGATCGTGACGCACAGAGTTCGGGTCTGAAAGTAGACCGAATTTCGGGGCGTTACAGTGCTAGTCCTCGAGCACAAAAAAAAAACAAACATGCTATACAATGCAATGCAATGGAATGCAACTAGTCTATATGTCTACGAATCTAATAGTAATGATAGAAACAATTCTGTTCAACTGGCCTCAGAGAAATCAAGCAAACATAACAATATTTCATATCAGAACTAATCAGTAAATTCCTATCAATCATTAAATCTTAAAGTGTAATCACTGATATAGTGCGTGTGTGCTCAACACCCATGCTAACTGATGCAAATTCAAACTTAATACATAACCAATCTCTTAAAAGGCATTATACAGTGTAAACTTAAGAATTTCAAAAATAGTCAAGATCTAACTAAAATCAAACAATTACCAATATCAAGGGTCCAAATAGGGTACTTATGCTTTATTTTTCATTTACGGGGGCATTTTGCTCTTATTTCCCTTTTTATTCATATATATATATATTTATACACATGGCTATGCAATGTCTTATTCCCTTAGGCTTTTCAATGCTACCTTAACGAGCTTTCGACCAACGACTCCCAGACCATTAAGACCTTAGGGCGTTAGGTGTAAAGACAATCCCCTCGGGCTTACTTACTCAAGTAACAAAGCCCACAAAACTAGACAAGCATACCACGATGTTTAGTGAATTTTTTTATAAAGCTTATATACCCCAAATCTTCCCCCAAACTTAGATTCTTGCCAACTTTTTGCCTTTACTGCCTATCCTTGTCATTCTTTTATTCAAACTTGCATTATCCTTTAGATGTCCCTTATGTATCAATTTGAACTAAATCAATCAACATAGTTGTTATTAATGTGCTAACCTTATTATACCAGTTTTAAACAGGAAAAGATCCAATTCATAACCGAAAATCACATCAAAGTTCTAATAATCGGTACTATACTTGTCTACTCGAAGTCATTCTCATCATTGGCAAATAAAACTATAACATATCAAACAACTGGGCTCATGCAAAACAACACAGTACTTAACTAATTTCATTTTTGTGATTTTATATATATATATTGTTAGAGTTTATGCCCTAGAGGCCAATTATTTGATATAATTGCTTAACGTTTTGATATTATATTTGATTGAATAAATATATGATTTTATTATGGTTTTATTTACTGCGTAATATAATTGTTAACATAATAAAATTCCTTAGAATAGTGATACAAATTATATAGTTTCAAGTATGTGACTTGAACATGAGATTATATATTACCATTAGTATCAGTGTTCTTAAATGTCCCTAGTCGAGTATCATTGTTGATGGGACAACAATGATGCATGGAGACTAGTATGTGGATTGACTGATGACCAAATCTCATTGGTCATAAATATATGAGATATTAAGTCAATGCATAGGTACATGTTAGAGAACGATGTACTGGACAGACCCACCATGAGAATTCTATATGGAGCATTATGCGAAGTGTCGTTAGCAATTCTCATAGTGACAATGATGTAATGGTCCTCCGACCTGAAATTGCTATATATTACTACACAAGAATTTATGTACTTTGATATCATCAAATGTCACCTTTAATAGGGTGGACTATAAAGGTGATTATTGGGTTCATCATTAATCGTGTGAGAAATATGAGTGATCTAGATGGAATTTAACCATCCTATATATTATGGGTGATATCCATAGGCCTCTTGATTGAGTAGGACTATGAAATGCATGGCCATGCTCAAATAGTGATTTGTTTCATATAGTCTACTCATTGATCAAGAAAACTAAGATTAAATTATGAAGAGTATGACACATTCCATGACTCGAGTTTAATCTAGGATATTAAGGTTAAAAGGATTAAATTACATTAAAACATTGGTCACGTAAAAGGTTGCATCGAATCATCGATCTTATTATTACTTGGGTAAAGTGATGCATTACTAGATGTCCGCTCAACTGTTTATAATTTTATAATATGATTTTAAAATTATTGCCAACGTAATAATAACCTATAAGGTCACACATATGTAACGTAATTTAAAAAGGGAATTAATTTAAATTTTAAGGATTTAAATATATTAATATGATTAATAGTATTTAAATCACTTAATTTAAATTAAAAGGATAATTTGTATATATGTATATTAATTAAGTAAGACTTAATTAAGAGATATATATATATATATAAATTCGGATTTTATAAAATTAGGTTTTGATTTGATTAATTCCTTTTAACTACTATATATATGATATATAGCGTACTACTTAGGGTAAGATATCATAATTTAAAAACCCTACCCGCTCTTAGAGAGAGACTAGAGAGAAAACAGCTTTGAAAAATCCGTTCCTTTTGGTGGCTAGTACTGCAAGTCCTTCTTATTGCGAGTAATCGTTCGACGGTTAGTGTGGCGTTAAATGTGGATACCGTAGAGGCGTAATCGGTTTGTATTGCGTTGGAGATTCGAGGCATGATCGGTTTGATTCTCGTTTTTTGTTTATATCCGGTATAATCTCTAAACCTCTGAATTAATTGATTTTCGCATGGATCTGTTTTAGGGTTTGGAAATTGCTTTAAAATTTTAATTTTATTTGTGCGTTTTCGCGTTACCGAAGCCCATTTGTGGTATCGTAACTACTTGCGAAAAAGATTAATTCAGATTACGTGTTTTAATTGTATTCGATATATATGATATATGATGATGCATGTTTACCGATATAAAATTGAATATATGATATTAGTTGAATGTGTATTCGGTAATATATATGATGATACTGTTAATCGCATCTTTAATCGGTGGAATAACAATATAACTATTCTAATCGGATTAGAAGCATGAAGAATCGTTTTAATATGATTAATCGAAACTGGAAATATATGATAAATTCTAGGTGTACTTTTATTCGTTTTAATATGATTAAATCAAACCTGAAATATATGATAAATTGCAGGTGTCTTGTTATTCGCTTTTAATATGATTAAATCAAGTCGGACATATATGATTTGTTATTATGGGTGTTTTGGTGGAATAAAATGTATGATTTAAAACTATTTGAGGAGATTCAGATGGAAAAATCTGCAATCTGTAATGTAGTTCGAATTTTTTTTTTAGTGGGCGCCTTCGAGCCCTTCATTCATGGGACCACCGCTGGAAGAGACCCCCCTTGGACCCCCCGTCAGAAGCGCACGATGGTCGTGTCCCCTATATTTTATATATAGTTTTCTTTAATTATATATAAATTGTTATGTGCTTATTGTGATATGCATGGTGCATGATTATGGCCTTTTGACCCATAGGTTAGTGGTTTTGGTTTTGAAATACGGCCACATGTCGTGCCTTTCTATAAATTCTAATGTAATATTCTCTTCTCATCTAAATCCCCTCGAATGTAACTCGAGGTTTCTTTATGTTATGTAATAATCAGTAATTGATGAAGATGTCAAGATGGAGAACACAATGGAAAGATGATGATGGAGAGGAGGCGATGCTAGAGGAAGATCCAAGGAAGTTATTTATTTTAAGATCTTTTACCACCTTAGATTGACCTTCAATCTTTCATTAGCTTGAAAAGATTGACGATGGATTGGGCCATAATCATGACACATTTAATTTTGCACTTTATTTATGCTTGTATGTGATATGATATGATTAATAATGTGCATGCTTAACAAGATTAAAATTGGTGAGATCTAAATTAATAAAATCCCTCATTAAATTATTAAGTCTAAATCGATGCCTTCCAATGAATAACACTCATCAAGACCTTGATCAATAGATGTAGGTTTGCCAAAGTAAAGTACCCTATTTATCTAGGTAAGATGCGATAGGATAATTGTGATATCCAAACTATTAAAATCATTGGGTCTGACTTAACTAAGTTATCTCAATAGGATTGTGGACTTAGAGGCATAGAGTTTGGTTGGTACCATTAGATGGACTAGAAACAAATGTTGTTTACCAAACTATCCAAGAGTTATATATGATATAATTGACAAAGGGTTGTCTACCTAAATAATTATGTTTTGAGAGAATAGCCAAAGCTAACTTAAGGCATAATGAAATATGGATCTTGGCTCACTAGAAAGATTTAATAGAAAATGCTTTAGAATTAATGGTGAGGGCTATTAATTTGAATAAAATAGTGGGAGGTATATTTTGAATGTACTATTATCAATTATATAATATCAACTCAGTAATTTGACTTATTATTGTTGCACTTATAAATTGTAGATATCAAATGGCAAACAACAACAACACAAATAGTCTTTCATTACGATCAGTCCTTGAAAAGGACAAGCTAAGTGGAATTAATTTCCTTGACTGGCATAGGAACTTGAGGATTGTCCTCAAACAAGAGCGTAAGCTATATGTCCTTGATGGGCCCATTCCTGCAGCACCAGCTGTCACTGCACCACGTGCGGAGCACAATGCTTACAAGAAGCATCAAGATGATGGTCTGGATGTGAGTTGTGTCATGCTAGCAACCATGAACGCTGAGCTTCAGAAGAAACATGAGTTAATGTATGCTTATGAGATGATTGAACATCTCAAGAAATTGTTCGAAAGGCATGCTCGACAGGAGAGGTATGATACAAGCAAGGCGTTGTATCACTGCAAAATGGGTGAACGTGATCCAGTTGGTCCACATGTGCTGAAAATGATTGGGTATATTGAGTACCTTGATAGGTTGGGTTTTCCAATAACTCCGGAAGCCCAAACTGACCTTGTTTTGCAATCTTTGAACAGTAACTACTCTCAATTTGTTATGAACTATCTTATGAATGAAATTGAGAAACCCCTTACTGAGTTGTTGAGCACGTTAAGAACTGCCAAGAACAACATGAAAAAGGCAGGACCCGCTCCCATAATGATGGTGCAAAAGGGGAATGCTAAGGGAAATTGGAAAGGCAAGAAGAAGATAGGATCTAAATCTTTTGCCAAACCCAATTCCAAAACCAAACAGCTTTAAAACCCAAAGGTGGGGTGGCTAAAGAAGGTGAATGTCATACATGGGAAAAACCGGATAATCGGAAAAGGAACCCATCATGCTTATCCGGAAGAAGTGAAGAAAAGAAAAGGAAGTACGACTTACGATTCTCTGTATATATGTTATAGAAGTCAACTTAACTACTTCTACATCATGGGTATTGGATCTGGATGTGGTTCTCACATTTGTGTTAATGTGCGTGGACTCGAAGGAGTAGAACTTTAAGCGAAAGGAGAGGTTGACCCACGAGTTGGAAATAGAGCAAAAAGCTTTGCTTTGGCCGTAGGAACTTATCATTTATCTTTGCCCATCGGGCTAGTTTTAGAATTAGAAGATTGTTATTTTGTGCCCGCTATAAGCAAAAACATTATTTACATTTCTTGTTTGGACAAGAAAGGTTTTTCATTTATAATAAAGAACAATCGTTGTTTGTTTTACTTAAATGATATTTGTTATGGTGTTGCACAATTGTTTAATGGTCTCTATATTCTTGATTTAGAAATGCCTATCTATAACATAAATACAAAGCGATTTAAATCAAATGATTCAAATCCAGACATATCTCTCTGCTTCGTCGTTTAGGCCATATAAATGAGAAACGCATATCCAAACTCCATAAAGATGGGTTCTTGGATTCATTTGATTTTGAATCATATGAGAAATGCTTGAGTCTTGTTTATTAGGCAAGATGACTAAAGCCCCTTTCACTTTGGACACGATTGAGGCAGGCTATCGATGTATTGGGACTTATACATAGATATGTATGTGGACCCATGAATTCGTTAGCAAGAGGTAGGTTTTATTACTTCATTACATTTACTGATGACTTTAGTAGATATGGATATGTGTATCTTATGAGACACAAATTCGAATCCTTTGAAAAGTTCAAGGAATTCAAGAATGAAGTTCAAAACCAATTTGGCAAAAGCATAAAAGCCCTTCGATCCGATCGAGGAGGTGAATACTTAAGCCAAGACTTTGATGACCTTCTAAAGGAGTGTGGTATTATATCAAAACTCACTCCACCTGGAACACCGCAATGGAATGGTGTATCTGAGAGGAGGAATCGAACCTTGTTGGACATGGTACGATCAATGATGAGTCATGTAGATCTTCCAATAAGCTTCTGGGGTCATGCCCTAGAGGCGCTTACATTCACACTTAACCGTGTTCCTACAAAGACGGTTCAAGACACCATATGAAATGTGGACTAGAAACGCCCTAGTATGTCGTTCATGAAGATTTGGGGTTGCGAGGCGTTCAGTAAAACGTCCTCAATTTCGACAAGCTCTCGGACCCAAATCGACAAATGTAATTTTGTGGGATACCCAAAGGAAACAAAAGGGTATTATTTCTATAAACCTTCCGAGAACAAAGTGGTTGTTGCTCGAATGGTATTTTTCTAGAAAGAGAATTTGTCTCTAAAGGAAACATTGGGAGGAAAGTAGAACTCAAGAAATTCGAGAACCACAAAATATCATTGAACACGAAGTTGGAACATGAGCAGGAACCACAAGAAATTGTGGAAAGTGAACTCGCTTCAAATTACACAAGTCATTCAGAGATCTACGGTAGGACACGCCAAGAGCCCGAGAGATATTATGGATATCTTGTGACTCAAAGCGGCGATGTGATGCTCATAGATCAAGATGAGCCTTCTTCCTACCAAGAAGCTATGAATGGACCAGATTTCGAGAAATGGCTTGAAGCCATGAAATGAGATGGACTCCATGTATACTAACCAAGTATGGACTCGGTTGATCCACCCAAGGGGTAAAACCAATTGGTGCAAGTGGTTTTCAAGAAGAAAACCGACATGGATGGTAATGTACAAACCTATAAAGGCCGATTGGTAGCAAAAGGTTTCAAACAAATTCAAGGTGTTGACTATGATGAAACCTTTCTCCGGTGGCAATGGTTAAATCCATCAGATCTTACTTGCTATTGCAGCCTTTTTATGATTACGTAAATCTGGCGGATGGATGTCAAAACCGCTTTCCTTAACTGAAATCTCCTCGAGGATGTGTATATGACACAACCCGAGGGTTTTGTCACTCAAAGGATCTTTGGAAAGGTATGTAAGCTCGCAGCAATCCATTTATGGATTGAAGCAAGCCTCTCTGAGTTGGAATCTTCGATTTGATGAAGCGATCAAAGAATTTGGCTTTATTAAAAATGAAGATGAACCTTGTGTATATAAGAAGGTTAGTGGGAGTCACATTGTATTCCTAGTATTATATGTTGATGACATATTAATTATTGGGAATGACATTCCTTCCTTACAGTCAGAAAAACATGGTTAGGAAAATATTTCTCCATGAAAGATTTGGGCGATGTCGCTTACATTTTAGGTATCAAGATTTATAGAGATAGATCAAGAAAATGCTTGGCCTAAGTCAAAGTACATATATATGATAAAGTGTTGAAACGGTTCAACATGCAAGAGGCAAAAGAGGAAACTTACCCGTGACTCATGGTGTAAAGATCTCTAAGACCCAATGTCCTAAATCACAAGAGATGATGAGGAGCGATGAGAAAGATCCCTTATGCTTCTAAGAATTGGATCTATTATGTATGCAATGATATGTACTGTCTCGGATGTCTCGTATGCTTTGAGCATGACGAGCGAGATACGATCGAATCCGGTGAAGGTCATCGATGTTAGCCAAGAATATCCTCAAGTACCGAAAAGGACTAAGGATTCATTCTTGGTATATGGAGGTGAAGACGAACTAGCAAAAAGGGTTACACAGATGTTAGTTTCGGACCGACAATGATGACTATAAGTCTCGATCCGGGTTTTGTGTTTTGCCTTAATGGTGGTGTTGTTAATGGAAAAGTTGAAGCAAAAAGATGAGTGATTCTATAACGAGAGGCTAGTATATATTCGCTTTCTAGTGCGACCAAGGAGGTCAGATGGATTAAAAGTTCATCATCGAACTTGGTGTTGTTCCAACCATTGTTGATCCGGTTGTTCTATCTTTGTGATAATAATGGAGCCATTGAGCAGTGCTAAGGAACCAAGATCTCACCAACGATCCAAGCATATACTTAAAGCGGTACCATCTCATCCAAGTGAAATCATTGATAGAGGAGATGTATATATAGGAAGAGTGCCAATAGATGATAATGTTGCAGATCCACTAACCAAGGCTTTGTCGCAGCAGGCTAACCTTGACCAGTCACACTAGTTCCATGGGTATTAGATACATGAGTGATTGGCTCTAGTGCAAGTGGGAGATCATAGAGTTTATGCCCTAGAGGCCAATTATTTGATATAATTGCTTAACAGTTTGATATTATATTTGATTGAATAAATATATGATTTTATTATGGTTTTATTTATTGCGTAATATAATTGTTAACATAATAAAATTCCTTAGAATAGTGATACAAATTATATAGTTTCAAGTATGTGACTTGAACATGAGATTATATATTACCATTAGTATCGTTGTTCTTAAATGTCCCTAATCGAGTATCATTGTTGATGGGACAACAATGATGCATGGAGACTAGTATATGGATCGATTGATGACCAAATCTCATTGGTCATAAATATATGAGATATTAAGTCAATGCATAGGTACATGTTAGAGAACGATGTCTTGGGACGGATTCCACCATGAGAATTCTATATGGAGCATTATGCGATAAGTGTCGTTAGCAATTCTCATAGTGACAATGATGTAATGGTCCTCCGACACGAAATCGCTATATTACTACACAAGAATTTATGTACTTTGATATCATCAAATGTCACCTTTAATAGGTGGACTATAAAGGTGATTATTGGGTTCATCATTAATCGTGTGAGAAATATGAGTGATCTAGATGGAATTTAACCATCCTATATATTATGGGTGATATCCATAGGCCTCTTGATTGAGTAGGACTATGAAATGCATGACCATGCTCAAATAGTGATTTGTTTCATATAGTCTACTCATTGATCAAGAAAACTAAGATTAAATTATGAAGAGTATGACACATTCCATGACTCGAGTTTAATCTAGGATATTAAGGTTAAAAGGATTAAATTACATTGAAATATT
Source organism: Panax ginseng (assembly GCA_020205605.1). Classification (NCBI taxonomy): domain Eukaryota; kingdom Viridiplantae; phylum Streptophyta; class Magnoliopsida; order Apiales; family Araliaceae; genus Panax; species Panax ginseng. The sequence continues at coordinate 46,182,809 of CM035136.1, forward strand.
GGTCACTTGAAAAGGTTGCATCGAATCATCGATCTTATTATTACTTGGGTAAAAAGTGATGCATTACTAGATGCCGCATTTCAACATTTATAATTTTATAATATGATTTTAAAATTATTGCCAACGTAATAATAACCTATAGGGTCACACACATAGAACGTTATTTAAAGGGAATTAATTTAAATTTTAAGGATTTAAATATATTAATATGATTAATAGTATTTAAATCACAAATTTAAATTAAAAGGATAATTGTATATATGTATATTAATTAAGTAAGACTTAATTAAGAGATATATATATATAAATTGATTTTATAAAATTAGGTTTTGATTTGATTAATTCCTTTTAACTACTATATATATGATATATAGCAGCCTACTTTAGGTAAGATATCATAATTGAAAACCCTACCGCTTCTTAGAGAGAGACCAGAGAGAAAGCAGGTTTGAAAATCCATTCCTTTTGGTGGCTAGTCTCATAAGTCCTTCTTATTGCAGTAATCGTTCGACGGTTCGTGTGGCGTTCGTGTGGATACTAGTAGAGGCCTTAATCGGTTTGTATTCGTTGGAGATTCGAGGTATGATGGGTTTGATTCTCGTTTTTGTTTATATCTGGTATAATCTCTAAACCTCTGAATTAATTGATTTTCGCATGGATCCTATTTTAGGGTTTCGGAAATTGCTTTAAAATTTTAATTTCCGCTGTGCGTTTCTGTGCCGAAGCCCAACATATATATATTTTATGGAATAAACATAACAGAATTAAAAAACTACTAAAAACAATTTACATATTACACTACTATACAACTACACTAAATGAATCCAACATATCATGAAGCTAACTCTAATCATGAAACTAACATTATCAAAACTAAAAACCTAAATTAAACATTCAAAAACTTCTAAATTAAACTAACTCCCCCAAACTAAACAATTACAATGTCCTCATTGTATAAATAACACATCAAATGTACGAGGACTTCCCTGTAATCTGTTGGGAGAATGCATATGTTTTAATGTATATGCTCATGATTATTTGTAAAGTTCTTCAAGTAAGATATGTACAAGGACTTAGTGATAGATCAAATCTATTACGTTGATCTAAGCTCTTAACGTGTATCACTATGTAAAGGAATGTATATATAGAAAGATCAAAGCTGTTAGGTTGATCTTGAGATATAATAGATAGGCTTCAAAGAAATTGGAGTGTATAAATCTGATCAACATTGCAGAAGTCAAGGCAGAAACGTAGAGCTTAGAAGATTGTAGTGTGCCTGCCTTGAAGGGCCTCTTCGAGAATCGTAGAGTGGTCCCAATGTCTGCCGAACTAACTCAACGATCGTAATGTGCTGAAGGGAATGCAGAGTTTACAAGTCAACAATCGTAGAGTGCTCTCGGAATCATAGAGAGCTACAACTCAAGCAAGCGAAGACCGTAGTATGTAAAGGTTTAAGGAGAATCGTAGTGCTCTCGGCTGATAACATCAGACTAGGCACCAAGACGACAAGTAACTACGATCTGGATCGTAAAGCATCTGTCTTGTGTCAAAGAACGTCGAGCCTCATGATTTATGTGGAAGACAGATTCAAATATAAGAGGAATGGATTCTAAATGCTTCTATACTCACCAGTCCCAAAGACACAAAAAAATATGCAACAAAGAGGCGTATTGAAGAAGCTAAGGAAAGTACCATTGGTAAGGGGGAAAACACCTATTTAGGTATTAGGTGAGAAAGCAGTCTGCAGTGTCAGTGGGCCAGAATGCAGTTTCAGAAGATGTGCATAAATGTCTCCATCAAAGATCAGAAAGGTCAAACGCATTTAGTGCCTCAACGGATGGATCCAACGGATAGTTTTCAAGATCACATATATGCAAATCAAGCAGATGAGAGAGAAGCAAGCAAGCATTGAACAAATAACGTGAACAACTCTCAAGCTCAACTCTACGATCTGAGAATTAGGAAAGCTTGCTCAACTACTCAGTTCTTACGAACAAGTGCTTCAACAGCAACTGAGTAGCAACCATCAAGAACTCAACATCTATCAATCAACTAAAGAAGAGTACCAAGTCTGCTAGACTTGAAGAGTTCTAAGTGAACTGTAAGAGAGCCAAGTCTGCTGGACTTGAAGAGTTCAAGAGTGAACTAAGAAGTTCCTAGACTGCTAGTCTAGAAGGAATCTATGAGATTTAGAAGTTGTAAAAGACATCCTTAGTGGATATCCTACTCGTTGAGTAGAAGAGTGGACTAGGAGCTTTAAGTGCTCTAAAGCACTTAAAACGACCGTGTCTTTTACATTCATACTATAACTGCGATATCTGCCATAACTGCTATAACTGCCTCACTCTCATAACTCCACTGCTTCGTAAAGAAGATTAAAGCAAACATAAATTCCGCTAAGTTTTAATCATCATCAAAGAACAAGTTTAAAATGAAAAGATTTTTAAATATCTATTCAACCCCCCTTCTAGATAACTATTGTGCCAACTATAAACTAACAATTGGTATCAGAGCAGGTTTTATTACACAACTTACAAGCTTTAGTAGATCCAATGGCACACGTACCAAGCGAATCTAGAACTGGAGGAGGCATCAAGCCACCAATGTGCAACATGGATAAATTTGCAAATTGGAAAGTCAGGATGCAAGCTTACATGGACTCAATAGATGAAGATCTATTTGAGACCGTTCAAAATGGGCCCTATATTCCAACGAAGCTTGCACCAACCACTGACGATCCAAACAGAATACAAATCAAGGTTAAGGAAGAGTGGACAGACAACGAGAAGTGAGCTGTCCAACTTGACACAAAGGCCAAGAACATCCTGTTCCAATCCTTAGAAGACAATTTGTTTGAAAACGTTGTCAACATCAAAATAACTAAGGAGGTTTGGGAAGCATTGTTGATCATGCATGAAGGAACTGAAGAAGTCAGAGAAAATAAACAATCTCTTCTGACACAGCAGTATGAGATGTTTGCTCATGTTCAAGGAGAGAACGTGACTGCCACCTATGAGAGATTCAACGCTCTGCTCAACTCTCTACAAGCATATGGGAATATCTATCCTAACAAAGATCTGATCATAAAGTTCATGAGAGCCCTATCGAGAAAGTGGGATACCAAAACCACTGCTATAAGAGAGTCAAAGAATCTTCACGAGATGACAGTCCAACAGCTATATGGAAATCTCCTGACATATGAACTGGAGCTGACTCAACGAGCTGAAACCCTATCAGAAGGAAGAAGGAAGGATAAGGGTGTTGCTCTCAAGGCAACTGAAAGTGCATCAAAGGTCAACACTGGGATTGACTCTGATTATGATGATGACGATGACGAAGACCTTACTATGCTGGTAAAAAGACTGAGAAGGTTAATGTGTCAAGGCAAAACCAAAGAAGTTAAAGAAGGTCAAAGAATCACTGACTGCCTGTGAGCAAAAAATGATCTATGCTACAACTTCAAGAAGCCTGGCCACTTCATTGCCAACTGAAACAAACCTCTAAGAGAAGAACTAAAGAAGAAACATCATGCAAAGAAGGAATACAAAGGAAACAAAAGGCCTTAGAAGAGATATAAAGGCCTGGTAGCTGGAGGATCATGGATCGATTCAGACAATGACTACAATCCTGACTCAAGAGATGATGAAGAACCACAAATTGCTAATCTGTGCTTAATGGCCAAACATGCAAAGGACAAACAAAACCTCAATATTCATGATGTAAGTCTCGATGAAGTATTTGACTTCAACTCACCTGATGTAGACATAAATGATTTAAGAACTGCACTGCATGGCATAACCACTGATCTACATCAATACATGAAGTGGTTCAGAGTTTTGTCTAAGGATCATTCACATCTTTAAAAGGAGAAGAAGAAAGTTCAAGAAGAGCTTGAAACAACCCTTCTAAGTACTAACCTTCTCTCCAAGATTGAGGCTAAGAATGAGATCTTAAAACAGACAAACACACTCAATGCACAAAGAGAGTCTAATCTAACCTCTAAAATTGAGGAACTAGAAAAGACTATCTCTGCATGAAACAAATCCTCATCATCCATGGACTCCCTGCTCTCTAGTCAGAGGAGCACATTCGACAAAATAGGCTTAGGCTTTGGGGAATCCATTTCAGAGCCATGTGTGGAAAAGATAAAGGAAACTAGCACTAATAATGCCTCAAGTTTTAGTAGAAGCATTACCTTTGTGAAATCCTCACAGAAGGAAGAACAAGTTCAACCTTGTCCTACTGTCTCTATTCATACTCAAAGGAGTAAAAGATCTCATGCTTGTCTGGGATTCATAAAAGAGAAGAGTAACCTAACCTCTACTCACCAACCTCGAAGAATCGTAGAGTCAAGCAAGACCAACTCTACGAATGAACTAGGAAGGTACAGTAGAGGTAAGGCACACTCATCACTATTTATGAAATCCAAGGACATGTGGAAGAATGAGAATCAGTTTAATAGAAGGACAACTAAAGAACCACACAAGTCCAAATGGAGGATGAATCATCATACACACACATGCATGAATCATACTAGATGTTTTATATGCAATAAATATGGTCACAAGGCTGCTAAGTGTTATTATAATTCCATGCATGTAAGACCCAAGATTAAATAGATTTGGGTTCCCAAAGGCACTAACAAAGAAGGACCCATGCAAATATGGGTACCAAAATGAAGGTTCAATATTTTGACAGGAAAAGTGCTCCACGATCACCACATGGTATCTGGACAGTGGATGCTCAAGGCACATGACCGGGAACAAAGCCCTCTTATCTAACTACATAGAGAAGGAGGGTCCCTCAGTCATCTTTGGAGACAACGACTCGGGAAAGACAAGAGGATACGGCTCTGCTGGCAATGGTGCAATATCTTTCAGCAAGGTAGCATATGTAGAAGGTCTCCAACACAACCTTCTAAGCATAAGTTAACTATACGACAAGGGTCATCAAGTGACATTTCTCAACAACCAATGTCAAGTCAGAGATTTGAAGACATCTTCTATAAAGCTAACCGGGATAAGAGAAGGAAATGTCTACACAGTGGATCTTGGTCAACTAAGCTCAGATGAGACAATATGTTTTTTTGGCAAAAGCATCTGAAGAAATGACCTGGCTATGGAATAGACGGTTGTCTCACTTAAACTTCAAGAGCATGTCCAAACTGGCATCAAAAGATCTCGTAGCTGGCCTACATAAGTTCAACTTTGTAAAAGAAAGTCCATGCAATGCCTGTCAGCTTGGAAAGCAAACCAGAAGATCATTCAAAAGCAAAACTGCCAACTCTATCGACAAGCCCCTGCAGTTGCTTCACATGGATCTATTTGGGCCAATTCCAACAACTAGTCTTAGAGGAAAAAGATATTCTCTAGTTATAGTCGACGACGACACCAGATTCATATGGGTGTTCTTACTAACTTCAAAGGATAAAATGAGCTCCCAGTTAATCAAGATGTTCAGACTGGTGATGAACGAGAAAGGAGAGAAAATCAAGGCCATAAGGAGTTATCATGGCAAAGAATTCGACTTCTCTGAAATGGACCAGTTCTGCACAGATAATGGGATCAGTCATAACTTCTTAGCTCCACGAACTCCTCAGCAAAATGGAGTAGCTAAAAGAAAGAACAGAACCCTGATAGAATCTGGAAGAACTCTACTTGCAGCAGCTCATTTTCCTGAATACTTCTGGGCTGAAGTTATCAACACTGCATGCTACACGCAGAACAGATCACTGATACACTCTACGATCAAGAAGACGCCCTACGAACTGTGGAAATGAAGAAAGCCATGTTTCAGCTACTTTCATGTTTTTGGCTGTGCATGCTACATTCTCAACAATGGAAAGTAGTACCTGACAAAATTTTAGCCCAAGTCAGACGAAGGAATCTTTCTTGGATATGCCACAAACAGTAAGGCTTACAGAGTGTTCAACAAAAAAACACTGAGTGTTGAAGTCTCAATTCATATCATCTTCGATGAAATAGACTCAGACAACACAGTGTTTCAAGACACTACGACCGATAGTGCAGACACTACGAATGAAATCATCGAGTCCAACACTACGATCGTAGTGCCAGATAGTGAAATCGTTGACCAACAAAATGAGATCGTAGAGAGGTCTATGCAAGGCAGTGAACCTCCACACTAAGAAGAAGAAATAGATCTTAAAGACTTAAGATAAGAAGGCATCAGGACAGATGTCCCAACCGGTAACAGATGGGCCAGAGATCACACTCAGGGTCTAATCATTGGAGATCCGAGTGCTAGAGTCAAAACAAGAGCTGCTACTCAAAATGAATGCTTTTATCTAAGCTTCCTATCTCAAACAGAACCAAAGAAGATAGAGGATGCTATGGAAGACTCCAGTTGGATAGAAGCCATGCAGGAAGAACTCAACCAATTTGAACGAATAAAAGTATGGAGATTGGTACCAAGACCAAAGAGTCATCTTGTCATTGGAACCAAGTGGGTCTTCAGAAACAAAATGAATGAAGATGGAGTTATATCCAGGAACAAAGCAAGATTAGTGGAAAAGGGCTATTCTCAAGAAGAAGGCATTGACTACGATGAAACATTTGTACCTGTTACCAGACTAGAAGCAATCAGAATCTTTTTTGCCTTTTCTGCTCACATGAAGTTCAAAGCCTTTCAGAGGAATGTCAAAAGTTCATTCCTAAATGGAGAACTCCAAGAAGAAGTCTATGTAGAGCAACCTCCAAGTTTCATCAATCCATCTCTTTCCAATTATGTTTACAGATTAAACAAAGCCTTATATGGTCTTAAACAAGCACCTAGAGCATGGTATGAAACACTAACTAACTTCTTAATCGAAAATGGGTTTACTAGAGGTAGAGTAGATACCACACTGTTTCTTAGAAAGCATAAAGACAAAGTCTTATTAGTTCAAATATATGTTGATGATATTATTTTTGGTTCTACTTACGAAAAGTTATGTAAGAGATTCTCTAAGCTGATGCAGAGCAAGTTTGAAATGAGCATGATGGGTGAGCTGAATTTCTTCCTTGGATTGCAAGTAAAGCAGACTGATGAAGGAATTTTCATAAACCAAGCCAAGTACATCAAAGACTTACTCAAGAAGTATGGCATGGAATCAGCCTCTCCCATGAAAACACCAATTGCTCCTGCAACCAAGCTTGACAAAGATGAAAAGGGTAAAAGTATTGATATAACTCAATACAGAGGTATGATAGGTTCTCTTTTATACCTAACTACCAATAGACCAGACATAATATTTACAACATGCATATGTACTAGATTTCAGGCTAACCCTGAAGAGTCATATTTATCTGCTGTAAAGAGGATCTTCAGGTATCTCAAGGGTACACCTTACTTGGGGCTTTGGTACCCCAAGGAATCCTCATTTGAACTAATAGGATACATAGATGTTGATTTTACATGATGCAAAATAGATAGAAAGAGTACCAGTGGCACCTGTCAATTGCTAGGAAACAAACTTGTCTCCTAGTTTAGCAAAAAGAAAAACTCAGTGTCTACTTCAACTACAGAAGCTGAATACATTGCTGCTGGCAGCTGCTGTTCTCAGATCCTATGGATGAGAAATCAGCTAATTGACTATGGGTTTGAATTCAAATCTATTCCCATTCACTGTGATAACACAAGTGCCATAGCAATAACTCATAATCCTGTTATGCATTCTAGGACTAAGCATATTGGAATAAGGTATCACTTCATTAGGGATCATGTGCAAAATGGAACTATATCTTTACAATATATCCATACTGAAAATCAACTTGCTGATGATTTTACAAAACCTCTAGATGAATCCAGATTTAATAAGTTAATAAGTGAGCTAGGCATGCTAAATCTACAACCATAAAATATATGCTCTAGATTGTGATAACCATAACAGATACAAAGGCTGAACTCAAAATCGTAGACATGATCAAGGGAAGTCCACGATCGTAGCAAAGACTCAACCATCGTAGATCAGACTCAACGATGATAAAAAGCCCATCAACAAAGCAAGAGTAAATCCTGTGATGATAAGCTTCAAAACATAGCAATCCCTCTGATAAGCGCCTTAGGAACAAACCTAACCCTTGACTCACTTCAAGAGGTTGGCCCTTCCTGAGTCACCTTAAAAAGAATGCTATGATAAAAACTCATCACAAGGACCCGGACAGACTCGATGATCGTAGATCAGACACGACGAATGCTGGATAGACTCGACGATCGTAGATCAGACTCGAAAAATGCAAAGCACTCAACGATCACTAAACTACCTCAATGATCGTAGTCCTCCCTAAGGACACCTCAGCTCTGAAGCAGCCAAGGGCAAATCAGTACAATCCTTATCAGTCAAAATCGTAGAGCCAAGCAAAAGTCGACACCTGTCCCACTAAGTGAAAAGGAAGAGATGGAAGTTACAAGTACAAATTGAAATCGTATTTTTGAAATCTGAAGTTCAAAAGATTATCTCTCTCATCCTCTCTCAAAGCAGAAGTCCTAAATCAGAACAAAGCTCAGTCATATATCTCTTCCAACTACAAAATCAATGCCGGCATCCAGTGTTATCTCAGGCTACAGACTCTGTTTTGACGAGTTCAAGAAAGCTCAACCTAAATTTCACAAGACTCTGGCGCTACTGAAGAAGGCAGGTCTCGAAGAGGCTTTGGGCGCAGAAACACTGATATATCCCAAACTGGTGAAAGAATTCTACATGAATGGTGTGTTAAAACACGACACCATCACTACCAGGAGTAAGGGCAGGAAATGGTCGAAGGTTGAAGACATCAATCTTGCCCTAGGTCTCAAAATGAAGGCATCCAGTGCATAGATAACATGGGCTTCCAAGAAGGACTGAAAAGAATGCATCACAAGAAACTCCCATCTGTGAAAGGTTACAAGAAGAAGGAGTTCCCACAGAGATATGGATTTTTAGCCGATATTATTGGCAAATGTATATGCTGCAAGAGCTCGGGTCACGACTCTGTGAATGAAATTCAACTTAGGCTCATGACTGCCATGAGTTATGGAATACAACTCAACTATGGAGCCCTATTGCTCGATTTGATTGGCAAGTGGATTACCAACTCAATGAATTCAAAAAGCCTTCAAAAGATGTTATATGTGCGATTCATAAGCATTATTCTACAGTCTACCCTTGGTGACAAAATTGGGGATGAAAAAGGAAAAGCTATCAACCCAAATAGGCGAATGACCCAGCAGTTGTTTGAAAATTGGAAGAGGAACCTAGTTGAGTATGTTCGAATGATTACAAAATCCAGTGGAAGAACTAGGGATCTAAAAGACTCAGGCTTTCCAGGAAACATGTCTGTGGTTAGGGAGATTGAAGAAAAAGAAGAAATCAATAAAGAAGAACCCTCTATCCTTACCAGAAAAAGCAAGGGCAAGAGGAAGCTAAGGGCTAGAGTGGTAGAAGAGCCTCAAGGATCTACCACTGATATACCTGTAGAGTCCTCTGACATAGAGACTCTGAGGATGCTAAGAAGACAGCAGCAGCAAGATGAAGCAGATGAGGATCAGGCTACCATATCCCCGATCCTGAAGAAGAACAAAGTTGGTCATAAGTCCAAAAGGCCATCAATCACCTCAATCGTAGAGTCTCTACTGTTCATAGAGACCAGACCAAGCATGGCAGGCAATGAGGTAGCTGCTTCAAGCATAGTGGCTGTTGAACAAGACAAAACTAAGAATCACGAAAGTCCTGAAGCTGTGGCTAAGCCTATCAAATCAAGGAGAAAACTGGTTAAGAAGTACATTCTTGAAAATGAAAAAGTGCTCAAGAAGGAAGCAAAGACTATGGTTTCCAAGAAGGAACTGTCCAGAGCAAGTCAAGAGGACGTTGCTCCAGCTGAGGGGGAGATCCCTGAAATTCTCATGATAGAGAATACACCAGCTGAGGGGGAGATGCATGAAACTCAAGAAGATGCTCCACTTGAGGGGGAGTTTATGAGCTTACAAAAGGATGATCAAGTTTAGGGGGAGCCTCAAGATATCTCCATGGCAGAAGATGATGTCCCTGCCAGAAATGAAGAGGAACCAGTAAAAGATCATCAAGAGCACATTGAGATAATGGAGTCCTCCAACGAAGAAAGAGAAGAGGAAGAAGATGATGATGGCCTTCAGATCACTGGTGTGGGCAGAGATGGGTATAGAAGCTATCTCTATAATCAGATGTTCTCATACCTACCCATGATACCATACCATCAAACCCAAATCCTAAACTCTTGGGATCACATGTTCTGGAGTTTCAAAGAGTATCCAACCATCTCAGTGTTGGCTCATGGATTCCCAGGGAGATTCAACTTTTCCAAGAAGTTGATTACCAACAACTCTTCTTCAAAGGATAAACTTGAGGTACTTTTTATCCCTACCCAATTCATAATTAATCACTTGTCATCATCCTCATTTAGTCAATTCTATGAATTCCCTCAATGGTTGGAAGTGATTCTTCATCCATTAAATCAATTTCCAGTTGCAGAATCCCAAAATTCTGTAACTGAGGAACCAAATGCAGTCAACCTCACTTTGCTCCCACAAACCACAATCTCTACGATTCCTGACTCTAGCCCCATCATAGAGTCCCAAATTCAAATCGTAGAGCCACATATTCCAGACATCGACACTCAGGCCCCTCTATCAGACATACCATCCTCCTCCTCCAATGACTATTTTAGTCTTGATCTTGCTCTCTACTCACTGCAAGATAAATCCCAAAAACTAACCCCTCCATTCAACAATCCTCAAACCAATGATACTCTCCCAAATCTGCCCATGAAGGATGACTTGAAGGAAGCATCCAAGAATATGGTCAAGAACATAGAAGAAATCCTAAAATCTCACTCCGACCTTATTCATATCCGGCTAAATCAAATGATCACAGCTGCAAATAATTTTCTTGGCACTATAAACGCTGAGCTTACAAAGAAGCTGAGGGAAATTATTCAAGAAATCCTTAAGAGCATGAAGGATAGAGATGAGATTCACTTCCAGATAGCCACCAAGCAAAGAGAGGCTGTTCTTGAAATGCAGAAAAATCAAGAAGTTTAAAATAAACTTATGCTGGAGAACATCATCAAATTGAAAGCTTCAGTCCAAGACTTCTAGAAATCTTATGTCAATCAGGAACGACAGAATGATAATGTTTTCACTGCCCTCCGAAACAAAGAAGCTAGATCTAAAAAACAGATCAAGGGAAGTCGAGAGGACATTGCTCAGACACAAAGCCAATTGAACGAGCTTGTCCAAGGAGTGAATCGAGTTTCTGCAGACATTTGAACCCTTGATGCTGACATAAAGGGGGAGAATAAAGGGAAAGGAGTTCAAGGAGCACGGGGAGATCAGGGCAAAGGCAGAGGAGTTCAAGGAAACAAAGAAAGGGGAAGAGGACAATTTTCACGAAGTCCTCCTGCAAGACAGTTCCACCAATAGATCAAGACGATCAAGCAATCGACTCAACGATCCGATCAAAGAGGAAGTCTTGATGGCTCAGCCTTTAAGAAACCAAGGGCCAAATACCAGCTCACCAAATGTGACCACCACAGGCCTAAGAATGCCAATTGGAGATCCAACATTCATGAATAGGCATGATCACAACCCGATAGTAAGTCTAAGTGAGCTGGAAGAGTTAGCCAGAAGAGATTAAGCTAGCAGGAAAAGAAGGGCTGAGGAGTATGCTTGTCCTCCAAGGAAAAAGGGAAAGAAATAGAGATAAGTTGAAACTCTAAATTCTTATTAATGTAAAGATAAACTGCAATATTTCTTGAACATCAATATATTCATGCTTATTCTCTAGAAATTTCAGCTGCTCACTGAAATACTAAGTAATGTTTAAATTTCCTGCAAATGCATCTAGACATTAATAATCATGACAACAAATCTCCTTGGTTATGTCAACATCAAATAGGGGGAGATTGTTGGGAGAGTGCATATTATGATTTGATGTTTTAATGTATATGCTCATGATTATTTGTAAAGTCCTTCAAGTAAGATATGTACAAGGACTTAGTGATAGATCAAATCTGTTAGGTTGATCTAAGCTCTTAACGTGTATCATTCTGTAAAGGAATGTATAGATAAAAAGATCACAACTGTTAAGTTGATCATGAGATGTAATAGATAGGCTTCGAAGAAATCGGAGTGTATAAATCTGATCAACATTGCAGAAGTTAAGGCAGAAACGTAGAGCTTAGAAGATCATAGTGTGCCTGCCTTGAAGGGCCTCTTCGGGAATCGTAGAGTGGTCCCAATGTCTGCCGAACCAACTCAACGATGGTAATGTGCTGAAGGGAATGCAGAGTTTACAAGTCAATGATCATAGAGTGCTCTCGGAATCGTAGAGAGCTACAACTCAAGCAAACGAAGATCGTAGTATGCAAAGGTTCAAGGAGAATCATAGTGCTCTCGACTGATAACATCAGACCAGGCACCAAGATGACAAGTAACTATGATCTGGATCGTAGAGCATCTGTCTTGTGTCAGAGAACGTCGAGCCTCATGATTTATGTGGAAGACAGATTCCAACATAAGAGGAATGAATTCTAAATGTCACCAGTCCCAAAGACAAGAAAACATCCTTAGTATGCAACAAAGAGGCGTATTAAAGAAGTTAAGAAAAGTACCATTGGTAAGGTGGAAAACACCTTTTTAGGTGTTAGGTGAGAAAGCAGTATGCAGTGTCAGTGGGCCAGAATACAGTTTTAGAAGATGTGCAGAAATGTCTCCATCAAAGATCAGAAAGGTCAAACACATTTAATGCCTCAAAGGATGGATCCAACGGATAGTTTTCAAGATCACATATATACAAATCAAGCAGATGAGAGAGAAGCAAGAAAGCATTGAACAAATAACGTGAACAACTCTCAAGCTCAACTCTACGATCTGAGAATTAGCAACGCTTACTCAGCTACTCAGTTCTTACGAATAAGTGCTTAAACAGCAATTGAGTAGCAACCATCAAGAACTAAACATCTATCAATCAACTGAAGAAGAGTACCAAGTCTGCTGGACTTGAAGAGTTCTAAGTGAACTATAAGAGAGCCAAGTCTGCTGGACTTGAAGAGTTCAAGAGTGAACTTAGAAGTTCCTAGACTACTTGTCTAGAAGGAATCTGTGTGATTCAGAAGTTGTAAAAGACATCCTTAGTGGATATCCTACTCGTTGAGTAGAAGAGTGGACTAGGAGCTTTATGTGCTCTGAACCACTTAAAAAGACTGTGTCTTTTACATTCATACTATAACTGCTATATTTGCCATAACTGCTATAACTGCCTCACTCTCATAACTCCACTACTATGTAAAGAAGATTAAAACAAACATAAATTCCTCTACGTTTTAATCATCATCAAAGAACAAGTTTAAAACGAAAAGATTTTTAAATGTCTATTCAACCCCCCTTCTAGATAACTATTGTGCCAACTAGGAACTAACATAATCAATTAAGCTTAAGGTGGTGGTTGTGGTTCATCATTGTCAGAATCTGAAGGTTAAAATCATAGAATCGGGGCTCGCTGCTAGTATGGAAACTGAGCATTCGGGTTGAAACTTTGGAGGGTCGCGTTCAAAGAGGCAAAGGACAAGTTCATGGCCTCAAACATATGGTCCTGCCTAGATGCGAGTCTCCTCATTTGTCTATTAGCGTCTTTGTTGTGCCCATCAACTTGTCTCTGGAGGCTCTGAAATTGAGGGCTAAACATATCTCTGCCAGTCTGCTGCATCTCCTCAGTTTCCTTCTCTCCCATCATCTTCTCCACCTGGAACTCGTCATCGTCAAAGGTGTCCTCATCATTAGCCTCATCCTCAGAGGCTGGTGGAAATATGAACCCAACTCCTTTTGGGTGTGACTCGCCCCCAGGCCACACTGTATAACGTGTTATCATCTGTATGTCCAAAGTCTGAAGTTGCTGCTGGGTAGTATCATCACCAAACCACCTAAATCCAGCCTCCTGGCACAGCCCACATATGAGGGATGGGTGTGGCAGACCACCAAAAAATGGCCCTCGTAGGTATCTTCGTATCGAGAAATTGATGATGGAACCCACGTCGATGAGGAAGTCTTGCATAATCGCATACATCAGAAATACCTTCTCCTTTGTCACTTTAGTAGTATGTGTGGACGGGATTAGCTTGGCGCACATGAACGCATAAAAAATCTTTCCATAACAACCCATATCCTTACTATGGAAGACTGTGCCCCCTTTTCAGCCTTTGACCCATGTGGTGCCCAGCTTTGTTATTTAAGTTAAAATCGTCTCATAGTCAGGATCGTGGTCACGCAAATATGCATACTAGCATTCAACAGGAACTCACAGTCGGTAATACTCATTAATAGCGACAGCACTGAAAGGTACTTGTTTACCCATGATGAATGCTATGAATGGGGCCTTTTCCTCCGCATTGGCATAGAATTCCTTCACCACATTGACGATCGCTGGCTCCGGCTCGTCAGTGAACCTATCCCATCCTTTTTCATATATTTGTCTCTTCTTTTAGCCATCTACGTTATCGCGTGCCAAGCCTTGCTCTAGAGTTAATGCTTTAGTGAATAGATAGTCATAGCGATCGGCGGCGTTGACACTCACGGATTTTCTCATGTCAAAAGCCCGAGTCGGTGGTGTGGACCTTGAGCTCTCACCTCTCTGTCTCTTCGATGCTGGTTTTGGTGCCATAGTACTCGAAAGGATGAACTCAAACCAAAATCCCCATAAACTTTACTTAAGCAATTTGTCGAACACGTGGTGTGCACGACTCAAAATACCCCCCAAAATTTTTAATAGCACTTCAACTATGGTGATATGTGATGAGAAATTGTATGAAATAATCGGTTACCCTCAGTGTATTGACAATTTGGTTGAATCTCCCCTCCCTTTTTGCTGTTAAAAATCGCACTATAAGAACCCTCACTTCGAATGACTGAAATTTTATGGAATGGGATGGAGATGTTGTGTGGTTAGGGTTTGAATTTATAGAGAGGAGATAGAGTATATATTTAGTAGGTTAATGTAGTGGAGAAGTGGGGAGTTTGTGGCTAATTCGTGGGCTAATTGGGGTATAGGAGTCGTAGGTTTCAGTTATGCTTCAAGAAATTGGAAGTGTAGAAGATGGTCTGAATGTTGTAGCTGCCAAATTTGAACTCCTTCGCGTTCTCATACCCCCTCCCAATAAGAGGGGAGTAATATGTTTCTGGTTCATGACCCATACTTCGCCGTGACGGGTATTCTTTGTTAAATGCCAGCTTCGGCCGAGGTGGTACACTACAGTTGAACTTGATTTTTCCAATTCTTTGCATCCAACACAAATCCATACACTTCCCAAGTACCTGAAACACCATAAAATTATAATTTTAAGATAACAACATAAACATTGATCATTCAAGGTTCAATTTACTAGAAATCATGACTCACTAACTACTTGATAAATCGAAATAAACTTACTCTAAACTAAACTTATGCTAAACTTATACTCTGAACTACAAATTAATTAGCATGATTAAAAATACTGAGAATAAAAGTAAAATTGGGTTGCCTCCCAATTAGCGGTTGATTTTAAGTCTTTCAGCCTGACTACTCCCTGTTCATGGCGCGTCGGTAAATGTGATTGTGGTGCCTTTATTATCGATGTTGCTACCCCAGTAATGTTTCAATCGATGACTGTTGACTTTAAATGTTTCCAATGGATTCCTACTGTATAACTTTACGACGCCATATGGGAAAACTCTCTTGATTGTGAATGGCCCCGACCATCTCGATTTGAGCTTTCCTGGAAACAACCGCAATCGTGAATTGAACAGTAATACTGATTATCCTGATTCAAACTTTTTCTGCATGATCTTTTGGTCATGCCACTTCTTAACCTTTTCCTTGTATAACTTTGAGTTCTCATATGCTTGCAGTCAAAACTCATCGAGTTCGTTTAGTTGGAGCAATCTTTTCTCTCCTGCAGTTGCTTGGTCAAAATTAAGTTTCTAAATGGCCTAATATACTTTATGTTGTATTTCTACTGGGAGGTGACACTTTCTCGTAGACCAATTGGTATGGAGACATCCCAATCGGTATTTTGTATGCTGTCCTATAAGCCCATAGTGCGTCATCCAATTTTAGAGACCGATCTTTTCTATTTGGATTCACTACTTTCACTAAAATCTTCTTCACCTCTCTGTTCAAAACCTCAGCTTGACCACTTATTTGGGAGTGATATGCCATAGCTACCCTATGATTAACCCCATATTTCGCCAAAAGAGCTATAAACGATCTATTGCAGAAGTGACTACCTTCATCACTGATAATTGCTCTTGGCGTGCCAAATCTTGTAAAGATATTCTTATGTAAGAACTTAAGAACCACCTTGGCATCATTTGTGGGGAGTGTTACGGCTTCACCCCATTTCGATACATAATCAACAACTAACAATATGTACAGATTGTTAAAAGATGGAGTAAATGGTCCCATAAAATCTATCCCCCATACGTCAAAAAATTCCACTTCCATGATAGTGTGTAGCGGCATTTCATTCCTCTTTGAAATATTGCCCACCATTTGGCATCTGTCGCAAGTTTTCACAAACTGATGGGCATCCTTGAACACTGTAGGCCAGTAAAATCCTGCTTGTAGTACCTTGGCCGCTGTTCGCTCACTACCATAATGTCCCCCATATGCAGAATATTCTTCACTTCACTGTATGGCACACACCTTCGAATCATCTTGTCGACGCACTATATAAATAAATATGGCACATCCCACATGTACCACTTAACGTCATTAGGAATTTCTTTTTATGTTGTCGCGTCAGATCAGGGGGAATGATGTTGATCACTAAATAGTTAGCAAAATCCGCACACCATAGAAACTCGGAATTAACTCCAAATAGCTGTTCATCCAGGAATGAGTCATTGATCACACACTTATCTGCTTTATCTTTATTAGGATTTTCCAGCCTCGAAAGATGATCTGCCACTTGATTTTCTATTCCTGCCTATCCTTTATTTCCAAATCAAATTCTTGAAGAAGAAGGATCCATCTAATTAATCTAGACTTAGTATCCTTCTTTGAAATCAAATAGCGAATCACCGAGTGATCCGTATAAACCAACACCTTTATCCTAATCAAGTATGCTATGAATTTGTCAAAGGCATATACCACTGTAAGTAATTCCTTATCGGTAGTTGTGTAGTTCAATTGTGCATCTGTAAGAGTTTTACTTGCATACTATATGGCGTGGAATATTTTATATTAACGTTGACCCAAAACAGCTCCTACTGTATAGTCGCTTGCATCGCACATTAGTTCAAAGGGCATAGTCCAATCTGGTGCGATGATCATTGGTGTTGTAGTCAACTTCTTTTTCAACTGCTTGAATGCTGGTTTACACTCCTCATCAAATTTGAATACTGCATCCTTCTCTAAAAGACTGCACAATGTCTTTGCAATCTTAGAGAAATCTTTTATAAATCTTCTGTAGAACCCGACATGTCCAAGAAAACTGCAGATTCCCTTCACTGAATTCGGCGGTGGAAGATACTCGATCGTGTCTAACTTTGCCTTATCAACCTCTAAACCTTTAGCAGAGACCTTATGCCCTAGAATTATACCTTCTTCAACTATAAAGTGACACTTCTCCCAGTTGAGTACCAAATTAGTTTCCACACACCGCTTCAAGACTATGACCAAATTCTCTAGACAATTATCAAAAGTGTTTCCATAGACTGAAAAGTCATCCATGAAAACTTCAACCTCTTTTTCTACCATATCCGAGAAGATAGCCATCATGCCTCTTTGGAATGTAGTTGGTGCATTACATAACCCAAAGGACATCCTTCTAAATGCAAAGGTGCCATACAGGCATGTAAAGGTGGTCTTCTCTTGATCCTCGGGAGCTATGATGATTTGGTTGTACCCCGAGTATCCATCCAGTAAGAAGTAGTATTCATCTATAGCTAGTCAGTCCAACATCTGATCAATGAAGGGTATAGGAAAGTAATCCTTCTAGGTTGCCTTATTTAGCTTTCTATAGTCCATGCACACCCTCCATCCGGTCATTGTCCTCGTTGGAATCAGCTCATTATCTTCATTCTTAACCATTGTCATTCCACCCTTTTTCGGAACACACTTTACTGGACTGACCCATGCACTGTCTAAAATCGGGTAAATAATTCTCGCATCCAACCACTTCAGTATTTCTTTCTTTACCACTTCTTTCATGATTGGATTTAACCTTCTTTTCTTCTCCACTGTTGGCTTCGCATCCTCTTCCCTGAGAATCTTGTGCATGCAAAAGGAGGGGCTGATCCCCTTTATATCGGCAATGGTCCAATCTATTGGAGACTTGTATTATCTCAAAATCCTCAGCAATTTACTCTTCTACAATTCGTTAAGTGCATATGCAATAATAATAGGTAAAGTATTTGAATCACCTAAACAAGAATACTTGAGGTGTTTAGGAACTGGTTTGAGCTCAAGAGTGGGTGGCTCCTCAAGTGAAGGTTTCATCCGAGCTGAAGCTTTTTCCTCCGTGAAAAATGGCTAGAATGTAACTTTGAATCTACTAACTCTCGGCAAAGCATCTAATATGTGCAAATAATCCACAAACTCTGGTTCATCCAAACTCTTATCCCCAGCTGGGTAGTTTCCTATGGATCACTGACAAAACCTTTTACTATATTATCATTAACTATCCGGTCGATGACATCCACCTGGAAGCACTCCTCTTCATCCGTAGGGAACTTCATGTTGTTGACCACATTAAACGTGACTTCCTGTTCTTGGACTCTCATTGTTAATTTACCTTTTTGAACATCAATGAGCGTCCTACCCGTAGCTAAAAATAGACTTCCTAATATGATTGGGATGTTCTTGTCTTCCTCATAATCCAGAATTATGAAATCAGCTGGGAATATGAATTTGTCCACTTTAACCAAAATATCCTCCATAATTCCTCTCGGATAAGTTACCAATAGGTCTGCTAACTGCAACGATATGTTTGTAGGCTTCGGAGCAGGTAAACCCAATTCAGTATAAACAGATAATGGCATGAGGTTTACACTTTCCCCCAAATCACACAAACACTTTTTGAAGGCCTTATTACCGATCGTGCAAGGTATGATAAAACTCCACGGATCCTTCAACTTTGGAGGTAACTTTCTCTGTAACACTACTCTGCAATCCTTCGTCAAAGCCACAGTTTCATAATCTTCTAACTTTTTCTTCCTAGACAGAATACCCTTCATGAATTTTACATAACTAGGAATCTGCTCTAGGGCTTCTGCGAACGGAATATTAATTTGAAGTTTCTTGAAAACTTACAAAAATTTGGCGAATTGCTTGTCTAATTTCTATTTTTGGACCCTATGCTGAAATGGCGGTGGCGGATACATAATTGGCTTGACATCTGACTTGGTCTGTTCATTCTGTTTTTCCTCACCCCGTTTCTCTTCAACCACTTTGTTTTCATTATACCTGACATCCTTCTGTGCTGAATTTTCTACAATTTTCCCATCGAGATGTTTTCCATTCCTCAAAGTGATTGCTTGACACTGCTCATGATTCCCCTTCAGATTCTTTTCTGTGTCACTTGGCAAAGTCCCTTGCGGTCTATTATATAATGCTAAGGCCAACTGTTCCATCTGATTTTCTAAATTTTTGATGGCCACTGCTTGTGTTTTCATTGCCACCTCATTTCTCGATATGTATTTCAACAAAAGCTCTTCTATGTATGTCTTCTTCTCTTGATGCAAAGGTACTTGTTGATGCTAATTTTGGAACCTTGGGGGATAAGAAGGTCGTGGAACCTGCTGATTTTAATTGGTGCTCCATGAAAAATTGGGATGGTTCCTATTCCCCGGGTTTTAGGCATTTTGATACATGTTTTGCGGAATACGATTGTAGCTGCCCACAAACTGAACCGATGCTGGGTTGATGGCACACTGCTCCGTAGGATGTTCTCCGGCATATAACTCGCAAACATATGCCACCTGTTGTGGTTGTGCACCCATCAGAGTATCCATTTTCTTTGATAAGGCAGAAATCTGTGCCGCCAATTCTGTTACTCCGTCTACCTCTAACACCCCAACTACCTTAGGCTGTGTCATCCTCGCTGTAGGCCACTAGTAGTTATTAGCTGACATAGTCTTAATTAACTCATATGCCTCCTCATAACTCTTGGCCATAAACGCTCCACCCGAAGCTGCATCTATACTAGTCATGAGATTCCCATTTAATCCATTGTAAAACATATTCATCTGCAGCCATTTGGGTAGTCCATGATGAGGGCATTTTCTGAGCAATTCCTTGTACCGTTCTCATGCCTCATATAAAGACTCCCCATGCTACTACTCAAACATGGTGATCTGGTTTCTCATCTATGTAGTTTTAGCTGGTGGAAAGAACTTAGCCAGGAACTTCTGAGCAATGTCATCCCAAGTAGTTATTGATCCCGATGGTAGAGAATGTAACCAACTCTTTGCCTTGTCCCGCAATATAAATGGGAACAAACGAAGTCTGACTGCTTCATCTGACACCCCATTGTCGTTGGCTAGTCCCCCAAAGTGAATTTAGTTATGAATCATCTGAATCATCCTAGGCTTGATCTCAAAAGTATTCGCAGCAATCACCGGCCTGGTGATACTCGAGTGAAGCTCAGTTAACTTAGGAATAACAAAATCCCTTAGTGTTTTTTGATCTTCTGCAGCCATTGTTTCTTCTTATTGAGAGTTCTCAACGTTTTCCCTTATGTCTTGAATCCACTTACTTAGCCTTTGAAACCGTTTCTCCATATCGTCCTCGAAGGGAAGCAAGTCTGGCTTCTTAGATCTAGTTTGCATAACTAACTCCAAGAACCTGGAATATGAAACAACAAAACAAGTGTACGTGGTCAACAAGTAATATAATGATAAGTCAAGTATCATTCCCACAGAGACTAGTATGAAATTAATCCTAACAATTACCAGCTTTATATTAATCCAAATTTTATTAAACTATCCAATTCAATGATTATAACTATTTAAAACTAAAAACATGAAAATACTAAGCAATCAACAAACTTAAAAATTGTAATTTCAAACAAATAATGGAGAATTAGGCTTACAACTTCACTTTAAGTATCACTATGATTACTACACCCTATTTTAGTTCAATTCACTATCCCAATTTATTAATCAAAACCACTCAAGTAGAACTAGCCATCTCTCGATGCATTAATACCATATGAACTTAAATCCACAAATTAGATACAATTAAGCTAAACACCTTAATCAACTAATTCACTATATCTCTGTGTGACTTACAATCAAACAAGGTTTAAGTTCAAGTTCTCTACATGCGACGTTAAGCATATCTCTACCCTAACATTCATCAAGATTCCATTTAATCACAGAATTCAAGAAGACATGATATAGTGACTAGGTCTAGATTCATATTTCATCTCTCGAGTCCATACAATTCCACACAAAATTGGTGATCAAGCAATTAATAAATTAAAGCACAAATCACAATAGATAAACTGAATGATAGATTATTAAACTGAAATTAAGGACTATATAATCATCGTTCCACCATAAAGATATGTCGTATGCCTAATAAGTAAATTAGTTCATCATAAATGAAATAAAGACTTAAATCGTCAAAGTAATCATCATCCCAATTACAAAAATTAAATTAAAGGAGTAGAATGAATACAAAACCACCCTTCTCCTTAGCTTCAATATGAAATTCTCGTGACTCAGACCTTCAATCCTTCCTCCAATGAGTTTTCTAAAAATTTGGGCTTACAATGGCTAAATTGATTGTCCGATGTAATCTCCCTCGTTATTTCTTGTTAATATTAAGTCCAGCACACGTATTCTGACCATAACTTGACGCCCAATACAGTTCCAAACTATGCCAACCTCCTTCCTTCACGCCTCTGCAGCATTACAGTTCAGTCAGAAGTCTTTACCTTTTCCCGTACCCCCGCCCCGATGAGAGTTTTCCTTCTTTAAGAGCCCTCCCCGGCAGGGGGGGTGCTACAATTCTTGATCGAGTACCCGCCTCGTGAAAGTTTTTGAATATAAAGTTTTTGTGACTTGGGGTCAATCACTGAAGTCGATTTAGCTCTATTTCTTGCCAAGTTTTGCTATGAACCCACCTTTTAAGTCCAAATGCTACGCCACCACACCTAAACATAAAATAACAATAAACAAGTAGAAAGAATCACAAAAATAAAGAATTAATACAGTTTAAGCTCAAATTAGAGACCGATTCGTAGGTATAAAACCCACTCATCAACTATTCACCCGAGGTACTATTTATGGCAAAAACTGGTTTCTTTTCTGTCCAAATTATTTTTGATACATGAATATTATTCTTGAATTTTACTCCACAAAGCAGTTATCATGTTGACAATTTGGACATTTTTTAAACTCTGGATAAATTAAAAATCTTTAATATTTATCCTTAATTTTGTTTGATTGATGTTTATATCATTGTCATCATCCTTATGCTTATATTGTGATGATAGTCATCTTTGGGCCGTAGTGCATAGATAGACTGTTGATTGGTATAATTATGACCAGGAATTATGTATCAGTATAATCATGACTTGTAATGTTACAAATGATGTGATAAAAGTCCTCATTGGCTCGTAGTGTATTGATGGACAGTTGTTGGCGTGATCATGACCATTGGTGATAATAACGAATATCCTTGGCCCGTAGTGCATGAAAAATTCATGGATGTGATACTAACGAATATCATTGGCCCGTAGTGCATGGAAAAGTCGATGATGTGGATTATTTATTGAGTTGTGTTACAACGATAAAATATTGATGATGAACTTTTAAATCATAGAAGATAGTAGATATCATGCTCTACTTGACTCTTCTAATGGATTACTTGTTCAGTTGCAGTTAAACTTCTTGGCTATTGTATTCTAATAGTATTGAAGGTTAACGATAATTTATTCTGCATTATCTTAGTCATAATATTCTTTGTTGGGAGAGTGCATATTCTTATTTGATGTTTAAATATAAATGCTCATGATTATTTGTAAAGTCTTTCAAGGAATATGTGTATAAGGACTTAGTGATAGATCAAATTTGTTAGGTTGATCTAAACTCTCAATGTATATCTTTTTGTAAATTAATGTATAGAAAAGAAGATCAAACTTGTTAGGTTGATCTTAAGATGTAATAGATAGGCTTAGAAGAGATCGCAGTGTATCAAGTTGATCAGGATTGTAGAAGACAAGGCAGGAACGTAGAGCATCGAGAATCGTAGTGTGTCTGCCTTGAAGGGCCTCTTCAAAAATCGTAGAATGGTCCCAACGTTTGCCGAGCCAACTCAGAGATCATACTATGCTCTCGAAAACGTAGAGTTTACAACTCAAGCAAGCGAAAATCGTAGTGTGAAAGTGTTTAAGAGAAATTGTAATGCTCTCTACTAATAGCATCAGACTACGCACCAAGGCGACAAGACACCATAACCTGAATCATAGAGTATCATCTGCCCTGTGTCAGAAGCATCAAGCCTCACGTTTTGTATGGAGACAAACTCTAACAAATATGGAATGGGTTCTAAACGTTGTAGTACTCGCCAGTCCCAAAGGCATATAAGATATCTTTAGTATGCAACAAATAAGCGTATTGAATAAGCTAAGGAAAGTACCATTGGTAAGAGGAAAAATACCTTTTCAGGTGTTAGGTGAGAAAGCAATCTGCTACATCAGTGGGCCAGAATGCAATTCAGAAGATGTGCATAAAAGTCTCCATCAATGAACAAAAAATGTCAAACGCATTTAATGCTTCAACGGATGGATCCAACAGATAGATTTCAAGATCATATATATGCAAATAAAGCAGATGAGAGAAGTAAGCAAGCATTGAACAAAAACGTACAAGAACTCTCAACGCTCAGCTACTCAGCTCTCTCGAACAAGTGCTTAACATCAATTGAGTAGCAACCATCAAGAACTCAACAACTACCAATCAATTGAAGTAAGAGTTCCAAGTCAGGAGGACTTGAAGAGTTCTAAGTGAACTGTGAAGAGCCAAGTCTGCTGGACTTGAAGAGTTCAAGAGTGAACTAAGAAGTTCTAGGTCAGCCGTGGTCAGAAGGAATCGAGTGATTCAGAAAAGTGTATAAGACATCCTTACTGGATTTCCTACTCGAGGAGTAGACGAGTGGACTAGGAGCTTTAAGTGCTCTGAACCACTTAAAACGACTGTGTCTATTACATTCTTGCTATAACTGCCATATCTGCCATAACTGCTATAACTGTCTCACTCTCATAAACTCATTATCTTAAGGGAGATTAAAACAAATATTAATTCCGCTAAGTTTTAATCATTATCAACTAACAAGTTAAAACGAAAATATTTTTAAGTATCTATTCAACCCCCCCTTCTAGATAACTATTGTTCCTCTGGGAACTAACAATTGGTATCAGAGCAGGTTCTATTATATAGCCTACAAAGCTTGAGTAGATCCAATGGCACATTTACCAAGCGAATCAAGGACAGGAGGAGGCAGCAAGCCACTAATGTGCAACGAAGATAAATTTGCAAATTGGAAGGTTCGGATGCAAGCATACATGGACTCAATAGATGAAGATCTATTTGAGACTGTTCAAAATGGGCCCTGTATTCCAACAAAGATTGCACAAACTACAGACGATCCAAACAGAATATAAATCAAAGTCAAAGAAGAATGGACTGACAACGAGAAAAGAGCTGTCCAACTCGACAAGAAGGCATGGAACATTTTGTTTGAATCCTTAGAAGACGATCTGTTCAAAAATGTTGTCAACAACAAAACTGCAAAGGAGGTTTGGGAAGCACTACTCATCGTGCATGAAGGAACGGAAGAAGTAAGATAAAACAAACAATCTCTCTTGACACAGCAGTATAAAATGTTCGCTCATGTTCAAGGAGAAAACGTCACTGCCACTTATTAGAGATTCAACGTTCTGCTCAACTCTCTACGAGCCTACGGGAAGATCTATCCAAACAAAGATCTAATCATAAAATTCATAAGAGCCCTACCAAGCAGGTGGGATACCAAAACAACTGTTATTAGAGAGTCAAAAAATCTCCATGAGATGAAAGTTCAACAGCTATATAGCAACCTTCTGACATACGAACTGGAGGTGACTCAATGAGCTGAAACCCTATCAGAAGGAAGAAAGAAGGATAAAGTGTTACTCTCAAAGCAACTGAAAGTACCTCAAAGGTCAACACTGAAATTGACTCTGACTACGATGAAGACGATGATGAGGACTTTACAATGTTGTTAAAAAGACTAAGAAGATTTATGTGTCAAGGCAAAACCAGCAAGCCAGAAGGTCAGCAACTACAACAGACAGGAGCAAATGAATGATCTATGCTACAACTACAAGAAGCCTAGCCATTTCATTTCCAACTGCAACAAACTTCTCAGAGAAGAACTAAAGAAGAAGTCACATGCAAAGAAGGAATACAAAGGCAACAAAAGGCCTCAGAAGAGAGATAAAGGCCTTGTAGCTAGAGGATCATGGAGTGATTCAGATAATGACTCAACTCCTGAATCTAGAGATGATGAAGATCCTCAAATGGCTAACCTGTGCCTAATGGCCAAACATGTAAAGGACAAACTGAACTCCAACATACATGAAGTAAGTATCGATGAGGTATTTGACTTCAACTCACCTGATGTAGACATTAATGATTTGAGAACTTCACTACATGGCATAACAACTGATTTGCATCAATACATGAAGTGGTTCAGAGTTTTGTTGAAAGATTACACACTTCTTCAAGAAGAGAAAAAGAAAGTTCAAGAATAGCTAGAAACAACTCTTCTAAGTACTAACTTTCTCTCCAAGCTTGAGGCTGAAAATGAGATCTTAAAACAGACCAATGAGCTCAATGCACAAAGAGAGTCCAATCTAACCTCTAAAATTGAGGAACTAGAAAAGACTATCTCTACATTGAACAAATCATCATCATCCATGGACTCCCTGCTCTCTAGTCAAAGAAGTGCATTTGACATAACAGGCTTAGGCTTTGGGGAATCCACCTCAGAGCCATGTGTTGAAAAAATAAAGGAAACTAACACTAATAATGCCTCAAGTTTTCATAGAGGCATTACATTTGTGAAATCCTCACAGAAGGAAGAACTAGCCCAACCCTGTTCTACTGAATCAATCCATACTCCAAGGAGTAAAGGATCTCACACTGGCATGGGTTTCAGAAAAGAAAAGAGTAACCCATCCTCTCCTCACCAACCTCGAAGGATTGTAGAGTCGAGTAAGACCAACTCTACGAATCAAATGGGAAGGTACAGTAGAGGTAAGGTACACTCCTCACAATTCATGAAACCCAAGGACATATGGAAGAAGGAAAATCAGGTTAACAAGAGAATGACTAAAGAACCACAAAAGTCTAAATGGAGAATGAATTCTCACTCACACACACAAGCATACATCATATTAAATGTTTTGTATGCTATAAAATTGGTCACAAGGCTGCAAAGTGCTATTATAATTCCATGCATTTGAGACCAAAGATCAAACAGATTTAGGTCCCCAAGGGTACTAACAAAATAGGACCCATGCAAATATGGGTACCAAAATGAAGGTTTGATGTTACTACAGGAAAAGAGCTCCATGATCATGACCTGGTATCTGGACAGTGGATACTCAAGGCACATGACTGGGAACAAAGACCTTTTGTCTAACTACATAGAAAAGGAAGGTTTCTCAGTCATCTTTGGAGACAATGGCTCTGGCAAAACAAGAGGATATTGCTCAGCTGGAAATGGAGCAGTGTCCTTCAGTAGAGTGGCCTATGTAGTAGGACTACAACACAATCTTCTAAGCATTAGCCAACTCTGCGACAAGGGTCATCAAGTAACATTCCTCAACAATCAGTGTCAAGTCAGAGATTTGAAGACATTTATTGTAAAGCTAACCGGAACAAGAGAAGGAAATGTCTGTACAGTGAATCTTGGACAGCTAAGCTCAGATGAAACAATATGCTTTCTGGCTAAAGCATCAGAAGAAATGAGTTGGCTATGGCATAGACGATTGTCTCATTTAAACTTCAAAAACATGTCCAAGTTAGCCTCAAAAGATCTTGTTGCAGGCCTACCCAAGTTCAATTTCGTGAAATAAAGGCCATGCAATGCTTGTCAGCTTGGAAAGCAAACCAGAAGATCATTCAAGAGCAAAACTGCCAACTCAATTGACAAGCCCCTGCAGTTGCTGCACATGGATCTATTTTGGCCAATTCCAACTACAAGTCTCAGAGGGAAAAGATACTCACTTGTTATAGTCGACGATTACACCAGGTTCACATGGGTGTTCTTTCTAACCTCAAAGGATGAAACTAGCTCCCAACTGATCAAGATGTTCAGGCTGGTGATGAACGAGAAAGGAGAGAAAATCAAGGCTATAAGGAGTGATCATGGTAGAGAATTCGACTTCTCAGAAATGGACCAGTTCTGCACAGACAATGGCATCAGTCATAACTTCTCAGCTCCACGAACTCCTCAACAAAATGGAGTAGCTGAAAGAAAGAACAAAACTTTGATAGAAGCTGGAAGAACGTTATTAGAAGCAGCCCATCTACTTGAATACTTCAAGTAGTAAATCACAAGACCAGATGCTACACGTGAAGCAGATCAACGATACACTCTACGATCAAGAAGACACCCTACGAACTATGGAAAGGAAGAAAGCCAAGTGTTAGCTACTTTCATTTATTTAGCTGTGCATGCTACATTCTCAACAATGGAAAGCAGTACTTGACAAAATTTCAACCCAAGTCAGACAAAGGAATCTTTCTTGGATATGCCACAGGCAGCAAGGCCTACAGAGTGTTCAACAAGAAGACGCTGAGTGTTCAAGTTTCGATTCACATCATCTTTAATGAAACAGACTTAGACAAAACTGTGCTTCAAGACACTATGACCGACAGTGCAGACACTCTGAATGAAGTCATCGATCTCAACACTACGATCGTACTGCCAGATAGAGAAATCGTTGAGCATGAAAATGAGATCGTAGAGAGGCCTATGCAAGATAATGAACCTCCACACCAAGAAGAGGAAATCGATCTTGAAGATTTAAGACAAGAAGGCATCAGGAAAGATGTCCCAACCGGAAACAGATGGGCTAGAGATCACACTCAAGATCTAATCATTGGAGATCCGAGTGCAAGAGTCAAAACAAGAGTTGCCACCGAGAATGAATGATTTTATCTAAGCTTCCGGTCACAAATGGAACCAAAGAAGATAGAGGATGTTATGGATGACTCCAGCTGGATACAAGCCATGCAGGAAGAACTCAATAAATTTGAACGAAGCAAAGTATGGAGATTGGTACCAAGACCAAAGAGTAATCCTGCCATTGGAACCAAGTGGGTCTTCAAAAAAAAGATTGATGAAGATGGAGTAATAACAAGAAATAAGGCAAGACTGGTGGCCAAGGGTTACTCTCAGGAAGAAGGCATTGATTATGATGAGACATTTGCACCAGTTGGTAGACTAGAAGCCATCAGAATATTCCTTGCCTTTGTTGCTCACATGAAGTTCAAGGTCTTCCAGATGGATGTCAAAAGTGTATTCCTGAATGGAGAACTCCAAGAAGAAGTCTATGTAGAGCAACCTCCAGGTTTCATCAATCCATCTCTTTTCAATTATGATTATAGATTAGACAAAGCCTTATATGGTCTTAAACAAGCACCTAGAGCAAGGTATGAAATACTGACTAACTTCCTTATTGAAAATGGGTTCAATAGAGGTAGAGCAGATACCACATTATTTCTTAGAAAGCATAAAGACAAAGTCTTATTGGTTCAAATATATGTTGATGATATTATTTTTGGCTCTACTGACAAAAAGTTATGCAAGAGATTCTCCAAGCTAATGCAGAGCATGTTTGAAATGAGCATGATGGGTGAGCTGAATTTATTCCTTGGACTGCAACTAAAGCAGATTGATGAAGGAATCTTCATAAACCAAGCCAAGTACATGAAAGACATACTCAAGAAGTATGGCATGAAATTAGCCTCTCCCATGAAAACCCCAATTGCTCCTACAACCAAGCTTGACAAAGATGAAAAAGGTTAAAGTGTTGATATAACTCAATACAGAGGTTTGATAGGCTCTCTTCTATATCTAACTGCCTGTAGACCAGACATAATGTTTGCAACATGCATATGTGCTAGATTTCAGGCTAACCCTAAAGAATCACATTTATCTGCTATAAAGAGGATTTTCAGGTATCTCAAGGGTAAACCTTACTTGGGGATTTGGTACCTCAAGGAGTTTCCATTTGAACTAACAGGATACACAGATGCTGATTTTGCAGGCTGAAAATAGATAGAAAGAGTACAAGTGGCACATGTCAATTGCTAGGAAATAGACTTGTGTCCTGGTTTAGCAAAAAGCAAAACTCAGTATCTACTTCATCTGCAGAAGCTGAATACATTGCTGCTGGCAGCTGCTGTGCTCAGATCCTATGGATGAAAAATTAGCTAGCTGACTATGGGTTTGAATTCAAATCCATGCTCATTCACTATAATAACATAAGTGCAATAGCAATTACTCATAATCCTGTCATGCATTCTTAGACCAAGCATATAGAAATAAGGTATCACTTCATTAGGGATCATGTGCAAAATGGAACTATATCTTTACAATATACCCCTACAGAAAATCAACTTGCTGATGTCTTTACAACACCTCTAGATGAATCCGGGTTTAACAAGTTAATAAGCGAGCTAGGCATGCTTAATTTACAACCATGAAATATATGTTCTAGTCTGTGCTAACCATACAAATACAAAAGGATATGTTCAAAATCGTAGACATGATCAAAGGAAGTCCACGATCGTAGAGCTGAAGTGACAGAAGACAACGATCGTAGTGTAGACTCAACGATGGCAGAGCCCCATCAACAAAACAAAGAAGGATCCCATGTTGATAAAGCTCAAAATAAAGCAATCTCTCCGAATAAGTGCCTCAGGAACAAACCTAACCCTTGAGTCACTCTTTGAGGTTGGCCCTTCCTAAGTTACCTTATATCAAGAAGAATGTTAAGTCAAGAATTCATCACAAGGATCCAAAAAGACTCGACGATCGTAGTTCAGACACGACGACTGCTGGACAGACTCGACGATCGTAGTTCAAACACGACTAATGAAGTTCAGACTCAACGATCACAAAGGCTACCGCAACGATCGTAGTCCTCCCTAAGGACACAGTAGCTCAGAAGGAGCTAAGGGCAATTTAGTACAATCCTCCTAGGTCAAAATCGCAGAGCCAAAAAGATTTTGACACATGCCCCACTAAACAAAATAAAGAGAGGGAAGTTACAAGCAAAGTTTGAAAATGCATTTTTGAGATCAGAAGTTCCAAAAGCTTATTTATCTCATCTCTTCCTCTCTACAAGCAGAAACCCTAAACCCAGAAGAAAGCTCAAACAACCATACCCCCTTCAACAATAGAAATGGCAGCCTCCAACATCGTCTCTGGATATAGTCTATGCTTCGATGAGTTCAAAACTGCTGAACCCAAATTTCACAAGATTCTGACATTGTTAAAGAGGGCTGGTCTCGACGACGCTATAGGTACTAGCACATTGATCTACCCAAAGTTAATAAAGGAGTTTTACAGAAATGGAGTCTACGAAAATGAAGTCCTCACAACGAGAGTCAAGGACGTGGAAATCAAGCTAAAGGCTGAGGACATCAACCTAGCCCTGGGCTTGAAATCTGAAGGCTTTTGGTTCTTAGATGGCATCGATTTCAATGTAGGGCTTAAGAAGATGCATCACAAGATATCCCCCACTGTCAGAGGATGCAAGAAGGAATTTCTTCAGAGGTACGAATTTCTGGCTGACATTATTAGGAAGTGTATATGTTGCAAGATCACTGGCATGATTCTGTAAATGAGATGCAACTAAAGCTCATGATTGCCATAAGCTGCGGGATACAGCTTAACTATGGAACTCTACTGTGACGCCCCCAAATCCGGGTCTCTTCCAACCCGACATATGGTGCTCCACGGTGCTACAGTTCACAAAAATATTCAACTGAAATGCCTCAAAATAACGAATATGTCTTACATATATTCCAAAACAATACTACCATTCCCCAGGTTCTTTATAACCATTACATTTGTTCTTGTCATAATATCAAATATTATCATTACAAACCTATACTATTACATAGGTAATCTACAAGTTCGCTTTAGCCTTCACTTTATCCTTGACGAATCCTTCGGTCCATTCAGTCTAAGTTACATTCATATGGTTCAAGCAAGAATGAGCATAACAAGCTCAGCAAGTACAACAATTTCATTTTAAAAGCATGCTTGAAACATAGGAATCATATATCTTCAATAACTTGATAGTAGTTACGAAGTACTATCAATAACTCAAAATAGCGTTCCTTTTTCCTTCAACACATTTTATCATAACAGTATTCAGTAAAACACCAATTATGGTCCAAGACCATGAGTGTTTTATAATTTCTTTGAAAAGGACAACCCGGCACGAAGTCCGTTAGTTCGACATATCTTACGCGCACTTTTAGGTGATCAGCCTATAGTACTCTATGTTGATCAACACTACATCCATTAAACGTGTGTACGTTTAAGTTGTGGCAACCTCACGTGCCCATCGAATACTCGATGAAAAATACATTTGTTTATTCATATTCAGGCTTACCTTGAATCCATACCAAACAATTGGCGTAGGATATCGTTAGCAACTCTATATTGAAAGACTTGTAAACAATTCAATCAATCTATCAAGATTAGTCTAGCCGAGTTAAAACTGGCATCGACTCTTTCTTTAAAACCATACATGCATCTCATAACTTTAATCATTTGAAAACCTGGCTAACACGAAGGTTAGACAAGCGTTTAAGAAAAACTTGCCTTCAGCGTCTGCTACATTATAATTATATTTCCCTTTGAGTCCTTACGGTATCTACAACACATAATTACATAACATACCATATTAGGTCATGAATGAACATACATAGTTCCTAAAGAATCTTACCCTTCTTCTCAATCTAATCATATATTAGATTTGTTATTTATTGGCTCCGGCTTTCCGTCGTTCTTTCACATCGTTCTTACCAACTTCGCTCCTTTCTATAACTTAATTGAAATTATTACATTATTACAACTCGGTTCGAGTGAATTATCCTTCCTCACGGCTTACTAACATCCTTACGTTATTAATTGACACTTAATCGGCATTGGTTATGTATACTTATTGTACGGAAAGTTTAACTTCCTCACATTAGTCAACCCAAATGACATAACCAAAAACTTGTCATAAAATAACGAGTTCTGAACGTCATCTTAGGTACCTCCTCATTCTTCCTTACTTTCAACCGACCATACCCCGTACGCAATTCTATATTAGAAAAATTCTTTGCCCTTCTCAACTGATCAAATAGATCATCGATCATGGGCCATGGGTATTTATCTTTAACCGCTAACTTACTCCTATTACTATAGTCGATAAGCAACCGTAACAACTCATCCTCTTCCTTAACATCCTACTAACTAATGTCCAGGTTAGACGACAAGGCGTCTCGGTGTTTTATTATCATAAATTACTACCTTGGGTTTTCTTAGAAAACAAACTATTCATACTTTTATTCTAACAATTTATTAAAGTTCTATGGTTACTTAACTCATTCTTACCGAGAATTTCTTCAAATTCTCTCAACATTAACAGTATTTATCTACCCACATTTACTTACCTTTATTATCCATTAAACAATTTTCACAAATACAATCAACGAAAGTTATTTCCTCCTCCTCTACCTTAATGTTTAAAGGTATTTATATTCCCTTTCATACAGACTCCAAGATGAGTCTTTCCACATGTCTTACATGCTCCGATCCTACGCTTAGGATCCCCTTGTCCCACTCCAGTATTCCCGGAGTTAAAAATTCTTTAATTTTGGCATACTGCCCCTGGCATTCTCTACCTTTGTTTTCCCTCTCCCTTGCTCTCATTCTTTCCCTCTTTGTGGTATTGAGTTAACGCCTCACTACCATCCTCTGCTATAATTACCTTCTCCAGAATGGTCCCATAGGAAACCCTTTGGAACACCGCAATCCTACTATTGAGCTAGAATTTCAGGCCCTGCTCAAACCTATGAGCCTTCATCTCCTCAGTGTCCACTTAGCGTGGAGTAAACCTTGAGAATTCATTGAATTTGGTCGTGTACTGGGAAATGTTATGTCCCCTAATTTAAGTTCTAAAAACTTAATCTCCATCCTCCCTTGCATTCTTGTAGGGAAATAATTCTCGAAGAAAACCTTCTTGAATCGTTCCCATGCTACCGCATATGTTCTAGCCCCACCCTGGTGAGCTTCCCACCAAAAGTTGGATTCTCCCCTCTCATCATGTAAGTCACAAAAGAAGTCTTTTGCGCCTCACCTATGCTTGTAATAACAAACGCCTTCTCTATTTCCTTTTACCCATGTATGGGCCTCTATTGGGTCCGTCGTTCCTTTGAACTCCGGCGGATCTACGCTTTTAAACTCTTTAAAGGTAGTCGTTATAACTATTCTAGGTTTCCGCGGTTTCTCTAACCCCGGTTTTGTTAAATGCAGTCGTTAATAAATTAACGAACTCTTGCACAGGGTTGTTGTGACACCCCCAAATCCAGGTAATTCGATTCCACGGGATTTGGTGTTCACTTACAAATATCATCTATTTATCTACCCATAATAAATGCAAACCATGCAATAGATAGAAATAAATCTTCCCCTTATGGGGTTACAACATCTGAATAATAAACATAATCCCAGGTCATACTAACCTTAAACATCTGTGCGGAAACATAAACAAATAAGTCTTAAACAACATCATTAACTTAAGTCTTAAATAGAAATACATTATCATATAAAACAACAAGTCTTCTTCACTTGTTAATCTTGCCCTTGCCTTTGCTAGTAGAAGGCTCGTCGAACCTTTCGTTCTTACCTGCAATGTTATTATTACGCAAGAGTGAGCACTATTGCCCACAAGTATAATAATGAAATAATAATGTATAATAACATGCGAGTGAATCAAAGACTTCTGAAATAAAAGCTCAACTTTTGAATCAAGAATGAATAACAAGAATCAAAAGATTTCTGAGGGTCATAAGACCTTGAACTATGTCCTAGGTTATCAAGGGTTATACTTGAAACCTTTAAGTCATAAGACTATGGACTCTTCTTCTCGTACTTAGGGGGATCAGCCCTTAGTACCATACTGTGCACAATATCTTAACGCTAATGCATAAGTAAATCCCTTTGCAGGGTTGTTCATCTCAGTTTGAAATTAGAGTCCGCACCAGAGGAAGTTTGGTTTGGATAAATCAATAAGGGTTCTGAATTTAGAACGTTCATCAACTATGGACTAGTTGAATCAATAAGGATTTGCTAGTCTAACAAGGTTCGACAATAAATAATATTTACAATGAATAACAATCTCAATAGGTATACAATAGAACAATTATTGTATAACAGAATCATACTTTGAAAAGATAGTAAATCTTTAACATAACAATGAACTTGATTTATAAACTTGAATAATGATAACAAGTAGGGTTAAGAAACTTGCCTCGTGCGTAGATTACACGTTAATTAAACTCGTTCCTTGATTTAAATCCTAAATATCATTTACGTTCACAATACCATTCAATTATAACGTAATTTATCATAGCAACTTCATTCTTGTTGTCTAACTTTGGTTATGACTATACTTAGTCAAATTATAACACTTATTGTCACATAATAAGCACTTCACGAATAATAAGCTAACTATGCATTTAATAACTCTCCACATGCAATTATGTTATTTGCATGTTAAGAATCTATTTTAACATCTCATTATATTTCTAACATATCTCTATGTTCTTTAAATTAAGTTGCTATCAAATTGCTAGACTTGAACATTTAAAAATAATTCATTTCTGAACATTCTTGAGAGTGGCGCTGTGGCGCCACTGTTGTAGATTTGGTCTTCGTGATTGCAGACTTTGTGGTACCATGACTTGAGACTGCTACTGTATGCGCTGATGGTAATCATGGCACGGGAATTAGGCAGCAATGGCACATGCATTTGGTAATGCGATTCAGATTTGCGATTCGCGAAAAATCGCAGAACATGTCAATTTCTACCAATTTCTTACTTTCTACACGAATTTGGACATACCCACATGATATAATTTATACATAATCATTACCCCAACATTTATAAAATGATTTTAACCCATTAAAACACATAATTACAAAATTAAAATATGTAAATTTCACTGTTCTTGATGTTCTTGAAGGTTTTGAACATAAATCATGAAAATTAACACTACGGATTCGTTATAACACTGAATCCGTTCATTTAAGGTTTGGTCTCTTCGTATCAACATGCATAATCAAATAAGAGTGGGAAATTTTACAAAACATTTATGTTTGACATATTAAAATCACGTATAAGGCCATATGGCCATATTCCATACTCTGTAAATTTTGAGGCTATATATACGTTAATATTATGAAACTGATGATATGGTCTACATAATATATATATAATCAAATACGATATGGTAACATTTAACACATACATAAACTCATAATCATACCCTTTCCCAATTACAGAGACTTTACAAAAGCTTTGAAAGCCATTTTCATGAAAACTAAATGACGTAAAAAAAGAGAATTTGGGTTTGGAGAATTTACTCAGAGTATAAACTGTAGAGTATAAAGATAACAACTCTTTTTCAAAAGCTTCTTCAATCACAGAGTTTCTTACAACTCCTCTGAATTCTCTCTTGAATTTCTCAATTTCTCTCTAACTAGTTTTATCAGACTTAGTAAAATGAAGAAATAAAGAAGACGTCGTATATCAATTAAACTGACGCATTGTGGAGGTCAGTTACCCATCATGGGTTAACTGCCCTCAACCTCCACTAGTGCCATGTTTGGCTAGCCTTAAAGGCTTATACTTAATTAATTTAATAAACTATTTTATCATATAGTTTAAATAATGTCACACCCTTTATAAAATAACTCAATTAATTTATTTAATTTAAATTAAATATAATATAATAATTTCTCATTAATTCACATAATCACATAATTAATTTCTTATTTATTAATTATGTCAAATTATTAAATCTCTAATTAATTATTACATTAATTAAAATAACATTATGCTTATTAAATATTTCATTTAATTCAATAAGCTCACATAAATACATACTTTGAATAATAATTATTCTCCGCATTAATTTAATTAATATAACAAATATAATTAATTTAATCTATCACAATTGCATCAATTAGTTATTTAATCTAATAATTAAATCATTGAAATTTTTTATTTAATCCAATAAATATTAAAATTAAATTTCAAAATCTTGCTCGTTACATCTTTCCCCCCTTAAAAGGATTCTGTCCCCAGAATCACGACTCAATAAATTTGACCCGTTACATTCTCTCCCCCTTACAAAGATTTTGTCCGCAGAATGGCTTGCACATAAATTAAGTAAATAAATTAGGGTAATTCTTCATCATATTCTCTTCGAGTTCCCACGTAGCTTCTTCAGCGTTGTGGTTCCTCCAAATTACCTTAACAGAAGGTATTACTTTATTTCTGAGAACTTGTTCTTTTTTGTCGATAATTTGAACAGGAATTTCTTCGTGAAGATAAATCTTTTAAAATGTAGGGTTCGTATTCAATTACATGCTTGTAATCGGGTTTGTACTTATCGTAATAACGTAAAACATGGAAGACGTTGTGGACATTCTCGAGTCTTTGAGGAGGTAGGGCTACCTCGTACGCGACTTCTCCGATTCTTCGTAGTACTTCAAAGGGTCCAATGAATCTTGGGCTCAATTTTTCTTTCTTTCTGAACCTAATCTTTCCCTTCCAGGGAGAGACCTTTAAGAACACGTAACTACTCGGTTCAAATTCAACATTCTTACGGTGTGGATCAGCGTATTTCTTCTGTCTATCTTGAGCTGCTAACAGTCGTGCTCGGATCACTTTGACTATTTTTGTTGTCTTCTGTACCAATTCTGGGCCTAGCAATTTCCTTTCACCAACTTCATCCTAGTAAAGCGGGGTTCTGCACTTTCTTCCGTATAACGCTTCATAAGGCGGCATGCCAATACTAGCTTGGTAACTGTTGTTGTAGCCGAACTCTACTAACGGTAGTTGATCATCCCAATTTCCTTTAAAGTCCATCACACAAGCTCTTAACATATCTTCTAAGGTCTGAATCGTTCTTTCACTCTGTCCATCTGTCTGAGGGTGATATGCCGTACTCATCCGCAATTGCGTACTCATGCATTCCTGTAGACGTTTCTAGAAATTAGATGTAAAGCGTGAATATCTCTATCAGAAACAATTGACACAGGCACTCCGTGCCTCGAAACAATCTCTTTTATGTATAGTCTCGCCAACTGATCTAAGTTAAATCTGATTTTGATCGGAAGGATGTGTGCGGATTTCGCTCGATCAATCAACGATAACCCATATCGCGTCGTAGCCTTTTCCGAGTCGCTTCAAGGCCAACCACGAAGTCCATTGTAATATGTTCCCATTTCCATTTTGGAATCTCCAACCGTTGTAGCAATCCACTTGGTCTTTGATGTGTTCGCTTTCACTTTTCGATGTGTCGACACTTGGCAACACAACTGCAACATCACGTTTCAAATTCACCACCGTAAATGTTGTCAAGATCTTGGTACATCTTGGTACTACTGTGGGTGAATCGAATATCGTGAACTATGAGCCTCGCTCAAAATGTCTTCCTTAATCTCTTGTACTGGCGATACCCAAATTCTGCTCTCAAATCTTAGTATTTGTGACGCCCCCAAAATTAGGTATACATCACCCATCTTGGGTCGCCAGATACATGGTACAGAATACAAATACAAACTAATTATACAACAGTCGTGTAAAATACGACAAAACATATGTTGTGAGTTTGAATACAAATATTGTCTACTAGAGAGTATACAAACTCAAAAGGAGTCATCATTACAATTATTATCACACTATTTCACAGAATAGTGAGAAATACTAATGCACCATCTAGGACCATCACTGCTTTCTCCGACTAGTCCCTACTACGCTCTCATTTCCTAAAGAGAAGCGGTAAAGAAAAGAAAAGGTGAGCTCAACTAGCCCAGTAAGAAATATTATGACTAAGATAATGCAGAATAATTTATCGTTAGCCTTCAACAGTGTTAAACTAATATAATATAACAAACATCAAGTTTAACTACAACGGAACAAGTAATCCATTAGAAGAGTCAAGTAAGGAATAAAGTCTACTATCTTCTATGATTTAAAATATTTATCATCAATTTTATCGCTGAGACTCAGCTCAATAAATAATCCACATCATCGAATCACCCCTGCACTACGACCAAGGATATTCGTTAGTATCAGGACCACGAACTATCCATGCACTACGAGCTAAAGATAATCGTGTTTTCATCAATGGTCCTGATCATGCCATAAAACAATTCATCTTTGAA
Organism: Panax ginseng; assembly: GCA_020205605.1. Lineage (NCBI taxonomy): Eukaryota > Viridiplantae > Streptophyta > Magnoliopsida > Apiales > Araliaceae > Panax > Panax ginseng. Next base: position 46,221,324 of record CM035136.1, read on the forward strand.
CCCTTGGCCAAAGAGAATCCATAGCCATAATCATACCAAAAACTGTCCATCAATGCACTACGGCCAATGAGGATTTTTACCACATCATTCATCACATTACGATTATGATTATACCGAATAATCCCTGGTCATAATCACACCAAGTCCATCTATGCACTACGGGCCTAAGATGACTTTTACCACATCATTTGTAACATTGCGGTCATGATTATACCGAATAATCCCTGGTCATATTCATACCAAGTCCATCTATGCACTACAGGCCACAGATAACTTTCAACATAATATAAACATGAGGATGATGACAATGACATAATAATTCAATAAAAAAAGTTCAAGAATTAATTTATCCAGGAACCAATAACGTCCAATTTGTCAAAATGATACTTCTTTATAGAGTAAAATTTAAGAAAGCTCAAAAGAATATTTCCATGAAAAGATACTGGATGAAGCGCAAATATCAAGGACATTCCACTAATTTCATGGAGTATAGAAGCTAAAACTTTAACCAACTAAGTATAATAGAATATATAAAACTGCAAATGGATTTTTTTAAATCGCCATGCCGTAATCCACGCATATGAGATCATTTCCACAATTTAATAAGGAATGAATACAAAGGATCATTCACCATGCATGTGGTAATCCACATGAAAAGTTATTCCAAATGTAATAATAAAGAATGGAATAATGAAGGATTCACCATGCGCATGCGATAGATTGCATGACAAGTTATTCCCAATAGAATAATAAATAATGGAACCGGAAGTTGGCGTAAAACGCATGCAGACGAGGATATTAGATAGAATAATAAATAATGGAACCAGGTCCGGCGTAAATGCACAGACAGGATATTCTGACAGAATAATAAAGAACGAAATAATAAATAATGGAACCAGGTCAGGCAAATTTCGAACCAACTGGATATTCCGATAAAATAATAAAGAACGAAATAATAGAAGAATTTCACCATGTATGCGGTACTTCACATAAACAGGTTATTCCAACATAATAATAAAGAATGGAATAATAGAAGAATTTCACCATGTATGTTGTATCAGATAAAAGATTATTCCAACATAATAATAAAGAATGGAATAATAGAAGAATTTCACCATGTATGAGTAAGATTTGCCGCATAAGCAAAGTTATTCCAACATAATAATAAAGAATGGAATAACAGAAGTTCTCTTCATGAATAAGAAAGAAAGAATACCCCTTACGCGTACAACAAATAATATCCCATACGAGTACACCAAATAATATCCCCTTAAGCTTGAGTTTGCTTCCTTCGGACTTCTCTTCCTTAACGAGGTTATTAGCCTAAGGTTATTCCCCCTTAAGTTTTACAACCTAATGCTTTGATACCAACCTTTGACGCCCCTAAATTAGGGTCTCTTCCAACCTGACATATGGTGCTCCACGGTGCTACAGTTCACACAAACATTCAACTGAAATGCCTCAAAAGAACGAATATGTCTTATATATATATATATTCCAAAACAATACTACCATTCCCCAAGTTCTTTATAACCGTTACATTTGTTCTTGTCATAATATCAAATATTATCATTACAAACCTATACTATTACATAGGTAATCTACAAGTTCGCTTTAGCCTTCACTTTATCCTTGATGAATCCTTCGGTCCATTCGGTCTAAGCTGCATTCATATTGTTCAAGAAAGAATGAGCATAACAATCTCAACAAGTACAACAATTTCATTTTAAAAGCATGCTTGAAATATAGGAATCTTATATCTTCAATAACTGGATAGTAGTTATGAAGTACTATCAATAACTCAAAATAGTGTTCCTTTTTCCTTCAAAACATTTTATCATAACAATATTCCGTAAAACACCAATTATGGTCCAAGACCATGAGAGTTTTATAATTTCTTTGAAAAGGACAACCCGACACGAAGTCCGTAAGTCCGGCATATCTTACAAGCACTTCTAGGTGATCAGCCTATAGTACTCTATTTTGATCAACACTACATCCATTAAACGTGTGTACGTTTAAGTTGTGGCAACCTCACGTGCCCATCGAATACTCGATGAAAAATACATTTGTTTATTCATATTCAGGCTTACCTTGAATCCGTACCAAACAATTGGCGTAGGATATCATTAGCAATTCTATATTGAAAGACTTGTAAACAATTCAATCAATCTATTAAGATTAGTCTAGCCGAGTTAAAACTGGTATCGACTCTTTCTTTAAAACCATACATGCATCTCATAACTTGAATCATTTGAAAATCTGGCTAACACGAAGGTTAGACAAACGTTTAAGAAAAACTTGCCTTCAGCATCTGCTACAATATAATTATGTTTCCCTTTTGAGTCCTTACAGTCTCTACAACACATAATCACATAACATACCACATTAGGTCATGAATGAACATACATAGCTCCTAAAGAATCTTACCCTTCTTCTCAATCTAATCATATATTAGATTTGTTATTTATTGGCTCCGACTTTCCGTCGTTCTTTCACATCGTTCTTACCAACTTCGTTCCTTTCTATAACTTAATTGAAATTATTACATTATTACAACTCGGTTCGAGTGAATTATCCTTCCTCACGGCTTACTAATGTCCTTACGTTATTAATTGACACTTAATCGGCATTAGTTATGTACACTTATTGTACACCGTTCTTGCTTACATTCAATTAACTTTGTTTAACTCTAAGTGATCACACTTGAGTTTTAATTATGACCTAACAATGTTTTATTAAGTCCCTTAGTTCATTGTTAAACAATTTACATTCAAGCTCTACTTGTAACCATTCTTTACTGTCTAGGTTTTATGGTTGGCGCTGCGACGCTAGTGTTGCTTTGTTATGACGCGTTGCGGCGTCACCATTAGGGCTCGGAGACCGGACTCGGCGCTGCGACGCGAGTCCCTTTGTTATTTGTCGCGCTACGGCGCGAGTTTGCAGGGGCTGAGGCTCACTTTCGCGCTGCGGCGCCGATCATTTAGGCTTGGAGTCGCGTCACGATGCGGACTCTGAGCCACAGAAAACTTTGACAGCTTTTTAAACTTGTGAGATTCCCGGACTCGTAACTTCATCGTTATAAGTCCGAATTGGCTCGTTCAAGAGCCTACGGTTCATAAATTACATACTCTACGTGTTCATGCAAGAATTTTATCTATTCGACTTTGTTTGCTAAAATTTCACCTATTAGTCCATTTTTAACAAAAACGATAAACGTTCGTGAACGTTCAACGCTCGTTTCTTCGTTCTAAGTCAGAATCCGGCCATTTTCGAGTTCGCAACACTATAATGCCAAATACGACTTGTCTCCATTGAAAACCAATGTTTCCAAGCTCAAACACAAAATTTGACTTCCATTCCGAGAATTTCACGAATTCGACGATTGTCGTCTAATCGTGTGAATTCTGGCGAAACTTCGTTACTTAAGATTTTTAAACCGTTTCAAATGGATTCATTCTAACATACTAATATCTTGACATACATACTTCATTAACTTATAAACATGATAAGTTATTACATGTTCTTGGTGAGTTTGTAACTTTTTAAAGTATAAAAATACTTATGTTTCCCTTTCTCATGACTTATGTCTTCTTTTCATATGACACATTATGGTTAATGACTTTTAACCATTCTTCTTATTTCTTATTATCATACTAACTTCATTAATGTAAACATATGAAAAGTTCATAAGTGTTCGTCATAAGTTCATAACTTATTTATAATTTAATTACTTATTCATGACTTGTACGGCTTATTAAGACTTAAGCCCTTTTATTTATCATTCCTTAGCATGCTAGTTGTACCAATACCCCCATATCTAACAATGGAAGAGAAAGAGAATCATGGTTTAAGAATACTTACTCTTTGATGTTCACTTGCTACACCTTAATCTTCTTCTTGCCTCTTGAAAATCTAACAAAGGAAGTCTAACTTATATGTACTTATTCTCTCAAGTAAATAAGCTCTCAACTTATAATGTATAAGGTGTTGGAGGAAATGAAACAACCAACAAATGAACTCTTAAGCTCTCAATTTACAGGACATCCTAGGTTAGGGAATAAGGGTCATTAAGCCACTTCCACCTCCTTAATCCACCTCCTTACTATTCATTACTTTGTCCCTAAGTAAACTTGGCCTCCACACATTTTGCTTGGCCATTACCACACTTGCTCACTACTTATCTTAGCCATTAAGCTTACTTGTTCCCCACAACACTTATTCTTTAAGTTTACTTTGTCATTAAGTTTACTTGGTTACCACTTTGGATCACCGATGGTTTAAACCATGGGTTTAAACCAACCCATAACCCCCTAGGTTCTTACTTTGGGCTTTAGCTTAATTTGCTTAACTTATATATGGGGCTTTGCATTTAATTAACTTAACTAACTTGGCTTGTACATTGGGCTTGTAATTAAACAAACTTTGGGCTTGCTTATTAATTCACATTGGACTTAACTAATGGCTACACAATCCTATAAGTCCATTACAATTGGCTTAAAGCCTTATAACGTATAATTTACGTATAAATCTTGTATTCTAACTCGTACACTTATTCAACATATACGACATACCATCATCCATATATACTCGTATACTACTTCATATCGTACTCATATTCATTACTTCGTATAATACCTACGTATTATACGATCATCGCTTAATTCATTAATCACATTACATTTCCTTCTCGTAAATCACTCTCCTAACCGTTAGGTTTTAAGTCCACATGCGAAATATTACGTTTTCCATAAATAAAATATTATTGGATATTCTATCTTACCTTGATATTATATCATTACGTATTTGTTGGAAGTTCAAAAATAATTCTCGAGCAGAAATGAGTGAATAGTGTTTTTCAAAAAATTTCTCGAAAAGCTTTTATTTTCATCTTGGAAATTCAAACACTTTAATTCTACCACGTAGCCAAAATACTACGACGTTCTGATATGTTTAAGTCATAGAACGACCTTCAATTAGCTTGCTCCCATAAATAATTAATTAAATTCATTTAATAAAATAAAATTTAATTCTCAAAAATCCGATTTTCTCGGGCGTTACATCTACTGCTGGAATGGATAGGAAAATGGATTTTCAACTCGAAGAAGACAAAGGGATCTCAAAATATGCTCTACGGGCGATTTATAAGCATCATCTTACAATCTGCTCTGGGTGATAAAATTGGGGACGATGAAGGAGAGTCCATCAACCCAAACAGACGAATGACCCAACAACTGTTTGGGAATTGGAAAAAGAATCCAGCTGATTATGTACGCATGATGACTGAGTCTAGTGGAAGAACTGGTGATCTAAAGTAATCAGGGATTCCAGGAAATATGCCAGTCGTCAAAGAGACTGCAGAAGAAGAATAAGAAATCAACAAGGGAGAACCCACTTCCCTTATCAGAAAAAGCAAGGGCAAGAGAAAGATAAAGACTAGGATGGTAGAAGAACCTCAAGGGTCTACCACTGACATCCCTATAGAGTCCTCTAATATTGAGGCTCTGAGGTTGCTAAGAAGAAAATAACAGCAGGCTGAGGCAAATGAAGATAGAGCAACCATAGCACAACTGCTGAAGAAGAACAAAATCAGTCACAAAACCAAGAGGCCACCTGTCTCTTCGATCGTAGAGTATCTACCTATCGAAGAGACCAGACCAAACACCTCAAGAAAGGAAGCTGCAGATTAGATGGTGCAGGTGATCATCGATGAGTGAAGAAAGTTCGATCGTCGTGGCTCAGCCTAGAAAACTAAGACGAAAATTGGTTAAGAAATATATCCTTGTCAATGAAGGAGTGCTCAAGGAGGAAGGGAAGAGAATTGCTGTTAAAAAGGAACTGTCCAAAGAAAGCCAAAAAGACAGTGCTCTAGCTGAGGGGGAGATACCTGAAGTTCTCACCTTAGAAAATACTCAAGCTGAGTGGGAAATACCAGAAGTCCTAAGGATAGAAAATGCTCCAGCTGAGGCGGAGCTAGTAGTCCTGCAGATGGATGATCATGTTGAGGGGGAGCCTCATGATATCCCCTGGACAGAAGAAGCTACTCCTAAAGAAAATGAGGGAGAGCCTAAGCAAGAAAAACAAAAGGAAGTCGTTGACCTAGTGGAATCCTCAAAAGGAGATAGAGAAGAAGAAGAAGACAAAGATGATGATGAACTTGAGATCACTGGTGTAGGCCGTAATGGGTATATAAGTTATCTCTACAATCAGTTGTTCTCCTATCTACCCATGATGCCATATCATCAAGCTCAAATCCTAAACTCCTGGAACCACATATTTTGGAGCTTCAAAGAATATCCAGCCATCTCTGTGCTAGCTCATGGATTTCCAGGTAACTTTAACTTTGCCAAAAGGCTGATCACCAATGGTCCCTCCTCAAGAATGGTGCATGAGGTATTAACTATCCCAATTCTTTTTCAAGTGAATCATTACCCAGTGTCTTTTTCCAGCCAATTTTATGAATTTCCAAGCTGGTTAGAAGTGGTTCTAAATCCACCAAGTCAATCCCCAGTTATAGAATCCCAAAATTATGTAACTGATGAACCAAACGTGCCAAACTTCATATTGATCCCAACTCTCATCACCTCTACGATCACTGACTCTAGCCCCATCGTAGAGTCCCAAGGAGAAATCGTAGAGTCACTTACTCCAGACACCCAAACACAGGCCCCTCCATCAGATATTCCCTCTTCATCCACAAATAAATAGTTCAACATTGATCTTTCCCTCTACTCCTTGCAAGATCAATATAAGAAACCATCCCCTCCTCCACACATTCCTAAACTCAACGAAATACTTTCAGATCTGCCCACCAAAGCTGAGCTGAAGGAAGTATCAAACAAAGTAATCAAGGATATCGATGAAAGTCTGGAAGCTCACTCAGAATTCATTCATCTCAGGCTAACAAAAATGATCACTGCTGCAAACAATCACCCAGGCACCCTAAATGATGAGCTTACAAAGAAGCTATGGGAGATCATCAAGGAAATGATTAAAAGAATAAAGGACAGATATGATATTCATTTCCTGGCAGCCAATAAACAAAGAGAGGCTATTCTTGCATTACAACGATCTCAAGAACCCCATAATAACCTTATGATGGAGAACATCATCAGTTTGAAAACTACAGTCAAAGAATTTCAAAAAGCCTACGTAAACCAAGAACAGCAAACTGACACTGTTCTAGCCGTGCTCCGAAACAGAGAAGCTCGATCTGAAGCTCTGATCAAGGAAAATCGAGAGGACATTGCTCAAACTCAAAGCCAACTCAACGAACTCGTCCAAGGAGTGACTCGACTATTCGAAGACATTCAAACCCTTGATGCTACATGAAGGGGGAGAATAAAGGGAAAGGAGAAGGAGGCCAGGGCATAGGCAGAGGAGTTCAAGGAGGCTAGGGAAGAGGCAGAGGATAATTCCACACTCAAACTTCGAGAAGCCCTCCTACAAGGCAATTCCACCAACAGACTCCATGATCAAGCAATCAAACTCAACGATCTGATCAGCAGAAAGTCGTAATGGCTCAGCCAATAAGGAGTCAAAGGCCAGCTACCAGCTCACACAATGTGATCACCACAGGCCTTAGAATGCCAACTGGAGATCCTGCATTCATGAATAGACATGATCAAAATCCTAAGCTAAGCCCAAGTAAGCTGGAAGATATAGCCAGGTGGGATGAAGCAAGCAGGAAAAGAAGGGCTGAGGAATATGCCAATCCTCCACGCAAAAGACCAAAGAAATAGAGATAAGTTAAAACTTTAAATCTTATTGATGTAAAGCTTAACTGTAATATCTATTCCTCAACATCAATAAATTCATGCTTATTCTCTAGAAATTTCAGCTGCTCACTGAAATACTAAGTCATGTTTACTATCATGCAATTGCATCTAGAAACTAATAATCATGACAACAAATCTCCTTGGTTATGTCAACATCAAATAGGGGGAGATTGTTGGGAGAGTGCATATTTTGATTTGATGTTTAAATATAAATGCTCATGATTATTTGTAAAGTCCTTCAAGGAATATGTGTATAAGGACTTAGTGATAGATCAAATTTGTTAGGTTGATCTAAACTCTTAATGTATATCTTTCTATAAATGAATGTATAGAAAAGAAGATCAAACTTGTTAGGTTGATCTTAAGATGTATTAGATAGGCTTCGAAGAGATCGCAGTGTATCAAGCTGATCAGGATTGCAGAAGACAAGGCAGGAACGTAGAGCATCGAGAATCGTAGTGTGCCTGCCATGAAGGGCCTCTTCAAAAATCGTAGAGTGGTCCCAACATTTGCCGAGCCAACTCAGAGATCGTAGTGTGCTCTCAGAAACGCAGAGTTTACAACTCAATCAAGCAAAAATCGTAGTGTGCAAGTGGTTAAGAGAAATCATAATGCTCTCTACTGATAGCATCAGACCAAGCACCAAGGCGACAAAACACCATGACCTGAATCGTAGAGTATCATCTGCCTTGTGTCAGAAGCATCAAGCCTCACGTTTTGTGTGGAGACAAACTCCAACAAATATGGAATGGGTTCTAAACGTTGTAGTACTCACCAGTCCCAAAGGCATATAAGATATCCTTAGTATGCAACAAAGAAGCGTATTGAAGAAGCTAAGGAAAGTACCATTGGTAAGAGGAAAAACACCTTTTCAGGTGTTAGGTGAGAAAGCAGTCTGCTGCGTCAGTGGGCCAGAATGTAATTCAGAAGATATGAAGAAAAGTCTCCATCAAAGAACAGAAAATGTCAAATGCATTTAATGCTTCAACGGATAGATTTCAAGATCACATATATGTAAATCAAGCATATGAGAGAAGTAAGAAAGCATTGAACAAAAACGTACAAGAACTCTCAACACTCAACTCTACGATCTTCGAAAGAAAAGCTTGCTCAGCAACTCAGCTCTCTCGAACAAGTGCTTAACAGCAACTGAGTAGCAACCATCAAGAACTCAACAACTACCAATCAATTAAAGTAAGAGTTCCAAGTCAGGTGTGTGATGCCCCTAAAACAAGAATACATCACCTATTCTGAGTCGCCAAATACAACAGTCATGTAAAATACGACAAAACATATGCTGTGAGTTTTAATACAAATATTGTCATCTAGACAATAACCACACTCAATGGAGTCCTCATTACATTTATTATTACACTATTTCACAGAATAATGAGGACTACTAATGCACCATCTAGGACCATCACTTTGTTCCCCAACTAGTCCCAGCTACGTTTTCATTTCCTGAAGAGAACAATGAAAGTAAAAGGGTGAGCTCAACTAGCCCAGTAAGAAATATTATGACTAAGATAATGCAGAATAAATTATCATTAGCCTTCAACAGTGTTAAACTGATACAATACAACAAACATCAAGTTTAACTGCAGCGGAACAAGCAATCCATTAGAAGAGTCAAGTAGAGAATAAAATCTACTATATTCTATGATTTAAAAGGTTTTTTTTATCACTTTTATCGTTGAGACTCAGCTTAATAAATAATCCACATCATCAAAACATCCCTACACTACAGCCGAGGATATTCTTTAGTATCACGACCACGAATTATCCATGCACTACGGGCCAAAGATAATCGTGTTTTCATCAACGGTCCTGATCATTCCATAAAATAATTCATCTTTGCACCCTTGGCCGAAGAGAATCCATAGCCATAATCATACCAAAAACTGTCCATCAATACACTACGGGCCAATGAGGACTTTTTCCACATCATTTGTAACATTACGGTCATGATTATATCAAATAATCCCTGGTCATAATCATACCAAGTCCATCTATGCACTAAAGGCCACAGATGACTTTCAACATAATATAAACATGAGGATGATGACAATGACATAATAATTCAATAAAACAAGTTCAAGAATTAATTTATCCAGGAACCAATAACGTCCAAATTGTCAACATGATACTGCTTTGTGGAGTAAAAATTCAAGAATGCTCAGAAAAATATTTCCATGAAAAGATACTGGATGAAGCGCAAATATCAAGGATATTCCACTAATTTAATGGAGTATAGAAGTCAAAACTTTAACCAACTGAGTATAATAAAGAATGGAATAACAAAAGAAATCATTAGGCATGTGATAGACCGCACAGACAAGTTATTCTAACAGAATAATAAATAACGGAACCAGGTCCGGCGTAAAATGCACAAACAGGATATCCCAACAGAATAATAAAGATGGAATCGAATCGTGTCCCACAGAAAACGCATACACTACATGATATTCCAACAGAATAATAAATAATGGAACTAAGTTATGCGTAAAGCACAGACAAGATGTTCCAACAAAATGAAAAATAATGGAACCCGAGTGTAAAGGCGAAACGCATAGCAGTACATGGATGTTCCATGAGTAATAATAAAGAATGGAATAATGTAAGAATTTCACCAAGTATAGGGTAGCTCAGCGTACAAAAGTTATTCAATGAATAATAAAGAATGGAATAATGTAAGTTCTCTTCATGGATAAGAAAGAAATAATACTCCCTACCTTAGAAGAAACTGGATATAGAAGTGGTGAAGTAGCAGAATACTTTTCTTCTTTCTCTCTATAATAATTGCTCTCTAGCTTTAGTGAATTGGTGAGAAATGAAGGAAGAATGAGCTTCTATTTATAGAAAAAATATAGTTTCGATAATTGCACGTTTTGGGGCTCGAAATATTACAGTATAATACCTTTCTCTTTTTCTTCACTTTTAATTTAGTCCTGCAATTATTATCAAACTTGCACCACCTCCCCTAATATTAAATCATGTTAAGCAATAGTAAAATCATATGAATCAATAGTATAATCATGTGAATAAATAGTATAATCATGTGAAAAAAATTAATTACAATATAGTACCTTCAACTATACCTCTATTTTTAACTTAGTCATGCAAGTATTATCAATCTTGCACCACCACCCCTAATTGTATAAGAATGTAAATCAATAGTACCCCGTGAATAGTAACTCGTGAATAGTAACTCGTGAATAGTAACTCGTGAATAGTAAATCATGAATAGTACTCTGACACGAAAAGTGCTCCGAATACCCGAGTGAACAATATAACCTCCAGACATCAATTATCATCGAAATAAATGTCGATTTCCACTAACACTAATAATTTCAACACAATGGAACTATCAATTTCATCTTTAATCAACACAAATTATTCATCATTAATATTATAACTCACAATATTTAACAATCAGGTCGTTCCCAGGAAAGAGGGGCTTTCCGATAAGGATTTCTCCTTATTGGCGCCGCAATTAGGTGACCAAACCTCTCCTCGATGTAACTTCTAGACATTGTCAATATTGCAAATAATAATATGAATAACTTTGTCGTCTCAATTATTGATTTAATAATATAACATATTATCATGATGATGATCTACGTGACAATAATTGAATCAATAATATGAGAGAGATATGATGCAACAATTATCAGAAAGCAATAATTGAGTATAATGAATGACTTCTTACGTAAGCATCAATAATCAATACCGTGCTACTATGTAACCCACGTACATCTTTGTAGTTTTACTAACGGGTAGTTCAACAGTTTTAACGGTAACACTTTCGTAGTTATTTTTATTAAATGATAATTCTGTCATTTTCTTACTACGACAATACTTCCGTTGTGGGGTCCACTAATGATTGTGCCATCGTACGGATATTCCCCGACAAAAAGAATATTCCTCGACCAAACGAATATTTTATAACAACTTGCATACTTTGCAAAATTTATAAATACTACCCACAACAATAACATTATATCAAATCCACACCATAATATTCAAAAAAAAATATTTCAAGAAATTTAAATCTTTTTCATAAAATCTGGGGTTTCACAATCTCCCTTCCATATGAAATTTTGCCCTCGAAATTTACGTACGCACTTGATATGCCAAAGAGGTGAGGATACCTTGACTTCATTTCAGATTCTAACTCTTGAGGTATAACCTTTGAGTGTTGAATACGATCCTTCTTATCTAAGATTTTAACACGTATCTCCTCATACATTAAATCTTCTGTTATATCGTCTATTTCTAATTTAATAATATGGTTCAGGTCGTCCACATATTTACGTAACATCGATACGTGAAAAACGTTATGAACACGCGACATACTTTGCGGTAAAACGAGTCTATAGGCCACAGTTCCTACTCGATCGAGGATTTCAATTGGGCCAATTAAATCGAGGGTTGAGATTTCCTCTCTTTGTCGATTCTTGCTTCTAGAATAACGCCCTCTTGAACCTTCTTCATTCATCAGCTCCGGGTGTGTAGCTTGAGCGAATTTAACTTTATCAATTAAAGTCAATTCTAATTGTATATTCGTTATCTTCACGTGGGTTCCTAGAGTCTTTAACTCTATCTTCATCATTTGAAAGTCGTACGAAATGGGTCTTTGTGTTAACAACATAGCACTCATAAACGCATATGATCTTCTACTCAACGCGTCAGCTACCACGTTTGCTTTCCCACGATGGTATTGAATGGTACGATCGTAATCTTTAACAGTTCGAGCCAACATCTTTGGCGCATGTTACGTTCGCTTTAGTTGAAGAAATATTTAAGGGTTTTAGAAATGGGTTTTGTACTGGGGTCAATACAAAATTTGATTTCACGCTCTAGGGTTAGGCTAAGAAGTCTTCAAGAATACGTCAGGAAATTTATTAACAATAGAAATATCATTCAAAACTGTGACTCTCATCCAAGACTTGGGTAACACGTCACATTGATACCTATCATCTTGCCATCGTAATTCACAATGTCGCCTACAGAAAGTCTGGCTTCGGTGCATTCCACACAAGGAAGTCAACAACGAAAGGACCGGGGCTCTTTACTTATGGCTTGATATGATAGTGATTGACTTTAGTGGTTTGGTTGCTTGAATTTGCATAACAAGTTGGTTAGGAATATGAAAGCTAACAACCTTACGAAAAGCTTGATAAGTAGATAACCAATCGATTCCTAAAATCACATCCAAGGCAAGTATTTTCAAAGAGATATGATCGACAGGTAACATGAAAGTGTCGATTTGAATCAACAAGATTTATAAATAGTGGAGGTAACGAAGGTTTCTACTAACAAAGTTTCAACCAATTAAGTTAAAGTCTAACTTCTCCAGAGTTAAATTTAAACGTTAAGCGCAAGGAAGAGAGATAAAAGAATAGGTAGAACCGGTATCGAATAAGGCATAGACTTCGCAAGAATTTATAATTAACTAACCCGTGATAACTTCGTTCAATTCATCATCACAAAAAATGCTCTCCCTTAAACCACCGAATTTGACTTGTTCGGGACGGGTCTTTGTGTAAATCATTACCCTTTGGAATTAACTTTCGCTATAGGGCATATTCCACCCTCAACCGCTTCGTCGTCTTCGCCGCTCCATGATCTGAATCATTAGCCTTCGATCCATATCGAATTGGGGTTGACCGCAATGTATAGGGTAATTCAAACCTCGATGATGGGTTCTCCTAATTGCTGTCGAAAAAAAGAAATACATATCATCTATTTTAGCTTTCTTAGATCGGACTTCTCTTTCCACAATATCAACGCGTCGTGTGGCTTTACCCATGCATCTTTCATTCTCACTCGTTCAGTTGTTTCTTCTTTCAACTGCTCCTTGACTTCTGAATTCTCAGATTCCAGCTTTAATATCGTATACTCTGCCAAAGAGCGCTCCTGTTCACCTATCGCACATCGGGTAATACAATTTTGAATTGTTACATTCCTTTGCTCCACGACCGCCTTCCGTTCTTCAGCCTGCTCTTCTAACTCATGAATACGATTTTACAATTCTATATTTTGATCAATATGTTCTTCTAATAAATCCTCCTCAGGTTCCTCTTCTTCCTCACTCTCAGTTGCTACCTTTGCGACTAGCTTGAGTGCAACTTTTAATTCCTCAATCACCACATGGATATCCCTAATCACATTATCTTGGTTGGTGATTAGAGGTGTCTCCACGGTCTCATGTGCTCCATTGTTATTCTCAACATTATCGGATGTCATTTTCAAATACTGCCACAAAATAAGGGTTAACATATCACATATTATCCCTATACTCTGACCGACCAATTAAATATCAAATAAACTTAGGTAGGTCATACTAGCGAAGGAATTCCCCATCTCTCCCCTCCTAGTTCTTATCTCACATCTCAGCCAGGGATCATATCCCTAAGCTTTGATACCAACTGTGACGCCCCCAAACCAGGAATACATCACCTATTCTAAGTCGCCAAATACATGGTACTGAATACAAATACAAACTAATTATACAACAGTCATATAAAATACGACAAAACATATGCTGTGAGTTTTAATACAAATATTGTCATCTAGACAATATCCACACTCAATGGAGTCCTCATTACATTTATTATTACACTATTTCACAGAATAGTGAGGACTACTAATGCACCATCTAGGACCTTCACTCTGTTCCCCGACTAGTCCCAGCTACGTTCTCATTTCCTGAAGAGAACAATGAAAGTAAAAGGGTGAGCTCAACTAGCCCAGTAAGAAATATTATGACTAAGATAATGTAGAATAAATTATTGTTAGCCTTCAACAGTGGTAAATTGATACAATACAACAAACATCAAGTTTAACTGCAGCGGAACAAGCAATCCATTATAAGAGTCAAGTAGAGAATAAAATCTACTATCTTCTATTATTTAAAAGGTTTTTTCATCACTTTTATCGCTGAGACTCAGCTTAATAAATTATCCACATCATCAAATCATCCCTGCACTACAACCAAGGATATTCTTTAGTATCACGACCACGAATTATCCATGCACTACGGGCCAAAGATAATCGTGTTTTCATCAACGGTCCTGATCATTCCATAAAACAATTCATCTTTGTACCCTTGGCCGAAGAGAATCCATAGCCATAATCATACCAAAAACTGTCCATCAATGCACTACGGGCCAATGAGGACTTTTTCCACATCATTTGTTACATTACGGTCATGATTATACGAAATAATCCCTGGTCATAATCATACCAAGTCCATCTATGCACTACAGGCCACATATGACTTTCAACATAATATAAACATGAGGATGATGACAATGACATAATAATTCAATAAAACAAGTTCAAGAATTAATTTATCCAGGAACCAATAATGTCCAAATTGTCAACATGATACTGCTTTGTGGATTAAAAATTCAAGAATGCTCAGAAGAATATTTTCATGAAAAGATACTAGATGAAGCACAAATATCAAGGATATTCCACTAATTTCATGGAGTATAGAAGTCAAAACATTAACCAACTGAGTATAATAAAGAATGGAATAACAAAAGAAATCACCAGGCATGCGATAGACCGCCATGCAGAAAAGTTATTCTAACGAATAATAAATAACGGAATTGAGTCCCGCGTAAAACGCATGCAGATGTGAGGATATCCCAATGTAATAATAAATACGGAACCCGGTCCCACAGAAACACACATGTGATGTGATATTCCAACAGTAATAATAAATAATGGAACTAGGTTATCGTAAAACATGGACAGGATGTTCCAAAAGAATGAAAAATAATGGAACCGAGTCCCAGGCGTAAACGCACGCATGTGATGTTCCAAATGAATAATAAAGAATGGAATAACATAAGAATTTCACCAATGCTGAGGGTAGCTCACAGATACAAAAGTTATTCCAATGTAATAATAAAGAATGGAATAATAGAGAATTTCACCAAGTATAGGGTAGCTCAGCATGATCAAAAAAGTTATTCCAATAGAATAATAAAGAATGGAATAACAGAAGTTCTCTTCATGGATAAGAAAGAAATAATACTCCCTACCTTAGAAGAAACTGGATATAGAAGTGGTGAAGTAGCAGAATACTTTTCTTCTTTCTCTCTATAATTTCTCTCTATAATAATTGCTCTATAGCTTTAGTGAATTGGTGAGAAATGAAGAAAGAATGAGCTTCTATTTATAGGAAAATATAGTTTCAATAATTTCACATTTGGGAGCTCAAAATATTACAGTATAATACCTTCCTCCTTTTCTTCACTTTTAACTTAGTCCTGCAAGTATTATCAAACTTGCACCACCTCCCCTAATAGTAAATCATGTGAATCAATAGTAAAATCATGTGAATCAATAGTAAAATCATGTGAAAAAAATTAATTACAGTATAGTACCTTCAACTATACCTCCATTTTTAACTTAGTCATGCAAGTATTATCAATCTTGCACCACCACCCCTAATAGTATAAGATCGTGAATCAATAGTACCTCGTGAATAGTAACTCGTGAATAGTAACTCGTGAATAGTAACTCGTGAATAGTAAATTATAAATAGTACTCCGACACGAAAAGTGCTCCGAATACCCGAGTGAACAATATAACCTCCAGACATCAATTATCATCGAAATAAATGTTAATTTCCACTAACACTAATAATCCCAACACAATGAAACTATCAATTTCATCCTTAATCAACACAAGTTATTCATCATTAATATTATAACTCATAATATTTAACAACCAGGTCATTCCCAGGAAAGAGGGGGCTTTTCGATAAGGATTTCTCCTTATTGACGCGCAATTAGGTGACCAAACCTCTCTTTAACAGAACTTCTAGACATTGTCAATATTGCAAATAATAATATGAATAACTTTGTCGTCTCAATTATTGATTTAATAATATAACATATTATGCAGATGATACTGTGACAATAATTGAATCAATAGCATGAGAGATATGATGCAGCAATTACTGTAGCAATAATTGAGTATAACTGAGTGACTTCTTACGTAAGCATCAATAATCAATACCGTGGGCTACTATACAACCACGCGTATTAATGTACTTTTACTACCGGGTAGTTCAACAGTTTTAACGGTAACATTTTTGCCATTATTTTTATAAAATGATAATTCTGTCATTTTCTTACTACAACCATACTTCCGTTGTGGGGTCCACCAATGATTGTGCCGTCGTACGGATATTCCACGACAAAAAGAATATTGCTCAACCAAACGAATATTTTATAACAACTTGCATACTTTGTAAAATTTATAAATACTACCCATAACTATAACATTATATCAAATCCACACCATAATATTCCAAAAAAATATTTCGAGAAATTTAAATCTTTATTCCTAAAATCTGGGGTTTCACAAGGAGGTCTTGAAGAGTTCTAAGTGAACTGTGAAGAGCCAAGTCTACTGGACTTAAAGAATTTAAGAGTGATCTAAGAAGTTCCTAGACTACTGGTCTAGAAGGAATCTGAGTGATTCAGAAAAGTGTATAAGACATCCTTAGTGGATTTCCTATTCGACGAGTAGAAGAGTGGACTAGGAGCTTTAAGTGCTCTGAACCACTTAAAACGACTTTGTCTATTACATTCTTGTTATAACTGCCATATCTTCCATAACTGTCATAACTGCTATAACTGCCTCACTCTCATAAACTCACTATCTTAAGGGAGATTAAAACAAATATTAATTCCGCTAAGTTTTAATCATTATCAACTAACAAGTTAAAACGAAAATATTTTTAAGTATCTATTCAACCCCCCCCCCTTCGAGATAACTATTGTGCCTCCGGGAACTAACATTCTTTACTGGGCTAGTTGAGCTCACCCTTTGCTTTAATTATTTTCTTTAGGAAATGAGAACATAGCAGGGACTAGTCGGGGAATGGAGTAACGGTCCGAGATAGTGGTTGTAGTAGTCCTTACTATTCTATAAAATAGTGTGATAATAATTATAATGAGGACTCTATTTGAGTTTGGATATTGTTTACCCAATATTATTCGTGTTAAAACTCTCAGCTACATTTTTTCATATTGTATAAATGAAGTTTGTATTTAAATTCTTACCATGTATTTGGCAACTCAAAATGGGTTGTGTATACCTATTTTGGGGGCACCACATATTTTCTTTCGTTTCATGTATAAACTTGATTAGTTACTTTTGTCATGTACTATATACATTGTATATATCAAATAGTACCATATAGAAAGTAAATATATTTCATTTCACTTCCCTTTTGGATATGTTTTTGTTGGGAAAATGCATATTATGATTTGATGTTTTAATGTATATGCTCATGATTATTTGTAAAGTCCTTCCAAGTAATATATGTACAAGGACTTAGTGATAGATCAAATCTGTTAGGTTGATCTAAACTCTTAACATGTATCATTCTGTAATGGAATGTATAGATAGAAAGATCAAAGTTGTTAGGTTGATCTTGAGATTGTTAGAGTTTATGCCCTAGAGGCCAATTATTTGATATAATTGCTTAACGTTTTGATATTATATTTGATTGAATAAATATATGATTTTATTATGGTTTTATTTACTGCGTAATATAATTGTTAACATAATAAAATTCCTTAGAATAGTGATACAAATTATATAGTTTCAAGTATGTGACTTGAACATGAGATTATATATTACCATTAGTATCAGTGTTCTTAAATGTCCCTAGTCGAGTATCATTGTTGATGGGACAACAATGATGCATTGAGACTAGTATGTGGATTGACTGATGACCAAATCTCATTGGTCATAAATATATGAGATATTAAGTCAATGCATAGGTACATGTTAGAGAACGATGTCTTCGGAGCGGACCCACCATGAGAATTCTATATGGAGCATTATGCGAAGTGTCATTAGCAATTCTCATAGTGACAATGATGTAATGGTCCTCCGGCACGAAATCGATATATTACTACACGAGAATTTATGTACTTTGATATCATCAAATGTCACCTTTAATAGGGTGGACTATAAAGGTGATTATTGGGTTCATCATTAATCGTGTGAGAAATATGAGTGATCTAGATGGAATTTAACCATCCTATATATTATGGGTGATATCCATAGGCGTCTTGATAGAATAGGACTATGAAATGCATGGCCATGCTCAAATAGTGATTTGTTTCATATAGTCTACTCATTGATCATGAAAACTCAGATTAAATTATGAAGAGTATGACACATTCCATGACTCGAGTTTAATCTAGGATATTAAGGTTAAAAGGATTAAATTACATTGAAACATTGGTCACGAAAAGGTTGCATCGAATCATCGATCTTATTATTACTTGGGTAAAGAAGTGATGCATTACTAGTTGTCGCTCAATTGTTTATAATTTTATAATATGATTTTAAAATTATTGCCAACGTAATAATAACCTATAGGTCACACACATGTAAGCGTTATTTAAAAGGGAATTAATTTAAATTTTAAGGATTTAAATATATTAATATGATTAATATTATTTAAATCACTTAATTTAAATAAAAAGGATAATTTGTATATATGTATATTAATTAAGTAAGACTTAATTAAGAGATATATATATATATATATATATATATATAAATTGGATTTTATGAAATTAGGTTTTGATTTGATTAATTCCTTTTAACTACTATATATATGATATATATGACTACTTAGGGTTAGATCATAATTGAAAAACCCTAGCCGCTCTTAGAGAAAGACTAGAGAAAAGCAGATTTTAAATCCATTCCTTTTTGGTGGCTAGTACCACAAGTCCTTCTTATTGCGAGAATCGTTCGACGGTTAGATGCGGTGTTCGATGTGGATACCGTAGAGGCGCTTAATCGGTTTGTATTGCGTTGGAGATTCGGCGTGATCGGTTTCAGATTCTCATTTTTTATATCTGGTATAATCTCTAAACCTCTGAATTAATTGATTTTTTGCATGGATCCTGTTTTAGGGTTTCAGAAATTGCTTTAAAATTTTAATTTCCGTTAATGCGTTTGCGTCAAGCCCAAATGAGAGATGTATGATGATAGGCTTCGAAGAAATTGTAGTGTATCAATCTGGTCAACATTGCAAAAGTCAAGGCACAAATGTAGATCTTCGAAGATCGTAGTGTGCCTGCCTTGAAGGACCACTTCGGAAATCGTAGAGTGGTCCCAACGTTTGTTGAGTCAACTCAACGATCGTAGTGTGCTGAAGGAAACGTAGAGTTTACAAGTCAACGATCGTAGAGTGCTCTCGGAAACGTAGAGTTTACAACTCAAGCAAGCAAAGATCGTAGTGTGTAAAGACTTCAGAGAAATCGTAGTGCTCTCGGCTGATAGCATCAGACCAGGAACCAAGGCGATAAGTCACCATGATCTAAATCGTAGAGCATCTGTCTTGTGTCAGAGAACGTCGAGCCTCATGATTTATGTGAAAGACAAATTTCAACATAAGAGGAATGGATTCTAAATGCTACAGTACTCACCAGTCCCAAAGTCACAAGAAAATATCCTTAGTATGCAACAAAGAGGTGTATTGAAGAAGCTAAGGAAAGTACCATCGGTAAGGGGGAAACACCTTTTCAGGTGTTAGGTGAGAAAGCAGTCTGCAGTGTCAGTGGGCCATAATGAAGTTTCAGAAGATGTGCAAAAATGTCTCCATCAAAGATCAAAAAGGTCAAACGCATTTAATGCCTCAACGGATGGATCCAACGGATAGTTTTCAAGATCACATATATGCAAATCAAGCAGACGAGAGAGAACAAGCAAGCATTGAACAAACAACGTGAACAACTCTCAAGCTCAACTCTACGATCTGAGAATTAGCAAAGCTTGCTCAGCTACTCAGTTCTTTCGAACAAGTGCTTAAACAATAACTGAGTAGCAACCATCAAGAACTCAACATCTATCAATCAACTGAAGAAGAGTACCAAGTATGTTGGACTTGAAGAGTTCTAAGTGAACTGTAAGAGAGCCAAGTTCGCTGGACTTGAAGAGTTCAAGAGTGAACTAAGAAGTTCCTAGACTGCTGGTCTAGAAGGAATCTGTGTGATTCAGAAGTGGTAAAAGACATCCTTAGTGGATATCCTACTCGTTGAGTAGAAGAGTGGACTAGGAGCTTTAAGTGCTCTAAACCACTTAAAATGACTGTGTCTTTTACATTCATACTATAACTGCTATATCTGCCATAACTGCTATAACTGCCTCACTCTCATAACTCCACTTCTTTGTAAAGAAGATTAAAACAAACATCAATTCCGCTAAGTTTTAATCATCATAAAAGAACAAGTTTAAAACGAAAAGATTTTTTAAATATCTATCCAACCCCCCCTCCCCCCTTCTAGATAACTATTGTGCCAACTAGGAACTAACAATTGGTATCATAGTAGGTTCTATTATACAGCTTACAAGTTTTAGTAGATCCAATGGCACACGTACCAAGCGAATCTAGAACTGGAGGAGGCAGCAAGCCACCAATGTGCAATAAGGATAAATTTGCAAACTGGAAAGTCAGAATGCAAGCATACATGGACTCAATAGATGAAGATCTATTTGAGATCGTTCAAAATGGGCCCTATATTCTAACGAAGCTTGCACCAACCACTGACGATCCAAACAGAATTCAAATCAGGGTTAAAGAAGATTGGACAGACAACGAAAAAAGAGTTGTCCAACTTGACAAAAAGGCTAAGAACATCCTGTTCCAATCCTTAGAAGACGATCTGTTCAAAAACGTTGTCAATAGCAAAACAGATAAGGAGGTTTGGGAAGCATTGTTTATCATGCACGAAGGAACTAAAGAAGTAAGAGAAAACAAACAATCTCTCTTGACACAACAGTATGAGATGTTTGCTCATGTACAAGGAGAAAACGTGACTGCCACCTATGAGAGATTCAACGTTCTGCTAAACTCTCTACGAGCATGTGGAAAGATCTATCCTAACAAAGATCTGATCATAAAGTTCATGAGAGCCCTACCGAGCAAGTGGGATGCCAAAACCACTACGATAAGAGAGTCAAAGAATCTTCACGAGATGACAGTTCAACAACTATATGGCAATCTCCTAACATACGAACTGGAGCTGACTCAACGAGCTGAAACCCTATCAGAAGGAAGAAGGAAGGATAAGGGTGTTGCACTAAAGGCAACTGAAAGTGCATCAAAAGTCAACACTGAGATTGACTCTGATTATGATGAAGACGGTGATGAAGACCTTGCTATCTTTGGTAAAAAGACCGAGAAGGTTCATGCGTCGAGGAAAAACCAAAGAAGCCAAAGAAGGTCAAAGAACTTCTGATGACCGGGAGTAAATAAATGATCTATGCTACAACTGCAAGAAGCCTGACCACTTCATTGCCAACTGCAACAAACCTCTAAGAGAAGAACTAAAGAAGAAACAACATGCAAACAAGGAATATGAAGGAAACAAAAGGCCTCAGAAGAGAGACAAAGGCCTGGTAGCTGGAGGATCATTGAGCGATTCAGATAATGACTCCAATCCTGACTTCGGAGATGATGAAGAACCACAAATGGCTAATCTGTGCTTAATGGCCAAACATGCAAAGGACAAACAAAACCTCAACATTCATGATGTAAGTCTCGATGAGGTATTTGACTTCAACTCATCTGATGTAGACATAAATGATTTACGAACTGCACTGCATGGCATAACCACTGATCTACATCAATACATGAAGTGGTTCAGAGTTTTGTCTAAGGATCATTCACTTCTTCAAGAGGAGAAAAAGAAAGTTCAAGAAGAGCTTGAAATAGCCCTTCTATGTACTAACCTTCTCTCCAAACTTGAGGCTGAGAATGAGATCTTGAAACAGACAAATACACTCAATGCACAAAGAAAGTCTAATCTAACCTCTAAGATTGAGGAACTAGAAAAGACTATCTCTGCATGGAACAAATCCTCATCATCCATGGACTCCTTGCTCTCTAGTTAGAGAAGCACATTCGACAAAACATGCTTAGGCTTTGGAGAATCAATCTCAGAGCCATTCGTGGAAAAGACGAAGGAAACTAGCACTAGTAATGCCTCAAGTTTTAATAGAAGCATTACATTTGTGAAATCCTCACAGAAGGAAAAACCAGTTCAACCTTGTTCTACTGTTTCCATCCATACTCAAAGGAGTAAGGGCCCTCATGCTGGTCTGGGATTCATAAAAGAGAAGAGTAACCTAACCTCTACTCATCAACCTCGAAGAATCATAGAGTCAACCAAGACCAACTCTACGAATCAACTGGGAAGATACAGTAGAGGTAAGACACACTCTTCACTTTTTATGAAATCCAAGGACACGTGGAAGAATGAGAATCAGTTTAACAGAAGGACAACTAAAGAACCACACAAGTCCAAATGGAGGATGAATCATCATACACACATAGGCATGCATCATACTAGATGTTTTATATATAATAAATATTGTCACAAGGCTGCCAAGTGTTATTATAATTCCATGCATGTGAAACCCAAGATTAAATAGATTTGGGTCCCCAAAGGCACTAACAAAGAAGGACCCATACAAATATGGGTACCAAAATGAAGGTTCAACATTTTGATAGGAAACGAGCTCCACGATCACTACATGGTATCTGGACAGTGGATACTCAAGACACGTGACCGAGAATAAAGCCCTCTTATCTAACTACATAGAGAAGGAGGGTCCCTCAGTCATCTTTGGAGACAACAGCTCGGGCAAGACAAGAGGATACGGCTCTGCTGGCAATGGTGCAGTATCTTTCAGCACGGTAGCATATGTAGAAGGTCTCCAACACAACCTTCTAAGCATTAGTAAACTCTGCGATAAGGGTCATTAAGTGACATTCCTCAACAACAAATGTCAAGTCAGAGATTTGAAGACATCTGCTGTAAAGCTAACCGGTACAAGAGAAGGAAATGTCTACTGTGACACCCCCAAATCCGGGTACTTCAATTCCACGGGATTTGGTGTTCACTGTACAAACATCATCTATCTATCTACCCATAATAAATGCAAGCCATACAATAGATAGAATAAAAACCTTCCCCTTAAGGGTTACAACATCCGAATAATAATAATACAATCCCAAGTTAAAGTAACCTTAAACACCCGTGTGGAATCATAAACATATAAGTCTTAAACAACATCATTAACTCAAGTATTAAGCATAAATACATCATCTAATAAAAATAACAAGTCTTCATCACTTGCTAACTTTATCCTTGCCTTTACTAGTGGAAGGTTCATCAGTTCTTTCGTTCCTAACTGCAATGTTATTATTAAGAAAGAGTGAGCACTATTGCCCACAAGTATAATAATGAAATAACAATATAATAACATGCGAGTAAATCAAAGACATCTGAATAAAAGCTCAACTTTTGAATCAAGAATGAATAACAAGAATCAAAAGAATTCTGAGGGTCATAAGACCTTGAATTATGTCCTAGGTTATCAAGGGTTATACTTGAAACCTTTAACAATCATAAGACTATGGACCTTTCTACTCGTACTTAGGGGGATCAACCCTTGGTACCATACTGTGCACAATATCTTAACGCTAACGCATAAGTAAATCCCTTTGCAGGGTTGTTCATCTCAGTTTGACATTCGAGTTCGCACCAAAGGAAGTTTGGTTTGGATAATTCATCAAGGGTTCTGAAATTTAGAACGCTCATCAACTATGGACTAGTCGAATCAATAGGGGTTCGCTAGTCTAATAAGGTTCAATAATATTGATATTCAAATTGAATAATAATCTTAAGGAATATACAATAGAACGATTATTGTATAACAAAATCATACTTTGAGAAGATAATCAAACTTTAATATAATAATTCAAACTTGAATAATAGTAATGATAATTTAGTCGAGGTAAATAATAAACTTGAACAATAATGACAAGTAGGGTTAGCAAACTTGCCTCGTGCGTAGATTACACTTTAACTAAGCACGTTCTTTGAATTTAATCCTACATACTATTCACATTCACAATACCAGTTAATTATAACTTAACTAATCATCATAAACCCATTCTCTTTGTCTAATTTGATTATTGACTATACTTAGTCAAATTACCACTTTGTCACATAATTTGTACTTCATGAATATCCAGCTAATTATGTATTCAATAATTCAATCCACATGCAATTATGTTATTTACATGTTAAACAACTATTTTAACATCTCATTATACTTCTAACATTTTAAATGTTCATTAAATTAATTTACTAACACATTGTTAGACTTAAATATTTTAAAAAATTACATTTCTGAACTTTCTGGAGAGTGGCGTTGCGACGCCACTTTTATTCTTGATCTTATATGCTTAAATGGTATGATGATCGGAATCTTGGCGCTTCTTTGACACCATGGCGCTGTGGTTTCGAGACTTAAGACTGCCATGCATGCCGTGTATGAGACTTGATTTCGGAGTCAGCCATATACGAAACTCAGACTTTGATTCCCAGTTCGCGAAGAACACAGAGTTCAGCGAAAAGGACACAAAATGATCATTCATTTCACTAAATTAACATACCCACGTGCTATGATTTATACATAATCATTACCCAACATCTATAAAGTGATTTTAACCCATTAAAACACATAATCACAGAATTAAAATCTATAATTTCACTGACTTTGATGTTCTTGAAGGTTTTGAAAATAAAACATGAAAATTAACACTACGAATTCGTTATAACACCGAATCCATTCATTTAAACTTTGGTCTCTTCCTATCAACATGCATAATAATATACGAGTGTAAAATTTAGGAATAATATATGATCAACACATGAAATACCACGTATAAGGCCATATGGCCTTTACCCAAACTCTGTAATTTTGTAGAAATCATATACTACGTATTTTCATGAAACTGCTGTTATGGTTTACAAAATATATATAATTAAATATGATTTGATAACATCTTAACATATATATATGCACATAAGCCTTACAATTTCCCAACATAGAGACTTTACAGAAAACTGTGAAAGCCATTTTATCAAAACTTGAATACGTGAAATTTAGAGTTTGGGAAGGAGAGATTACCCTAAGAATAAAGTATATATATGTAGGCTTAGATTCTCTCTTCAATCACTGAGTTCTCACAAAATCCTCTGAACTCTCTCTTGAATTCCTCAATCTCTCTTTCTGTATCTCTAGACTTAGCCAATAATAATAAAAAGAAAAGGATACGTATAAAGGAAGAAACTGATGCGCGTTATGGAGGTCAGTTACCCATCATGGGTAATTGCAATCAACTCCCACTTAGGCTATGTTTGTCTAGCTTTAATTGATTCAAGTCATTTAATTTAATAAAAGCTTTATCACATAGTTTAATTCATGTCACACCCACTTGCACAATAATTCATATATCTTATTTAATATAAATAAAATATAATAACTTCTCATAAATTCACATAGTCATATATTTAATTTCCTCATTAATTAATAATATCAAATTATTGAATTTCAAATTAATTATTACATTAATTAAAATAACATCATGCTTAATTAAATATTTCTTTTAATTCAATAAGCTCACATAAATACATACTTGAATAATAAATATTCTCTACATTAATTTAATAAATGTAACACATAACTAAAATAATCTACCACAATTGCATCAAATAATTATTTAATCCAATAATTAAATTATCGAAAATATTTATTTACTTCAATAAATTTTAAAATTAAATTACAAAATCTCGTTCGTCACATCTACACAGTGGATCTTGGTCAACTAAGCTCAGATGAGACAATACATTTTCTGGCAAAAGCATTTGAAGAAATGAGTTGGTTATGGCATAGACGGTTGTCTCACTTAAACTTCAAGAGCATGTCCAAAATGGCATCAAAAGATCTCGTAGCTGGCCTACCTAAGGTCAACTTCGTAAAAGAAAGGCCATGCAATGCCTTTTAGCTTGGAAAGCAAACAAGAAGCTCATTCAAAAGCAAAACTGCCAAATCTATCGACAAGCCCCTGCAGTTGCTTCACATGGATCTATTTGGACCAATTCCAACAACTAGTCTTGGAGGAAAAAGATACTCTCTAGTTATAGTCGACGACTACACCAGATTCACATGGGTATTCTTCCTAACTTTAAAGGATGAAATGAGCTCCCAGTTAATCAAGATGTTCAGATTGGTGATGAACGAGAAAGGAGAAAAAATCAAGGCCATAAGGAGTGATCATGGCAGAGAATTCGACTTCTCAGAAATGGACCAGTTTTGCAAAAACAATGGGATCAGTCATAACTTCTCAGCTCCACGAACTCTTCAACAAAATGGAGTAGCTAAAAGAAAGAACAGAACCTTGATAGAAGCTGGAAGAATGTTACTTGCAAAGTGACTCATCTGCTGAATACTTCTAAGCGAAGTCATCAATCTTGCATGCTACACGCAGAACAGATCACTGATACACTCTACGATCAAGAACACACCCTACGAACTGTGGAAAGGAAGAAAGCCAAGTGTCAACTACATTCATGTTTTCGGTTGTGCATACTACATTCTCAACAATGGAAATCAGTACCTGACAAAATTTTAGCCCAAGTTAGACGAAGGAATCTTTCTTGGATATGCCACAGACAGTAAGGCTTACAGAGTGTTCAACAAAAAGACACTGAGTGTTGAAGTCTCAATTCATATCATCTTCAATAAAACAGACTCAGACAACACAGTGTTTCATGACACTACGACCGATAGTGCAGACACTACGAATGAAATCGTCGAACCCAACACTACGATCATAGTGCCAGATAGTGTAATCGTTGAACAACAAAATGAGATCGTAGAGAGGTCTATGCAAGACAATGAACCTCCACACCAAGAAGAAGAAATAGATCTTGAAGACTTAAGACAAGAAGGCATTAGGACAGATGTCCCAACCGGTAATAGATGGGCCAAAGATCACACTCAGAATCTAATCATTGGAGATCCGAATGCTAGAGTCAAAACAAGAGTTGCTACTCAAAATGAATGCTTTTATCTAAGCTTCCTATCACAAACAGAACCAAAGAAGATAGAGGATGCTATGGAAGACTCCAGTTGGATAGAAGCCATGCAGGAAGAACTCATCCAATTTGAACGAAGCAAAGTATGGAGATTGGTACCAAGACCAAAGAGTCATCCTGTCATTGGAACCAAGTGGGTCTTCAGAAAAAAAAATGGATGGAGATGGAGTTATAACCAGGAAAAAGGCAAGATTAGTGGCAAAGGGCTATTTTCAAGAAGAAGGCATTGACTACGATGAGACATTTGCACATGTTGCCAGCCTAGAAGCAATCAGAATATTTCTTACCTTTGCTGCTCACATGAAGTTCAAAGTCTTTCAGATGGATGTCAAAAGTTCATTCCTAAATGGAGAACTCCAAGAAGAAGTCTATGTAGAGCAACCTCCAGGTTTCATCAATCCATCTCTTTCCAATTATGTTTATAGATTAGACAAAGCCTTATATGGTCTTAAACAAGTACCTAGAGCATGGTATAAAACACTAACTAACTTCTTAATTGAAAATGGGTTTACTAGAGGTAGAGTAGATACCACACTGTTTCTTAGAAAGCATAAAGACAAAGTCTTATTAGTTCAAATATATGTTGATGATATTATTTTTGGTTCCTTGCGAAAAGTTATGCAAGAGATTCTCTGGTCGATGTAGAGCAAGTTTGAAATGAGCATGATAGGTGAGCTGAATTTCTTCCTTGGACTGAAAGTAAAGCAGACTGATGAAGGAATTTTCATAATCTAAGCCAAATAGATCAAAGACTTACTGAAGAAGTATGGCATGGAATTAGCCTCTCCCATGAAAACACCAATTGCTCCTCGCAACCAAGCTTGACAAAGATGAAAAGGTAAAGGTATTGATATAACTCAATACTGAGAGGTATGATAGGTTCTCTTTATATCTAAGCCGCCGAAGAGACCAGACATAATGTTTGCAACACGCATATGTGTAGATTTCAGGCTAACCCTAAAGAGTCACATTTGTCAGCTGTAAAGAGGATCTTCAGGTATCTCAAGGGTACACCTTACTTGGGGCTTTGGTACCCCAAGGAATCCTCATTTGAACTAACAGGATTCACTGATGCTGATTTTGCAGGATGCAAAATAGATAGAAAGAGTACTAGTGGCACCTGTCAATTGCTAGGAAACAGACTTGTGTCCTGGTTTATCAAAAAGCAAAACTAAATTATCTACTTTGTTGTAGATGCTAAATACAATGATAATCTTGGCAAAATACCGTGCTCGAGATCCTATGGATGAGAAATCAGTTAGCTAACTATGGGTTTGATTTCAAATCTATTCCCATTCATTGTGATAACACAAGTGCCATAGCAATAACTCATAATCCTGTTATGCATTCTAGGACTAAGCTTATAGAAATAATGTATCACTTTATTAAGGATCATGTGCAAAATGGAACTATATCTTTACAATATATCCCTACTAAAAATCAACTTGTTGATGTTTTTACAAAACCTCTACATGAATCCAGATTTAATAAGTTAATAAGTGAGCTAGGCATGCTAAATCTACAACCATAAAATATATGCTCTATATTGTGCTAACCATAACAGATACAAAGGCTGAACTCAAAATCGTAGACATGATCAAGGGAAGTCCACGATCGTAGAGCTGAAGAGACTAAACTACCTCAACGATCGTAGTAAAGACTCAACCATCGTAGAGCAGACTCAACGATGACAAAAGTCCCATCAATAAAGTAAGAGTGCACCCTGTGATGATAAGCTTCAAAACATAGCAATCCCTCTGATAAACGCCTCAGGAACAAACCTAACCCTTGACTCACTCCAAGAGGCTGGCCCTTCCTGAGTTACCTTAAAAGAATGCTATGTTAAAAACTCATCACAAGGATCCAGTCAGACTCGACGATCGTAGATCAGACACGACGAATGCTGTACAGACTCGACGATCGTAGATCAGACACGACGAATGCTGGACAGACTAGACGATCGTAGATCAGACTCGACAAATGCAAAGCACTCAACGATCACTAAACTACCTCAACGATCGTAGTCCTCCCTAAGGACACCTCAGCTCTGTAAGAGCCAAGGGAAAATCAGTACAATCCTTATCAGTCAAAATTGTAGAGCCAAGCAAAAGTCGACACCTGTCCCACTAAGCAAAAAGGAGAGAGGGAAGTTAGAAGTATAAAATGAAAATATATTTTTGAAATCAGAAGTTCAAAAGATCATCTCTCACATTCTCTCTCAAAGAAGAAGCCCTAAATCGAGGAAAGCTCAGTCAAATCTCACTTCCAGCAAGAAAACAATGGCATCATCCAGTGTTATCTCAGGATATAGACTGTATTTTGATGAGTTCAAAACAGGTCAACCCAAGTTCCACAAGACTCTGGCCTTATTGAAGAAGGCAGGTCTCGAAGGAGCCTTAAGCACATGTACTTTAATTTATCCCATGTTAGTGAAAGAGTTCTACAAAAATGGAGTATTTCAAGACAACATCATCACTACGAGAGTAAGGGATGTGGAAATCAGACTGAAGGCCGAAGACATCAACCTCACCCTAGGTCTCAAAAATGAAGGGTATCCACTCTTAGATAGTCTAGACTTCCAAGAGGGACTTAGAAGAATGCATCACAAGAAACTCCCCTCTGTGAAAGGGTACAAGAAGAAGGAGTTCCCACAGAGGTATGAATTTCTAGCCGATATAGTTGAGAAATGTATATGCTGCAAGAGCTCGGGTCATGACTCTATAAATGAAGTCCAACTCAGGCTCATGACTGCCATGAGTTATGGAATACAACTCAACTATGGAGCCCTATTGCTCTAGTGGATTGGTAAGTGGATCGTAAACTCAAAGAAATCGAAAAGCCCTCAAAAGATGTTATGGGCAATTCATAAGTATCATTGTACAATCAGCCCTAGGTGACAAAATTGAGGATGAAGAAGGAGAAGCTATCAACCCAAACAGACGTATGACCCAGAAATTGTTTGAAAATTGGAAGAGGAACCCAGCTGAGTATGTTCGAATGATGACCGAATCAAGTGGAAGAACTGGGGATCTGAAGGACTCAGGCATTCCAGGAAACATGTCTGTGGTCAGGGAGATCGAAGAAGAAGAAGAAACCAATAAAGAAGAACCCTCTGTTCTTACCAGAAAGAGCAAGGGCAAGAGGAAGCTAAAGGCTAGACTGGTAGAAGAGCCTCAAGGATCTACCACTGATATACCTGTAGAGTCCTCTAATATAGAGACTCTAAGGATGCTAAGAAGAAAGCAGCAGCAAGATGAAGCAGATGAAGATCAGGCTACCATATCCCAGATCCTGAATAAGAACAACGTTGGTCATAAGTCCAAAAGGCCATCAGTCACCTCAATCGTAGAGTCTCTGTCAGAAATAAGCATGTGAATGCTATTCCTATTTATATATGATTTGATTATGATATATATGTATATGAATGAATAATATGTAAGTATGCTTGCATTAAGAAAAGCTGTAAAGTCCTCTGATAGATAATAGAAATATGTGTACAATGACTTAGAATGAATTGATCAAATATGTTAGGTTGATCCTACATAAGAAAGACAGCTTTGTAAAGTCCTTAAAAAGAAAAGATGTACAAGGACTATAAAGATAGAAAGATCAAGCATGTTAGGTTGATCTTATGATGTAATAGATAGGCTAGTCGGATAATTAGAAACCGCACTAGAAGTCGTAATACGCGAGGGTGAGTCAAGGTTAACTCGAGAGTAATATTAGAAGGTGATTAAAATATTATTAAATAATTAATAATATTTGTAAATAATTAAGATATTACTAAGAACTTGAGAAGTAATAAAATATTATTAAAAGATTAATAATATTAGATGAGAATTTAAGATGATGGTTATGTGATAATAATATTATCAAATGACGATAATATTACTAGTGAGTTAAAGAATTATTCAATGTTTGATTATGTGGCTAAATGTTAGCTAATTTATTATTTGAATAATAGTGTCGTGAGATAAAATCTATTATGCTAATTGGAGGATCGATCTTATTAATGATAGGTCCTTTATAAGAGATTAAATTTGATTGATTAACGATAATCAATGGTACATGCAAGTTTTCTAACTTAAACCCGAGTTAATAATTTTTCAAAATGCTAGTGATTTAATTATTGACAATTATTCCACATCTATGATTATTAATTCGCACTTAGTGCACATTGCATATGTTTATAAGGTATGAAAGGCTGATCACCTTCATTACCAAAGTATTTGTTCATGGTCATTGTTGACTACTCAGCGTTATTAATTCAATCATTCATGTATTGAAATTCGATTCATATTATTTCACAATTATTATATTGTTGAAAACTTGAAAGCTTATTCTTTCTTTCAATCATGATATATCTTTATTGTACTTAAAATTTTGCAGGGCAAATTTGTTGTTCACCCTTGCTATATCATGATAAAAAAATTCAGATTAAGATGAAAGTTCGAGTAAAGACAGAAGCAAAGACAAAGTGCAAGATTAAATTATGGTGTAGTTAGATATATTAAATTTTCTGACGAAAATAGCATTGTAAACCTTTTTAGATATTGAAGGTATGTATTAAGTTAAGGTTGTAGACCTTGCGAATGATGTGTAAAAGTTTAATGTATAAACAATTTATGTTTATATCTTCCGCAATAGTTATAGAAATTATGTACCAGATCTGAGATAAAAAGTACCCGGATTTGGGGGCGTCACATGTGGTACTCAAAGCCGAAGGTTATAAACCTTAGGTAGGTGTACCTTAGGCTATAATCGCGGAGATGATGATAAGCAATAAACTCGAATAGAGTTTAAGGTATAAGAGATTAATTTAAGAAATTCATCATTAAGTAAAGAGAAAGATAAATAAGATTCAAAGAAGAATCTTGAAGAGCTATAAGGATAAGAATCCAGAGTTACCTGACTCTTGTAATAAAGATGAAAAGTGAAAATAAATAGACTATGTCTATAAGATGAAAAGTGTAAATAAAATCATAATATAATATAATATGATTAAAGAGAAGAATAAGAAGATTGTAGTATAACACGATCGTAAGTATAAGGAGAAATGATTACAAATTAAGATCACGATGTGATCAGATTAAATCGTTGAATAACATATGATATGTTAAGTGATTGGTATGATATAGCTTGACGCTATAAAGAGAAGTTATTATGGAATGGTACGATGTAAACTCAAAAAAAAAGAGTGATAAATGTTAAGATATGGATTAAAGAAAATTCGTATTAAGAAAAGAGAAAGTTAGAACTGTGTGGGATTTCAATTGAGGATTCAGGTCAGCAACTGACTTGTATGATTCCTTGTATGGGCGGGGAATTTGTACTTGGGTTTAGAATCACTTAGCTTCCTGTTC
Organism: Panax ginseng; assembly: GCA_020205605.1. Lineage (NCBI taxonomy): Eukaryota > Viridiplantae > Streptophyta > Magnoliopsida > Apiales > Araliaceae > Panax > Panax ginseng. The sequence continues at coordinate 46,254,477 of CM035136.1, forward strand.
GATATAGTGGTTAGGTTAACCAATTCCTTGTATGGGCGGGGAATTGTCCACTTAGCTTCCTATACTGATTATTGGCCGAGTTTAGATTGACAACAACTTAGTTTCTTACATTGATAATTATTGGAACCTGATGTCGCGTTATTTGTTATATGCATGTTGATAAGGTGATTATTTTCTCATGTGTATAACGAATAGGTAGAGAATATAAGGATAGTTGCGAGTTCTTAAAACTCATACTTATGGTAAGTTCATGACTCATAATCATATGGTTTGTTTTTGAACCCCTCGACGAATGGACACCTATGGTCTGACTAGGAAAAGTTCCGAAACTCATATGATTGTGGAAAGTTCCTGAACTCATAATGTGTGGTAAGTTTGACGAACTGGGTATAGTTATGTTGTGAATGGAGCATTGAGGATGATAGAATAGATAGATTTATTAAGCAATGGATCATTAAAGAAATTGAAGTTGATGATGGAAGTATAGGTATTCCAAATCTTCTAGCTATGCTAGACTTCGAAATATTTGACATCAAGCTAAATTCGCACTGATGTGCCTTTAAAAATGAATTTTATTATCCTCAACACATGGTGACAAGTGTGTAGGTGTGGACTTCGGGCCACTAACACATCGTTACCTGTTGTAGCATGATGACACCAAAGCTGATTTTCAAAGGTTTTTGAACAGTTTAAAGAAGAGTCAATGCTAATTGATTCAGCTAGACGAAAATGATTTGAATTATCAAAATGTATTTTTATATCATTAATGCATCATGCAACCTGGTGGAAAGATGACAAAAATGATGGAGTTATCAATGCAGAATTACTTAGTGTCGGATGTGATCTAAAGATCGTCAGCCCACTATAGTATGATGTAGTATGACAAAGTCACAAAATGATGGAATCCTTAAACGGACTGTAAATACAGTGCGGTATCATGACGTCATAAATTGATTTTAAGAATTTTAAAGGTAAATTATTGCCAACTGAATTTGGCCAGCAATGTTTCGATTGAAATTCGAACTATTGATATGCGTCTAAGCTATTTCATTCAACCAGACAAATGTTTATGGAATTCAAAGTATTCTTTGAAAGCTTATGCCGAACCAAATTATTTTGGTACGAAATCTTATGATGAGTCTGAGGTGAACAACCTTGAAAATGGGGATATACTAATTGTATAAAATATTCCAATCTAAGAATGCATATAGTCGTTTCGACTACTAAGGTACAATAGACTGATCATCTAAAGTACCCGCATCAGTAGTTTACCTTCTTCGTGATTGTAAATATATTGTTAACCTTTGTAAGGGGTCGATGTTAGAGTTTATGCCCTAGAGGCCAATTATTTGATATAATTGCTTAACGTTTTGATAGTATATTTGATTGAATAAATATATGATTTTATTATGGTTTTATTTACTGCGTAATATAATTGTTAACATAATAAAATTCCTTAGAATACTGATACAAATTATATAGTTTCAAGTATGTGACTTTAACATGAGATTATATATTACCATTAGTATCAGTGTTCTTAAATGTCCCTAGTCGAGTATCATTGTTGATGGGACAATAATGATGCATTGAGACTAGTATGTGGATTGACTGATGACCAAATCTCATTGGTCATAAATATATGAGATATTAAGTCAATGCATAGGTACATGTTAGAGAACGATGTACTGGACAGACCCACCATGAGAATTCTATATGTAGCATTATGCGAAGTGTCATTAGCAATTCTCATAGTGACAATGATGTAATGGTCCTCCGACCTGAAATCGCTATATTACTACACGAGAATTTATGTACTTTGATACCATCAAATATCACCTTTAATAGGGTGGACTATAAAGGTGGTTATTGGGTTCATCATTAATCGTGTGAGAAATATGAGTGATCTAGATGGAATTTAACCATCCTATATATTATGGGTGATATCCATAGGCCTCTTGATTGAGTAAGACTATAAAATGCATGGCCATGCTCAAATAGTGATTTGTTTCATATAGTTTACTCATTGATCAAGAAAACTCAGATTAAATTATGAAGAGTATGACACATTCCATGACTCGAGTTTAATCTAGGATATTAAAAATAAAAGGATTAAATTACATTGAAACATTGGTCACGAAAAGGTTGCATCGAATCATCGATCTTATTATTACTTGGGTAGCAGTGATGCATTACTAGATGCCGCTCACTGTTTATAATTTTATAATATGATTTTGAAATTATTGCCAACGTAATAATAACCTATAGGGTCACATACATAGAACGCTATTTAAAAGGGAATTAATTTAAATTTTAAGGATTTAAATATATTAATATGATTAATAGTATTTAAATCACAAATTTAAATTAAAAGGATAATTTGTATATATGTATATTAATTAAGTAAGACTTAATTAATATATATATATATATATATAAATTCGGATTTTATAAAATTAGGTTTTGATTTGATTAATTCCTTTTAACTACTATATATATGATATATAGCAGCTACTTAGGGTAAGATATCATAATTGAAAAACCCTAGCCGCTCTTAGAGAGAGACTAGAGAGAACAATTTCAGAAAATCCATTCCTTTTGGTGGCTAGTACCGCAAGTCCTTCTTATTGCAGAATCGTTCGACGGTTAGATGCGGCGTCGATGTGGATCTTAGTAGAGGCTTAATCGGTTTGTATTGCGTTGGAGATTCGAGGCGCAGTCGGTTTTAGATTCTCTTTTTTTTTATATCTGGTATAATCTTTAAACCTCTGAATTAATTGATTTTTCGCATGGATCCTGTTTTAGGGTTTCGAAAATTCCTTTAAAATTTTAATTTCCGCTGTGCGTTTCTGTACCGAAGACCAACAATCGAGTACCTTTTTCTTAATTGAAATAGGTTGCAGGTAGTAATACCTATAAACCTCAATAGTTCATGGTCTATATGACTCCTCAGCATGATTTGAAAATTTGAACTCTTGGGAGTGATGTTTTGGGTAGCATGTGATAATGTGTATGAAAGAGTATGAACTCGTTGTGTACGGGTAGAATCTGATATGATTGAATAAAGGTTGTATTGAAAGCCTAGTTTTGGTGAATGAAAGGAGTACGATGTAGTAGGTTGTAATTTCGAGGACGAAATTCTTAGAAGAAGGGGTGAATGTGACAACCCAAAAATTTATAAAATTTTAAATGATTAAATTAAAGGTTAAACTTTAAAACCTAGAGTGGAAATAGATAGTTTATTTAAAAATTTTAAGAAAATCTATACGATTTAATAATTGAAAGAGATTATGTACTAATATATATGGCAAGCCATATGAAAAAAGTTTATTGATTGTAGCAAACCACATTAAAAGATTTTAATAAGACATTGAATTAAATGTCTAGCTTAATATATGAGAATATATTATGGTAAATATTTTTGCGAGTTATGTGAGTTATGTGTGTGATTAAATAAATATATATTATAAATGTGTATTTATTTATTTATTGTATAAAGAGAATTATAAAGAAAGTTATATAACCTAATATTGTATATTAGGTATGAAAATTTAATAACCTAAGGGTTATAGAATTGAATAATTTAATATTTAAAATATATACTAATTTAAGAGATTAATTTTATTATCTCAACCTATTTTTTTCTTAATTAAGGAAAACCTAATTTGGTTATATATTTAAATCTATGTATGTAAGTATTTAAATTCCAAAATAAGTGGAATAGAAATCCTAATTAAATAAATAAGGTAATATAAAATTAAGATATTGGACCATAGTAATTTTACATGGCCGAAGAAATTAAAATAGAGAGCCCAATCAATTAAAAGGATGACCCAACTTTAGCCCAAAACTTGGTGGAATTTGTAGATGTCAAATTAAGCAACTTGGGCAAGTAAAATAAAAAAAGAGAGAGGACAAATTCATGGTGCATGCACCGGATAAAGAATGGAGAATAAGAGCATGTGTTGCAAAAAAAATTCAAAGTTTAGTTCAACCACTCCCTAGCCCATGTGTCCTCCTAGCATAGCTTCTTTAATAATTGCCAAGACTTTGCAAGATTTGCTAGATTTATATGCATACATGTATTATATGTATACATTTAAAGAAAAAGAAGTAACTTTTCTCCACCAAAGAGCTAGAAAAAGAAAAATATTAGAGAGAGAAGAAAAGGAAAGTAAATAGAAAGAGAGAGGAGAGTGTTGGTTCGGCAGCCCCTTGAAGGAAGAAGGACGAGAAGTTTCCATGCTTCCAAGTCCCATAATCACCCTTGGAAGGAGATGAAGAAAAATCATCAAAACAAAAAGTTTAAAAGTTCTCCTATTTCAAAACTCTAGTTAGTTAATATGATTTATTGTGATGGTTTTTGTCAAAATAAAGATCTATGTTCTTTAACTTTAAAACTTTAGACCTACATGTTATATAGTGTATTATGTATAGATCTAACTATTTTGAGTGATAAAAAGTTGGATCAAGGGAAAGAAAAGTAAAACAGTGTTTTTAAAGCTGAAGAAAATTAGTAGACTGCTGACCCAAAAATTGAATTTCGATATTAGTTATATGTTCCAGAAAATTTTGGGCTTTTGATATGTTATAGTACACTGAATAATTTTTCTATAGACTCCAGAACGGACTAATTCCGACTTCGGAGCAAAGAGTTATGACCATTCAAAGTAGTCGCGTCAAAACTGTCTGACTAACTCAGGACAATCACCTTACACGGAATTTCTGGAATTCTGTGTTTAGAATTTGGTAAAGGTCAAAGAATAAAAGTTGTAGTCCTGTAAGTTAGCTTCATGTGGGCTCAAGAATCGCTCAAAAATGTTTTGAAACGAAAAAGTTATGACTGTTTTAGCGAGAGAGGGTAAATCTGGCAAAAAGTTGAAAAACTGTGATGAACGCATACTTTTGGTGCTCTGTTTGGATAGCCTATCTTTCCAGAAACCCATCCCTGATATTTTTTAAAAATACTTGGGTATGCCATGTATAACATATCCACAAATCAGATTAATCGGAGTTACGAGCAACGCGTACAGAATTCGCAAAATAGTGGATTTGGTATGTGAAGTGACGGAGCGAATATGAACGCCATTGGCAAAGTTAGCTTATACGCGATCTTGGCGCGCATCATCGTTACCGCACTCATGGCAAACGCCTCGACATGCTTTTCGCGCAAGACCGCTTTTGATTAGTTTCCGTGATCCATTTTCGCGGTGTGAAATTTTTCTAAAATACTATGCCATGAGGTCTATAATACGCCTGAAATTTTGTTGGTATATGACTCATGATTTGAGAATTAAAATGAGCGAATAGGCATGTCAGAACTTGTAAACGAGCGAATGTCGAGCATCGGTGCGTCGAGCGACTTTGATGTTCGACGTTCCGAATCGCGTTCCGGCAAAATAATAAGTCATAATAAATCTAATAAAGTCCTACGGGACGAGATTTGACTATAAGTGATAGTTTATACCGAGAAACATCCTTTCGGGCATAAATAAAGCAATAAAAATATGTAATAAATATAAATTACATATTTAAGTATAATAAAAAAAATATAGTTTCCTGTAAAATTATTTTGTGGTGCAACGAAGAATGTAAAACCTTTGAAAAATAGTATTAATCATAAAAATGATACTTTGAGATTTTCGATGCTCAAAATGTGGTTTTTGATTTGAGATTTACGTAATGTATATATATATATATATATATATATATATATATATATATATATATATATATATATGCGAATAATTGTAAAATGAAAAATAAAGCAAATGTGCTAGTGAGATAAAATGTTTATATGAGGCAATAGTCAGTGTTGGCTCATGAACGGACAAACTGATGTAAAAATTATTTAAATTAAAAAAATAATATAGTATGTTGAGTTTTACTATAAAAGCTATGTATTAGTTGTTTAAACCCCAAATTTGCGAGTAAAGGTAAAAGATATTTTTGAAATAAAATTTAAATGGTTTAAGCTTCAAGATGTAAGATATTTATATCTTAAAATGTGTGAGACCTTTTGTAAGACCCCAACTTTTATGAATAAAGATTAATTTTTCTCGAAATATATTTTAGAATATTATGGTGTGGATTTGATATAATGTTATAGTTGTGGGTATTATTTACAAATTTAGCAAAGTAAACAAGTGGTTATATAATATTCGACTGGTCGGGGAATATTCGTTTTAACAGGAAATATTCGCATTTACAAGACAATCATTGGTGGAACCCATAACGGAAGTATTGTCGTAGTTAGAAAACGATGTAATTATCATTTTATAAAAATAACGATTTAAAGTTTTATCGGTAGAACTGTTGAACTACCCCGGTGGTAAAAAAGTATAGTAATATGCGTGGTTGCATAGTAGCACACGGTATTGATTATTGATGCTTACGTGAGAAGTCACTCAGTTATACTCAATTATTACTACAGTAATTGTTGCATCATATCTCTCATATTATTGATTCAATTATTGACACAGTATCATCTGCATAATATTTATTATTATTAAATCAATAATTGAGACGACAAAGTTATTCATATTATTACTTGCAATATTGACAATGTCTATAAGTTCTGTCAAGGAGAGGTTTGGTCACCTAATTGCGCGACAATAAGGAGAAATCCTTATCAGAAAGCCCCCTCTTTCTTGGGAAAGATCTGGTTGTTAAATATTGTGAGTTATAATATTAATGATGAATAAGTTGGTGTTGATTAAAGATGAAATTGATAGTTCCATTGTGTTGCGATTATTAGTGTTAAGGGAAATCGACATTTATTTCGATAATAATTGATGTCTGGAGGTTATATTGACCAATCGGGTAATTAATCATATAAATGAGCAATTAATTGCTATTATTTCACATGCTTATAACTATTAAGTCACATGAATGAACTATTAATTCACATTATTTACTATTAGGGGAGGTGGTGCAAGTTTGATAATACTTGCAGAACTAAATTAAAAATGAAGAAAAAGAGGAAGGTATTATACTGTAATATTTTGAGCCCCAAAACGTGCAATTATCGAAACTATATTTTCCTATAAATAGAAACTCATTCTTCTTTCATTCTCACCAATTCGCTAAGTCTCACAAGAGCAATTATTATAGAGAGAAATTATAGAGAGAAAGAAGAAGAGAAGTCTGATACCTCACTATTCCAGTATCAAGTTTCTTCTAAGGTAAGGGGTATTATTTCTTTCGTATTCATGAAGAGAGTTATTTTCTTTCAATACTCGTAAGGGTTGTTATTCCATTCTTTATTATTCGTTGGAATAACTTTCTGCATGCTGGTCTATCCCATGCCTGGTGAATTCTTTTGTTATTCAATTCTTTATTATTCTGTTGGAATAACCTGTCTGTGCGGTCTATCGCATGCCCGGTGAATTCTTTTGGTATTCCATTCTTTATTATTCTGTTGGAATAACCTGTCTGTGCGGTCTATCGCATACATGGTGAATTCTTCTGTTATTCCATTCTTTATTATTCTGTTGGAATAACCTGTCTATGTGGACTACCGCATGTATGGTGAATGATCCTTTGTATTCATTCCTTATTAAATTATGAAAATGATCTGTCTATGTGGATTACCGCATGGCGGACAAAAATCCATTTGCAGTTTCATATATTCTATTATACTCAGTTGGTTAAAGTTTTGGCTTCTATACTCCATGAAATTAGTAGAATATCCTGGATATTTGCGCTTCATCCAATATCTTTTCATGGAAATATTCTTCTGAGCATTCTTGAATTTTACTCCACAAAACAATATCATGTTGACAATTTGGACGTTATTGATTTCTGGATAAATTAAATTAAAAATCTTTAAAAATTTATCCTTGAACTTGTTTTATTGAATTCTTATATCATTGTCATCATTCTCACGTTTATAATATATTGAAAGTCATTTGTGGTCTGTAGTGCATAGATGGACTTGGTATGATTATGACCAGGGATTATTCGGTATAATCATGACCGTAATATTACAACTGATGTGGTAAAAGTCCTCATTGGCCATAGTGCATTGATGGACAGTTGTTGGCATGATCATGACCATTGATGAATACACGAATATCCTAGGAACTCTTCAAGCCCAACAGGCTTGGAACTTCATTTAGTCCCTCCGGACAAGGACCCCTCAGGCCCTGGCTTCTTGTGAGTTGACTGTTTGTTTGTTGGTATTCTTTGAACATCTTATGTACTTAGTAGCTTGGCGTGATCATCCTTGAAGTGCAGTTGAGTGTTTCATGATGCTCAGCTTCTTTAGTTACTCAACCTCCTCTGATGATCCCTTGATGAACTGCCTTGAAGATCATTCCTCTTGATACGTGATGGTTGCACATGATGGGTTTCTAAGATGACTGTAAGTTCTTCTGATAGGCACTTAGAAGATTTCTCATGCTTGCCACCATGATGACATTTGTGATCTCCCTTCTTGATACTTGATGCCTTCTCATGATGGACTTGCTAAGATGACTGTGAGCTCTTCAGTATGGTACTTAGAGTCTTCCCATGATGGACATCAAGATGTCATTAATGCTCTTCTTTTTCTCGGCAGTTCAAAACACTCTTCATGAAGTAGAACTCTCACTTCTATATTGTAGAACTCTCACTTCTACTTCTTTCTTTGTATGTCTCTAAGTGTTCTTGGTGGATCGTAGAGTGAGTCTTCGGACTCACTATCTCACATGGTTTAGAACAGTCCACCGTTGCTCTAAACTCGGCAACTCCAGCAACCCTTGATCTTTGAAGCTCTTGCTGATTTATACTCCTTCCCAATCCTACCGTTGAAAAGTAGCCGTTGAAAGCTATTCAAATATCTTCACAGATCTCGAGTTGACTGAGGTAGACTGCAGATGTGACATGTCATACTTTTTTGAAACTTCAGTCTATTGTTTCACCTACCCCGTCAGAGATGTCACTTTAATGTCTTGGGCAGGTCGAAGACTTTATTTCCTCCTTCTGATTTCTCGATCAGAGGTTGTCCTTTTGCATCGACGCTCTCAATAAGCTCTTGTCCGAATATTACCCTTCAGATTGAACCATTGCAGATGCTTCAATATTCAGCTATTCGAACTATGCGATTCTGATGCAAGTCTTCATGGACCTGATTGTAGTGTCTTGTTGACTGGTAGATACAACACTACGATCTTGAAGAGTGTTGATTGGATCTTTAATGTAGAATACCTCTTCCTTTTCTTGTGCAGTGCTTCAACACTTCTGTTTGCCTAAACATCTCTCAGATATTGATGGCTTGACTTCTTTGTTTTGGCCCTTCTGAATAGTAAGACACTTCAGATTTGAGGCGTGTCCAGCTCGCTTTCTCCTTGTGATCTCCCGTTCACTTATCATCAATGGACTGGCCCAATGCTTAATCACTTTAGCCTTGTTATTCAGAAGTTGTCCAGTATCTCTGTGTGCACTCCATCAATTCTTTCTTTGTTTGGCAAACACTACGATCCTGGGTGCTTCCAAGATCGGCATCTTCTATCTATTTGACAGCTACTGTACTAGTTGACTTTCCTTAGTTAGTTACTAAAGTCTTCTTCTGATCTCCTTGTGGAAGACTTCATCTTGAATAGCTTCACAACTCAATCTGGATGCTGATTGAGTTGGTTCTTAGATCTTCTGTTAGCTTACATGCCATTCGTTGAGTTCTCTCTAGTTTCCTTCAGATGGGATGTATCTTTGCAGTGCCAACCAGAAGCTTCATTCCTTTGGATATTATGGGAGTACTCATTCGTTGAGAATCATTTTTGCTCTACGATTCTGTCTTGGCATTATGAGTGTCGACGTCGGGATTTTTGGATGTCCCTTTCCGTTACTTGTTCTTTGGTGTTCTCATTTTAGGTGAGATTTATTTGAAAAAACAAGTGAAAAAGGTCCGACATGTATAATGTCGACGATGTACAGTTAAGAGTCGCCAGTTGGTTATTTTAAATGGTTGTACCAACACAACCGAGAAAAGGTTTGCACATTGACCCAATGATGTGACATCGCTTATATCTGAATTCGGTGAAACCGAGATTCATTAGGGTCCGGGGACTTGGTTATGCGGGGGGAAGGTGTTAGGCACCCCCCGACATCCGTTTTACCACAGTGACCGCCTCTTTTCAAGAAACTGTTATCTGAATGTGTGTGTGTGTGGGTCAATGTGCTGTTATTTGGAAGTAGTACGAGGCCTCGTTCGAACCTATATACACAGGGTTTGAATTTATGTAAAAAATCAATTTTATGCAATATATGGCAGTGATGTTTTATAAAAGAGGTTTTCAAACCCTGATGCTCAATAGTAATTGAGACCTTTTACACTCCCATTTTATTAAGTGATCGGCTTGATTGATTTTATTTTACGAATGCGAGGCATCCGTATGAAAATAAGGTACAAAATAATGCCGACTTCCTCATGGGTATGGAAACCATCTGAGGAAATTCAGACACCGCAGAATAATTTACAAGCTGCTTATAGCTGAAAATGTCCATCACGGGAACCGAATCTAGATCCAATAGGCTGAATCTGTGATCACATGATTCCTACGCGCACAGAAAAAACAATTTGTATGAAAGCAATAAGCAAGTATATATATGGAAGCTGTAAATATATAAATATACAGACAGGATCACCAACCATGAAGCACCTCCATGGGGGATCAGAAATGTAAATAAAGCTGTAAAAGCTATCAACCGTCACGGAGGAAACTCCAGGTGGGACGAAATGTAAATAAAGCTGTAAATACGGTCAACTACCACGAAGGAAACTCCAGGTGGGATGAAATGTAAATAAAGCTGTAAAAGCGATCAACTGCCGCGAAGAAAACTCAGCAAGGCGAATATATATATATATATATATATATATATATATATATATATATATATATATATATATATATAAGCAATAAATGCACCGGATGTAAAATCGGGCTCATCGAATGTAGAGTTCGACAACAGATTCATATATATAAATATATATATACAAAAGCGAGTAAATGCACTTAGGATATAAAATTCGAGGCTCATCGTAATGTAGTCCGACCACAGTTCATATATATAAATATATATATAAAAAAGCAGAGTAAACGCACCGGATATAAAATCCAGGCTCATCGAACAGAGTCCGACCACAGTTCATATATATAAATATATATATTCAAAAGCGAGTAAACGCTCCAGACCGAAGTCCAGGCTCATCGAACAAAGTTCGACACACAGTTAATATATATAGATGTGTATATATATATATACACACACATTTATATATATTAACTGTGTGTCAAAATTTGTTCGATGAGCTTGGATTTTATATCCGGTGTGTTTACTCTGCTTTTGTATATATATATATTAAAGCAAATAAACGCTCCAGACCGAAGTCTAGGCTCAATCGAGGCATAACCCGATAATGTTAGTCAATATATATATATATATATATATATATATATATATATATATATATATATATAATATATGTATATATACAGACTGAAATGAAACCTCAGACCGAAGTCCGGGTAAAAGCAAGCAACACGACTCTCAACGTGTAGAAGGGTGTGTGCAGAGATGAAGAGAAAGACTCTAAAGTGTGTGAGAAGGCTTACAATTTGATCGCCAAAGAAGACTTCTATATCTTTAGAGTGGGTAAACACTGACTTTTGTAGGTACAAAAGGGCTATATATGAGCTCATAGGTGTTTAAAAGGGGAAAGTACATTGTATGGGGTGAGTGCAGAGAAAATTGGGTAGGGCTTCCTCGCCTTTCTTCTCTTGGAAAATCAGCACCCCAAGCCTTCTATTTATAGGCATTTTAGTCAGTAGGTGTACTGCAATTTGAGCGAAAAAGGTGTACAGAGGCAACCGGGTGGGCCGGGTTATTCAGTCGGTAAATCTTGAAATACGTGCGTGCAATGAATGTCCACTCAAACTTTCAGAAGTGTAATCCGGGCATCCGTTTGATGTATATAGGACCTATTTCGGACCGCCGTTGTGGAGAATTGTACGATGTCATGGGATTAGAGTTTTTTACGAAGTCATTGAAGATGGGACGATGCCCTCCGGTATTCAAGCTTCAACTTTCATCCGTTACCCCGCACAATAGTCACTCGGGATTGATTAGTCTTGTGGGACATCATTGCGTAGAGACGTGATGTGGCATCGTGTTGACGAGATGACGATGTTGCCCCTCACCGGTGTTATCTCCAGATTGGGCTGATAAAGAAGACGTTGTTCAGACTTCCCTGAGATTGGGCTGCTACAATTGTTGAAGGTCCTCATTGTCATCTTTGAGGTGTGCCTGTCTTCCCGATGTTATTGCCGGGTTGGTACAGTGTATCTCGTTGTGAGTGCCGAGATTGAAGCCAGTTGAATTTGAAACAAGCATTTTCGGGGTTATCGCCGAAACTGCATTCCTTGGGGTTATCACCAAGGTTGGTAGTAATTCCCATGGTTGGGACTGAGACTGGATACCTCGGGGTCATCTCAAGAGATTAATCGATCTTCTCTCGTGTGTGTTATTATCGTATTGTATCTCGAGCCTCGGGGTTACATCCGAGGTAGGAATTGTTATTCTCGGATTGCGATCCAGGGTTGATGCTGAACTTCCGATAGTATCCGGTATGGATTTGGATTATCTTTCAGGGTTCCCTTTTAAAAGACGAATCTGTCCTCCTACAATGTTAGTAACAGTAGTACAAAAAATTTTGAGTGTCTACAGATGCCCCTCTTTATCATACTCATGCATGGCGATGCATGGGTAGGATAAAGAATCCTATACACTTGAAATGTAACAAGACGAACATGGTACTATGGATAGCAACATGATGCAAATGTATGATATGTGTGTACGGGGTTGTAGCCCAACACGCTGGGGATGATTGCTGGCTCCCTGTTGCTTCAATTGGGGATTGGCAATGATGACCAGATTTGATGTGTAATCTGAATCTGTTAGGATGTTGATGTTGGAGTTATCATCAAATTCCCGTGTCTTTGATAATGATTTGATCCTGAAGATGTACCTCTTATGTGTAAGAGATCTGTGGGGATAAGGCTTGATCTGTTTGAGGATGTGTATAACATATTCCATCATCTATCCTCTTTGATAATATTGACTTTTTCTGGTTAGTATCGCCAGAGTATGTCAAGATCCTGTTGGATTTACTGCCAACATCAAATGTTGTCAGGGATGCCTGACCTTCGTCGACGTGTGAATCAACGGCTGAAGAATCCTGTGGGATATACTGTCAAGGCTGTTTGACCTTCGCTGACGTGTGAATCAACGGCTGAAACTTTATTGGTAGATTGTCGAGGTTGCTTGACCTCTGCTGTCATGTAGATCGAACAGCTCTCAATGCTTCGATGGGTTTACTTTCCATTAGCTGAAATAACGTCAAGGCTGATTGACCTTCGTTGATGGACGTGTCAACGGATGGACGTGTGTTGTAACCCCCACCGGGGATCTACGTTGTAACCCCCGTCGGGGACATACGTTGTAACCCCCGTTGGGGACATACGTTGTAACCCCCATCGGGGATATACGTTGTAACCCCCATTGGGGATATACGTTTTAACCCCTGTTGGGGATATACGTTGTAACCCCCATCGGGGACATACGTTGTAACCCCCGTCGGGGAATGCATTTAGGGTAACGACCCGGGGTTGGCGGCATCAGACCTGAACGAGGTATTGCCAGACCTGATTTGTAGTAAATGAGATCATTGGAATGGTATACCTCGTGCTCAGGTGACTACCAATGAGCGATGTATAGACTCAAAGTTTTATCAGAGAAGACCAGGATTTTATGCTATTTTGCTCAATTGCGTGGCGTTTTTATTCTCGATTTGACCTTTCCAGCCTGTGAGAACTCCTTTGCAACTTAAACTGGACGGAACCAGAGGGGTGGGACCCACATAGGGGTGCCGCAGGTGCACCTGCTCCAGCCGTAGATGAGCCTGCGGCCAATCGTGGATCATAAATCCTGCAGGTTGTTCTTCACAAGTCACTTTCAACTTGCTTCGCATAGGGAAAATCGTGAGCCATCTTCAGATCTGCTGAGTTCGGGCTGCTTTCTGCAAATTCTGTCACCGTACAAGTTTTCTACACTATCCTGGTAATGTATACATGTATTTTTTCCAGTTTTTATCCGTTGGATTGTGAGTTATCACATGAAATGCATCTAAACACATAGTAGTGATTATGTATGCATAAATACCTTGATAAAAAATATTCAACATAGTAAATGTTAATATTAAACCATGCTGAACATATTGATGTGAAAAAAATTGACTTTTGAGACAGTCAAATTGGCACCTTTTTCTGCTATTTTTGTCCTTTTTGAGGTCCAATGAGCAAAAGGTAGCAAGACAAAGTACTCCTAGTATTAAGGTTAGCCTTATGCATGATGATTTTGATTTTTAATGCATATATTATGTATATGACTTTGGGGCAGGTGTGCTACTGAATGGCCACCTAGACATGCCTGTGTGCATGTGGATAGTCCTATTTTCAAAGGGGACTATGGCAAATTTTTTCCAAATGTAGGCATTGGGTAATCATGCATTTTAACTCTATTATATGTTAAAGTAAATGCATGCATGCATATAGTCATAAAATGCATTCTAGAAAGCTCCAGGTAAGGAAATACCACACCCTTTCTGAGGTGATTTGGAAACTTGTTGTACAGATATTGATGGATCCGGATCAGCCGAGCAGTTCTCACAGTACCACTTCTGACATATGACGGAGGGCTTCCGAAGTGCCTCATCCCCGTTCTGTCAGACATCCTCATCGGTTGGTGGAGGACGTGATTCGTCCTGTTCGGGCAGATGTGCCAGACGTGGAGGACGAGGAGGCGGGTATTCCGATTGAGGATCCCGCTCCTGCTGCGCATGTCCCTCGTAGGGAACTTTCGAGTATTCAAGTGGTAAACCCAGAGTTGCTGGGTGATTTGAGCAGACATCGATGTACTTGCATGCTAACGAGGTATGGCGTTAGACTTTGATCTTCCTTATTTTCTATTGATGAGGATTAAAGGGTTCTAATGTTGATCTACATTTCATGTAGGTTCCTAGTTTTACACAGCCTCGAGGGAACTGGTTCAGCATTCACTCCATGTACCAGGCGCTTCATCTTGACTATAGAGCAGTAGTGCATGAGTAGGGATTCGGGGCATTCTTCTCCATCCTCCCCCATCGTTGTCCCTGGGGTTACCTCAGGGCATTGTCTGAGTGATGGTTTCATCAGACTCAGTCACTCCATCTACTGGATTACGAGGTGATGATGATGCCTATGGATTGGCCATTTATCACAGGTATGGAGTTTGGAGGGGAGCCAGTGCCTTGCATGGAGAATATTACCCCTACTGCCGTCAAATCCTTATTAGGAGTTTCAGCAGAGGCGCTCAAAGGCAGGACTGTCCGTTCAGGTCCTTTGAGCGTAGATGCTATGAGTGGGCTTTTGAGTGAGCCCATGCCTGATGATGTCAGAATCAGGGATCGCGTTCTGCGGTGATTATTCACGATGATCATTCGAGGTCGCCATAGCGCCTAACTCTTCTACTGGTATCCTTTGCTTTGCTTTCGGCGCCACACGCGATGTGGACAATATAGGAGAGTATGGTGGGGCTCTTACACCTTTGCCTATTTCCTCCTGTGGCATGCGCATGCGCTCTGTGGTTTGGACCGAGGCTTGGCTAGGATTTTACCCATTTCTGTTGGTGAGTATTTTTCTTGTCTTTTCCCATTCATAGGTTAAGAGTGTTTACTGATAGCAGATGTTTTGCCATTGTGTTGGCAGTTTTGGGCCTATGAGAGGCTCCCATGTTTGTGTCCTGTGAGTGTGTTAGGTTTAGATACCTATCCATGAGGACGACGATTACACCATTCTATTTTGCCAGAGGTCCTTGTACCTGAAGGATTCACTCACTGCCGTATGCAGCTGGAGTTGCTGACAGCTAACACCATCACATGGATTCCCTACTCAGGGGAACATTTGACCATCGGCTTTGAGGATGGACACTCGACTGGAGTCGAGCATTTGATTTCCACTAGGAGAGTTCCTCTATTCACAGATGGAGGCAGGGAGCTCTATTTACGAGAGCGTGCTATTAGGAACACCACAGGGGAGATCCGTATATCGATCTTGCCTCCTGTCAGGCGTCATTGGCCCGTATCACAGTCACCCATCACTGATATCCCATTGTTGGGGGTTGACGGTTTTGCATTATCAGAGGACCCATATACTCAGGAGACGTTCTAGCGGTGGTAGTCCCCTCGCACTATTGGAGCCTAGTCCCGCGCCACACAGGTTATGGGGGATATGGTTCCAGGATCCTTGATGATGATGGATTGGGTAGCTTGTGTCCGAGCTCTGACTCATATAACCCAGATTGATAGTTTGACCCGGCTGTTGGACCAGACACATATATTTATCCAAGCATTTGGAAGAGAGATCCAAAGAGAATGAGTCATTTGTTCCTTCCACCAAAGTGCCGGCCCTCAGACAACCCATTTGGTTTTGTCGGCGCAGATCCTCTTCTTTATAGGCCTGACATCCCTGTTGATAGAGATCTAGTGACTCAGGAGGAGTTACATCAGGTGGGCAGGATTGATGATGTGGACATCGAGACCCTTGTCTTCTTCTGATGTATATTCTCGTTATATCTTTTGATAGGCCTCTGTTAGATATTGGCTGGCTGTTCCCTATTCTCACTATATCTTTTCATAGGCCTCTGTTAGTAGTAGGGCGGCTGTGCCCCATTTCCCTATATTTGTAGCTGTACAGAGCTGATGTATTAGATGATGATATACTTAGGAATGTATGCACCATTTTTTCATTCCCTATATCATATTGCCATCTATTATCTGTTATGCATGTATCATGTTATGCATATATATGTATGTCTAGAGATATTCAGCATTGACCCCTGGATGGTCTTATAACATGGCTCGTACAGATGTCTTCTTCGACCGTTAGAAATATAGATCATACCCCACCGTCAGTGGTGGTATTGGGTATGCGATCGTTGTATGATAGCATGTCACCACCGTATACCTGGTGACTATAGATCGATTCACGCAAAGATACCATGACTTTATTGATGTTTCAGGTTCCCGCAGGGTTTGTAGACGGGATGCTAGAGCATTGGCTATCGGATAGGCAGGTATTCCAATTTGGTACCCATGAGTTGACTCCTACTTTGGAGGAGTACGCACGTTTGACGATGCTACCTTTAGATAGACCTTGCGTGTATCTGGCTTTGGGAGACATGAGTAGACTATTCATGACTCTCATAGGATTGCGGCGCAAAGTAGTGCAGGACGAGCTGACATCTAGCCACGTGATATCCCAGCGTTTTTTGTATGACAGATTTGGCTCGGAGGATAGCTACTCACGATATTCCGAGGATTTCACCGCACCGGAGGACCATTGGCGTTTGGCCAGAGTTTATGTACTGATAATATGCGTACTGTCATATATCTATATGCCGTGTTACATGGATGAGATAGACATTGGTGTTATCATAGCCGTGAGAGCTCTTAGAGTGGGTCGCACCATTGTACCTATGATTGTAGCGAGAGACCTGCACAAGTCGACATCCTCTTCTTTACTACCCGTCGGGGAGTGTTCACTGGGAGTTCGGTCATGCTGT
Organism: Panax ginseng; assembly: GCA_020205605.1. Classification (NCBI taxonomy): domain Eukaryota; kingdom Viridiplantae; phylum Streptophyta; class Magnoliopsida; order Apiales; family Araliaceae; genus Panax; species Panax ginseng. Next base: position 46,272,111 of record CM035136.1, read on the forward strand.
ATGTCTGGTTTATGTCACGCTTGAGACCGGTTGGTACCCTTAGACGGCATTGGTATTGGTTCACCCATGATGTAGCCATGTCATACTCCTTTCAGCCGTCAGAGTGTACAGATGCTCTGTCTTGGTTCGCATTTTTGGCAGATATCAGAAATCCATTCAGCATATTGCCGTGCTTGGGGCTTTGCTCACTAAACAGCTTCATTACGCACCCTCTGGGCATGGACTTCCTCCCTCTGGCTGGCTTGAGGGGCGTGACCACTTATCACCCATTGGCTGTGATGTCACAGTTCGACCATTTCCAGGATTTTCATCCTTTCGAGGGGGCGATAGGTCAGCGTTCAGCTTCTCGATATCTCTCAGCAGAGGACCGATCTCGTGTGTACGCTTGCTGAGATCAGCGTGAGATAGCTACTTTTTTTGTCAGCCGTCTAGGTTGTTCCGCAGAGTATTCCGCATGGATGGAGACAACGGTTTTATCGGCTCCAGCGGTATCTGTAGTACCGGATAGCGATGCAGACGATGTAGAGCCCATGGAGGATATCGATACCTACATCGAGGAGGAGCCTTCTTTGGGTTGTCGCATTTCTTAGGATTCTCCCAAGAGACCAAGATTATTGTGATTCATCACCTCGACAAGACTTAGAGTAGAGTCTTCATCTGATTACCTTTGAGAGAGATCAAGCTCGATCTATGATGTTGACTGCCCTTGATGGGAGGGACGCAGCTCTGTTAGAGAGAGAAGCGACATTAGATCACAGAGATGTCGCTGTTGTTGAGCGGGATGAGGCCATATCAGCCAGAGAAGCAGTGATAGTTGAGCGGGATAGTGCTATATCTGCCCGGGATGTAGCTGTCATAGATAATACTGCAGTGATGTCCCTTACCACTGGTATGATCGCAGAGATGAGCGCATATATTGATGATCATATGGTCACTATGCAGATGGCTACAGATCTGTTGGGTCGTGTGGATACTCTCGTACAGGAGACCACAGCTTTGCCTCCTTCTTTTGAGAGGGACGCCATATTGGGCTTGTTAGCTCGGATATACCTTGACTTGTAGATGAGTTTGTATTTACCTTCACAGACTAGCTTAGCCATTTTATCATGTACAGCTTACATTGTATATATCAAACATCATTATATATATGACAGGGAAATATATTTTTGGATCATTTCCCTTTTAGATATGCCTTGCTATTTGCTTGATATTTTCCCTGCTGCTTCAGGGCTTGTGGTCTTGATGTATTCTGAATTCCTCCTGGGTGGATGGACATTTAGTTGTCTCTGGATAGTTCGAGAATGGATCATAGATCTATGTATCCCTACCATCTTTGGTGTCTGGGGGAATTTGGTTTTCGGATGGAAGTGTGGAGAGAGTGTGGCTTTCTCTCCGAGATTGACCGCACTACGGATGGTCGCCAACACTTCTATTCGGGGAGAAGCCTAGTTAATTCCATCTCTTATGGATTGGTGTTGCTCTTCAAGGTATGACCGCAACTTAGATGGTCGCCGAAACTCCTATTTGGGAGGAGTTCAGGTAATTCCATCCCTTTGGTCTGAAGCCAAATGAAATGTAGTGGATTAGAGGATGATCCAGCACTCAACTTACAAGGGTTTGTGTTTTGGTAGGGGTGAGACCGCACCATGAATGGTCGCCACGACTCCTAATGAAGAGGAGATCAGTTGCGTAGTTCAACACAGTGTAAGAGGTTCAAAGTTATGTATGACAGAAATGGTGTAGGAATGTTTTGTTGTTTTTGTTTTATTGTGATCGGGCCATAAAGATGGTTGCCAACGTACTCCTATTGAAGAGGAGATCAGGTCGACGTAGTTCGCCCCTCAAGGCGAGAAGAAAAGCATAATCCCATGTGCAGGTCAGAGTGCGGGGAAGAGAAAGTATAATCCTAGGTTGAGGATAAACTGCAGATATGAGAGGTTTGATCCCATGTATGGGTAGCCAAACTGCAAGTGCGAGAGGTTCAATCCGCAGTGGGATGACCTAAGTCGTAGGAACGTAAAGGAGAAAGCCAGGCTGTTGGCTTTGAAAAGTATGTTTCCTGAGGGGCAATGTGTAGGAAAGTTGTAGGTGGCAAAGGGTTAAAGAACCAGAATGACTGGTGATCTGATGGTCCGACACCAAGGTGTTTGCGAATTACTTCAGACATAGTACCGTTTCACGGTGTCTGAGTTGATGAGTTGTGGAAATTCATCGCCGTCCATTTCTTGCAATCTGAGAGCGCCTCTTGTCAATACTTCCTTGACAATAAACGGTCCTTCCCAATTAGGAGCAAATTTTCCTTTAGCTTGATCATGGTTGTCAAGAATTTTCTTCAAAACAAAGTCATGTTGTTTAAACTGCCATAGCCGGACTTTTTTGTTATAGGATCTGGCGATCCTTTGTTGACATAACTGACCATGGAAGATAGCCGCGGTTCGCCTTTCGTCTATTAGAGACAATTGGTGATACCTGTCTTGTACCCATTGGTCTTCATCCAACTGAGCGTCTATCAACACTCTGAGGGATTCCATTTCAACTTCTATGGGGAGTACTGCTTCCATCCCATAGGTTAAAGCGTAAGTGGTTGCCCCAGTGGAAGTACGCATTGAGGTTCTGTAGGCTAACAGAGTCAGAGGCAATAGGTCAGTCCAATTTTTGTGGTTGGCGGACATCTTTTGCATAATCTTCTTGATGTTTTTGTTAGCCGCTTCAACAGCACCATTCATCTTCGGATGATAGATGATAGAGTTAAGATGTTTGATGTGGAATTTACTGCATAATTCCTCCATCATTCTGTTGTTGAGGTTTTTGGCATTGTCTGACACAATCACCTCTGGTTGTCCATATCGACAAACGACATTATTTCTGATGAAAGTAATGATGACTTCTTTAGTAACCCTGGGGAAGGAAGCTACTTCTACCCACTTTGTGAAGTAGTCGATCATGGTGAAGATAAATCAGTGACCATTACTGGCTTTAGGCTCGATGGGCCAAATCACGTCCATTCCCCACATTGAGAAGGGCCAAGGTGAACTCATATTATGGAGTTCCTTTGGAGGGGCGTGTATAGCATTCCCATGAATCTGGCACTAATAGCATCTTTTGACGTGGTCGTTGCAATCAGCTTTGAGAGATAGCCAATAATGTCCCATCTGGAGGACTTTCTTAACAAAGAGGGGGCCACTCATGTGGGGGCCACATACTCCACCATGGATTTCATCCATAAGCATTTGGGCTTGATCTTTGTCTAAACATCTGAGGAGACGTAGTCCTGCATCTCTTTTGTAGAGCGCATCTCCATTCAGGTAGAATTTCGTAGCAAATCTATGGATCCGCCTTTTCTCAATCGGGCTCGCCTCAGCGGGTGTAGATCCATCTCGTAGATATCCCTTGATATGCTGATACCAAGGATGTTGGATGGGAGGTAGCTCATCTGATACTTCTCTTCCCATAGGCTGGGGCCTTGTGCAGGGAAATTGTGATGCTCGACAAGTGTTCCTTGTCTGATATGCGAATCAAGGAGGCCAAAGTTGCTAATGCATCCGCAAAGTAATTCCTATTACGAGGAACGTGTAGAAAGGAGATTTCTTCGAACTCCAAAGCCATCTTCATAACCTTCTGATGGTAAGGCAGCAAATGTAGTTCCTTGGTTTGATAGATTCCAGTGGATTGTCTCGATTACCAACTCGAATCTCAAAAAGCGATTAACCGCTACCTGATGCCCATTGAGCAGCGAAGAGTTTAGCCCCTATGAGATGTACCTTCATACTATCACCGTATTGTTGGTGCTACGAATCGTAACTTCGACAAGCAACGGATATCGCTTCCCCGTGACGGATACTAGAATTGTTCTAGCTCCAGAACCTTCCATATTAATAGCTCCATCAAAATACATCTTACATGATTGGTGCGTATCGTACTGATGGTTTTGCAGCACTGTCATTACTCCTTCATCAGGGAAATATGTTTCCAAGGGTTTGAAATCCCCTGAAGGTGCGGCGTCCAGTTGATCCGTGATTCCTTGACCTTTGATGGACTTTTGAGTCACATATACGATGTTAAATTGTTGTAGGATCAACTGCCATCTGGACAGCCGGCAATTTAACATGGGTTTGTTGAACACGTACTTGAGAGGATCCATGCGGGATATGAGATGGGTTGTGTGACCATGGAGGTAATGTTGTAACCTCATGGAAGCCCATGCTAAAGCACAACACGTCCTTTCGATCAGAGTGTATTTGTGTTCACTGCAGCTGAACCTTTTGCTGAGGTAATAGATAGCTCGTTCTTGGCCTCTATCGTCTTTTTGTCCCAACATGCAGCCCATGGCATTGTCACTTACGGATAAGTACATGAATAGGGGAACATCATCCCTGGGTGGTACTAAGATGGGAGCTTTGATTAGTTGTTTCTTGATTGTAAGGAAGGCAATCCAGCACTCATCATTCCATTTCATGGAGGAGTTCTTCCTTAATAGCTTGAAGATTGGCTCACAGGTTGCTGTGAGTTGGGATATAAACCTGCTAATGAAGTTGATTCTTCCCAAAAATCACCGTATTTCCTTTTCTATCTGAGGAATGGGCATTTCCGTGATGGCTTGGATTTTGGCAGGATCCAGCTCAATCCCTTTGTGGCTGACTAGAAATCCTAGCAACTTGCCTTATTTAACGCCAAAGACGCACTTAGCTGGATTCAACTTCAAGTGGTGCTTACGCAACCTGTTGAACAACTTTCTAAGATGGTCTATATGGTCATCCTCCTTCCGGGACTGGACAATGATGTCATCCACATAGATCTCAATCTCTCTAAGCATTAAGTCGTGGAAAAGAGCCATCATAGCTCGTTGATAGGTGGATCCGGCATTGATGAGGCCGAATAACAACCGTCTATAGCAAAAAGTTCCCCAAGGAGTGATGAAAGCAGTCTTTTCACGATCTTCCTCGGCAACCATGATCTGATGGTACCCCGCAAAGCAATCAGCAAAGGAGTACATGTCGTATTGCGCAATATTGTCAATGAGAATGTGGATAAATGGCACGGGAAAGCTATCTTTTAAGCAAGCTTTATTCAAGTCCCGGTAATCCACACAAACTCGCACCTTCCCTCCAGGTTTAGGCACGGGCACAATATTGGATATCCACGCAGGATATGTAGACACCATGATGATGCCCGCTTGAAATTGTTTCACAATTTCTTCTTTCACCTTTAAACTCCACTCAGGTTTCAATCGCCTGAGTTTCTGCTTGACTGGCTTAAATCCCGCTTTAATAGGATGGTGATGAAGGACAATGTCAGTGGATAAACCCATCATGTCTTCATGAGACCATGCAAACACATCCTGGAATTGGGTTAATAGCGTAACCATGTCATTCCGTTGGTTTGGGGTAAGGTCTGAACCAATCTGGATTAACTTAGGGCTTTCTAAAGTTTTGAGATTGAAAGAAGTGGTTTGATTAAGGTTGGGTTTGGGTTTGTCTTTAACCCATTCTTGAATTTCTGGAGGCACCTCAATGTCATCCTGTATTTCCATTAAGGCTGAATTCATCTCTACATCAAAGGTACAATCCTTGTGGAGAAGAGGCACCGTATCAGCAAGTACAGGCACATCTAAATTCAGAGTCCAGAAACAAAATATGCTTTCACTTAGTATATATGAAATGTGTTGATCATACACAATGTTAGCATAATCGGCAAAATAAAGCGCTAATCTTTGCATGCGAAAAAGAAAAGTAGCGAGTTATTATATACTGAGGCGAAAGAGTTCGCTTGTTTACCTCGACGACCAATGCAAGGAATCTTTGTTCCAATTGGTAAGGGCAAAGTCCGTGGATCGCAGTTGATGGAGGGATTGTCATCATCCTCCCCATCCCGAATACATGACCATTACGTCTGGGCAATCATCGTCTGGGGTGTATCTGTTGGTATGTTCATCATGAACGATGATGCGTATATCGGACATCATTCGGATGACGTCTTGCTTGATTCTTTGTTCCTCTTCTTCCACTGCGGGATTTGGAACAAAGATTTCTTTCTCCTTCACCGGTACCGGCTTGGGAAATAACATAGCCATTACATTGGCTGGCGCCTTTTCGGGAGGTTGTGTAGACTCAGAGCTTGAAGGCGAAGATAAACGCCACATGGTTGAAGCTGAAGGAATCTGCTGATGTTTATGAGGATTCCTGTGACTAGAACTGGTAGAATAGCCTAGCCCAAATTGTTCCGGTTGCACGTTGTTTAATTGGGTACTTGATACCCTGGCAATCTTTACCCAACCCTTGTCTCGGATTATGACCCAACGACATCATTTCTTGAGTAGCCGACATTACCTCGGTAGAAATCTTGGGTTTGGCCAATGGCGCTCCAATAGCATGGTATTGGGTATTGCTTATTTCCAAAGCATGAAAACTGACTGGTTCTACATCTGCATTGGCATTGATGAACGGAATGTCTCCGTGCTGAGGAATTTTTGGTTCAGCGTTGACTGTGACCAGGCTGTTGTTGATAATGTATTTCAACTATTGGTGAAGAGTGGAGGGGACTACCCCTGCCATATGAATCCATGGTCTTCCCAAGAGCAGGTTGTATCCCGAATCTATCTTGAGCACATGGAAAGATACGCAGAATGTGTGAGGACCAATTTCGATTGGCAGCTCAATTTCTCCAACCGAATTCTAGCGGGCTCCATCATAAGCTTTGATGATAGTATGGCTACTCTGAATTTGGTTGAGATTGATATTCATCTTCACCAAGGTAGCGTATGGGAAGATATTCATAGAGGAACCTCCATCTATTAAGACTCTAGCTACCATATATCCGAAGGACAAGACCGCAATGTGCAACGGCTTACAATGACCGGTCCCTTCGGGCTGTATGTCATCATCAGTGAAGGATGTCACATTGTTGTTGAAAATGTGATCAACCAGATGTTGAAAATTTTCCGTATCCACTAATGTCGGGAGATAGGCTTCTTCTAAAACCTTTAACAAGACCTTCTGGTGATTCTCGGAAGTTAGGACCAAGTCCAAAATTGATATTTGTTGTGGAGCTTCTTTCAAGCTTAAAACCAACGTAGCTTCATTATGACCGACAGCGCGGAGGAATTTTTCAATTTTCTCCATGGGTATTTTCCCCTTTGATTTGATGGTAGACTTCATCATCCGTTGGGGAAGATACAGTGGAATTTCCTTCGACACTATAGCAGTTGTATGTGAGGTGGATCCTTCACCCTCTCCATAATTCCATGGAACTTTGCGCAAGCTAACAATAGGATATTGTGCTCTGCATGGCAAGTTGATTGGCTCGGGAGCGGCCACTTTCAAAGGATTGTTGCCTCCCTTGAGTTGAATTGTTGGCGTTGTGAGTAATGTATTAATCCCATCAGTTTTAGTGGATATGACTTCTACCACACTTTTCCACTTAGTAGGGCCTGCATTCTCACATGCACGTAACACAGTGTCGTTATCTGCCAAGCGCAGTACACCACTGTCGATTAGATTTTGAATAAGGTGACGGAGTGCCCAACATTCCTCTGTGTTGTGGCCGCGAGACTGGGAGTGATATTGACATACTCCATCAGAGTTGTACCGTCCTGAACGGGGGTTGATTGGAGATAGAAGGGAACTGATCATCCTTCATTGATTAACATATGAAGGATTTCCTCCATAGGTTGGCCCCGATAGGTGAATTCCCTTTTGTTGGCGAAATCCCAATGGGCTTTGGCATTTGCTCTCTTTGTCACTTTGTCTTCCAGTATTTCATTTTCTGAAAGTGACGAGGGAATATTCTTTATAATAGGTAGGAGACTGGCATGCTCCTAGCTGATTAACTGACGAGTTATTTGATGTTGATAAGTCACCAGTTCTGCCAATTGCTCAATTTGTTTGCAGAGAGCTTTCATCTTTCGTTCCATTATGAACTGGAACTTGGCATAATCCCATTTGTCATCACCGTCTTTGAGGGTCTATGAAGATTCACAGCTGAAGTTGGAACTCTGTCCATTGCTCCAATTAATCATGTTGACCTCTTCTTCTTTGTGTTGAGGAAGAGGGTTGTCTCGAACGTGAGGCTGATCTGGTTTGGTGACTACGATCTCCCTGTTGTCTATCAGGTCCTGGATCTTGTGTTTCAAGGCCCAACAATCCTGAGTATCATGTCCAGGTGCCCCGGCATGATAAGAACATTTTCGAGCAGCATTGAAACCCCGTCTATTAGGGCTGGCTGGTGGAAGAAGATGCGTAATTTTCTTCTGTGTTATCAGAAGATTAAGAATGTTCTCGAGGGTATCCCCCAAGGGTGTAAACACTTGAGGACGTTTGACTTCTCCACCTTTTGGTATTGGAGGGTTTACAGACTGTGCTTGAAAGGGAGTGTAGTTTTTCCTTTGAATAGGCATGTTCTGATTGCCTTTTTGCCCATGTAGTATCAGGGAAACATCTTCTTCTTTCTTTTTATGGACCCTTCGGGGGTTGTTCCCATAATTTCCAGATTGGATGTGATCAGCAACAGCTTTGAGTGCAGCTAGGTCTTGAATCTTTCCGGACTTCAATCACATCTCAACTATCTCCCCATGTTTGACCATTTCAGAAAATTGTTTGCCGATGCCGGCTAAAACTCTCTCATAGAAGGGAGCTTCAGATGTCTATGAAATTCATGACCATTTTCGATTCTATCATGGAAGGACTAACTTGGGCAAAAGCGTCTCCACCTTTGAGCATACTCTCCGAAAGACTCGTTAAGTGCTTTCTTGATCTTGGTAATTTGATACTGATCAGGAGACATCCGAGTTTGAAAGTCAGATTGAGTAAGGAAAGCATGTGCTAGCTCTTCCCGGCTATGTATTTTGGAGTTGTCTAATCTTGTGTACCACTTAAGCAGGCTTCTCCAAGTTAGACTCTTTTGGAACAATTGCATTCTGAGCTTTTCGTCCTCTGCATAAGATCCAAGTTCTCCAATAAACACCTTTAGATGTGTGTAAGGATCCCCTAACCCGTCTAATTTTTCAAAGTCAGGAGTTTTAATTTTTTCTGGATAATGAACACCAGGAAAAATACACAGATCAGCATATGAAACACTCCCGTGTGTTCCAATTCCTTTGATAGCACAAAGGGTTTCTTCCATTTGGAGGATCTCCAGTGGGATGGGCAACATCATGAGTTTTGTTGGTTATATCCAACTGTAGTTCAGGTATAGTAATGACCGGGATTCCTCCTTGTGTGGAGGATTCATCATGTACGGGTATTTTTGGACCCTGATTAGACTGGTGTAATTCTTTGAGTAGAACATCCAAATCTGTAATCTGTTTGCTTAATCCGTCAATTCTTTGCGAGAAATCGGATTAAGTTCGAATTGGTCGGATGACGACATGATTGACTGTAGGCCTGTTGACTTTTTGGACTTTGAACGGGTAGTAGGTCCAATTGATTCCCTGCGAAAGGCTTGTATAGTTTAGTCTTTAGGGGATGTATATAATAACATGCTATGTGATGTGTCCATTTTAGGAATTTTATTCTACAAAACGGATGTCAGCTGTTTGTAGCATGTTAATTAAAATATGTATGTGTACACATTTCTTCATATTTCTCATTACATAGAGATAAATATGGAATGTAATTACAAGCAATTTGTAATGAGAGCATGAAGATACTTTCCTCCATTTTGGGTTTATCAAAGGTTGACCTATCTTAGGTTACTCTCACAGCTTTTTGGCATGAAGGTTCCCAAATCATCGCAATCTACTTGACGGAAGTTAATCCGGCCTTTCAACTGGAGCGAATTTGGGTGGTGCCTTTCCGAGCCTGGAGAATTAGTCTTCTCACGAGTCCAAAGAATCAAACACCGAGGATAGCCTCTGGTGGAGGGACCACACAACATACATTCACATACATCGCGTCTCACCGTATGAAAATGATGACATTTGCGAAGCACTAATATCACAAGCAGACACGGTGTAAGTACTATTATCACAAGCAGTTATGGTGCGAAGCACTAAGTGCAATAAGGAAATGCATTCGTACACATTCATCAAATGTAAATGCAACATCCACACACAAGCAGATAATAGTTTTGAAAAGATTGCAATAGTGGCTTAAGTCTTCTTACTGGAGTCCCCATCAGAGTCGCTACCTATCGACGTCGGCATTTTTGGATGTCCCTTTCCATTACTTGTTCTCTGGTGTTCTCATTTTAGGTGAGATTTGTTTGAAAAAACAGGTGAAAAAGGTCCATATGTATAATGTCGACGATGGACTGATTAAGAGTCGCCATTGGTTTTTTAAATGGTTGTACCAACACAACCGAGAGAAAAGGTTAGCACATTGACCCAATGATGTGACAACGCTATACTGAATTGAAACCGAGATTCATTAGGGTCGGGGACTTTGTTATCTTTGGGGAAGGTGTTAGGCACTTCGACATCCGTGTTACTACTTGACCGCCTCTTTTCAAGAAACTGTTATCTGAATGTGTGTGTGTGTGGGTCAATGTGCTATTATTTGAAAGTAGTGCGAGGCCTCGTTCGAACCTATATACACAGGGTTTGAATTTATGTAAAAAATCAATTTTAAGCAAGATATGGCAGTGATGTTTTATAAAAGAGGTTTTCAAACCCTGATACTCAATAGTAATTGAGACCTTTTACACTCCCATTTTATTAAGTGATCGGATTGATTGATTTTATTTTACGAATGTGAGGCATCCGTATGAAAATAATGTACAAAATAATGCCGACTTCCTCATGGGTATAGAAACCATCTGAGGAAATTCAGACACCGCAAAATAATTTACAAGTTGCTTATAGATGAAAATGTCCATCACAGGAACCAAATCTAGATCCAATAGGCTGAATCTGTGATCACATGATTCCTAGGCGCACAAAATAATGCAATTTATATGAAAGCAGTAAACAGGTATATATATAGAAGCTGTAAATATATATATATATATATAAACAGGATCACCAACCACGAAGCACCTCCATGGGGATCGAAATGTAAATAAAGTTGTAAAGCTATCAACCGAATCACGGAGAAACTCCAAGGCGGGATTTAAACGTAAATAAAGTCAGAATACGGCCAATCGCTAACGAAGGAAATCGTAAGTGAGCGAAATGTAAATAAAGTCAGTAAGCGATCAATCGCCACAAAGGAAACTTTGTGCAGGCGAATATATATATATATATATATATATATATATATAAAATCAAGGCTCATCGAACAGAGTTCGACAAAAGTTCATATATATAAATATATATATACAAAAGCGAGAGTAAATGCAATTGCCGGATATAAAATTGTGCTCATCGAACAAAGTAAACCATACATATATATATATATATATATATATATATATATATATATAAAGTGATAGTAAACGCACGGATATAAAATTGAGCTCATCGAATGCAGAGTTCGACAATAATTCATATATATAAATATATATATACAAAAGTAGAGTAAAGCCTATGGGATATAAAAATATGAGCTCATCCAATAGAAGTTAGAACTACGATTCATATATATAAATATATATATACAAAAAGCAGAGTAAACGCACGGATATAAAATCAGTGCTCATCGAATGAGTCCAGACCACGATTCATATATATAAATATATATACAAAAGCGAGTAAACGCCTCAGAATCAAGTTCAGGCTCATCGAACAAAGTTCGATATACGATTAATATATATAAATGTATATATATATATATATATATATATTAAAGCAAATAAACGCTCTAGAGCGAAGTCTAGGCTCATCGAACAAAGTTCGACACACAGTTAATATATATAAATGTATATATATATATATATATATTAAAGAAAATAAACGCTCCAGACCAAAGTCTAGGCTCAATCGAGGCATAACTCGATAATGTTAGTCAATATATATATATGTATATACAGACTGAAATGAAACCTCAGATCGAAGTTCGGACAAAAGAAAGCAACACGACTCTCAACGTGTAGAACGGTTTGTGCAGAGATGAAGAGAATTCCTCTAAAGTGTGTGAGAAGGCTTACAGCTGACTGCCAAAGAAGACTTCTATATCTTTAGAGTGGGTAAACACTGACTTTTGTAGGTACAAAAGGGCTATATATGAGCTCACAGGTGTTTAAAAGGGGAAAGTACATTGTATGGGGTGAGTGCAGAGCAAATTGGGCAGGGCTTCCTCGTCTTTCTTCTCTTGGAAAATCAGCACCCCAAGCCCTCTATTTATATGCATTTTAGTCATTGGTGTACCTGCGGGTGAGCCGCAGGTGTACCAGAGGCAACCCGGTTGGGCCCGGGTTTTTCGGGTCATGTCATCTCGAAGTACGTGCACTCGGGCACTATAATGTCCACTCGAACTTTTAGAAGTGCATTCTGGGCATCCGTTTGATGTATACAGGACCTATTTCAGACTGCCATTGTGGAGAGTTGTACGATGGCATGGGATTAGAGTTTTTACGAAGTCATTGAAGATGGGACGATGCCCTCCGGTCTTCAAGCTTCAACTTTCATCCGTTACCCCGCATAATAGTCACTCGGGATTGATTAGTCTTGTGGGACATCATTGCGTAGAGACGTGATGTGGCATCATGTTGACGAGATGACAATGTTGCCCCTCACCAGTGTTATCGTTGGATTGGGCTGATAAAGCAGACGTTGCTCAGACTTCACTGAGATTGGGTTGCTACAATTGTTGAAGGTCCTCATTGTCATCTTTGAGGTGTGCCTGTCTTCCCGATGTTATTACTTGGGTTGATAAAGTGTATCTCGTTATCGTCTTGAGATTGAAGCTGGTTAAATTTGAAACAAGCATTTCCGGGGTTATTGCCGAAACTGCATTTCTTGGGGTTATCACCAAGGTTGGTAGCTATTCCCATGGTTGGGACTGAGACTGGATACCTCGAGGTCATCTCCGAGATTAATCGGTCTTCTCCGGTGTGTCTTTCGGTATTGTATCTGTAGGCCTCGGGGATACATCCAAGGTTCGAATTGTTATTCTCGGATTGCTATCCAGGGTTGATGCTGAACTTCCGATAGTATCCAGTATGGATTTGGATTGTCTTTCAAGGTTCCCTCTTAAAGAGGCGAATCAGGTCATCCTCTGCAATGTTAGTATGATGAGTCTGAGAGAAAATTTTGAGTGTCTACAGATGCCCCTCTTTTATCATACTCATGCATGGAGATGCATGGGTAGGATAAAGAATCCTAGACACTTGAAACGTAACAAGACGAACATGGTACTATGGATAGCAACATGATGCAAATGCATGATGCATATGATCTTCTACTCAATGTGTCAGCTACCACGTTCATTTTTCCAAGATGGTATTGGATGGTATGATCATAATCTTTCAACAGTTCAAGCCAACGTCGTTGTCACATGTTGAGTTCCTTTTGAGTGAAGAAATATTTAAGGCTTTTATGATCCGTAAAAATCTCCACTTTCTCCCTAAACAAGTAATGCCTCCAAATTTTAAGTGCAAAGGCAACAACTGCCAACTCTAGATCATGAGTAGGATAATTCCTCTCATATTCTTTGAGTTGTCACGAGGCATAGGCTATGACTTTCCCATGTTGCATGAGAACACATCCCAACCCTTTTCCCGAAGCATCATCTTTGTAGATGACAAATCCTCAAGAGCAGGATGGTATTGTCGTAGCAAAATGAAATGAGTCTCCTCTTGAGTTCTTGAAAACTCTTCTCACATTCTTCGCCTCCAACCGAACTTTGTATCTTTCCGAAAGTTATTTGAGTTAATGGTGTAGAGATTCGAGAAAATCCTTCCACGAATCTCCGATAATAACCATTAATCCAGAAAGCTACGATTTCGATCATCGATTTAGGTTGCTCCGACTTTTGAATAGCTTAAATCTTTGTCGGGTCAATGAGATATTCCATGATTTGATACTCACGTGCCCAAGGAATGCTACTTCCTCAAGCCGTAACTCGCATTTCTTCAACTTGGCATAAAGCCCTCGTATTCACGAAGCTTTTGGAGTGTCGACCTCAAGTGTTGCTCATGATCTTCACGCCTTTGGAATAAATAAGGATGTCATCAATAAAGATGACCACAAAGTGATCCAAATATTCCTTGAATATTCGGTTCATCATATCCATGAAGGCAGCAGGAGCATTAGTTAATCCAAAGGACATGACTAGGAATTCATAATGCCCGTACCGAGTGAACTAGCTGAACTTGTCTTCGGTGAACGACAAAATCGGTCTAAGTGACCTTCTCTTCCACAATTATAACATGCTTTGGACGCAAGATCGCGTTGGTTTTGGTGATGTGCCCCTCCCTCCCGCATTTGAAGCATATGATAGAGGTCGTTCTCCTTCCTTAACGACAGTCTTGGTGCCGACGTCTTTCCATCATTGTTGAATCTCCTCTTCTTGAAATGCCCATTCTTATTATTTTGGTACGATTACACAAAAGTGGTTACCACATCGACACATTGATTTCCTCTACGCTTGTTGTCACCGCTCGATGATCGCTCTCACCGGTATTATTATTTTTCCTACGCTTCTCTTTTGGTTGACGCCCCCAAAATTAGGTATACATCACCCATCTTGAGTCGCCAGATATACATGTATGTAATTCAAATACAACTTAATAATACAATTGTCGTGGTACAATATAAAACATAAATAAATGTGAGTTTGAATACAAATATTGTCTACTAGAGAGTATACAAACTCAAAAGGAGTCCTCATTACAATTATTATCACACTATATCACGTAATAGTGAGGACTACTAATGCACCATCTAGACCATCACCCGCTCCCCGACTCGTCCCAAGCCTATATTCTCATTTCCTCAAGAGAACAAAGGAAAGAAAGGGTGAGCTCAACTAGCCCAAGAAGAAATATTATGACTAAGATAATGCGTAATAAATTATCATTAGCCTTTAAACAAGTTGTTAAACCGATACAATATAACAAACATCAAGTTTAACTGCAATGAACAAGCAATCCATTAAAAGAGTCAAGTAGAGAATAAAATCTACTATCTTTTATGATTTAAAAGGTTTTTCATCACTTTTATCACCGGGACTCAATTTTAATAAATAATCCACATCATCGAATCACCCCCGCACTACGGCCAAGGATATTCTTTTAGTATCACCACCACAATTATCCATGCACTACGGCCAAGAATATTTTTGTGTATTCATTAATGGTCATGATCATGCCAACAATCGCCCATCAATGCACTACGGCCAATGAGGACTTTTACCACATCATTTGTAACATTACTACCATGATTACAATCAATAATCCTCGGTCATAATCATACCAAGTCCATCTATGCACTACACAGCCATGTATGACTTTCAATAAAATATAAACATGAGGATGATGACAATGATATAAGAATTCAATAAAACAAGTTCAAGAATTAATTTATCCAGAACCAATAACGCCCAAACTGTCAACATGATATCGCTTTGTAGAGTAAAATTCAAGAATGCTCGTAAGAATATTTCCATGAAAAGATATCGATGAAGCGTAAATATCAAGGATATTCCACTAATTTCATGGAGTATAGAAGTCAAAGTTTTAACCAACCGAGTATAATAAAGAATGGAATAATAAAAGAAATCACCATGCATGCGATAGATCAAGACAAGCAAAAGTTATTCCAATGTAATAATAAATAACGGAACCAGTCCAGTCCAGCCAGAAAACGCATGCATGTGATATTCCAATGTAATAATAAAGAATGGAACCAGTCCCACAGAAAACGCATGCATGTGATATTCCAATGTAATAATAAAGATCGGAACCAGTCCCGCCAGAAACGCATGCATGTGATATTCCAATGTAATAATAAAGACCGAATAATGTAAGAATTTCACCAAGTATAGGTAGCTCTCAGACATACAAAAGTTATTCCAATGTAATAATAAATAATGGAATAATGTAAGTTCTCTTCATGAATACAAAAGAAATAACACCCCTTACATTAGTAGGAGATTGAATACGCAAGAGTGTAGTAAATAATACTCTTCTTCTTCTTCTCTTATTCTCTCTATACTCTCTCTCTATAGCTTGAATGAATTCGTGAAAAATAATGAAGAACTAGGCCTCTATTTATAGAAGATTTCTAGCTTAGCACTTGCAATGTGAAAAGGCAAGCTTACTTGACGATCGGTGATGTGAAAAGAAAAGTGGTTCAGTGGTTCGACGCTCAGAATGTGAAACACCAAGTGGTTCGACGCTCAGAATGTGAATGTGAAACACCAAGTGGTTCGACGCTCAGAATGTGAAACGACAATTGGTTCGACGCTCAGAATGTGAAACGACAATCGTTCGACGTCGTAATAAGAAACAAGCAAGTGGTTCGACGTCCTGTAAAGGTAATTACTATCATGAAAAGAGACTTTAGAGATGATGACATATGGGCCCCCATAGAATAAACCAAATTTACCACAAACGCCTCATAATAGACTTTTATATACATCAAGGATTGAATAAATATTACCACAAATCATTTTATTTTTAATCAACACATATTTAATCTTTCAACAATTATTAATCATTAATATTATAACTTGTCGCCTCAATTATTGATTTAATAATATAACATATTATATATGATGATAATTGTGACAATAATTGAATCAATAATATAAGAGATATGATGCAAAGAATTATCAGAGTAATAATTGAGTATAATCGAGTGACTTCTCACGTAAAGATCAATAATCAATACCGTAAAGCTACTATGCAACCACGCCAGACATCGCATTTCTTTTACTACCGGGTAGTTCAACAGCTTTTAACCAGAACACCTCCGCCGTTATTTTTATAGAAAGATAATTTTGTCATTTTCTAACTACTTAATAATACTTCCGCTAGGGGGTCCACTAATGATTGTGTCATCGCATTTAATATTCCCCGAAAAAAGAATATTCCCCACCAATCTAATATTATATAACCACTTGCTTACTTTGCAAAATTTGTAAATATTACCCACAACTATAACATTATATCAAATCAACACCATAATATTCAAAAATATAATTCGAGAAAATTATTCTTTATTCATAAAAGTTGGGGTCTTACAACCTCCCTTCTTATGAAATTTCATCCTCTAAATTAGGGTACATACCGGTATGTCAAGAGATGAGGATACCTTGACTTCATCTCGATTCTAACTCCCAAGTCATTTCCTCCACATCGTGGTTTCTCCACAAAACTTTCGACTTGAGGTATAACCTCGAGCGTAGAACATGATCCTTCTTATCCAAGATTTTAACAGTAACTCTTCATACGTTAAATCTTCCTTCCTCTATCTCATCTCGGTTCTAACTCAATAATAATGTGGTTCGGTCTTTCACATATTTACGCAACATAGATATGTGAAAAACATTATGAACACGAGACATACTTAAGCAGTAGAAGCGTAGTCTATAGCCACGCTCCTACTCGATCGAGGATTAAAATGGGCCAATGAATCGAGGATCGAGCTTTCTCTCTTTCCAAATCTCAGAACTCCTTTCCATGGAGCAACACGTAACAACACATGATCTCCTATATCAATTCCACATCCTTTCGATGAAGATCAAGATAACTCTTTTGTCGATCTTGTGAGGTTTTTATACGTCACGGATCGTTTGAATCTTTTCCGTAGTCATACGCATCAACTCCCGGTCCCAACAACGTTGTTTCACCCACCTCATCCCAAAGATACCGAGAACGACACTTTCTTCCATACAACGCTCAATGGAGCCATGCCAATACTTGCTTGATAATCGTTGTTGTAGGAAAACTCCACCAATGGTAAGAACTTGTCCCAACTTTCCTTGAAATCAAGGACACGTAGTCTTAATAGATCTTCAAGAGTTTGAATAGTCCTCTCCGATCGTCCGTCGTCTCGAGGATGATATGCCGAGCTAAATCGTAAGTCTGCGCTCATAGCTTTTTGCAAACTAACCCAAAATCGTGAAGTGAATCTTGGGTCTCGATCGTAAACTATGGATACCGCAGATACCATGCGCCTTATAATCTCATTTATGTACATACGAGCAAGACGCTCAAGTGTATAAGTTTCTCAGATTTCCAGAAGAAATGAGCAGATTTGGTCAATCTATCAACAATGACCCAAATCGCATCTACGCCTTTGAGAAACCTTAGGAAGACCCAGAACTAAATCCATGGTAATGTGCTCCCACTTCCATTCTCGAATTTCAAGTGGTTGCAATGGACCTTTTGGTACTTGATGCTCCGCTTTAACTCGCTGACAAGTTAGACACCTTGAGATAAATAAACGCTTATCTCTCTCTTCATATTGCTTCCACCAAAATGTATGATTTAAGATCATGATACATTTTGGTACTCCCAGATGGATTGCAAAACTGTGTGTGTCAAGCGCCCATCATGATTTTATACTTTAAATCGTGGTCGTTAGAACACAAAGTCCGGAGTTGACTCAAGTATTCCTTCTTCATCGATTCTTGCTTCCTAAGATAGCACCTTCTTGCACTTTCTTCCTCATAATGATCACCTCTGTGTCTCAGAGCTTGAGCAAGCCTTTAACTTTATCGATTAAAGTTGGTTCTACTCAGATATTCGCCATCATCACATGGGTCCCTCGAGTCTTTAACTCTATCTCCATCCTTTGCAAGTCACATAAATGGGCCTTTCATGTTGACAATATCGCACTCAGATTTTTGCATATGATCTTCTACTCAATGCGCCACCTACCACGCTCGCTTTTCTGTGATGGTATCGATGGTATGATCATAATCTTTCAACAGTTCAAGCCAACGTCGTTGTCGCATGTTGAGTTCCTTTTGAGTGAAGAAATATTTGAGGCTTTTATGATCCAGAAGATCTCCACTTTCTCCCCATACAAGTAATGCCTCCAAATTTTAAGTGTAAAGACAACAAACCGCTAACTCTCTAGATCATGAGTAGGATAATTCCTCTCATATTCTTTTGAGTTGTCGCGAGGCATAGGCTATGACTTTCCCATGTTGCATGAGAACACATCCCAACCCTTTGCCTCAAGCATCATCAGAGATGACAAATCCCTCCGAGCGATGGTATTGTCGTAACAAAAAAATAAATGAGTCTCTCTCGAAGTTCTTGAAAACTCTTCTCACATTCTTCGCTTCCAACCGAACTTTGTATCTTTCCGAAGTTAATGAGTTAATGGTGTAGCGATTCGAGAAAATCCTTCCACTAATCTCCGATAATAACCAAATTTAAACCGAGAAAGCTACGATTTTGGCCATCGATTTAGGTTGTTCCCACTTTGAATAGCTTCAATTTGCTTCGTCAACAGATATTCCATGACTTGATACTACGTGCCCAAGGAATGCTACTTCCTCAAGCCGTAACTCAGATTTCTTCAACTTCGCATAAAGCTTGTATTCATTTAAGCTTTTGGAGTGTCACCTCAAGTGTTGCTTTCATGATCTTCACGGCTTTTGAATAAATAAGGATGTCATCAATAAAGACGACCACAAAGTGATCCAAATATTCTTGAATACTCTGGCTCATCATATCCATGAAGGCAAAGCAGAGCATTAGTCAATCCAAAGGACATGACTAGGAATTCATAATGCCCGCATCGAAGTTCAAAGCCGCCTTTTGAATGTCATCTGCTCTAATCTTCAATTGGTGATATCCTAACGAAGATCAATCTTTGAAAAGAATTTGGCTCTTGCAACCGGGTCAAACAGTCATCAATACGCGGGCAATGGGTACCTATTTTTGATGGTGACATGATTCAACTCCCGATAATCAATACAAAGTCAGATACTCCCATCTTTCTTCTTCACTTAATAGTAAACAGAGCACCCCAAGGAGACGATTAGATTTAATAAAGCCAATGTCTAACAATTCCTCGCAATTGGGTCTTTAACTCCTCAAGTTCAATAGAGCCATTCGATATGGGCTTTGGAAATGGGTTTTGTACTGTGTTCAAGGTCGATACAAAATTCAATTTCACGCCCGGGGTAGGCCAGAAGTTCTTCGTGAATACGTCAGAAATTTATTAACAATAGAAATATCGCTCAAAATCGATTTATTTTTGTTTAAATCGTGGATATGAGCTAAGAAAGCTTGACATCCATTTTTCAATAAACGAAATAGCTTTATGGCTTGAAATGACCGTGATTGATTTTAATGGTTTGGTCGCTTGAATTCGCATAATAGGTTGGTTAGAATATGAAAGCTAACAACCCATTTAAAACAATCAATTTTTGTATGATGAGTAGTTAACCAATCAATCCCTAGAATCACGCCAAATGCAAGTATTTTCAATGAAATAAGATCGACAGTAATGTGAGGGTACCAATTTGAACCAAACAAGACTTATAAACAATGGATGCAATGAAGGTTTCTCCCAACTGAGTTTCCACAGATAAGTCAAAGTCTAATTTCTCCTGAGTCAAATTTAATCGCTGAGCGCAAGTAGAGAAATAAAAGAATGGGTAGAACCCAGATCAAATAAAGTATAGACTTCGCTAGAGTTTATGATAAGCTTACCCGTGATGACCTCATTCGTTCCTTGCTTTCGGGAGGTCACAACAAACGCCTCCTCAGACTACCGGCTTTTGACTTTTCGGGACTACTTTTGGTGCTCCATCCTAGTCGAACTTGTCTTCTGTGAACGACAAAATCGGGCTAAGTGACCTTTCTTCCACAATTATAACATGCTTTGACTACAGATCGCGCTAGCTTTGACCGATGTGCCCTCCTCCTCCGATTTGAAGCATATGATAGTGGTCGTTCTCCTTCCTTAACGATGTGTGCCGGTGCCGACGCCTTTCCATCATTGTTGAATCTCTCTTCTTGAAATGCCCATTCTTATTGTTTTGGCCTCGATTACCACCAAGTGGTTACCACTTCGCCCGTTGATTTCTCCACGCTTGTTGTCACCGCTCGATGATCGCTTCTCACCGGTATTATTATCATTTTGTTTACCGCTTCTTTTGGTCAGGTTGACTCGTTATCGCGCTTCCACTAATCGAGCCCTATTTACAACATCTCAATACAAACACGCTTTATGAGAAATAAGATGTCGACGATTCCCGCTTCAAACCTCTTAAAACATCCGCCATTCTTTTCTTCATTATCCACCAAGTGGGACGCAAACCCGACAACTCAAGCAAACTTTGCTTCGCATCGCGACACCTGGCCATATTATTCTGCTCCAACTTGATGAACTCCACCTCCTTCATGTGATTAATACTTTCGGAAAGTACTTGTCGTTGAATAGTTCTCGAACTTCTCCCAAGACATTTTCAGGCAAAGTCGAGTACGCTTTTACCGATTCCCACCAAAGAATCGCTTCTCCTCGCAACATAAAGGCAAAAAGGGAACCTTTTGCCTTCTGAGCATCCCAAGACATCAAATATCTTGGTGATCCGCTTTATCCATGCTTCCGCTTTAAGTGGTTTTGGCTCTCCAATAAACCCGTGGTCCCAGCCTCGAACTGCTTAATGGTGACCGTCCGAGAGTTTCCAAAGTGTTTCCACCTACATTTTGGACAGAGCCGCCTCTCCTCGCCATTGTTGCATGAATTGCATAAAGCCTCTCCAACATTTGATCATTCATCATTGGTCAAGTGTTGTTGTTTTGCATGAGGATTGTCGCCTTCCCGATGCACATTATCCCGATTATCGATATGTGGTGAATCAACGGTCACGCCAGGCTCCATTGCTATTCTCAACATTCTCTGATGTCATTTTCAGACATCGCCACAAAACAAAGGTTAATTGACATGTAACATATTATCCCTAAATTTCGATCGACCCACCAATTAAATACCACATAAACTTAGTAGTAGGTCATACTAGCTAAGGAATTTCTCGCCTCTCCCTCCTAGTACTATTCTCACATCTTAGCTGTGGATCATATCCCTAAGCTTTGATACCAACCGTGACGCCCCAAAATTAGGTATACATCACCCATCTTGAGTCGCCAGATACATGGTATGTAATTCAAATACAACTTAATAATACAATTGTCGTGGTACAATACGACAAAACATAAATCGTGAGTTTGAATACAAATATTGTCTACTAGAGAGTATACAAACTCAAAAGGAGTCCTCATTACAATTATTATCACACTATATCACGTAATAGTGAGGACTACTAATGCACCATCTAGACCATCACTCCGCTCCCCGACTCGTCCCAAATATATATTCTCATTTTCAAGAGAACAAAGAAAGAAAGGGTGAGCTCAACTAGCCCAAGAAGAAATATTATGACTAAGATAATGCGTAATAAATTATCATTAGTTTTAAAAAAGTTGTTAAACCGATACAATATAACAAACATCAAGTTTAACTGCAATGAACAAGCAATCCATTAAAAGAGTCAAGTAGAGAATAAAATCTACTATCTTTTATGATTTAAAAGGTTTTTCATCACTTTTATCGCCGGGACTCAAACTTTTAATAAATAATCCACATCATCGAATCACCCCCGCACTACTACCAAGGATATTCTTTTTAGTATCACGCACCACAATTATCCATGCACTACTGCCAAGAATATTTGTGTATTCATTAATGGTCATGATCATGCCAACAACTCATCCATCAATGCACTACGGCCAATGAGGACTTTTACCACATCATTTGTAACATTACTACCATGATTACAATCAATAATCCCTCGGTCATAATCATACCAAGTCCATCTATGCACTATGTGCCATGATGACTTTCAATAAAATATAAACATGAGGATGATGACAATGATATAAGAATTCAATAAAACAAGTTCAAGAATTAATTTATCCAGAACCAATAACGCCCAAAATCACAACATGATATCGCTTTGTAGAGTAAAATTCAAGAATGCTCGTAAGAATATTTCCATGAAAAGATATCGATGAAGCGCAAATATCAAGGATATTCCACTAATTTCATGGAGTATAGAAGTCAAAGTTTTAACCAACCGAGTATAATAAAGAATGGAATAACAAAAGAAATCACCATGCATGCGATAGACAGCACATTCCAATAATAATAAAAAGTTATTCCAATGTAATAATAAATAAATTAACTGTGTCCCAGAAACGCATGCATGTGATATTCCAATGTAATAATAAAGAATGGAACCAGTCCCCAGAAAAACGCATGCATGTGATATTCCAATGTAATAATAAAGAAAGAACTGTGTCTGTGTCCCACAGAAACGCATGCATGCGATATTCCAATGTAATAATAAAGACCGGAATAATGTAAGAATTTCACCAAGTATAGGTAGCTCACATGATACAAAAGTTATTCCAATGTAATAATAAATAATGGAATAATGTAAGTTCTCTTCATGAATACAAAAGAAATAACACCCCTTACATTAGTAGGAGATTGAATATCGCAGAGTGTAGTAATGTAATACTCTTCTTCTTTTCTCTTATTCTCTCTATACTTTTTCTCTCTATAGCTTGAATGAATTCGTGAAAATAATGAAGAACTAGGCCTCTATTTATAGAAGATTTCTAGCTTAGCACTTGCAATGTGAAAAAGCAAGTTTATTGATTTAATCGGTGATGTGAAAAGAAAAGTGGTTTGTGAAATGTGAAAAGTGGTTCGACGCTCAGAATGTGAAACACCAAGTGGTTCGACGCTCAGAATGTGAAAAAACCAAGTGGTTCGACGCTCAGAATGTGAAACGACAATTGGTTCGACGCCGTAATGTGAAACGACAATCGTCTGACGCCGTAATATGAAACGGCAAGTGGTTCGACGTCCGTAAAGGTAATTACTATCGCGAAAAGAGACTCTTTAGATGATGACATATGGGCCCCCATAGAATAAACCAAATTTACCACAAACGCCTCATAATAGACTTTTTATATACATCAAGGATTGAATAAATATTACCACAAATCATTTTATTTTTAATCAACACATATTTAATCTTTCAACAATTATTAATCATTAATATTATAACTTGTCGCCTCAATTATTGATTTAATAATATAAATATATTATATGATGATATCGTGACAATAATTGAATCAATAATATAAGAGATATGATGCAAAGAATTATCGAAAGTAATAATCGAGTATAACCGAAAGTGACTTCTCACGTAAGCATCAATAATCAATACCGTGTGCTACTATGCAACCACGCCAGACATCGCATTTTTTTACTACCGGGTAGTTCAACAGCTTTTAACTCAGAATACCTCCTACCCGTTATTTTTATAGAAAGATAATTTTGTCATTTTCTAACTACGACAATATACTTTCCGCCAGGGGGTCCACTAATGATTGTGTCGTCGCATTTAATATTCCCCGACAAAAAGAATATTCCCCACCAATCTAATATTATATAACCACTTGCTTACTTTTGCAAAATTTGTAAATATTACCCACAACTATAACATTATATCAAATCAACACCATAATATTCAAAAATATAATTCGAGAAAATTATTCTTTATTCATAAAAGTATTCAATAACACCGGAGGAAAAAGTTGATGACAAGATCAAGCGGTGGAGGTAACAAAATGAGGAAACAAAGTTAAACAGCGAGCCAATTGTTTATCCTCCACTGCCATTTTAGCAGAGGGTCCAAAAACAGAAATTAGATAAGCAGTTCGCAAAGTTTTTAGATGTGTTCAAGAAACTTCAGATTAACATCCCATTCGTAGAGGCCCTAGAACAAATGTCGAGTTATGCGAAGTTTATGAAGGGAATTCTGTCGAGGAAGAAGAAATGGGAAGACTTCGAAATAGTGGCACTAACAGAGGAGTGTAGTGCAGTGTTACAGAAAAAGCTTCCACCAAAACTCAAAGACCCGGGGAGCTTTACTATCCCGTGCACGATCGGAAAGATGTCGTTTAACAAGTGCTTATGTGATTTGGGGGCGAGTATAAACCTGATGCCATTATCAGTATATTCAGAATTGGGTTTGCCCACGCCAAAGCCTACGAATATTTCATTGCAGTTGGTGGATAGGTCAGTCACATATCCGAGAGGCATTGTAGAGGACATTTTGGTAAAAGTGGATAAGTTTATATTCCCTACGGACTTTATCATACTTGATTTCGATGAAGATAAGAACATCCCGATCATCCTAGGGAGACCTTTCTTGGCCACGGGAAGGACACTCATAGACGTGCAAAAAGGAGAACTGACAATGACGGTCCAAGATCAAGAAATAAAATTCAATGTGTTCAAGGCCATGAAATATCCTACGGACGAGGAAGAGTGCTATTGAATGGATTTAATTGAGACAATTACCAGTGAAGATATTAACAAGAGTTTGATCAATGATACGTTAGAAACAACCTTATTGGGGGATGAAGAAAATGACAACCCGGAATTTGTGGACTTATTACAGATGCTAGACTCGTTGCCACGAGTTAGCCGATTCAGAGCACCGATTGAACCTCTATACAACGAGGAGACAGTTGCAGAAAAATTGAAACCATCATTGGAGGAGCAACCGACATTGGAACTTAAGCCACTCCCTAAACATCTCAGGTATAAGTATTTAGGCGATTTAAATTCTCTACCTGTAATTATTTCTGCTGCACTTAACGAATTGCAGGAAGAAAAGTTTCTGTGGTTGCTTAGGGATCATAAATCAGCAATTGGATGGACGAATGCGGATATAAAAGGCATTAGCCCATCATTTTGCATACAAAAGATTCTGATGGAGGATGATGTAAGTCCATCGGTGGAGCATCAACGTCGACTTAACCCAATCATGAAGGAAGTGGTCAAGAATGAAATTCTAAAATTATTGGATGCCGGTGTCATATATCCAATTTCCGACAGTAAATGGGTAAGTCCGATTCATTGTGTGCCTAAGAAAGGGGGAATGACGGTAATTCAGAATGACAATAACGAGTTAATTCCAACAAGGACAGTGACAGGTTGGAGGGTGTGCATCAATTATAGGAGATTGAATAAGGCAACCCAAAAGGATCATTTCCCACTACCTTTTATCGATCAAATCTTAGATAGGTTAGCGGGACATGAGTTTTACTGCTTATTGGATGGATATTCGGGGTATAATCAGATTGTTATCGCTCACGAGGATCAAGAAAAGACAACATTCACTTGCCCTTACGGCACCTTTGCATTCAAGGAGAATGTCATTCGAATCAGGCAATGCACCGCAACTTTCCAGCGGTGTATGATGGCTATTTTCTCGGATATGGTGGAGAAGAACGTTGAAGTCTTCATGGACGATTTCTCGGTCTATGGGGACAATTTTGACACTTGCTTAGAGAATCTTGTTATGGTATTGTAGTGGTGTAAGGATACAAACCTAATACTGAATTGGGAAAAATGCCACTTCATGGTTGAAGAGGGCATAATTTTGGGACATAAGGTGTCAGCTCAAGGATTGGAGGTGGACAAGGCAAAGTTGGACACGATCGAGAAACTACCTCCACCGGGCTCAGTTAAGGGCATTAGAAGTTTTCTGGGGCATGCTGGGTTCTACAGGAGGTTCATAAAAGACTTCTCTTTTAGAGAAGGATGCCACTTTCAGCTTTACTGTGGAATGTAAGTCCGCGTTTGACATATTGAAGAAGAAATTAACTACAGCCCCCGTGATAGTCGCACCGGACTGGAAAACGCCATTCGAACTTATGTGTGATGCTAGCGACTATGAGGTCGGGGCTGTTTTAGGCCAAAGACGAGACAAGGTGTTTCACGCCATATACTATGCAAGCAAAACACTCACAGAGACTCAAATGAACTACACTACTACGGAAAAGGAATTGCTTGCAGTGGTATACGGTTTCGACAAATTCCGGGCATACTTGATCGGGACTAAGGTAATAGTCTACACGGACCATTTGGCGATTCGATACTTAATAGCGAAAAATGATTCTAAGCCACGCCTTATCCGATGGATTCTCCTACTTCAAGAGTTTGATTTACAAATTAAAGATAGAAAGGGGACGGAGAATCAAGCTGCCGATCATTTATCAAGGCTGGAAAATTCGGAGAAAAAGGATGAAGATAGATGCATGACCAACGAGATATTCCCGGATGAACAGTTATTTGGGTTGAATGCAGAATTTCCGTGGTATGCAGACTTAGCAAATTATATGGTAAGCAAGATTCTTCCCCCGGATCTTACACGACAACATAAAAAGAAGTTTCTTCACGACAATATATGTGGGATGAGCCGTGTCTGTTTAAACAATGCGCTGATAAGATGATTCGATGATGTATCCCATACAGTGAAGTCTACAACATATTACAAGAATGCCACTCATCGGCATACGGTGGACATTACGGGAGTGAGCGCACCGCAGCAAAAGTGCTTCAATCCGGGTTTTATTGGCCTACGGTGTTCAAAGACGCCCACCAATTTATGAAAACATGTGATAGATGCCAAAGGGTGGGAAACATATCAAAACGGAATGAGATGCCCCTACAAACAATTCTTGAAGTGGAAATCTTTGATGTACGGGGCATCGATTTCATGGGACCATTCCCGTCGTCTTTGAGCAATCAGTATATTCTGTTCGCGATGGGTTACGTCTCGAAATGGGTTGAAGCTGTAACATTACCATCTAATAATGCCAAGGTGGTCCTCAAGTTTCTACAGAAAACCATTTTCACGATGTTTGGCACGCCAAGAGTAATAATTAGTGATGAAGGCAGTCACTTCTGCAATAAGTTGTTTACAGCTCTTTTGGCTAAGTATGGGGTCAATCATAAGGTGGCTATAGCGTATCACCCTCAAACTAATGGGTAAGCCGAGGTATCGAACAGAGAAGTTAAGAGGATATTGGAAAAAGTCGTAAATCCGAGTCGAAAAGATTAGTCACTTCGGTTGGATGACGCATTATGGGCATACCGGACTGCATATAAAACACCAATCGGGATGTCACCTTATCAACTCCTGTATGGAATATTGCATGTCACTTACTGGTGGAGCTACAACATAAGGCCTATTGGGCAATACAAAAATTGAATTTTGATCAAGCCGCAGTAGGAGAAAAGAGGCTACTTCAACTAAATGAGCTTGACGAATTCCGACTCCAAGTCTACGAGAACGCCAAGATATACAAAGAAAAGGTTAAAAGATGGCTTGACCAGATAATTGTGCAACGAACATTCGAGCCGGGCCAATCAGTCCTCTTGTTCAACTCATGGCTGCGATTATTTCCAGGAAAGCTTAAGTCGAGATGGTTGGGACCATTTACTATAAAATGAGTATTTCCTCATGGCGCCATTGAACTCTACGGTCAGAATCGTTAGAAACGTTCAAGGTCAATGGTCAACGGATAAAGCATTACTTGGGGTGGCGAGTCGAATGGACGCCGAAACAACATTACCTCGCCGATACATGCATAAAACATGGAGTAGTCGGTGAACGACTTAAAATCAAGCGCTGATTGGGAGGCAACCCAACTTTTCTTTATTTTTCATAGTTCATGTTTAATTTGTTAGGATATAGTTTATGAAGCAGTAGTTAGGACTTGTCAATTATAATTTTTGCTAAATATCTCTAAAAAGTACTAATAATCTCATTGAAACTCCAAGTCATCAATAATCTAACGTATTGTATGTTTTTGGTTTCAGGAGAGGTCCAACGTGAGTCAGAGCAACAACGACAATGAAATGGAGGAAAATCGGAAAATTTGCATCTCCACAATTTTTGGCCAAAATATTTTAATATGGGTATATCACGGGCAAGGCCTTGTTGTACCTAGCACCTTTCGGGGAAGTGGGGTCCTAAACTCCTGGGGAAACACGCTTTGTTAAAAGGCACGACCCCAGCCACATCTCCCACACACATACACGCCTACTCCTTTGCTCTTACTCTCCCTCAATAAACCATATTGCTATCTCCTACCAAACAACTACTACCCACTACCAATATCATAAACCTCATCCCCACTACGAATTCATAGGATCTCCACTACCTAACCTTCGCAATCACACCAACACACCTCTATATATATCATCTCATATCTATTTCTTCCCACATTCATATTTTTGAATTAGGGCATTTGGAGAGGTAATTTTTGAAGACCAAATTCTAGTGCGTACTTGGGCCTTCATCTCATCTTTACCATATACGTATACACCAATTTCCAATTTCAAATTTCACAAATTGTGTAAACTACCACAACTGCACACCAAGTGTTTGATAAAGTGCTTGAACCAAGTTTTGGAAAAGGAAGTGTTTACTAGCAAGAGCTCACTGCTGAAATTCAATGGCTTCTCAACCGACACCCAAACGCCAACGGGGGGCGAGTTCAAGCGCCGCTCCACCGCCAACCACCTATGACTTCCAAAAATTTGTGAGTGCCGCCGCCGCCGAACGTTATGAGTACATGCAATCTAAGGCACTTACGCCAGAGCGTGGTTTGGCCCCTGAGGGGAACGACGGGGAGATGATGTCCCAAATTCACCAAAAGGGGTAGATCAAATTCACCGAACATCCGACACCCGCAGTGGTTAATATTGTCAAGGAATTTTATGCAAACGTCAAAGACAAAGCTCCTTTCAAAGCGTTTGTGCGGGGTCAAATGGTTCCGTTCAATGACGATGCAATCAACACTTACTGTCAGTTCCGGGTGCCACGCCATTGTCAGTATGTCCAAATGAGGGATTTTGACCAGGATTATAAGGAGGTTATTAAAAATTTGACAACGCCGGGCACATCTTGGACCAAAGGTAGGAAGGGAGGAATAGTGTTCAATAGCAAGGACTTAAGCCGGTATGGAAAGATATGGTATGCATTTTTATGTGCGAAAATGCTTCCGTCCCAACACACTTCGGACGTAACCAACGAGAAGGCGTTACTGTTATACACCATTGTGCAAGATTTCATTATCGACTTCGGGGCCATCATCAGTTTCTCCATCCGCCGGCACGACGACGGAAATTTTTTTAAGGTTTGCCACACCCTTCACTTATATGTGCGTTGTCTGCAATGCCGGGTGCGTTATTCGATGATGAGCCAACTCACCGCCGCTTGCTTTTTGCTTGATTCACGAATGATTGCGCGGTATTCGATTGTGGGGTGGAGGAGAGTCACATCCACTTCGGGTTTAGGTTTTATTTTTCCATCGGCGTCGGGAAGACTAAGTCGATGCCGAAGATACCTCGGGGGATGAGGATGAAACAATGGGAGATCAAGGAACCGAGCAGGTTCCGCAGACTGAGGCATTTTCTAGTACTCAGTTCCTTGAGTTCCAAAATCAGATGAATGCACATAATAGGGCAGCACGACGGGAAATGTGGCGATTGGCGATGCTCCAAGATCACATGTTTGATGCCATGAATGCATCTTTCACCTCATTCAGCACAACGCTCCAAAGTTTCAACCCGGTGGCTCAATTTCCATATCAACAACCCAGTCCATTACCTCGATTTCCTCCTAGTGATTTCGATGAAGAAGAGCACCAACCACCGCCCCAGATTTAGACGATTCCAGGGAAGTCCTTTTGCATTTTATTTTTATCCAATGAGGGCATTGTCTTAGTTAAGTTTGGGGGATTTAATTGTTTGTTTAGTTTCTTGCATTTTTATATTTTTGTTTTTAATATCTAGTTTTGCATTACAGAATAGGATTTTGCTTTTAAGTTTAAAAAAAATATGATTATAAACGAAAAAAAAATTAATTTTAGTTAAATAGTTTGTTTGCATATGTCCAATGGTGTCGCATGTTACAGTTGATTCTGGCCAATGATGAGATTGTGAACAAGTTAACCAATATAGTATGGATTATTAGAACTGTGATATAATTACTGTTATGAATCGAATCTTGGACTTGTTTGATACTGTTATAAAAAGGGTAGCACTAATAACAACTTTTTTGACCGGTCAGTTCAAATTGATACATAAAATGTTTCTAAAGGATAATGCTAGGGTGAACCAGAAAATGACAAGGATAGGCAGTGAAGGCTTAAATTATGCAAGAACCTAAGTTTGGGAAAGTATATGTGGGGTATATAAGCTTTAAAAAAAAGAAGAAAAATATATAGGGTATAC
Organism: Panax ginseng; assembly: GCA_020205605.1. Lineage (NCBI taxonomy): Eukaryota > Viridiplantae > Streptophyta > Magnoliopsida > Apiales > Araliaceae > Panax > Panax ginseng. The sequence goes on from CM035136.1 coordinate 46,303,063, forward strand.
ATGGTGACTAGTCTTGTCTCGGGGCCTCTGTTACTTGAGCAAGTAAGCCTGAGGGGATTGTCTTTACACCTAGCGCCCTAAGGTCTTCTATGGTCTGGGAGTCGTTGGTCGAAAGCTCGCTAAGGGGTAACACTGTTAGCCTAATAGGATGAGACATTGCACAATCAATTATGTATAAAAAAGAGAGATAAGAATGAAACGGGAAAAGTGCAAAAAGCCCCAGTGTGACAAAAAAAGAAAAAAAAAGAAAAAGAAAAGAAAGTATAAGTATCCTCGTGTACCCTTGAATTTGGTTGAGTTTAATTTTAGTTGAATCATATCTATTTTTGGAGATTTTTAAGTTTGCACTCCATGATTCCTTCTAAGAAGTTTTTTATGTATTGAATTTGGGTCCGTATCAGTTATCTTATATGTTAATCACACACGCACGTTATACCAGTGATAATTGTTCAAGAATTGAGAATTAATACGTAATTGTGGATTGATTTTGATAATTTGTATTGTACAGTTGCTTGTTTTCTCTGAGGCCGATGGGATAAGTCAGTTTATGCAATGTTGTTGGATTTTTAGGCATTTAGATTGTTATTGCATTTCATTGCATTGCATAGCATGTAGTTTGTTTTGTGCTCGATGAATAGCACGATTTAAGTTTGGGGGATTTTGATAAGTGGATTTTATATACACGAATCGATATTCATTTCAAGTTTAAATTCGTAGTTATCTTCATGTTTTGTGTTCGTTTTTACTCGTTTCATGATATTTTATGTGTAGGGTGGTCATGGATGCAATTGGTGAGGAAAGGCGGTCTTTTTGGAGCAAAAGTGGAAAAAAGTGGAAGTAAGGAAATCTTGAAGTCGAGAGCTTAGTTTCACGGGCGTAGCTTGTTTACGATGTATCCCCGGAAGTGGGTCCCGCTTTTCTCTGGTATGTCTGTTTGGTTTTGACTTCTGTTAGAGCTCGATTTGTGGGATTGGGCTGATGCGTTTGGACTCTAATAAAAGAAGAATTCGGCCAGAAGAGAAGAGAGCTTGCTATTACGTAGAAAAATAACAATCTTACAACACAAAAAGGCATAATTTAAGTCTGATTTCAAGGATTGAAGAGCGAACGTTGGAGGAGTAATTTTTAGAGATTGTCACGACGGTTGCAAATCGAGGCTACGTGAAGCAGTTTTCCATAATTCTTCTTCTCTTTCATCTATTTGTAATTGGAAGGATGTTTTCCACAAATTATTCAGTTTTTAATTCATTCGTTATGAACTAATTTACTTATTAGACTTGTGATGGATCGTTGGGCGAAACGATGATTCTATAACTTTGATTTTCAATTCAATAAGATATTTTCAGTTTATCTATGTTAATTTGAGCGTGAATTTATGAATTGCCTGATCAACATCTCTTTGTCGATTTGAAAGGAATCGAGAGAGGAGATTCGAATCTAGACCTAGTTAATATAGCATGTGTCATTAATTTTGTCGATAAAAGATTTATGATTATTTTTAAGGTAGAGATACGCTTGACATCGCATGTAATCGTATAGAGAGCTTAAACTTCAACCTTTTTTTATTGCAGTTCACCTAGAGATATAGTGAGTTGGTTAATTTAGGTGTTTAACGGATTTCTATCTTAATTGTGGATTGATGTTAATATGGTATTAGTGCATCGAGAGGTGGCTCTTACTACGTTCGTGTTCTTGATTAATAAACTGGAATATTGAATTGAGTTGGAATAAAGGTTAGAAAATCAGAGGGAAGCTCAAGGTGAAATCATAAGTCTAATTCTCCATTAATTGTTTGAAATTCTGGATTTTGTTATTGGTGACTGTTTTGTGATAATTTCTTTATTTATTAATTTTAGTTTCTTTTATTTATTTTAAAACCATTGAATTTATTAGTTTAATAAAATTAGGGTTAATACAAAATTGATAATTGTGAAATTAAGATTCTTGATATTTTGTCCTCGTGGGAACGATACTCTATTCACTACTATATTACTTGTTGACCACGTGCACTTGCGTGTTTTTAAGCGTATTGATTTTCACCAACATATGTTCTTCATGAACGATGATACGTATACCAGACATCATCCGTATGACGTCTTGTTTGATTCTTCGTTCTTCTTCTTCCACTACGGGATTTGGAACAACGATTTCTTTCTCCTTCACCGGTACCGGCTTGGGAAATAACATAGCCATTACATTGGCTGGCACCTTTACAGGAGGTTGTGCGGACTCAGAGTGTGAAGGCGAAGCCAAACACCACATGGTTGAAGCTGATGGAATCTGCTGATGCTTATGAGGATTCATGTGACTAGAGCTGGCAGAATAGCCTAGTCCAGCTGTTCCAGCTTGCTTGGTTAAGTGAATAGGGTACTTGATACCCTGGCAATCTTTACCCAACCTTTGTCCCAGTTTATGACCTAACGACATCATTTCTTGAGTAGCCAACATTACCTCGGCAGAAAATTTGGGTTCGGGCAATGGTGCTCCAATAGCATGGTATTGGGTGTTGCTTATTTCTAAAGCATGAAAACTGACTGGTTCAACGTCTGCATTGGCATTGATGAACGACACGTCCCCGTGTTGAGGAATCTCCAGTTCAGCGTTAACCGTGACCAGGCTATTATTGATGATGTATTTCAACTATTGGTGAAGAGTGGAGGGGACTGCCCCAGCCATATGAATCCATGGTCGTCCCAATAGCAGGTTGTATCCCGAATCTATCTTAAGCACATGGAAAGATACGCAGAATGTGTGAGGACCAATTTTGATTGGCAGCTCAATTACTCTGACCAAATTTCGGCGGGCTCCATCAAAAGCTTTGATGATAGTATGGCTGCTCCGAATTCGGTTGAGAGAGATGTTCATCTTCACTAAGGTAGCATATGGGCAGATATTCAGAGAGGAACCTCCGTCTATTAAGACTCCTGCTACCATATATCCAGAGGACAAGACCGCAATGTGTAACGATTTGCAATGACCGGTGCCTTCGGGCGGTATGTCATCATCAGTGAAGGATATCACATTATTGTTGAAAATATGATTAACCATATGTTGAAATTTTTTTGTATCCACTGATGTCGGGAGATAGGCTTCTTCCAAAACCTTTAATAAGACTTTCCGGTGATTCTCAGAATTTAGGACCAAGTCCAAAATTGATATTTGTGGTGGAGCTTCCTTCAAGCTTAAAACCATCGAGGCTTCATTATGACCCACAGCGCGGAAGAATTTTTCAATCTTCTCCATGGGTATTTTCCCCTTTGATTTGGTGGTGGGCTTCACCACCCGACGGGGAATATACAGTGGATTTTCCTTTGACACTGCAGCAGTTGTATGTGAGGTGGATCCTTCACCTTCTCCATAATTCCACGGAACCTTGCACAAGCTAACAATAGGATATTGTGCTCGACATGGCAAGTTGATTGGCTCGGGAGCGTCCACATTCAAAGGATTGTTTCCTTCCTTGAGTTGAATTATTGGCGTCGTGAGTAAGGTGTTAATCACATTAGCTTCAGTGGATATGACTGCTACCACACTTTTCCACTTAGTAGGGCCTGCATTCTCACTTGCACGTAACACAGTATCGTCGTCCACTAAGCGCAGGACACCACTGTCGATTAGATTTTGAATAAGGTGGCGGAGTGCCCATCATTCTTCTGTGCTGTGACCGCGAGACTGGGAGAGATATTGACATACTCCATCAGAGTTGTACCGTCCCGAACGGGGGTTGATTGGGGGTAAAAGGGATCTGATCCTTCCTTTATTGATTAACATATGAAGAATTTCCTCCATGGGTTGGCCCAAATAGGTGAATTCCCTTTTGTTGGCGAATTCCCGACGGGCTTTGGCATTTGCTCTCTTCGTCACTTTGTCTTCCAGCATTTCATTTTCTGAAAGTGATGAGGGAATATTCATAACAATAGGTAGGAGATTGGCATGCTCCTGGCGGATTAATTGTCGAGTCACTTGATGCTGATAAGTCACCAATTCCGCCAATTGCGCAATTTGTTTGCCGAGAGCTTTGATCTTTCGTTCCATTGTAAATTGGAACTTGGCATAATCCCATCTGTCATCACCGTCTTTGAGGGTCTGGGAAGATTCACAGCTGAAGTTGGAATTCTGTCCATTGCTCCAATTGATCATGTTGACCTCTTCTTCTTTGTGTTGAGGAAGAGGGTTGTCTTGTATATGATGCTGATCGGGTTTGGTGACTACAATCTCCCCGTTGTCTATCAGGTCCTGGATCTTGTGTTTCAAGGCCCAACAATCCTGAGTATCATGTCTAGGTGCCCCGGCATGATAAGCACATTTCCTAGCAGCATTGAAACCCCGTCCATTAGGGCTGGTTGGTGGAAGAAGATGCGTGATTTTCTTCTGTGTTGTTAGAAGATTTAAAATGTTTTCGAGGGTATCCCCTAAAGGTGTAAACACTCGATGACGTTTGACTTCTCCACCTTTTGGTACTTGAGAGTTTGCAGACTGTGCTGGAAAGGGAGTGTAGTTTCTCCTTTGAATGGGAATATTTTGATTGCCTTTTTGCCCCTATAGTATCAGGGAAACATCTTCTTCTTTCTTTTTATGGACCCTCCGGGGGTTGTTTTCGAATTTGGATGTGGTCTACAACAGCTTTGAGTGCAGCTAGGTCTTGAATCTTTCCTGACTTCAATCCCATCTCAGCCATCTCCCCATGTTTAACCATTTCAGAAAATGGTTTGTCGATGCTGGCTAAAACTCTCTCATAGAAGGGAGCTTCTTGTATGTCTATGAATGTCATGACCATTTATGATTCCATCATGGCAGGACTAACTTGGGCAGCCAAGCGTCTCCACCTTTGAGCATACTCTCTGAAAAACTCGTTAGACTGTTTCTTGATCTTGGTGATTTGATACCGATCAGGAGCCATCTGAGTTTGAAAGCTGTATTGAGTAAGGAAAGCATGTGCTATCTCTTCCCAGCTATGTATTTTGGAGTTGTCTAATCTTGTGTACCACGAACGGGCTTCTCCAGTTAGACTCTTTTGGAACAATTGCATTTTAAGCTTTTCGTCCTCTGTATAAGATCCCAGTTCTCCAATAAATACTTTTAAATGTGTATAAGGATCTCCTAACCCGTCATATTTTTCAAAGTCAAGAATTTTAAATTTTTCTGGATAGTGAACACCAGGAAAAATACACATATCAGTATATGAAACACTCCCGTGTGTTCCAATTCCTTTGATAGCGCGAAGGGTCTCTTCCTTTTGGAGGACTTTCTTTTTGATGTCACCAGTGTCTGGATCTCCAGTGGAATGGGCAGCATCATGAGTTTTGTTGGTCATACCCAACTGTAGTTCAAGTATGGTAATGACCGGGATTCCTCCTTGTGCGGAGGATTCAACATGTGCGGGTATTTTCTGACCCTGATTAGACTGGTGTAATTCTTTGAGTAGAACAGCCAAATTTATAATTTGCTTACTTAATCCGTCGAATTCTTTACAAGAAACTGGATTAAGTTTAGTTTGTTCGGATGACGACATGATTGACTGTAGGCATGTTGCCTTTTTGGACTTTAAAAGGGTAGTAGGTCCGATTGATTCCCTGCGAAAGACTTGCATAGTTTAGTCTTTAGGGGAGGTGTATAATAACATGCTATGTGATGTGCTCGTTTTAGGGATTTTATCCTACAAAATGGGTGTCAGTTGTTTGTAACATGTATGTGGACACATTGCGTCATATTTCTCATTACATGGAGATATATATGGCATGAAATTACAAGTAATTGTGTTTACAAGTAATTGAAATGAGAGAGCATGAAGAGACTTTCCTCCGTTTTGGGTTTATCAGAGGATGACATATCTTAGCTTACTCTTGTGGCTTTTTGGCGTGAAGGTTCCCAAATCATCGCAATCTACTTGACGGGAAGTTAATCCGGTCTTTCAACTGGAGCAAATTTGGGTGGTGCCTTTCCTGAGCATCGGAAAATTAGTCTTCTCACGAGTCCAGTAATCAAACACCGACGGGATAGCCTCCTGGTGGAGGGACCACACAACATACATTCACATACATCGTGTCTCACTGTATGAAATGATGACATGTACGAAACACTAATATCATAAGTAGTTTATAGTGTGAAGCACTAACATCACACGCAGATATGATGCGAAGCACTAAGTTCAATCAAGACATGCATTCGTACATATTCATCTAATGTAAATGCAACATCCACACACAAGCAGATAACAGTTTTGAAAAGATTGCAATAGCGGCTTAAGTCCTCTTACTGGAATCACCAGCAAAGTCACCACCTGTCGACGTCGGGATTTTTTGTGTGTCCCTTTCCGTTACTTGTTCTTTGGTGTTCTCATTTTAGGTGAGATTTGTTTGAAAAAACAAGTGAAAAAAGTCCAACATGTATAATGTCGACGATGGGACTGTTAAGAGTAACCAGTTGGTTTTTTAAATGGTTGTACCTATACAACCGAGAAAAGATTTTCACATTGACCAAGTGGTGTGACACTGATATACGGGTCAGTGAAACCGAGATTCGTTTAGGGTCCGGGGACTTGGTTATCTGAGGGGGAAAGGGTTAGGCACCCCAGGCCTCGTTGTTACCCGGTGACCGCCTCTTTTCAAGAAACTATTATCTGAGTGTGTGTGTGTGTGGGTCAATGTGCTGTTATATGGAAGTTGTGTGAGGCCTGGTTCGAACCTATATACACAGGGTTTGAATTTATGTAAAATTTCAATTTTTAGCAAGATATGACAATGATGTTTTATAAAAGAGGTTTTTCAAACCCTGATGCTCAATAGGAATTGAGACCTTTTACACTCCCATTTTTATTAAGTGAGCGGCTGGTTTGATTTTATTTGACGGATGCGAGACATCCGTACAGAAATAATAAACAAAAATAATGCCGACTTCCTCATGGGTATGGAAACCATCTGAGGAAATTCAGACATCACAGAATAATTTACAAGCTGCTTACTGGTGAAAATGTACATCACGGGAACCGAATCTAGATCCAATGGGATGAATCTGTGATCACATGATTCCTAGGCGCACAGAATGTTGCAATTTGTATAAAAGCAATAAGTAGGTATATATATAAAAGCGATAAATATATATATACAGACATGATCACCAACCACAAAGCACCTCCATGGGGGATCAGAAAGGTAAATAAAGCTGTTAAAAGATATCAACCGCATACGGAGGAACTCAAAGGGATTTAAACGTAAATAAAGTCAGAATATACTGAATATCGCCACGTAAGTAAACTCAAGCGGGACGAAATGTAAAAAAAGCTCAAAAGCGATCAACCACCACGTAAGTAAACTCTGTGGGACAAAATATGTATATATATATATATATATATATATAATAAACGCACTAGGATGTAAAATCAGGTGCTCATCGAGCAGAGTTCACCACGATTATATATATAAGTATATATATATATATATATAAAAGCTTTAATAAATGCACCGGATATAAAATTCGGGCTCATCTAAGCAGAGTCCGACCACAGTTCATATATATATATATATATATATATATATATATATATATATATATATAAACGAGTAAATACACTGCATCAAGTTCAGGCTCATCGAACAAAGTCAGACACAAAATTGATATATATAACTATATATATATATATATATATATATATATATATATATATATATATATATAAAAGCGTGTAAACGCACATCTACCAAAGTTCAGGCTCAATCGAGGCATAACTCGATAATGTTAGTTAATATATATGTAAATATATATATATATATATATATATATATATATATATATATATATATATATAGATGAAATGAAATAACAGATCAAGTGGGAAAAAAGCATGCAACACGACTCTCAACGTGTAGAAGGGTGTGTGCAAAGATGAAGAGAAAGACTCTAAAGTGTATGAGAAGGCTTACAGTTGACTGATGAAAAAGGCTTCTATATCTTTATAGTGGGTAGACACTGGCTTTTGATGGGTACAAAAAGGGCTGTATATGAACTCACAGGTGTTTAAAAGTGGGAAAATACACTGTATGATGAGTGCAGAGCGAATTGTGCAGGGTTTCCTCGTCTTTTTTCTCTTAAAAATCAGCACCCCAAGCCCTCTATTTATAGGCATACGAGCCGTAGGTATACTTGCGGTTGAGCCGCAGGTGTACCAGAGGCGGGTCGGGTTGGGTCGTCTCGAAGTAGGTGCACTCAGGCACTGTAATGTCCACTCGGATTTTCAGAAGTGCAATTCGGGCATCCGTTTGAGGTATACAAGACCTATTTCGGACCGTCGTTGTCGAAAGTTGTACGATGGCATGGGATTAGAGTTTGTGCAAAGTCGTTAAAGATGGGACGATGCCCTCCGATCTTCAAGCTTCAACTTTCATCCGTTACCCCGCACAATAGTCACTCGGGATTGGTTAGCCTTGTGGGACATCGTTGCGTAGAGACGTGACGTGGCATTGTGTTGGACGAGATGACGATGTTTCCCCTCACCGGTGTTATCGCCGGAATGGGCTGATAAAGTAGACGTCGCTCAGACTTCACTGAGATTGGACTGCTGAAATTGTCAAAGGTCCTCATTGTCATCTTTGAGATGTGCATGTCTTCCCGATGTTATTTCTGGGTTGGTACAGTGCATCTTGTTGTGAGCTCCGAGATTGAAGCTGGTGGCATTTGAAACAAGAATTTTTGGGGTTATATCCGAAACTGCATTCATTGGGGTTATCACCAAGGTTGGTGGCTATTCCCATTGTTGGGACTGAGACTGGATACCTCGGGGTTATCTCCGAGATTAATCGGTCTCCTCCGGTGTGTGTTCCGGTATTGGATCTGCATACCTCGGGTTATATCCGAGGTTGGAACTGTTGCTCCCAGAGTGTGATCTGGGGTTGATGATGAACTCCCGGTAGTATCCGGTATGGATTTGGATTGTCTTTCAGGGTTCCCTCTTCAAAGACGAATCTGTCCTCCTGCAATGTTAGTGACAGTAGTACAGAAAATTTTGAGTGTCTACAATTGCTAACATATACTGTGATGCCCCCAAAATAGGAATACATCACCTATTCTGAGTCGCCAAATACATGGTACTAAAAATTCAAATACAAACTTAATTATACAACAGTCGTGTAAAATACGACAAAACATAGGCTGTGAGTTTTAATACAAATACTGTCCTCTAGAGAGTATACAAACTTAATGGAGTCCTCATTCCATTTATTATCACACTATTTCATAGAATAGTGAGGACTACTAATCCACCATCTAGGACCATCACTCTGTTCCCCGTCTAGTCCCCGCTACGTTCTCATTTTCTGAAGAGAACAGTGAAAGAAAGGGTGAGCTCAACTAGCCTAGTAAGAAATATTATGACTAAGATAATACAGAATAAATTATTGTTAGCCTTCTACAATGTTAAACTGCTATAATATAACAACCATCATGTTTAATTGCAACGGAACAAGCAATCCATTAAAAGAGTCAAGTAGAGAATAAAATCTACTACCTTTTATGATTTAAAAGGTTTTTCAACACTTTTATCGCTGGGACTCAACTTAATAAATAATCCACATCATCGAATCATCCCTGCACTACAGGCCAAGGATATTCTTTAGTATCACGACCACGAATTATCCATGCACTACGGGCCAAAGATAATCATGTTTTCATCAACGGTCCTGATCATGCCATAAAACAATTCATCTTTGCACCCTTGGCCGAAGAGAATCCATAGACATAATCATACCAAAAAGCGCCCATCAATGCACTACGGCCAATGAGGACTTTTTCCACATCATTTGTAACATTACGGTCATGATTATACCGAATAATCCCTGGTCATAATCATACCAAGTCCATCTATGCACTACAGGCCACAAATGACTTTCAACCTAATATAAACATGAGGATGATGACAATGACATAATAATTCAATAAAACAAGTTGAAGAATTAATTTATCCAAGAACCAACAACGTCCAAATTGTCAACATGATACTGCTTTGTGGAGTAAAAATTCAAGAATGCTCAGAAGAATATTTCCATGAAAAGATACTGGATGAAGCTCAAATATCAAGGATATTCCACTAATTTCATGGAGTATAGAAGTCAAAACTTTAACCAACTAAGTATAATAAAGAATGGAATAACAAAAGAAATCACCAGGCATGCGATAGACCACACAAACATGTTATTCTAACAGAATAATAAATAACGGAATCAGTCCGCCAGAAACGCATGCAGAATCGGATATTCCAATGTAATAATAAAGAGCGGAATCAGTCCGGCAGAAACGCATGCATGGATATTCCAATGTAATAATAAAGGCAGAATCGGTCCAGCAGAAACGCATGCAGACGATGGATATTCCAACAGAATAATAAATAATGGAACCAGGTCATGCGTAAAGCACAGACAGGATATTCCAACAGGATGATAAATAATGGAACCAAGTCCGGCGTAAACGCACAGACAGGATGTTCCAGCAGAATAATAAAGAATGAAATAACAGAAGAATTTCACCAAGTATAGGGTCCACATATACAGGTTATTCCAATAGAATAATAGAGAATGGAATAACAGTTGTTCTCTTCATGGATAAAAAAGAAATATTACTCCCTACGAATACAACAAATAATATCCCTTACCTCAGAAGAAACTGGATACTGGAATAGAGAGGTAGCAGACTTCTCTTCTTCTTTCTCTCTATAATTTTTCTCTATAATAATTGCTCTATAGCTTTAGTGAATTGGTGAGAAATGAAGGAAGAATGAGCTTCTACTTATAGGAAAATATAGTTTCGATAATTGCATATTTTGGGGCCCGAAATATTACAGTATAATACCTTTCTCTTTTTCTTCAATTTTAATTTAGTCCTGCAAGTATTATCAAACTTGCACCACCTCCCCTAATAGTAAATCATGTGAATCAATAGTAAAATCATGTGAATAAATGGTATAATCATGTGAAAAAATTAATTACAGTATAGTACCTTCAACTATACCTCCATTTTTAACTTAGTTATTTAAGTATTATCAATCTTGCACCACCACCCCTAATAGTATAAGAATGTGAATCAATAGTACCCCATGAATAGTAACTTATGAATAGTAACTCGTGAATAGTAAATCGTGAATAGTACTCAATACCTAAAAGTATAGAATACTGAGAAAGTGAACAATATAACATCCAGACATCAATTATCATCGAAATAAATGTCGATTTCCACTAACACTAATAATTTCAACATAATGGAACTATCAATTTCATTTTTAATCAACACAACTTATTCATCATTAATATTATAACTCACAATATTTAATAACCAGGTCGTTCCCAGGAAAGAGGGGGCTTTCTGATAAGGATTTCTCCTTATTAGCGCGCAATTAGGTGACCAAACCTCTCCTTAACAGAACTTCTAGACATTGTCAATAGTGCAAATAATAATATGAATAACTTTGTCGTCTCAATTATTGATTTAATAATATAACATATTATGTAGATGATACTGTGACAATAATTGAATCAATAATATGAGAGATATAATGCAGCAATTACTATAGCAATAATTGAGTATAACTAAGTGACTTCTTATGTAAGCATCAATAATCAATACCGTGTGATACTATGCAACCACGTAGACATCGTACATTTTACTACCTAGGGTAGTTCAACGGTTTTAACGGTAACACATTCGCCGTTATTTTTATAAAAGATAATTTGTCGTTTTTTAACTACGACAATACTTCCGTTGTGGGGTCCACCAATGATTGTGCCGTCGTACAAATATTCCCCGACAAAAAGAATATTCCCCGACCAATCGAATATTTTATAACAACTTGCATACTTTGAAAAATTTGTAAATATTACCCACAACTATAACATTATATCAAATCCACACCATAATATTCAAAAAAAAATATTTCGAGAAATTTAAATCTTTATTCATAAAATCTGGGGTTTCACAATCTCCCCTCCTTATGAAACTTTGCCCTCGAAATTTACGTACGCACTTGAAATGCCAAAGAGGTGAGGATACCTTGACTTCATTTCAGATTCTAACTCTTGAGGTATAACCTTTGAGTGTTGAATACGATCCTTCTTATCCAAGATTTTAACACGTATCTCCTCATACATTAAATCTTCTGCTATATCGTCTAGTTCTAATTTAATAATATGGTTCAGGTCGTCCACATATTTACATAACATCGATACGTGAAAAACGTTATGAACACGCGACATACTTGGCGGTAAAACAAGTCTATAGGCCACAGTTCCTACTCGATCGAGGATTTCAAATGGGCCAATAAAATCGAGGATTGAGATTTCCTCTCTTCATCGATTCTTGCTTCTAGAATAATGCCCTCTTGAACCTTCTTCATTCATCAGCTCTGAGTATGTAGCTTGAGCGGCTTTAACTTTATCGATTAAAGTCGATTCTAATCGTATATTCATTATCTTCACATGGGTTCCTAGAGTCTTTAACTCTATCTTCATCATTTGTAAGTCGTACGAAATGGGTCTTTGTGTTAACAACATAGCACTCGTAAACGCATACGATCTTCTACTCAACGCGTTAGCTACCACATTCGCTTTCCCACGATGGTATTGAATGATACGATCGTAATCTTTAACAGTTCGAGCCAATGTCTTTGGCGCATGTTACGTTCTCTTTAGTTGAAGAAATATTTAAGGGTTTTAGAAATGGGTTTTGTACTGGGGTCAATACAAAATTCGATTTCACGCTCTAGGGGTAGGCTAAGAAGTGTTCAAGAATACGTCAGGAAATTTATTAACAATAGAAATATCATTCAAAACTGTGACTCTCGTCCAAGACTTGGGTAACACGTCACATTGATACCAATCATCTTGCCATCGTCATTCACAGCGTCGCCTATAGAAAGTTTGGCTTCGGTGCATTCCACACAAGGAAGTCAACAACGAAAGGACCGGGGCTCTTTAATTATGGCTTGATATGACAGTGATTGACTTTAGTGGTTTGGTTGCTTGATATCGCATAACAGGTTGGTTAGGAATATGAAAGCTAACAACCTTACGAAAAGCTTGATAAGTAGCTAACCAATCGATTCCTAAAATCACATCCAAGGCAAGTATTTTCAAAGAGATATGATCGACAGGTAACGTGAAAGTGTCAATTTGAATCAACAAGATTTATAAATAGTGGAGGTAACGAAGGTTTCTACTAACGAAGTTTTAACCAATAAGTCAAAGTCTAACTTCTCCGGAGTTAATTTTAAATGTTGAGCGCAAGCAAGAGAGATAAAAGAATAGGTAGAACCGGTATCGAATAAGGCATAGACTTCGCAAGAATTTATAATTAACTAACCCGTGATAACTTCGTTCGATTCCTCGTCACAAAAAATGCTCTCCCTTAAACTACCGAATTTGACTTGTTCGGGACAGTCTTTGGTGTCGTCATTACCACTGGAATTAACTTTCTCTATAGGGCATATTCCACCCTCAACTACTTCGTCGTACTCCTGCTCCATGATCTGAATCATTAGCCTTCGATCCATATCGAATTGGGGTTGACCGCAATATATAGGGTAATTCAAAACTCGATGATGGGTTCTCCCAATTCTTTGTCTTAAAAAAATGTAAATACATATCATCTATTTTAGCTTTCTTGGATCAGACTTCTCTTTCCACAATATCAACGTGTCATGTGGCTTTTACCCATGCATCTTTCATTCTCACTCATTAAGTTGTTTCTTCTTTTAGTTGCTCCTTGACATTAGAATTCTCATATTCTAGCTTTAATATCGTATATTCTGCTAAAGAGCACTCTTGTTCAGCTATCGCACATAGGGTAATACAATTTTGAATTGTTACATTCCTTTGCTCCACGACCGCCTTCCGTTCTTCAGCCTGCTCTTCTAACTCATGAATACGATTTTGCAATTCTATATTTTGATCAATAAGTTCTTCTAATAAATCCTCCTCAGGTTCCTCTTCTTCCTCACTCTAAGTTGCTACCTTTGCGACTAGCTTGAGTGCAACTTTTAATTCCTCAGTCACCATATGGATATCTCTAATCACATTATCTTAGTTGGTGATTAGAGGTGTCTCCACGGTCTCATGTGCTCCATTGTTATTCTCAACATTCTCGGATGTCATTTTCAAATACTGCTACAAAACAAGGGTTAATTAACATATCACATATTATCCCTATACTCTGACCGACCAATTAAATATCAAATAAACTTAGGTAGGTCATACTAGCGAAGGAATTCCCCGTCTCTCCCCTCCTAGTTCTTATATCACATCTCAGCCAGGGATCCTATCCCTAAGCTTTGATACCAACTGTGACGCCCCCAAAATAGGAATATATAACCTATTCTGAGTCGCCAAATACATGGTACTAAAAATTTAAATACAAACTTAATTATATAACAGTCGTGTAAAATACGACAAAACATAGGCTGTGAGTTTTAATACAAATACTGTCCTCTAGAGAGTATACTAACTAAATGGAGTCCTCATTACATTTATTATCACGCTATTTCACAGAATAGTGAGGACTACTAATCCACCATCTAGGACCATCACTCTGTTCCCCGACTAGTCCCCGCTACGTTCTCATTTTCTGAAGAGAACAGTGAAAGAAAGGGTGAGCTAAACTAGCCCAGTAAGAAATATTATGACTGAGATAATAGAGAATAAATTATCGTTAGCCTTCTACAATGTTAAACTGTTACAATATAACAACCATCATGTTTAATTGCAACGGAACAAGCAATCCATTAAAAGAGTCAAGTAGAGAATAAAATCTACTACCTTTTATGATTTAAAAGGTTTTTCAACACTTTTATCATTTGGGACTCAAATTTTAATAAATAATCCAGATCATCGAATCATCCCCTCGCACTACAAAGCCAAGGATATTCTTTAGTATCACGACCACAAATTATCCATGCACCACGGCCAAAGATAATCATGTTTTCATCAATCATCTCCGATCATGCCATAAAAAAATTCATCTTTGCACCCTTGGTCAAGAGAATCCATAGACATAATCATACCAAAAAGCGTCCATCAATGCACTACGGGCCAATGAGGACTTTTTTCCACATCATTTGTAACATTACGGTCATGATTATACCGAATAATCCATGGTCATAATCATACCAAGTCCATCTATGCACTACAGGCCACAAATGACATTCAACCTAATATAAACATGAGGATGATGACAATGACATAATAATTCAATAAAACAAGTTCAAGAATTAATTTATCCAAGAACCAATAACGTCCAAATTGTCAACATGATACTGCTTTGTGGAGTAAAAATTCAAGAATGCTCAGAAGAATATTTCCATGAAAAGATACTGGATGAAGCTCAAATATCAAGGATATTCCACTAATTTCATGGAGTATAGAAGTCAAAACTTTAACCAACTAAGTATAATAAAGAATGGAATAAAAAAAGAAATCACCAGGCATGCGATAGACCACACAAACATCTTATTCCAACAGAATAATAAATAACGGAATCGGTCCGCCAGTAAAACGCATTGCATTTGGATATTCCAATGAGAATAATAAAGGCGGAATCGAGTCCAGCCAGAAACGCATGCATGTGATATTCCAACGAATAATAAAAAGGAATCAGTCCACAGAAAGCGCGCATACATGGATATTCAACAGGATAATAAATAATGGAACCGGTCATGCGAAAAGCATGCAGGATATTCCAATGAATGATAAATAATGGAACCAAGTCCCAAAGAACGCACGCATGTGATGTTCCATGCAGTAATAATAAAGAATGAAATAACAGAAGAATTTCACCAAGTATAGGGTAGCCCACATATACAGGTTATTCCAATAGAATAATAGAGAATGGAATAACAGTTGTTCTCCTCATGGATAAAAAAGAAATATTACTCCCTACGAATACAACAAATAATATCCCTTACCTCAGAAGAAACTGGATACTGGAATAGAGAGGTAGCAGACTTCTCTTCTTCTTTCTCTCTATAATTTTTCTCTATACGATGGTATTGAATGATACGATCGTAATCTTTAACAGTTCGAGCCAATGTCTTTGGCGCATGTTACGTTCTCTTTAGTTGAAGATATATTTAAGGGTTTTAGAAATGAGTTTTGTACTGGGGTCAATACAAAATTCGATTTCACGCTCTAGGGGTAGGCTAAGAAGTGTTCAAGAATACGTCAGGAAATTTATTAACAATAGAAATATCATTCAAAACTGTGACTCTCGTCCAAGACTTGGGTAACACGTCACATTGATACCAATCATCTTACCATCGTCATTCACAGCGTCGCCTATAGAAAGTCTGGCTTCGGTGCATTCCACACAAGGAAGTCAACAACGAAAGGACCGGGGCTCTTTACTTATGGCTTGATATGACAGTGATTGACTTTAGTGGTTTGGTTGCTTGATATCGCATAACAGGTTGGTTAGGAATATGAAAGCTAACAACCTTACGAAAAGCTTGATAAGTAGCTAACCAATCGATTCCTAAAATCACATCCAAGGCAAGTATTTTCAAAGAGATATGATCAACAGGTAACGTGAAAGTGTCAATTTGAATCAACAAGATTTATAAATAGTGGAGGTAACGAAGGTTTCTACTAACGAAGTTTTAACCAATAAGTCAAAGTCTAACTTCTCCGGAGTTAATTTTAAATGTTGAGCGCAAGCAAGAGAGATAAAAGAATAGGTAGAACCGGTATCGAATAAGGCATAGACTTCGCAAGAATTTATAATTAACTAACCCGTGATAACTTCGTTCGATTCCTCGTCACAAAAAATGCTCTCCCTTAAACTACCGAATTTGACTTGTTCGGGACAGTCTTTGGTGTCGTCATTACCACTGGAATTAACTTTCTCTATAGGGCATATTCCACCTCAATCGCTTCACGTGCATTACTCTTGCTCCATGATCTGAATCATTAGCCTTCGATCCATATCGAATTGGGGTTGACCGCAATGTATAGGGTAATTCAAAACTCGATGATGGGTTCTCCTAATTGCTGTCGAAAAACAGAAATACATATCATCTATTTTAGCTTTCTTGGATCAGACTTCTCTTTCCACAATATCAACGTGTCGTGTGGCTTTTACCCATGCATCTTTCATTCTCACTCATTCAGTTGTTTCTTCTTTTAGTTGCTCCTTGACATTAGAATTCTCATATTCTAGCTTTAATATCGTATATTCTGCCAAAGAGCACTCCTGTTCAGCTATCGCACATCGGGTAATACAATTTTGAATTGTTACATTCCTTTGCTCCAACGCACTTAGTTCTTCTTCAACTTTCTCTTCTAACTCATGAATACGATTTTGCAATTCTATATTTTGATCAATAAGTTCTTCTAATAAATCCTCCTCAGGTTCCTCTTCTTCCTCACTCTAAGTTGCTACCTTTGCGACTAGCTTGAGTGCAACTTTTAATTCCTCAATCACCATATGGATATCTCTAATCACATTATCTTAGTTGGTGATTAGAGGTGTCTCCACGGTCTCATGTGCTCCATTGTTATTCTCAACATTCTCGTATGTCATTTTCAACATCTTGCTACAAAACAAGGGTTAATTAACATATCACATATTATCCCTATATACTCGATCAACCAATTAAATATCAAATAAACTTAGGTAGGTCATACTAGCTAAAGAATTCCCGCTCTCCCTCCTAGTTCTTATCTCACATCTCACCGAGGATCATATCCCTAAGCTTTGATACTAATGTGGACGCCCCCAAAATAGGAATATATAACCTATTCTGAGTCGCCAAATACATAGTACTAAAAATTTAAATACAAACTTAATTATATAACAGTCGTGTAAAATACGACAAAACATAGGCTGTGAGTTTTAATACAAATACTGTCCTCTAGAGAGTATACTAACTCAATGGAGTCCTCATTACATTTATTATCACACTATTTCACAGAATAGTGAGGACTACTAATCCACCATCTAGGACCATCACTCTGTTCCCCGACTAGTCCCCGCTACGTTCTCATTTTCTGAAGAGAACAGTGAATGAAAGGGTGAGCTAAACTAGCCCAGTAAGAAATATTATGACTGAGATAATAGAGAATAAATTATCGTTAGCCTTCTACAATGTTAAACTGCTACAATATAACAACCATCATGTTTAATTGCAACGGAACAAGCAATCCATTAAAAAGAGTCAAGTAGAGAATAAAATCTACTACCTTTTATGATTTAAAGGTTTTCAACACTTTTATCATTTGGGACTCAATTTAATAAATAATCCACATCATCGAATCATCCACCTTTTCTGACGTGCCAAGGATATTCTTTAGTATCACGACCACGAATTATCCATGCACTCACGGCCAAAGATAATCATGTTTTCATCAGCAGTCCCCGATCATGCCATAAAACAATTCATCTTTGCACCCTTGGCCTAAGAGAATCCATAGACATAATCATACCAAAAACTATCCATCAATGCACTACGGGCCAATGAGGACTTTTTCCACATCATTTGTAACATTACGGTCATGATTATATCGAATAATCCCTAGTCATAATCATACCAAGTCTATCTATGCACTACAGGCCACATATGACTTTCAACATAATATAAACATGAGGATGATGACAATGACATAATAATTCAATAAAACAAGTTCAAGAATTAATTATCCAGGAACCAATAACGTCCAAATTGTCAACATGATATTTGTTTTTGTGGAGTAAAATTGAAGAATGCTCGAGGAAGAATATTTCCATGAAAAGATCTTTTGGATGAAGCTCAAATATCAAGGATATTCCACTAATTTCATGGAGTATAGAAGTTAAAACTTTAACCAATCGAGTATAATAAAGAATGGAATAATAAAAGAAATCACCGGGCATACGATAGACCTGCAGACAAAGTTATTCCAAAGAATAATAAATAACGGAATCAGTCCAGGCATAAAATGCATGAGCGGAGGATATTCCAATGAGAATAATAAAGAAGGCGGATTAGGTTCTATAGAAACGCATGCAGACAGGATATTCCACGAGAATAATATAGACAGAATCAGTCCAGCGTAAAAACGCATGCACAAGATATTCCAATGAAAAATAAATAATGGAACCAGTCCACAGAAACGCACGCAGGCGGGATGTTCGGCAGAATAATAAAGAATGAAATAACGAGAAGAATTTCACCAAGTATAGGGTAGGCCAGCAGACAAAAGTTATTCCAACAGAATAATAAAGAATGGAATAACTGAAGTTCTCTTCATGGATAAGAAAGAAATAATACTCCCTACGAGTATAACAAATAATATCCCTTACCTCAGAAGAAACTGCATACTAGAATAGAGAGGTAGTAGACTTCTCTTCTTCTTTCTATCTATAATTTCTCTCTATAATAATTGCTCTATAGCTTTAGTGAATTGGTGAGAAATGAAGGAAGAATGAGCTTCTATTTATAGGAAAATATAGTTTCGATAATTGCACGTTTTGGGGCTCAAAATATTACAGTATAATACCTTCCTCTTTTTCTTCATTTTTAATTTAGTCCTGCAAGTATTATCAAACTTGCACCACCTCCCCTAATAGTAAATCATGTGAATAAATAGTATAATCATATTAAAAAATTAATTACAGTATAGTACCTTCAACTATACCTCCATTTTTAACTTAGTCATTCAAGTATTATCAATCTTGCACCATCACCCCTAATAGTATAAGAATGTGAATCAATAGTACCCCGTGAATAGTAACTCATGAATAGTACTCCGACACGAAAAGTGCTCCGAATACCCGAGTGAACAATATAACCTCCAGACATCAATTATCATCGAAATAAATATCGATTTCCACTAACACTAATAATCCCAACACAATGGAACTATCAATTTCATTTTCAATCAACACAACTTATTCATCATTAATATTATAACTCACAATATTTAATAACCAGGTCATTCCCAGGAAAGAGGGGGCTTTCCGATAAGGATTTCTCCTTATTAGCGCGCAATTAGGTGACCAAACCTCTCCTTAACAGAACTTCTAGACATTGTCAATAGTGCAAATAATAATATGAATAACTTTGTCGTCTCAATTATTGATTTAATAATATAACATATTATGTAGATGATACTGTGACAATAATTGAATCAATAATATAAGAGATATGATGCAGCAATTACTGTAGCAATAATTGAGTATAACTGAGTGACATCTTACGTAAGCATCAATAATCAATATCGTGTGCTACTATACAACCACGCGTATTACTGTACTTTTACTACCGGGTAGTTCAACAGTTTTAACGGTAACACTTTCACCGTTATTTAAATAAAAATATAATTCTATCATTTTCTAACTACGACAATACTTCCGTTGTGGGGTCCACCAATGATTGTGCCGTCGTACGAATATTCCCCGACAAAAAGAATATTCTTCGACCAATCGAATATTTTATAACAACTTGCATACTTTGAAAAATTTATAAATACTACCCACAACTATAACATTATATCAAATCCACACCATAATATTCAAAAAAAATATTTCGAGAAATTTAAATCTTTATTCATAAAATCTGGGGTTTCAAATATACAATCACTTAACACAATTTAACACCTACTAACACTATTTTAATTTCTCAATTTTTATGTTTTTCACATAAAACTCCAATTTTTATATCCATCCCAAAAATCATCACTGTGAATTCATTATTTGTCCAAATCACTCCATTCCAATAACGTTATGCTCGTAACTCATTGAACTAACATAAACAAAACTCAATTAACATTTTAGCATGCAATTTGACCCTCAAAATTGGTACTTACCTAAGCCATATGAACAATACATACAAACATACACTGTTGATTATTTTCTTCTACTGTCAAACGAATTTAGCATGCAATTATTGTTTAAACATACTTTCTAATCATCATAAACATGTATAACCACAAGTAATCCATTGTAAAACAACAATTCAATAAACTTGTAATTCACATGATCTAAAATAGTTGTCGTAGAACATATATAATATAGAGTTAACATACCTTCAAATTGTTTATAAACAATCGTTGCTAAACACTGGAATTGCTGTGAATTTTCTTATGACTCTCTCAATTTCTCTCAACTCTCAATTCTCTCTACTGCCTCTAGACTAGCAAAGTTAGAACAAAGCTTTGATAGCCAGTATGCGTAATAACCAAAATGAAAAACTGATATGGTCATAACACATATATTAAATATATCGGTTACCAACATAAACGTATATAATATTAATATATTATATTTATTTATTTTATTTATTTAATTTAATTTAAATAAACTAGAAATCTCAAAAGCCATAAGGCTTGTTTGGCAAAACCCTTTAAATATTAAAGAATTAATATATTAAGCCTTGTTTGTTAAAACTAAATTAAACTACTTTAATTTATTTTAATAACTCCTTATAACATAGTTATTTGTCACACTATATTTAATCAAGGTTTCCTATTTATTTTAATTAATGCAAATCATAATTAATTAAATAAATCCTTTGATCACATAACACAATACAAATAATTAATCATTTAAATTAAAATATCAATATAATAATCATTTCCTTAATTCATCAATTATTTATTTAATAAATAATTAACAAACAAAATTAAATCAATTGAATAAATATTTATTCAACGATAATCACATCCATTAAATATTTATATAAATCAATAAATATTTAATATTACATTTAAAAATTATGGAATGTTACATCTCATCTCCAGCAATATCAGCCTTTATCTAGGGCATCCATGGGTAGAACCATTCTATCATATGATTTCAGGATTGTATAGTACTGTAGTATGATCTAACTCCATGTCTTGAAAATTGTTGAACAAATCTTCTGTAGACATCGTTACTACTTTGAGTCATTCATTTCCATAGTTTATCCATCTTCCTGGTAGCACATCTTGTAATTCATCAAAAACATCCACTACTAATCTTCTTCGTACCCTTGCAGATGAAGAAACATTATAGCCTGTTTATTCCTGATCTTCAGAGCTGGAGTTTGTCTTCATTTCCTTATTTCCTGACTTTGAGCTAGACTCATGCAGGGTCATTTCAACTGATTCATCAGTAGATTCTTGCAACTGATTTTCATCATTTGTTCCTTCTGTAGTATCCTTCTCAGGACTATTTGACTCACCAGTCATTCCCTGCTCTTCAGACTTCAAAGTCTCTTTAGCTTCACCTTCATCTTCTTCTTTTGACTTCGGTTCATTGGCAGTTGCAGTCTTTTTACTTTCACTGCTAGAACTGTCAGATATCATCCTCTTTTTGCCTTTGATATCTTCTCTCAAAGACATAAGTTCAGCATCCTCATCATTATCACTGAGATCAATTATTTTTGATGAAGAGCCTCCTTCATTCTTCTGGTTTGTTCTTTGAAGTACATGGTTTCTTCTCATTGGGGGTACAACGGTAGGTGCTTTTTCCTTTTCTGATTCAGATTTCTTTCTACCAATAGAGGGACTCCTTGGTGGGACCTCTGATGACTTCTTCATAACCTTAGCTTTCTTCTTAGTTAGCTTTGCAGGTGTGGCCATTGGAGATGTAGAATCATCAGATTGAGATGACTCACTTTTCACTATGTGTGTCTTCCTCTTCTTTGAAGTACCCTTGTTGTTGTTGCCAGATGTCTTTAGTTTCTTATTCTTTATGGGGTTTTTCTTCAAGTTGTCAAACAACTTTGGAGACATCACTTTGTGAATATTAAGGGGTTCTCCCTCATCATCCCTTATCTTGCTCTTCAGTTTCTTCTTCAGGATAATGCTCAAGAGTTTTCCATGAAAAACCTTTGTGAGAGATTTATCTGTAGACTTCTTCTTCTCAGCCTTTTCTAGCCATTTGGACAACCAATTAATCAGTAAGGCCCCAAAATTCATCTGCTGCTTCATGACGATTGCAGTCATGACTCTCAGTTGCAGATCACTAATAGTATCGTGTGTAGTGTCTTTGTATAAGATACATTTTCCTGTAATCTCAGTAAGGAATTCAAATTCCTCTGGAAACTCCTTATTCATATCTTTCAGATTTGAATTTCTCTAGTAGTGCATTAACTTCTTGCCTTCTTTAATGTTGACTTCCTCGAGATTTATCAGACCTTAGTCAGGAAACTCTAAACATTGATTAATGTTTGATGCTCTAATCTTTAAACTTATTCCTTTGACTTTTGTTGATAGAAGCCCATAATCTATCGTTGCATTTGAATAAAATTCCTTCACCAAATCAGCATAAATTGGGGTGTTGGCGTCTAAGCATTCAGAAAACCCAGCATTCTTTACAAGCTCAAGAATATCACTGAACGTCTTTTCTGATTTTTTAAACTTCTTAGAGCCGAGTTGAATTACAATGATAACACACCAATTTTCCATTTGGAGGGTTCGAAGTGTGTGGGTATTTGATTTTAGAGATTTTACAGCAGATACTTGAAGGCGATTTGGGTATGGCTCGAGGTTTGATGGATTTTGGCTTTGAAGAATATTTAGAGTTTAGGGTTCAAAGAGGGAAGTCAATAAACTTTGATAACTGTTTGGAAGTTTTTGAATTTGCATTTATAACAGTTCCCTCTAACTCTGCAAAAAATGTGACGTGTTAGAAAGCCATTGGTTGCACGATGCCCCACAGAAAAGCTGTAACTCCCCATAAACTGATCAACCTTTTAGTTTTAACATTTCTTTTAAGAACATGAATACTACTGCCTTTAGTTGACCGTTCACCTTTTTCATTTTGTAGAGTAGCTTGATGATATAGCTTAGTACTCCACGATTTCTTTGTCAACTCAACAATCGTCTTCTATGAGCATAATTCAGTAAATGATTCGTCATTAATCTCCAACTGGGTGTTTAATGGCTCATCAACAACTTGAACTCTTCTGAGAGATTTCTATATACTCCGCATAGGTTCTTGCGATGCATTCTATTTCAACTCTTCTTCTGGGCTAAGGAAGCTCATAAAGGGTTGGCCTCTTAGTATAACACTTAGGACTAGGTTTGTCTATGAGGCGCTTATCGGAAGAAGGACTGTTTAGACTTGGTGGTAAGAATGTCATCACGATAGGCCTTTTTGCCAAAGTTCATTTACCAACTTTGGATATACTTTGATGTTGGTATTTGTAAGTGAGAGAGAATAAAGTGCTTTTAGATCTTTAATTTGTATGGTCAGGAGAGTGTGTTGGGAAAGTGTTTGTATATGCTGCAATCGTAGGATCAACATACTCTTATATTTTACGATTAGGATGTCAATCGTAGGAACTCTACGATTGAGACAGTGAGGCAAATTCGATTGGCAGTCGTAAAGTTTAGGGACTCTACGAAAAAGAATGAAAATTTATTTGGTTCATCAGCTACAGAGGTTTGGGACTCTGTCACTGGGAAAGGACTGTTTCGATAAAACGGAGTATCAACCCAAGAATCATTGAAGCTTCTCACAATACTTGAAGAATTGTAGGTGGATAATTCATCATGTAGTATTGTTAAATGAAGTGCCTTTTATTTTAAGAACTTAAGATGAATAGCTGATGGTCAGCTTCTGAGTATACTGGAGAATTCTTGGTCCAGTACTTTTAAATGTTTGTTCCTGGTTCAAAAGAACTTAGTAGTAGAGTACTAGTGCTATTGGAATGGTCATCAGAGATGTAAGGAAGGTTGAACTGTCTTCTGAGCTCATCTCTGAATATAGCAATGAATTCCACTTCTTCTTCTCCTTTAGTTTATTCATCATGCAACTTCATGATCTTCATATCCTTATTTATTCTTACCTTAGCATCAGGTTCAGTTGCCTTAATTGTTTGAGAGATCTGAAAGATTTTGCTTCAATGTGTTCCTTCCTCAATTTGAGCATTGCTAGGCTTAGTAGATTATTGTTCCCCCAAAGTTGATACTTCCATCTTAGAGGTAGATGGGCTAACTTCTGTATATAGATCTTTGCAAGGTTGCCTTACACTTCTCCTTCTAGCTGGAATCTTCTGTACGGATCTGATATCCTCATGGGTGGATTAGCTTCATTGGATCATAGAGGACTGGTTACTTTACGATTTGCTACGAATGTGGGATCTAGTATTGAGATTTCAGCATCTTCTGCATTCGTAGAGTTTCCACTCTACTACTTATACTTCACCATCATTGTCAGATGGTCATGGATATGATCTCTCTTCTTGATCCTCTTGAGCTGAGATGCTTTGCATGGATAAGCTTGGAAGTTTTCATACTTCTTGACATGAAATGAAGACTTCCATATTTGATGAATCATGAAGATCATACTATGGATGTTAGGATCCCATAATATGTTCATCAGATTTCTTCAACTTCAGAGACACAATGTCTTCAAGAGCGAGCTCTGGCCTTGGATGTTCTTTGAATGGGAGCATAGCTGAGGGATTTTTATGTTGTAGCTTGGTAGGAGCATGGTGACTGAGTTTCAGCCTTTCTTAGTCAAGTTCAGATAGCACCAAGTACCTGCAGGTTAAATGATTTTCTATTTTGGTACCATTACTATTTGGGTCCTGCTAAGTTAGTTTTATCAAAAGCTCTAGTAATTCAGACTTTTTGGATTTCCAATATGTATAGAGATAAGCATTAACAATCATGAAGCATGTACACATGTAAATGATAACAGTTATAAAACATGATTGTGAGTGTGTGTATGGTTTAAGCAATCAAGATCAGCTCTATAGTTTGCATCTAGTTGGTTCGTAGAGTTGACCAGACTCCAAAAACCTCCAAGATACAACTGTAAAGTTGATCACACTATGTGCTTTATCAAAAACACAAAACATTGATTTGTATGTATTTCTTGACATACATACCTATCTTCCAAAACAGTTGAATCAACTTAAGGATCTTAGATTTTAATTTACTCAAGGCATGCATCATATATCTTCCAAAAAATTAATTTTCAACCTCAAACATAGGTGGAGAGAGTTTTTCGACGAACAGTTTTCACCCTCAGATGTATTTCTCTCTTTTCCCTTTTTGAGGAATAGATTGATCTTTTGATAGAGCACTGTTATAACACATAAGGTACCATACTATGCACAATATCTTAACGTTAACGCATAAGAAATCCCTATACAGGGTTGTTCATTTCAGTTTGACATCAGAGTCTGCACCAAAGGAAGTTTGGTTTGGATAATTCAATAAGGGTTTTGAAATTTAGAACGTTCATCAACTATGGACTAGTCAAACCAGTTAAGGGTTCGCTAGTCTAATAAGGTTCAACAATAAATGATAATTAAATTGAATAAAAATCTTAAGAGGTATACAATAGAACAAGTATTGTATAACAGAATCACACTTTGAAATGATAGATAATCTTTAATATAACAAACTGAACTTGATTTATAAACTTGAATAATGATAACAAGTAGGGTTAGGAAACTTGCCTCGTGCGTAGGCTAAACGATTACTACTTTCGTTCACCACAAATCCTACACACATACCATATGTATTCACGACATTCATTAGTTATATTTTCACTTAATTATTTAATATAAACTCCACTTTATTTAACAAACCATTACCCTTCTAATTTAATTACTTAATTAAATTAGAATATTTTCATTCTCTTACTATTATTACACTCGAATAAATTATTTCATAATATTTTTCATTGAATATTTATTTTATTCCATAAATATCTCAATTAAAATATTTACTTTATTTTATAAATATTTTAATAATAATTTTCATCGAATATTTATTTTATTCCATAAATATCTCAATTAAAATATTTAATTTCTTTATAAATATTTTAATAATAATTTTCATCAAATATTTATTTTATTCCATAATATCTCAATTAAAATATTTAATTTATTTTATAAATATTTTAATAATAATTTTCATCGAATATTTTTTTTTTTATCGCTGTATGGTAATTTAGTTTGGTAACATATCCGGGCAAGGGTTATCGAGCTCATTTTCCGATTCTTAGATTCTCATATTCATGAACATAACAAGGCCAAATTAGGCCAAAAATCTATCACAAGTAAAATTATACGTTCTGTGAAGAACATAGAATATGGCCATAACTTCCAATTAGTTTATTTTTACATGAATTTAGACATATCCAAACACTGTAATACACATATAACTACTACTCAACCCTTCTAGCATGATTTTAACATGTTAAAACACATAATTTGTAGAATCAACACATGTAATTTAACTGTTCTTGATGTTCTTGAAAGTTTTGAAAACTAAACATGTAAATCAATACTACGGGTTCGTTATAACACCGAATCCGTTCATTTGAAGTTTGGTCTCTTCGTTTTAATATACATAATCCATTACAAGCATAAATTTATGATATAACCTATGATAGACGTATCAAATTTGGTACGTAAAGCCATATGACCATATTTTATACTCTGTAATTTTGTAGTAACAATATACGACATGTTTTATGCAACTGATGATATGGTTTATACAATATATATAATCAAATACGATATGATAACATCTTATTACATGTATCAACACATAATCCATACTCTTTATAATTATAGAGACTTTAACAAAACGTGAAGCCATTTTCTTATAAAACTTAAACAATCGTAAAAATAGAAATTGGGCTAAAGGAATTACTCAGAGTATAAAGTGTAGACTAAGAGAGCCTTGATGATCCTTTCTCAGTTATTAGATCAATCACACACACTCACAATTTCTCTCAACTTCACAACTTCTCTCTATAATTTGCTTTGAACACTTAGAAAACAGGAGGGAGAATAATACGAACTATGCGTGCATAAGTGAAAATCATACATTAACCAAAACGATATTCATGTCAATATGTCTATAAGCATAATGAATCCTAATACACATGCTTGAATGGTCATAACATACTTTACTCATTACTTGATGATATTAGCTTCCTCATTCTAACTTTCTTTGAATCTAACACTAAGTTAACTTAGCATATTCAAGGCATCTTAACATGTAACTCTCATGCATTTACAACATATATCCAAGCCACATACATGCTCAAAATGGTCAGAACTTACTAGATAAAAGTCTTGGTCAAGTTCTCTTTGAAAAGCATTAATTTATTTATCTTTGAAATAGTCTAATCTTTCAATCATGTATGCTAGTGTGTTTAATCACTTTAGTCTTGTATTTCATGTCAATATAAACCATATTATCATGTTCATAAAGTCAAAATGCTCACATGATGTGTTCGTGACAAAGTTCACTTTTGAACTCACAAACTTCTTTTCAAGACCACAAGTGTTGTGTCCATCATTGCTATACTTGTTCATACTACATGCATGTGCTTATGTGTGCATGTTAAAATAGTTTACAAGCTTGCTCTACTATGTACTAACAAGTTAGCATGAATTAGAAACAAAACAGAAAACATCAGAGCTGGTGCAGGACTAGCGTAGCTGCGCTTCACCCTAGTTCAATTAGGGCACATCTGCGTCATGCCAGAAACAAAAGCGAGTTTGGAGTTCTGTTAATTTATTGCATTGTACTCTAATACAAATAGGGTTGATTCGCCAAGATCTCGCATGAGAGGCGATAGAAGTAGACTCATTTGCAGTTCAACAATCCATCATGCAAAATCCTTACAAACAATGCTTCTAACATAACCTAACACACTTATAAGCATATAAAACACTAAGAAACATAACCCAAATCAACTAACAACCAAATCATGCTTAATTCAAAGAATCTTAACAAAAATCAACTAATAACATAATTTGGGATTTTCATACCTCTTGAGGCAATTGAGTTACAATACTCTCACTCCTTACAAGCTCCTTAGCAACTAATTCTCAGCAATTGCAATAAGGAAGGTGAAGGTATTATTTATAGGAGATTGATTATCTAGACAATGTCATTACCTCACAATTCAAACCATTGGCTTTCAAGAATTACCCAAGGGTTAAGAGAGAGTTGGTGAATCACTCATGAATCCCACTCCCCATCCACTAATTTCTCTATGTTTGATGAATTTGAGATGAAGGTAGGCTAGGCTTGCTAGCATTTCACGTGGGAAAAATGAATGGGACTCTTATTATGGGACAAGAAATCCCAGCATTTGCAAAAAATGAAATGTAATTCACCCTTGGCTTATACCATATATACATAATATAAACTTTGGTTATAAATTATGTATACACAATTCATTTCATATAACATAGGTTATAATAATTTAAAGGGCATACAATGTATTTCTTAATTACAAGTATCAAGTAGTGCACATATATATAATTCATGTACATTTTCTATTACCACCAAATACCATTGTGCATTACTTGCACAATTAATCAAGTAAATAAAATCATATTATATAAATTATTAATTAATTATTATTTATTCATAATAATTATAAATCAACATATTATCAATTAGTTACTCATAATTACATTTAATCAATATGTTCCACTCTTGATACTATATTCAAATAAATTTAATATTTAATTAATACTCTTATCAAGTTTTTGATATTAAAATCTTAGGGTTAGTCCACTAATTTAAATCAACTATTAGTGACTCCCTTTCATCATTTCGTAAATTCACATAACCACATAAGGTTTAAATAAACTCACAAAACTAACTCATAAAAATTAAATCACATATTTAATTAATAAGGAGTTTAAAATTCATCGTCGTTACATCCCTCCCCCCTTATAAAAATTCCGTCCTCGGAATTGTAAAAATAAGGTTACTCAAATAAAAACGGATAATTCGCTCTCATTTTCTCTTCTAGCTCCCACGCAGCTTCTTCTACTACGTGATTCCTCCAGAGAATCTTAACGGAATGGATAATCTTATTCCTCAACTTCTGTTCCTTACTATCTAGTATTTGGACAGGAACTTCCTCATACGATAAGTCTTTCTCGACTTGGTTAACCAATCGATTTCTAAAATCACATCAAAGGCAAATATTTTCAAAGAGATAATATCGACAGGTAACGTGAAAGTGTCGATTTGAATCAACAAGATTTATAAACAGTGGAGGTAACGAAGGTTTCTCCCAACAGGGTTTCAATAGATAAATCAAAGTCTAACTTCTCCGGAGACAAATTTAAACATTGAACACAACTAGGTGAAATAAAAGAGTGAGTAGAACCGGTATCTAACACGGTATAGACTTCACAAGAGCTTATGATTAACTTACTTGTGATAATTTTATTCAGGTTCCTCGTCACGAGAAAAAAAACGCTCTCTCTTAAATTACCGGCTTTGGCTTTTCTGGGACATCCTTTGGAAGCACTATCCCAGTTGGACTTGACTTCACCATATGACAAAATCGAGCTAGGTGACCTTCTCTTCTGCAATTAAAACACGCTTTGGATTGTTGCGTACAGTTTGGATGGATGTGTCCCTCTTGTCAGCATTTGAAACATACGATCGATGGGCGTTCTTCTCCCTTTGAAACGGGTGATGGTGCCGACGTCTTCACGTCATTGTTGAACCTTCTCTTCTTAAAATGTCCATTCTTATTATCTTGGCCATTATTACCACCGAAATGGTTACCATTCTTGGCATGATAATATTCCCCACGATGGTTATCGTTGTTCCGATGACCGTTGCCACCGGTATGATTATTATCGTGTTGTTGGTCGTTGCCTTTTGGTTGTCTTTGACACATTATCGGCGCTCAATAAGCGAGCCCTATTCACAACATATCCGAATATAAACAAAGTTTGTGAGAAATGAGGTATTGACGTATATCGGGTTTCAAACCTAGCAAAAATATTCGCGTTATTCGTTCCTCATTATCGACCAAATGGGATGCAAACTGGGATAACTCTGTAAACTTAGCCTCATACTGCGACAAGGTCACATTATTTTGCTCCAAGTTGATGAATTCTACCTCCTTCATGTGACGAATACTTTCAGGAAAGTACTTGTCGTTGAATAATTCTTGGAACTTCTCCCAAGACATCTTGAGTCGTGCGGAAATTTGAGTCGTTTCTGATTCCCACCAATGATCTCCTTCTTCACGTAACATAAAGGTGGCGAATGGAACCTTTTTGCTCCTCTGAGCATTCAAGGCGTCAAATATCTTGGTGTCTGCTTTATCCATGTCTCGCCTTAAGTTGTTCGGCTTTCCCAAAAACTCCCGGTGGTCGGCTCCTTGAAGCTGCTTAGCGGTGACCAACCGTGGGTTACCATTGTTTCCACCTACATTATGGACAGGAGCTGCCTTCGCCTATTGTTGCATGAATTGCTCCTTAAACTGCTTAGCGGTGACAGTCCGAGATTTATCAGTATTTCTACCATTTTGGGAATGAGCGCCTTCTTTGTTGTTGCATGAATTGCATAAAGCCTCTGACCATCCCATCATTCATCATTTCATCGGTGTTATTGTTTTCATGAGGAGTATTATCCTCTAGTTGCACATTATCCTGATTATTGATCTGTGGAGACTCAACGGTCTCCTGTGCTCCATTGTTAATCTCAACATTCTCGGATGCCATTTTCAAACGATGCCATAAAACAAGGGTTAATTAACATATCACATATTATCCCTATACTTTGACCGACCAATTAAATACCAAATAAACTTAGGTAGGTCATACTAGTGAAAGAATTCCCGTCTCTCCCTCCTAGTTCTTATCTCACATCTTAGCCAGGATCATATCCCTAAGTTTTGATACTGTTGTGGCGCCCCAAAATTAGGTATACATCACCCATCTTGGATCGCCGGATACATGGCATGTAATTCAAATACAACTTACTAATACCTTTGTAGGTGTACAATACGACTAAACATAAACTGTGAGTTTGAATACAAATATTGTCTACTAGAGATTATACAAACTCAAAAGGAGTCCTCATTACAATTATTATCACACTATTTCACAAAATAGTGAGGACTACTAATGCACCATCTAGGACCATCACTCTGTTTCCCGACTTAGTCCATTTCGTTCTCATTTCACAAGAGAAAACGGTGAAAGAAAGGGTGAGCTCAACTAGCCCAGAAGAAATATTATGACTAAGATAATGCGAGAATAATTTATCGTTAGCCTTCAACAATGTTAAAGCGATAAAATATAATAAATATCAAGTTTAAGCTGCATTGAACAAGCAATCCATTAAAAAAAGAGTCAAGTAGAGAATGGAATCTACTATCTTTTATGATTTAAAAAGTTTTTCATCACTTTTATCATTTGAGACTCAACTCAATAAATAATCCACATCATTAAATCATCCACACTTTCTGGGCCAAGGATATTCTTTAGTATCACGACCACGAATTATCCATGCACTCACAGGCCAAAGATAATCGTGTTTTCATCAATGGTCCCGATCATGCCATAAAAAAATTCATCTTTGCTCCTTGGTGAAGAGAATCCATAGCCATAATCATACCAAAAGCGTCCATCAATGCACTACGGGCCAATGAGGACTTTTAATTTTCACATCATTTGTAACATTACGGTCATGATTACACCGCATAATCCCTGGTCATAACCATACCAAGTCCATCTATGCACTACAGGCCACAGATGACTTTCAGCATAATATAAACATGAGGATGATAACAATGATATAAGAATTCAATAAAACAAGTTCAAGAATTAATTTATCCATGAACCAAAAACTTCCAAATTGTCAACATGATACTGTTTTGTAGAGTAAAATTCAAGAATGCTCGGAAGAATATTTCCATGGAAAGATCTTGGATGAAGCGCAAATATCAAGGATATTCCACTAATTTCATGGAGTATAGAAGTCAAAATTTTAATCATTGAGTATAATACCGAATGGAATAACAAAGATATCATCATGCATGCGGTACTTACATGTAATCGTTATTCAACAAAATAATAATAACGGAACCGGTCGGTGAAATTCACATGCACGGGATGTTCCAACGAGAATAATAAATGCGGAATAATAAATGATGGAACCCGGTCAGGTGTATATAGCATGCATGAGGATATTAAACGAGAATAATAAAGACGGAATAATAAAAATGGAACCGGTCGGCGTATATACATGAGCGAGATATTTTGACAGAATAATAAAACGGACTAATAGAAGAATGTCACCAAGTATAGGGTAGCCAGCGTATCTGAGTTATTCAACGAACAATAATGAAATGGAATAATGAAGTTCTCTTCTTGAATACAAAAGAATAATATCCCTTACAGTAAAATAATATTTGATATAAGAGTAGTGAAGTAGCAAAAAACTTTTCTTCTATCTCTCTCTGTAGTCTCTATATAGTTTCTCTCTCTAGAGTTCAATTGAATTCGTAAGAAAATAATGAAGGAATGAGCTTCTATTTATAGGAAAATGGAATGCATAGTAACTAATCCATGAGCGGTCCAGATTGATTTACTTTAATCGACGGTCCATATTTAAAGAAAAATCTTTTAAATAAAATAAAATATATTCTATTTATATAAAAGATTTTTACTATGCAAACACTACTATCTTGAAGGCACTATGTAAAACACTATACATAATAAAATATAATATATTATATTCATAGAATAACTTTAATAAAGTATTACATTTTATATAAAAAGATTTTACTATGAAAAACACTATGCATAATAGAATATAATATATTTAAAGAAAAATCTTTTAAATAAAATAAAATATATTCTATTTATATAAAAAGATTTTTACTATGCAAACACTATCTTGAACACTTATGCAAAACACTATACATAATAAAATATAATATATTATATTCATAGAATAACTTTAATAAAGTATTACATTTTTTATATAAAAGATTTTACTATGCAAAATACTATGCATAATAGAATATAATATATTCTATTTATAGAATAACTTTAATAAAGTATTATGTTTTATATAAAAAGATGTTTCTATTTTATTACTGAATAAAACAAAACTTCTAAATCAACAATAATTGAATCAAATAATGTGAGATATTATAAAGCAACTATTGTAGCAATAATTGAACAAAAGCGAGTGACTTCTCACATAAATATCAATAATCAATACCAGGTATTGCTACTATGCAACAACGTGTATTCTTTGTACTTTTACTACTGAAGTAGTTCAACAAAGTATCAAGCAGTAAAACTTTCGCCGTTATTTTCAATAAATATTTTTGTCGTTTTCTCAATCCGGACAATAATTCCGTTAATAAGGGTCCACCAATGATTGTGTAAATAAATGCGAAAATTTCCTGTTTAAAACGAATATTTCCCGACCAATCGAATATAATATGACAACTTGCATACTTGCAAAATTTATAAATACTACCCACAACTATAACATTATATCAAATCCACACCATAATATAAAAAAAATATTTCGGGAAATTTAAATCTTTATTTATAAAATCTGGGGTCTCACACACTTGGCCACCAAGTAAGGGTGGTGGCCAAGTAAACTTGGTGGCTAAGTTGTTAAGGAGGTGGGAATAGTGACTTTAGGGGCAAAATGACCTAGCTTTGGTTTTCTATAAATAGAAAGCTAATTTTTCATTTTCTAGGATTTTGAAAATCCTATAACTTGAGAGAGAGAGAGAGAGAGCTCGATTGGGAGAGGAGAAGGAAGAGAATGATCATGAATGCTCGAATCAAAAGTGATCGAGAAATAGAAAAGCTCGCAAATCGCTGGCTTTGTATAACGGAAGAGAAATAAAGAAGAATAGTAATCCGAACCCTAGTTTCTTCTAATATTTTCTTTAAGTTTAATATGTTTAAAACATAACTTAATGAGAATAAGGAGTAAAAGATATTGAGAATGATTTCATATGGTTGAAATCGTAAGAAAATGAAGAAATAAAAATAATAAATTTAGTTTATAAATTTCTTAAGCAAGTATAAGATTAAATGAGGATTTTGAAGCGATCCGAATGAATATTATGAACGAGTAGGTGAATTAAGTAAGGAATGGTGTTCTATAACATCAAATTCCAAGAAAAAGTGTAATCGTAATCCAAAATATCGATTAAAAATGAAGAACGAACGAAGAACGCGAAAAACATAAAGAACGTTGTTGATGGACAAATTTAAAACCATCGTAGTATAAATGTTGTTGATGGAAAAGTTTAAAACCATCGCGTATAAGTTAGATGCTTATTTCTTGGTTAGGAACGTTAGAAACGTTCATGAAGAACAGATTAAAACTAAGCTATAACGAAGTTATGGCAAAATTTTCGTAAAAGATGAACGAGAATTAAAAAGTTTGTAAATGAACCCGAATGTGTAGGGTTTCATAAGAATGTAAGAGAACGTAGAAAACGTGAGTCGTGGACTCAAGAATGAACAAATTTTGAGTTCGGATGACCGAATTACGGACGAACGAATGAAGAACGTTAATAACGTAAAAATGAACGAAGAGTGAAGATTAAGCCAATTGAATTGTATGTTAACGGATTCAGAACGAAGTTCTGTTTAAGAGGAATCGAAGTATGTAAGATAAGGAAGGAAATGGCTTTGGAATGATATCATTCCGAGTTATAATGAAGAAGTTATGAGGTTTCGAAATAAGCGTCTCAAGCTTGTAAAAGACTTAGAAAAATTTTCTAGGTTTCATGCTCGGTATTGCAGTACTGAGTTTGTGCCTTGAGGCCGGCGCCACAATGTGAGATCTACCATAATCTTCTAGAGAGATGGCCTTGCCATTGTGAGAGATAACAAAGGACTTGGTCTTATGGCCTTGACCGGGAAGAGAGGAGAGAAGAAGAGGTCGTGCCGCAGTGACGTAAGAGGAAAGGAAAGAACCTGGCATGTACTTGGCAGATACGGCAGAGCAATCTTAGAAATGAGATTTTTATTTCTCTAGTACTGGGGGATGTGCAAGAAAAAAGTATGAACATGTAGTTCAATTAATATAACACTTAATCAAGTGTTTTAAACCTTTAATAAAGGTTGAACGAAAAGATTTAAATGAGATTAAAAGATAAAGAATGTGGATATGAGTTACGGAACCGATGTCCGGGGACCGTAGTCGCGACAAACAAACGTGAGGGATTACTATGATTGGGAATTCCCTAGACGTTGGTTGATGAAGGTAATGAATAACATTCCGATGTTAAGTCATGGTAATGAGAGATGAATGTAAAGCATTTATACGATGTGAACACAACGTTGTTGCGATGAACTATCGGTCTTAGCATTCAACGGATTGTATGGCTTTGACATTAAGAAAGAATAATGAACATGGGGTTGGATGGATAACGATGAATGCAATTGAAACCTTGAGTAAAGGTTGAGTGTACGCGAATATTAAACGGGTAGAACCTATACTTTGTGTAGGGTTTGACCGTTAGGTAATGAAGAATGTTGATTAACCGTGAACGATGAAGAAATTGAGTTGAAGATAATAATGTATAATGTTAAGAAGCCGAGTTAATATGTATAACTTAGATAAACGTTCCGAGTTGAAGGAACTGGACGTTGTAGGGTATGAATAAATTCCTATGAAATGTTTAATGCTATGACCTCATAGTATTGACATTGAGTGATCGTTCTGAGTATACAAAAGACTATATGACTTAGACGATAAAGAATGAATCCTGAGGTATGGCAATTACTTGCCAGAAAGCCAAAAGAAATAAGAAATTAACTTAACGAACATTATAATTGAATAATTTGTATAAGTTAAGAGAAAGTTAGG
Organism: Panax ginseng; assembly: GCA_020205605.1. Classification (NCBI taxonomy): domain Eukaryota; kingdom Viridiplantae; phylum Streptophyta; class Magnoliopsida; order Apiales; family Araliaceae; genus Panax; species Panax ginseng. Next base: position 46,339,653 of record CM035136.1, read on the forward strand.
TTGTGGTACAATCATAACCTTTGATGGTTGACATATAGGAGCTGGGCTAAACAATTCCTTCAGAGAGCGAAGGTATATCTGAATCGTGTAACCGATCTAACTCCTTTGTGATGGCGGTGTAGATGAGACAGGGAACTTGTTTGTTGGTTGTTTATGGAAACCACTCGAGTACCATATGGACTACTAGTAGAGAAGCGATGTGTCTTGAGTCCTAGAGAAGTATCTGAAGAAGATAAGAATGTGAATCATCAAAGATGATGAGCGTGTTGAAATAAGACATCTCAGTATGTCATGAAACCGTAAACCCGGTAATGAAAGTTAGTCGGCGTAAAAATTATATTGCAAGAACGCGAACCTTAAGAAGTAAAGTTAAGTAAACCAATGTGTAAGTCAAGTATATGACTAATTGGTGTATTTGTTATTTCCTTATGTGTTATAGGATTGGAATGAAGCGGTTCGGGCGTAAGTATGTAGTGTCTTGTAAAGGCAAGTTTCTAACTTCATTCATATTTTAAATGAATGCTAGTTTCTAAAACTTCTCAGATGTTGAACTTGAGAAGTTATGTCTATGTGCGAATATGTGATATTTGTACAAGGTGGTAGAACGTATGAGGCCTTATGCCACAATGTGAACACTTCGGTGTTTCTGTGAGATGAACTGTTCTATGTTTGAATTGTTCAATAAAAGAATGTTCTGTTTATACATGAACCGTTATTGTTAAGTATGTGCTATTGATTCTAGCCAGACAGAATGTGCATGAAAGAGAGTAGAGAATGAAAGTATTTCAAAGTGCATGTAACTAATGTTTTAAGATGATAGGAATCAAGTCTATTCCTATTATTCAAAAGCCGCCGTAACCTTTGTTCGATTATTGAAGTGCGAAAAGAATGTTTAAATTCTTAAAGTTGTTTGTTTAACTTCATTATGACTTCTTTGGGCAATTGAATGCTCACACTTGCTTTAAATGAAAAATATTTTAGCGAACGATGTTAGAAGAACTTAAGGATCCCGTATAGATCAAAGTCGACCAAGTATCGAGATGAAGTGTCATTCGAGAATGAATGAATGGCGAGAAGATCAAGTGAAGACTTGTAATGTAGAAAGATGAAAATTAAACTATAGACTAGTTTAATGAACTGTATGTATCCTTGGTGGCGGATAAAAGTCACTCTTGTAACATGAAAGGAATAATGTAATTATCATTATTCGTAATGAGAAAGGTTATAAGGTTTTAGAACCTGGGAATTCAGAATGTATGTTATTATATTTCAGTATATAATGATGTATGTTGGATGAATGATGTACTCGTGATGTACGAAATCTGGGTGTGAAGATAGACCGGATTTCGGGGCGTTACATCTATACTCCATGAAATTAGTAGAATATCCTTGATATTTGCGCTTCATCCAGTATCTTTTCATGGAAATATTCTTCTGAGCATTCTTGAATTTTACTCTACATAGAAGTATCATGTTGACAATTTGGACGTTGTTGGTTCTTGGACAAATTAATTCTTGAACTTGTTTTATTGAATTCTTATATCATTGTCATCATCCTCATGTTTTATATTTTTTGAAAGTCATCTCGTGGCTGTAGTGCATAGATGGACTTGGTATGATTATGACCGAGGATTATTCGGTGTAATCATATTAGTAATGTTACAAATGATGTGGTAAAAGTCCTCATTGGCCCGTAGTGAATTGATGGACAGTTGTTGGAATAATCATGACCATTGATGAATACACGATCATCCTTGGCCCGTAGTGCATGGATAATTTATGGTCGTGATACTAAAGAATATCCTTGGCCGTAGTGCAGGGGTGATTCGATGATGTGGATTATTTATTAAGCTGAGTCTCAGTGATAAAAGTGATGAAAAACCTTTTAAATCATAAAAGATAATATATTTTATTCTCTACTTGGCTCTTTTAATGGATTGCTTGTTCCACTACAGTTAAACTTGATGTCTATTGTATTTTATCAGTTTAACATTGTTGGAGGCTAATGATAATTTATTCTGTATTATCTTAGTCATAATATTTCTTGCTGGGCTAGTTGAGCTCACCTTTTCTTTCCTTTATTACATTAGGGAAATTAGAGCGTAATTTGGAGCGAGTCGGGGAACGGAGTGATGGTCCGGATGATAGTATTAGCTAGTTGTCCTCACTATTATGTTAAATAGTGTGACAATAAATGTAATGAGGACTTATTCTGAGTGTGGATATTGTCTAATAGACAATATTTGTATTTAAACTCACAGCATATGTTTTGTCGTATTTTACACGACTGTTGTATTATTAGTTTGTATTTAAATTTTGTACCATGTATTTGGCGACTCAAGATGGGTGATGTATACCTATTTTAGGGGCGTCACATTTTCTCTCTCTTTTTCTCTCGATATATTGGGCGTATTCTTGTGAGTATTTTAATACTTTGAGTGTTGCTATACGGTGCAAGTTCAAGTCATAGCTTATATCCGGTGTTTCAACTAGAAGTACTATTCTTTCGAGGTAAGGGATGTTATTTTCTTTTTAAATGATATTATTTTCTTCAATATCATTATGCCGAAATATTGGTTTGAACTTTTAATCAAATTTGGAACTTTTTTTGTGTTGGGGTTCTTATTCACGATACGACATTATTCACGATATCTGACTATTATTTGAATATGGCACTATTCATCAAAAAAATAAAATTTTTCCTTTTCGTCCAAAATATCTATTATGGATACTAGCTTTGATTGTATCCATGTTTTGTTCATTCTTGAATTTTACACCACTATGATTATTTATGAGTTATTTTTTGACATGAAATAGCTGAAATACGAATCCTTAATATTTATTATTTTGTTTCACTGGATTCGTTTTCTTTAAAATATTTTTCATCATCCTCAGTCCTAAATGATGATATTATTGAATATCTTTAGCCTGTAGTGCAAAGATTAATTATTATATAATGAATATCTTTGGCCCGTAGTGCAAAGATGAACAGGTGTTGAGATGAACATGACCAACTGATGAATATCTTTGGCCTGTAGTGAAAAGATGAATATTTGATTCAAGATATATATTGATTGATGTTACAGGGATAAAATATTGATGATGAAATTTTAAATTCATAGATATTAGTAGATTCATTCTCTACGTAACTCTTCTATGAATTATTATTTTCGCTGCGAATATTGATCTAAAACTTGTTGTCTATTGTATTTTATCAGATTTTTCCCTGTTGAAGACTAACGATAATTTGTTCTATATTATCTTAGTCATAATATTCTTCTTTGGGCTACTTGAGCTCACCCTTTTCCTTTTTTGTTCCATTTTCTTCTCGGAGGCGAGAATGTAGCGAAGTACTAGTCGGGGTATGGAATGATGATTATAGAAGTTGTTTAGTAGTCCTCACCATTTTTGTAAAATAATGTATCAATAATTGTGATGAGGATTTATTTGGGTATGGATATTGTCTAGAAGACAATATTTGTATTTAAACTCACAGTTTTTATGATGTATTAATAAAGTTATAGTTATTTCTGTACCATATTATTGACGACCTAAAATGGGTGATGTATACCTATTTTGGAGGCGTCACAATTGTTATCAGAGCTTAGGGATATGATCTTTGGCGGAGATCGGGGAATAGAACTAGGAGGGGAGAGACGAGTAAATCCTTCGCTAGTGTGTCCTACCTAAGCTTATTTGTTAGTTGGTCAATATATAGGGATATTATGTGATATGTTGATTTCCTTAATTAACCCTTATTTTATGGCGTGATTTGAGAATGTCGATTGAGAATGTTAACGATGGAGTAAATGAGACCGTGGAGCGCTTTATACTCACCAACGAGGAGAACGTGCAACAGCCAGTGGCAATGTTCCTCCTATGAACAACACACCAATGAAAGCGAGATGATGAGCGATGGGATGTTTAGAAGCTTTTTTGTTAGTTCATGCAAAATCAAGCGAGGGAGACTCATGTTCAAAATAAAGGATGAAATGATAGTAATTCACGGGTTGTCACAAAAGCGATTCAAAGAGTTGGAACCACCAGAATTCTGGGGAAACCCGGATCCGATTAAGGCGGAGATGTGGGTCAAACAAATTACCAAGATATTCGATGTCTTGGGATGCACGGAGGAGCGAAGGTGCCATTCGCCACCTTTATGTTTCGTAGAATGAGGCAGACATCGGTGGGAGTCGTGAAGCGTACCCATCTAGTTGCACTCAAAGATGTCTTGGGAGATGTTTCAGAAACTATTCAATGACAAGTACTTTCCTGAAAGTATTCGTCATATGAAGGAAATGGAGTTTATTAGATTGGAGCAAAACAACATGATGGTGTCCCAGTACGAGGCGAAGTTCGCGGAGTTATCCAGGTTTGCACCTCATTTAGTGGAGAATGAGGAACATATGACGCGGATGTTTCTGAGAGGTTTGAAACCCGGCATACGTCAGTATCTCATTTCTCATAAATTTTATCTCTATTCAGATGTTGTCAACAGGGCTCAATTATTAGAGCGAGATAACGAGTACGTTCAACCGAGGGACCACAACCAGGATCATACCGGAGATAGTAGTCAACAGAACAACGATAACCAGCGGAGAAAGAAAAAGACGGACAAAAATGGTAACCACTCTGGTGGTAATCATGGCCATGAGAATAGAAGAAGTGAGTCGGGAGGAGATTTTAAAAAGAGGAGATTCAATAACGACAATGTGAAGACGATAGCACCAGCAGCAACTGGTTCTAAGGGAGGAGAACGACCACCGGTCGTATGCTACAAATGCGGGAAAGAGGGACATATCAGCCCAAACTGCCCACAACAGTTCAAGGTATGCTATAATTGTGGAAAGGAAGGACATATCGCTCGAGATTGTACGGTAGCGAAACATAGTTTAGCGGGGACGGTGACTTAAAAGGCTGTCCCAGAAAAGTCAAAGTCAACGGTTCCTGGAAAAGCGTTTGTCGTGACTGGTCAAAATGCGAGGAACCCAAATGAGGTGATCACGGGTAAGCTAATCATAAATTCTTGTGAAGTTTATACATTACTAGATACCGGTGCTACCCATTCATTTATCTCTCCTACTTGTGCTCAACGTTTAAACTTGACTCTAGAGAAATTAGACTTTGATTTATCTGTGGAGACTCCGTTAGGAGAAACTTTCATCACATCCACTGTTTATAAATCTTGTTTGATCCAAGTTGGTACCATCACGTTACCTGTTGACCTTATCTCTTTAAAGATACTTGCTTTTGATGTGATTTTAAGGATTGATTGGTTAACTACTCATCATGCCAAAATTAATTGTTTTCGTAAGGTTGTTAGTTTTCATATTCCTAACCAACCTGTTGTTTGAATTCAAGCAACTAAACCATTAAAATCAATCACTGTCATATCAAGTCATAAAGTTATTCGTTTATTGAAAAACGGATGTCAAGCTTTCATAGCCCATGTTATGGATTTGAATAAAGACACATCAAATTTGAATAATATTCCTGTTGTTATTGACTTTTCTGATGTATTTCCTGAAGAACTTCCCGGTCTACCCCCGGAACGTGAAGTTGAATTCTTTATTGATCTTGAACCTGGTACAAAGCCCATTTCTAAAACCCCATATCGAATGGCTCCTATTGAATTTCAGGAGTTAAAGGTCCAACTACAAGAGTTATTGGACATTGGTTTCATTTCACCCTAGTACATCTCATTGGGGTGCTCTATTTTATTCAGTAAAGAAGAAAGGCGGGAGTATGCGACTTTGTATTGACTATGGGAATTAAACCATGTCACCATCAAGAATAGGTATCCACTACCTCGTATTGATGGCCTATTTGACCGATTATAAAGAGCACAATTCTTTTCAAAGATCGATCTTCGTTCTAGATATCATCAATTTGAAGATTAGGCGAGGATATTCAAAGACTGCTTTCGAACTTCTAATGCGGGCATTATGAATTCTTAGTCATGTCTTTCGGATTGACTAATTCTCATGCGGATTTCATGTATATGATGAACCGAGTATTCAAGGATTATTTAGATCAGTTCGTTGTTGTCTTTATTGATGACATCCTCATAAATTCCAAAAGCCGTGAAGATCATGAGCACCATTTAAAGCTGGTACTCCATAGGCTTCATGAAAACAAGCTATATGCCAAGTTGAATAATGTGAGTTCGGCGAGGAAGTAGCATTCCTTGGGCACGTGGTGTCAAAACATGGAGTATCTGTTGACCGAGCGAAGATTGAAGCAATACAAAGTTGGGAGCAAATCAAGACGGTGATCAAGTCACGTAGCTTTTTGGGGTTAGCTGGTTATTATCGGAGATTCGTGGAAGGGTTTTCTCGAATCGCTACTCCGTTTAACTCATCTGACTCGGAAGGATACAAAATTCATATGGAGCGAGGAATGCGAGAAGAATTTCCAATAGCTCAAGAGGAGACTCATTTCGACACCTGTTCTGACAATACCATCTGGTACGGATGGATTTATTATCTACAGTGATGCTTCAGGCAAAGGGTTAGGATGTGCTCTCATGCAACGTGGGAAAGTCATAGCCTATGCCTCATGACAACTTAATGAATATGAGAGGAATTATCCTACTCATGATCTAGAGTTAGCGGTGATCATTTTCACGCTTAAAGATCCGGAGGCACTATCTATACGGGGAGAAAGTGGAGATATATTCAGACCATAAAAGCCTCAAATATTTCTTCACTCAAAAAGAACTCAACATGCGGCAGCGACGTTGGCTCGAGCTATTGAAAGATTACGACCACACTATTCAATACCATCCCGGAAGCGAACGTGGTAGGCGACACATTGAGTAGAAGATCATACGCGGGAATGAGTGCAATGTTGTTAACACAAAGGCCCATTTTGTGTGATTTACAAAAGATGAGAATAGAATTCAAGACTCCGGGGACCCATGCAATGATGTCAAGTATACGTATAGAACCAACTTTAATCAAAAAAGTTAAAGTTGCTCAATCCACAGACCCGGAGCTGATGCGTATGAAGAAGAAAGTCAAGAAGGTGTTATCCCAGAGGCAATAATTGATGAAGAAGGAATACTTCGAGTTCACTCCAGACTTTGTGTTCCTAATGATTCTGAGTTAAAGTAAAAGATCATGACGGAGGCACAAAATACACCGTTTGCAATCCATCCTGGAAGTACCAAAATGTATCATGATCTTCGACATATATTTTGGTGGAACAATATGAAGAGAGAGATTGCAAAGTTTATCTTGGCGTGTTTAACTTGTCGGCGTGTAAAGGCGTAACATCAAGTGCCTAAGGGTCCATTGCAACCACTTGGGATTCGAAATGGAAGTGGGAACATATTACCATAGATTTTGTTACGGGTCTTCCCACGGTTTCTCAAGGCATAAATGCTATTTGGGTTATTGTTGATAGATTAACCAAGTCTGCACATTTCTTGCCGATACGGGAGACTTATTCCCTTGAACGTCTTGCTAGTATGTATGTAAATGAGATTGTGAGGTTGCATGGCATGCCAGTATCCATAGTTTTTGATCGTGACCCGAGATTTACTTCAAGATTTTGGGTTAGCTTGCAAAAAGCTATGGGCACGGTTCTGATTTAGTTTCGGCATACCATTCTCAAGCGGACGAACAATCGAGAGGACTATTCAAACTCTTGAAGTCTATTAAGACTACGTGTCCAGAGACTTCAAAGGAGTTGGGATAAGTATTTACCATTGGTGGAATTCTCCTACAACAATAGTTATCAGGCAAGTATAGGTGTGGCCCCATTTGAAGCATTGTATGGACGAAAGTGTCGCTCTCCAATATGTTGGGATGAGGTGGGTGAAGCAACATTGTTGGGACCCGAGTTGGTACGTATGACTACGAAAAAGATCCAAATGATTCGATAACGTATACAAATGGCACAGGATCGACAAAAGAGTTATGCCGATCTTCATCGAAAGGACGTGGAATTTAGTATTGGGAATCATGTATTGTTGCGAGTTGCTCCATGGAAGCGAGTTACAAGATTTGGGAAAAGAGGAAAGCTCAATCCACGATTTATTGGTCCATTTCAGATTCTTGACCGAGTAGGAAATGTGGCCTATAGACTCGCGTTACCTCCAAGTATGTCTCGTGTTCATAATGTTTTTCACGTGTCTGTGCTTTGTAAATATGTGAAAGACCCGAACCACGTTATTGAGTTAGAACCGGACGAGATAGCTGAAGATTTAACATACGAGGAGGTACCTGTCAAGATCTTAGATAGGAAGGAGCATGTCCTACACACAAAGGTCATACCATAAGTCAAAATTTTATGGAGGAACCATGTTATAGAGAAAATGACCTGGGAGTTGGAAACGGAAATGAAAGCGAGGTATCCTCACCTTTTTGAAACACCAGGTACATACGTCAATTTCGAGGACGAAATTTCATAAGGAGGGGAGGTTGTAAAACCCTAACTTATTATAAATAAATTTTAATTTCCTCCATTTATTATTTTGAAATAGTAAGGGTTGATTTGATTAATGTGGATACTTATGGGTAAAATACGCAAATATTTTAAATAAGCAAGTTGTTATAAAATATTCGTTTGGTCGTGGAATATTCTTCTTTGTCGGGGAATATTTACGTATGACAGTAGTGTGACCTTGTATGGCCCCCAACTGAAAGCGATTGGATGAAGAAAGCGATAAGTATAAGTTGTTTATAAATAACGGCGTAGTTATTACCATTAATCTTTGTTGAAATACTTGATGGATTAAAACACGATGCTTTGCGGTATTGCACCAATTATTGATTCTTACGTTAGAAGGCACTACTCAATAATTGTTACAAAGTAATTACTTGCTTCGATATTTTATTTTATTGATTCAATAATTGTTGCGTTGATATTTTATATTATTGTTGTTTTAATAATTGTCACTACTCAAGTATTTTCCATTATCAGACAATAATTCATATTATCCGAATAATATTATTGGATAACATTATTGGTAATGTCTAGAAAAGTTACAAAATTTGATTATAGCTTGTAAAATCGCCTGTTTGTGGATTTCGGCCAGTTTCTGTTTGGAATTTGGAAAAACTTCATTTTATAAAGTTGTAGAGAATGAAATTTCCTATGGAAAAGACATGTGGTTTGAATTTTTCTGATAAAAGGGCTATTTATTATGAATTATTGAAGTTCCGAAGTTTTGAAATAATTGATGTTTGGAAGTTTAAAATACTTTAAATAAGAAAAACGTTTTTGTTGATGGTTGGTGGGCTCATGTGTTGATAAACATGTTGGAGATCTGAATTCAAAGATTGGCGTAGAAAAATTTTAATATATATTATTATTATATTAAATTTTCTGCTTTGGTGTTCTAAGTAATTTCCTATAAATAGAGTGCTTAGGTTAGAATTGAAAATCACACCAGAAACTGAAGTTTTCTCTCTTTTTCTCTCGATATATTGAGCGTATTCTTGTGAGTATTTTAATACTTTGAGTGTTACTATACGGTTCAAGTTCAAGTCATAGCTTATATCTGGTGTTTCAACTAGAAGTACTATTCTTTCGAGGTAATGGATGTTATTTTCTTTTTAAATGATATTATTTTCTTCAATATCATTATGCCAAAATATTTGTTTGTACTTTTAATCAAATTTGGAACTTTTTGTGTCGGGGTTACTATTCACGTATACGGCACTATTCACGAATACGGCACTATTCATCGAAAAAATGAAAATTTTCCTTTTCGTCCAAAATATCTATTATGGATACTAGCTTTGATTATATCCATGTTTTGATCATTCTTGAATTTTACACCACTATGATTATTTATGAGTTATTTTTTGACATGAAATAGCTGAAATACGAATCCTTAATATTTATTCTTTTGTTTCACTGGATTCGTTTTCTTTAAAATATTTTTCATTATCCTCAGTCCTAAATGATGATATTATTGAATATCTTTGGCCTGTAGTGAAAAGATTAATGATTATATAATGAATATCTTTGGCCCGTAGTGCAAAGATGAACAGGTGTTGAGATGAACATGACCAACTGATGAATATCTTTGGCCTGTAGTGCAAAGATGAATATTTGATTCAAGATATATATTAATTGATGTTACAGGGATAAAATATTGATGATTTAAATTCATAGATATTAGTAGATTTCATTCTCTACGTAACTCAACTATGAATTATTATTTTCGCTGCGAATATTGATCTGAAACTTGTTGTCTATTGTATTTTATCAGATTTTTCCCTGTAGAAGACTAACGATAATTTGTTCTATATTATCTTAGTCATAATATTCTTTACTGGGCTAGTTGAGCTCACCCTTTCCTTTTGTTCCATTTTTCTTCTCAGGAGGCGAGAATGTAGCGAGTATGAGTCGGGGTATGGAATGATGGTTCTAGAGAGAGTTGTTTAGTAGTCCTCACCATTTTTGTAAAATAATGTATTAATAATTGTGATGAGGATTTATTTGGGTATGGATATTGTCTAGAAGACAATATTTGTATTTAAACTCACAATTTTATTATTGTATTAATAAAGTTGTAGTTGTTTCTGTACCATATTTTGAAAACTCAAAATGGGTGATGTATACCTATTTTGGTGGTGTCACACCCAATACTAAATTTCACGTCCTTTCGATGAAGATCCGCATAACACTTTTGTCGATCTTGTGCCGTTTGTATACGTTGTCGAATTATTTGGATCTTTTTCGTAGTCATACGTACCAACTCGGGAAGTCCCACCATGAAGTCCATTGTAATGTGCTCCCATTTCCATTCTGGAATCTCTAATGGTTGTAATAACCCGCTTGGTCGTTGGTGCTCTGCCTTGACTCTCTGACAAGTTAGACATCTACTTACGCATTCCACAACCTCTCTCTTCATGTTTGGCCACCAGAAGTGGTGACGCAAATCTTGGTACATCTTCGTGCTTCCTGGGTATATCGAGTATCTCGTACTGTACGCTTCTTGCAAAATCTCTTCTCTCAGTTCTGGAACTAATGGTACCCAAATTCGTCCTTCAAATCTTAGAAGTCCAGTGCTATCAATCTTGAATTTAAATTCTTCACCTTCAGTCAATCGCTTCTTGATGTTATTACAATCTTCGTCCTTTTCTTGTGCCTCTTTAACCTTATTCAATAAAGTCAGGCTCGCTGTCACTGTAAATAATTGCTCGTCGGTCTCCATCGGATACCTAATTTCCAAGTCTAGTCGTTCGAAATCTTTCACCAATTCTTCTTGAATGGTCAACTTCAATAACTTCTCTCTGCCTTTTCTACTCAAGGCATCTGCCACTACATTTGCTTTGCCTTGATGGTAAAAAATTTCACAATCGTAATCTTTGATCAATTCTAACCATCGGCGTTGCCTCATGTTTAACTCTCTCTGCGTGAAGATATACTTCAGACTCTTGTGATCTGTATATATCTCACACTTCTAGCCATACAAATAATGCCTCCAAAACTTCAAGGCAAAAACTACTGCTGCTAACTCCAGATCATGAGTCGGATATCCCTTCTCATAATCTTTTAGCTGACATGAAGCGTACAAAATGACCCTACCGTGTTGCATCAGTACACAGCCAAGACCCTTGTGTGACGCATCACTATACACTATAAATCCTCCCGTGTTGTCTGGTAAGGCCAACACAGGTGCTTGAATAAGTCTTTTCTTCAATTCTAGGAAATTTTTTTCACACTTTTCCGTCCAAACGAACTTAACTGTTTTTCTGGTAAGATTGGTCAACGGTGATGCTAATTTCAAAAAATCCTGAATAAATCTTCGGTATTATCCCGCCAATCCTAAAAAACTCTGGATTTCTGTCGGCGTCTTTGGCTGCTCCTAATTGATAACCACTTCTACCTTCGCTGGATCCACTGAAACACCATTTTTGTCGATAACGTTCCCTAAGAACTGCACTCTCTGCAACCAAAACTCACACTTGGAGAATTTTGCGTAAAACTTCTCCCTCTTTAATGTCTCCAACACTATCCGAAGATGCTCGGCATGTTCTTCCTCCGTCTCTGAATACACTAGGATGTCATCTATGAATACGACAACAAACTTATCCAAATACTGTTTGAACACTCTGTTCATCAAATCCATAAATGCTGCCGGCGCATTCGTCAATCTAAATGACATTACCAGAAACTCAAAGTGTCCATACCGAGTTCTAAATGACATCTTTGGAATGTCTTCCGGCCTCACTTTTAGTTGGTGATAACCGGTTCTCAAGTCAATCTTTGAAAAGTACTTTGCCCCTTCTTGTTGATCAAACAAATCGCCTCATCCCGGCAACGGTACTTGTTCTTAATGGTGACCTTGTTCAACTCTCGGTAGTCGATACAAAGTCTTAGCAATCCATCTTTCTTCTTTACGAATAAGACTGGTGCTCCCCACGGTGATACGCTCGGTTGAATGTATCCCTTATCTAACAACTCTTGTAATTGAGTCATTAGCTCTTTCATCTCTACCGGTGCCATATGATACGGCGCTTTGTATATCGATGTTGTCCCTGGTGCCAAATCTTTGATAAACTCAATCTCTCTATCCGGTGGCAATCCCGGAATCTCGTATGGGAAGACATTAACGAAATCCCTTACTATAGGTATCTGACTCAGTTCACCCTCGACTCGTCGAGTATCAACCACGTGAGCCAAATAACCTACACAACCCTTCCTAAGAAATCTTTGCGCTTGCACCATCGTCAGACAATGAGATTGTCTCGGCGATTTACTACCATAAAATACCACCTTCGACTTATTCGGAGTCTTAAGGTGTACACACTTCTTTTTACAGTCTATAACTGCTTCGTGAACCGATAACCAATCCATTCCAAGGATTACGTTGAACTCCCCCAAACGAATCTGTATCAAATCCACTTTGAGCTTAAATCCTCGTAATTTGGCATAACAATTCCTATGAATGTATTCTACATGAATAATTTCCTTGTTCGCTACTTCTACGTTCATAGGGTGTTTTAATTTCTCACGGGGTAAGTCTAACTGTTTAGATAATTCTTCGGAAACAAAAGAACAGGTAGCACCAGAATCAAATAACACGTATGCATCTATATCATTGATCGGAATGATACCTGACACTACGTCCTTAGATTCCACTGCATCATGTACGGTCATGTTGAACATTCGTGTCGTTGGTCTGTTGGCTTGACTAGCTAGCCCTCCAATGTTTAGCACATTGTTGTTGTTGTTGTTGTTGTTGCAGTTGCCGCTAGCTGCATCGCCCTTTTTCTTCGGGCAGTCCTTGATTTGATGGTATGTGGATCCACACGAGAAACATCCTCCCTTCTGCTTATTCGAACACTGAGGAGCCATGTGCCCCGATTGTCCACAACTATAACAAACACTCTTTCCCTTCATGCACTCGCCCGAGTGATTCCTCCAACAGTTGTTCCACTTCATACTTTTCTTGGCCTCCCCTCCGAACTTATTACCTCCAGAGGATTGACTCTCCGTCCATTTACGCTTATTGGGGTTGCTTCCTCCGCTGCTTCCCCCTTTTTGTACATCATGATCGGTCTTCTTTTCTTGTTTGAATATGGCCTCATTGCCTCCTTCGACAATGATAGCCCTTTCCAAAAGATCAGAGTAAGTCTTGATCTTCAACACAGCCACTACCTTCTGCACCCATGGTTTCAGTCCTAATTCGAACCTCCTTGCCTTCATGGCCTCCGTGTCAACCTGATGTGAAGCGAATCGGGCTAACTCGTTAAATCTCGCCGCGTCAACCTTGTTTCAGTTCTAGAAACTTAACCTCCATATCATGTTGCGTATTCTCCGAGAAGTAATTCTCGAGGAATAGCTCCTTAAATCTCTCCCAAAGAATAACTCCTTCGTCTGCTCGGACCCTATTGGCTTTCCACCAATAGTTAGCTTCGCCCTTCATCGTGAAAGTGGTAAAACTCGTCTTCTATTCTTCGGCCACTCGTGCAACCTCAAACACCTTCTCCATTTCTTCTATCCATGGCTGGGCTTCAATTGGATCCAAGGTTCCGCAGAACTCCGGTGGTCCTACCAATTTAAAGTCCTTAAAGCTAGCCAAGTGTTCATCTGTGGCCGCCTAACTCAACAAGTGGGTCTGCATTTTGTATTGCCTCGATTAATTGAGTTAACGAAGTTCTGTATTGGATCAACATTTTCCCCTCCACCATTGTTAACGGATCCTTCCGCCCTCTGATTCCGCTGAAGTCTCCTAGGCGGCATGATCTGAGGAAAGGAAGAAACAATTAGGCTTTATGTGATATGCTATTCATATTAGCATTAAGAAATTTAAGACGTCTATCAATCATTTTTTATTTAAATAAACCACTTCAATATCACAATAAAACTCGATGGATTTACCCAACCCATCACTTAAATACTCTACTTGAGTTTTCTACTAAGGTTATAACCTAGGTTTCGCATTCCTAACGTTTATATCCTAGGCTTTCATACCAACCTGTGACACCCTCGAATCCGGTTCCTCTGACCCCGGTTCGGTCATCATGACAAAATACAAACATCCACCTCTAAACAACATACGATAACTAAAATGCGGAATATAATAAAGGTACGTCGTTCATTCAAAAGGTGTTATAGTCCCAAGATTCGATAACCTTAATAAGTTCATACAAACATACCCTAAAATAATCATTAGGGTCCATATTACATAATAGTAATTTAAACTAAGCGCAAGGTAAAATCTGCTCCTTGCCACTAGTCTACATCTTTCCTATACCCTTGTCCTTCCCTGAGGTCTCGGGCTTAGCTGCAATATAGTCATGATATAGCAAGGATGAGCAACAAGTTTGTTCAACAAGTTGAAATACAACAATATGGATATATCATGATGAATGGAAAAATATCTGGCAATTGATTTAACAATATGAATATCTGACGGTTTCAACAATATGAATATCGCAAGCAAAGATAATGTTTGCTTTTAGAATAACTGCTAGTCGAATAACTTTGAACTATAACACTCCAATGGAATCAATAACTAATTGACCCTTTGGTTACTGCTACAGAATAAGTACTTGAGGGGATTAGCCTCGCGTACACTATGTATATGCATAACATTTAAATCTGCTCTGTTATATCATATATTAGATACTTGGGGTACTCCCCTATCATAAGAGGGGTGTTCTTTCAGTCTAAGAATCCTTACCATCAATTGGTTTGGATAGCTTTAATAAAACATCATAAGCTTGTCTGACCGGACAAAGGTTCATACTCTATTTACCACAGTTCAAGAATTATTGAACTTTAAATGATGTACAAGTGCAAGACTGTACAAACTCAAGTGCACTCAGTGCGAATATCAATAATATCGATGTGGAATAATTGTAAGAAAATTAAACCACTTAATAATATGCTTGGAAATAAGATTCAAGCTTAAATGAATAACTTTCAATTCAACAATATCCTACTCAATGCATTATGAGAAGGATAGGAAAACTTTCACAAACTCAAAGTTGTGTAAGTTAGGAAACTTGCAACATAATAAATTCGGATACTTGCTCAATATAATTTAGGGTAGGTTTAGGGAAACTTGCTTAACAAAACTAGGGTTCAAGGAACTTGCATAAACATATACCTATTTGCACAAAATAAAGGTAGTGCGTAAGGTTTAGATACTTGCCTGTTTGCTCAGCTACAATATAATACTAGCTTTAAATTACTTACGTTGAAACGACCTAATGTTATCAAGTCGATCATTTCAATTAGTATGTGTAAACTAATACGAGTCTACACTTAAAAGAATTAAGTCATCACATAGCATGCTTCTCAACACATTATATGACATATTAGTCAAACATTACAAAGTAAGTAATCATATAAGCATGCATCAATGCCTCAGACCAAAAACAGATCATCTTGGCAAGACTGCAGGATGATGCGACCACGCTGGTGGTTCAGGCTTAGGGATTACAGCAATACATTGTCCCTGGCCGCACTCAAGGTTGAGCTTCTACACTTCCTGACTTCAGTCCAACTCTAACATGCACCTATACATACATATTAACATATATACATGCTAGAGTTTCACCTATAACATATGACCATACTTGAATTCATTACTTCAAGTTTAACTTACAATTTATACGTCATTAAAAGGTCATGTAATCTTCATGCTTTACAATCTTGGTAATACAATACTCAGTAGTCATGCTTGTATATAGACAACACATGTATACTTTACTTACATAGTTTATATTCTAGAAATTTCCTTTTCTTTATGACTATGCGTGCATAAGTGAAAATCATACATTAACCAAATGATGTTCATGTCAATATGTCTATAAGCATAATGAATCCTAATACACATGCTTGAATGGTCATAACAAACTTTACTGATTACTTGATGATATTAGCTTCCTCATTCTAACTTTCTTTGAATTTAACACTGAGTCAACTTAGCATATTTAAGGCATCTTAACATGTAACTCTCATGCATTTACAACATATATCCAAACCACATACATGCTCAAATGGTCAGAACTTACTAGATAAAAGTCTTGGTCAAGTTCTCTTTGAAAAGCCTTAAGTTACTTATCTTTGAAATAGTCTAATCTTTCAATCATGTATGCTAGTGTGTTCAATCACTTTAGTCTTGTATTTCATGTCAATATAAACCATATTATCATGTTCATAAAGTAAAAATGCTCACGTGATGTGTTCGTGACAAAGTTCACTTTTGAACTCACAAACTTCTTTTCAAGACCACAAGTGTTGTGTCCATCATTGCTATACTTGTTCATACTACATGCATGTGTTTACGTGTGCATGTTAAAACGGTTTACAAGCTTGCCCTACTATGTACTAATAAGTTAGCATGAATCAGAAACAAAACAGAAAACATCGTAGTCGGTGTAGAGGCTGGTAATGCTACAGCACCCTAGTTCAATTAGTAGCTAATTGCACCATGCCAGAAACAAAACTTAGTTTTGAGTACTGTGGCAGCCTACTGCGCACTTAGTACAAATAGAGGCGCTAGATTCTTGGTTCGCATTAAAAGAGAAGCGCACTGTTTGAAGTTCAAAGAATCCATCATGAAAAATCCTTACAAACAATGCTTCTAACATAACCTAACACACTTATAAGCATATACAACACTAAGAAACATAACCCAAATCAACTAACAACCAATTCATGCTTAATTCAAAGAACCTTAACAAAACTCAACTAAGAACATAATTTGGGATTTTCATACCTCTTGAGGCAATTAAGTTGCAATACTCTCACTCCTTACAAGCTCCTTAGCAACTAATTCTCAGCAATTGCAATAAGGAAGGTGAAGGTATTATTTATAGGAGATTAATTATCTAGACAATGTCATTACCTCATAATTCAAACCATTGGCTTTCAAGAATGCCCAAGGGTTAAGAGAGAGTTGGTGAATCACTCATGAATCTCACTCCACATCCATTAACTGCTCTATGTTTGATGAATTTGAGATGAAGGTAATGGGGCTTGCTAGCATTTCATGTCAAAAGAAAGAATGGGACTCTTATTATGGGATAAGAAATCCCAGCATTTGCAGAAAAATGAAATGTAATGCAGCCTTAGCTTATACCATATATACATAATATAAACTTTGGTTATGTGACGCCCCTAAAACAGGTATACATCACCCATCTTGAGTCGCTAAATACATGGTACAGAATTCAAATACAACTTAATAATACAACTGTTGTGTACAATAAGACATAACATAAACTGTGAGTTTGAATACAAATATTGTCTACTAGAGAGTATACAAACTCAAAAGGAGTCCTCATTACAATTATTATCACATTACCATCACACTGTTCCCCAACTAGTCCCTGCTATGTTCTCAATTCCCAAAGAGAACAATAAAAGTAAAAGGGTGAGCTCAACTAGCCCACTAAGAAATATTATGACTAAGATAATGCAGAATAAGTTAGCATTAGCCTTCAACAGTGTTAAACTGATAAAATATAACAAACATCAAGTTTAACTGCAGCGGAACAAGCAATCCATTAGAAGAGTCAAGTAGAGAATAAAATCTACTATCTTCTATGATTTAAAAGGTTTTTCATCACTTTTATCGCTAGGACTCAGCTTAATAAATAGTCCACATCATCGAATCACCCCTGTACTACGACCAAGGATATTCTTTAGTATCACGACCACAAATTATCCATGCACTACGGGCCAAGGACATTCGTGTATTCATTAATGGTCATGATCATGCCAACAATTGTCCATCAATGCACTACGGCCAATAAGGCCTTTTACCACATCATTTGTAACATTACGGTCATAATTATGCCGAATAATCCCTGGTCATAATCATACCAAGTCCATCTATGCACACATGTGCCATGATGACTTTCAATATAATATAAACATGAGGATGATGACAATGATATAAGAATTCAATAAAAACAAGTTCAAGAATTAATTTATCTAGGAAATGATAACGTCCAAATTGTCAACATGGTACTACTTTGTAGAGTAAAATTCAAGAATGCTCAGAAGAATATTTCCATGAAAAGATACTGGATGAAGCGCAAATATCAAGGATATTCCACTAATTTCATGGAGTATAGAAGTCAAGTTTTAACCAACTGAGTATAATAAAGAATGGAATAACAAAAGAAATCACCACGAATCGATAAATCACATGAAGGTGAGTTATTCCAATGTAATAATAAAGGATGGAACCGGTCCCGCGCCAGAACGCTGAGCATGTGGGATATTAAGCGGAATAATAAATAATGGAACCAGGTCCGGCGTAAACACACATACAGGATATTCCGACAGAATAATAAAGAACGAAATATTAGAAGAATATCACCATGTATAGGGTAGCCCGCGTATACAGGTGATTCCAACAGAATAATAAATAATGGAATAACAGAAGTTCTCTTCATGAGTACAACAAATAACATCCCTTACCATAAAAGAAATTGAATATAAGAGTAGGGAAGTAGCAGAATACTTTTCTATAGGTTCTCTTGTAATTCTCTCTCTAGAGTTTCAGTGAATTCGTAAGAAATAATGAAGGAATGAGCTTCTATTTATAGAAGAATGGACTGTATAGTAACTAACTTATGAACGGTCCAGATTGATTTACTTTTAAACGAACGATCCAGATTGGTTTACTATTAAAACTTAAAACAACGGTCCATACTGATTTACTATTAAAACTTTAAACTAGCGATCCATATTGATTTACTATTATAACTTCCACCAGCGGTCCAAATTGATTTACTATTATATCCTCAACCAACGGTCTGAAAAATTAGCACATCTCCTCATGGAAAAATATTGTACCCAAAAATGATTTGGACCGAAAACAAATATATCTTACGGGTGAATAGTAACTCATGAATAGTAACTCGACACGAAAATTGTCCCAAATACCCAATTGAACAATATATCCTCCAGACATCAATTATACTAACACAAATAAGTCCAACACAATGGAACTATAAAATTCATCTTTAATCAACACGAACTTATTCATCATTAATATTATAATTCACAATATTTAACAACCGTGTCGTTCCTGTGAAAGAGGGGCTTTTAGATAGGATTTCTCCTTATTAGGCGCACAATTAGGTGACCAAACCCTCCTCGATGCCAGAACTTCTAGACATTGTCAATATTGCAAATAATAATATGAATAACTTTGTCGCCCTCAATTATTGATTTAATAATATATCATATAATGCGGATGATATCGTGAATAATAATTGAATCAATAATATGAGAGATATGATGCAAAGAATTCTCGTAGCAATAATTGAGTATAAGCGAGTGACTTCTCACATAAGCATCAAGAATCAATGGTGTACTTCTTGTAAGACTCACGATATTATTGTACTTTTACTACCGGGTAGTTCAACAGTTTTAATGGTAACACCTCCGCCATTATTTTCATAAAGTATTTTTGCCGTTTTCTCAATTCGACAATAATTCTGTTGTGGGGTCCCCCAATGATTGTGTCGTTGTACAAATGTTCCCTTTTAAAACGAATATTCCCCGACCAATCGAATATTATATAACAACTTGCGTACTTCGCAAAATTTATAAATATTAGCCACAACTATAACATTATATCAAATTAGTACCATAATATTCAAAAATATAATTCGAGAAAATTATTCTTTATTCATAAAAGTTGGAGTCTTACAACCTCCCCTTCTTATGAAATTTCATCCTCGAAATTAGGGTACATACCTGCTTTGTCGAAGAGATGAGGATACCTTGACTTCATCTCAGATTCTAACTCCCAAGTTATTTCCTCCAAATCGTGGTTTCTCCACAAAACTTTGACTTGAGGTATAACCGTGGAGCGTAGAACATGATCCTTCTTATCCATGATTTTAACAGGTAACTCTTCATACGTTAAATCTTCCTCTATCTCGTCTGGTTCTAACTCAATAATGTGGTTCGGGTCTTTCACATATTTATGTAACATAGATATGTGAAAAACATTATGAACACGAGACATACTTGGCGGTAAGGCGAGTCTATAGGCCACAATTCCCACTCCCTCAAGAATTAAAAATGGGCCAATGAATCGAGGATTGAGCTTTCCTCTCTTTCCAAATCTCGTAACTCCTTTCCATGGAGCAACACGTAACAACACATGATCTCCAATATCGAATTCTATGTCCTTTCGATGAAGATTAGCATAACTTTTTCCCATACAACGCTTCGAATGGAGCCATGCCAATACTTGCTTGATAACTGTTGTTGTAGGAAAACTCCACCAATGGTAAAAACTTGTCCCAACTTCCCTTGAAATCAAGGACACAGAGTCTTAATAGATCTTCAAGAGTTTGAATAGTCCTCTCCGACTATCAATCCGTCTGAGGATGATATGCCAAGCTAAATCGTAAATCCGTGCCCATATCTTTCTACAAACTAACCCAAAATCGTGAAATGAATCTTGGGTCTCGATCAGAAACTATGGATATTGGCTTACCATGCAGTCTTACAATCTCATTTATGTATATACGAGCAAGATGTTCAAGTGTATAAGTTTCTCGTATAGGTAAGAAATGAGCAGACTTGGTCAATCTATCAACAATGACCCAAATTGCATCTATGCCTTGAGAGACCTTGGGAAGACAAGTAACGAAATCCATGGTAATGTGCTCCCACTTCCATTCTGGAATTTCAAGTGGTTGCAATGGAACTTTTGGTACTTGATGCTCCGTCTTGACTCGTTGACAAGTTAAACACCTTGAGATAAACTCCGCTATCTCTCTATTGATATTGCTCCACCAAAATGTATGTCGAAGATCATGATACATTTTGGTACTCCTAGGATGGATTACAAACGGTGTGTTGTGTGTCTCCATCATGATTTTATACTTTAAATCAGGGTCGTTAGGAACACAAAGTCTGGAGTTGACTCGAAGTATTCCTTCTTCATCGATTCTTGCTTCCGGCATATCACCTTCTTGCACTTTCTTCCTCATACGCATCACCTCCAGGTCTGTAGCTTGAGCAGCTTTAACTTTATCAATTAAAGTCCGTTCTACTCGTATATTCGCCATCATCACATGGGTCCCTGGAGTTTTTAACTCTATCTCCATCCTTTGCAAGTCACGCAAAATGGGCCTTTGCGTTGACAATATCACACTCGTACTTGCATATGATCTTCTGCTCAATGCGTCAGCTACCACGTTCGCTTTTCCAGGATGGTATTGGATGGTATGATCATAATCTTTAAACATTTCAAGCCAACGTCGTTGTCGTATATTGAGTTCCTTTTGAGTGAAAAAATATTTGAGGCTTTTATGATCCGTAAAGATCTCCACTTTCTCCCCATACAAGTAATGCCTCCAAATTTTAAGTGCGAAGACAACAACTGCTAACTCTAGATCATGAGTAAGATAATTCCTCTCATATTCTTTGAGTTGTCTTGAGGCATAGGCTATGACTTTCCCATGTTGCATGAGAACACATCCCAACCCTTTGCTCAAGCATCACTATATAGATGACAAATCCTCCGAGCCATATGGTATTGTCGAGCAGGTCTTTGAAATGAGTCTCCTCTTGAGTTCTTGAAAACTCTTCTCACATTCTTCGCCTCCAACCGAACTTTGTATCTTTCCGAGTCGGATTGAGTTAACGGAGTAGCGATTCGAGAAAATCCTTCCACAAATCTCTCCGATAATAACCAAATTTAAGCCGAGAAGCTACGCATCTTGACCATCGATTTAGGTTGCTCCCAGCTTTGAATAGCTTCAATCTTTGTCGGGTCAACAGATATTCCATGACTTGATACTACGTGTGTAAGACCCCGAATTTTATGAAATAAAAGTATTCAATTTTTCTATTTAGTAAATGGTTAAATTGATAAAAGTTTAAAGTTAAGGGTGATATATATAAAATTTTTCAAAATACGCAAGTGGTTATAAAATATTCATTTTTGTCGGGGAATATTCGTTTAGTCGTGGAATATTCTTTTTGGCTAGGGAATATTCGCATTTACGACAACAACGACCATTTAATGGGCCCCATAATAGAATAAGCTATCCGGATGAAGAAAAATGACAAGTTTGAGTTTTTATAAATAATAACGTAATCGTTCTGAATTAACACTGTGGAAATACCCGATGGTTAAAATACACGAAGAATATGCGTGGTTGACAAGAGTAGATACCAGATTTGCATTAAAGATTTTTGAATTATTGATCCTTACGTAAGAAGGCACTACTCAATAATTGTTCTGAGAATTACTTTTCAATATTTTATTTTATTGGTTCAATAATTCTTTGCGTTGATATTTTATATTATTGTTGTTTCAATAATTGTCACCGCACAATATTTCCCATTATCGGATCAATAATTCATATTATTTGAATAATATTATTAGATAACATTATTGGCAATGTCTAGAAAGTTCTATCAAGAGAGGTTTGGTCACCTAATTATGCTGCCAAGATGGAGAAATCCTTATCGAAAGCCCCTCTTTCACAGGAAGCGCACGGTTGTTATTATTGTGATTCTATAATATTATTTGTGAATAATTAATTATTGATTTATATGATAAGGAAAGATCAAATCGGTGTTCTTACAGCTTTATTGTGGGAGTTTTAATATTTAATCCGACCGTTGGATCGTTGTGATTTTTAGATATGTTATACGTATATAAGTTGAGTATATGTTCAGAAATTTTGAACCGTTGAAAATTAACATATAATTTGTTATGAATTTTAAGAGGTGGCTGATTCAGAAATTAGGTTTATAAATGATTTTGGTGAAAAATTCTAAAATTGGGTGGGCCCCACTTTTGGTTGTTTGGGAAGATGGCTGATTTTTGGTGAGTGGAATAGTAATAGGTAAAGCCATCAGGTAACAGGTCAAGTCTGCTTCGGCGTGTTAACATTTTCCTATAAATAGAGGGCTAAGTTAGAATTAAAAATCAAACCAGAATTCATTAGTTTACTCTCTTTCTCTCTCTATATTATCGAGCGTATTTTGTGAGTATTTAGATACTTGGTGAGTTGTTATTCATCAGTGCAAGTTTCCTTCAGCATCATATCCGATATCCAGTCAAAATTATTGCTCTTTTGAGGTAGGGGATAGTAAGGGATATTAAGGAATGTTATATTCTTCATAATGATGTTATTCTTTCAATATCATTATACTGACATTGTTATGGATCTTATTGTGGAATTTCTACCTTTTTGAGTCGGGGTTACTATTCACGATATCAAGACTATTATTCACGATACTTATATACATTATTTACGTATATGACATTATTTACGATACTGTGATTTATGTAATATGAAAATGAAGTACTATTCATGAGTTACTATTCATGAGTTACTATTCTCGAGTTACTATTCACGAGTTACTATTCATGGGTACTATTCACGACAAAAATTAGTTTCTTTTTCTGACCAAATTATCGTTGATTTATGATTGTTGCTCTTGAAAATAAATACAGTTGTTGATCATATTATTTTTATTATCATATATAACATTTTTATAAACCTGATGTTGAATTTCTCTTTCACTTGAGTGTAAAGATGGGTAGATTATTGGTATGATCGTGACTATGGGTTCTCTTTGGCCAATAGTGCAAAGATGAATTGTTAACTGGTATGATCATGACCATTGAATTTATAATTGAATATCTTTAGCTTGATTAACATGGTTATAATTATTGTTTATATAAATTCTGAAATGATTATATATTTTTTTGAGATATGAATATATTTGGCCTATAGTGCAAATATGAACTGTTGATGAATATATTTGGCCTGTAGTGCAAATATGAACTATTGAGTAATATCTTTGGCTTGTAGTGCAAAGATGAATTATTGATGAATATCTTTGGCCAGAAGCAAAAAAGATGACTTGTTGTTGAATATCTTTGGCATGTAGTGCAAAAGATGACTGTTGTTGAATATCTTTACCTCAGAGTGCAAAGATGAAATGATAATGAATATCTTTAGCCTGTAGTGAAAAGATGAATTATTGATTAATATCTTTGGCTCGTAATGCAAAGATAACTTGTTGTTGAATATCTTTGGCCTGTAGTGCAAAGATGATTTGTTGATGAATATCTTTGGCTCGTAATGCAAAGATGACTTGTTGTTGAATATCTTTGGCTCTGTAGTGCAAAAAGATGACTTGTTGATGAATATCTTTGGCCCTCAGTAGTGCAAAAGATAAATTTATTAGTATGATTATGAACATGAAGCGTGATTTGGTATAACCATGATCTTTGATGTTTGGTGATATAAATTATCTTTGTCTGGATGAGAAAAGGAATTTAGAACTACAATTACGATTATGAGTTATACATGTGATTGTGGACAGGAATTGTTGATTGATGTTACAGGGATAAAACATTGTTGGTGGACTTTTAACACGGAGAAGATAATAGATTTTATGGTCTATTTGACTCTTCTAATGGATTGTTCGCTCCGCTGCAACTATGGTTGAAAAGTTTTATCATCTACCATATGTTTTAAATCTCTGATTTATTACTGATGAAGGCTATTGATAATTTAATTATCTTTAGTCATGATATTCTTTACTGGGCTAGTTGTGCTCACCCATTTGCTTCACAATTCCTTTCAGGTAATAAAAGTGTAGATGGGTCGAGCGGGGCATAACAGGGGAATAGAACGATGGTCTATAGCTGTTGAGGTTCTCCCTAAATAGTATGAAAATAATTTTATTGAGACTTTAGATAAGTGTGTCGTATTATATACGTCATTTGATATTTAATTTTGGTGAACCGAATAGGGTGAGGTGAACTCAACTTTGGAAGGGTGTTTTGCCACTATCATACAAGATGTCTAATGAAATACAAACTCGTGTTATCATAAAACAGGGTTGTGCACATCCACTTGCTGAGTATATCTACGAGCACTACCTATATAATCTTGGTGTTTGTTTGGATTATAATTCTCAATTAGAGACATTGGAGATAATTATATGTCAAGAGAAGACTCACCATTGGAAAGAAGATGATAGTAATCTTCTCATTTTTCTTTGGGGTCTATTGGCTCAACCAAGGATAATTCTGTGGGCATATGATATCTATCATAACCTAGACGCATGGCCTCCAATGTACGAAGGTTTCCTTGAGCACTTTCCAAAGATTCTAATTTCTAAAATAATTTTGGACTGTACCTTTATGTAAGGTGTCATTGTGACGTGATATCCAAGGTTGGGATATGAGTCACAGTTGGTATATTTCTGTATCAAAACTCACAGCATTTATGTTGTTGTATTTTGCACGACAATTGTTGTAATAAAGTTGTATTTATTTTCTGTACCATGTATTTGGCGACTCAAAATGGGTTGGATGGAATGGACCTATTTTGGGGTCGTCACATTTGGTATCAGAGCTTAGGGATATGGTCTCTGGCGGAGATCGGAGAATAGAACTAGGATGGGAGAGATGAGTAAATCCTTCCCTAGTGTGTCCTTCCTAAGCTTATTTGTTGGTCAGTCATAATATCGGGATATTATGTGATATGTTAATTTGTTCAATTAACCGTTGTTTTAAAGCTGTATTCTAGAATGATATCTGAAATACAGGAGATGAGTAATGGAGAAATCATGAGGACAGGGAAGATGGAAGCAAGGTATTCTCAACTCTTTGAAATACCAGGTACGTAAATTTCGGGGACGAAATTTCATAAGGAGGGGAGATTGTAAGACCCCGAATTTTATGAAATAAAAGTATTCAATTTTTCTATTTAGTAAATGGTTAAATTGATAAAATTTTAAAGTTAAGGGTGATATATATAAAATTTTTCAAAATACGCAAGTGCTTATAAAATATTCATTTTTGTCGGGGAATATTCGTTTAGTCGTGGAATATTCTTTCTGTCGGGGAATATTCGTACGACGGCGCAACCATTTGTGGGCCCCATAACAGAATAACTATCGGATGAAGAAAATGACAAGTTTGAGTTTTTATAAATAACGGCGTAATCGTTACCGTTAACACTGTTGAAATACCCGGTGGTTAAAATACAGTAATATGCGAGGTTGGACAGTAGCACACGGTATTTGCACAATATTTTTGAATTATTGATCCTTACATAAGAAGGCACTACTCAATAATTGTTACAGTAATTACTGTTCAATATTTTATTTTATTGGTTCAATAATTGCTGCGTTGATATTTTATATTATTGTTGTTTCAATAATTGTCACTGCACAATATTTCCCATTATCAGATCAATAATTCATATTATTTGAATAATATTATTAGATAGCATTATTGGCAATGTCTAGAAAGTTACATCAAGGAGAGGTTTGGTCTCCTAATCATGCCGCCGAAGAAGGAGAAATCCTTATCTGGAAAGCCCTCTTCCTAGGAAACCGCTGGTTGTCATTATTGTGATTCTCGTAATATTATTTGTGAAAATTAATTATTGATTTATATAATAAGGAAATATTTATTTGATGTGGATATAAATGATGGATTTATTTATGTGGTTATAAATGAAAGAGTTAATGTTGAGGTGTTTTATCAAGATTTTGCCGGATTGGAGGTATTAAAAGATCAAATCGATTGTTCTTACAACTTTATTGTGTGAGTTATAATATTTAATCCGATAGTTGGATTGTTGTGATTTTTGGATATTTTATACATATATAAGTTGAGTATATGTCCACAAATTTTGAACGAATTAAAATGAACGATAATTTGTTATGAATTTTAAGAGGTGATCATGATTCGGAAATTAGGTTTATAAATGATTTTGGTGGAAAATTCTAGAAATGGGTGGGCCCCACTTTTGATTGTTGGGGAAAATGGCTTATTTTTGGTGGGTGGAATAGTAATAGGTAAAGCCATCGTGTAAAGAAGTCAAGTCCGCTTGGCTGCTAACATTTTCCTATAAATAGAGGGCTAAGTTAGAATTGAAAATCACACCAGAATTCATAAGTTTTCTCTCTCTCTCTCTATATTATCGAGTTTATTTTGTGAGTATTTAGATACTTGGTGAGTTGCTATTCATCGGTCTACAAGTTTCCTTCACGTCATTATATCCGATATCCAAATTAGAAGTCTTGCGCTTTTGAGGTAAGGGATAGTAAGGGATAGTAAGGGATGTTATATTCTTCATAATGATGTTATTCTTTCAATATCATTATACTGACATATTGGTATGGATCTTATTGTGGAATTTTTACATTTTTGAGTCGGGGTTACTATTCACGTATACGACACTATTCATGTATATGGCACTATTTACGTATATGACATTATTTACGATACTAAGATTTTATGTACACGAATACTGAGTACTATTATTCATGAGTTACTATTCACGAGTTACTAGTTACTATTCACGTACTATTCACGACAAAAATTGGTTTGTTTTTCTGACCAAATTATCATTGATTTATGATTGTTGCTCTTGAAAATAAATGCAGTTGTTGATCATATTATTTTTATTATCATATATAACATTTTTATAACCCTGATGTTGAATTTCTCTTTCACTGAGTGTAAAGATGGGTAGATTATTGGTATGATCAGAACTATGAGTTCTCTTTGGCCAAGAGTGCAAAGATGAATTGTTAATCGGTATGATCATGACCATTGAATTTATAATTGAATATCTTTAGCTTAAGTGTAAAGATGAATTGATTAACATGGTTATAGTTATTATTTATATAAATTCTGAAATGATTATATATTTCTTTGAGATATGAATATATTTGGCCTGTAGTGCAAATATGAATTGTTGATGAATATATTTGGCCTGTAGTGCAAATATAAACTGTTGAGGAATATCTTTGGCCTGTAGTTCAAAGATGAATTATTGATGAATATCTTTGGCCCGTAGTGCAAAGATGACCTGTTGTTGAATATCTTTGGCTTGTAGTGCAAAGATGACCTGTTGTTAAATATCTTTTGCATGTAATACAAAGATGAAATGATAATGAATATCTTTAGCCTGTAGTGCAAAGATGAATTATTGATGAATATCTTTGGCTCGTAATGCAAAGATGACTTGTTGTTGAATATCTTTGGCTCAGAGTGCAAAGATGATTTGTTGATGAATATCTTTGGCTCGTAATGCAAAGATGACTGTTGTTGAATATCTTTGGCTGTAGTGCAAAGATGACTTGTTGATGAACATCTTTGGCCCAGTAAAAAGATAAATTTATTAGTATGATTATGAACATGAACGTGATTTGGTATAACCATGATCTTTGATGTTTGGTGGTGAAAATTATCTTTGTCCTGGATGAGAAAAGGAATTTAGAACTACAATTACGATTATGAGTTATACATGTGATTGTGCACAGGAATTGTTGATTGATGTTACAGGGATAAAACATTGTTGGTGGACTTTTAACATGGAGAAGATATTAGATTTTATGGTCTATTTGACTCTTCTAATGGATTGCTCGTTCCGCTGCAACTATAGTTGAAAAGTTTTATCATCTACCATATGTTCTAAATCTCTGATTTATTACTGACGAAGGCTATTGATAATTTAATTATCTTTAGTCATGATATTCTTTACTGGGCTAGTTGTGCTCACCCTTTTGCTTCATAATTCCTTTAAGGTAATAAAAGTGTAGCTGGGTCGAGCGGGGGATAACAGGGGAATAGAACGGTGGTCTATAGCTGTTGAGGTTCTCCCTAAATAGTATGAAAATAATTTTATTGAGACTTTAGATAAGTGTGTCGTATTATATACGTCATTTGATATTTAATTTTGGTGAACCGAATAGGGTGAGGTGAACTCGACTTTGGAAGGGTGTTTTGTCACTATCATACAAGATGTCTAATGACATACAAACTCGTGTTATTATAAGACAAGGTTGTGCACATCCACTTGCGGAGTATATCTATGGGCACTACCTATATAATCTTGGTGTTTGTTTGGAGTATAATTCTCAATTAGAGACAGTGGAGATAATTATATGTCAAGTGAAGACTCACCAATGGAAAGAAGATGATAGTAATCTTCTCATTTTTCTTTGGGGTCTATTGGGTTAACTAAGGATAATTCTGTGGGCATATGATATCTATCATAACCTAGACGCATGGCCTCCCATGTACGAAGGTTTCCTTGAGCACTTTCCAAAGATTCTAATTTCTAAAACAGTTTTTGACTGTACCTTTATGTAAGGTGTCATTGTGACGTGCTATCCAAGGTTGGTATATATTTGTATCAAAACTGACAGCATTTATGTTGTTGTATTTTGCACGACAATTGTTGTAATAAAGTTGTAGTTGTTTTCTGTACCATGTATTTGGCGACTCAGAATGGGTTGGATGGAGTGGACCTATTTTGGGGTCATCACAACGTGCCCAAGGAATGCTACTTCCTCAAGCCAGAACTCGCATTTCTTCAACTTGGCATAAAGCTTGTATTCACGAAGCTTTTGGAGTGTCAGCCTCAAGTGTTGCTCATGATCTTCACGGCTTTTGGAATAAATAAGGATGTCATCAATAAAGACGACCACAAAGTGATCCAAATATTCCTTGAATACTCGGTTCATCATATCCATGAAGGCAGCAGGAGCATTTGTAACACCCCAGTCCCACATCGAAAGATAGGGTAGAAATTTGTTTGTATATAAGGAAATAAGTTACTACCAATAGTACCTTCAAGTCATGACCTTTTGGGAGCCTGTGGTGGGCTAAGATGACCCAAGAAGATACTCTTGGGCCAGTAATGTGAGGCCTTATTTTGGTGGATTTGATTCGATTCGGACTTGGGATTTGACCTGAGATTTGTTCCGGACTCGGGATTTGACCCGGGTTGTTTCACATGGTATCGTGAGCCGACTCTAAAGCTCTGGCTCGGGTCATCCCATCGGGTCACGGGAGGTGGGGACACGAAGGTTGGTGGTATTATCCCACAATGGAGAGATGGAGGTCCGGGAGGTGGGGACACAAAGCCACCAGATTATCCCATAATGGCTAGAGAGGCAAAGATCTTTGGGTCGTGGTGTGTGATCTTGCCTCGACGGGACTTCAGAATTTAAGTGGGGAGTTTGTAACACCTCTCAAATCCCACATCGAAAGATAGGGGAGAAATTTATCTCAGTATATAAGGAAATAAGTTACTACCAATAGTACCTTCAAGTCATGACCTTTTGGGAGCCTGTGGTGGGCTAAGATGACCCAAGAAGATACTATTGGGCCAGTAGTGTGAGGCCTTATTTTGGTGGATTTGATCCGATTCGGACTTGGGATTTGACCTGAGATTTGTTTCGGACTCGAGATTTGGTTCAAAGTTGTTTCAAAGATTAGTCAATCCAAAGGACATGACTAGAAATTCATAATGCCCGCACTGAGGAGTTCTCGAAAGCCGCCTTTGGAATGTCATTGTTCTAATCTTCAATTGGTGATATTCTAACGAAGATCAATCTTTGAAAAGAATTTGGCTCCTTGCAACTGGTCAACACAGGTCATCAATACGTGGCAATGGGTACCTATTTTTGATGGTGACATGATTCAACTCCCGATAATCAATACAAAGTCGCATACTCCCATCTTTCTTCTTTCACGAATAGAACAGAGCACCCCAAGGAGACGTCTGGATGATTAATGAAACCAATGTCTAACAATTCTTGTAATTGGGTCTTTAACTCCTGAAGTTCAATAGGAGCCATTCGATATGGGGCTTTGGAAATGGGTTTTGTACCAGGTTCAAGGTCGATACAAAATTCAATTTCACGCTCTGGGGGTAGGCCAGGAAGTTCTTCAGGGAATACGTCAGGAAATTTTTTAACAATAGAAATATCGTTCAAAACTGACGTATTTTTGTTTAAATCTGTGACATGAGCTAAGAAAGGTTGACATCCTTTTTTCAATAAACGAATAGATTTATGGCTTGAAATGACCGTGATTGATTTTAATGGTTTGGTCGCTTGAATTCGCATAATAGGTTGATTAGGAATATGAAAACTAACAACCATACGAAAATAATCAATTTGTGCATGATGAGTAGTTAACCAATCAATCCCTAGAATTACGTCAAACGCACGTATGTTTAAAGAAATAAGATTGGCAGGTAATGTGTTGTTACCGATTTAAACCAAACAAGACTTATAACCAGTGGATGTAATGAAGGTTTCTCCCAACGGAGTTTCCACAGATAAGTCAAAGTCTAATTTCTCCGGAGTCAAATTTAATCTTTGAGCGCAAGTAGAAGAAATAAAAGAATGGGTAGAACCAGTATCAAATAAAGTATAGACTTCACTAGAGTTTATGATAAGCTTACCCGTGATGACCTCATTCGGGTTCCTTGCTTTCTAGGAGGTCACAACAAACGCTCTTCCTTGCACTACCGGCTTTGGCTTTTCTGGGACGGCCTTTGGTGCCTCCATCCTAGCTGAACTTGTCTTCGGTGAACGACAAAATCGGGCTAAGTGACCTTCTCTTCCACAATTATAACATGCTTTGGACGGCATCACGCAGTTTGGACTGATGTGTCCCTCTCCTCCACATTTGAAGCATATGATATGTAAGACCCCAACTTTTTAATGAATAAAATCGAGTTTCCTCTATTTATTATTGTGAATAATAAGGTGTTAATTTGATATAATGCTTTGGTTAAGGGTGAAATGTGCAAATTTTTCAAAATACGCAAGTGGTTATAAAATATTCCATTTTTTCGGGGAATATTCGTTTGGTCGTGGAATATTCTTTCTGTCGGGGAATATTCGTACGAAGGCGCAACCATTTATGGGCCCCAAAATAGAATAACTGTCGGATGAAGAAAACGACAAAATTGAGTTTTTATAAATAACGGTGTAATCGTTACCATTAACACTGTTGGAATACCCGGTTGGTAGAGTAAAGTAATACGTGTTGTTGCACAGTAGCACACGATATTGCACATAATTCTTTCAATTATTGATTCTTACGTGAGAAGGCACTACTCAATAATTGTTACAGTAATTACTGTTCAATATTTTATTTTATTGATTCAATAATTGTTGCGTTGATATTTTATATTATTGTTGTTTCAATAATTGTCACTGCACAGTATCTCCATTATCAGATCAATAATTCATATTATTTGAATAATATTATTAGATAACATTATTGGCAATGTCTAGAAAGTTCTGACAATGAGAGGTTTGGTCACCTAATTGCGTGCTAGTAAGGAGAAATCTTTATCGGAAAGCCCCCTCTTTCCTGGGAACTGCCTGGTTGTCATTGTTGCGATTCTGTAATATTATTTGTAAATAATTAATTATTAATTTATATGATAAGGAAATATTTATTTGATGCGGATATAAATGATGGATTTATTTATGTGGTTATAAATGAAGAAATTAATGTTGAGGTATTTTATCAGTATTTTGTCGGATTGGAGGTATTAAAAGATCAAATCAGTGTTCTTACAACTTTATTGTGTGAGTTATAATTTTTAATCTGACTGTTGGATCGTTGTGATTTTTGGATATGTTATACATATATAAGTTGAGTATATGTTAACAAATTTTGAACCGTTAAAAATGATTGAATGATTTGTTATGAATTTTAAGAAGTGACTGATTCGGAAATTAGGTTTATAAATGATTTTGGTGGAAAATTCTAGAAATGGGTGGGCCCCACTTTTGGTTGTTGGGGAAGATGGCTGATTTTTGGTGGGTGGAATAGTAGCAGGTAAAGCCATCAGGTAGCAAGTCAATTCTTCTTCGGCATGCTAACATTTTCCTATAAATAGAGGGCTAAGTTAGAATTGAAAATCACCCAAGAATTCATAAGTTTTCTCTCTTTTTCTCTCTAGATTATCGAGTGTATTTTGTGAGTATTTAGATAACTGGTGAGTTGCTATTCATCAATGCAAGTTTCCTTCGGCGTCATATCTGATATCCAGTTAGAAGTAATGCTCTTTTGAGGTAATGGATAGTAAGGGATAATAAGGGATGTTATATACTTCATAATGATGTTATTCTTTAAATATCATTATACTGACATATTGGTATGGATCTTATTATGGAATTTCTAACTTTTTGAGTCGGGGTTACTATTCACGTATACGACACTATTCACGTATATGGAACTATTCATGTATATGGCACTATTTACATATATGACATTATTTACGTATGCGGTACTATGTATGAATACGGAGTACTATTCACGAGTTACTATTCATGAGTTACTATTCACAAGTTACTATTCATGAGTTACTATTCATGGGTTACTATTCACGAGTTACTATTCATGACAAAATTGGTTTCTTTTTCTAACTAAATTATAGTTGAGTTATGAATATTACTCTTGAGATTAAATCTATATGTTGATTATATTATTTTTATTATCATATATAACATTTTTATAACCCTAATGATGATATTAATTTCTCTTTGACTTGAGTGTAAAGATGGGTAGATTATTGGTATGATCATGACTATGGGTTCTCTTTGGCATGTAGTGCAAAGTTGAATTGTTGACTGGTATGATCATGACCATTGAATTTATAATTGAATATCTTTAGCTTAAGTGCAAAGGTGAAATGATAAACATGGTTATAATTATTGTTTATATAAATTCTGAAATGATTATATATTTCTTTGAGATATTAATATATTTGGCCTGTAGTGCAAATATGAGGCTGTTGATGAATATATTTGGCTGTGTAGTGTAAATATGAACTGTTGAGGAATATCTTTGGCCCATAGCAAAAGATGAATTGTTGTTGAATATCATTGGCCCGTAGTGCAAAGATGACTGTTGTTGAATATCTTTGGCCCGAGTGCAAAGATGGTGCATTGATGAATATCTTTGGCCCGTAGTGAAAAGATGAAATTGTTAGTATGATTATAAAGCAGAACTGTGATTTGGTATAACCATGATCTTTGATGTTTGGTAAAGACATGTGATGAAAATTATCTTAAATCCCCGGGTGCGAAGAGAATTTAGAATCACAATTTTGATTATGAGTTATTCATATAATTGTGGAAAGGGCTGTTGAGTGATATTTACAGGATAAAACTTTGTTGGTGGACTTTTAATATGGAGAAGATAGTAGACTTTATGGTCTATTTGACTCTTCTAATGGATTGCTCGTTCACCGCAACTATGGTTGAAAAGTTTTATCATCTACCATATGTTCTAAATCTCTGATTTATTACTGATGAAGGCTATTGATGATTTTATTATCTTTAGTCATGATATTCTTTACTGGGCTAGTTGTGCTCACCCTTTTGCTTCACAATTCCTTTTAGGGTAATAAGAGTGTAATTTGGGTTGAGCGAGGTAATGGGGAAATAGAAGCGGTGGTCTCTAGCTATGGAGGTTCTCCCTAGCGGTATAGAAAGGTGTTGTATACATCATTTAGTAGTTATATTTGGTGAATCAAATAGGTGTGGCTAACCCAACGTTGGAAGGGTGTTTTGCCACTATCATACAAGATGTCTAATGACATACAACCTCGTGTCATCATAAGACAGGGTTGTGTTCATCGACTTGCTGAGTATATCTACGAGCACTACCTATATAATCTTGGTGTTTGGTTGAAGTATAACTCTCAATTAGAGACAGTGGAGATAATGATATGTTAAGAGAAGACTCACCATTGAAAATAATATGATAGTAATCTTCTCATTTTTCTTTGGGGTCTATTGGGTCAACCAAGGATAATTATGTGGCCATATGATATCTATCATAACCTAGAAGCATGGCCTCCCATGTATGAAGGTTTCCTTGAGCACTTCCTAAAGATTCTAATTTCTAAAACAGTTTTTGACTATACCTTTATGTAAGGTGTCATTGTGACGTGTTATCCAAGGTTGGGATAAGAGTCACAGTTGGTATATATATGTATCCAAACTCACAGTATATGTGTTGTTGTATTTTGCACGATAATTGTTGTAATAAAGTTGTAGTTATTTTCTGTACCATGTATTTGGCGACTCAAAATGGGTTGGATCGAATGGACCTATTTTGGGGTTGTCACATGATAGGTGGTCGTTCTCCTTCCTTAACAACGAGTGCTGGTGCTGACGTCTTTCCATCATTGTTGAATCTCCTCTTTTTGAAATGTCCATCCTTATTGTTTTTGTACGATTACACACCAAGTGGTTACCATTTACGGGTGTTGATTCCTCCATGCTTATTGTCACCGCTCATGATCGCCTCTCCTTTGGTTGCGTTGACTCGTTATCGCGCTCCACTAACTGAGCCCTATTTACAACATCTGAATACAAACACAGTTTATGAGAAATAAGATGTTGACGTATCTCCAGCTTCAAACCTCTTAAAAACATCCGTGTCATTCTCTCTTCATTATCCACCAAGTGGGACGCAAACCGGGACAACTCGGCAAACTTTGCTTCGTCATCGCTTATTACGGCCATATTATTTTGCTCCAACTTGATGAATTCTACCTCTTTTATATGACGAATACTTTCGGGAAAGTACTTGTCGTTGAATAGTTCTTGGAACTTTGCCCAAGACATCTTCAGTGCGGCAGGTTGAGTACGCTTTACCGATTTATTCCAACAGAAAAATAAATAATGGAACCAGGTCGTTCCTAGGAAAGAGGGGGCTTTTCGATAAGGATTTCTCCTTATTGGCGCGCAATTAGGTGATCAAACCTCTCCTTGACAGAACTTTTAGACATTTTCAATATTGCAAATAATAATATGAATAACTTTGTCGTCTTAATTATTGATTTAATAATATATCATATTATGCAGATGATACTGTGACAATAATTGAATCAATAATATGAGAGATATGATGCAGCAATTACTGTAGCAATAATTGAGTATAATTGAGTGACTTCTCATGTAAGCATCAATAATAAATACCGTGTGCTACTATACAACCACGCTTATTAATGTACTTTTACTACCGGGTAGTTCAACAATTTTAATGGTAACACTTTAGCCGTTATTTTTATAAAAATATAATTCTGTCGTCTTCTAACTGTGATAATACTTCCGTTGTGGGGTCCACCAATGATTGTGTCGTCGTACGGATATTTCCCGACCAAACAAATATTTTATAACAACTTGCATACTTTGTAAAATTTATAAATATTACCCACAACTATAACATTATATCAAATCCACACCATAATATTTAAAAAAATATTTTGAGAAATTTAAATCTTTATTCATAAAATTCGGTGTCTCACAATCTCCCCTCCTTATGAAATTTCTCCCTCGAAATATACGTATGTACCTGGAATGCCGAAGAGATGAGGATACGTTGACTTCATTTCAGATTCTAACTCATTAGGTATAACCTTTGAGTGTTGAATACGATCCTTCTTATCCAAGATTTTAACACGCAGCTCCTCGTACGTTAAATCTTCTGCTATCTTGTCAAGTTCTAATTTGAAAACGTGGGTCGGGTCATCCACATATTTACGTAACATCGATTCGTGATAAAAAAATGTTATGAAGACGCGACATACTTGACGGTAAAATGAGTCTATAGGCCACAGTTCCTACTCGATCAAGGATTTCAAATGGGCCAATAAAATTGAGGGTTGAGATTTCCTCTCTTCATCGATTCTTGCTTCTAGAATAACGCCCTCTTGAACCTTCTTCTTCACTTTCATCAGCTCTGAGTATGTAGCTTGAGTAGCTTTAACTTTATAGATTAAAGTCGATTCTAATCGTATATTCGTTATCTTCACGTGGGTCCCTAGAGTCTTTAACTCTATCTCCATCATTTGTAAGTTATACGAAATGGGTCTTTGTGTTAACAACATCACACTCGTAAAAGCATACGATCTTCTACTCAACGCATCAGTTACCACGTTCGTTTTTCCCACGATGATATTGAATGGTACGATCGTAATCTTCAACAGCTCGGGCCAGCGTCTTTGGCACATGTTACGTTCATTTTAGGTGAAGAAAATATTTGAGGGCTTTTAGAAATGGTTTTTGTACTGGGGTCAATACAAAATTCGATTTCACACTCTAGGGGTAGGCTAAGAAGTCTTCAAAAATACGTCAGGAAATTTATTAACAATAGAAATATCATTCAAAACTATGACTCTCATCCAAGACTTGGATAACACGTCACATTGATACCTATCAACTTGTCATCGTCATTCACGACGTCGCCTACAGAAAGTCTGACTTCGGTGCATTCCACACAAAGAAGTCACCAGATAAAGGCTCGGGGCTCTTTACTTATGACTTGATATGACAATGATTGACTTTAGTGGTTTGGTTGCTTGAATTCGGATAACAGATTGGTTAGGAATATGAAAGCTAACAACTTTACAAAAAGCTTGATGAGTAGTTAACCAATCGATTCCTAAAATCACATCAAAGGCAAGTATTTTCAAAGAGATAAGATAGACAGGTAACGTGAAAGTGTCGATTTGAATCAACAAGATTTATAAACAGTGGAGGTAACGAAGGTTTCTACTACCGAATTTTCAACCAATAAGTCAAAGTCTAATTTCTCCGAAGTCAAATTTAAACGTTGAGCGCAAGCAAGAGAGATAAAAGAATGGGTAGAACCGGTATCTAATAAGGTATAGACTTCGCAAAAATTATAATTAACTAACCTGTGCTAACTTCGTTTGGGTCACTCGCTTTTTGAGAAGTCACAAAAAATGCTCTCCCGAAACCAATTAACTTTGTTTTGTCCAGATCCGCCTTTGGTGTCGCCACACGGATTGGACTTGACTTTGGTGCAAGACAAAATCGGGCTAAGTGACCTTCTTTTCCATAATAATAACATGCTTTAGAGTGCATCACGCAGTTTGGACTGATATGCCCCTCCCCTCCGCATTTGAAGCATACAATTGGTGGTCGCTCTCATTCCTTAAAAATGGGTGTTGGTGCTGCTGTCTTTCCATCATTGTTGAAACTTCTCTTCTTGAAATTTCCACTCCTATTATCTTGACCATGATTGTGATGCCCCCAAAATAGGTATACATCAACCATCTTGAGTCGCCAAATATATGGTACATAATTCAAATACAAATTTAATTATACTGACGATAGGTGTAGAATATTTACTAAACATATGATGTGAGTTTTAATACAAATATTGTCATCTAGACAATATACAAACTCAATGCAGTCCTCATTATATTTATTGTCAAACTATTTAACAGAATAGTGAGGACTACTAATGCTATCATCTGGACCGTCACTCGCTTCCCGACTAGTCCTACCACGTTCTCATTTCTGAAGAGAACAATGAAAGAAAGGGTGAGCTCAACTAGCCCAGGAAGAAATATTATGACTAAGATAATGCAAAATAATTTATCATTAGCTTTCAATAGTGTTAAACTGATAAAATATAACAAACATCAAGTTTAGCTACAACGGAACAAGCAATCCATTAGAAGAGTCAAGCAGAGAATAAAATCTACTATCTTCTGTGATTTAAAATATTTTTCATCACTTTTTATCGCTGAGACTCAACTTAATAAATACTCCACATCTTCCCTGCACTACGGCCAAGGATATTCATTAGTATCACAACAACAAATTATCCATGAACTACTGGCCAAGGATATTCGTGTATTCATCAATGATCATAATCATGCCAACAACTGTCCATCAATGCACTACGGGCCAATGAGGACTTTTACCACATCATTTATAACATTACGATCATGATTATACCGAATAATCCCTGGTCACAATCATACCAAGTCCATCTATGCACTACAGGCCACAGATGACTTTCAACATAATATAAACATGACGATGATGACAATGATATAAGAATTCAATAAAACAAGTTCAAGAATTAATTTATCTAGGAACTAATAACGTCCAAATTGTCAACATGATACTTCTTTGTAGAGTAAAATTCAAGAATGCTCAAGAATATTTCCATGAAAGATCTTTGGATGAAGCGCAAATATTAAGGATATTCCACTAATTTCATGGAGTATAGAAGTCAAAACTTTAACCAACCGAGTATAATAAAGAATGGAATAACAAAAAAATTCACCGAGCATGCGATAGACCGCATGCAGAAAGTTATTCCAACAGAATAATAAATAATGGAACCAGATCGTGCGTAAATGCAACCGGCAGGATATTCCAGCAGAATAATAAATAAAGGAACCGTGTCATGCGTGAACGCATCCAATTGGATGTTCCAACAGAATAATAAATAACGGAACCATGTCATGTGTAAACGCATGTAGGCAGGGGATGTTCCAATGTAATAATAAATAATGAAATAATGTAAGAATTTCACCAAGTATAGGGTGGCTCATGCAGATACAAAAGTTATTCCAAGCGTAATAATAAATAATGGAATAAATGAAGTTCTTTTCATAAATACAAAAGAAATAATATCCTCACCGTAAAAAGAAACCGAATATAAGAGTAGGGAAGTAGCAAAATACTTTTCATAGTTTATTTATAATTTCTCTCTCTAGAGTGTCGGTTGAATTAAGTAAGAAATAATGAAGGAATGAGCTTTATTTATAGAAGAATGGACCGTGATAGTAACTAATTCATGAAGCGGTCCGTATTAATTTACTTTTAAATGGACCGGTCAGATTGATTTAATAAAGTATTCTAATAAAAAATCTTTTAAATAAAATATAATATATATTATATATATTATTTATATATATAACATATGCTCTTTTTATACATTCACCGGGTAGAACCCGTGATTTCCCAACCCTCCCACATGCAATAATAATCATCAAATATTATATATATATATATATATATATAATCAATCATATATATATATATATATATATATATATATAATTATTACAAAACCCACCATAAAACAACTCCCGTGAAAACATCAGCCAACTTCCCGCTTCAATTTCAAACGTGGCCCCATAGTGGGCCCCACCTTTATTATATAAAATAATTCTCACCGACTATTTTGAAAAATGGGTAAATGGGGGTCCATATAATAATCAAAATTGACAACAATTACTATAGCAATAATTGAACAAAATCGAGTGACTTCTCACGTAAAGCATCAATAATCATTATCGTGGTGCTACAAAGCAACCACGCCAGACATTGTATTTTTTTAACACTGGGTGTTTCAAATAGCTTAACGGTAAAACTTATGCCGTTATTTTCATAAATTTTTTGTCGTTTTCTCATCCAAGACAATAATTACGTTAGGGGTCCACCAATGATTGTGCTTAGTTGTCTGAATATTCCCCTGTTAAAACATATGATAGAGTCTTTGGTCGACGTCTTTCCATCATTGTTGAATCTCCTCTTCCTGAAATGTCCATTCTTATTGTTTTGGCCCTGATTACCACCAAAGTGGTTACCATTTTTGGCCTGTTGATTCCCTCCACGCTTGTTGTCACCGCTTCGATGACTCCTCTCACCGGTATTATCATTTTGTCGGCTGTTCTCTTTTGGTTGCGTTGACTCGTTATCGCGCTCTACTAACTGAGCCCTATTTACAACATCTGAATACAAACACAGTTTATGAGAAATAAGATGTTGATGTATCTCCGGCTTCAAACCTCTTAAAAACTTCTGCGTCATTCTCTCTTCATTATCCAGCAAGTGGGACGTAAATCGGGACAACTTGGCAAACTTTGCTTCGTATTGCGACACGGTCATATTATTCTATTCCAACTTGATGAACTCCACCTCCTTCATGTGACGAATACTTTTGGGAAAGTACTTGTCATTGAATAGTTCTTGGAACTTCTCCCAAGACATTTTCAGTGCGGCAGGTTGAGTACGCTTTACCGATACCCACCAGTAATCTGCCTCTCCTTGCAACATAAAGGCGGCAAAGGGAACCTTTTGCTCTTCGGAGCATCCCAAGACATCAAATATCTATGTGATCTACATTATCCATGCTTTCGCCTTAAGTGGTTTTGGCTCTCCAATAAACTACGGTGGTCCCATCTCCTTGAACTATTTAGCGGTAACCGTCCGAGAGTTTCCAGTGTTTCCACCTATATTTTGGACAGGAGCCGCTCTCGCCTGCTATTGTATGAATTGCATAAAGCCTCTGAACATTTCAACATTCATCATTTGGTCAGTGTTGTTGTTTGAATGAGGATTGTCACCTTCCTGATGCACATTATCCTGATTATTGATATGTGGTGAATCAACTATCGCTGTGCATGCTCCATTGCTATTCTCAACATTCTCGGATGTCATTTTCGAGACATCGCCACAAAACAAAAGGTTAATTGACATGTAACATATTATCCCTATATTCTGACCGACCAATTAAATACCAAAAAAAAAAACTTAGGTAGGTCATACTAGCGAAGGAATTCCCTGTCTCTCCCCTCCTAGTTCTATTCTCAAATCTTAGCCATGGATCAAATCGTAGCTTTCTTCTTCTTCTTACTTATGAAATGACTTATTTGTAGCTTATTCTCTCTAACACTTAAGCACTTGCAATATGTTGGATTATTTGAACAAGGGTTAAATGGCTTGTAAGCCTCCTATATTTATAGAAGTTGCAAAGCTAGGGTAGTTTAGTCTTTAAATCATCCCACCTCCTTTAAGCCACCTCCTTACTATTCATTACTTGTTAATCACAACACATATCCTATACTTGGTCATTACTTCTAATACTTGATCCTTACATTAACTTGGTCATTACATTATTAACCATATTGATATGGTTTGCCCCATGGGTCATACAACTCATGGATTCTAGCTTAGGCTTGGACCAACTTAATCTTTGGGCTTTTCATTAATAAACACTAATTGGTTCATTAATTTATGATTGGGCCTTAACATTGTAATCTACTTGGACTTGAATATAATTGTTAACTAATCTTCCAAGTCCATTAACATTACTTAATACATATACATATAGTTTATGTATTATGTTCGTATTCTAATTCATATAGGATTTATATACGATATTTCATCCTTCACACAAACTCGTATAATACTTCGTATTATACTTGTTTTCATTACTTTGCACAATACCAAGTATCATACACTTATTTCTTATTCCTTACTACTTCGCCTTCCTTAATGTTTATAAATTAAGTCCGCAAGCGAAATATTACATTTTTCATAACTAGATTTTATTACATAATCCATCTTACCTTGTTATTCCATCATTACGTATTTCTCGAAAATTCAAAAATATATCCTGAGCAAATACAGATGAATAGTGTTTTTCGTAAAATTTCTCAAAAAACTTTTATTTTCGTCTTGGAAATTCAAACACTTTAATTCATCCACGTAGCTCAAATACTACGACATTCTAACATCAATAGGTTATACAATGACAACCATCTTGATAACACGTAGAATATGATTTTATTATTATTTAATTTAATACAATTATTTTACAATAAGATCCGAATTTCTCGGTCATTACATTCTTCCCCCCTTATAAAATTTTGTCCACAAAATCTCGTCTTACTTTAATCAAATAGATGAGGAAAATTTTTCTTCATCTTTTCTTCTAGTTCCCACGTTGCTTCTTCAGCATCGTGGTTCTTCCATAATACCTATACTGATGGTATTACCTTGTTCCTCAGAACTTGTTCCTTTCTATCAATGATCTGCATCGGCGACTCTTCATATGTTAAGTCTTTCTCAATATGAATCGGCTCATACTCGATTACATGCTTATAGTCTGGCTTATATGGACGTAATACCGATACGTGAAACACGTTATGTATTCGTTCTAGGGCTGGAGGTAATGCTATCATATAAGCTACTTCTCCTACCCGTTTTAATACTTTAAAAGGTCCTATAAACCTTGGACTTAACTTTCCTTTCTTTCCAAAGCGTATCTTTCCCTTCCAGGGAGATACCTTTAGAAACACATACGAGCCTACCTCAAACTCTCGATTTAGTCTATGTGAGTCTGCATACTTCTTCTGTCTGTCATGTGCTATGACGAGACGCATCCGAATTAACTTTATCACATCCGTTGTCTGCTGCACCAATTCTACTCCTAGCATCCGGCGTTCTCCCACCTCATCCCAACACAATGGTGTTATGCACTTTCTTCCATACAGAGCTTCATATGGCGGCATACCTATGCTTGCATGATAACTGTTGTTATATGCAAACTCTACTAGAGGTAGGTGATCATCTCAACTACCCTTCAAATCCATGATGCAAGACCTCAACATGTCTTCTAACGTCTGAATTGTCCTCTCGCTCTGCCCATCGGTTTGTGGATGATAACCTATGTTTAACCTCAGCTGTGTTCCCAACTGTTTTTGCAAACTTCTCCAAAAATTCGATGTGAATCGTAGATCACAATCTAACATAATCAATACCGGTACTCCATGTGTGGAAATGATTTCCTTAACATAAAGTTTAGATAACTGGTCTAAGTTATACTTGACCCTAATTGGCAAAAAGTGAGCCGACTTCGTCAACCGGTCC
Organism: Panax ginseng; assembly: GCA_020205605.1. Lineage (NCBI taxonomy): Eukaryota > Viridiplantae > Streptophyta > Magnoliopsida > Apiales > Araliaceae > Panax > Panax ginseng. Next base: position 46,383,417 of record CM035136.1, read on the forward strand.
ACTATTACCCAAATCGAATCGTATCCTTTATTCGTCGTCGGAAGTCCCACCACGAAGTCCATCATGATATGCTCCCACTTCCATTCTGGAATCTCTAATAACTGTAATAAGCCACTGGGTCGTTGATGTTCGGCCTTAACTTTTTGACAAGTTAAGCACCTACTCACATACTCTGCTATTTCTCTCTTCATGTTTGGCAACCAAAAACTCTGTCGAAGGTCTTGATACATCTTAGTGCTACCAGGATGTATCGAATACCTCGAACTATGAGCTTCTTGCAACACTTGCTCCTTTAATTCCATCTCATTCGAAACCCAAATTCTTCCTTCAAATCTTAATAATCCCTCATTATCAAGACTATACTTCGTATCTTCCTTCTCGGATAACCGCTTCTTCATTTGGTTACACTCGTCAGTCTTGAGTTGTACCTCCTTGACTCTATCTATGATGGTAGATTGCATCTCCGTCGCAAAGAGTAACTGCCCCAAATCACTCGGCATCTTTACTTCTATTTTCATCCTAGCCATCTCTGTTATTAACTCACTTTGAGCCGTTAACATAGACAACTTTTCCCGACCCTTCCTACTTAAGGCGTGCTTAACTACATTAGCCTTTCGAGGCGTCTACAGATTTCACAATCATAATCCTTTATCAACTCTAGCCATCTTCTCTGTCTCATATTCAACTCCTTCTGAGTTAAGATACACTTTAGACTTTTATGGTCCGTATATATCTCACATTTTTCCCCATAAAGATAATGCCTCCATATCTTTAGGGCAAACACTACCGCGGCCAGTTCCAGATCATGAGTAGGATAAATTTTCTCATAATCTTTTAACTGTCGCGATGCATACGCAATGACCTTGCCATGTTGCATAAGCACACAACCAAATCCTCTATGCGAAGCATCGCTATACACTACAAAATTTCCCGTGTCATCTGGCAATGACAAAACAGGAGCTTCACTTAATCTTTTCTTCAGTTCTTGAAAACTGTCTTCACATTTATCCGTCTATACGTATTTCACCATCTTCCTTGTTAAATTAGTCAACGATGTAGTTATCTTCGAAAAATCTTGGATAAATCTTCGATAGTACCCTGCTAACCCTAGGAAACTCCGCACCTCAGTCGGCATTTTCGGTTGTTCCCAATTCATTACTGCTTCCGCCTTCCCTAGATCCACTGAAATCCCTTCTTGGTCAATGAGATGACCTAAAAACTGCACCTTTTCCAGCCAAAATTGACATTTAGTGAATTTCAAATATAACTTCTCCTTCCTTAGTGTCTCCAATACTAATCTTAAGTGTTCATCATGATCTTCGGGAATCTTAGAATAGACTAGAATATCATCGATAAACACCACGACGAACTTGTCCAAATATAGTTTGAAAACTCTGTTCATCATATACATAAATGCAGCAGGTGCATTCGCCAATCCAAATGACATCACCAGAAACTCGTAATGACCATAACGAGTCCTGAATGCAGTCTTTGGTACATCTTCCTTCCCAACCTTCAACTGATGATACCCCATCCGCAAATCTATTTTAGAAAAATACTTTGCCCCTTTCAATTGATCAAAGAGATCATCGATCCTGGGCAATGGGTATTTATTCTTTATCGTTAACTTGTTCAACTCCCGATAGTCGATACAAAGCTTTAATGATCCGTCTTTCTTCTTGACAAACAATACCGGTGCCCCCCCCCCCCACGGAGAAATACTTGGTTGAATGTACTTTTTGTCCAATAGTTCTTGTAGCTAAACCATTATTTCTTTCATTTCCACAGCGCCATATGGTACGGTGCCCCTTGAGGCTGGTGTAGCTCACGCACAATGTCTATCACAAATTGATCTCCTATCCGTGGTAAACCACAGTAACTCACTTGGAAATACATCCATAAATTCGTTTACTATAGGTATTTGTTCCATGGTTGCTCCAACTCTCTGGGTATCAACAACATGGCATAGGTAACCTACACCCTTCCTTAAAATTTTTCTAGTTTGTGTCATTGTAAGGCAACACGGACGTCCCGGCAATTTACTATCGTAAAATACTACAGGAGGTTGCTTCAACGTCCTGATGCTCACACATTTCTTTTGGCACTCTATAATTGCTCCATGGTTAATCAACCAATCCATTCCGAGAATTACTTCGAATTCTCTTAACTTTATCGGTATTAAATCTACCGATAACTTATAACCATGTACATCTACGCAACAACTCCTATGAATATCTTCAACAGGAATTATCTCTTCGTTTGATACCTTAATGTTCAAAGGTATAGGCAATTTTTTGGGAAATAATTCTAGTCGTCTAGCAAAATCACATGTTATAAACGAACAAGTAGCACCCGAATCAAATAGCACGTATGCATTTATATTGTTGATCGGACTAATACCTGCAACTACATCCCCTGATGCCACCGCATCTTGGACCGTCATATTAAAAGTGTGGGCCATTGATTTCCCCGGCTGAGCTCGACCACTAATAGCTAAATTACCGCTATTAGTTCCCTTATTTCCTTCTGTCCCCTTCTTCGGGCAGTTCTTCGCTATGTGGTCAGTTGATCCACATACAAAACATCCGTGATTTTTCTTCGGATTTGGACAGTTAGGCGAAATGTGCCATTCCTGTCCACAATTATAATATACCGCTTTTCCTTTGAGATAGACTCCTAAGTGAGTCTTCCCGCAGGTTTTATAGGCCTTCATCCTCCTCTTAGAGTCCCCTTGTTTTACTCCGGTATTCCCAGAGTTAAAGCCCTTCCTCTTCTGACCGTTGCCACTTCCACTGGCTCCCTCGGTCTTGGTTCCTCCATCAACCTTGCCTTTGTTTTTGTTATCCTTATGGTACTGGCTAAGAGCCTCATTCCCACCTTCAGCAATTATTGCCTTTTCTAGTATGGTTCCAAAGGAAGTACTTTGGAACACAGAGATTTGGCTATAGAGCCAGGGTTTCAAGCCATGCTCGAATCTTCTAGCCTTTCTCACTTCAGTGTCCACTTGATGTGGAGCGAATCATGCCAGTTCATTAAACTTGGTAGCATACTGGGGAACTGTTATATCCCTTTGTCTCAATTCAAGAAACCTCATCTCCATCCTCCCTTGCATACTCGTGGGAAAATAGTTCTCGAATAAAATCTCCTTGAACCTCTCCCACGTTAGGTTTCCTATATCTGCCCTAGCCTGGTTTGCCTCCCACCAGAAGTTGGCCTCTCCTTTCATCAAATAGGTTGCAAAGGCAACCTTTTGACCCTCCTCGTCATTTGCTATTATAAATGCTTTCTAGATTTCTTTTACCCAAGTCTGGGCTTCTATAGGGTCCGTAGTTCCTTTGAACTTCGGCGGACCTACACTTTTAATGTCCTTAAAAGTAGTAGCTCGTACTATTCCAGGAATCACGGGTACATTAGCCCCCGTTCTATTAAATGCAGCCGTTAAAAGATTAACGAACTCCTTTATTGGATTAACCGGACCACCCTCCGGTTGGTTAACATTAGCGCCCTAATTTCGTTGTCTCCTTCTTGGCGACATTTTGATGTTAAGAAAACGACATCATTATTACTTTATTCTTATTGGTTTGTTATTATTTGTAATACAACAATAACTCATACTCATTACTCAACATATTTCATAAAAAGCCTTATATTGATTCAGAACTTGTAGTTTTAACACTATATTGTTTACATTACTCAGCCTTAGCTGATTACATTACCATCCCGCAATTACTTTCCAAAAATTGGGATTTACAAAAGACTACCCTTTGTTATACAAAAGAGGGTTTTACGTCACTACTAGATACATAATATTTACATATCTAATCTACTCTAGCTATTTCTAGACTACATCTGACGTAGGGCATTCTCGAAATCTCGTGTAGCGTTCCCCGAATCCCAGCCCCAAATCACCGCGGATTCGGTTTGCTAATCATTCTATTACTGTTTGCGGAAGATATAAACATAAATTGTTTATACATTACATTACATACTATTCCCCAAGGTCGAGTAACCTAAACACATAACACATAAGCATATCAGTCTATACAACACATAAGACTTAGTATCAAGTCAAACTATTTCAGTCTAACTTAAAATTAACACCATTCTATCATCCTGACGGTCTAGTCGGACAATACCCGAGTTTAAGTTCAATTAAACTCTTCCTGAACACTTAACAATTATCACAAATAATTTTCTTATCAGTCAAAACATTTTTCCTAGGCTCATAATAATTTTTGAATAATTATTACCATTTATCATGATTTTCCAATCATTAATATCGTATTTAAATGAATTAAATACCACATAATTCATTAATCATTAATATTCATTTAATATAAAATATTAATGAAAATCATTATATAATATTATAATGTAATTATAATATTTCAAAATATTTTTAATATCTTAAAATCATATTTATATGATTTTAAACACATAAATCCATTATCCGATAATTAATATTAATATTAAAATATTAATATTTTCATGCCAAAATATCAAAAGTTATATTTTATAACTTAAAATATTTTTATAACACTTAAATCATTTTTAAAACATTAATTCTATTTTTTCTTAATTTATTTAATATATTAATTAAATAAATTAATTACCATTAATATTAAAATATTAATGAAATTTATCATAAAATATTAAAATTCATCAAAAATAACTTAAAATATTTTCTTTTACCATAATATTATTTTCATGATTTTTCATGAATTAAAACTATTTTTAAATAATTTATTTAATATTATAATTAAATAAATAAATACCTTTTATATTCCAAAAATATTAAATATTTTCAAAATATACTCAAAATAGTTAAAAACTATTTTTCGTAATTTAAAATAATCTTTCATAATTTATTTAGTATTTTTAATAATTAAAAACCATTTTTCTAATTTTTAATCATTTTCCGGAAAATATAAATAAACTGTCGCTAAAGGGTCCTTAGGCGACAAAAGTGTCGCTAATTGTGTTCTTGGCCAATTCCCAGAAACGCATGTCAGAGGTTGAGGGGCTTAGTTTGACCGGATCTAAAACAGTGTTCCATACGTTTTCTGGGCTTGTAAAAACTTTGATGTTGTAGTACTAATGTAGTACTACAAGTATATACCAATCCCATAACTAAACCACAACAGATCTGTGAGATCTAATTGACAGAAAACCATGTCAGACATGTTCTTCAATTTCTGGGTTTTGAAGAACAGTCGAGGTACTATATCTGAGCCCCTAAATCGTTGCTTTACAGGCTTATTTTATGTCATATAAAGGTTCAAATCTGTAGCAGAGATGTTAGGCTATAATTCTATTTCATCATATCATCAAATTAGCACCACAAACAAAAGATTTAGCTCGGTCAATCTAGGGGTCAAAACGTGTTCTTAAAAATGGGGTTTTTCGGAAACATTCATCGACGTCTTTGGTCAACGCATGTTTGTCGACCGATAATTACTACGATCCTCGTTCATGGATCTGGGTGATCTAAAGCTTTTATAGTGTATATCTCATGTCGAATACAACTTTAAAGCAACAACATGACCAAACATCATAATGAAGCAAGATTAAAGACCTCAAAAGTCGTTTGTCGAGAATCCGGAAATTCTGGGTTTGCCCAGAAATCCAGAAAACGTGAACGGTCAACCATGTTTGACCATCTATAACTTTTAATCTACACCAGATATAGACTTGGTTCTTTTTGCATCTTAAAGACCACATAACATCCTACATGTTACAAGTTTTAAACATTAAAAACACATAACACACACGGATTTAGAGCCTCTGACATATGGCTGTCATACACAAATTTTCTCATTTTCCAGATTTGCTAAAAATTTAAAATCGTGCACTTTGATGTTATGGGTTCATGATTTATCAACCCAGAACATCAATTGACACCCTATTACACAACTTTGAACAATCAATTCTAACAATTAACAATAAATTGAAGGATTTCTAGAATTAGGATTTTATACCTTTTATGCTTAATTTTGATTTTTGATCTATGGATTCTGATTTTGGTTTGCTGATTCTTGATCATGGCTTTGATTCCTACTCTCTCTCACACTAAAACCCGAATTTCTAGAGAGAGAATGGGCTTGGACAAAAATGAAAATAAAGTGAACCATTTCTCTTTCTTAATCTATTTATATTATGTAATAATGCAAGGTATGTGGTAAGTTATATGGGTCGATTCTTTGGTAATTTGTCAAATGCTATGCTAGGTTTAGGCTAGGGTTGGTGAACAACCAAAGATAAGGCAAGATGCACAAGTTACTTAATAAATAAAAATGTAAAAAGGGGCATTTTTGTCATTTCCTTAATTTTCTAGAATTTGCCAAATGATAAAACCCTTAGGGTTTAGGGTTTGAGCCTACTAAGATTTAGGGTTTGGACAAATTTAGGGTTTAAGTTTTAACCCTCAAATATTTAGCAACTTGGATTTCAAAAATTTTCTAATTAAATTTTAAAATAGAAAATTTTGATTTCTAATTATAATTAGGGCTTCCTAATTATATCATAATTTCCTAATCATGAATCATTATTTGCTAATTAGGACAAATTTTATCCTAATTAAAATTGCTAATTAAGCACTTAGGGTCAAATTTGTACATTATACTTTATAACCCAAAAATTAGGGTTTTAAATATAAAAATAATATTTAAATTTTTGAAATTAGATTTCCCACTTAGATTAAGGTTTCTAATAACTTGACAATTAGGATTTATATTTCCTAATTAACATTAAAATATTCAATTAACACTTTCATTTTTCCTAATTATAAATTAGGGTTTCAAATCCATCATTAGGGTTCTGACGGAAAAGTTTAAGTTCGATAATTTGAAATTAGGGGTTTGCTAATTAATTAAGCGTTACCCTAATTAATATTATAATAATAGCGATGAGCATTATAATTCTCCATAATTTCCCATTAGGACTTCAATTTATCGTAATCAAACTAGGGTTTTCGAGATCAAGTATTAGGGTTTGATTTGGAATTAGGGTTTTGTAATCAATTAGTTAAGATTAACCCTAATTAATCTTATAAGTATTTACACTTATGCCATTAAGTTCCCGATTTAGGGTTTCATGCACCGAATTAGGGTTTTGGATTCCCGGAACTGAAACTAGGGTTTTCCAGAACCGATTTCTAGGGTTTCTTATCAGACGTTAGGGTTTTCTAACTGAACGTTGGCGTTCTTAATATATCATTAGGGTTTGTTACAGATATAATTTATCTGGTCAACCCTTGACCCTTAACCACATTCTGTACACAGAACATAACCATATTCACAGAACTTAATCACATAAATCCTTAATCCTGAATAATTCACCTATAAGCCTTCACGAAATTTTGAAATCCTCAAAATTCCATCCTAATAACATCAAATGCATACACTTATTTTCCGTCTAGGTCTATTATTTGACCTTAATTCAATCATTTAAGATTTTTATAAATTGTCTAATTTCTCGGGTTGTCACATCTCGGCTGGCTAGACCGGCAATAACATCTCTACTGATAGTGTGACGGGTCTGTCCTGCTACTATCTGATACCCAACTACCTGCTGCTGGAAATCTACGTGAGAACTCCTGTGTATATAGGACATCCTCTCCAACTTCCATTGTTTAGTCTTTACCTCCTGCTTGAGCTCAAAGACTTCACATTTCAGCTCTCGGACCTTGTCCTTAGCTAGTACTCTATCATCATGCTCCTCTTCCCACATTCCCTCCATGCTAGCCTTGTCCTCACGGACAGCTTTGAGTTCCTCTTTTAACTCCTTAACCTCTTGGCAGTAATGGACATTCCTATCCAATACCGACATAAACAGTGCCTTTATTGATCCCCCCGTAGACAACTCCCTTGTAGGTGGAACCGGGTCAAAGGACATCACGTCCACCTCCTCCTCTAGCATGCCAACAAATATAGACATGTAGTCTAAATCGTTTGAGTCTCCTGACTCGATTGTCACCAACTCTAGTTCTACTGCTACGGGATTTGGTAGTATCTCTACCCGATTAACCAAATCCTCGCTCACTACATGTATATCTCTATACATATCATTTTCTCCTGACATCTATAATAAATCAATATAGTTTGATTAGTACACGTCAGTAAAATAATAGAAATACATAACATGATAATATAATGCATTTTTATAGGGTTACTTTTCATCTTTTACTTCTTTATTCTTTCTTAAGGTTATGACTTAAGGTTCTACTTTCCCCCTTAAGTTTTATAACCTAGGCTTTGATACAAATTTGTAGTGCCCCAAAATCCGGGTATCTTCCAACCCGACAGATGGTGCTATACTATACAACATTCATACATTCATTCAATTGAAAAGTCTCAAAGAACGAACATAACTTCTATATATTTAAAGTAATATTTATATTTCCCAGGTTCTATACCCATTACAAAGGTTCTTTGTCATAATATCAGTTACATTACAACAATAGACCTATACTATTACAAGACAACTTAGAAATATGCCTTAGCTTTTCCCTTATCCTTTTTTGATCCTTCGGGACGTTCAGTCTTAGCTGCATTCATATGGTTCAAGCAAGAGTGAGCATAACTAGCTCAACAATTATAAGAATTTAATAACAACATGTTTGACACATACAAATCGTATATCTTCAATAACTGAACAATAGTTATGAAGTACTATTGATAACTTAAAATAGCACTTCATCTTTTCTTACAAAATGTTTTACAATGATAACAATATTTAGTAAAACATTCACTTCGGTCAAAGACCTCGAGTATTCATTCTTTCTTGGAAAAAGGACAACCCGGAAGCAAGTCTGTAAGCCCGATATTACTTACGAGCCCTTCTAGGTGATCAGCCTATTGTACTTTATGTTGATCAACACTACATCCATTAAACGTATGCACGTTTAAGCATTTGGCAACCTCATGTGCATGTCGTGTTACCGAAAAAACATTTGTTTAACATTTCAGTCTTCTTTTGAAAACCATATCAAGTAGTTGACAAAAGATAGCCACATTTGATAATACATGAATAGATTATCAATACATCAAGTCTAGCCAAAGGAATTGGCTTTAACTTCAACATACCTCAATTCATTCGAAAGAATACATAAACTTCAAAAACTCGTTCAGAATGAACTAAGACAAGAGTTAGAATACTTGCCTTTAGCGTCTGCTACGGTATATTAACTTTATGTTCAAGTCGTTCAAGTCTCTACAATACATGATCACATAATGCGTTACATTAGGTCACATATAATCAAGTATGTATATGACTATATCATACCCTTCATTTCAATCTAATTGTGTATTAGATTTAGTTCCTTTTCATTCCGGTTTATCATTATCCTTGAATTTATATTCGACTAGGTTATCTCAACCTTTATACAACATCCGTAAGGTTTAACAAAGTTTAAACAATGTTACATTACATTCCTTACGTTGTGTTTACTTTTAAATCAATTAGCTTTCTTTTCTTTGTACTTAGAAACATTCATTACCATCCTTGTTCTGAGATTGGCATCTGCTGACTTTGACTTTATACTTACATCTCGTGTCTGCGGCTGAGCTTATAGTATCATTGTCCCGGACTAGTATTTGTGGCGCTAATCTTTACTTTAATGGGCGTATACAAGGCCTACCTCTCCGAAGATTTTTTTTGTATTGTATATATGGCTGCGGCACCACATATTATATTGTACTATGGTTCACGCTTCTGATGAACTCTTGCGCAGTGTACTTGACTTCAATTATACACCGCTTGAGACGACTAGTTTTACCTTGGGTTGGCGCCGCGGTGCCAACTCTGTGCACCAGAAAATAATTTCAGTTTTTTGAATTTTGTGAACTTCTCGGACGCATAACTTCTTCGTTATGAGTCCGAATTGGCTCATTCAAAAGCCTACGGTTCAAAAATTACGTAATCTACATGTTCATGTAAGAATTTTATTTATTTGACTTCGCTTGCTAAAAATTCACCTATTAGTTCATTTTTAACGAAAACGATAAACGTTCGTGAACGTTCAACGCTCGTTTCTTCTTTTTAAGTCGGAATCCGGTCATTTTTGAGTCTGCAACTCTTAAATGCCAAATATGACTTGTCTCTATTGGACAACAATGGTTCTGAGTTCAAACACAAAATTTAACTTCTATTCCGAGAATTTTACGAATTCGACGATTATTATCGATCAATCGCATAATTTTACGGAAAATCTTCATTCTTATGATTTGTTCAACATTACAAATGACTTCCATTCATCATGTGAACATCTCAACCTACTTATTACCACAACTTATAATCATTGTTGGATTTTTGACTTATTCTTCATGAGCTTATAACTTGTCAATTTATAAACTACTTAAGTTTTGATTATTCATGACTTATGACAATTAGAGTTTCTTAATCATCATACTTTACATGTTCTTCACATATCACTTTACTTATGTATACATGATACATATAATCATATAAGTCTTAATTCACTTCTCTTACTAAACTCATTACAAGTTCATATTTTCATACTTAACATTCAAGGTTAACTTATAATAAGTTTATAACTTTTATAAGTTCAAATGACTTATTGCCAACTTATGTGGCTTAAATTCATGACTTACACATTCTTCTTGCTTCTTATCATTCATGTTTCTTAATCCATCTGTTCTTATCAACCTATCATGGTAGAGATAGAAGATAATTGAGAAGAAGTCTTACTTTTGTGTAGTCTTGGTAAGGTAGCTTTCTTCTTCTTCTTACTTATGAAATGACTTATTTGTAGCTTATTCTCTCTAATACTTAAGCACTTGCAATATGTTAGATTATTTGAACAAGGGTTAAATGGCTTGTAAGCCTCCTATATTTATAGAAGTTACAAAGCTAGGGTAGTTTAGTCTTTAAATCATCCCACCTCCTTTAAGCCACCTCCTTACTATTCATTACTTGTTAATAACAACACTTATCCTATACTTGGTCATTACTCTTAATACTTGGTCATTACTTCTAATACTTGATCCTTACATTAACTTGGTCATTACATTATTAACCATATTGATATTGTTTGCCCCATGGGTCATACAACTCATGGATTCTAGCTTGGGCTTGGACCAACTTAATCTTTGGGCTTTTCATTAATAAACACTAATTGGTTCATTAATTTATGATTGGGCTTTAACATTTTAATCTACTTGGACTTGAATATAATTGTTAACTAATCTTCCAAGTCCAGTAACATTACTTAATACATATACATATAGTTTATGTATTATGTTCGTATTCTAATTCATATAAGATTTATATACGATATTTCATCCTTCATATTAAACTTCGTATAATACTTCATTATTATACTGCGTTTTCATTACTTTGCACAATACCAAGTATCATACACTTATTACTTATTCCTTACTACTTCGCCTTCCTTAATGTTTATAAATTAAGTCCGCAAAGTTTAAATATTACATTTTCCATAACTAGATTTTTATTACATAATCCATCTTACCTTGTTATTCCATCATTACGTATTTCTCAGAAATTCAAAAATATATCCCGAGCAAATATCGATGAATAGTGTTTTCCAGAAAATTTCTCGAAAAACTTTTATTTTCGTCTTGGAAATTCAAACACTTTAATTCATCCACGTAGCTCAAATACTACGACATTCTAACATCAATAGGTTATACAATGACAACCATCTTGATAACACATAGAATATGATTTTATTATTATTTAATTTAATAAAATCATTTTACAATAAGATCCGAATTTCTCGATCGTTACAGATCAAATTTCAACTAGGACTAAAGCATCAGTATCGTAGGCCAGCCTGAAAGGTGAATCCCCTGTTGTACAGGACTAAAGCATCAGTACCGTAGGCCAACCTGAAAGGTGAATCCCTGTTGTAGTCGTTGGTGTAGTCCGATAAGCCCATAATACGCTGAGCAGCTCCTCTGGCCATCTTCCTTTTGCTTCATCTAGTCTTCGCTTGATCCCATTTAGCAGCGTCCTGTTGGTCATCTCGACCTGTCCGTTTGACTATGGATGTACTACTGAAGTCTTTCTGTGCTGAACCCCTAGTTCTTTCGAAAATGCTTCGAACTTTGATCCCACAAACTGGTGTCCGTTATCCGATATCACCACCTTAGGAATTCCGAAATGAAACACTACTGACTCCTTCATGAACTTCAAGCATTCTTGTTCCGTTATTAACCTAAGTGGCTTCGCTTCAACCCATTTGGTCATATAATCAATAGCGACTATAACGAAACTAACCTGACCTTTAGCTTTCGGCAATGGACCATGTATATCAACCCCCCAGACAGCAAAGGGTATAGGAGATAAGATCGAGTATAGCTCTTCTGGTGGCTGATGTGGGATTGGACTGTTGAGTTGACACTTCTCACACTTCTTGACGTACTCCGTAGCTTCTTTGAAGATTGTAGGCCAGTAGTACCCTTGACGAAGTACTTTGTAGGCTAATGACTTAGCAGCCATATGGTCGCCACAGATGCCTTCGTGAACCTCCCAAAGGGCATATTCAGCTTCGGACGGAGTCAAACACTTCAGCAATGGAGATGAAAAAGCCCTTCAATACAGATCCCCATCTATCAGAACGAAGTTAGCACTCTTGTACTTGACTTTCTTGGCCAGCATCCGATCCAAAGGAAGGACGCCATTTGCCAGATACTCCAGATATGGAGTCAACCAGCAGTTGGAATGATCAATACAGGATGTTGCAAAATTTCCAAGTAAATGGATCCATCAAAAATATTAGCATTCGTAGTAGCCAGTTTTGACAGTGCATCAACAATGGAATTATCGTTATGTTCGACCCCTTGAAACTCATAAGATGAGAAATACTGAAGTTGATTTTTTAACTCTGTCAAATACTTGACCATTCTATGACCTCGAGCTTCGTATTCCCCTGAGACTTGCTTGACAACCAACTAAGAGTCACTGAAAATAACTATTCTCTGCACTTCGAGACTCTTAGCTAGTCGTAACCCTGCTAGCACCGCCCCATACTCTGCATCATTGTTCGTTGCCCTGAATCCGAATCTGATGGCCTGCTGCACTTTGAATCCCTCCGGACTGGTCAAGATGATCCATGCTCCACTGATGTCCGAAGTAGAAGACCCATCTGCATACAGTGTCCACGAGCTCTGCTTCTTCTAAGGAACTGCAACAGCTCTATCAGACCCTTCAGCTTTTGTCACAGCTTCATCCGCTTTAAAAAATGAACATTCGACCACAAAATCAGCCAGGGCCTGCCCTTTGATAACTGTTCAGGGATGATATTCAATGAAAAATTGGGACAACTCCATTATCCAAGCAGCTAATCTCCCCAAAACCTTCTTCAAAGGCTGATCCGTGTATACCACTAACAACCGACCCTAAAAGTATTGCCTAAGCTTTCGACTAGCTATCATCAAAGAGAAGGCAAACTTTTCAATATTTGGGTACCTTGTTTCAGCATCCCTAAGGACATGGCTTACATAGTAAACAAGGTGTTGCTTACCCCCAACTTCTCGCACCAAAACTGCTCCCACTGCCAACGAACTAGCTGCTAAGTACAAATACAAAGGCTCAGCAGGAGCGGGCTTCACCAATAAAGGCGCCGAAGACAGGTATGTCTTTATGTTCTGGAAGGCGTCTTCATGTTCTGAAGTCCACTGGAACGTCTTTGCATTCTTTGGCCCTTTCAATGTATCAAAAAATGGCAAACATCTTTCTGCCGACTTGGACATGAACTTCCTCAAAGCTGTAATCCTACCGGTCATACGTTGAAAATCTTTAAATGACTGAGGAGTCTTCATGTTCAAGATTGTCTGGATCTTCTCTAGGTTGGCTTCAATTCCTCTCTGACTAACAAGATAACCCAGAAACTTGTCAGCTCCCAATCCGAAGGTGCACTTGGTATGATTCAGCCTCAAGTTGTGATGCCGAACTGTCTAAAAGCATTCTTCTAAATCGTCCAAGTGTTTTTGTACCATCTTCCTCTTCACGATAATGTCGTCAATGTACACCTCCATATTTTTGCCCAGTTGATGCCGGAATACAAAATTCATCATTCTCTGGTGCGTGGCTCCGGCATTGATCAAGCCAAATGTCATCTTCTTATAGGCATATACTGAACGATGCGTAACGAACGCCGTCTTCGTTATATCCTCTTTGCACATGGAAATTTGATGGTTACCAGATAATTCATCCATAAAGCTAAATAAAGCATACCCCGAAGTTGCATCGATGAGTTGGTCGATGTGGGGTAATGGATAGAAGTCCTTCGGACAAGCTTTGTTCAAATCTGTATAGTCGATGCAGACTCGCCACTTCCCATTCTGCTTCTGGACCAACACCACATTCGTCATCCACTTTGGGTAGTCTATCTCAAAGATGAAGTCCGCAGTTAGCAGCTTTGCAATCTCTTCATCAATAATCCGCTGGCGTTCCGGAGCAAAAATTCTTCTTTTATGTCGAACTGGCTTCTTGGACGGGTCCACCTCCAGCCGATGCCCTGCTATCTTTTGACTTACCCCTGGCATATCTTGAGGCTCCCATGCGAACACATCTGTATAGCATCATAGAAGCTCCATTAGGTTCGTCCGGAGAGGTTCCGGCAAACCCGAACCTATCTTTACAGTCTTGTCCTTTTTGCCAGGAATGAGCTCGAACTCTTCTGTCTCCCCAGCTGGCATGACCAATGGTTCTGAACTGCTCTCGGTGAAGGGCTCGATTTCTATCGCCATCGTCTGTTTCTTCTTTGACACCTCTACCCCCGAAGAAGTCACTGCATTCCTATAGCATCGTCTAGCCAAGTCCAAATCTCCAGCCACCTCCCCAACTCCATGAGCCATTGGAAATTTGATTTTAAAATGAGGAATTGAGGTAACGACTTGTAAAGCAGTCAAAGTGGGCCTCCCCAGGATAGCATTGTAGGAAGAATCTACATGCACAACATAAAATTTACAAGTTATTTCTACCTGATGGGGAGCCATATCGAAGATAACCGCCAGCTCAATAGTCCCAGCTACCTTGACTAGATCGTTGCTGAAGCCGTACAAAGGAGCCTCCTGCCCGATCTCCATCTTCCGCCCATCCAGATGCATCCTTTGGTAAGCATGGGCATACAAAATATCCACAGAAGACCCTTTATCGATCATCATCCTCTTCATGTCGACCGAACCCACCTGTGTCGTTATCACCAGTGATCCTTCATGGGGTTCAATGTGTTCAGAAGGGTAATCCTCATCAATAAAGCAGATTACCGTACCCGGATAAGGTTTGTCAATCCTCGGGAGAGTACCCGCCACCGACATGACTGAATCCAGATATCCTCGACGCTTCTTCCCAATGACTTTGCCAGAAGTTCCTCCAGTTATGACATCGACCACATGCCTTCTTTGGGTCCGCCCAGAGCATAATCGCAGTCGAATCGGGCCGAGCCGCTCAAAACAGCTCGCTATCCCTCTTATGGGCTTGTTGAGTCGTCCTCGCTGCAACATACTGAACCAGGGCACCCCCTTGAACCTTCCTCTCGATAAAGTCCTTTAGACTGGCACAGTCATTTGTATCATGACCCGAAGCCTGATGATAGTCACAGTACTTGCGAGAATTGCCGGCTCCGGGTTTAAGGTTGTCCCGAGGTGGCTCATAGATGGGTTAATTTTTGATTTGATCAAGGATAACAGCCATGTCAGTATTCAACTGAGTGTACGTCCTATTCACTTTCTGGGCCGGAGCGGACGAATGACCTCCTCCCTGTCTCTAGTTGTTGTTATACTTCTTCGACCCTCCTTTATAGCGGTCGTTATTCCCATCATTATTCTTCTGACCCCCGTTAGTTCTGTCCCGATCTGTCTCCTTCAGCCTGTCCGAAGAAGGATGCTTCAGGATATTTATAGCCTCCTCTTCCACTATATAGCCTTCCGCCTTATCGAAAGCTTTTGCAAGACTCTTCGGGTGGTGAAACATCAGCTTCTTCACCAACTTTTCAGACTTCACCAAGTCCAACCCATTCTGAAATAAGCCCACTGCCTGAAAATCATTAAGGTCGATCACTTGGCCAACTGCTTCTCGGAATCTCTTGACATATTGGCTCAAAGACTCATTCAAAAATTGTCGAACTTGAGCCAATGAACCTGTTGGTTTTCCCCTTCTCTTGTTGCTCCCAAAGCGAGCATGAAACTTGCTACACAAATCCGCCCAGGACGATACTGAATCCGAAGGTAAAGTCCTCATCCACTGTTTGGCGTCTTTCCGGAGCGTTGTGACGAAGGTATGACACTTAGCAGCATCGCAAAAGTCATAATAGTGCATCAGTTTGTTGAACGCCTAACTGTGGTCATAAGGATCCTCAGATCCATCATAGCTCTTCATGTGGGGCAACTTCTTTGTACGATCAGCTTTTTCTTTGAGAATCTCCGCGGAAAAAGGAGATGCCTTCTTCCCCGAAGTATCCTTTACTTGTTGAACTTCGGCAAGCTATTTCCGAAGCTCCTTCAACTCTTTGACCAGAAACTCTACTCCCTCTGGTTGAGACGAGACTTCTTTCTCCGACAACTCTCTCTTCTTCTGAGTAGATTGGCCCTTATTATTCGAACCCCCAACCTTCGAGGGACTTTTCTGTCGTCGAGTGTCCACAGGGTGGTGTACCCTCAGTGGACTCTCTGGAGTACGACCCCTGGATCCGCTTCGGCGTGGGGCTCTATCGCTGTGGTGAGAATACTCAAGACGGGGTTGCCTTCTTTGTATTCTTAGACGTGTATTCTATGGACCTGCCCCTTTGTCTGCTTCGACCCTGCTCCCTAGAACCGATAGGGTGGAGTTCCCTCTTCGATCTTTGAGGAGTAGAGCTTGTTGATCTTCTTCGCTCCCGAGGCTGGCCTCGAGATTCATGACCCGAACGGGCAGGTTCCTTTCCTCTCATGTGCCCATGTTCTTCGGACTGAACATAGCTAGACGTTGCATCCTTCAACTCTGTCATCCGAAGCATCTGCTCGGCTATATCTTGTCTTTGTTTCAAAAGCACCTCCAAGGCCATATCTGCCTCATCCGCCATCTTAGCTAACTTGGAGGCTTTATCGTCCTGATCATCTCGGTATCGGGTTCTAGGAGGTGTGCCTTCTACCCATTTCCGACCATGATCAAGTTCTTTCTCAGTAGTGAAAACCAGTCTTCTCTTAACATTATCGACGACCCTCGAATAAGAACATTCAGACGCACGTTTGGAAGTCGTACTGGCATGAGCACTGTTAGCAGGACCCAACCGGTCCTTAGCAGATAGTCGTGGTGTAGACGAACTAACAGCCATCGGCTGACCTTCAGGTGTAACTGTTCTACCCTTCACCATGGATTCTAACATAGAACAACTAAGGTTTGTGATTGAAAAATATCAAGGACACTAGAACACAGCCCTCCTTCTAGCGCCAATGTTAATGACAAGATCTTTTCTCGCGTCCCAATCTCGTAAGACACGTATGATATCCTGCACAGTAAACACAACAATCACCAAAAGCTTGACGGTTGGACCGTCGGGGTATAGCTCAGGCGTAAGAGTCAGTACATGCGATCACAAGGTTAACAATGGAGGAAATAATATCTAGTTCTTGAGAGAGAAAATAATTCAGTTATTTCAAACCTTTGTGTGATCTTTGCCTCATATACTCCAAGCCCGGTTTCTCATGCCACCCACTACTGTCTAACACAGCCCCCCAATCATGGTGATCTCAGCCGACTACTAGCAACTCACCTGCTCCATCCCCCCACTGTTCTCCATCACCGGCTGACTAAATGACATTCACATTAATGCATGGCAGAGATAACAGTCAACTGTTATCTTTGTAATCATTATCGGTTAAAGTTTGTATTTAGATATTATTTGTCTAATGGATCAGCCCAAGTCATAGGACCCATACATTTAAAGCATAATAAATATATCCCAAGGAATGGGCAAATTCAGTCCTATCCAACAAGTAAAGCTTCATGGAGTAAGGGAGGAGCTCATTCGATCGGGCTAAAAGGCATAAAGTATTATGGCCTAACACTGACCGGCCTTACTAGCGAAGTTTTTTACTTTTTAGTGAAAAATTATGTATTAAGTAAAAAGGTTAGAGTCCACAAGGAGCAATAACTTCTGATTCGCTGCGGTATTTCAACAGTCACATGGTCCAGCTTAGCTTGGGGTATATTTATAATGACACTGCATGACATATACACGACTATACAACTTCATATCCCCTACTTTGAATGTTCAACAGGATCCTACCAATGGCAGATGGAGAGGGGGACAAGGATCATGGCCACCGCAAGGGTTTCAAAACTTTTTAGAAGACCAAGTACTTTTTTTCTCTGTCCCTCATCTTTTCGTCTACTTACTGAAGTTTGTCCTCCCTATTTTTTCACCCACTTCTCTCAGAATTTTTTCTCAGAACACGATATCATTTCTGATAGGACTGACTTCACTAGTTTATAATTTATACAATTCAATTCAAAAAAAAATCTTGTACCAACTACTAGGGATTGACTATATGAGTCATATATTCATATATCATTACACTGCTTTACTTTAGAATAATCTTTTTTTAAACCATGAGTCAACATTGCCATCAATAGATTGTTAGTTGGAACATGGATGTTTTCAGTTCATGTAAACGATATGAGTATGCGTATGCTACTTAGGCTAAAACGCGTTACGCTAGGTGTAACACCCCCCTTTCCGAAATAGAAAGAGAGATTACTCAAAACATAACAAAACTAATAAATTTAATAGTAAGGCTCAAAGCCACAAAAGAATAATTATTACAATTCTAAGTAAATTGACACATCAAGTCTAAACATAATATTTCTAAATCATTGGAATGAATGGAGCTCTCATCACACTTGCCCTTGATTCCCTTGATTACCTGCCGGAAGAAAAACACAGCATGAGTCAAATGCCCAGTACGGATATAGAATACAAATAATGAACCGAAATAACTAACTCAATTAAATGAAAAGAGACGAAACGAACAAATCTAACACAACGAAATAATAGGCTGAATCAAATGGCTGGGTGTTATTTCATACCGAGCTCAGAATAAAACAGAAATATACCTTGCCACACAGACAAGTCAAATAATACCACATAGCCAAATCAAATAATGCCACACAGGCAAGTCACACACATTGGACCGCGAATCCAATGCATGTAAAATCGGAAGGCGTGTTTGGCACAAACATCACCAATCCGCAGAACAGAACAAAAACTTTGGGTCGACCTATACGCCTCCCACAACAAAACACCAAATGGCCAACTCCCACCGGAGCACAAAACGGAGACGCCGTGGACTGATCACACCGCCACGGAAGGTGTCATGCCTCGGTGCCAAGAGGACATGTCTGTGGTACCCCCACAGGTGGTTATAGCTCAGGTATTCCCTACGATATTCTAAACAAATATCATGTCACAACACATTCGACACAATATTAACACAAATGGGTTCTAAAATGTACATGTTAAACTGAAACAAATCATCATCACCAGTCTCCAAAAATATACTAACATGTACATTACTACAATATCAAAATAAATTTATAGACATGATACACTAGTCTAAAGAGTACAAATAGGAGTTCTAATATAAACGTCAAAACAAACTATCACAATAAATTGACAAGAAATAATTATAAGAGGCAATTCTAAATTTCAAAACGAATAACGAAACGAACAATTTAAAAATAAAAGAGTCTCGCTGAAAGAGTATGAAATTCGTACCTAGATTAAGCAATGTAATACCCAAAGTTTATACTCCAAATTTGACTCGTTTAGACTCTCTCCGTTTAACCTAAATAATTTAATAAAATTTTATTGCAATCAAATCGTTAATAACATAATAATATTAAATTTATTATTAAAAACTTTTACAACTATGTCGGCAAAATTAATTAATTCAATTTAATATACATAGCTTCAATTTAATTTACTAATTCCATTTATAAGTTCATGGCCAAAAGTTTATTAACATATAATAATATATATAACCTAAATTAACGAAACATACTTAAATTACCGAAATATAATCTATATATATATAAAGAATATTCGCCTGCAGCAAGTGCTACAAGCCATCCCACGCAAGGTATACTCCTTATTAATTACTTACAGTAGCTTTCGCATCAAAATCATTTCCTTTTTCTTTTTTTTTCTGAGTTATGCTTATATATATATATATATATATATATATATATATATATATATATATATATATATATATATGATATTCATATAGTCTCTTGCCTTTGTTCCTACATAATAATCTAAGTAAACATTTATATGCACATCCGGTCAAATCAATCATTTATATTATTTTAATTTTAACTGTGAACTAAATGAAATCAGCAACATCATTAATATACACAAGGCACCAAAACGGAAAAAGAAAACAAACAAACCTGATGTTCCTTCTCTTATTACTTCGCACGCAACTTCTCTCACAAATACAATAAGGCGGCTTGACTCCTCTTTCTCT
This sequence comes from Panax ginseng, assembly GCA_020205605.1. NCBI lineage: Eukaryota > Viridiplantae > Streptophyta > Magnoliopsida > Apiales > Araliaceae > Panax > Panax ginseng. The sequence goes on from CM035136.1 coordinate 46,403,912, forward strand.
ATCTCAGGTTATATAAGGAAAATAAGATTAGGTTTAGTTATTTATTTACATAAAAAATAGATTTTATTAATTAATATATTTTATTAATTATCTTAATTATAATAGTATTTAATATTACCCACATATAAATTAATCTCAATTAGTTTTAAGGCCCAATTTTGCTAAATTAATTGTCCATCACTTATTAATATTTATTAGCCCACGCAAATTAAATAACTAGTTTGAACCAAAATAAATGACAAAGTCCAATTAATATATTTTAAACATAATTTTAAATACTATTTATTTATTGTATTATTATTATTTTATTATTTTTTTGGGTATTACATCACCTACCCCTTAAAAAGAATTCCGTCCTCGGAATCAAAAGAATGAACATACCTAATTATCAAAAAGATGTGGATACTCCGCTCGACCGCTCGAATAGACTCCTCCATCTCCCAAGTGGCTTCCCGCTCCGAATGATTCGTCCACAAAACCTTAACAAACAGAATTGTCTTCCTCCTCATAATCCGCTCTTGACGATCCAAAATCGCCTCGGCTTGCTCCTCACAAGTAAGATCCTTCCGAATCTTATCGAATGGATATTACACCACGTGCAATGGATGATAATGATAACTCCTCAACACCGACACATGGAATACAGTGTGCACATGAGCTAGCTATGGAGGCAAAGCTAACCGATATGCAACCTCACCAACCCTCTCCAAAATCTTAAATGGTCCAATATAACGCGGACTAAGCTTTTCTTTCAACCCAAATCGTCGAATGCCCTTCTAAGGAGAAACTTTTAGAAACACATGCTCATCAGGTTCAAACTCTAAAGTCATCCTATGCTTATCCGCATAACACTTTTGCCGTGATCGAGCCAACTTCAATTTTTCCTTAGCCACCGCTACCTTCTCCGTAGTGATCTGTACTAACTCAGGCCCTTCTATGGCCCTTTTGCCAACCTCATCCCAACAAGTTGGTGCCCGACACTTCCTACCATACAATGCCTCAAAAGGTACCATTCCAATACTTGCATGCCAGCTATTGTTATACGCAAACTCAACTAGGCTCAAGTAATCATCCCAATTACCCGACCACTCAAGTGCACAAGACCTTAACATGTCCTCCAATGTCTTAATAGTCCATTCAGATTGCCCATCAGTTTGCGAAAGAAAAGAAGTACTGAAGTTGAGCTGAGTGCCCCAAGCTCGTTGAAACCCTTTCCAGAATAGTGAAGTGAACCGCGGATCCCGATCTGAAATAATAGACATCGGAGTACCATGATGTCTAACAATCTCCTGCTGAAAGATATGTGCCAACTTATCCACCGAGTATCCCTCATGGATAGCCAAAAAGTAAGTCAATTTGGTCAGTCGATCCACCACTACCCAAATGGCATCATTCTTCCTGAAAGTCTTCGCCAAACCAGTCACAAAATCCATCGTGATATCCTCCAACTTCGACACTGAAAATGTCTAATTGTTGCAATAAACCACTTGTTCGTTGATGTTCTATCTTCACTTGTTGACAAGTGAGGCACTTCCCAACATATTCAGCCACATCTCATTTCATCCCATTCCACCAAAAATTCTTTTTCAAATCTCTATACATCTTCGTAGAACCTAGATGAATAAAAAATGGCAAACAATGAGCCTCAGCCAACATAGCCTCCCGAATGATTGGATTTGATGGTACACATAATCGCTCACCCAACCAAATCACATCGTGATCATCAATAAGAAACTCAGACTGCTTTCCATCCTCCAAATTCTACACCATACTCCACAACTCCCCATATTCCTTTTGAGCTTCTTTGACCCGCGAGATAAGAGAGGGCTCCACTCTCATACCTACTAATTGCCCATCTGAACCTCATACATACAACTCCAACTCGATCCACTCCATATCCGAAATAAGCTAAGGTTGTGTAATAAGGGCTGCTACACTCCCTGAACTCTTTCGGCTAAGAGCATCTGCAACCACATTTGCCTTCCTGTGGTGATATCAATCCTCGATCATAATCTTTTAGAAGCTCCAACCAATGCCTCGCCTCATATTGAGCTCCTTCTGAGTGAAAATGTATTTAAGACTGTTATGATCGGTGAAGATATCACAACTCTCTCCATACAAATAGTGCCTCCAAATCTTTAAGGTAAAGATCACCGCTGCCAACTCCAAATCATGAGTGGGGTAGTTCACCTCGTAAGGTTTAAGCTTCCTAGAAGCATAAGCAATCACCTTACCGTGTTGCATCAAAACACACCCCAATCCCTTCTTAGAAGCATCACTATAAATTTGGTAACCTCCAGTCCCCGACGACAATGCAAGTATAGGAGCTGTCACAAGTCGTTTCTTCAACTCCTCGAAACTCTTTTCACGCTCCTCATTCCATGCAAACTTCGTGCCCTGTCTCATCAACTAAGTCAATGGTAAGGAAATCAAGGAAAACACTTCCACAAACCGCCTATAATATCCTACCAAACCCAAGAAACTCCTAATCTCTGTCACCGTAGTAGGTCTTGGCCATTTAGTAATAGCCTCAACCTTCGCAGAATCCACCTTAATGCCTTTAGCAGAAACAACATGTCCCAAAAATGTGACATGCTCCAACCAAAACTCGCATTTAGAGAATTTAGCATACAATTTCTCTTTCTGCAAAATCCCCAACACTATGCGAAGATGCTCCTCATGATCTTCCTTAGACTTGGAGTAAACAAAAATTTCATCAATAAAGACAATAAGAAATTGGTCCAAGTACTCCCTGAACACCCGATTCATCAAATCCATAAACACCACCGGAGCATTAGTCAACTCGAATGGCATCACCAGAAACTCGTAATGCCCATATCGAGTACGAAAAGCCGTCTTAGGGATATCTTCATCCCTCACCCTCAACTATTGATAGCCCGACCTCAAATTTATCTTTGAAAAATACTTTACCCCCTAAAGTTTGTCAAACAAGTCATCAATCCTCGGCAATGGATACCGATTCCTGATGGTAATCTTGTTCAACTCCTTGTAGTCTATACACAGCCTCATAGACCCATCTTTCTTCTTCACAAATAAGACCGGAGCACCCCACGACGAAAGACTTGGCCGAGTCATGCCACGATCTAACAATTCCTGCAACTGCTCCTTCAACTCCTGCAACTCCAACGGTGCCATCCGATACGGTGCCTTAGAGATAGGCTCCGCACCAGGAACAAGCTCAATAGAAAACTCCACTTCCCGCTGCGGTGGCAACCCTGACAACTCCTCAGGAAACACATTAGAAAAATCATAAACAATTGGAACATCCTCAATACGAGACTCACCCTTAGAGGTATCCTTTACAAACACCGTATACCCCTCACAGCCCTTTGCTACCAACTTCCCAGCCTTCAATGCTAAAATCAACTTCAACACCCTACTCGGCTATGAACCCTGAAACACGAACTCTTGAGACTACACATCTCCAAATATAACCTTCTTCGCCTGACAATCGATAGTGGCTTGGTGTTTATCCAACCAGACCATCCCAAGAATGACATCAAAATCGTGCATACTCATCGGAAGTAGATTAGCCCTACGAATCTTATCCCCAAAACTGATCGGACACCCTCGATACAAATCAAAAATAACAACAGAAGTCCCCATCGGGGTAGCAATAGACATAACAGAATCTAAAGACTGAGATGGCACACCCAGGTGCCAAATAAAAGACCGAGCAACAACGGAATGAGTAGAAGTCGTATCAAACAAAATATATGCCTTACGATTGCCAACTAAAAGAGTACCAGAAACAGTACCTGGTGCACCTGCCGCTTGGTTATACGTCAAGGCAAACACTCGACCACCCTGACGCTGACCTCCATTGCCACCATTATCACAACCTCTACCATTACCACATGGCCCGATACAATCTCTAGCAATATGAACCATCTGTCCACAAAAGAAACATGCACCGGTGAGTCTGTGGCACTGCCTCCCCAGATGATTAGCCCCACAAGTAGCACAAGGAGCTATCGGAATGAGATTTTGGTTACCCCCACCAGCTGGTCCCGGATAACGACACTGATTTTGCCCCTGCTGACAATTCTGTCCATACCAAAGTAGTTGAAGCTGACGATTTTGCCCTTGCTAAGGCATTTGCTGATAACCCCTATTCTGATTCTGGCCACGCTACTGCCCTTGTTAACCACCACGGTTCCTATTCCACTGACCACCCTTACTTCTCCCATGCTGAACTGAAGTTTGACCTTGCTGGTCGTCTCTGTCCCTCTTTCGACTCCCTTCAAGTTTAGAAGACCGAAAGTCCTATCACTCCATCTCAATATTTTTGGCCGTATTTGCCACAGCCGACACATCTGTGAACTTGTTGTTTATAAGATGTTGACGATACCTATAATGAATCCGCCACTTGAACTGCTCCGCATGTTCCGCTGCAGTCCCTGCAGAAGTTCCCGTAAAGCCTGCCAAACCTGGTGAACCTTGTCATGAAATCTGTGATGGACTCATCATCTTTCTGTCGAATAGACAGATACTCTCTGGCATAGGCGTCTTTATTAGCAGCTGGAAAATACTGCTGATAAAAGACCTCACAAAACTCGGCCCAACCAAGTGTTTCAACATAACCATCACCCTTTGTTATTTTCATCGCTTTCCACCACCTTTGTGCATCCCCTTCCAGCTTGTAAGCAGCTAGCAACAATTTCTGATTATCCGAGCACCCCAGCACGTCAAAAATCTTCTATAGGTGAGCAATCCAAATCTCTACCTCAATTGGAGTCGGAGCTAAACTGAATGCATACGGTTTCTGCTTCTGAAACCTCTCCAACCATATATACATCGGAACCACCTGCTGATCAAGACCATCTACATTCTCTTCCACTTCATTTTCCTATGGACCATTATTTCCCGGGTTCTCCTGTTCGGGAATTTCTGGTGGCGGCTGCTGTATTGCCTGTACAACCTGTGCCACCAATTGAGGTAAAGCCTGGTTCACCGCCTGATTCACCAAGGTAGCCAATTGAGCATTTTACCAATCATTAGGTTGCTCATTGGGCTGACCCTCGCCTCTTCCCGTATTGTTACCTCGCCTCCCAGCAACTCTAACGGATCTACGAGCCATCTAAGAAAGAGATCATGAACATAAACAAAGTAGATTAGAGACAAATTCGAACATAGCTTATATGATAGCTGAACAGAAAATCAAACAGAACAAAAACCTAACCCAGAAGTCTACCCATAACTCAAAGGTCAAACATAAATAGGTTTTCTACAAGAAAGAACCTATGCTTTGATACCAACTCTGTAACACCCCGTTTCCGAAATAGAAAGAGAGGTTACTCAAAACACAACAAAACAAATGAATGTAATAGCAAGGCTCAAAGCCACAAAAGAATAGTCTTAATAGCTGATAAATACCACAAGTCAACCATAATAAATCTCCAACTGTCTCAAACCACAATCTAAAATAATTATTATAATTCCAAGTAAACTGACACATCAAGTCTAAACAGAATATTTCTAAATCATTGTAATGAATGGAGCTCTTATCACACTTGCCCTTGATTCCCCTGATTACCTGCCAGAAGAAAAACACATCATGAGCCAAATGCCCAGTATGGATATAGAATACAAATAATGAACCAAAATAACTAACTCAATTAAATGAAAAGAGACGAAACGAACTGAAACGAAACGAACAAATCTAACACAATGAAATAATAGGTTGAATCAAATGGTTGGGTGTTATTTCATACCGAGCTCAGAATAAAATAGAAATATACCTTGCCACACAGGCAAGTCAAATAATACCACATAGGTAAATCAAATAATGCCACACAGGTAAGTCACACACATTGGACCGTGAATCCAATGCATGTAAAATCGGAAGGTGTGTTTGGCACAAACATCACCAATCTGCAGAACAAAACAGAACAGAAAACTAGGGTCAACCCATAAGCCTCCCACAACAAAACACCAAATGGCCAAATCCTACCGAAGCACAAAACAGAGACGCTGTGGACTATGTTGGGACAATGCATATTATGATTTTATGTTTTAATGTATATGCTCATGATTATTTGTAAGGTCCTTAAATGAATATATTTACAAGGACTTAGTGATAGATCTAAGTTGTTAGGTTGATCTAAGATCTTAACGTGTATCATTCTTTAGTAGAATGTATAGATAGAAAAGATCAAAGCTGTTAGGTTGATCTTGAGATGTAATAGATAGGGTTTGAAGAAATTGTAGTGTATCATCTGATCAACAGTGCAGAAGTCAAGGCAGAAACGTAGAGCTTAACAGATCGTAGTGTGTGCTCCGCCAAAGGACTCTTCTGAAATCGTAGAGAGTGGTCCCAACGCTTGCCGAGCCAACTCCACGATCGCAGTGTGCTGAAGGAAACATGAAGTTTACAAGTCAACGATCGTAGTGTGCTCTCGGGAACGTAGAGTCAACAACACGAGCAAGTCACTACGATCTGAATCATAGAGAATCATGATCCAAATCGTAGAGCATCATCTATCTCATGTCAGAAAATTTCGAGCCTCATGATTTGTGTAAAGGTAGATTTCAATATATGAGGAATGGATTCTAGACGCTGCAGTACTCATCAGTCCCAGAGTAAAGAAATATCCTTAGTATGCAACAAAGAAGTGTATTGAAGAAGCTAAGGATAGTACCATGGATAAGAGGGACAAAACACCTTTTTAGGTGGTAGGTGAGAAAGCAGTCTGTTGTGTCAGTGGGCCAGAATGCAATTTCAGAAGATGTGCAGAAATGTCTCCATCACAGTACAAAAAGTTCAGACGCATTTAATGCCACAACGGATAGATCCAATGGATAGTTTTCAACATCACATATATGCAGATCAGACAAATGAGAGAAGACAAAGCGAGCATTGAACAAACAACGTGAACATCTCTCTCAAGCTCAACTCTATGATCTGAGATATTGTAAAGCTTGCTCAGCTACTCAGTTCTTTAGAACAAGTGCTTACACAGCGACTGAATAGCAACCATCAAGAACACAACATTATCAACCAACTGAAGAAGAGTACCAAGTCTCTTTGGACTTGAAGAGTTAAGTAGTGAACTATAAGAAAGCCAAGTCTCTTTGGACTTGAAGAGTTCAAGAGTGAACTAAGAAGTTCCTAGGCTGCTTTGGTCTAGAAGGAATCTGTGTGATTCAGAAGTTGTAATAGACATCCTTAGTGGATATCCTACTCGTTGAGTAGAAGAGTGGACTAGGAGCTTTAAGTGCTATGAACCACTTAAAATTGACAGTGTCATTTACATTCTTATCATAACTGCTATATCTGTTATAACTGCCATAACTACCTCACCTTCATTACTCCATTTCTTGGTAAAGAAGATTAAAACAAACATTTATTCCGCTAAGTTTTAATCATTATCAAAGAACAAGTTTAAAACGAAAAGATTTTTAAATATCTATTCAACCCCCCCCCCCCCCATTCTAGATAACTATTGTGCCAACTAGGAACTAACAATTGGTATCAAAGTAGGTTCTATTTTATAGCTTACAACCTTTAGTAGATCCAATGGCACTCGTACCAAGCGAATACAGGACCGGGGGAGGCAGCAAGCCACCAATGTGCAATAAGGATAAATTTGCTAACTGGAAAGTCAGGATGCAAGCGTACATGGACTCAATAGATGAAGATCTATTTGAGACAGTTCAAAATGGGCCCTATATTCCAACCAAGCTTGCACCAACCACTGAAGATCCAAACCCTATATAGATCAAAGTTAAGAAGAGTGGACAGACAACGAGAAAAGAGTTGTACAACTTGATAAGAAGGCTAAGAACATCCTGTTCCAATCCTTAGAAGAGGATCTGTTTGAAAATGTTGTAAATAACAAAATAGCTAAGGAAGTTTGGGAAGCTTTGTTGATCATGCACGAAGGAACTGAAGAAGTTAGAGAGAACAAACAGTCTCTTTTAACACAGCAGTACGAAATGTTCACTCATGTGCAAGGAGAAAATATAACTGCCACCTATGAAAGATTTAATGTTCTGCTCAACTCTCTATGAGCATATGGAAAGGTTTATCCTAAAAAAGATCTGACCATAAAATTCATGAGAGCCCTACCAAGTAGGTGGGTTGCTAAGACCACTACAATAAGAGAGTCAAAGAATCTCAACGAAATGACAGTTCAACAACTATATGGAAATCTCCTGACATACTTAACCTGAGTCACCTAACGTAATAAACCTTATCAGAAGGAAGAAGGAAGGATAAGGGTGTTGCTCTCAAGGCAACTGAAAGTGCATCAAAGGTCAACACTGAGATTGACTGTGATGATGATGAAGACGATGACGATGACTTTGCTATGCTGGTAAAGAGAGTAAGGAGGTTCATGCGACAAGGCAGAATCAACAAGCTAAAGAAGGTCAGCAATTACAGCAGTCAAGAGCAAATGAATGACCTATACTACAACTGCAAAAAGGCTGGCCACTTCATCACCAACTGCAACAAACCTATCAAAGAAGAACTAAAGCAGAAAACACATGCAGAGAAGGAATACAAAGGAAACAAGAGGCCTCAGAAAAGAGACAAAGGCCTGGTAGCTGGAGGATCGTGGAGTGACTCAGATAATGACTCAAATGCTGACTCCGGAGATGAAGAAGAACCACATATGGCCAATCTGTGCTTAATGGCCAAACATGCAAAGGAAAAACAAAGCCTCAACATAATGATGTAAGTCTCGACGAGGTATTTGATTTCAACTCACCTGATGTAGACATGAATGACTTAAGAACTGCACTGCATGGCATAACTATTGATCTACATCAATACATGAAGTGGTTCAGAGTCTTATCTAAAGATCATTCACTTCTTCAAGAGGAAAAGAAGAAAGTTCAAGAAGAGCTTGAAACAACCCTTCTAAGTACTAATCTTCTTTCCAAGCTTGAGACTGAGAATTAGACCTTAAAATAGATGAACACACTCAATGCACAAAGAGAGTCTATTCTAACCTCTAAAGTTGAGGACCTAGAGAAGACTATCTTTGCATTGAACAAATCCTCATCGTCCATGGACTGCCTGCTCTCTAGTCAGAGAAGCACTTTCAACAGAATAGGTCTAGGCTTTGGGGAATTCATCTCAGAGCCTTGTGTGGAAAAGACCGTGGAAACTAGCACTAGTAATGCCTCAAGTTTTGATAGAGGCATTGCCTTTGTGAAATCGTCACAGTTGGAAGAGCCAGTTCAACCTTGTTCTATTATTTCTAGTTATACTCAGAGAAGTAAAGGATCTCACGCTGGCCTGGGCTTCATAAAGGAGAAGAGTAACTCAACCTCTACTCACCAACCTCGAAGAATCGTAGAGTGAAGCAAGACCAACTCTACGAATCAACTGGGAAGGTATAGTAGAGGTAACACACACTCATCACTATTTATAAAACCCAAGGACACGTGGAAGAAAGAGAATCAGTTTAACAGAAGGTTAACTAAAGAACCACACAAGTCCAAATGGAAGATGAATCATCATGCACACACAGGCATGCATCATAATAGATGTTTTATATGCAATAAATATGGTCATAGGGCCACAAAATGTTATTATAACTCCATGCAAGTGAGACCCAAGATTAGACAAATTTGGGTCCCCAAAGGTACTAACAATGAAGGACCCATGCAAATATGGGTACCAAAATGAAGGTTCAAATATCTTGACAGGAAAAGAGCTCCACGACCTCAACATGGTATCTGGACAGTGGATGCTCGAGGCATATGACAGGGAACAAAGCTCTACTATATAACTACATAGAAAAGGAAGGTCCTTCAGTCATCTTTGGAGATAACGGCTCAGGCAAGACAAGAGGATATGGCTCTGCTAGCAATGGTGCAGTATCTTTCAGCAAAGTAGCCTATGTGGAAGGTCTTCAACACAACCTTCTAAGTATCAGCCAACTCTGTAACAAGGGTCATCAAGTGACCTTCCTCAATAATCAATGTCAAGTCAGAGATTTAAAGACATTTGCTGTAAACCTAACCGGGACAAGGGAAGGAAATGTCTACACAGTGGATCTTGGTTAACTAAGCTCAGATGAGACAATATGTTTTCTGGCAAAAGCATCTGAAGAAATGAGCTGGTTATGGCATAGACGGTTGTCTCACTTAAACTTCAAAATCATGTCCAAACCGGCATCAAAGACCTAGTAATGGGCCTACCCAAGTTCAACTTCGTGAAGGAAAGGCCATGCAATGCCTCGTCGACTTGGAAAGCGGAATCGTAAGCTCATTCAAGAGAAAGATTGCCAATTCTATTGAAAAGCCACTGCAGTTGCTTCACTTGGATCTCTTTGGGCCAATCCCAACAACCAGTCTTGGAGGAAAAAGATACTCTCTAGTCGTAGTCGACGACTACACCAGATTCACATGGGTATTCTTCCTAACTTCAAAGGATGAAACGAGCTCCAAATTAATCAAGATTTTCAGACTGGTGATGAATGAGAAAGGAGAGAAAATCAAGGCCATAAGGAGTGATCATGGCAGAGAATTCGATTTCTCAGAAATGGATCTGGCTTCTGCATGCATAATGGGATCGATCCACAACTTCTCAGCTCCTCGAACTCCTCAACAAAATGGAGTAGCTGAAAGGAATAACAGAACCTTGATCAAGGCTGGAAGAACTCTACTAGCTGTAGCCCATCTACCTGAATACTTCTGGGCAGAAGCTATCAACACTGCATGCTACACGCAGAACAGATCACTCATACACTCTACGATCAAGAAGATACCCTACGAACTGTGGAAAGGAAGAAAGCTAAGTGTCAGCTATTTCCATGTCTTTGGTTGTGCATGCTACATTCTCAACAATGGAAAGCAGTATCTGACAAAATTCCAGCCCAAGTCAGACGAATGGATCTTTCTTGGATATGCCACAGACAGCAAGGCTTACAGGGTGTTCAACAAGAAGACACTAAATGTTGAAGTCTCAATACACATCATCTTTAATGAAACTGACTTAGACAAAACATTGCCTCAAGACTCTACGACCGATAGTGCAGACACTACGAATGAAGTCGTCGAGCTCAACACTACGATCGTAGTGCCAGATAGTGAAATTGTAGAGCATGAGAATGTGATCGTAGAGAGGTTCATGCAAGACATCGAGCCTCCACTCCAAGAAGAAGAGATAGACCTTGAAGATTTAAGACAGGAAGGCATCAGGACAGATGTCCAAACCGGTAACAGATGGGCAAGAGATCACACTCAAGATCTAATCATTGGAGATCCGAGTGCCAGAGTCAAAACAAGAGCTACTACTCAGAATGAATGTTTTTATCTAAGCTTCCTGTCACAAATAGAGCCAAAGAAGATAGAGGATGCTATGGAAGACTCCAGTTGGATAGAAGCCATGCAGGAAGAACTCAACCAATTTGAACGAAGCAAAGTATGGAGATTGGTACCAAGACCAAAGAGTCATCCTGTGATAGGAACTAAGTGGGTCTTCAGAAACAAAATGGATGAAGATGGGGTCATAACCAGAAACAAGGCAAGATTAGTGGCAAAGGGCTATTCTCAAGAAGAAGGTATCGACTACGATGAAACATTTGTACCTGTTGCCAGACTGGAAGCCATCAGAATCTTTCTTACCTTTGCTGCCCATATGAAGTTCAAAGTCTTTCAGATGGATGTCAAGAGTGCATTTCTAAATGGAGAACTCCAAGAAGAAGTCTATGTAGAACAACCTCCAGGTTTCATCAATCCATCACTTTCCAATTATGTCTATAGATTAGATAAAGCCTTATATGGTCTTAAACAAGCACCTAGTGCATGGTATGAAGCACTAACTAACTTCTTAATCAAAAATGGGTTCACTAGAGGTAGAGTAGATACCACCCTATTTCTTAAAAAGTATAAAGACAAAGTCCTACTAGTTCAAATCTATGTTGATGACATTATCTTTGGTACTACTGACAAAAAATTATGCAAGAGATTCTCTAAGATAATGCAGAGCAAGTTTGAAATGAGCATGATGGGTGAGCTGAACTTCTTCCTTGGACTGCAAATAAAGCAGACTGAAGAAGGAATTTTCATAAACCAAGCCAAGTACATCAAAGACTTACTAAAGAAGTATGGCATGGAATCAACCTCTCCCATGAAAACACCAATTGCTCCTGCAACCAAGATTGACAAGGATGAGAAAGGTAAAAGTATTGATATCACTCAATACAGAGGTATGATAGGCTCTCTTTTATACATAACTGCCAGTAGACCAGACATAATGTTTGCAACATGCATATGTGCTAGATTTCAGGCTAACCCTAAAGAGTCACATTTGTCTGCTGTAAAGAGGATCTTCAGGTATCTCAAGGGTACACCTTACTTGGGGTTGTGGTACCCCAAGGAATCCTCATTTGAACTAATAGGATATATAGATGCTGATTTTGCAGGATGCAAAATAGATAGAAGGAGTACCAGTGGCACTTGTCAACTTCTAGGAAACAGACTTGTGTCCTGGTTTAGCAAAAAGCAAAACTCAAAGGTTCACCTCAATTGCGGAAAGTTGAATATATTGTTTCTTTGGCAAATCTTTGTACTTTCAGATCCTATGGATGAGAAATCAGCTAGCTGACTATTGTTCGACTTCAAATCTATTCCCATACACTGTGACAACACAAGTTCCATAGCAATAACTCATAATCCTGTCATGCATTCTAGGACCAAGCATATAGAAATAAGGTATCACTTCATTAGGGATCATGTGCAAAATGGAACTATATCTTTACAATATATCCCTACTGAAAATTAACTTGCTGATGTTTTTACAAAACCACTATATGTATCCAGATTTAATAAGTTAATAAGTGAGCTATGTATGTTAAATCTATAACCATGAAATATATGCTCTAGATTGTGCTAACCATGACAGATACAAAGGCTGAACTCAAAATCGTAGACATGATCAAGGAAAGCTCATGATCGTAGAGCTGAAAAAGAAGACTACCTCAACGATCGTAGCAAAGACTTAATTATCGTAGTGCAGACTCAATGATGACACAAGCCCCATCCACAAAGAAAAAATGTATCCTGTGATGACAAGCTTCATAACATAGCAATCTCTCCAAGAGGGGGCTCAGGAACAAACCTAACCCTTGAATCTCTCCAAGAGGTTGGCCCTTCCCGAGCTGCCTTAAAAGGATGCTTTATTAAAAACTCATCTCAAGGATTCGGACAAACTTGACGATCGTAGGACAGACTCAACAAATGCTGATCAAACTCAATGACTGCCAGACAGACTCGACGATCGTAGGACAGACTCGATGATCGTAGGACAGACTCGACGATCACAGGACTACCTCAATGATCGTAGTCTTCCTAAGGACACCTCAGCTCTGAAAAGGCCAAGGGCAAATCAAGACATTCCTCATGACAAATCAAAATCATAGAGCCAAGCAAAAATCGACACCTGTCCCACTAAGTGAAAAAGAGAGAGGGAAGTTACAAGTACAAATTGAAATCATGTTTTTTAAACTCTGAAGTTCAAAAGATTATCTCTCTCATCCTCTCTCTCTCTCTCTCTCAAAGCGAAACCCTAAATTAGCAGAAAACTCAGTCGTATCTCACTTCCAACTACAGAATCAATGGCTGCTTCAAATGTGGTTTCAAGCTACAGACTCGCTTGACGAGTTCAAGATCGCTCCACCAAAATTTCACAAGATTTGGCCTTCTCAAGAAGAAGGTGGGTCTCGAAGAGGCTTTGAGCACCGATACACTCATCTATCCCAAGCTAGTGAAGGAATTCTATAAGAATGGTGTGTTCGAACACAACACCATCACTACTCGAGTAAAGGGAGTAGAAATGAGACTAAGGGAAGAGGACTTCAATCTGGCCCTAGGTTTCAAGAATGAAGGGCACCCATTCTTAGACAGCATAAACTTCCAAGAGAGTGATGAAAATGCATCACAAGAAAAACCCCTCTATAAAAGGAAACAAAAAGAAGGAGTTCCCACAAAGGTATGAGTTCTTGGCTAACATTATTGGAAAATGCATATGCTGCAAAAGCTCAGGTCATGACTCGGTGAATGAAGCTCAACTTAAGCTCATGACAGCCATGTTTTATGGCATACAACTCAACTATGGAGCTGTATTACTCGAGTGGATCGACAGGTGGATCCTCAACTCGAAGAAATCAAAAAGCCCTCAAAAAATGCTCTTTGGGCATTTCATAAGTATCATTCTGCAATCAGCACTGGGTGACAAAATTGGGGATGAAGAGGGAGAAGCCATAAACCCAAATCGAAGAATGAACCAGCAGTTGTTTGAAAATTAGAAGAGAAACCCAGCAGAGCATGTTCGAATGATGACAGAATCCAGTGAAAGAACTAGGGATCTGAAGAACGCATGCATTCCTGGAAACATGTCTGTTGTCAGGGAAGAAGAACAAGAAGGAGAAATCAACAAGGAAGAACCCTCTGCCCTTTCCAGAAAAAGCAAGGGCAAGAAGAAGCTAAGAGCTAGATAGATAGAAGAGCCTCAAGGATCTACAACTGATATTCTAATAGAGTCCTCTGATATAGAGACTCTGAGATTGCTGAGAAGGAAGCAACAACAAGATGAAGCTGATGAGGATCAAGCCATCATATCACAGATCCTAAAGAAGAACAAAGTTGAACATAAGTCCAAAAGACCATCAGTCACCTCTATCGTAGAGTCTCTGCTGCTCACTGAGATAAGACCAAGTGTGGCATAAAAGGAGGTATCTGCTTCAAGTATAATGGTTACTCAGAAAGACAAAGCTAAGACTCAAGAGAATCCTGAAGTTGTGGCTAAATCCAGCAAATCAAGTAGAAAGCTAGTCAAGAAGTACATTCTTGAAAATGAAAAGGTGCTTTGAAAAAGGAAGCCAAGAGTGTGGTCAGAAAAGAAGAACCTGCATCCAAGCAAATAAAGAGGATAAAGGTGCTCAAATTTGAGGGGAGACCCCAAATTCTCATGATAGAGAATACACCTACTGAGGGGAGAAGTCTGCAATTTCAAGAAGATGTTACAAATTTGAGGGGAGTTTTTGAACTCTCAAGAAAATGTTCCAGCTGAAGGGAATTCACTGAACTTACAAGAAGATAATCATGCTGAGGGGGAGCCTCATGATATCTCCATGGCAGAAGAAGAGATCCCTGCCAAAGGTAAAAATGAATCAGTGCCAGACCATCTAGAGCCCATTGAGATAATGGAATCCTCAAATGAAGATAAAGAAGAGGAAGAAGATGATGATGAGCTTGTAATCACTGGCGTGGGGAAAGCTGGATATAGGAGCTATCTATACACTCAAATGTTTTCCTACTTACCTATGATGGCATACCATTAAGCTCAAATCCTGAACTCATGGGATCACATGTTCTGGAGCTTTAAAGAGTATCCAGCCATCTCAGTTCTGGCTAATGGATTTCAAGGAAAAGTCATCTTTCCCAAGAAGCTGCTTACGAATACCTCTTCCTCAAAAGATAAACCTGAGGTACTGTCTATCCCTACAAAATTCTGAGTTAATCACTGACCATCATCTTCATTTAGCTATTTTTAAGAATTCCCTCGATGGTTGGAAGTGAGTCTCAATCCAGTAAATCAATTTCCAGTTGCAGAATCCCAAAATTTTGTAACTAAAGAACCAAATGAAGTCAACTTTACTTTCCTCCCCCAAATCACCACCACTACAATTCCAGACTCCAACCACATCGTAGAGTCTCACATCGAAATCGTAGAGTCACCTATCCCAGACATCCAAACCCAAGCCCCTCCATCAGACATACCATCCTCCTCCTCAAATGACTACTTTAGTCTTGACCTTGCTCTTTACAACTTGCAAGATCAACCCCAATATACAACCCCTCCAACCACCAATCCTCAAACCAACGATACTCTCCCAAGCCTGCCTACAAAGGATGACTTGAAAGAAACTTCTGAGAAAATGGTCAAGTCTATAGAAGCAAGTTTGGAATCTCACTCTGATCTCATCAATATCCCATTTGAATCAAATGATCACATCGCAAATAATTTCGACGACACTATGAATCTCGAACTTACAAAGAAGTTGAGGGAGATTATCCAAGAAATTCTTAAGAGCATGAAGGACAGAGATGAAATGCACTTCCAGATAGCTGCCAATCAAAGAGAGGTTGTTCTTGCAATGCAGAAACATCAAGACAACCAACATACCCTGATGCTGGAGAATATCATCAACATAAAAGCCTTTGTCTATAACTTCCAGAAATCTTATGCCAATCAGGAAAAACATAATGATATGATTCTTTCAGTTCTCCAAAACAAAGAAGCAAGATCTGAAAAACAAATCAAGGAAAATAGAGAGGACATTGCTCAGACTCAAAGCTAACTGAACAAGCTTGTCCAAAGTGTTAATCGACTGTCTGCCGATATTTGAACCCTTGATGCTGTCATAAAGGGGGAGAATAAAGGTAGAGGAGTTCAAGGAGGACAAGGCAGAGGTAGAGGAGGTCATGGAACTCAAGAACAAGGAAGAGGACAATATCAAGCTCAAGCATCACGAAGCCCTCCTACAAGATAATTCCACAGTCAGACTCAACGATCTAATCAACAGGGAATTGTAATGGCTATACCATGAAGCCGTCAGGAGTCAACTCTCAGCTCACAAGATGTGTCTATTGTACGCATAAGAATGCCAACTGGAGATCCTGCATTCATGCACAGGCATGAGGAGAATCCAATACTAAGTCTAAGCGAGCTGGAAGAGTTAGGCAGAAACGAGGAAGCTCAAAGAAAAAGAAGGGCTGAGGAGTACGCCAACCCACCTCCACTAAAGAGGTCAAAGAAACAGAGATAAGTTAAAACTTAAATTTCCTATTGATGTAATGATGAATTGTAATATCTTCTGATCATCAATAATTTCATGCTTATTCTCTAGAAATTTCAGCTGTTCACTGAAATACTAAGTCATGTTTAAATTTCCTGCAAATGCATCTAGTCACTAATAATCATGACAACAAATTTCCTTGGTTATGTCAACATCAAATAGGGGGAGATTGTTGGGAGAATGCATATTATGATTTGATGTTTTAATGTATATGCTCATGATTATTTGTAAGGTCCTTAAATGAATATATGTACAAGGACTTAGTGATAAATCAAAGTTGTTAGGTTGATCTAAGATCTTAATGTGACGCCCCCAAAATTAGGTATACATCACCCATCTTGAGTCACCAGATACATGGTACAGAATTCAAATACAACTTAATAATACAACTGTCGTGTACAATACGACAAAACATAAACTGTGAGTTTGAATACAAATATTGTCTACTAGAGAGTATACAAACTCAAAAGGAGTCCTCATTACAATTATTATCACACTATTTCACAAAATAGTGAGGACTATTAATGCACCATCTAGGACCATCACTCCGTTCCTCGACTCGTCCCAGCTATATTCTCATTTACTGAAGAGAACAGTGAAAGAAAGGGTGAGCTCAACTAGCCCAATAAGAAATATTATGACTAAGATAATGCAGAATAAATTATCATTAGCCTTAAACAGTGTTAAACTGATACAATATAACAAACATCAAGTTTAACTGCAACGGAACAAGCAATCCATTAAAAGAGTCAAGTAGAGAATAAAATCTACTATCTTTTATAATTGAAAAGATTTTTCATCACTTTTATCGCTGGGACTCAACTTAATAAATAATCCACATCATCGAATCACCCCTGCACTACAGCCAAGGATATTCTTTAGTATCACGACCACACTTATTCATGCATTACGAGGCAAGAATATTTGTGTATTCATTAATGGTCATGATCATGCCAACAACAGTCCATTAATGCACTACGGGCCAATGAGGACTTTTACCACATCATTTGCAACATTACTACTATGATTACTTTGAATAATCCTCGGTCATAATCATACCAAGTCCATCTATGCACCACTGTGCCATAGATGACTTTCAACAAAATATAAGCATGAGGATGATGACAATGATATAAGAATTCAATAAAACAAGTTCAAGAATTAATTTGTCCAAGAACCAATCACGTCCAAATTATCAACATGATACTGCTTTGTATAGTAAAATTCAAGAATGCTCAGAAGAACATTTCCATGAAAAGATACTGGATGAAGCGCAAATAGCAAGGATATTCCACTAATTTCATGGAGTATAGAAGTCAAAACTTTAACCAACTGAGTATAATAAAGAATGGAATAACAAAAGAAATCACCATGCATGCGGTACTTCGCATTGACAGGTTATTCCAACAGAATAATAATAACGGAACCAGGTCGAGCAAAATTCGCACCGACGGGATGTTCCAACAGAATAATAAAGAATGGAATAACAACAGAAATCACCATGCACGCGGTACTTCGCATAGACAGGTTATTCCAACAAAATAATAAAGACGAAACCAGGTCCGGCGTAAAACACACAGACAAGATATTCCAACATAATAATAAAGAATGGAATAACAATAGAATTTCACCATGTATGCGGTACTTCGCATAGACAAGTTATCCCAGCAGAATAATAAATAATGGAATAACAGAAGAATATCACCAAGTA
This sequence comes from Panax ginseng, assembly GCA_020205605.1. Taxonomy (NCBI): domain Eukaryota; kingdom Viridiplantae; phylum Streptophyta; class Magnoliopsida; order Apiales; family Araliaceae; genus Panax; species Panax ginseng. Next base: position 46,422,461 of record CM035136.1, read on the forward strand.
TAGGGTAGACCGCGTATACAGGTTATTCCAACTGAATAATGAAGAATGGAATAACAGAAGTTCTCTTCATGAATACAAAAGAAATAATACCCCTTACGAGTACAACAAATAATATTCCCTACCTTAGAAAGAAGAGTACTGGATATAGAAGTAGCGAAGTAGCAGAACACTTTTCTTCTTTCTCTCTCTAGAGTTTTAGTGAATTCATAAGAAATATTGAATGAATGAGCTTCTATTTATAGAAAAATGGACTGCATAGTAACTAACTCATGAACGGTCCAGATTGATTTACTTTAATCTAACGGTCCATATTTAAAGCAAAATCTTTTAAATAAAATATAATATATTCTATTTTACTATGCAAACACTATACAGGCACTATGCAACACTATGCATAATAAAATATAATATATTCTATTTATAGAATAACTTTATAAAAGTATTATGTTTTATATAAAAAGATTTTTCCAGCAGCCTGCCTTCACAAGACACTTTCAACTTGTTTCTCTCTAGAAAAAACCGTGAGCCACTTGCTTGCATTTATTTGAGCCGAAGTTCGCCGTACGCAAATTTCATCACCATACAAGTGTTCTACACTATCCTGGTAACGTATGCATGTATTTTTTCCAGTTTCTGTCCTTTAGATTGTGAGATATTGAACGAAATGCATCTAAACACATAGTAGTGATTATGTATGCACAAATGACTTGATAAAAAATATTTAACATAGTAAATGTTAGTATTAAACCATGCTGAACATAATGATGTGAAAATATTTGACTTCTGCGACAGTCAAATTGTCACCTTTTTCTGCTATTTTTTGTCCTATTTGAGGTCCAATGATCAAAAGGTAGAAAGGCAAAATACTCCAAGCATTGAGGTTGGCCTTATGCATGATGTTCTTGATTTTTAACGCATATATTATGTATATGACTTTGGGGGCGGTGTCTTCTTGAATGGCCACCTAGACATACGCTCAAGCGCATGTGGATCGTCTTATTTTCAAAGGGGACTATGACGAAATTTTTCCAAATGTAGGCATTGGGTAGTCATGCATTATAACTCTATTATATGTTAAAGTAAATGCATGCAAGCATATAGTCATATAATGCATTTTAGAAAGCTCCAGGTAAGGAAATACCACACCCTTTCTGAGGTGATTTGGAGACTTGTTGTCTAGATATTATGGATCCGGATCAGCCGAGCAGTTCTTACAGGACCGCTTCTGGTGTATGACGGAGGGCTTCTGAAGTGCCTCGTCCCAGTTCTGTCAGACAGCCTCGTCGGTTGGTGGAGGATATGATTTGTCCCATCCAGGTAGAGGTTCCAGACATTGAGGACGAGGAGGTGGATATTGAGGATCCCGCTCCTGCTGTACATATCCCTCGCAGGGAGCTTCCGAGCATCCAGGTGGTGAACCCAGAGTTTCTAGGTGATTTGGGTAGACACCCATCGATGTACTTGCATGCTAACGAGGTATGACGTTAGACTTTATCTTCCTTCTTTCCTATTGATGAGGATTAAAAGGGTCCTGATGTTGATCGTGCTTCATGCGAGTTCCGTGTTTTACATGACCTCGGGGGCTGGTTTAGCATCCACTCCATGTACCAAAGGCGCTTCATCCCGATTATGAAAGAAAGAGTGCATGAGTGGGGATTTGGGGCATTTTTCTCTATCCTTCCCCGTCGTTGTCCCTGGGGTTACCTCAGGGCATTGTCTGAGCAATGGTTTCATCAGACTCAGTCACTCCACCTGCTGGATTGCGAGGTGATGATGACGCCTATGGATTGGTGATTTATCACAGGTATGGAGTTTGGAGGGGAGGTTCCTCAGATGGCGAATATCACCCTCGCCATCCCGGTCCTTGTTAGGAGTTCTAGCGGGTGCGCTCAAAGGTAGGACTGTTCGTTCAGGTCCTTTGAGCGTAGATGTTATAAGCGGGCTATTGAGTGAGCCCATGCCTGATGATGTCAAGATCAGGGATCGCGTTCTGCGGCGATTGTTCCTGATAATCATTTAAAGCTGCTTCATAGCAGATAACTCTTCTATGGTATCTTTCGCTCTGGTCAGCGCCACACGCGATGTGGACCGTATAGGAGAGTACGATTGGGGCTCTTACACCTTTTCCTATTTCCTCCGGGGCATGCGTCTGCGCTCATAGGGTTTGACCGAGGCTTGGCTAGGATTTTACCCATTTTTGCTGGTGAGTATTTTCTCTTATCTTTTCCTTTCACAGGTTAAGAGTGTTTACTGATAGTAGATGTTTTGCCATTGTGTTGGCAGTTTTGGGCCTATGAGAGGCTTCCATGTTTGCGTCTTGTGAGTGTGTTAGGCTTAGATACCTATCCACGAGGGGCAGCGATGGCATCATTCTATTTTGCCGAGAGGTCCCTATATCCCGAGGGCTTCGCCATTCTCAGACATCAATTGAGTTGCTGACGGCCGACGCCATCACATGACTTCCATACTCAGGGGATCATTTGATCATCAGTTTTGAGGATGGACACCCTACTAGAGTAGAGTATTTGATTTCCACCCGGAGATTTCCTCTCTTCATAGATGGAGGCTGGGAGCTCTATTTAGGAGAGCGTGCTATCAGGAGCATCACAGGGGAGATTCGTATACCGATCTTGCCTCCTGTTAGGCGTCATTGGCCTGTATCACAGTCACCCGCCCTTGATATTCCATTGTTGGGAGTTGACGGTTTTGATTTATCTGAGGGTCCATGTACTCAGGAGATATTCTAGCACTGGTGGCTCCTCAAGACTATTTCTCGGGGCCGATCCCTGCCACCACGATTTATGGGGACATGGTTCCTGGATCATTGATGATGACAGATTAGGTAGCTTGAGTTGGAGCTCTAACCCATATGACCCAGATTGATAGCTTGACCCGGCAGTTGGATCGGGCACAGATATTTATTCGGCATTTTAGGCGTAGATCCACCAGAGGCGTAAAACATTTGTTCCTTCCATTTCGGTCTTTGGCCCCTCGAACGACCCATTTGGTTTTCACGGCGCAGATCCTCCCCTTTATAGGCCTGACATCCCTGTTGATAGAGATCCAGTGACTCAGGAGGAATTACATCAGGTGGACAGGATTTAGGATGTGGACATAGAGACCATTGTCTTCTTCTGATGTGTATTCTCGCTATATCTTTTGATAGGCCTCTATTAGATATTGGGTGGTTGTTCCCCATTCTCGCTATATCTTTAGATAGGCCTCTGTTAGTAGTAGGGCGTTTGTGCCCCATTTTCATGTACTGGTAGCTGTATAGAGCTGATGTATTAGATGATGATATATTTAGGAATGTATGCACCGTTTTTTTTTCATTCCCTATATCATATTGCCATCCATTATCTGTTATGCATGTATCATGTTATGCATATATATGTATGTCCAGAGATACTCGATATTGACCCCTAGATAGTCTTATGACACGGCCCGCACATATGTCTTCTTCGACAGTTAGCCGTATAGATCATACCCCACCGTCAATGGTGGTATTGGGTATGCACTCGTGGTACAATAGCATGTCACCACCAGATAGGGTGACTGTAGATCTGTTATTGTAACAAACCATGACCCTTTTGGCATTTCAGGTTCCTGCAGGATTTGTAGATGGGATGCTAGAGCATTGGATAGCTGATAAGCAGGTATTTCGCTTTGGCACCCATGAGTTGACTCCTACTCTAGAGGAGTATGCCCGTTTGACGATGCTGCCCCTAGACCGACCTTGCGTACACATGGCTTTAGGAGACATGAGTAGACTCTTCATGACTCTCATCAGATTGAGGCGCAGAGTGGTGCAGGATGAGCTGATATCTGGCCATGTGATCTCTCAGCGTTTTCTGTGTGACAGATTTGGTGCGTGAGGATACCTACTCACGACATTCAAGGATTTCAACCAGCCGGAGGATCATTGGCGTTCGGCGAGTTGATGTAATCGATACTATGTGTATCGTCATACGTGTACATGTGCGTGATGTACATGCATGAGATAGATATAGGCGTTATCATGGCGGTGAGAGCTCTCGGGGAGGGTCATACCATTGTACCTATGATCATGGCGAGAGACCTTGCGATCGTCGTCCCTCGCCTGCATTTTACCCATCGGTGTGTTCTTGGGAGTTCTATCATGTCAGATCGTGGTTTATGTCACATTTGTGACCGATTGGTACCTTTAGATAACACGGGTATTGTTTCTCCCAGAGAGGTGGCTATGTCGTATTCCTTTCGGACCTGAGTGTGTAGATGCTCATCCTGGTCCACATTTTGCGGATATCAAGAGATCCATTTAGCATATTGTTGTTCTCGGGGCTTTGCTCACTATACAACTTCATTACTCATGCTCCCGGCATGGATTTCCTCCTTTGGTCGGGCGTGAGGGCGTGACGACTTATCATCCATTGGTCGTGATGTCGCGATTTGACCGATTTTATGATTTTCATCCTTCGAGGGAGCGGCGGTCGGTATTTCAACTTCTCGATACCTCTCGATCGAGGACCCGATTTCGATATGTATACGCTTCTTTGGGATCGGCGTGAGCTAGTCGCTTTTCGCCAAATCGTCCGGTTATTCCATGAGTACTTCGCATGGATGGAGATAGAGGTTTTATCTACCGCAATGTGATGTTTGCGATCTAGGAGATTGAGTTAGACGATGTAGAGCATATAGAGGACATTAATACCTACATCGAGGAGGATACCGCTATTGGGTTGCCAGCATTTCTTTCGGATTCTCCTAGTACCAGTACTTTTGTGATCCGAAGACTAAAGCACGAGATTTAGAGCAGAGTCTTCATCGATGACCTTTGAGAGAGACCGATTCGATCTATGATGTCGATTTGCTCTTGATGTGAGGGACGCCACTATTAGAGAGAGAGCGAGGCATTAGCTCGTATAGATGTCGTTGTTGAGCAGGATGAGGCCGGTCGACATGAGAGACGTAGTGATAGTTGAGCGGGATAGTGCTATATCCGCCCGGATGTGGTCATCACAGATAATCTCGCAATGAGGTCCCTTACCACTTTGGTATGATTGCAGAGATGAGCGCTTATATCGATGAACATATGGTCATCATGCAGATGGCTACATATCTATTGGGTCGTGTGGATATTCTTATCCAGGAGACTACAGCTTTACCTCCTTCATCTGAGAGGGATGCCATGTTGGTCTTGCTAGCTCGCATGTACCCTGATTCGTAGATGATCTTGTATTTACCTGCACAGACTAGCTTAGCCATTTTGTCATGTACAGTTCACATTGTATATATATCAAATAACATTATATATGATAGGGAAATATATTTATGGATCACTTCCGTTTTAGATATGCCTTTCTATTTGCTTGATATTTTGCCTGCTGCTTCAGGGCTTGTGATCTTGATGAATTCTGAATTCTTCCTTGGTGGATGGACATTGAGCTGTCTTTGGATAGTTCAGAATGGATCATCGATCTATGTATATCCCTACCATTTTTGGTGTCTTGGGACTTGTTTCTGAATGGAAATGTGGAGAGGAATGTGGCTTTCCTCTCTGAGATTGACCGCACCACAGATGGTCGCTAGTACTTCTATTTTGGAGAAGCCTAGTTAATTCCACCTCTTATGGTTTAGTATTGCTCTTCGAGGTATGACCGCAGATTAGATGGTCGCCGAATCTCCTATTTGGGAGAAGTTCAGGTAATTCCATCCCTTTGGTCTGAAGCCGAATGAAATGTAGTGGATTAAATGATAATGGTTTGTGTTTTGGTAGGGGGTGAGACCGCACCATGAATGGATGCCTACGTACTCCTATTGAAGATGAGATCAGGTCTGCGTAGTTCGAAGCTGGTGTAAGAGGTTCAATGTTGTATATGGCTGATATGGTGTAGGAATGTTTTTGGTTGTTTTTGCTTTTGTAAGGAGAAGAGGGTAGAAATGTTTTTGTTGTTTTAGTTTTATTGCGATCGGGGCATGTACCATGGTTGCCTACGTACTCCTATTGAAGAGGAGACCAGGTCGACGTAGTTCGCCCCTCAGGGTGAGAAAAAAAGCATAATCCTATAATGCGGTCGAGTGCGGGGAGGAAAAGTTTAATCCTAGGTTGAGGATAAATCAGCTGCGGTGAGAAGTTTGATCCCATGTATAGGTAGCCAAACTGTGAATGCAAGAGGTTCAATCTGTGGTGGGATGACCTAAGTTGTATGGTATGAAAGGAGAAAGCCTGTGCTCACGGCTTGAAAGAGTATGTTCCTCGAGGGGCAAAGTGTAGCAAGTTGTAGGTGGTAAAGGGTTAAAGAACCGAAATGACTGGTGACCTAATGATGATGCACTGTGGTGTTTCTTTGGTTGCTTTGGATATAATACCATTTCACTTGATTATGCGAGTTGATGAGTTGTGGAAATTCATCGCCAGTCCATTTCATGTAATCTGAGAGCGCCTCCTGTCAATACTTCTTTGACAATAAACGGGCCTTCCTAGTTAGGAGCGAATTTTCCTTTGGCCTGATCTTGATTGTCAAGAATCTTCTTCAAAATCAAGTCATGTTGTTTAAACTGCCGTAGTTAGACTTTTTTGTTGTAGGATCTGGCGATCCTTTGCTGGTATAGCTGACCATGGAAGATAGCCGCGGTTCGCCTTTCATCTATCAGAGACAATTGGTGATACATGTCTTGTACCCATTGGTTTTCATCCAGCTGAGCGTCGATCAACACTCTAACAGATTCCATCTCAACTTCTATGGGGGATACATGACTTCCATCCCATAGGTTAAAGCGTAGGGGTTGCCCGGTTGAAATACGCATTGTAGTTACAGAGGCTAACGAGTAAGAAAGAGGCAACAAAAGTTAGGCCAATCTTTGTGGTTGGCTGACATCTTTTGCATAATCTTCTAGATATTTTTGTTAGCCGCTTCAACATCACCGTTCATCTTCGGATGATAGATGACAGAGTTAAGATGTTTGATGTGGAATTTACTGCATAACTCCTCCATCATTTTGTTGTTGAGGTTTTTGGCATTGTCTGACATAATCACCTCTAGTTGTCCATATCGACAAATGACATTATTTCTGATGAAAGCAATGATGACTTCTTTAGTGACCCTGGGGAAGGAGGCTGCTTCTACCCACTTGGTGAAGTTGTCGATCATGGTGAAGATAAATCGGTGACCATTACTAGCTTTAGGCTCAATGGGCCCAATAACGTCCATTCCCCACATTGAGAAGGGCCAAGGCGAACTCATATTGTGGAGCTCCCGTGGAGGGGCGTGTATAGCATTCCCATGAATCTGGCACTGATAGCATCTTCTGACGTGGTCGTTGCAATCAGCTTTGAGAGACAGCCAGTAATGTCCCGTCCTGAGGACTTTTTTGACAAGGAGGGGGCCACTCATGTGGGGGCCACAGACTCCGCCATTGACTTCATCCATAAGCCTTTGGGCTTGATCTTTGTCTAAACACTTGAGGAGACCTAGTCCTGCATCTCTTTTATAGAGCGCATCTCCACTCAAGTAGAACTTCATAGCAATTCGATGGCTCTGCCTTTTCTCAGTCAGGCTCGCCTCAGCGGGTGTAGATCCATCTCGTAGATATTCCTTGATATGTTGATACCAAAGAGGTTGGATGGGAGGTAGCTCATCCGATACTTCTCCAACGTAATTCCTATAGGCTGGGGCCTTGTGCAGGGAAATTATGACGCTTGGCAAGTGTTCCTTGTCTGATATGCGAATCAAGGAGGCCAAAGTTGCTAATGCGTCCGCGAAATCATTCCTATTACGAGGAATGTGTAGAAAGGAGATTTCTTCGAACTCCAAAGCCATCTTCAAAACCTACCGATGCTAAGGCAACAAATGTAGTTCCTTCGTTTGATTGATTCAAATTGGATTGTCCGATTACCAACTCCGAATCTCCAAGGGCATTAATCGCTTGATGCCCATTGAGCAGGCAAGTTTTAGCCCCATTAGATGTACCCATCATACTCGGCCATATTGTTGGTGCCGATAAACCGTAATTTGGCAACAGCGGGATCTTTGCTCCCTCAGATCGATATTAGAATTGTTCCGACTCTAGAACCTTCCATGTTAACAGCTCCATCAAAATACATCTTCCATGATTGGCATGTATTGTACTGATGGTGTTGCTGCACTGTCATTACTCCTTCATCGGGGAAATATGTTTCCAAGGGTTTAAAATCCCCTGAAGGTGCGGCTGCCATTTGATCCGCGATTCCTTGACCTGTGATGGACTTTTGAGTCACATATACGATGTCAAATTGTTATAGGATCAACTACCATCTGGACAGCTGACAATTGAACATGGGTTTGTTGAACACGTACTTGAGAGGATCCACGCGGGATATGAGATGGGTTGTGTGACCATGGAGGTAATGTTGTAACCTCATGGAAGCCCATGCTAAAGCACAACACGTCTTTTTGATCTGCATGTACTTGTGTTCACTGCTGCTGAACCTTTTACTGAGGTAATAGATAGCCCGTTCTTGGCCTCTATCGTCCTTCTGTCCCAGCATGCAGCCCATGGCATTGTCACTTATGGACAGGTACATGAACATGGGAACATCATCCCTGGGTGGTACCAAGATAGGAGCTTTGACTAGCTGTTTCTTGATTGTAAGGAAGGCATTCTGGCACTCATCATTCCATTTCATGGAGGTGTTCTTCCTTAATAACTTGAAGATTGGCTGACAGGTTGCCGTGAGTTGGGAGATAAACCTGCTGATGAAGTTGATCCTTCCCAAAAATCCACATATTTCCTTCTCTGTCTGAGGAATGGGCATTTCTGTGATGGCTTGGATTTTGGTAGGATCCAGCTCAATCCCTTAGTGGCTGACTAGATATCCTAACAACTTGCCTGACTTGACGCCAAAGGCGCACTTAGCTAGATTCAACTTCAAGTTGTACGTACGCAACCTGTTGAACAACTTTTTGGGATGGTCTAGATAGTCATCCTCCTTCCGGGACTTGACAATGATGTCATCCATGTAGATCTCAATCTCTTTATGCATTAAGTCATGGAATAGAGCCATCATAGCTCGTTGATAGGTAGCTCTCGAAAGCATTGATGAGGCCGAATGACAACCGTCTATAGCAAAAACGTTCCCCAAGGAGTGATGAAAGCGGTCTTCTCACGATCTTCCCAAGCAACCATGATCCGATGGTATCCCATAAAGCACTCAAAGAAAGGAGTACATGTCGATTGAAAGCAAAGATTGTCAATGAGAATGTGGATAAATGGCACATGAAAGCTATCTTTTAAGCAAGCTTTGTTCAAGTCCCTGTAATCCACGCAAATTCGCACCTTCCCTCCAGGTTTAGGTACGGGCACAATGTTGGATCTCCACTAAGGATATGTAGACACCATGATGATGCCGGCTTGAAATTGTTTCATAATCTCTTCTTTCACCTTTAAACTCCACTCAGGTTTCAATCGCCTGAGCTTTTGCTTGATCGGCTTAAATCCCTCTTTAATGGGAGGGCGATGAAGGACAATGTCAGTGGATAAACCTACCATGTCTTCATGAGACCATGCAAACACATCCTGGAATTGTGTTAATAGCATAACCATGTCATTCCGTTGGTTTGGGGTAAGGTCTGAACCAATCTGGATTAACTTAGGGCTTTCTAAGGTTCCGAGATTAAAAGAAGTGGTTTGATCAAGGTTGGGTTTGGGTTTGTCTTTGACCCATTCTTGAATTTCTGGAGGCACCTCAATGTCATCTGAGGGATCCATCAAAGGTGAATTCATCTCTACATCAAAGGTACAATCCTTGTGTAGGAGAGGCATCGTATCCACAAATCTGAGACACATCTAAATTCGTGAGTCACGAAACAAAATATGCTTTCACTTAGTATATATGAAATGCGTTGATCATACACAGTGTTAGCATATACTGGCAAAATAAACTGCTAATATTGTACAGAAAAGTAAGCAGTTATTGTATCTATAGGGCAGAAAAGAATTTCTGCCCGCTTTACCCTTGTCGATCAAAGCAAGGAATGTTGTTCCAATTGGTAAGGGTAAAGTCCGGGTGGACCGCAGTGATGGAGGGATTGTCATCATCCTCCTTGTCCCGAATGATGGCCATTACGTCAGGGCAATCATCATTAGGGGTTTATCTATTGGTATGTTCATCATGGACGATGATGCGCATGCCCGACATTATTCGGACAACGTTTTCCTTGATTCTCCGCTCCTCTTCTTCGATTGCGGGATCTGGAATAACGATTTTCTTTTCCTCCACCGGTTTCGGCTTAGGAAATAACATGGCCATGACATTGGCTGGCACCTTTACTGGAGGTTGTGCGGACTCGTAGTTTGAAGGCGAAGCCAAACGCCACATAGTTGAAGCCAAAGGAATCTGTTGATGCTTATGAGGATTCCTATGAATAGAGCTGGCAGAATAGCCTAGTCCAGCTGTTCCAACTTGTTTGGTTAATTGAATGGGGTACTGGATACCCTGGCTATCTTTACCCAACCCTTGTCCTGGCTTATAACCCAATGACATCATTTCTTGAGTGGCTGACATCACCTCATCAGAAATGTGGGGTTCGAGCAATGGTGCTCCAATAGCGTGGTATTGGGTGTTGCTTATTTCTAAAGCATGAAAACTGACTGGTTCTACGTCTGCATTGGCATTGATGAACGGTATATCCCCATGCTGAGGAATCTCTGGTTCAGCGTTGACCGTGACCAGGCTATTGTTGATAATGTACTTGATTGTTGGTGAAAGGTGGAGGGATCGCCCTTCCATGTGGATCCATGGTCATCCCAAGAGCAAAGTTGTATCCCAAATCTATCTTGAGCACATGGAAGGATACGCGAGAATGTATGAGGGCCAATTTCGATTGGCGGCTCAATTATCGCAACCGAAGTTACTGGCGGGCTCCATCAAAAGCTTTGATGATAGTATGGCTACTCCAATTCGGTTGAGATTTATATTCATCTTCACCAAGGTGGCATATAGGCAGATATTCAGAGAGGAACCTCCATCTATTAAGACTCCAGCCACCATATATTCAGAGGACAAGACCGCAATGTGCAACGATTTGCAATGACCAGTCCCTTCGGGCGGTATGTCATCATCAGTGAAGGATATCACATTAGTGTTGAAAATGTGATCAATCATGTGTTGAAATTTTTCTGTATCCACTGATGTCGGAAGATAGGCTTCTTCCAAAACCTTTAACAAGACCTTCCGGTGATTCTCGAAAGTTAGGACCAAGTCCAAAATTGATATTTGTGGTGGATTTTCCTTCAAGCTTAAAACCACCGAGGCTTCATTATGACCCACAGCGCGAAGGAATTTTTCAATCTTCTCCATGGGTATTTTACCCTTTGATTTGGTGGTGGGGTTCATCACCCGATGGGGAAGATACATTGGATTTTCCTTCGACACTGCAGCAGTGGTATGTGAGGTGGATCCTTCACCTTATCCATAATTCCACAGAACCTTGTGCAAGCTAACAATAGGATATTGTGCTCTGTATGGCAAGTTGATTGGCTCGGGAGCGGCCACTTTCAAAGGATTGCTTCCTTCTTGGAGCTTAATTATCGGTGTTGTGAGAACATTGTTAATCCCTTCACCTTCAGTAGATATAACTGCTACCACACTTTTCCACTTAGTAGGGCATGCATTCTCACTTGCTCGTAACACAGTGTCGTTATCTGCTAAGCGCAGTACACCACTATCGATTAGATTTTGAATAAGGTGGCAGAGTGCCCAGCATCCTTCTGTGATGTGACCGCGAGACTGGGAGTGGTATTGACATACTCCATCAGAGTTCTACCGTCCTGAACGGGGGTTGATTGGAGGTAGAAGGGAACTGATCCTTCCTTCATTGATTAACATGTGAAGGATTTCCTCCATGGGTTGGCCCAAATAGGTGAATTCCCGTTTGTTGGCGAAATCTCGACGGGCTTTGGCATTTGCTCTCTTTGTCACTTTGTCTTCCAGCATTTCATTTTTTGAAAGGGACAAGGGAATATTCATGACGATTGGTAGGAGACTGGCATGCTCCTGGCTGATTAATTGCCGAGTCACTTGATCTTTGATAAGTCACCGATTCGCTTAATTGCTCAATTTGTTTGCAGAGAGCTTTCATCTTTCGTTCCATTGTGAACTGGAACTTAGCATAATCCCATCTGCAATCACCGTCTTTGATGGTTTGGGGGGAGTCACAGCTGAAGTTGGAACTCTGTCCACTGCTCCAATTAATCATGTTGACCTCTTCTTTTTTGTGTTGAGGAAGAGGGTTGTCTTGTACGTGAGGCTGATCGGGTTTGGTGACTACAATCTCTCCATTATCTATTTGGTCCTGGATCTTGTGTTTTAAGGCCCAACAATCCTGAGTATCATGTCTAGGTGCCCCGACATGATAAGCACATTTCCTAGCAGCATTGAAACCCCGTCCATTATGGTCATTTGGTGGAAGAAGATGCGTAATTTTCTTCGTGGTAAATGGAAGATTAAGAATGTTCTCGAGGGTATCCCCTAAGGGTGTAAACAATCGATGGCGTTTGACTTCTCCACCTTTTTGTACTGGAGGGTTTGCAGATTTGTCTTTGGAAAGGGAGTGTAGTTTCTCCTTTGAATGGGCATACTTTGATTGCCTTTACATCCCCTGTAGTATCGTGGAAACATCTTACTCTTTCTTTTTATGGACCCTCGGGTTGTTCCCATAATTTCAGATTAGGTTGTGATCAAAGAATGACTTTGAGTCTTGGCTAGATCTTGAATCTTTCGACTTCAACCCCATTTCACCCTATCTCCGTGTTTAACCATTTTAGAAAATGGTTTGCCAATCTGAAGCTAAAACTCTCATAGAAGGAGCTTCTTGTATGTACATGAATGTCATGACCATTTCGATTCTGTCATGGCGGGACTAACTTCAGGCGACCAAAGGTCTCCACCTTTGGGCATACTCTCGAAAGACTCTCGATTGCTTTCTTGATCTTGGTAATCGATACCGAAGCAGAGTCATTTGAGTTTGAAAACTATATTGAGTGAGGAAGGTATGTGCTAGCTCTTCCCATTTGTGGATTTTGGAGTTGTCTAATCTTGTGTACCACTTAAGCAAGCTTCTCCGGTTAGACTCTTTTAGAACAATTGCATTCGAGTTTTTCATCCTCGCATAGGATCCCAGTTCTCCAATAAAGACTTTTAAATGTGTATAAGGATCCCCTAACTCGTCATATATGTTCAAAGTCGAGTTTTAAATTTTCCGGATAGTGAACACCGGAAAAATACATAGATCATCATATGAAACACTCCGTGTGTTCCAATTCCTTTGATAGTATGAAGGGTCTCTTCCATTTGGCGGACTTTCTTTTTGATGTCACCATTGTCTGGATCTCCAGTGGAATAGGCAGCATCCTGCATTTTGTTGGTCGTATCCAACTGTGGCTCTGGTATGGTAATGACCGGAATTCCTCATTGTGTGGAGGGCTTAGTATATACGGGTATTTTCTGACCCTTTGTAGACTGGTGTAATTCTTTTAATAGAACAACCAAATCTATAATCTGTTTGCTTAATCCGTCGAACTCTTTGTGAGAAACCGGATTAAGTTCAGTCTGGTCGGATGACGACATGATTGACTGTAGGCTTGTTGCCTTTTTGGACTTTGACCGGGTAGTAGGTCCGATTGATTCCCTGTGAAAGACTGGTATAGTTTAGTCCTTAGGGAAGGTGTATAATGACATTCTATGTGGTGTGTCCATTTTAGGAATTTTATCCTGCAAAACGGGTGTCAGCTATTTGTAGCATGTATGTGGACATATTGCTTCATATTTCTCATTACATGGAGATAGATATGGAAAGAAATTACAAGTAATTGTGTTTACAAGTAATTGCAATGAGAGCATGAAGAGACTTTCCTTCGCTTTTGGGTTTTCAGAGGCTAACCTATCTTAGGTTACTCTCATGACTTTTTTGGCATGAAGGTTCCCAAATCATCACAATCTACTAGGCGGAAGTTAATCCAGGGTCTTTCAACTCGAGCGTAATTTGGGTGGTGCCTTTCCCGAGCCTCAAGAATTAGTCTTCTCACGAGTCCAAAGAATCAAACACCGACGGATAGCCTCTGGTGGAGGGACCACACAACATACATTCACATACATCGCGTCTCACCATATGAAATGATGACATGTGCGAAGCACTAATATCATAAGCATTTTATAGTGCGAAGCACTAACATCACACGCAGATATGATGCGAAGCACTAAGCTCAAATAAGACATGCATTCGTACACATTCATCTAATGTAAATGCAACATCCACACACAAGCAGATAACAGTTTTGAAAAGATTATAGTAGCGGCTTAAGTCCTCTTACTGGAGTCCCCAGTAGAGTCGCCACCTGTCGACGTCGGGATTTTTGGATGTCCTTTTCCGTTACTTATTCTTTGGTGTTCTCATTTTAGGTGAGATTTGTTTAAAAAAAACAAGTGAAAAAGGTTCGACATGTATAATGTCGACGATGGGACTGTTAAGAGTCGCCAGTTGGTTTTTTAAATGGTTGTACCAACACAACCGAGAAAAGGTTTGCACATTGACCCAGTGATGTGACACTAATATACGGGTCGGTAAAACCGAGATTCATTTAGGGTCCGGGGACTTGGTTATGCGGTGGGAAGGTGTTAGGCACCCCCCGACATCCGTGTTACCACGGTGACCGCCTCTTTTCAAGAAACTATTATCTGAGTGTGTGTGTGTGTGTGTGTGTGGGTCAATGTGCTGTTATATGAAAGTTGTGCGAGGCCTCTTTCAAACCTACATACACAGGATTTGAATTTATGTAAAAATTCAGTTTTTAGCAAGATATGGCAATGATGTTCATAAAAGAGGTTTTTCAAACCCTGATGCTCAATAGGAATTGAGACCTTTTACACTCCCATTTTTATTAAGTCAGCGGCTGGATTGATTTTATTTGACGAATGCGAAGCATCTGTACGAAAATAATATATATAAAAAAATAATGTCGACTTCCTCGTGGGTATTGAAACCATCTGAGGAAATATAGACATCGTAGAATAATTTACAAGTCGCTATAAATTGAAAATGTCCATCACGGAACCGAATCTAGATCCAATGAGATGAATGCATGATCACATGATTCCTAAGGTACTGAATATTGCGAATTTGTATAAAAGCAATAAGCAAGTATATATATAAAAGCGGTAAATATATATATATCAGAGACGGGATCACCAACCACGTAAGCACCTCCATGGGGGATCGAAATATAAATAAAGTCGTAGATACGACCAACCACCACAAAGGAGACTCCAGCGTGATGAGAATGTAAATAAAGTCGTAAATGCTATTAACCGCCATGAAATAAACTCCAGCGAGTGAAGAAATGTAAAGAAAGCTTGTAAAAACTATCAAGCGCCACGTAAGGGAACTCAGCAGGGGACAAAATATATATATATATATATATATATATATATATATATATATATATATATATATATATATATATATATATATATGTATATATAAGAAAGTAATAAACGCATTCTGATGTAAAATCTGTGCTCATCGAACATAGTTCGACCACAGTTCATATATATAAGTATATATATATAAAAGCGAGTAAACGCACTGCATCAAGTTCAGGCTCATCGAACAAAGTCCTACATACGGTTGATATATATAAGTATATATATATATATATATATATATATATATAAAAGTGAATAAACGCACTGCATCAAGTTCAGGCTCATCGAACAAAGTCCGATGCATAATTAATATATATATATATATATATATATATATATATATATATATATATATATTAAAAAGTAAATGCTCGGGCATCAAGTTCAGGCTCAATCGAGGCATAACTCGATAATGTTAGTCAATATATATATAAATATATATATAATATATATATACAGACTAGAAGGAAACAACGGACCAAAGTCCGGGAAAAAGTAAGCAACACGACTCTTAACGTATAGAAGGGTGTGTGCAAAGATGAAGAGAAAGACTCTAAAGTGTGTGAGAGGCTTACAACTGACTGATAAAAAGGGCTTCTATATCTTTAGAGTGGGTAAACACTGGGCTTTTCTGGGTACAAAAGAGGCTATATATGAGCTCACTGTGTGTTTGATAGTGGGAAAATACATCAGTATGTCGAAAAGAGCAAATTGTGGTGGTTTCCCCATCTTTTTTCTCTTAAAATCAGCACCCCAAGCCTCTTATTTATAGGCAAAAAGTGCCGCAGTGTACAGAGGGCGGGTCGGGCCTACTGGTTCCGCGGGTCGGGTCGTCTCAAGCACGCGCACTCTCGAACCTTTGTAATGTCCACTCGGATTTTGAGAAGTTCAATCTGGACATCCGTTTTGTGGTATTCAGGACCTATTTTGATCACCATGGTGTCGAGAGTTAGACGATGGCATGGGATTAGAGTTTGCACGAAGACTTTGAAGATGGGACGATGCCTCCTGGCCTTCAAGCTTCAACTTTCATCCATTACCCCACATAATAGTCACTCGGGATTGGTTAGCCTTATGGGACATTGTTGCGTAGAGACGAGACGTGGCATCGTGTTGGATGAGATGGCGATGTTGCCCCTCACCGGTGTTACTGCCGGATTGGGCCGATAAGCAGACGTTGCTCAGACTTCGCTGAGATTGGACTGCTGCATTTATTGAAGATCTTCATTGTCATCTTTGAGGTGTGCATGTCTTCCCGATTCGATTGTCGTGTTGGCACAGTGTATTTCGTTGTGAGTGCCGAGATTGAAGCTGATTGCATTTGAGACAAACATTTCCTGGGTTATCTCTGAAACTGCATTCCTTGGGGTTATCACCAAGGTTGGTGGCTATTCCCATGGTTGGGACTGAGACTGGATACCTCGGGGTTATCTCCGAGATTAATCGGTCTTATCCGGTGTGTGTTCCAGTATTGTATCTGCAGGTCTCGGGGTTAAATCTGAGGTTGAAATCGTTACTCCAAGATTGCGATCCGAGGTTAATGCTGAACTTCCAGTAGTATCCGGTGTGGATTTGGATTGTCTTTCAGGGTTATCTCTTAAAAGACAAATCTGTCCTCCTGTAATGTCAGTAACAGTAGTACAGAAAATTTTGAGTGTCTATAGTAACATTACCTTAGCAAGACACCCCCACACTTTAAGGTATTTCAAGTTAGGTAAATGATTTTCCCAAAGCTCATAAGGTATTTTTCCAGTTTTCTTATAAATGATTCTATTTTGCAAGTGACAAGCAGAAAGAAGAGCTTCCCCCCACAAATTCTGTGGAGCCCCAGAACTTACTAACATAGCATTTATCATTTCTTTTAGTGTTCTATTCTTTATTTCAGCAACCCCATTAGATTCTGGAGAATAGGGATGTGTTACCTCATGTATAATTCCTTGTTCTTCACAATATTTACTAAGGGGTCCAGAGTCATATTCTCCACCTCTATCGGACCTGAGTTTTTTAATCTTCTTTTCTAATTTATTTTCAACTTCGGCCTTATAAACTAGAAATTTAGCTTCAGTTTCATTTTTATTTCTAAGAAGGTAAACTTTAGTTTATCTAGAATAATCATCTATAAAGGTCACATAATAATTTTTCCCACCTCTAGAAGTATTTCTAGACATATCACCTAAGTCTGAATGAATTAAACAGAGAGGTTCAGATTCTCTAACTAGTACTGGTTTACATGTCTTTTTAGTAGTTTTGGCTTCAACACACACTTGACATTTATTGGTATTTGAAATTTTAACATCTTTTAAAATTCCTAAATTTTTCATTATTTTTATATAAGAATAATTCACATGGCCTAATCTAGCATGCCAAATATCATCACACTCAACCAAGTAAGCAAAAGAAGTACTAGCATTATTATTTATGAGTTTAAGTACATTCAAATGAAATAAGCCAGAATTAAGATACCCTTTTCCCACAAACACCCCATTTTTGGTTAATACTACCTTATCAGATTCAAACATAACCTTAACCCCAACTTTCCCAAGTATGCCAACAGATACAAGATTGTAGCGAATCTCAGGATTATGAAGAACATCGGTAAGAGAAAGGATCTTCCTAGAAGTCAAATTTAAATTTACTTTCCCTTTACCCAACACTGGTGCGGGCCTCGAATCGCCCATGTATACATGTTCATCTTTTCCCTCAAGGGGAGTGTAAGAGATGAATGCACCACAATTCGCACAAATGTGTTTGGTAGCACCAGAATCCACTACCCATGCCTCTTTGTCAGTCACCATGTTCACCTCAGAGACAACCGCCACAATAGTATTGTCTGCCTCAGCTAAATTAGCTCTCGGAGGAACAGACTGGTTGTTTCCCTTTTTGAACTTGCATTGAGCAGCATAATGACATGGCCTTCCACACACGAAACAATCACCTTTAGGTTTTGAGATTTTGGGTTTGAACTGATTCGGTTTTGCCTTCGGACCAGGGTTATACTTATGCCCATGTTTAGGATGTTTGTTGAACGGGTGATGAGGTTTGCGATCATCAACCAAATTTTCTTTAGAAGACATCTCTTTGGCTTTGGCAGTTTTATCTAAATTTCTGTTCTTTTCCTCAATACGAATATGAACAATTAACTCCTCTAAGGTCATGTTTTTCCTTTTATGTTTCATAGTATTCTTGTAATCTTTCCAAGAATCGAGCAATTTCTCTATAAGGGAGCCAACAATAAAAGGAGTGGGTAAGTTCATGCCTTCATTATTAAATTCGGCTACGACAAGATGAAAGCCATGAATTTGAGAAGAGACATCTTTTTCATCGGTCATGTAAAAATTAAGAAAATTCCCAATTGCATACTTTTTGACACCAACATCTTCCACAACATATTTCAAAACTAAAGCATCCCAAATTTCAGTAGCATGTTTATGTAGACAATAGATATCCAAAAGTTCATTTGACAAAGAGTTGAGAATGATAGCCTTGCAAATTTTATCAGCAGAAGACCAAGTACTAACAGAAGATTCATATTCTTTCTTTTGTTCATCGGTAGCATCAGAAAGGGGTTCAACTTGTTTTGGTTTGGTTAAGACATGGTCAACTTTAGCAATGTCCATAATTAAAAGTAATTTGGTTTGCCAACGTTTAAAATTTGTTCCATTAAAAGGCTCAACTTTGGTCAAGTCAGGGATATATTTAGTGGCGATAAGCATAGCAGAATCCATAGATTTCTACTTAAGATTGTTGGATAAATATGAACAAAATATAGGGTTCAACTATCAAATAAAAGAAGGGCAGAAATAAACTTATCGATTTAGAGAGAATAATTTTGAGCGGAGATGCAAAAAGGCATCGTCCTTAAGTAGAAATTTCACCCCTCGGAGAACTTTTCTCGGTGCTAAGGTCACTGACAAAATTCTACTCCAGGATTCAACGGCTCTTCACTCAACTAACCATCACTTGAAATAATTGAATGACCCATGAGCAACTTATAATTTTTCTCTACTCGAACTCAAATATAAGTCTCTTCACTCAACTAACCATCACTTGAAATAATTGAATGACCCATGAGCAACTTATAATTTTTCTCTACTCGAACACAAATATAAGTCGTGTATATATAATAAAATATATATAGAAATTAATTTTTATATATATATATATATATATATATATATATATCGAGAATGTAATTTTTAATCCAATCGGCAATAGCTTGAATTCTTATATATATATATATATATATATATATATATATATATATATATATATATATATATATATATATATATATAATGCTAGGCTATTAGCAATAGTATACGAAGCTTTTTAATAGAAGTAGCTTTATCAAATTAGCGCAAGAGAGAATGATTCTCGACCAAGTAACTTCAACCTCCTTTATATAGAAACAAAAAAGCAACGGTAACATCATTCCTTTACTGCTCAAAATTAATTGGTATATAAACGGTAAAAAACTTGATATCCCAAAATTAAGCAGCCGTTGGTATATAAACGGTAAAAACTTAATATCCCACAATTAAGCATCCGTTTAAAATCTCTATGAATTGATTAATAAAATATTTAACTTTGTAATATTTAAAATAAAATACAACAGTTCCACTAGTATAACTTACTTTTATTGATAATTTATCCCCTCCTTCACCCAAACTCCTATCCCTAAATTAGGATAAATTATTGTAATATACTAAGACATTCAAAAAAAATTCCAAATTAATGATATTTTGGGCAAAACTTACCTTTTACCATAAGTTTTCCTTTGTACTCCTACCTTTTATACTATTTATGAGTTTGGAGAAAATAAAAAAATAATAAAAATTATGAGATAAAAGATAGGGAGATAAAATAATTTTGTTTCTTATGTTTATGAGTTTTGGAAAGAATTTTAATATATCTTTTAAGTTTTTAATAAATTTTCCTAATCCTTCCTTTCTTTAATATATTATTGTTTCTTATAGAAGTGACATTTAGGATATGTCTCAGAGTTGTTACCTGAATAATTTGCCTTATTTGTTTTGGTAGAAATTGGTTTATCCTTATTCTTAAAACCTGTGACGCCCCCAAATTTGGGTATCTTCCAACCCGACAGATGGTGCTCCACTGTACTAACATCCATACAATCATTCCATTGTAATACAACAAAATGAAAGTAATTACTATCTTCTTATTACAATCAAAGTATAATCCTTCCCAGGTTCATAAACCGGTTACATCGTTCATTGTTCATAATGTATAATATATACAAACTTACTAAACTATTACACAATGCCTAAGCATCCATCTTAGCTTTGCCCTTATCATTCTTGGCATTCACAGTACGTTCATCTTTAATCGCAGTTATATAATTCAAGTAAGAAGTGAGCATGACAACTCAGCAAGTTTAATCAAGGATAACAGGAATACCACATTCATGAATTATACAACAATTCCAACATAACTGAACAATAGTTATGAAGTATTCTGAATCAATAATACTTTAACAGTTCATAACATCAATTCCCAAAGTATAGAATAGATTAGGAATTACAACCCATCGATAGACCATGAACAGTAAATTTCAGTTTTCATACATGAAAAGGAGTCCACAGCACTAAGGTCATTCATCCGTATAACTTACGAGCACTTCTAGGTGATCAACCTATAGTACTCTATGTTGATCAACACTACATTCATTAAACGTATTTACGTTTAATATTTTTGGCAAACTCGCGTGCCCATCGTATAATCGATGAAAAATACTTTTGTTTGTTCATAGACAAACCTTACCTTCACGTCCGTACCAATTACTTGGCATAGGATAGCGTTAACATTTCTATATAGAATGATATGTATGATAATCAATCTATATATTACGAATAGTCTAGCCGAGTTAAAATCTGGCATCGACCCTTTCTTTAAAACAAATCATGCAATTCAGTTCAACGAATCACATAAAAGTTGGCTAACATGGAAGTTAGACAAGCGTTAAGAAAACTTGCCTTTCAGCGTCTTCAAATAACTTACTCGATCGACCATGACCTTTTCTGAGAATCTACATGATATGTTCACATAGCACTGCTGTAATTAGCTATCAAACAACTATTCACATTATTCATACAAGCTTCTTTCTCTTCCATGTCTGTGTTAACTTAATATCTTTATTAAAGTCAACATTACTTATTACCCTTCATCCCAGTGTATCACTCTATTGACGTTTATTAACCGGACTCAAACATCGTTGATAAGGTACCAACTTTGTTCGTTGTACATATCTTGTTAACATGCATTACATTCCTAAGTTTCATACTCTATACCTTAGTATAGGTAATATAGGATTAGTCTTAGTACATTTATTGAGTATATAAACTCAACTCAGGTAGGTCTCTAAACAACCGAAGCTTAAAACCTAACTTGTCAACTTTTTTCTCATCACGTATTGACTGGGCTGCATCCTTTGTATTTTAGTGGTATCACTGCTGCGCGTGAGTTAGCGTGGTACTTTAAAGTGAAATCTGTGTTCATGCGCCACCACTTTGTACTAGTTTTGGTATTGCAGTCACGAAGTCTCATGCACGATTGACCAAACCAGCTTTTGGTTTTCTAACTTGAAACTCCGGCTTCTAATTTGTTCGCTTTTACATCCGAATTGACCCATTCAATTCCTACAAGTCGAATTACATCCTTTACGTGTTCATATAAGAATTCAACACTTTCAAATCCGTTAACTCATAATTCACTATTGAGTTCATTTTATATACGTTCGTAAACGTTAATGAGCGTTCAATGCTCGTTTTCTTCGTTCTAAGTCGAATCAGACGATTCTCGAACCCACAACTCTTAATTACCCTATCTCACTGTTGACATTGAAAACTAACGTTTTCAAGTCTCACGACAACTTTCGACTACCATTCCAGAATTTCTACGTTTTCGACGTTTAACGTCTATTTCCGTAAAATTCGCCATAACTTCGTTACTAATGTTCTCTAAGCCAAATCACATTGAATACTCCATGGATTTCATATCTACATCCTAACCAAACAAGATGCATATTCTAATGTATTGATGGAGCTCAATTGTTTATCAACAATCGATCTCAACTATCAATATTTTCATGGTTCAAAACTATATTAAACCTTATTATTTTTATAATCTCATGACTTATTGAGATTGAATCTATGGTAAGTCATCTTTAAATCCTCACCCATGACATATACCACCCCTTCATGATTCTTTAAAATGAAAGAAAATCTAAAAGAGATGGAGATGAGAAACAAGAAGTATTACCTCAAGAACTCTTAAGAAATCTTTTTTAAAAAATAGAAGTTAAAGCTTCCAAGTGTATATTTTGCAAGTGTAGCTTTCTTTCTCTCTCAAATAATCTAGGTTGGAAAATTTGAATCAAATGAAACAATCTAGCTTCTTATTTATAGATAACTAGAATGGAGGGCAATTTGGACAATAAACACCACCTCCTTACTATTCATGTGTGGTCACCAAGTAAAACACTTGGTGACCAAGCCTTATGCTTGGCTTCCACACCAAGGTGGTACTGCCCACCTCTTTTTTTGTGACATCCCATGGGTTGCCCCATGGGTTTTACCCATTCGGTGACCCTTAGGTCAACCCACAATTCGATTTTAATGAATTGGGCTTAACTAAATTAACATTGGGCCTTGGTCATCCAAATGATTGGATTAATTAATAATCCAACTCAAATGAATTAGTTATTAAGTCTTAACTTAATTCTATAATACAAATCGTATCACATACGTATAATTTACGTATTATCTCTGTATACTACTCATACAATACTCATATTGTACTTCGTATTTACTCAACGTATTATACATAGATAATAATTAGTATTACCAAAGGCATAACACTCGCCTGAACCCTAACGCCATTCCTTCTACGCATATTATTTCCTCCTCGGAAATCAATATACTCAACCCTTACGTACGATTCACGTATTATCTCCGTATAGTACCCATACAATAATCGTATTGTACTTCGTATTTACTCAACGTATTATACTAAGATACTAAATAGTATCACCTAATGTACAACACTCGCATTAACCCTAACGCCATTCCTTCTACGCATATTATTTCCTTCTCGGAAATTAATATACTCAACCCTTAGGTTTTAAGTCCGCAGGCGAAAACTGCGTTTGCCATGAATGAAATATTATCAGATATTCCATCTCATCATGATATTCTATCATTACGCATTTCCTGGAATTTCAAAATAATTCCCCAAACAGAAATGGATGAATAGTGTTTTTACAGAAATTTCTCAGAAAACAATTATTATCGTCTTGGAAATTCCAAACAAATATTTCTAACACGTAGCCAGAATACTAACCACGTTAGCACATTCTAGGTCATAGAACGACCTTCACATAGCTTACTCACAATGGAATCAATTAAATTCATTTAATTCACATAATCAAATAAAAATTTAATTGTCATAAAAATCCGATTTTGTTTGCGTTACATTCTCTCCCCTTATAAGGATTACGCCCCTTAATCTTAGCTTATAATTACATAAACAAATGAGGAAAATCTTCCTTCATTTTACTTTCGAGCTCCCACGTTGCTTTTTTCAAAGATTGTGGTTTCTCCATAACACCTTCATGAAGGTATTACCTTATTTCTTAAAACTTGTTCCTTCCTATTAATAATTTGAATTGGAAGTTCCTCATAGGACAAGTCCTTCTCTATCGAATAGATTCATATTCTATCACGTGTTTATAGTCCGGTTTATAAGGACTTAACATCGACACATGAAACACATTATGAATGCGTTCCATCTCTCGGAGGTAAGGCTACTACATAAGCTACCTCCCTATCCTTTTAAAATCTCAAAAGGTCCTACAAACCTTGGACTTAACTTCCCTTTCTTTCCAAAATGTATCTTCCCTTTCCAAGGCGATACTTTCAGAAAAACAAAAGATCCTACATCGAATTCTCTATTCTCTCTGTGAGGATCTGCATACTTCCTTTGTCGGTCTTGAGCCGCAACTAATCGAGTAAGTATTAACTCTACCATGTCCGTCGTTTGCTAAACCATCTCAAGTCCCAACATCCGACGTTCACCCACCTCATCCCAACACAATAGAGTTCGGCACTTCCTTCCATACAACGCTTCGTAAGGCGGCATGCCTATACTAGCGTGAAAACTGTTGTTGTACAAAAATTCCACCAATGGTAGATATTCGTCCCAACTCCCTTTGAAATCCATAACGCAAGATCTTAACATATCTTCAAGCGTTTGAATTGTTCGCTCACTCTGACCATCCGTCTGAGGATGATACGCCATACTTAATCTTAACTGGGTTCCCATTTGTTCTTGTAAACTTCTCCAAAAGTTCGATGTGAATCGTGGATCACGATCTGACACAATCCAAACAGGCACTCCATGTCTGGAAATAATTTCCTTGACATACAGCTTAGCTAACTGATCTAGGTTATCCCTAACTCCTATTGGTAGAAAATGAGCCGATTTCGTCAATCGATCCACTATCACCCAAATAACATCGTATCCTTTTCTTGTTGCTGGAAGTCCCACCACAAAGTCCATCGTGATGTGCTACCACTTCCACTCTGGAATTTCTAGCGGTTGTAACAACCCGCTCGATCGTTGATATTCAGCCTTAACTTTTTGACAAGTTAAGTACCTACTAACATATTCTGCTATCTCCCTCTTCATATTCGGCCACCAAAAGTTCTAACGAAGGTCTTGATACATCTTCGTACTACTGGGATGTATCGAGTACCTCGAACTATGGGCCTCCATCATAATTTCTTCTTTTAATTCGGGATCATTAGGAACCCAAATTCTTCCCTTAAAATGAAGTAATCCCACCTTATCGAGGTTATACTCAGTCTTTTCTTCGTCTTCTATTCTTTTTTGCATCTGCTTGCACTCCTCATTGCTCAATTATACTCCCCTAACCCGCTCCACTATGGTAGGTTGGGTTTCCATGGAAAATAACATCTCTACCGCTTCCTCCGGTAACTTAACTTATAGCTCCATTTTTGCCATCGTTGTTACCAACTCATTTTGAGTTGTTAACATTGATAATTTCTCTCTACCCTTCCTACTTAGCGCATCGGCTACTACATTTGCTTTCCCCGGATGATATAAAATATCACAATCATAATCTTTTATTAACTCTAACCACCTTCTCTGTCTCATGTTCAACTCCTTCTATGTGAAGATATATTTCAGACTTTTATGGTCCGTGTATATCTCACATTTCTCACCATAAAGATAATGTCTCCATATCTTTAGGGCAAAAACTACAGTTGCCAATTCCAGGTCATGAGTAGGATAGACCTGTTAGAGTTTATGCCCTAGAGGCCAATTATTTGATATAATTGCTTAACGTTTTGATATTATATTTGATTGAATATATATATGATTTTATTATGGTTTTATTTACTGCGTAATATAATTGTTAACATAATAAAATTCCTTAGAATAATGATACAATTATATAGTTTCAAGTATGTGACTTGAACATGAGATTATATATTACCATTAGTATCAGTGTTCTTAAATGTCCTAATCGAGTATCATTGTTGATGGGACAACAATGATACATTGAGACTAGTATGTGGATGACCGATGACCAAATCTCATTGGTCATAAATATATGAGATATTAAGTCGATGCATAGGTACATGTTAGAAACGATGTAATTGGATGGACCCACCATGAGAAATTCTATATGGAGCATTATGCGAAGTGTCATTAGTAATTCTCATAGTGACAATGATGTAATGGTCCTCCGACCTGAAATCGCTATATTACTACACGAGAATTTATGTACTTTGATATCATCAAATGTCACCTTTAATAGGGTGGACTATAAAGGTGATTATTGGGTTCATCATTAATCGTGTGAGAAATATGAGTGATCTAGATGGAATTTAACCATCCTATATATTATGGGTGATATCCATAGGCCTCTTGATTGAGTAGGACTATGAAATGCATGGCCATGCTCAAATAGTGATTTGTTTCATATAGTCTACTCATTGATCAAGAAAACTCAGATTAAATTATGAAGAGTATGACACATTCCATGACTCGAGTTTAATCTAGGATATTAAGGTTAAAAGGATTAAATTACATTGAAACATTGGTCGTGAAAAGGTTGCATCGAATCATCGATCTTATTATTACTTGGGTAGCGATGATGCATTACTAGATGCAGCTTCAACGTTTATAATTTTATAATATGATTTTAAAATTATTGCAAACGTAATAATAACCTATATGGGTCACACACATAGAACGTTATTTAAAAGGAATTAATTTAAATTTTAAGGATTTAAATATATTAATATGTTTAATAGTATTTAAATCACAATTTAAATTAAAAGGATAATTGTATATATATTAATTAAGTAAGACTTAATTAAGAGATATATATATATATATATATAAATAGGATTTTATGAAATTAGATTTTGATTTGATTAATTCCTTTTAACTACTATATATATGATATATAGCACTACTTAGGATATATATCATAATTGAAAAACCTAAGCGCTCTTAGAGAGATTTGGAGAGAAAGCAGATTTGAAAATCCATTCCTTTTTTGGTGGCTAGTCTATGCAAGTCCTTCTTATTGCGTAGAATCGTTTCGACGGTTGCGATGCGGTGTTCGTGGATACAGTAGAAGCGCTTAATCGATTTGTATTGCGTTGGACATTTGAGGTGCGATCGGTTTGATTCTCGTTTTTCATATCTCGGTATAATCTCTAAACCTCTGAATTAATTGATTTTTCGTGATGGATCCTGTTTTAGGGTTTGAAATTGCTTTAAAATTTTAATTTCATTGTATGCGTTTCGCGTCAAGCCCAACAAAGTGGTATCGAGCTACTGCGAAAAGATTAATTGATTACGTGTTTTAATTATATTCGATATATATGATATATGATGATGCACGCCATCGGATATAAAATTGAATATATGATATTCCGTGTATGTGTATTCGGTAATATATATGATGATACCGTTAATCGTATCTTTAATCGGTGGAATAACAATATAACTATTCTAATCAGATTAGAAGCATGAAGAATCGTTTTAATTTGATTAATCGAAATTGGAAATATATGATAAATTATGGGTGTACTCTTATTCGTTTTAATATGATTAAATCGAAACTGAAAATATATGATAAATTCTGGGTGTACTGTTATTCGTTTTAATATGATTAAATCGAAACTGGAACTATATGATTTGTTATTATGGGTGTTTTGGTGGATTAAAATGTATGATTCTGAAATTGTTTCAGAGATTCGTATGGAAAAATTCGCTATATGTAATGTAGTTTAATTTTTTTTTCAGTGCGCTTGACCCACGCCAGAAGACCCCCTTGGATCCCAGGTAAGTAGCGCACGATGGTCGTGTCCCCTATATTTTATATATAGTTTTCTTTAATTATATATAAATTGTTATGTGCTTATTGTGATATGCATGGTGCCTGATTATAGCCTTTTGACCCATAGGTTAGTGGTTTTGGGTTTTGAAATACAACTTGCATGTCGTGCCTTTCTATAAATTCTAATGTAATATTCTTTTCTCATCTAAATCCCTCGAATGTAACTCGAGGTTTCTTTATGTCATGTAATAATCAGAATTGATGAAGATGTCAAGATGGAGAACACAATGGAAAGATGATGATGGAGAGGAGGGCGCGTCTTTAGAGGAAGATCCAAGGAAGCTATTTATTTTAAGATCTTTACCACCTTAGATTGACCTTCAATCTTTCATTAGCTTGAAAAGATTGACATGGATTGGGCCATAAGCTGTGACACATTTAATTTTGCACTTTATTTATACTTGTATGCGATATGATATGATTAATAATGTGCATGCTTAATAAGATTAAAATTGGTGAGATCTAAATTAATAAAATCCCTCATTAAATTAGTAAGTCTAAATCAGATGCCTTCCAATGAATAACACTCATCAAGACCTTGATCAATAGATGTAGGTTTGCCAAAGCAAAGTACCCTATTTATCTAGGTAAGAAGATGCGATAGGATAATCGTGATATCCAAACTATTAAAATCATTGGGCCCTGACTTAACTAAGTTATCTCAATAGGATTGTGGACTTAGAGGCATAGAGTTTGGTTGGTACCATTAGATGGACTAGAAACAAATGTTGTTTTTACCAAACTATCGGGAGTTATATATGATATAATTGACAAAGGGTTGTCTACCTAAATAATTATGTTTTGAGAGAATAGCCAAAGCTAACTTAAGGCATAATGAAATATGGATCTTGGCTCACTAGAAAGATTTAATAGAAAATGCTTTTTCAATTAATGGTGAGGCTATTAATTTGAATAAAATAGTGGGAGGTATATTTTGAATGTACTATTATCAATTATATAATATCAACTCAAGTAATTTGACTTATTATTGTTGCACTTATAAATTGTAGATATCAAATGGCAAACAACAACAACACAAATAGTCTTTCATTACGATCAGTCCTTGAAAAGGACAAGCTAAGTGGAATTAATTTCCTTGACTAGCATAGGAACTTGAGGATTGTCCTCAAACAAGAGCGTAAGCTATATGTCCTTGATGGGCCCATTCCCGCAAGCACCAACATTGTCATCGCACAACGTCACGTGAGCACAATGCTTACAAGAAGCATCAAGATGATGCTCTGGATGTGAGTTGTGTCATGCTAGCAACCATGAACGCTGAGCTTCAAAAGCAACATGTGTTGATGGATGCTTATGAGATGATCGAGCATCTCAAGAAATTGTTCGAAGGGCATGCTCGATAGGAGAGGTATGATACAAGCAAGGCGTTGTATCCGCAAAATGGGTGAACGTGATCCGGTTGGTCCACATGTTCGAAAATGATTGGGTATATTGAGTACCTTGATAGGTTGGGTTTTCCAATCACTCAGGAAGCCCAAAGCCGACCTTGTTTTGCAATCTTTGAACAAGCAGCCTACTCTCAATTTGTTATGAACTATCTTATGAATGAAATTGAGAAACCCCTTCATCGAGTTGTTGAGCATGTTAAGAAATGCCGAGAACAACATGAAAAAGGCGAGGACCCTCTCCCATAATGATGGTGCAAAAGGGAATGCTAAGGGAAATTGGAAAGGCAAGAAGAAGATAAGATCTAAATCTTTTGGCAAACCCAATTCCAAAACCAAGCAGCTTTAAAACCTAAAGGTGGGGTGGCTAAAGAAGGTGAATGTCACTTACATGGAAAACACAGACCTTTGGAAAAGGAACCGTCATGCTTATACGGAAGAAGTGAAGAAAAGAAAAGGAAGCACGACTTGATTCAGGTATATATGTTATAGAAGTCAACTTGTCTACTTCTACATTATGGGTATTGGATCTTTGGATGTGGTTCTCACATTTGTGTTAATGTGCAGGGACTCCGAAGGAGTAGAACTTTATGCGAAAGGAGAGGTTGACCTCTGAGTTGGAAATAGAGAAAAAGTTATTGCCTTTGGCCGTAGGAACTTATCATTTATCTTTGCCCATTGGGCTAGTTTTAGAATTAGAAGATTGTTATTTTGTGCCGCTTTATAAGCAAAAACATTATTTCTGTTTCTTGTTTGGACAAGAAAGGTTTTTCATTTATAATAAAGAACAATCGTTGTTTATTTTACTTAAATGATATTTGTTATGGTGTTGCACAATTGTTTAACGGTCTCTATATTCTTGATTTAGAAATGCCTATCTATAACATAAATACAAAACGATTTAAATCAAATGATTCAAATCCGACATATCTCTGGCACTGTCGTTTAGGCCATATAAATGAGAAACGCATATCCAAACTCCATAAAGATGGGTTCTTGGATTCATTTGATTTTGAATCATATGAGAGAAATGCGAGTCTTGTTTATTAGGTAAGATGACTAAAGCCCTTTCATTGGACACGGTGAGCGGGACTGTGATGTATTGGGACTTATACATAGTGATGTATGTGGACCCATGAGTTCGTTAGCAAGAGGTAGGTTTTATTACTTCATTACATTTACTGATGACTTTAGTAGATATGGACATGTGTATCTTATGAGACACAAATCCGAATCCTTTGAAAAGTTCAAGGAATTCAAGAATGAAGTTCAAAACCAATTTGGGAAAAGCATAAAAGCCCTTCGATCCGATTGAGGAGGTGAATACTTAAGCCAAGACTTTGATGACCTTCTAAAGGAGTGTGGTATTATATCATGACTCACTCCACACGGAACACCGCAATGGAATGGTGTATCTCGAGAGGAGGAATCGAACCTTGTTGGACATGGTATGATCAATGATGAGTCATGCAGATCTTCCAATAAGCTTCTGGGGTCATGCCCTAGAGACAGCTGCATTCACACTTAACCGTGTTCCTACAAAGACGGTTCAGAAGACACCATATGAAATGTGGACTAGGAAACGTCATAGTATGTCGTTCATGAAGATTTTGGGTTGCGAGGCGTTAGAAGTAAAGCGTCTGAATTTCGACAAGCTCGGACCCAAATCGACAAATGTAATTTTGTGGGATACCCAAAGGAAACAAAAGGGTATTATTTCTACAAACCTTACGAGAACAAAGTGGTTGTTGCTCGAATTGGTATTTTCTAGAAAGAGAATTTGTCTCTAAAGGAAGCGGTGGGAGGAAAGTAGAACTCAGAAGAAATTCGAGAACCACAAAATATCATTGAACACGAGTTGGAACATGAGCGGGAACCACAAGAAATTGTGGAAAGTGAACTCGCTTCAAATTACACAAGTCATTCGTAGATCCGGTAGGACACGCCAAGAGCTTGAGAGATATTATGGATATCTTGTGACTCAAAAGCGGCGATGTGATGCTCATAGATCAAGATGAGCACGCTTCTACCAAGAAGCTATGAATGGACCAGATTTCGAGAAATGGCTTAAAAGCCATGAAATGCGAGATGGACTCCATGTATACTAACCAAGTATGGACTCTGGTTGATCCACAGAAGGGGTAAAACCAATCGGTGCAAGTGGGTTTTCAAGAAGAAAACCGAGCATGGATGGTAATGTACAAACCTATAAAAGGCCGATTGGTAGCAAAAGGTTTCAAACAAATTCAAGGTGTTGACTATGATGAAACCTTCTCTCCGGTGGCAATGGTTAAATCCATCCGGATCTTACTTGCTATTATGACTTTTTATGATTACTGAAATCTGGCGAGATGGATGTCAAAACTGCTTTTCCTTAACTGGAAATCTCCTTGAGGATGTGTATATGACACAACACGAGGGTTTTGTCACTCCAAAGGATCTTTGGAAAGGTATATAAGCCGCGGCGATCCATTTATGGATTGAAGCAAGCCTCTCTGAGTTGGAATCTTCGATTTGATGAAGCGGTCAAAGAATTTGGCTTTATTAAAAATGAAGATGAACCTTGTGTATATATGAAGGTTAGTGGGAGTCACATTGTATTCCTAGTATTATATGTTGATGACATATTAATTATTGGGAATGACATTCCTTCCTTACTGGTTTGTAAAAACATGGTTAGGAAAATGTTTCTCCATGAAAGATTTGGGCGATCTTTTTTACATTTTAGGTATCAAGATCTATAGAGATAGATCAAGAAAAATGCTCGCCTAAGTCAAAGTACATATATTGATAAAGTGTTGAAACAGTTCAAACATGCAAGAGGCGAAAAGAGGAAACTTACCCGTGACTCATGGTGTAAAGATCTCTAAGGCCCAATGTCCTAAATCACAAGATGATGAGGAGGCGTATGAGAAAGATCCCTTATGCTTGACAATTGGATCTATCATGTATGCAATGATATGTACTCGTCGTCCGGATGTCTCGTATGCTTTGAGCATGACGAGCGGATACGATCGAATCCGGTGAAGGTCACTAGACAATGATCAAGAATATCCTCAAGTACCTGAAAAGGACTAAGGATTCATTCTTGGTATATGGAGGTGAAGACGAACTAGCAATAAAGGGTTACACAGATGTTAGTTTCGGACCGACAATGATGACTATAAGTCTCGGTCGGGTTTTGTGTTTTGCCTTAATGGTGGTCTTTGTTAATTTGGAAAAGTTCAAGCAAGAGGCGATGGTCGATTCTACAATAGAGGATAAGTATATTGTTGCTTCTACAAGTGTGACCAAGGAGGTTGTATGGATTAAAAGTTCATCCTTTGAACTTGGTGTTGTTCCAACCATTGTTGATCCGGTTTCTTTCTATCTTGTGATAATAATGGAGCCATTAGACAGAGCTAAGGAACCCAGATCTCACCAACGATCCAAGCATATACTTAGGCGGTACCATCTCATCCGTGAAATCATTGATAGATGAGATGTACATATAGGAAGAGTGCCAACAGATGATAATGTTGCAGATCCACTAACCAAGGCTTTGTCGCAGCAGAAGCACGACGGTCACACTAGTTCCATGGGTATTAGATACATGAGTGATTGACTCTAGTGCAAGTGGGAGATTGTTAGAGTTTATGCCCTAGAGGCTAATTATTTGATATAATTGCTTAACGTTTTGATATTATATTTGATTAAATAAATATATGATTTTTTTATGGTTTTATTTACTGCGTAATATAATTGTTAACATAATAAAATTCTTTAGAATAATGATACAAATTATATAGTTTCAAGTATGTGACTTGAACATGAGATTATATATTACCATTAGTATCGGTGTTCTTAAATGTCCACTAGTCGAGTATCATTGTTGATGGGACAACAATGATGCATTGAGACTAGTATGTGGATATTTGATGACCAAATCTCATTGGTCATAAATATATGAGATATTAAGTCGATGCATAGGTACATGTTAGAAACGATGTCTTTGGATGGACCCACCATCACGAATTCTATATGGAGCATTATGCGAAGTGTCATTAGCAATTCTCATAGTGACAATGATGTAATGGTCCTCCGAGGCACAGAAATCGCTATATTACCACACGAGAATTTATGTACTTTGATATCATCAAATGTCACCTTTAATAGGGTGGACTATAAAGGTGATTATTGGGTTCATCATTAATCGTGTGAGAAATATGAGCGATCTAGATGGAATTTAACCATCCTATATATTATGGGTGATATCCATAGGCCTCTTGATTGAGTAGGACTATGAAATGCATGGCCATGCTCAAATAGTGATTTGTTTCATATAGTCTACTCATTGATCAAGAAAACTCAGATTAAATTATGAAGAGTATGACACATTCCATGACTCGAGTTTAATCTAGGATATTAAGGTTAAAAGGATTAAATTACATTGAAACATTGGTCACGAAAAGGTTGCATCGAATCATCGATCTTATTATTACTTGGGTAGCAGTGATGCATTACTAGATGCCGCTCACTGTTTATAATTTTATAATATGATTTTAAAATTATTGCCAATGTAATAATAACCTATAAAGGTCACACACATAGAACGTTATTTAAAGGGAATTAATTTAAATTTGAAGGATTTAAATATATTAATATGATTAATAGTATTTAAATCACAAATTTAAATTAAAAGGATAATTTATATATATTAATTAAGTAAGACTTAATTAAGAGATATATATATATATATATATATATATATATATATATATATAAATTCGGATTTTATGAAATTAGGTTTTGATTTGATTAATCCTTTTAACTACTATATATATGATATATAGCGACTACTTAGGATATATATCATAATTGAAAAACCCTAGCGCGCTCTTAGAGAGAGACTAGAGAGAAAGCAGTTCAGAAAATCCATTCCTTTTGGTGGCTAGTCATGAAGTCCTTCTTATTACACAGAATCGTTCGAAGACGGTTTGATGCGACATTCGATGTGGATACCGTAGAGGCGCAATCGGTTTGTATTGCGTTGGACATTCGAGGCGCAATCGGTTTCAGATTCTCATTTTTCATATCTGGTATAATCTCTAAACCTCTGAATTAATTGATTTTTTGCATGCATCCTGTTTTAGGGTTTCGGAAATTGCTTTAAAATTTTAATTTCTCTTTATGCGTTTTTGTTAGAAAGCCAACAAGACCTTCTCATAATCCTTCAATTGACGTGGCGCGCATATGCAATGACCTTGCCATCTTTGCATGAGCACTATAACCCAGATCCTTTATCTGAAGCATCGCTATACACTACAAAATTCCCTGTATCGTCTGGTAAAGACAATACCGATGCCTCACTTAACCTCTTCTTTAACTCTTGAAAATTGTTCTCACATGTTTTAGTCCACACATACTTCACTGACTTTCTTGTAAGATTTGTTAACGGAGTAGCTAATTTAGAAATGTCCGAAATGAACCTTCTATAGTATCCCGCTAACCCCAAAAAACTCTGAACCTTAGTTGGCGTCTTCGGACACTCCCATTCGTTAACTGCTTCTACCTTTGTCGGATCTACAGAAATGCCATCCTTATCAATAACATGCCCTAGAAACTGCACCCTCTCAAGCCAAAATTCACACTTTGTGAATTTCGCATACAACTTCTCCTTCCAGTAGTGTCTCAACACTATTCTTAAATGTTAGAATGATCTTACGGCGTCTTTTGAATAGACTAGAATATCATCAATGAACACTACGACAAACTTGTCCAAATATTGTTTGAACACTCTGTTCATCATATCCATAAATGCGGCTGGCGCATTAGTCAACCCAAACGACATTATCTGAAACTCGTAATGACCATAACAAGTTCTGAATGCCGTCTTAGGTACATCATCCTTCCTCACCTTTAATTAATGATACCCCATGCGCAAGTCTATTTTAGAAAAATACTTTTCCCCTTTCAACTGATCAAATAGATCATCGATCACAGGCAAAGGGTATCTAATCTTAATCGTTAACTTGTTGACTCTCGATAGTCGATACAAAGTCTTAACGACCCATCCTTCTTCTTTACAAACAACTTTGGTGCTCCCCGAGGAGACACACTTAGTTGAATGTACTTCATATCTAATAGTTCTTGTAATTGAACCATTAACTCCTTCATTTTGGTGGCGCCATTCGATATGGTGCCCTTGAAACCTAGTGCTAGTTCGATGAATGAGATCCATTACAAACTCCACCTCCTGTCCCGGGTGGAATGCAGAACTCCTCCTCAGGATATACATCCGCGAACTCTTGTACAACAGGTATATGATCCAAGGATGTTCCCACTCTTTGGGTATCCACCACATGGCATAGATAACGTACACAAACTTTTCTCAACATCTTCTTAACTTGTGTCATAGACAGACAATAAGAGCGTCTCGGTGAATTACTACCGAAGAACACTACCTTGGTTTTCTTAGAAAGCCGAAGGTTTACACTTTTCCTATGGCAATCTATAATCGCCTCATGGTTTACCAACCAATCCATACCAAGAATTACATCGAATTCTTTTAGCCTTATCAGTACCAAATCTATCGATAACTTATTCCCTCTAATTTCCACGCAGCAATTCTTATAAATATGTTCAATGGGGATTATCTCTTCGTTCGCTACCTTAACGTCTAAAGGTATAGGTAACTTCTTAGGGATTAAACCTAATCGCTTAGCAAATTCACATGTTATAAAAGAACAAGTAGCACCCGAGTCAAATAGCATATAAGCATTTATCTCATTGACCGGAAAGATACATGCTACCACATCTGTTGATGCAACCGCATCTTGAATAGTCATATTAAACGTACGAGCTGAGGGTCTACCCACTGATGGTGTTGGTCCAATAATTGCTAATTTACCACTACCAGAACTCTTATTCCCCTCTAAACCCTTCTTCGGGAAATTTCTTGCCATGTGGTCCATAGACCCACAGACAAAACACCCTTGGTTTTTCTTAGGGTTAGGAAAGTTGGGTGACAAATGCCCCTCCTGCCCACAGTTGTAGCATACTGCTTTCCCCTTTAAACAGACTCCCATGTGAGATTTTCTACATGTCTTACATGCTTCTGTTCTCCTTTTGGGATCTCCTTGCCTTACCCCGGTATTCCCAGGGTTAAAACTCTTCCTCTTTGGCAAGTTGCCACTTCCGCTGGCAACTTCAGTCTTATTACCTCCTTCTAACTTACTCTTAATCTTCCGCTCTTTGTGGTACTGAGACAAAGCCTCACCACCACCTTCAGCTATTATCGCCTTCTCCAGAATGGTCCCTTAGGAAGCACTCTAGAAAACCGATATCCTACTGTAGAGCCAGGGTTTTAAGCCCTGCTCAAATCTGAGCGCCTTCCTTTCCTCTGTATCCACCTGATGTGGAGCAAATCTCGCCAATTTGTTAAACTTGGCGGCATACTGGAGAACTGTCATATCCCCTTGCTTAAGTTCTAAGAACTTAATTTCCATCCTACCCTGCATGCTAGTAGGGAAATAGTTCTCGAAGAAAACCTTCTTAAACTGTTCCCACGTAACAACCTCTGTCCTAGCCCCACCCTAATAAGCTTCCCACCAGTAGTTGGCTTCCCCCTTCATCATGTAAGTCGCAAAAGAAGTCTTTTGTGCCTCACCTACGTTTGTTATCACAAACGCCTTTTCAATCTCCCTAATCCATGTCTGGGCTTCTAGTGGATCCGTCGTTCCTTGGAACTCGGGAGGACCTACACTTTTAAAGTCCTTAAAGGTAGTTGTTCTTGCTACTCCAGGAGCTACAGGAATCCCACCCCCCACTAGGTTAAATGCAACCGTTAATAAATTAACGAACTCTTGTATAGGGTTGTTAGGACCCCCCTGATTTTCATTATGAGACTCGGCCTCTTTGTTCCGTTGTCTCCTTCTCGGCGGCATAATTCTGATTAAATAAATAAAGCTTCGTTATTATCTATTTAACTACTCGGTTATCATTTTAAATTAACAACAACCATTCATACCACAACAAGCATGTTAAATAAAAACTTCATTATATAAATATGCTTTCATAGTCAAAACTATTTACATCATGTTCCCTTAGCCAAAAGCTATTACATACTATCCCGCGATTGCGTTCTACAAAAGTTGGGATTTACAAAAAGACTACCCTTACTTATACAAAAGAGGGTTTGAAGTCACTACTTATATACAAAAAGATCTAATGATTTACTAACACTGTCGAACGACATTCTCATATTTCTGATTTGCCAAAATCGACACTATATCTCGGCTTATGGTATGTCGAGTCTGCCCGGACTCAATAGAATAACAAGCAATTTTTAGCTTGAAATCCTCGTGAGCGCATTCATGGATGTATGACATCCTAGTTATTTTATGGTCTTTCTCAACCAGTTTCTTTTGTAGCTCAAGGACCTCATCCTTATAGTTACGAGCTTTATCAGTCATAAGCACTTTTTCATCGTGCTCTGACTCAAAGTCTACCTCTGCAGATTCTTTCGCCTCATATAAGGCAGTTATTTCCTCAATTTGTGCCTCTACACGAAAGCATGAAATGCACATTCCTATCTAACACTGCCATATACAATGCTCTAGTTGCATCCATAGATGCTGGCTCCTGAGTAGGTAACACCGTGTTAATCGATGTCACCTCCATTTCCTCCTCCACATCTAACATCTCGTTAAGGTATGATGCTAATCCCATAGTCTCCTCAGAGTATTCTTCCTCAGAGATGTACTTCTCAATGTCTGAGTCTTCTAGTAAAACTATCGGTACCTCTGCCACTGGCATTGGTACAATCTCAACTTGGTTAACTAAGTCCTTACTTATCATTTCCACGTTTCTAAACATCAAGCTATCGATTGATATCTACAAACACATAACACTTTGATTAATACATAATACACAATAGTATAAGCACAAATCACATTTAATATCTTTAAGATTAATTTTCATCTTTTAATTCTTTCGATACTGAGTTATCTCAATATCTTCTTAATTCAATGGACTTGAATTTCATTCCTCGGACTTTACCTTCCTTACGAGGTTATTAGCCTAAGGTTTTCCCCCCCTTAAGTTATATAACCTAAGTCTTTAATACCAACCTGTGACGCCCCCAAATTTGGGTATCTTCCAACCCGACATATGGTGCTCCACTGTACTAACATCCATACAATCATTCCATTGAAATACAACAAAATGAAAGTAATTACTATCTTCTTATTACAATCAAAGTATAATCCTTCCCAGGTTCATAAACCGGTTACATCGTTCATTGTTCATAATGTATAATACATACAAACTTACTAAACTATTACACAATGCCTAAGCATCCATCTTAGCTTTGCCCTTATCATTCTTGGCATTCACAGTACGTTCATCTTAAACTGCAGTTATATAATTCAAATAAGAAGTGAGCATGATAACTCAGCAAGTTTAATCAAGGATAACAGGAATACCACATTCATGAATTATACATCAATTCCAACATAACTGAACAATAGTTATGAAGTATCCTGAATCAATAATACTTTAACAGTTCATAACATCAATTCCCAAAGTATATAATAGATTAGGAATTCTGAACCAGTCGATAGACCATGAACAGTAAATTTCAGTTTTTATACTTGAAAAGGAGTCCACAGCACTAAGGCCATTCATCCGTATAACTTATGAGCACTTCTAGGTGATCAGCCTATAGTACTCTATGTTGATCAACACTACATTCATTAAACGTATTTACGTTTAATATTTTTGGCAAATTCGCATGCCCATCGTATAATCGATGAAAAATACTTTTGTTTGTTCATAGACAACCCTTACCTTCACGTCCGTACCAATTACTTGGCATAGGATAACGTTAACATTTCTATATAGAATGATATGTATGATAATCAATCTATATATTACGAATAGTCTAGCCGAGTTAAAATCTGGCATCGACCCTTTCTTTAAAACAAATCTTGCAATTCAGTTCAACGAATCACATAAAACTTGGCTAACATGGAAGTTAGACAAGTGTTAAGAAAACTTGCCTTTCAGCGTCTTCAAATAACTTACTCGACTAACCACAGCCTTTGCAGAATCTACATGATATGTTCACATAGCACACTGTAATTAGCTATCAAACAACTATTAACATTGTTCATACAAGCTTCTCTTCCATGTCTGTGTTAACTTAATATCTTTATTAAAGTCAACATGACTTATTACCCTTAAATCCGGTGTATCACTCTATTGGCGTTTATTAACTTAGGACTCAAACATCGTTGATAAGGTACCAACTTTGTTCGTTGTACATATCTTGTTAACATGCATTACATTCCTAAGTTTCATACTCTATACCTTAGTATAGGTAATATAGGATTAGTCTTAGTACATTTATTGAGTATATAAACTCAACTCGGTAGGTCTCTAAACAACCGAAGCTAAAAACCTAACTTGTCAACTTTTTTCTCATCATTGTATGTATTTGGCATCATTTTGTATTTTTTTGGTATTTGCTGCAAGACGAGGTTAGCAGGTGTTACTCGGCCGAGTCAGCGTATATGGCCACCACTTATGTACTAGTTTTTGCCGCTGTTACGAAGTCATGAACAACCAATTGACCAAACCAGTTTTGGTTTTCTAACGAAACTCCCGGCTTCCTAATTTGTTCGTTTTATATCCGAATTGACCCATTCGAATTCCTACAAGTCAGGAATTACATCCTTTACGTGTTCATATAAGAATTCAACACTTTCAAATCCGTTAACTCATAATTCACTATTGAGTTCATTTTATATACGTTTGTAAATGTTAATGAGCGTTTAATGCTCGTTTTCTTCGTTTTAAGTCCGAATCCGACGATTCTCGAACCCACAACTCTTAATTACCCTATCTCACATGTTGACATTGAAAACTAACATTTTCAAGTCTCACGGTAACTTTCGACTACCATTCCAGAATTTCTACGTTTTTGACGTTTAACGTCTATTTCCGTAAAATTCGCCATAACTTCGTTACTAATGTTCTCTAAGCCAAATCACATGGAATACTCCATGGATTTCATATCTACATCCTAACCAAACAAGATGCATATACTAACGAATTGATGGAGCTCAATTGTTTATCAACAATCTATTTCAACTATCAATATTTCCATGGTTCAAAACTATATTAAACCTTATTATTTTTATAATCTCATGACTTATAGAGATTGAATCTATGGTAAGTCATCTTTAAATCCTCACTCATGACATATACCACCCCTTCATGATTCTTTAAAATGAAAGAAAATCTAAAAGAGATGGAGATGAGAAACAAGAAGTATTACCTCAAGAACTCTTAAGAAATCTTTTGGAAAAAATAGAAGTTAAAGCTTCCAAGTGTATGTTTTGCAAGTGTAGCTTTCTTTCTCTCTCAAATAATCTAGGTTGGCAAATTTGAATCAAATGAAACAACCTAGCTTCTTATTTATAGAAACTAGAATGGAGGGCAATTTTGTAACGACCGAGAAATTCGGATCTTATTGTAAAATGATTTTATTAAATTAAAATAATAACCTATTGATGTTAGAATGTCGTAGATTTCAGCTACGTGGATGAATTAAAGTGTTTGAATTTCCAAGACGAAAATAAAAGTTTTCTGAGAAATTTTCCAAAAAACACTATTCATCGGTATTTGCTCGGGATATAATTTTGAGTTTCCGAGAAATATGCAATGATGGAATAACAAGGTAAGATGGATTATGTAATAAAAATCTAGTTATGAAAAATGTAACATTTCGCTTGTGGACTTAATTCCTAAACATTAAGGAAGTTGAAATAGTAATGAATGAGTAATAATTGTATGCTACTTGGTATTGTACAAGAGTAATGAAAACAAGTATAATACGAAGTATTATACGAGTTTGTTTGAAGGATG
The DNA here is from genome assembly GCA_020205605.1 of Panax ginseng. NCBI lineage: Eukaryota > Viridiplantae > Streptophyta > Magnoliopsida > Apiales > Araliaceae > Panax > Panax ginseng. The sequence continues at coordinate 46,463,676 of CM035136.1, forward strand.
AAATACCGTATAGAATTCTATATGAATTAGAATACGAAAATAATACATCAATAATATGTATTAAGCAATGATAATGGACTTGGGAAGATTGATTAACAATTATTAAGGTCCAAGTCAATTAAATGCTAAGGCCCAAATTATTGGTTAATAAGCAAGTTAGTGTTTATTAATGCAAAGTCAAGGATTTATTTAATCCAAGCCCAAGCTAAAGTCCAATAAATTGGTTGACCCATGGGGCAAACCATATTAATATGGTTTAATGTGGTGACCAAGTAATGTAATGACCAAGTAATGTGGTGACCAAGATTAGAAAGTAATGACCAAGTGTAGGATAAGTTTTGTGCCTTGCAAGTAATGAATAGTAAGGAGGTGGCTTAAGGAGGTGGGATGATTTAATGACCAATCTACCCTAACCTTTGAAAGTCTATAAATAGAGGAAGCTTACAAGCCATTTGTTGGTTGACCAATTAATCCAACACTTCTAAAGTGCTTAAGTGTTAGAGAGAATAAGCTACACATAAGTCATTCCATAAGTAAGAAGGAGAAGCAAGCTACTTACCAAGACTACAAAAGAGTAAGACTTCTTCTCAATTATCTTCTATCTCTACCATGATAGGATGATAAGAAAAGTTGGATTAAGAAACATGAATGAGTAAGTAATGAACTTAAGCCAATTAAGTTAGTAATAAGTCATTTAAGCTAGCATGAGTTATAAACTTATATGAAAATAATATGAACTTGTAAGAAGTTTATTAAGAGAAATGATATGAATGTAAAAGAATTTATATGATCATATGTATCATGTATACCTAAGTTAAGTTATATGTTAAGAACATATAAGAAATGATGTTTAAGAAACTTTAATTGTCATAAGTCATGAACAATGAAATCTTAAGTAGTTTATAAAATGACAAGTTATACGCTCTTGAAGAATAAGTCCAAAAATCCAACAATGAATATAAGTTTTTGTATTAAGTATGTTGAGATGTTCACATGATGAATGAAGTTCATTTGTAATGTTGAACAAATCATAAGAAGTAAGAATTGCCGGAATTTGCACGATTGGACGATAAACGTCGAATTCGTAAAATTCTCGGAATGGAAGTCAAATTTGTGTTGGATCACGAAACCTTTTTTTTCCAATAGAGACAAGTCATATTTGACATTTAAGAGTTGCGGACTCAAAAATGACCTGATTCTGACTTAGAACGAAGAAACGAGCGTTGAATGTTCACAAACATTTATCGTTTTCGTTAAAAATGAACCAATAGGTGAATTTCTAGCAAACGAAGTCAAATAGATAAAATTATTGAATGGTCATGTAGATTACGTAATTTGTGAACTGTAGGCTTTTGAACGAGCCAATTCGGACTTATAACGAAGAAGTTATGCATCCGGGAAGTTCACAAAATTCCTGGCTGAATTTGATATCTGGTGCCTGAGTTGTGTAGCCTCGCCAACCCTAAACAAAATGATATTACCTTGCATGCAGCATAGAAATAGCAATAATGCCCTCTGCAAGAGTTCGAATAGCGAACCTTAGTTCAATATGTGGCGTATGATGCCATGAAACGATACCAAAATCCTTTGGAGTGTGTAAGCATGCCATTATTTATAGGGACTTTCATGCATGACGCCAAGTTCGGGATAGTCAAACATTAAGAGCTCACACCGCAGCACGAGATGTAAGCATAGAGATGGCGCCGCAGCGCCATTCTCAGAACAAAAATAGTGATGAATGTTTCTAAGTACAAAGAAAAGAAAAGGAAGTAAAACACAACTTAAGGAATGTAATGTATCATTATTAAACCTTAAGGATGATGTATAAAGGTTGAAATAACCTAGTCAAATAAAATGCAAGTATAATGAAAAACCAGAACGAATAGTAATTGAATCTAATACACAATTAAATTGAAATAAAGGGTATGATATAGTCATATACATACTTGATTATATGTGACCTAATCTAAGGCATTATGTGATCATGTATTGTAGAGACTTGAACGACCTGAATGACTTGAATATAAAGTTAAAATACCGTAGCAGACACTAAAGGAAAGTATTCTAACTCTTGTCTCAGTTCAATCTGAACAAGTTTTTGAGGTTCATGTATTCTTTCGCATGAATTGAGGTATGTTGAAGTTAAAGCCAATTCCTTTGGCTAGACTTGATGTATTAATAATCTATTCATGTATTATCAAATGTTGCTATCTTTTGTCAACTACTTGATATGGTTTTCAAAAAGAAGGTGAAATATTAAACAAATGTTTTGTCGGTAAAAAGCAGCGAGCACGTGAGGTTGCCAAATGCTTAAACGTGCATACGTTTAATAGATGTAGTGTTGATCAACATAGAGTACAATAGGTTGATCACCTATAAGTGCTCGTAAGTAATATCGGGCTTCCGGATTTGCTTCTGGGTTGTCCTTTTCCAAGAAAGAATGAATACTCGAGGTCTCTGACCGGAGTGAATGTGTTACTAAATACTGTTGTTATTGTAAAACATTTTGAAAGAAAAGATGAAGTGCTATTTTGAATTATCAATAGTACTTCATAACTATTGTTCAGTTATTGAAGATATACGATTTGTATGTGTCAAGCATGTTGTTATTAAATTGTTATACTTGTTGAGCTAGTTATGCTCACTCTTGCTTGAACCATATGAATGAAACTAAGATTGAACGTCCCGAAGGATCGAAAAAGGATAAAGGAAAAGCTAAGGCAGATTACTAAGCTGTCTTGTAATAGGATAGGTCTATTGTTGTAATTTAACTGATATTATGACAAAGAACCTTTGTAACGGGTATAGAACTTGGGAAATGTAAATACTACTTTAAATATATAGAAGTTATGTTCGTTCTTTGAGACTTTTCAATTGAATGAATGTATGAATGTTGATATAGCACCATCGTCGGGTTGGAAGATACGGATTTAGAAGCCACAAGTTAGTATCAAAGACTAGGTTATAAAACTTAAGGGAAAGTAGAACCTTAAGTCATAACCTTACGAAAGAATAAAGAAGTAAAAGATGGAAAGTAACCTTATAAAAATGCATTATATTATGTTATGTATTTTATTATTTCTTGGACGTGTACTAATCAAACTAAATTGTTTTATTGTAGATGTCGGGAGAAAATGATATGTATAGAGATATATATATATAGTAAGCGAGGATTGATTAATCGGGTAGAGATACTACCAAATCCGTGAGTAAAGTAGAACCGAGTTAGTGACCATCAGTCTGGAGACTCGGGACGATTTAGACTACATGTCTATATTTGATGGCAGGCTAGAGGAGGAGGTGGACGTGATGTCCTTTGACCAGGTTCCACCTATAGAGGACCAGGTTCCACCTGCAGAGGAAATGTCTACGAGGGAATCAATGAAAGCACTATTTATGTCGGTATTGGATAAGAATGTCCATTACTGCCAAGAAGTTAAGGAGTTGAAAGAGGAACTCCAAGCTGTCCGTGAGGACAAGGCTAGTATGGAAGGAATGTGGGAAGAGGAGCATGATGATAGAGTTTTAGCTAAGGACAAGGTCCGAGAGCTGAAATGCGAAGTCTTTGAGCTCAAGTAGGAGCTAAATACTAAAAAGAGGAAGTTGGAGAGGATGTCCTATATTCATAGGAGTTCTCATGTAGATTTCGATGGCGGGCAAATGGATATCGATAGGATAGAAGCGGGACAGACACACTATCAGAGAGATGTAATTCAGAATTCGGCGATGAAGGATTTCTAGAATGCCCTACGACAGATGTAGTCTAGCAATGGCTAGAGTAGAATAGATATGTAAATATTATATATCTAGTAGTGACGTAAAACCCTCTTTTGTATAACAAAGGGTAGTCTTTTGTAAATCCCAATTTTTGGAAAGTAATTGTGGGATAGGAATGTAATCACTACTTAAAAGGTGAGTAATGTAAACAATGTAGTATTATACTACAAGTTATGAATCAATATAAATCTTTTTATGGAATATGTTGAGTAATGAGTATGAGTTGTTGTTTTATTACAAATAATAACAAACCAACAAGAATAAAGTAATAATGATGTGTTGTTTTCTTAATGACAAAATGCCGAGAAGGAGACAACAAAATCGTATATTAATGTTAACCAACCGGAAGGTGGTGGTTAATCAATCTGAGGAGTTCGTTAATTTGTTAGCTACCGTGCATTTAATAAACGGGGCTAATGTACTGCGTGATTCACGGAGTAGTACAAGCTACTACTTTTAAGGATTTCAAAAGTGTAGGTCCATGGAGTTCAAAGGAACTACGAACCCTATAAAGCCCGGACTTGGGTAAAAGAAATCGAGAAAGCATTTGTAATAGCAAATGTTGAGGAGGGTCAAAAGGTTGCCTTTGCAACCTATTTGATGAAAGAGAGGCCAACTTCCGGTGGGAGGCAAACCAGGCTAGGGACGATATAGGAAACCTAACGTGGGAGAGGTTCAAGGAGATTTTCTTCGAGAACTATTTTCCCACGAGTATGTAAGGGAGAATGGAGATGAGGTTTCTGGAATTGAGACAAAGGGATATGACAGTTCCCTAGTATGCTGCCAAGTTTAATGAATTGGCACGATTTGCTCCACATCAAGTGGACACTGAAGTGAGAAAGGCTAGAAGGTTCGAGCAGGGCTTGAAACCCTGGCTCTATAGCCGAATCTCTGTGTTCCAAAGTACATCCTTTGGAACCATACTAGAAAAGGCAATAATTGCTGAAGGTGGGAATGAGGCTCTTAGCTAGTACAACAAAGATAAGAAGACCAAAGGCAGGGTTGATGGAGGAACCAAGACCGAGGGAGCCAGTGGAAGTGGCGACGGTCAGAAGAGAAAGGGCTTTAACTCTGGGAATAGAGAGTAAAACAAGGGACTCAAGAGGAGGATGGAGGCTCAGAAAACTGCTTGGGAAGACTCACCTAAGAGTCTTTCTCAAAGGTAAGGCGGTATGTTATAATTATGGACAGGAAGGGCACATTTTGCCTAACTATCCCAATCCGAAGAAGAATCACGGATGCTTTGTATGTGGATCAACTGACAACATAGCAAAGAACTGCCCGAAGAAGGGGATAGAAGGAAATAAGGGACCTAATAGCGGGAAGTTAGCTATTAGTGGTCCAGCTCAGTCGGGGAAATCCATGGCCCGCACTTTTAATATGACGGTCCAAGATGCGGTGGCATCAGGGGATGTAATTGCAGGTATTATTTCGATCAACAATATAAATGCATACGTGCTATTTGATTCGGGTGCTACTTATTCGTTTATAGCATTTGATTTTGCGAGACAACTAGAATTATTTCCCAAAAAATTGCCTATACCTTTAAATATTAAGGTAGCAAATGAAGAGATAATTCCTGTTGAAGATATTCATAGGAGTTGTTGCATAGAGGTATGTGGTTGTAAGGTATCGGTAGATTTAATACCGATAAAGTTAGGAGAATTCGACGTAATTCGCGGGATGGATTGGTTGATTAACCATGGAGCAATTATAGATTGCCAAAAGAAATGTGTGAGCATCAGGACATTGAAGTAACCTCCTGTAGTATTTTACGGTAGTAAATTGCCGGGACGTCCGTGTTGCCTTACGATGACACAAGCTAGAAAACTTTTAAGAAAGGGTTATGTAGGTTACCTATGCCATGTTGTTGATACCTAGAGAGTGGGAGCAACCATGGAACAAATACCTATAGTAAACGAATTCATGGAGGTATTTCCAAGTGAGTTACCCTGGTTTTCTATCACGGATAGGGAGATCAATTTGTGATAGACAATGTGCGCGGTGAATGGCACCACTCTCAAAGGCACTTGCATCAGTATAGCGCTTACGCCAGAGAAATGAAAGAACTAATGGTTCATTTACATGAACTATTGGACAAGAAGTACATTTAACCAAGTGTTTCATCGTGGGGAGCACCGGTGTTGTTTGTCAAGAAGAAAGACAGATCGTTAAGACTTTGTATCGACTATCGGGAGTTGAACAAGTTAACGATAAAGAATAAATACCCATTCCCAGGATCGATGATCTCTTTGATCAATTGAAGGGGGCAAAGTATTTTTCTAAAATAGATTTGCGGACGGGGTATCATCAGTTGAAGGTTAGGAAGGAAGATTTACCAAAGACTGCATTCAAGACTCGTTATGGTCATTACGAGTTTCTGGTGATGTCATTTGGGTTGACAAATGCACCTGCTGCATTTATGGATATGATGAACAGAGTGTTCAAACTATATTTGGACAAGTTCGTCGTGGTGTTTATCGATGATATTCTAGTCTATTCTAAGACGCCAGAAGATCATGCCGAACACTTAAGATTAGTGTTGGAGACACTAAGGAAGGAGAAGTTATATGCGAAATTCACCAAATGTGAATTTTGGCTGGAAAAGGTGCAGTTTTTAGGTCATGTCATTGACTAAAAGGGATTTCAGTGGATCCAGCAAAGGTGGAAGCAGTAATGAATTGGGAACAACCGAAAACGCCGACTGAGGTGCGGAGTTTCCTAGGGTTAGCAGGGTACTATCGAAGATTTATCCAAGATTTTTCGAAGATAGCTACCTCGTTGACTAATTTAACAAGGAAGACGGTGAAATACGTATGGACGGATAAATGTGAAGACGATTTTCAAGAATCAAGAAGAGATTAAGTGAAGCTCTGTTTTGTCATTGCGGATGATTACACGGAAATTTTGTAGTGTATAGTGATGCTTCGCATAAAGGACTTGGTTGTGTGCTTATGCAGCATGGCAAAGTCATTGTGTATGCATCTCGACAGTTGAAGGATTATGAAAAAGTCTATCCTACTCATGATCTGGAACTGGCCGCGGTAGTGTTTGCCCTAAAGATATGGAGACGTTATCTTTATGGGGGAAAATATGAGATATATACGGACCATAAAAGTCTAAAGTATATCTTCACTCAGAAGGAGTTGAATATGAGGCAGAGAAGATGGCTGGAGTTGATAAAGGATTATGATTGTGAAATCATGTATCACCCTGGAAAGGCCAATGTAGTTGTCGATGCCTTAAGTAGGAAGGGTCGGGAAAAGTTGTCTATGTTAACGGCTCAAAATGAGTTAATAACAGAGATGGCTAGGATGGAAATAGAAATTAAGATGCCGATTGATTCGGGGCAGTTACTCTTTGCGACGGAGATGCAATCTACCATCGTAGAAAGGGTCAAGGAGGTACAACTCAAGACGGATGAGTATAACCAAATGAAGAAGCGGTTATCCGGGAAAGAAGAAGTTAAGTATAGTCTTGATAATGAAGGGTTATTAAGATTTGAGGGAAGAATTTGGGTTCCGAATGAGACGGAATTAAAGGAGAAAGTGTTACAATAAGCTCATAGTTCGAGGTACTCGATACATCCTGGTAGCACTAAGATGTATCAAGACCTTCGACAGAGTTTTTGGTGGCCAAACATGAAGAGAGAAATAGCAGAGTATGTGAGTAGGTGCTTAACTTGTCAAAAGTTAAAGTAGAACATCAACAACCCGATGGTTTATTACGGTCATTGGAGATTCCAGAATGGAAGTGGGAGCATATCACGATGGACTTCATGGTGGGACTTCCGACGACACAAAAAGGGTACGATTCAATTTGGGTAATAGTGGACCGTTTGACGAAGTCGGCTCACTTTTTTCCAATTAGGGTCAAGTATAACTTACACCAGTTAGCTAAACTTTATGTTAAGGAAATCATTTCCAGACATGGAGTACCGGTATCGATTGTGTCAAATCATGATCCATGATTCACATCGAACTTTTGGAGGAGTTTGCAAGAGCAGTTGGGAACACAGCTAAGGTTAAGCACGACTTATCATCCACAAATCGATGGGCAGAGCGAAAGGACAATTCAGACGCTTGAAGACATGTTAAGGTCTTGTGTCATGGATTTCAAGGGTAGTTGGGATGATCACCTACCACTAGTAGAGTTTGCATATAACAATAGTTATCATGAAAGCATAGGTATGTTGTCGTACGAAGTTTTGTATGGAAGGAAGTGCAGAACACCCTTGTGTTGGGATGAGGTGGGAGAACGCCGGATGCTAGGACCAGAATTGGTGCAACAGACAGCGGATGTGGTAAAGTTAATTAGGATGCGCGCCTCGTCATATAGCTCGTGATGCATGTAAGAAGTGTATGCGGACTCACATAGACTAAGTCGAGAGTTTGAGGTGGGCTCAGATGTGTTTCTAAAGGTATCTCCCTGGAAAGGAAAGATACACTTTGGAAAGAAGGGAAAGTTAAGTCCAAGGTTTATAGGACCTTTTGAGGTGTTAAAACGGGTGGGAGAGGTAGCGTATATGATAGCATAATGCTATCATAACGTGTTTCACATATCTGTATTACATCCATATAAGCCAGAATATAAGCATGTAATCGAGTATGAGTCGATTCATATCAAGAAAGACTTATCATATGAAGAGTCGACGATGCAGATCATTGATAGAAAGGAACAAGTTCTGAGGATCAAGGTAATACCATCAGTGAAGGTATTATGGAAGAACCACGATGCTGAAGAAGCAACGTGGGAACTAGAAGAAAAGATGAAGAAAAATTTTCCTCATCTATTTGATTTAAAGTAAGACGAGATTCTGGGGACCGAATCTTTATAAGGGGGGAAGAATGTAACGACCGAGAAATTCGGATCTTATTGTAAAATGGTTTTATTAAATTAAAATAATAATAAAATCATATTCCATGTGTTATCAAGATGGTTGTCATTGTATAACCTATTGATGTTAGAATGTCGTAGTATTTGAGCTACGTGGATGAATTAAAGTGTTTGAATTTCCAATACGAAAATAATAGTTTTCCGAGAAATTTTCCGAAAAACACTATTCATCGGTATTTGCTCGGGATATAATTTTGAGTTTTCGAGAAATATGCAATGATGGAATAACAAGGTAAGATGGATTATGTAATAAAAATCTAGTTATGGAAAATGTAACATTTCGCTTGTGGACTTAATTCCTAAATGTTAAGGAAGTTGAAATAGTAATGAATGAGTAATAATTGTATGCTACTTGGTATTGTACAAGAGTAATGAAAACAAGTATAATACGAAGTATTATACGAGTTTGTTTGAAGGATGAAATACCGTATAGGAATTCTATATGAATTAGAATACGAAAATAATACATCAATAATATGTATTAAGCAATGATAATGGACTTGGGAAGATTGATTAACAATTATTAAGGTCCAAGTCAATTAAATGCTAAGGCCCAAATTATTGGTTAATAAGCAAGTTAGTGTTTATTAATGCAAAGTCCAAGGATTTATTTAATCCAAGCCCAAGCTAAAGTCCAATAAATTGGTTGACCCATGGGGCAAACCATATTAATATGGTTTAATGTGGTGACCAAGTAATGTAATGACCAAGTAATGTGGTGACCAAGATTAGAAAGTAATGACCAAGTGTAGGATAAGTTTTGTGCCTTGCAAGTAATGAATAGTAAGGAGGTGGCTTAAGGAGGTGGGATGATTTAATGACCAATCTACCCTAACCTTGGAAAGTCTATAAATAGAGGAAGCTTACAAGCCATTTGTTGGTTGATCAATTAATCCAACACTTCTAAAGTGCTTAAGTGCTAGAGGGAATAAGCTACACATAAGTCATTCCATAAGTAAGAAGAAGAAGCAAGCTACTTACCAAGACTACAAAAGAGTAAGACTTCTTCTCAATTATCTTCTATCTCTACCATGATAGGATGATGATAATAAAAGTTGGATTAAGAAACATGAATGAGTAAGTAATGAACTTAAGCCAATTAAGTTAGTAATAAGTCATTTAAGCTAGCATAAGTTATAAACTTATATGAAAATAATATGAACTTGTAAGAAGTTTATTAAGAGAAATGATATGAATGTAAAAGAATTTATATGATCATATGTATCATGTATACCTAAGTTAATTTATATGTTAAGAACATATAAGAAATGATTTTTAAGAAACTTTAATTGTCATAAGTCATGAACAATGAAATCTTAAGTAGTTTATAAAATGACAAGTTATACGCTCTTGAAGAATAAGTCCAAAAATCCAACAATGAATATAAGTTGTTGTATTAAGTATGTTGAGATGTTCACATGATGAATGAAGTTCATTTGTAATGTTGAACAAATCATAAGAAGTAAGAATTGCCGAAATTTGCACGATTGGACGATAAACGTCGAATTCGTAAAATTCTCGGAATGGAAGTCAAATTTTGTGTTGGATCACGAAACCTTTGTTTTCCAATAGAGACAAGTCATATTTGACATTTAAGAGTTGCGGACTCAAAAATGACTGGATTCCGACTTAGAACGAAGAAACGAGCGTTGAACGTTCACGAACGTTTATCGTTTTCGTTAAAAATGAACTAATAGGTGAATTTCTAGCAAAAGAAGTCAAATAGATAAAATTATTGAATGGTCATATAGATTACGTAATTTGTGAACCGTAGGCTTTTGAACGAGCCAATTCGGACTTATAACGAAGAAGTTATGCGTCCGGGAAGTTCACAAAATTCACAAAACTGAATTTGATATTCGGTGCATGAGAGTTGCTGCCATGGCAACCCTAGACAAAATGACCCATGCTTGAATGAACAAAGAATCGAGCCTATTGCAAGAAGTGGCCGCAATGAACCTTAGTTCAATATGTGGGCGCCATGCACATTAACGATACCAAAATCCTTTGAGTGTGGAAATAGGCAATACGCCATTAAGTAGGGACTCATGTAACAGCCAAGTCCGGACACGATAAAAACATTAAGAGCTTGCGCCATGATGCGAGATGTAAGCGCTGCTTAATACAAAGTCTCGAGAACAAAAATAGTGATGAATGTTTCTAAGTACAAAGAAAAGAAAAGGAAGTAAAACATAACTTAAGGAATGTAATGTATCATTGTTAAACCTTAAGGATGATGTATGAAGGTTGAAATAACCTAGTCAAATATAATGCAAGTATAATGATAAACCGAAACGAATAGTAAATGAATCTAATACACAATTAGATTGAAATAAAGGGTAGGATATAGTCATATACATACTTGATTATATGTGACCTAATGTAAGGCATTATGTGATCATGTATTGTAGAGACTTGAACGACCTGAATGACTTGAATATAAAGTTAAAATACCGTAGCAGACGCTAAAGGCAAGTATTCTAACTCTTGTCTCGTTCAATCTGAACAAGTTTTTGAGGTTCATGTATTCTTTCGCATGAATTGAGGTATGTTGAAGTTAAAGCCAATTCCTTTGGCTAGACTTGATGTATTGATAATCTATTCATGTATTATCAAATGTTGCTTCTTTTGTCAACTACTTGATATGGTTTTCAAAAGAAGACTAAAATATTAAACAAATATTTTTTTTCAGAAAAAGCGGCGAGCATGTGAGGTTGCCAAATGCTTAAAGCGTGCATACGTTTAATGGATGTAGTGTTGATCAACGTAAAGTACAATAAAGTCGATCACCTAGAAGTGCTCGTAAGTAATATCACCTTACGATTTGCTTCCGTGTTGTCCTTTTCAAGAAAGAATGAATACTCGAGGTCTCTCGATCGAGTGAATGTTTTACTAAATCTTATTTGTTATTGTAAAACATTTTGAAAGAAAAGATGAAGTGTTATTTTGAATTATCAATAGTACTTCATAACTATTGTTCAGTTATTGAAGATATACAATTTGTATGTGTCAAGCATGTTGTTATTATATTGTTATACTTGCTGAGCTAGTTATGCTCACTCTTGCTTGAACCATATGAATGCAGCTAAGACTGAACGTCCCGAAGGATCGAAAAAGGATAAAGGAAAAGCTACGGCAGATTACTAAGCTTTCCTATAATAGTATAGGTCTATTGTTGTAATTTAACTGATATTATGACAAAGAACCTTTGTAACGGGTATAGAACTTGGGAAATGTAAATATTACTTTAAATATATAGAAGTTATGTTCGTTCTTTGAGACTTTTCAATTGAATGAAGGTATGAATGTTGTATAGTATAGCACCATCTATCGGGTTGGAAGATACCCGGATTTGGGGGCGCTACAAGTTGGTATCAAAGCCTAGGTTATAAAACTTAAGGGGAAAGTAGAACCTTAAGTCATAACCTTACGAAAGAATAAAGAAGTAAAAGATGGAAAGTAACCTTATAAAAATGCATTATATTATGTTATGTATTTTATTATTTTACTGACGTGTACTAATCAAACTACATTGTTTTATTGTAGATGTCAGGAGAAAATGATATGTATAGAGATATACATGTACTAATCGAGGATTCAGTTAATCGGGTAGAGATACTACAAAATCCCGTAGCCGTAGGTGGACGTGATGTCCTTTGACCAGGTTCCACCTACAAAGGACCAAGTTCCACCTACAGAGGAAATGTCTACGGGGAAATCAATGAAAGCACTATTTATGTCGGTATTGGATAGGAATGTCCATTACTGCCAAGAAGTTAAGGGGTTGAAAGAGGAACTCCAAGCTGTCCGTGAGGACAAGGCTTATTATTTTTATAAGCTCATGACTTATAGAGATTGAATCTATGGTAAGTCATCTTTAAATCCTCACTCATGACATATACCACCCCTTCATGATTCTTTAAAATGAAAGAAAATCTAAAAGAGATGGAGATGAGAAATAAGAAGTATTACCTCAAGAACTCTTAAGAAATCTTTTGGAAAAAATAGAAGTTAAAGCTTCCAAGTGTATGTCTTGCAAATTTAGCTTTCTTTCTCTCTCAAATAATCTAGGTTGGCAAATTTGAAAACTCTCAAATGAAACAACCTAGCTTCTTATTTATAGAAAACTAGAATGGAGGGCAATTTGGACAATAAACACCACCTCCTTACTATTCATGTGTGGTCACCAAGTAAAACACTTGTTGACCAAGCCTTATGCTTGGCTTCCACACCAAGGTGGCCGGCCCACCTCCTTTTTGTGACATCACATGGGTTGCCCCATGGGTTTTACCCATTCGGTGACCCACCGGTTTAACCCACGGTTCGATTTTAATGAATTGGGCTTAACTAAATTAACATTGGGCCTTGGTCATCCAAATGATTGGATTAATTAATAATCCAACTCAAATGAATTAGTCATTAAGTCTTAACTTAATTCTATAATACGAATCGTATCACATACGTACAATTTACGTATTATCTCCGTATACTACTCGTACAATAATCGTATTGTACTTCGTATTTTCTCAACGTATTATACATAGATAATAAGTAGTATCACCAAAGGCATAACACTCGCCTGAACCTTAACACCATTCCTTCTACGCATATTATTTCCTCCTTGGAAATCAATATACTCAACCCTTAGGTTTTAAGTCCGCGGGCGAAAACTGCATTTTCCATAAATGAAATATTATCAGATATTCCAACTCATCACGATATTCTATCATTATGCGTTTCCCGGAATTTCAAAATAATTCCCCGAATAGAAACAGATGAATAGTTTTTTTATAGAAATTTCTCGGAAAACAATTATTATCGTCTTGGAAATTCCAAACAACTATTTCTAACACGTAGCCAGAATACTAACTACGTTAGCACATTCTAGGTCATAGAACGACCTTCAAATAGCTTACTCACAAAGAAATCAATTAAATTCATTTAATTCACATAATCAAATAAAAATTTAATTGTCATAAAAATCCGATTTTCTCGGGCGTTACAAAACCTTTGCCATTTTTATAAGCCTTCTTCGTATAGGATCTAGTGGTAGTCAAAAGAGCAACATTAGGTTTTTCAACCGTAAGCCTTTCTTCATCTTTAATTTAAAAGTCATGTCGTTCATCATCATAATGTGCTCGCGCACCTTATTAACCCCATCATACCTGCTAATAACCATTTTCAAAATAAGGGTACTTGCATGAGTTTTAGAAGAACCCTTAAATTGTTACTCGACTGAAGTTAATTAAGTACTCTTTAACATTCTCAAAGTCAAGAATAACTCCTCAAATAGCTGTCGTGATAAAGTTTTTCATAATCATAAGAGACATGCAGTTGGATCGCTCCCACTTTCATAAATATCCTTTTGCTCAATTGAGCTAGTAGTTGTAAGTGGAGCAGGATGATCCACTCGTAGTGCATAGTCCAAAACCATAGTGTCGAGAACAATTTTCACTTATACTTTTCAAGCAGTAAAATTAGTTTCATTCAAGGTTTCAATTACGGAGAGATACCCAAAAATACTAGTTGGAGTCAATGTCGAAACATAATCAAGCTCATAAACATGCTTACAAAAAAACTAGAAGAAATCCATAATGTACAACAATAATTAATAATTAATCATAATAAAAACCAACTGTAGGGCAAGCAGTTAGTTACATAAAATCTATTTACAACACCCAAAATAGATTTTAATAAGATGTTGGTGCATAATTATCAATCTTTCGTTGGTCCAATTAATAATATACTAATAACATCCCCATAAAATAACGCACAACACATTTATCCACGCATCACCGTTGGGCAGAAAACAAAATAAACATGTTACTTATGCAATAAAATTCCATTTAATAAATTCTAATTCTAATTTTACGTTGGGTAAAATTAAAATAATCATTTATTAAATGTAACATTATGTGACTTTTCTTAATTTTTAATTGTTTCAATTAATAACCCTCCGTTGGGTTGATTATTAATTTTAACAATAAAAGAGTCACTTATACCTGTAAATTATTATGATCAAACTCATTTTTCTTTAAACATATTAATCAAGCTTGAAAATTAACATTATTTAAATTTTATATGTAACAGCTTAAAAGCCCTAATAATATATCACATCATGTTCAAAATTTTTAAATTAAAATATATATAATTATGAACATGAATTGAATATAAAATAATCACGTTAATTTTAACATGAATACATGAAGGCATAAGAATATCATAATATTGTCTAGACATAATAAATAATAAATTTAACATATATTGTTTTAATATTCATGTTCCTATTTACACATAACATTATATATATTCACCGTTAAACTTATATAATAACTGCATATATAATTAACGTACGGAAAATAAAATTACAGCTATATATACGTATGATGTTTCATGAATGCATAGGGGTGAATTTGACGAAGGATCCTAATCCATGCAATATATATATATATATATATATATATATATATATATATATATATATATATATATATATATATATATATATATATATATTAACGTCCTGGATAAGAAATTATATATGCAGTTTTGTTGTCAATGATGGATTCATACTAAAGGTAATCAATCCCTTTCCATTATAAAGTTGTACTTTATTAATTTGGTTCACATACTGTTTGCCATATATATGATGTGTACAGGAACATTAAGATTGATGAATTGCTTTTCAACCTATACTGAACAAGTCACTTTTCGGAAGAAATTTTTTTTCGGAAATTCCTTAACATATAGAATAATTCTATATTATACCAATAAAGAGATTATGCGGAATTAAAATTATAGCATAACAACGTAATTGATTTATTCTATACAATAGCATTATCACGCTCTGATACCAGATGTTGAATAAATTATACAGGAACATGTTATTGCATAGAATAAAATAAAATCAATAATCATAATAATAAATACTTATATGAATTGAGAGAAGACCTCTTGTGTGTATCACGCTTCCGCTGCGCTTAAGAGTGAAGGTCTTCAATTGTCTCTCTCAATCTTATGATGGATGTGTAGGTGTGTATAAATTTCTTGGGACGACAATTGAGACCAAACCCTAACTGTTTTATTTATACAATAACTAACAGTCAAAATCGTCCATCAAGATTATGAAACCCTAGAGCCCATTATGCCAAATACCAAATACTATTAGGAATATTATTTATAGGACACATAATTAATTACCAAACCCATAAATAAAGTGATAAATTAATACAATATGTAAACCCAATAATTACATAAATAGTAGAGACCACATAAGGAAATAAAATATTCTAACAGTTTTCATGTGCACTCTATAAAGATGGTAATGGTGCGATACGGTAGCCGTTATCAAGTAATTTAGTATCACATCAATCTCAAAAAAATATTTATTAGAACCACACCGATCTCGATTCATAAAAATGTTATATCAAAACCGCACCAGGGAGCGATTCTCTTGAACTGTACTACACACACCACATTGCATCCGTAAATAATTATAAATAAAATAAATCAAAATATTTCAATAAGTAAAAAAAAATTTCAGATATTAAGAATTTGCATAACTTAACAATGATTTCATATAAGAAAATCTAACAAGCATTATAAAAATGTACATACCTATATTATTAAAGGAGAGTAAGATAGTAGTTATTTCCCTCCTTTAATAAATCGTTTCAAAAGTGGTGCACCACCGATTCATGCATCGGCTGTTGTGCGGTGCATCATAGGTTTAGTAGCTAAACTAGTACCGCACCACATAGTTTTCAGTTTATTTATTTTCGCACCAAAACCGCATCACTCAACTCATCAATTTGGTAAAAAGAAAAATGGTTGGTTCTATTTGACCGGTTTTAGTCGATTTCAGTTTGAACTAACTGGCTGTTTCAAAGTTTAACCTCCCATGATCCCTTCTCATTTCACACTCATCATCTATTAGAAAAGGAAACAAAGGTAAAAAAACATATTTATAGTTTAATTGGTCTTGGTTGGTATAGTTTCTAACCATTTAGACATGTAATTAATACTTAATAAAATATAAAATCTTATAAGAGAATTGAGAAATAAGTAGGGATGACAATTTGAACTAAACCGAAATCCGTCAAACTGAATCAAATCGTCTGTTTTTCAACCTAACCAATGACTAGGTGCAAAAATAATAAAATAAACTAAAGCTTATACGGTGTGGTGTGGTGTGGTACGGTACTACTACTTGTTGGGTTAACTAATGGTGCAACGCACTACACTGCACTGGATGCATGAACAAGTGATGTAAGAGAATCTCCAGCGGATGGACTATCTGCTGGACTATATTTAATCCATATGACATCAACAGATGTCTTTTAATCTTTGATCCTTCCAGCAGATGGACTATCATGTTGACTATCTCGTGGACTATAATATAAAAAGATTAAAATAATCAATAAATTCAAAAAAACTCAAATATAATAATAAAAAAATATAATACATAGGAGGACCATAATTTTCCATCTAAAAAATAAATTAAAAAAATATTATCAATAAAAAAATAAAAATCAAATATAATAAAAATATAAATTATTATTAACAAAATACCTATAATTGTTAAAGGTTGAAGTAGTTGATTGAGAGATAGGTAAAATATATTAAATTATTATCCATATTTCTATTTTTAATTTCTATTCGTTACTTTTTTTATTAGACCTTCTCATCTTCTTCTTCTTCAGCCGCTTGTCTCCTTCTTCTTCTTCAGAATCCCCCTTTTCCTTCTTCACCATCTCCCTTCTCCTTCTTCCTCATCAACATCTCTCCTATTTAAATATATTAAATATTATAATCCACCGGTTTTGATTCCTTGATATAGTCGTTTTGCCTCACCGGGAAATTGGATGGACTATATTTAGTTCATCTGTTGGAGCGAGATAAGTGTTCCTAGACTAAATATAGTATATGATTTGTGACTCCGACATTGCTGGAGATGCTCTAAGACCCCAACTTTTATGAAATAAAAGTATTTAATTTTCTTTATAATTATTATTCGAATCAGTAAACGGTTAAATTGATAAAACTTTAAAGTTAAGGGTGATATGTGTAATTTATAAAGTATGGCGAGGAATATTCGTTCTGTCGAGAATATTAGGTAGTAGTACGACGGCGCCGAAATAGCCAATAATTGGTGGGGCCCATAACAAAATATTATAGGACATAGAAAATGACATAAATAACCTTTTAATAAAAATTGTCAACGGTACTATCACTTTCAAATATTTAAATACCCGATGATAAAAGTACAGTAGCACGCGGTATTCTTCAGTGACACACAACATTCCATAGTATCACACGGTATTGCACAGTACTTCATATTATTGATTCAATAATTGTTACAATAACAACTGTATATTATTTCATATTATTGAACTCAATAATTGTCACAGTAGTAAATGCACAATAGTTCATATTATTATATTAATAATTGACACGGCACAATTGTGACGCCCCCAAAATAGGTATACACAACTTATTCTGAGTCGCCAAATACATATATGGTATAGAATTTAAATACAACTTTATTTATACAATACGACAAAAACGTAGTTGAGAGTTTTAACACGAATATTGTCTTATAGACAATATCCAAACTCAAATAGAGTCCTCATTACAATTATTATCACACTATTTTATAGAATAGTGAGGACTACTACAACCACCATCTCGGACCATCACTCAATTCCCCAACTAGTCCCGGCTATGTTCTAATTTCTGGAAGAGAATAATGAAATCAAAGGGTGAGCTCAACTAGCCCAATAAAGAATATTATGACTAAGATAATACAGAATAAATTATCGTTAGCCTTCAAAAGTGTAAAACTGATAGAGTATAATAAACAACAAGTCTAACTGCAGCGTGTCAGGAATAAGCATGTGAATAATATTCCTATTTAATATATGACTTGATTATGATATATATATATATATATATATATATATATATGAATGAATATGCAAGTATGCTTGCATTATGAAAAGCTGTAAAGTCCTTTGATAGATAATAGAAATATATGTACAAGGACTTAGAATGAATTGATCAAATATGTTAGGTTGATCCTACATAAGCAAAACAGCTTTATAAAGTCCTTAAAAAGAAATGATGTACAAGGACTATAAATATAGAAAGATCAAGCTTGTTAGGTTGATCTTATGATGTAATAGATAGGCTAGTCTGATCGTCGAGCACTGCACCAGAAGTAGTAGTCTGCCTGGTGAGTCAAGGTTAACTCGAGAGTTATCGAGGCAGAATAGGAGTATACAAGATAGTAGATCTCAGAGTTCGTAGACTGCCAGGGGGAACGAAGAAGGATCGTAGTGTATTGAGTAGAGCTTCCTCGGGATCGTAGTATCTTTGAAGTCATGTTCGAGAATCGAGAGACACCGCCACGAGCCGATAGATCATCCGCCAAGCCAAGCGGAAACGTAGACTACACTCAGAGTCATAGAGTCTACTAATGCCAAAGCCAAGTCAAGGATCGTAGATCACACTCTGAGTTCGTAGAGTCTATTGATTACATGTAGACATCGTAGTCAAGCAAGATCAGATGAAGACAACAAGCACAAGGCAGAAATCGTAGAGTGTCAAGATCTGATCTCGGGATCGTGAGTATGTTCGCATCAAATTAAGTCGAATCGTAGAGTCTTTGAACTACGATCTAAACATAAGTGCTCACAGTGTCAAGGTAGAATCGTAGAGCATATACGGTTCTCAACAAATGAGCACTCCCAGAATATCCAAAGGAACGAAGCCTCTGGTTCAAGCTACAAGCAACATCCAAGGAAACCAGAGAGCACTCAACGAATGGCATGCAGGATAATAGAAGATCTCAGCATCAACCCAATCAACATCAAGATTGAGGTGTAAGGCCATTCGTGATGAAGTCTTCCACAAGGAGATCCAAAGAAGACTTCAGAAGCTGACTAAGGAAAGTCAGCTTATGCAGTAGCTATCAAGTGAACAGAAGACAACGACCTTGGATGCAACCAAGATCATAGTGTTTGCCAAACAGAGAAGGAACTGATGGAAGGTGAACCGAGATACTGGTCAGCTTCTAAAGTGCAAGGCTAAAGTGATTAAGTGAAGGGTAAGTTCATTGATGATAAGTGAGCGGAAGATCACAAGGAGAAAGCAAGCTGGACGCGCCACAAATCTGAAGTGTCTTGATATTCAGAAGGGGACCAGAGCAAGGAATTAGGCCATCAATCTCTGAGAATAGTCGAAGCAAACAGAAGTATTGAAGCACTGTACAATACAAGGAAGAGGTGTTCTACATTAAAGATCCAATCAACACTCTTCAAGATCGTAGTGTTAACCCTACCAGTCAATGAGCAACACTCAACAAGACACTACGATCAAGTCCTTGAAGACGTGCATCAGAATTGTAGAGTTCGAATAGCTGAAGACTGAAGCATTGGCAAAGGTTCAATCTGAAGGGTAATATTCGGACAAGTGCTTATTGAGAGCATAGATGCAATAGGACAACCGAGTATTCAAGGAATATTTGGATCACTTTGGTACGGGCATTACGAATTCCTAGTCATGTCTTTTGGATTGACTAATGCTCCTGCTGCCTTCATGGATATGATGAACCGAGTATTCAAGGAATATTTGGATCACTTTGTGGTCGTCTTTATTGATGACATCCTCATTTACTCCAAAAGTCGTGAAGATCATGAACAACACTTGAGGCTGATACTCCAAAAGCTTCGTGAAAATAAGTTATATGCCAAGTTGAAGAAATGCGAGTTTTGGCTTGAGGAAGTAGCATTCCTTGGGCACGTGATATCAAATCATGGAATATTTGTTGACCTGGCAAAGATTGAAGCAATTCAAAGCTGGGAGAAACCTAAGTCAGCGACTGAATTATGTAGATTTCTCGGCTTAGCTGGTTATTATCGGAGATTCGTAGAAGGGTTTTCTCGAATCACTACTCCATTAACTCATCTGACTCGGAAAGATACAAAATTCGGTTGGAGCGAGGAATGTGAGAAGAGGTTTTAAGAACTCAAGAGGAGTCTTATTTCAACACCTGTTCTGATAATACCATCTGGCTCAGAGGGATTTGTCAACTACAGTGATGCTTCAGGCAAAGGGTTAGGATGTGTTCTCATGCAACATGGGAAAGTCATAGCGTATGCCTCACGACAACTCAAAGAATATGAGATGAATTATCCTACTGATGATCTAGAGTTGGCAGCTGTCATTTTTGCGCTTAAGATTTTTCTATACGGATCATAAAAGACTCAAATATTTCTTCACTAAAAAGGAACTCAACATGTGGCAACGACGATGGCTTGAGCTATTGAAAGATTACTGTGACACCCCCAAATCCTGGTACCTCATTTCCTCAAGATTTGGTGTTCACTTAATCAAAACATTCATTTCTAACTACCCAATCATAATAAAATTGAATAATAAAAACCTGCCCATACAGGATTACATTTAATAAAAATCTCCCAGGTTACCTAACCTTTAATTACAATCATTCAAATACGGAAATTTAAAATTTATTACATCACATCATATTTAAAAGTCTATTATCATAACGATAAAAATAAAATTACAAGTCTTCATCACTTGTATATTTTTCCCTTTCCTTTGCTAGTGGTAGGTTCATTGACCTTCTCAACCTTAGCTGCAATAAGTGTATAAATATGCAAGGGTGAGCAAACAAAGCTCACTTGAAATAAGAATGAATAACTTTACAATATTACAACATTTGCCAGAAATAGACTCAATAAAGCTAAATGATATGTTCTATTAACATTCTGAAACATACTACTGAGGGTCTAATGATCACGAACCATGTCCACTGTTATAAGTAATCTTTCAACTTTAACTTTAACAGTCATATGAATATAAGGACTCCACGTACTTAGGGGGATCAGCCCTTCGTACGATGTATTGTGCACAACCATTTCAACGCTAAGCATAAATCTCTAATAAAAGAGTTGTTAATCTCAGTATTTAGAATACAAGTCCGCACCAAAGTAGTTTTGGTTTGGATACATTACAAGGTAATTTAGAATTCAACGGTCATCAACTAAGGATTAGTTGAATACAAAAGAACTAACTGTATGCTATGGAATAATCATAACTGGATCGATAATTGTAAATTAATATGATGCTTTAGGAATAATCTAATAGCATAAACATTGAATAATCATAATATAATTTGCTTGAACAATATTAAGTCAAGGTTATTAAAAATTGGATACTAAACATGCATAGTGAATAATAATTTGAACGATAAAGTTGTTCAACGCTAGAATATAGCGACTCGCGTGCTAAATAACAAGTTACATATTAAAGAAACTTGCTCAATATTAAAATATAAGATTTAGAATACTTGCATCATCATGAACAACTAGATACAAGAACTTACTCAATAATAGACAATCTAGCTCTATTAAAGTGTAGAGTTAGCAATTTGCGTAATTGTAAATTGAATTAAAAGCAATATAGTACTTAACGAAATTAAACTTGCACCACGAAGTTTTAGGGTTAGAGAACTTGCCTTGAGCACAAGCTAAACCTTACAACTTGAATCTCAGTACCCTATATATATGTCATCATGACATAATTAGTCACTACCAACATTCTATATATATAAACAAGTATATACATCATGTAAGTTTGATTTTCAATTCACATAATCGAATCACGTTAATACTAATACTAGTTAACCATTGATAACATGCTCATTCTTAGTTTAGTACTATTGAAATCATAATTTAAAAGTCCTATTATTAACACATAACATTTGTTTTCAGACTTTGTGTAAATAACTAAAATCGTCGGACCCATTCGCTTAACTAACTGGCGTTCATGGCATACGATTTACATTGTAATACGCTATTTAATCAAGGCATCATGATCATGAGACACAAGCCAACGACGTATGGCAGGTGGCCAGCCGTACGCAATGAAGACAAAACTTATATCATTTAAATCATATCATGGCCTAAACTCTAGACTTCGTCGACCAACCTCGGCAACAACATGAACAAAAAGCCAAATTGGCCTACAAGCTCCAATCTAACAAACTAATTAACATGTATTACATACAAAGACTTCATGTAAACATATTGTAAAGGCTCTTAACATGATTCTACCCATAAAATAACATAAACATCAAATTTACAACACTCAATTTCACTATTTTTGATAAAACTCCATTTTTGACATTTTTAATGAACATCATCACTATAACTTTGTTTTTCAATCAAAACAGTTAATTCATCATAACAAGTTTATGTTTATTCATCTTCTTACCAATTAAATAGTAAAATTATAATTTAAACAACTAATAAATCCTTAATTTTACTTTAAACTAAGCCATATTCACACATATGCATATAACTCACTATAATATGGGTTTCTTCATAAAATACATACATACATGAATTAGTTTATCTATACTCATATATAAACTTTTTGAAAATAATTCTTATAACAACAACTATCATATAAAGCTATATACATCATCAATTCATCTTTTACCAATATTTTACATAGAACTTTTTGGAAGAAGAAGACAACAAAAATTTAAGGAATTTTAAACGGTTTGGATGATACCTTGTATGCTAGAAGATGAAGATTTTCCTTCCTTTGATCAACAATACTTCTTTCCTCAAATTCCTTTATCAAAACCTTCTAGGATTCTCTCAATTCTCTCTCAATTTTTCATCTTCTCTTCCTTTTTCTTCTTCTGAGTTTTTCTTCTCCTAACTCTATCTTACGTAGTAAAATATAACGTATATAGGTAATAATATATGTATTAAATATATAATATTAATATAGAGATAACTGATATCAGTTATCTAAGTTTTAAAATTCAAAAGCCATAAGGCTTGTTTGACTATGCTAATAAAAATAACCCATTAACTCTTACACCTTGTTTGGTAAACCTAATTAAAATAAATCAATTAATCCCTATACCTTGTTTGGTAAAACACCATTAGATTAAAGACTTAATATGCATTAAGACCTGTTTGGCCAAAACTAAATTAAACTCCTTTAATTTATTTTAATAACTCCTTTATAGCAATGTTATTTGTCACACTTCTATTTAATTAAATTTTAATAATCAATTTAATAAATTCTAATTCTAATCTATTAAATTACTTTATAACATAAATCACTACCATATAAGTATAATTTCCTTTATAATTATAATTTTATTTAACCAACTAACACCTTATTTTAATTACAAATTCCAATTAAAATATTATAATTCATTTAATCATTATAAGCTCTCTAATTTAACTATTAAATTAAATTAGTATATTATCTCATAACAATTAATTTTCTTAACTCCTTAATTATTTTCTTAACAAATAATTAACTAAATCAAGTCAAATTGAACAATTATTTATTCAACAATAAACATATCCATTACATACTTATATAATTCAATAAATATTTAATACTATAATTTAAAATTCTAGAATGTCACATCATTCCCTCCTTATAAGGCTTCTGTCCTCAGAATCACAACTCAAACAATACATTCGTTATATTCTTCCCTACTTACAAAGATTATGTCCTCAGAATCGAAGACACAGATTAAAAAAATAACTCAGGGTAATCTTTCATCATTTTATCTTCGAGTTCCCACGTAGCTTCTTCAGCGTTGTGGTTCCTCCAAATCACCTTCACAGAAGGTATAACTTTATTCCCGAGCACCTGTTCTTTCCTATCAACTATCTGGATAGGAATCTCTTCATAGGACAAGTCTTTATCAAACTGTAATGGTCCGTACTCGATCACGTGCTTGTAATCGGGTTTATACGGTCAGAATAATCAAATGTGAAAAACATTGTGAATATTTTCCAACTCGAGGTAGAGCTACCTCGTAAGCCACTTCTCCCACTCTTCGCAACACTTCAAAGGGTCCAATAAACCTTGGGCTTAGCTTTCCCTTTTTACAGAAACGAATTTTCTCCTTCCAAGGAGAAACTTTTAGGTATACAAAAGTTCTACGTCGAATGCACGATCTTGTCTGTGTGTTGATCAAAGATACTTTTTTTTGTCCTCTTGAGATGCTACCAATCTTGTCCCGATGAGTTTGATAACCTCGCAGCTTTGTTGTACCAGCCTCGGGTCCTAACAACTGGCGCTCACCGACATCATCCCAAAGACAAAGGAGTTCTACACTTTTCTCGTCAGATAATGTCTCGTAAGGCGGCATGCCGATGCTCAGCGTGGTAACTATTATCAGAAAGCAAATTCCACCAACCAGTAAATGTTCGTTCCAAACTTCCTTTGAAATCCATGATACATGTTCTCAAAGATATCTTCCAATGTCCGGATTGTTCGCTCGTTTTGGCCATCTATTTGTGGATGATAAGTCGCACTCATTCGTGAATCGTGTTCCCATACATTCTTATAGTCTCTTCCAGAAGTTTGACGTAAACCTTGGATCTCTGTCTGATACAATTGACACTAGAACTCCATGTCTTGACACGATCTCTTTAACGCATGGGGCCGCTTAGTGATCAAGATTAAATCTAATCTTTATTGGCAAAAAGTGCGCATATTTTGTCAATCTGTCCACTATTACCCATATCGCATCGTATCCTTTTTGAGTCGTTGGAAGACCCACCACAAAATCCATTGTGATGTGTTCCCACTTCTATTCCGGTATTTCTAACGGTTGAAGTAATCCACTTGGTCTTTGATGTTCAGCCTTGACTCTTTGACATGTCAAGCATTTGGCTACACATTCGGCAACCTCTCTTTTCTTATTTGGCCACCAAAAATTTCATTGTAAATCCTGGTACATCTTCGTACTTCCTAGATGAATCGAATATCTTGTGTTGTGTGCTTCGGTCAATATTTCTTCTCTAATATCTAGTACTACTGGAACCTAGATTCTTCCCTCGAACCGTAGTAATCCTTCGGTATCGGTCTTATATTTCACCTCTTTACTTTCACTCACACTTTCCTTTATTTTTCTGTATTCTTCATCCTGTAGTTGAGCATTCTTCACCTTGTCCACCAACGTTGGACCAGCTTCTATCTGGAATAGCCGTTCATCAGATTCTTTTGGAAATTTGATTTCCAATTCTAGCTTTGCCATTGCTGATATGAGCTCCTCCTGAGTGGTTATCATCATTAACTTTTCCAGACCTTTCGCTTCAAAGCATCCGCAAACACATTTTCTTTTTTTGATGATAAAAGATCTCACAATCGTAATCTTTTATCAATTCCATCCATCTTCTTTGATGCATGTTCAGGTCCTTCTGAGTGAAAATATATTTCAGACTTTTATGATCTGTGTAAATCTCACATTTCTCTCCATGAGATAGTGTCTCCATATCTTGAGAGCAAATACTCATCGCAACCAATTCCAAATCATGAGTCTGACACTGGTTTCTCATAATCCTTCAGTTGTCTTGATGCATATGCAATAACTTTGTTGTACTGCATAAGAACACAACCCAACCCTTTGTGTGAGGCATCACTATACACTACAAAGTTTCCTGTATTATCTGGTAATGCCAACACAGGTTCCATACTTAACTTTTTCTTCAAATCTTGAAAACTTTCTTCATGCTTTTCCGTCCAAACAAATTTTACAGCCTTTCTTGTCAAATTTGTTAACGGAGTGGCTATCTTGGAAAAATATTGAATGAATCTTCTGTAATAACCGGCCAGTCCCAAGAAACTCCTCACCTCTAAAGGTGTCCTTGGTTGTTCCCAATTGATTACAACTTCCACTTTCGATGGATCCACTGAAATTCCATCTTTGTCAATCACATGACCCAAAAATTGTACACAATCGAGCCAAAATTCGCACTTAGAGAATTTTGCGTACAACTATTCCTCTCTTAGTGTCTCCAATGTCAAACGTAAATGTTCCACGTGTTCTTCTTGAGTTTTGGAATACACCAAAATATCATCGATAAATACTACAACAAACTTGTATAAAAATGGTTTAAACACCATGTTCATCAAATCCATGAATGCAGCAGGGGTATTAGTCAAACTAAAAGACATCACCAGAAACTCGTAATGTCCATACCAAGTTCTGAATGCCGTTCTAGGTATATCCTCCTTCCTAACTTTCAATTGGTGATACCCACTTCTCAAATCAATTTTGGAGAAGTATTTAGCATCCTTCAACTGATCAAACAAGTCATCTATTCTTGGCAACGGGTATTTGTTTTTAATAGTGACTTTATTAAATTCTCTATAATCAATGCAAAGACGCATCGACCCATCCTTCTTTTTTCATGAATAATACCGGCGCTCCCCACGACGATACGCTTGGTTGAATATACTTCTTGTCTAACAACTCTTGTAACTGTACCATCAGTTCCTTCATTTCTATCGAAGCCATTTTGTACGGGGCCTTTGATATTGGTGTTGTTCCCGGCGCCAAGTCAATCACGAACTCAATTTCTTTGTCAAGCAGAAGTCCTGGCAAATC
Organism: Panax ginseng; assembly: GCA_020205605.1. Lineage (NCBI taxonomy): Eukaryota > Viridiplantae > Streptophyta > Magnoliopsida > Apiales > Araliaceae > Panax > Panax ginseng. The sequence goes on from CM035136.1 coordinate 46,490,809, forward strand.
CTCTGGAATCACGTCCTCGAATTCCCTCACCACTGGTATTTCTTCCAGTTTTACATTCGTCTTCTGAGTATCGACTATGTAAGCTAAATAGCCCACACATCCTTGACTCAACAATTTCTTGGCCTGCATAATCGTCAAACATTTCATTTGTCTAGGCAACTTGCTACCATAGAATACTACCTTTGACGGAGTCATAAGGTTTACACACTTCTTTTTGGCAATCAATTACCGCTCCATACTTGAACAGCAAATCCATTCCCAAAATAACATCAAACTCTTCAAGTCTAAACGGAATCAAATCTACCATAAAAATATTTTCCTTAATGTTCACCCTACAGTTCTTGTATACAAATCTAACATAGATTACTTCTTTATTCGCAATTTCTATGTTCAAAGGAAAATTAAGTTCTTCACTAGGCACTCCTAACCTCTTAGCAAATTCATTAGATATGAACGAACAAGTAGCAACCGAATCAAATAATACATAAGCATTTATATCATTGATTGGGATAAAACCTTACACGACATCTTTTGATTGCATAGCATCCTGTACAGTTATGTTGAAGGTTCTAGCTGTGGGTTTGTTTGATGCTGCAGGTCCTGCAATGGCCCAAGTACCTCCATTGTTACCTCCATTGCTTCTGGTTATCACTTCATCCTTCTTCTTAGGGCATTCACGAGCAAAGTGATCCTTGGATCCGCACGTGAAGCACACGTTCTTCTTAGGTTGAGTGCAATTTGGGGCAATGTAACCCTTCTGGCCACAATTGAAGCATACTCGTTTCCCCATCAAGCATGCACCTTTGTGAAACTTCCCGCATGTAGCATATGCTTCAAACTTCTTTATTTTCTTTGGTTACCTCTTTGGTTTCCAGTGGCCACGTTCCCATTCCACTTTCTCTTCAAGTTACTGTTGTTGTTATTACCGTTTCCCCCACTACCACTTCCATTCTTGATCTCCACCTCATTCTTCTTCTTATTCTGTTCCTGATTGAATCTTGTCACTGCCTCGCCTCCACCTTCAGCGAGTATTGCTTTCTCTGTCACTGATGTGAAAGTCTTCAACTGAAATAGGGAAACCTTATTGTACAACCAAGGCTTCAGTCCCTGTTCAAACCTCTTCGCCTTGCGTTCGTCAGTACTGACTTGATATGGCGCAAACCTCGCCAACTCGTTGAATTTAGCGGCATACTCAGATACCGTCATCGTTCCTTGCTTTAGTTCCAGAAATTGCACTTCTAGCTGACTCTTCGAACTCTCCGAGAAATAGGTCTCGAAGAATATTTCCTTAAACCTATCCCATGTCATCACCCCTGGCCCTTCACGAGTTTTATTGGCCTGCCACCAGTAACTATCTTCTTCTTTCAACATGAATGTTGTGAAAGCAGTCCTCTGATCTTCCCTTACCCTAGTGACATCGAACACCTTTTCTATCTCCATAATCTAGGTATGTGCTTCGACTGGATTCATGCACCCACGGAACTCAGGTGGTCCAACCGCCTTGAAATCCTTAAACGTTGTACCCTGGTTTTGTGATTGATTTTGCAACGCTCTTGTCAGTAGCGTCACTAGTTGTTGAACAGGGTTACCATCAACATTGTCGTTATTGTAGGTTCCTTCAGTGGTTCTCTGTCGTGGTGGTGACGACGCCGGGAGGCATTTTTCATTAAAAATACACTCATTAGATTATTATTCAACTCTTTTAAGTAATTTCTACTTAACTTGCCTCCACAAAAGAAATAATCACATAGCCACGTAACACTTTGAATAAAATAACAACTTTTATTTATTCATAATCTCTTTGAAAATATAAAACAATAGCATCACTTCTATTTACATTACTTTCCTAAACTACAAAAGTTTCAGGACAACATCATCCTTATATCCCATAGGTCACATAACACTTGGGATTTACAATATTTATTTAACATTTATTATTCGCATAACAACTAAGATGTTCTACTAAGATACTACTTAGCCTTACTACGTTCTTCCTCCATGATCCGGAACATTGTTCTCCGATCTAATACATATGATGGCAGCGTCTCGAACTGAATAAGGTATCCCATGACCCGATCTTGAGCTCGATTAATCGTGGTGTTGAATACTTTATCCATCTCTTCCATCTTCATCCTCTTTGCCTGCGCGTCTCTCACTGCTAATCTGGTTCGTTGAAAAGCTTCCTCGTAGGCATCTTCAGCTCTTGCCCTCTTAGTAGCTTCTTCCCTTAGTTTGTTCTTTAGTTCAGCGACCACCTCGATCAACTGTTCTTTCTCTCCCTCAGTTTGTTCTAGCTTTTCCTCGACATTTGTCAGTCGTTCCTCACGATCCTGGATCTCATTAGTCTTTTTTTGTGTCATATCAATGGTCTCATTGTTCACTACTATCTCCTGCAACTCCTCAACTGTATCCTGGATTTCCACGTTACGGTTGTAGACTTCATCGTACATATGAGTAGCCATCGAGGTTAATGGAGTCTCTTCCTCCTCATCTGCCTCAACGTCGTCATCCTCATCGCCTCCACATCGTCATCCTCATCTGTGACTATCGTGCACCAACGGGCCGACTCGTGGCAAAGAGTTGTTCCCCAAACTACTTGAATGTCGCAAGGCTCCTCCTCTATAGGCATCTGAGGTCATCCCTCCCTAGCCTTCGTTGGATTCTCCGGACATTAGTCATCTTGACAACAAAATTTTAAGTTTTAATTATTAATCATTACTACTCGACTCTCGCTGAGCACATAAGTTATAAACACACATAAGCACATACGTGTTTTTATTACTTCTTCCTTAAAACTCGATAAGAGTTAATCACCACTATCTTTTCAAAGGTTACTTCCTAAGGCTTTTCCCCACCTAAAGGTTCATAACCTAAAGCTTTGATACCAACTTGTGACACCCCCAAATCCTGGTACCTCATTTCCTCAAGATTTGGTGTTCACTTAATCAAAACATTCATTTCTAACTACCCAATCATAATAAAATTGAATAATAAAAACATGCCCATACAGGATTACATTTCATAAAAATCTCCCAGGTTACCAAACCTTTAATTACAATCATTCAAATGCGGAAATTTAAAATTTATTACATCACATCATATTTAAAACTCTATTATCATAACGATAAAAATAAAATTACAAGTCTTCATCACTTGTACATTTTTCCCATTCCTTTGCTAGTGGTAGGTTCATTGACCTTCTCAACCTTAGCTGCAATAAGTGTATAAATATGCAAGAGTGAGCAAACAAAGCTCACTTGAAATAAGAATGAATAACTTTACAATATTACAACATTTGCCAGAAATAGACTCAATAGAACTGAATGATATGTTCTATTAACATTCTGAAACATACTACTGAGGGTCTAATGACCACGAACCATGTCCAAAGTTATAAGTAATCTTTCAACTTTAACTTTAACAGTCATATGACTATAAGGACTCCACGTACTTAGGGGAATCAGCCCTTCGTATAATGTATTGTGCACAACCATTTCAACGCTAAGCGTAAACCTCTAATAAAAGAGTTGTTCATCTCAGTATTTAGAATACAAGTTCGCACCAAAGTATGTTTGGTTTTGATACATTACAAGGTAAGTTAGAATTCAACGGTCATCAACTAAGGATTAGTTGAATACAAAAGAACTAACTGTATGCTATGGAATAATCATAACTAGATCGATAATTGTAGATTAATATGATGCTTTAGGAATAATCTAATAGCATAAACATTGAATAATCATAACATAATTTTCTTGAACAATATTAAGTCAAGGTTATTGAAAATTGGATACTAAACATGCATAGTGAATAGTAATTTGAATGATAAATTTGTTCAACACTAGAATATAGCGACTCGCATGCTAAATAACAAGTTACATATTAAAGAAACTTGCTCAATATTAAAATATAAGATTTAGAATACTTGCATCATCATGAACAACTAGATACAAAAACTTACTCAATAATAGACATTCTAGCTCTACGAAAGTGTAGAGTTATCAATTTGCGTAATTGTAAATTGAATTAAAAACAATATAGTACTTAACGAAATTAAACTTGCACCACGAAGTTTTAGGGTTAGAGAACTTGCCTTGAGCACAAGCTAAACCTTACAACTTGAATCTCAATACACTATATATCATCATGACATAATTAGTCACTACCAACATTCTATATATATAAATAAGTATATACATCATGTAAGATTGATTTTCAATTCACATAATCGAATCACGTTAATATTAATACTAGTTAACCATTGATAACATGCTCATTCTTAGTTTAGTACTACTGAAATCATAATTTATCAGTCCTATTATTAACACATAACATTTATTTTCAGACTTTGTGTAAATAACTAAAACTGTGAACCATTCTCGCTAACTTCGTGTCATGGTGCACAGATTTACATGGTGGGCTTGACACGACTGGCGTCATGGCACATGAGACACATGCCAATGATTGGCGGCGTAAGTAACCGTGTCATGTACAATAAACTTATATCATTGTGGGCGCACTATGGTGCCAAACTCCAGACTTCGGCAACCAACCACGACAACAACATGAACAAAAGGCCAAATTGTCCTACAAGCTCCAATCTAACAAACTAATTAACATGTAATACATACAAAGACTTGATGTAAACATATTGTAAAGGCTCTTAACATGATTCTACCCATAAAATAACATAAACATCAAATTTACAACACCCAATTTCATTGTTTTTGATAAAACTCCATTTTTGACATTTATAATGAACATCATCACTGTAACTTTGTTTTTCAATTAAAACAGTTAATTCATCATGACAAGTTTATGTTTATTCATCCTCTTACCAATTAAATAGTCAAATTATAATTTAAACAACTAATAAATCCTTAATTTTACTTTAAACTAAGCCATATTCACATATATTCATATAACTCACTGTAATATGGGTTTCTTCATAAAATACATATATAGATGAATTAGTTTATCTATACTCATATATAAACTTTATGAAAACAATTCTTATAACAACAACTATCATATAAAGCTATATAAATCATCAATTCATCTTTTACCAATATTTTAAAGAGACCTTTTTGGAAGAAGAAGACAACAAAAATTTAAGGAATTTTAAACGGTTTGGATGATACCTTGTATGCTAGAAGATGAAGATTTTCCTTCATTTGATCAACAATACTTCTTTCCTCAAATTCCTTTATCAAAACCTTCTAGGATTCTCTCAATTCTTCTTCTTCTCTTCCTTTTTCTTCTTCTGAGTTTTTCTTCTCCTTAACTCTATCTTACGTAGTAAAATATAACGTATATAGGTAATAATATATGTATTAAATATATAATATTAATATAGAGATAACTGATATCAGTTATCTAAGTTTTAAAATTCAAAAGCCATAAGGCTTGTTTGACTATGCTAATAAAAATAACCCATTAACTCTTACACCTTGTTTGGTAAACCTAATTAAAATAAATCAATTAATCCCTATACCTTGTTTGGTAAAACACCATTAGATTAAAGACTTAATATGCATTAAGACATGTTTGGCCAAAACTAAATTAAACTCCTTTAATTTATTTTAATAACTCCTTTATAGCAATGTTATTTGTCACACTTCTATTTAATTAAATTTTAATAACCAATTTAATAAATTTTAATACTAATCTATTAAATTACTTTATCACATAAATCACTACCACATAATTATAATTTCCTTTATAATTATAATTTTATTAAACCAACTAACACCTTATTTTAATTACAAATTCCAATTAAAATATTATAATTCATTTAATCATTATAAGCTCTCTAATTTAACATATGGAGGTACCTGTTAAAATCTTGGATAAGAATGATAATATTCTACGCTCTAAAGTTATACCTCAAGACAAAGTTTTGTGGAGAAACCATGATGTTGAGGAAATGACCTGGGAGTTAGAATCTGAAATGAAATCAAGGTATCCTCACCTCTTCGACATACCAGTGCACGCACCTAATTTTGAGGACTAGATTTCATAAGAAGGGAGGTTGTAAAACCCCAACTTTTATGAATAAAGATTAATTTTCTAGAAATATATTTTGAATATTATGGTGTGGATTTGATATAATGTTATAGTTGTGGGTAATATTTACAAATTTTGCAAAGTAAGCAAGTGGTTATATAATATTTGATTGGCTTCTGGGGAATATTCGTTTTAACAGGGAATATTAAATGCAGCGATTTACAATCATTAGTGGACCCCACAACGAAAGTATTATCGTGAGTTAGAAAATGACATAATTATCTTTTTATAAAAATAACTACGAAAGTTTTACTATTAAACCGTTGAACTACCGTGTAGTAAAAGAACAAGAATGTCGCGTGGTTGCATAGTAGCTACGGTATTGATTATTGATGCTTACGTGAGAAGTCACTTAGTTATACTCAATTATTGCTACAGTAATTGCGGCATCATATTTCTCATATTATTGATTCAATTATTGTCACAATATCATATGCATAATATTTTATATTATTAAATCAATAATTGAGACGACAATGTTATTCATATTATTATTTGCAATATTGACAATGTCTAGAGGTTCTGTCATGGAGATGTTGGTCACCTAATTGCGCGCCAATAAGGAGAAATTCTTATCAGAAAGTCCCCTCTTTCCTGAGAACGACCTGGTTGTTAAATATTGTGAGTTATAATATTAATGATGAATAAGTTCGTGTTGATGAAATTGATAGTTCCATTGTGTGGAAATTATTAGTGTTAGTAGAAATCGACATCTATTTCGATAATAATGGATGTCTGGAGGTTGTATTCGGGTAATTAATCGGATAAATGAGCAATTAATTACTATTAATTCACATGCTTTTAACTATGTGTTCACATGTGTGTACTATTGATTCACATGATTTACTATTAGGGAAATTAGTGCAAGATTGATAATACTTGCATGACTAAATTAAAAATGGAGGTATAGATGAAGGTACTATATTGTAATTATTTTTTTCACATGATTATACTATTAAGTCACATGAATGAACTATTAATTCACATTATTTACTATTAGGGGAGGTGGTGCAAGTTTGATATTACTTGTAGGACTAAATTAAAAATGAAGAAAAAGGGAAGGTATTATCTTTGTAATATTTTGAGCCCCAAACGTGCAATTAATCTAAACTATATTTTCCTATAAATAGAAGCTCATTCTTCTTTCATTCTCACCAATTCACTAAGTCTCACAAGAGCAATTATTATAGAGAGAAATTATAGAGAGAAAGAAGAAGAGAAGTCTGCTACCTCACTATTCCAGTATCTAGTTTCTTCTAAGGTAAGGGGTATTATTTCTTTCGTATTTATGAAGGGAGTTATTTTCTTTCAATACTCGTAAAGGTTGTTATTCCATTTTTTATTATTCTGTTGGAATAACATGTCTGTGCAGTCTATCGCATGCCTGGTGAATTCTTTTGTTATTCTATTCTTTATTATTATGTTGGGATAACCTGTCTGTGCTATCTATCACATGTCTGGTGAATTCTTCTGTTATTTCATTCTTTATTATTCTGTTGGGATAACCTGTCTGTGCGGTCTATCGCATGCCTGATGAATTCTTTTGTAATTCCATTCTTTATTATTCTGTTGGAATAACCTGTCTACGCGGGCTACCGCATGCATGGTGAATTCTTCTGTTATTCCATTCTTTATTATTCTGTTAGAATAACCTATCTATGTGGACTACTACATGCATGGTGAATGATCCTTCGTATTCATTCCTTATTAAATTGTGGAAATGATCTGTCTACGTGGATTAACGCATGGCGGGCAAAAATCTTTTTGCAGTTTCATATATTCTTTTATACTCAGTTGGTTAAAGTTTTGGTTTCTATACTCCATGAAGTTAGTAGAATATCCTGGATATTTGCGCTTCATCCAGTATCTTTTCATAGAAATATTCTTCCGAGCATTCTTGAATTTTACTCCACAAAACAATATCATGTTGACAATTTGGACGTTATTGATTTCTGGATAAATTAAATTATAAAGCTTTAAAAATTTATCCTTGAACTTGTTTTTTTGAATTCTTATATCATTGTCATCATCCTCATGTTTATAATATGTTGAAAGTCATGTGCGGCCTGTAGTGCATAGATGGACTTGGTATAATTATGACTAGGGATTATTCAGTATAATCATGACCGTAATGTTACAAATGATGTGGTAAAAGTCCTCATTAGCTGTAGTGCATTGATGGACAGTTGTTGGCATGATCATGACCATTGATAAATACACGAATATCCTTGGCTCGTAGTGTATGGATAATTTGTGGTCGTGATACTAATGAATATGCTTGGCCGTAGTGCAGGGATGATGTGGTTTATTTATTAAGCTGAGTCTCAGCGATAAAAGTGATGAAAAACCTTTTAAATCATAGAAGATAGTAGATTTTATTCTCTACTTAACTCTTTTAATGGATTGCTTGTTCCATTGCAGTTAAACTTGATGTTTGTTATATTTTATCAGTTTAACACTGTTGAAGGCTACCAATAAATTATTTCTGCATTATCTTAGTCATAATATTTCTTATTGGGCTAGTTGAGCTCACCCTTTCTTTCAATGTTCTCTTCAGGAAATGAGAATATAGCTGGGACGAGTCGGGGAAGGGATTGTCGGTCCAGATGGTTGTTTTAGTAGTCCTTACTATTCTATAAAATAGTGTGACAATAAATGTAATGAGGACCCCATTGAGTGTGGATATTGTCTAGATGGCAATATTCTTATTAAAACTCTTAGATTATGTTTTGTCGTATTTTACACGACTATTGATTAATTAAGTTGTATTTGAATTTTATACCATGTATTTGGCGACTGAAGATGGGTGATGTATACCTATTTTGGGGGAATCACATTTATCGCTGAGACTCAGCTTAATAAATAAACCACATCATCGAATCATCCATGCACTACGGGCCAAGGATATTCATGTAATCATCGATGGTCATGATCATACCAACAACTGTCCATCAATGCACTACGGGCCAATGAGGACTTTTACCACATCATTTGTAACATTACGGTCATGATTATACCGAATAATTCCTGGTCATAATCATACCAATAGTACATCTATGCACGTAAGTCACATATGACTTTTATCACAATATAAGCATGAGGATAATGACAATGATATAAGAATTCAATTAAAAGAAAGCAAAGGAAATTTTTTTAAAGATTTATAACTTAATTTATCTAGAATTCAATAATGTCCAAATTATCAATATGATACTGCTTTGTGGAGTAAAATTCAAGAATAATATTGTATCAAAAATGATTTGGACAGTAAAGAAATCAATTTTTGTTATGAATAATTCCCCGTGTAAATAGTACCCGAGTGAATTGTACCCCGTGAATAGTACCCCATGAATAGTACTATGTGAATAGTACTCGTGAATAGTACTCATGAATAGTACTTTATGAATAGTACCATAAAAATGAATACTACTCATGGACAGTACTCCGACATGAAAAGCTTAAAATTTAACAAGAATGTGTAGAAAATATCCTTGTGAAACGATACTAGATGAAGCGCAAATTTCAAGGATATTCTACTAATTTCATGGAGTATAGAAGCAATACTTTAATCAAATGAGGATATAATCAGGAATACGAGACGAAATAATATTACTCACATACTACAGAGTATGGAAGAAAATATTATTCCTATGAATACTGAACAAAATAGTATCCCTTATGACTGTTGAACGAAAATAATATTCCTACGAATATTGAAAAAATATGACATTCCTTACTAATATTGAACGAAAATAATATTCATACGAATACGAAAAATAATATCTCTTCAGAATATGAAATAAATAATACCCCTTACCTTAGAAGAAGACTGGATACTAGAATAGTGAAGCAGCAGACTTCTTTTCTTCTTTCTCTCTATAGCTTCTCTCTCTATAATTGCTCTTGTGAGTCTTAGTGAATTGGTGAGAATGAAGGAAGAATGAGCTTTTATTTATAGGAAAATATAGTTTCGATAATTGCATGTTTTGGGGCTCGAAATATTATAGTATAATACCTTCTTCATCTTTTCCTTCATTTTTAATTTAGTCCTGCAAGTATTATCCAACTTGCACCACCTCCCCTAATAGTACATCATGTGAATCAATAGTACAATCATGTGAATCAATAGTTCTAGACATGTGAAAAAAATAATTATAGTATAGTATCTTCATCTATACCTCTATTTTTAATTTAGTCATGCAAGTATTATCAATCTTGTACCACCTCCTCTAATAGTACATGCATTTGAATCAATAGTACACACGTGTGAACAAATAGTTATAAGCATGTGAATTAATAGCAATTAAATGCTCATTTATCCAATTAATTACCTAATTAGTCAATATAACCTCCAGACATCAATTATTATCACTACAAAAAAATGTGGCTTCAGCACCAACCGATTTTCGTTGCTAAAGGTGCCAAATTTCGTTGCAAAAGGGTTTTCGCAACGACTTTACTGTCGTTGCGTCTTTCATTGCGCAATGAGCATTGCTAATTATTCCTCAATGAACGTATATTTTTCGTTGCCAAAAGTAATACATTTTGCAACGAAATTTGGCTTTCGTACAGAGACATCGATCCTTTAGCAACAAAATGTATTGTTACAGAATAATTAAAATTTCATTGCTAAAAAGATTATTTCGTTACAAAAGCCTTCTAATTGGCAACGAAATGAACTTTTTTTTTGCAACGACTATGCATTTGCGTTGCAATTGACACCATTTTGCAACGACATTTTTCGTTGCAGTAAATTATGAAAATTGTTGCCTAAGCTTGCTTTCGTTGCGGAATGTAAATTTTTTATAACGATTTTCGATTCTTGATTATATTATTTGGCAACGATATTATCTTTGAATCAAGAATCGAAAATGTTTGTTGTTGGTTATTTTTCAATAGAAACGAAAGTCGTCGATTAGCAATGACATTATATGTTGTCGTTTCTTTATATGTGCAACGAAAGTTGATATGATTTGCAACGATAACAAATGTTGCCTTTTATTTTAGTATTAGCAACAATATCCTCTCCATTGTTATTAGGTTAGTTTTTCGTTGCCAAATATTATATTTTTAATGTCATTAGCAACGAAAATTTGTTACTAAATGTATAAAAAATTGTTGCTATATTAAAACTTGTTCAATGCTTTTGGTAACGAATTATATTGTTGCCAAATCAAAATTTGACATTTTTTTGTGTACAGGTAATTTCAATGTCCCCATAGCAAATAATGGCAAAAATAAAAAAAACTAAAATATTATTAACTTAATAAAATCATCCACTACATAATCATTCATTATCTTTACAATTAACCATCAAAAACAACCACAGTTCGTCAATTAAAGTATATATCTACATATATATAGAGTACACTTCACAATTTCATCCCTTGTCTTTCGTAAACATAGCACGAAAATTTGATACCCAGTATTGTAAGGCAGGTCGTAGAAGCAGTCTTCCTGCACATATTTAAAAATAATAGCAAGTCAGGAAATTGAAGCAAATAGGTCACCAGATTGCAAGTGTTACAGATTGCACTCATAGTTCTAGCACAGTCATCTTTCCAAGTGTTATAGATTGCAAGCAACTATTGGATGGATGTAACCAAACATGCACATTAGATCTAGCTTAATGACTTATATAAGAAGAACACGATGAAATACAGGTATTTAATAGTTGCATAATGGAGAAACAGAGAAGGTAGTGAAACTAGCTAAAACTCCCTCCAACAAGTGTTTTCGACATCCATGAAACTCAAACACAAAAGGAACCACACTCTTCATATGTGTCACAAGACTAAATAACAAATCGTATATGAGCTTTCATTGATTATTTAAATAGGTAATCAAGATTGCGAGAGAAGTCCATAGGAGATGTATCGCCAAGACCATTTTTATTTTTTTACAAGAAGAACAAGAAATACAAACTTTCGCCTCTAATGAAAGCATTGTTGAAATTTAACAAATGGGTAGTTTATGTAAACAAATGTAAGACGAAAAGAAAATAAGAAGGAAAAATAATTTTTTCACCAATCTTGTCAAAGTAAGCACAGTTGGATAAAGGCAAAGTGAGAACACATCAAACATAAAAAAATGTCAAAAAGGAATATTTTTAACTTGCATCATCAATGATATGCCACACATGTGTTGGGCTTTTACGATTTAAACGCACAAATGAAATTAAAATTTTAAAGGAATTTCCGAAACCCTAAAACAGGATCCATGCGAAAATCAATTAATTCAGAGGTTTAGAGATTATACCAGATATAAACAAAACGAGAATCGTAAACCATTACTTAATCTCCAACGCAATACAAACCGAATTGCGCCTCTCACTTGTATCCACATCGAACGCCTGCATTTAAACCGTCAGATTATTCTCGCAATAAGAAGGACTTGCAGACTAGCCACCAAAAGGAATGGATTTTGAAACTGCTTTTTCTCTAGTCTCTCTCTAAGAAGCGGCTAGGGTTTTTCAATTATGTTATCTAACCCTAACTAGTCGCTATATATCATATATATAGTAGTTAAAAGGAATTAATCAAATCAAAACCTAATTTTATAAAATCCGAATTTATATATATATATATATATATATATATATATATCTCTTAATTAAGTCTTACTTAATTAATATACATATATACAATTATCCTTTTAATTTAAATTGCGTGATTTAAATACTATTAATCATATTAATATATTTAAATCCTTAAAATTTAAATTAATTCCCTTTAAATAACGCTCTATGTGTGTGACCCTATAGGTTATTATTACGTTGGCAATAATTTTAAAATCATATTATAAAATTATAAAAAGTGAACTAACATCTAGTAATGTATCACTGCTACCCAAGTAATAATAAGATCGATGATTCGATGCAACCTTTTCGTGACCAATGTTTCAATGTAATTTAATCCTTTTAACCTTAATATCCTAGATTAAACTCAAGTCATGGAATGTGTCATACTCTTCATAATTTAATCTGAGTTTTCTTGATCAATGAGTAGACTATATGAAACAAATCACTATTTGAGCATGGCCATGCATTTCATAGTCCTACTCAATCAAGAGGCCTATGGATATCACCCATAATATATAGGATGGTTAAATTCCATCTAGATCACTCATATTTCTCACACGATTAATGATGAACCCAATAATCACCTTTATAGTCCACCCTATTAAAGGTGACATTTGATGATATCAAAGTACATAAATTCGTGTAGTAATATAGCGATTTCAGGTCGGAGGACCATTACATCATTGTCACTATGAGAATTCCTAATGACACTTCGCATAATGCTCCATATAGAATTCTCATGGTGGGTCTGTCCAGTACATCTAACATGTACCTATGCATTGACTTAATATCTCATATATTTATGACCAATGAGATTTGGTCATCAGTCAATCCACATACTAGTCTCAATGCATCATTGTTGTCCCATCAACAATGGTACTCGACTAGGGACATTTAAGAACACTGATACTAATGGTAATATATAATCTCATGTTCAAGTCACATACTTGAAACTATATAATTTGTATCACTATTCTAAGGAATTTTATTATGTTAACAATTATATTACGCAGTAAATAAAACCATAATAAAATCATATATTTATTCAATCAAATACAATATCAAAACGTTAAGCAATTATATCAAATAATTGGCCTCTAGGGCATAAACTCTAACAGTCTCCCACTTGCACTAGAGCCAATCACTCATGTATCTAATACCCATGGAACTAGTGTGACCGTCGTGTTTCTGCTGCGACAAAGCCTTGGTTAGTGGATCTGCAACATTATCATCTGTTGGCACTCTTCCTATATGTACATCTCCTCTATCAATGATTTCACGGATGAGATGGTACCGCTTTAAGTATATGCTTGGATCGTTGGTGAGATCTAGGTTCCTTAGCTTTGTCAATGGCTCCATTATTATCACAAGATAGAAAGCAACCAGGATCAACATTGGTTGGAACAACACCAAGTTCAATGATGAACTTTTTAATCCATATGACCTCCTGGTCGCACTAGAAGCAAAGAATATACTCACCTCCTGTTGTAGAATCATCCTCATCTCTTGCTTGAACTTTTCCACTAACAACACCACCATTAAGGCAAAACACAAAACCCGATCGAGACTTATAGTCATCATTATCGGTTCGAAACTAGCATCTGTGTAACCCTTTCTTCGCTAGTTCGTCTTCACCTCCATATACCAAGAATGAATCCTTAGTCCTTTTCGTGTACTTGAGGATATTCTCGATCACGTCCAAATGACCTTCACTGGATTCGATTTGGTATCTCGCTCGTCATGCTCAAAGCATACTGAGACATCCGGACGAGTACATATCATTGCATACATGATAGATCCAATTGCCAAAGCATAAGGGATCTTTCTCATACGTTCCTCATCATCTTGTGATTTAGGACATTGGGCCTTAGAGATCTTTACACCATAAGTCACGGGTAAGTTTCCTCTTTTCGCCTCTTGCATGTCGAACCGTTTCAACACTTTATCAATATATGTACTTTGACTTTCAGTTTAGCATTTTTCTTGATCTATCTCTATAGATCTTGATACCTAAAATGTGGCAAAGATCGCCCAAATCTTTCATGGAGAAACATTTTCCTAACCATGTTTTTACAAAACTGTAAGGAAGGAATGTCATTCTAATAATTAATATGTCATCAACATATAATACTAGGAATACAATGTGACTCCCACTAACCTTCTTATATACACAAGGTTCATCTTCATTTTTAATAAAGCCAAATTCTTTGATCGCTTCATCAAATCGAAGATTCCAACTCAGGAGAGGCTTGCTTCAATCCATAAATGGATCGTTGCGACTTACATACCTTTCCAAAGATCCTTTGAGTGACAAAACCCTCGTGTTGTGTCATATACACATCCTCAAGGAGATTTCCGTTAAGGAAAGCGGTTTTGACATCCATCGCCGATTTCGTAATCATAAAAAGTCAGTAATAGCAAGTAAGATCCTCGATGGATTTAACCATTGCCTTTGGAGAGAAGGTTTCATCATAGTCAACACCTTGAATTTGTTTGAAACCTTTTGCTACCAAATCGGCCTTTATAGGTTTGTACATTACCATCCACGCTTTCGCTTTTCTTCTTGAAAACCCACTTGCACCGATTGGTTTTATTTTCTGGGTGGATCAACTAGAGTCCATACTTGGTTAGTATACATGGAGTCCATCTCATTTCATGGCTTCAAGCCATTTCTCGTAATCTGGTCCATTCATAGCTTCTTGGTAGAAGCAGGCTCATTTGATCTATGAGCATCACATCGCCGTAGTTTTGAGTCACAAGATATCCATAATATCTCTCAAGCTCTTGGCGTGTCCTACCAGATCTACTGAATGACTTGTGTAATTTGAGCAAAGTTCACTTTCCAAAATTTCTTGTGGTTCCTCGCCATGTTCCAACTCAGTTCAATGATATTTTATGGTTCTCGAATTTCTTCGAGTTCTACTTTCTCCCATCGCTTCCTTTAGAGACAAATTCTCTTTCTAGAAAAATACCGATTCGAGCAACAACCACTTTGTTCTCGGAAGGTTTGTAGAAATAATACCCTTTTGTTTCCTTTGGGTATCCCACAAAATTACATTTGTCGATTTGGGTCCAGAGCTTGTCGAATTCAGACGCTTTACTTAATGCCTCGCAACCCCAAATCTTCATGAACTATATACTAGGACGCTTTCAAATTCCACATTTCATATGGTGTCTTCTCGAACCGCCTTTGTAGGAACACGGCTAAGTGTGAATGCTGGTTGCCTCTGTGGGCATGACCCCGTAAGCTTATCGAAGATCTCGCGATGACTCATCATTGATCGTACCATGTCCAACAAGGTTCGATTCCTCCTCTCGTGATACACCATTTCATTGCGGTGTTCGGGTGGAGTGAGATGTGATATAATACCACACTCCTTTGAAGGTCATCAAAGTCTTGGCTTAAGTATTCACCTCCTCGACGGATCAAGGGCTTTTATGCTTTTGCCAAATTGGTTTTGAACTTCATTCTTGAATTCTTGAACTTTTCAAAGGATTCGGATTTGTGTCTCATAAGATACACATATCCATATCTACTAAAGTCATCAAGAATGTAATGAAGTAATAAAACCTACCTCTTGCTAACGAACTCATGGGTCCACATACATCACTATGTATAAGTCCCAATACATCGCTAGCCTGCTCAACATGTCCGAAGTGAAAGGGCTTTAGTCATCTTGCCTAATAAACAAGACTCGCATTTCTCATATGATTCAAAATCAAATGAATCCAAGAACCCATCTTTATGGAGTTTGGATATGCGTTTCTCATTTATATGGCCTAAACGATGCTGTTGCAGAGATACGTTGATTTGAATCATTTGATTTAAATCGCTTTTTGTATTTATGTTATAGATAGCATTTCTAAATCAAGAATATAGAGAGTTAAACAATTGTGCAACACCATAACAAATATCATTTAAGTAAAACAAACAACGATTGTTCTTTATTATAAATGAAAACCTTTCTTGTCAAACAAGAAAGTAGAAATAATGTTTTTGCTTATAGCAGCACAAAATAACAATCTTCTAATTCTAAAACTAGCCCGGTGGGCAAAGATAAATGATAAGTTCCTACGGCCAAAGGTCAACAACTTTTGCTCTATTTCCAACTCGTAGGTCAACCTCTCCTTTCGCTTAAAGTTCTACTCCTTGAGTCCCCGCACATTAACACAAATGTGAGAACCACATCCAAGATCCAATACCCATGATGTAGAAGTAGATAAGTCGATTTCTATAACATATATACCGAATCAAGTCGTACTTCCTTTTCTTTTCTTCACTTTGTCCAGATAAGCATGACAATTCCTTTTCCAGTGTCCAGGTTTTCCAAAGAAGTGACATTCACCTTCTTTAGCCACCCCACCTTTAGGTTTCAAAGCCTGTTTAGTTTTGGAATTGGGTTTGGCAAAAGATTTAGATCCTATCTTCTTCTCGCCTTTCCATTTCCCCTTAGCATTCCCCTTTTGCACCATCATTATGGGAGCGGGTCCCGCCTTTTTCATGTTGTTCTCGTAGATTCTTAACATGCTCAACAACTCAAGAAGGGGTTTCTCAATTTCATTCATAAGATAGTTCATAACAAATTGAGAGTAGTCGCTATTAAAAGATTGCAAAACAAGGTTAGTTTGGGCTTCCTAGGAGTGATTGGAAAACCCAACCTATCAAGGTACTCAATATACCCAATCATTTTCAAAGACATGTGGACCAACTGGATCACGCTCACCCATTTTGCAATGATACAACGCTTCGCTTATATCATACCTCTCTGTCGAGCATGCCCTTCGAACAATTTCTTGAGATGCTCGATCATCTCATAAGCATCCATCAACTCATGTTGCTTTCAAGCTTCGGCGCTCATGGTTGCTAGCAAGATGACACAACTCACATCCAGAGCATCATCTTCGATGCTTCTTGTAAGCATTGTGCTCGTGACGTGGTGCAATGGATACCGGTCTTTGCAGAATGGGCCCATCAAGGACATATAGCTTACGCTTCTTGTTTGAGGACAATCCTCAAGTTCCTATGCTACCAAGGAAATTAATTCCACTTAGCTTGTCCTTTTCAAGGGTGATCGTAATGAAAGACTATTTGTGTTGTTGTTGTTTGCCATTTGATATCTACAATTTATAAGTGCAACAATAATAAGTCAAATTACTGAGTTGATATTATATAATTGATAATAGTACATTCAAAATATACCTCCCACTATTTTATTCAAATTAATAGCCCTCACCATTAATTCAGTAAAAGCATTTTCTATTAAATCTTTCTAGTGAGCCAAGATCCATATTTCATTATGCCTTAAGTTAGCTTTGGCTATTCTCTCAAAACATAATTATTTAGGTAGACAACCCTTTGTCAATTATATCATATATAACTCTCGGATAGTTTGGTAAACAACATTTGTTTCTAGTCCATCTAATGGTACCAACCAAACTCTATGCCTCTAAGTCCACAATCCTATTGAGATAACTTAGTTAAGTCAGCCCAATGATTTTAATAGTTTGGATATCACAATTATCCTATCGCTTCTTACCTAGATAAATAGGGTACTTTGCTTTTGGCAAACCTACATCTATCGATCAAGGTCTAGATGAAAGTGTTATTCATTGGAAGGCATCCGATTTAGACTTAATAATTTAATGAGGATTTTATTAATTTAGATCTCACCAATTTTAATCTTGTTAAGCATGCACATTATTAATCATATCATATCATATACAAGCATAAATAAAGTGCAAAATTAAATGTGTCACGCTTATGGCCCAATCCATCGCCAATCTTTTTTCAAGCTAATGAAAGATTGAAGGTCAATCTAAGGTGGTAAAAGATCTTAAAATAAATAACATCCTTGGATCTTCCTCTCAGCACGCCTCCTCTCCATCATCATCTTTCCATCAGGTTATCCATCTTGACATCTTCATCAATTATAGATTATTACATGACATAAAGAAACCTCGATTTACATTCGAGGGGATTTAGATGAGAAGAGAATATTACATTAGAATTTATAGAAAGGCACGACATGCAAGCCATATTTCAAAACCAAAACCACTAACCTATGGGTCAAAAGGCCATAGCAGGCACCATGCATATCACAATAAGCACATAACAAGATACGTGTGGTCTCACGACCGGCCAATGAAGTGGTTTGGGCAAATACCGAAAAAAAAAAATTTAACTACATTCTCAGATTGCAGATTTTTTCCATACAAATCTCTAAAATAGCTTTTAATCATACATTTTAATCCACCAAAACACCCATAATAACAAATCATATATGTCCGGGGCCGATTTAATCATATTAACACGAATAACAAAGACACCCGTAATTTATCATATATTTCCAGCTTCGATTAATCATATTAAAACGATTCTTCATGCTTCTAATCCGATTAGAATAGTTATATTGTTATTCCAACCGATTAAAGATACGATTAATGTGATCATCATATATATTACCGTATACATACATACAACTAATATCATATATTCAATTTTATATCAGTAAACTTGCATCATCATATATCATATATATCGAATACAATTAACACACGTAATCTGAATTAATCTTTTCGCAAGTAGCTCGATACCACCGTTGGGCTTTCGCATTTAAACGTTACAAATGAAATTAAAATTTTAAAGCAATTTCAAACCCTAAAACAGGATCCATGTAAAATTAATTAATTCAGAGGTTTAGAGATTATACCAGATATAAACAAAAACGAGAATCGTAAACCCATCGCGCTTTCTACCAGATCCACATTCGAACGCCGCACTAACCGTCAGACGATTCTCGCAATAAGAAGGACTTGTGGTACTAGCCACCAAAAGGAATGGATTTTGAAACTTTTTTCTCTAGTCTCTCTCTAAGAATGGCCAGGTTTTTCAATTATGTTATCTAACCCTAACTAGTCGCTATATATCATATATATAGTAGTTAAAAGGAATTAATCAAATCAAAACCTAATTTTATAAAATCCGAATTTATATATATATATATATATATATATATATATATATATATATATATCTCTTAATTAAGTCTTACTTAATTAATATACATATATATAATTATCCTTTTAATTTAAATTCGTGATTTAAATACTATCAATCATATTAATATATTTAAATCCTTAAAATTTAAATTAATTCCCGTTTAAATAACGTTCTATGTGTGCCTATAGGTTATTATTACGTTGGCAATAATTTTAAAATCATATTATAAAATTATAAACAATGAACGGCATCTAGTAATGCATCACTGCTACCCAAGTAATAATAAGATCGATGATTCGATGCAACCTTTTCGTGACCAATGTTTCAATGTAATTTAATCCTTT
Source organism: Panax ginseng (assembly GCA_020205605.1). Taxonomy (NCBI): domain Eukaryota; kingdom Viridiplantae; phylum Streptophyta; class Magnoliopsida; order Apiales; family Araliaceae; genus Panax; species Panax ginseng. Next base: position 46,510,799 of record CM035136.1, read on the forward strand.
TAACCTTAATATCCTAGATTAAACTCGAGTCATGGAATGTGTCATACTCTTCATAATTTAATCCGAGTTTTCGATCAATGAGTAGACTATATGAAACAAATCACTATTTGAGCATGGCTATGCATTTCATAGTCCTACTCAATCAAGAGGCCTATGGATATCACCCATAATATATAGGATGGTTAAATTCCATCTAGATCACTCATATTTCTCACACGATTAATGATGAACCCAATAATCACCTTTATAGTCCACCCTATTAAAGGTGACATTTGATGATATCAAAGTACATAAATTCTCAGTAGTAATATAGTGATTTCGTGTCGGAGGACCATTACATCATTGTCACTATGAGAATTGCTAATGACACTTCGCATAATGCTCCATATAGAATTCTCATGGTGGGTCCGTCCAAAGACATCGCTTCTCAACATGTACCTATGCATTGACTTAATATCTCATATATTTATGACCAATGAGATTTGGTCATCAATCAATCCACATACTTAGTCTCAATGCATCATTGTTGTCCCATCAACAATGATACTCGACTAGGGACATTTAAGAACACTGATACTAATGGTAATATATAATCTCATGTTCAAGTCACATACTTGAAACTATATAATTTGTATCACTATTCTAAGGAATTTTATTATGTTAACAATTATATTACGCAGTAAATAAAACCATAATAAAATCATATATTTATTCAATCAAATATAATATCAAAACGTTAAGCAATTATATCAAATAATTGGCCTCTAGGGCATAAACTCTAACAACATGGCCATTTAAAATATAGGTAATGTAATTATCTAAAGCACCAAAATTACAAAACAGATAGGTGGTGGTTATAGACTCGTACCAAAACCAACCTCAAGGTTGAAAATACAGCACAACTTTGTCCTTTGTGGTGAAGTTAGCTAAAACCATCTCCCCTGGTGAATCCACCCATGTACGTCCAAATATTAGGTTGTTAACTTTTGAGGGAGGGGGCACCAATTCTAGCTCTACACCGGTCTTCTTGAGGGTCAGTCTTGTTCTGCCCAAAAAAATTATAATTGATTAGCAGATGCATATTTCACAAATATATCCTATGTATCAACACTATTTCAGCATGTACTTTTACCCAACATATTTATTCTCTTAAAGGATAAGTGCATAATGCATAGAAAGTCACTTTTTCTTAGTGTCTCACCATTGCTGAGATGGAATATCAAAGGCATGACTAAAGCTTTCAGAAACATTTACATCAGATGCTTTTTAAGCACATGTTCAGTTTCTATTTAACTTTAGGATCCCAAACTTTTTTTTAAAACCTCAGTAGAACCCATGTCAAAAACAATTGAGAAACCAACAGAACTTTTACCTTCCAACAGGGTAGACATCAAGTGCGTTCCCCAAAAATTGGGTCTTCACCTTTGACGTTATATCATAAATAAAATGTTCACTTTCTGTATGTGCAATACCCATTAGAAGGTGATGACTGACCTGAGATCAAAGTTAATTGTCAGCAATTGCACAAATCAATACCATGCCAGCATCACAAAACACAAAGAGAAAGTAAACAAGAAGAAGAGGGTACAATATATGGATGCTAAGGTTTAGTATAAATCTTCTATATATGGATATCATGTTCTTTGAGTGCAGGGTAAGGCAGAGTTGGTTCAAGTATTAAGGGAAGAAACTTGCAAAAACATTATATTGGCTTTGGTTAAGTAAACCATGGTTCTAATATGAGGTTTTTGAATTCAGAAAAGAGGAACTTTCTTTAATAAAGAGACAACTAAAGATATTCCTTGTGTACTTTTACTGCAGAAGAAGGTGGATTTGTATTACTTTGTATGGAGAGAAAGTAAGATTTTGGCTCCTTTGAACATCACAATATCAAGACCCCGTGAAAGAACCTTGTCGATCATCCACCAGCTACTTTAACTCTTCCATAAAAATTTTAGTTCATTTGTATTTAATCAAATATGTTTAAATCATTGTGTAAATAAGGATCCTGGTGGGACATGCTCATCTTTCCAGTTTGATCAAGTTCAGGTTCTGGCCTAATTACTTGAGTTAATATAGAAATTTGGTGCAACAGTGTGAGAAAAAAATCTTAATGGGAACTGTAAAAGTTGGATATGTGAAGATATCATGTTTAAAGTTTCCCAAGAGGAATCTTCAACTTTATTCATTGCTTTCCCAAACATGGATTCTGCTAGAAATTGGGTACGGTTCAGTTTCTCCAATAATTAGAGCATTGATATTACAATAATGAACATGGGCAGTACATAACTAAATAAAGTTGGGACAACATTGATGACCAAAAAATAATCAGGCAGTCCTCTATTACTGAGAGAGTATTCTGCCTACTCATTCATTTTCTAGGTGATACTGTTAGGACTGCAGCAAGGAAATGCAGACTTAAGATCAATGGATAAACTATGGTCTACTTGAGTGATAAAATAATAAACCTTAGGAAAAGAAAATTAAATTCATGTAGGAAGAAAAGTGAGCCATGCATTTTATCATGAAAAACAGGGCTAAAGCCTAAAGCCTACCTTGACTGATGTTCGTACTAAGGAAGGAAGCAATATAGATCCTTGAATAGTAATACTATTATAATGCTACTTGCCTTGACTAGAATAAAATTCAATACAAACAGGACACAGGCTATGCTATGGCTATACAACATTATTTCAAGCCAAAGCCAAAACCAAACCTAAGCTCTACCAAAAATAAAAAACCCAAGTATAAAGCACTTGACTTGTATCTATCAAAATCCAAATTCTGTCTTTTATACCAAAATGGTACCAAATGTAGATGAAAATCTCCTCGGTCCTTTGATGTCATTTACCTCCTTAAATCAAATGGAATTCAAAATTTACATACAAGTTTAATACAATACAAGTTCTTTACATCGTCAAACCTCCTATCCTATTTGGATCCATTAAAGAAATAACTACACATGTATAATTGGAATTTAGAGAGATTCTGTAACAAATGTTTTAAATAGATTACCAAAACATGGTGTGGACCAGATTGTTTTCACTGTGAAGAGGTTAAGTTCAATCAGTTGAGTGCATTCCATATTTATAACATCAGCTGACCTAAACTTCAACTGAATGTTAAAACTCATTTACTTGTTGTCTATTACCATAAATCAGAGAACTTGGTGCAATTAGAAGGGTAATAGAGGGATTACTTATTTACATTCTGCTTCTTTTGGCAAAAAAAAGCTATTCTAATACACCAAGTGTGAAACTTGCTTCTGCAATCTATCATTTTCCTCCATCAACAGCTTATTCATCGCCGACAACTTCCTATTTACAGCTTGGAGACGTGATGCCTCTTTTCGCTGCTTCTCTCTACATCTGTGTAAACAAAACATACACATACAAACACAATTAAAAATTGCATAGTACTCCATAATCAAACACTAGAAGAATTACAAAACCAAGCAAGACCCAAAATTTATCAGTAATCATATCATAAATTAAAAGTTTCATAAAAAATAGAACCTTCGATTTTGAAACCAAACTTTGATCTGCTTCGGCTCAATGTTGGAGAGAATTGGGCACTCCCGAATAAGCTGTTGTCTGCGAATTGAACTCGGTTTCGGACAATCATGGTACAATCTTTCCAATGCTTCGACCTGCTCAGGTGCGTATCTTACATATTTCCCATTTTCTATCCCCATTTTATCATCTTTGCAACCCGAACTCACAGTCATCATTTCTTCAAAATCAAATTCACATAAGAGGTCAAACTCAAACCCCAAAAAACGAACAATTTCAATTTCAATTTAACCAATTTCAGGACTCAACAAACATAAAAAAGCAGAAATTATTACCAATCCTAATTACACACATCAGAACTATTAAAGCAATAAAGAAGATATATGCATCAACAAATAAGTATCCGTCTGAAAAATAATGTACGATATCAGGTATATGTATACATTAGGTACAAAGAAACTTACAAACTTTAAGATCGCTGCTGAAGAACTCATCGTTGCGGCCGAGACAAGCAAAGAGGCTCGAATCCCAATGTGTTCTACCCAACGGCTCCCCGACCACGCTCCCCTGACTCAACGCCGGTAATCCTTCCGTCGTCCAGCCATAGGTGGCTCCACCGACAACCGCGGCCGGTGCAGCTGGTGGAGAAGTGGTGGTGGGATTGAGTTCATATGATCTTGAGCCGCCATGGTTTTTCCTTTTTTTCTTAGTATGCGGCTGCTGAAATGAGTGGGAGAGTTAGGGCAGGGACGCGATTTGGGAATGAAGGGAGATCTGAGTGAGATTATCACCAATTGACTCAATTATAATTTTAATCGAATTTGAAAAGATTTTAAATTTTAAAATATTTTAAATTTTATCAATTATATTTGTTATTAATTATATAAAAAACATTTTCATTTTTGGTATTTAATTTTTATTGCTAGTATTTTATTCACTTTTGTATTGAATTTTACTTTTTTTATGAGATAATTGATTAATTCTCTTTATGATATAGTTTAATTTACGAGATCTTAATTTTATATTCTATACATTCTTTTTTTGGTTGGAATAACTTGTGTTAATTGTTAATAGATTTTTTTATATTTCGATGTGGGATAATCATAACAGTTGAAAATTTTTGTTATGTTTTTATACTGATTTGACTTTCATTAAAATAATTAATTAATACTTTTTACAATATACCCAAGGATCCCATCGGAGGATATACATATTTACACTTATAAAGTCATCATTTGTCAAGAATTCATATATAAAATGAGCAAAATAGGGACCAATGAAAATAAATCAAAATAAAAATAAATATTCCAAAATGACGTAGATTTTGAAAAGATCACAAGACAAATAAAATATACACGACTATATATATATGGACCCCCATTCTTGGCAATCAGTTGTCACGAGTACTATTTTAACAACCATAATCTATACATTTGATCACAACATTGGATGACACGGATTGAAATGGATTCCCCTTACCACTATAGGTTGTAGCGACATCAAAAATTACTCATTTATCCCTCATTTGCTCATGTGCTACACTGTCTACCGCTACAAGTTATGGCGGTAGTTTAATACTGTTATTTTTAGTACTATTATTATTATTATTATTGTTATTTTTATTTTTATTTTTTATTTTTATTATTAGTATTATTATAATTATTATTATAATAATTGTACTAAAAATATTCATATGTTGTCAAATTAAGTGAATAAATATATATTATTGATAATTTTTAAACAAATATTATATATTATGTAATATTGTGGATTAACTTTTTCTCGCTCAAATTATAATTTAATACAAAAGTTTTTGTACACAAAAAATTTTGTAGATCAGACTTATAATTTGGTACAAAACTTTCATAATTTGATAAAATCGTAAAATGTTTATATTTAATTTTCATGTCTCAAATTTATTTGTAGGAAAAAGGTCAAACAAACAGTTTCCTAATGTTAGGCAAGATAATATTCTATGTAGTATTTTAATTTTTTGGGGGAAATGAAATGTTTTGATATAAATATTAATCCTTGAAAGATGTGAACAATTGACTTGTTGTGCTCTAGTGGTTATATGACTAAAGTTTCAAACTTGAGGTTGTGAGTTCAAACCATTGGAGAGATAAATTTTTTGAAAAAAATAGAAAGAATATTTATATGAATATTTAGAGATAAATTTATAAATATTTATATGAATATTTGTTTACACACACACACACACACACACACACACACACACACACACACACACACATATATATATATATATAAATATTCATAGTTACTTTATATATATTTAGTTTAATGTTGAGATTTGTTTAGTATTTTATTTAGTTTGACAAGAAATTTTGAAAAGAATATGTATGTATATGTGTGTGTGTGTGTGTATATATATATATATATATATACACTTTTTGGATCAGATTAGGAATTGTAATAATAATAATAATTGTAATAATTGTAATAATTATTATTGTAATAATAATAATTAATTTTAAATAATTAAAATTTTAAATAATAATAATAATTATTATTATTGTAATAATACAAATGACTAAAAAGGATAATACTGTATTATTAAAATAATAATAATAATAATAATAATAATTATTATTATTATAATAATAATAATAATTTAAATAATAATGATTATTATTATTATTTTACGATGTTATAGAATTCCTCGTTTCTAAGGCTTCAATTTTCCGATGTTAAGTCATTATCCGAGTTGCAATTTATTTGAAATTTTAATTGTGTTTAACTTTAATGTGTTTATCCAAACGTATGTTGTTATTATTATTATTATTATTATTGTTATTACTATGACTGCTTTTATTATTATTATCTGTTATTATTACGATTTATTATTATTTTTTATAAATATTTATATGAATATTTAGAGATAAATTTATAAATATTTATATGAATATTTGTTTACACACACATATATATATATATATATGAAAATAAATATTTAATTTGATTTTTTAGTATTTTAGTATATTTTTTTTAATTAGTATTTTTAGTATTTGATGTAAATATGTAATTAGTATTTTAGTATCTAGTAGGTGACTTTTAGTATTTTGATATGTTATACAACTATGGTAAAATTTTAATATTTTGATATGTTATACAACTATGGTAAAATTTTAGTATATGAGTAAACTTTTAGTATTTTAATATTTGAATTTTAGTATTTTGATTAAATGATGTAAATATGTTATGATGTGAATATGATGTAAATATGCTAATATGTTATGTTATGATATAAATGATGTAAATATGTTATGATTTTAGTATTTTAATGATGTAATTTGAATTTTTGTGCGTTTGATTAATTAACAAAATAATTTGAATTTTAGTATTTTAGTATTTTTTTAATTAGTATTTTTAGTATTTTAGTGTCGGGTAACTGACTTTATAATAAAAAAAATCCTTATAGCTTAGTTGGTTTAAGCATTTGTTTAAGGAGAGTGGGAGGTCTAGAGTTCATTTCTCAAGTAGAGCATTATTTTATTTTATTTTTTAAAAAGCCCACGGGTCGGACCAGGCTTTTTTATGATTAGTACTATTATAATTATTGTAATAATAATAATAATAATAATAATTAATAATAATAATAGTAATAGGAATAATAATAGTAATTATAATAATTATTAATAATAATAATAATAATAATAGTAGTAGTTATAATAATAGTAATAGTAATAGTAATAGTAATAGTAATAATAATTATAATTAATACTAACAATTATAATTATAATTATAATTATAATTATAATTATAATTATAATTATAAAAAATAATAATAACAATAATAACAATAATAATAGTAATAATAATAATTATTATAATAATAGTAATAATAATAATAACAACAACAACATCAAAAATAATAATAATAATAATAATAGAAATTATAATAATTGTAATAATTATAATAATAAAAATAATAATTATAAGATTAGTAATAATTATTCTAATAATAATAAACATTAATAATAATAGTAATAATAATAATAATAGTAGTAATAATAATAATAGTAAATATAATAATAATTATAATAATAGTATTAGTAATAGTAATAATAGTAAATATAATAATAATTATAATAATAGTAATAGTAATAGTAATAATAAAAAATATAGCACATGAGGCATGAAAAAAATTTAATAATGACTTATAAGTAAAAAAAGTTAAAATTTAAGTTATTGTCAAACACTAAATAATAACAAATGACTTATAACTTAGTTTAACAAACTTATATGTCATTGCCAAACACCCTCTAATACAAGATATAAAGAGAAATTAATATTTGATTATAAAAAAAAATACAAGTCAAGAGAAAAGGAGAATTTAAAAATGGGAGTTAAAAAACTTACACACCATTGCAACTTTATTACTTTATTATTATTATTATTATTATTATTATTATTATTATTATTATTATTATTATTATTATTATTATTATTATTATTATTATTATTATTATTATTATTATTATTATTATTATTATTATTATTATTATTGTAGTATATAACTTCTTGAGATTATATTAATGGTATGAAGTGAAGGAGAAGAAAGGAATATGTGGGGAAATCTCATGTTTTGATATAAATATTAATCCTCGCAAGATATTAACAGATAACTTATGTTGCTTCCAAAGCAATAAATGACCAAAGTTTCAAATGATAGTCATAGTCCAGGAATATGTTTAGATTTGGATATAATTTTAAATACTAAATATGAATATTTTTTCACAATTCTAGAATAACCTAATATGGTCTTACAAAAACATGCTTATTGAGATTATCTTAATTTAAGGCAATATTTTTTAATAGTCGTTGAAAAAGTTGTATAAGATATGCAATGAAAATAAAATTGTTGCCAATGAATGTGGTCCATATTAGGTAAAACGAAATATAGCAAAAAAAAAATTCGTTACCCACGATGAGGAGAAATCAAGTGGTTAGAAATTTTGCAGCGAATTTCTAACGAATTTTGTTTCCAAATTTTGCAACGACTTATGAATTTCGTTGTAAAAAGTGAAAGTCTGACACAATTTGCAACGAAGGACAAGTTTCATTGCTAAACATACACTTTTAGCAACGACTTATAAAGTTGTTGCTTGAAAAATCGTTGCTAAAGCCCCATTTTTAGCAAAAAAAAAACTTTCATTGCCCACGATGACGGAAAATCAAGTGGCCTAAAATTTTGTAACGAATTTCTAACGAAATTTTTTCCCGCCAATGAATTAGCAACGAAATTTTGCAACGAATTATGAATTTCGTTGCAAAAAGTGAAATCTTGACACAATCTGCAACGAAGGACAAATTTCGTTGCTAAACATATACTTTTAGCAACGACTTATAAAGTTGTTGCCCGAAAAATCGTTGCTAAAGCCCATTTTTTTGTAGTGTATCGAAATAGATGTCGATTTCCACTAACACTAATAATCCCCACACAATGAAAAAATCAATTTCATCTTTAATCAATACGAACTTATTCATCATTAATATTATAACTGACAATATTTAACAACCAGATCATTCCCAGGAAAGAGGGGGCTTTCCGATAGGGGTTTCTCCCTATCATGTAGCGCAATTAGGTGACCAAACCTCTCCTCGATGTAACTTTCTAGACATTGTCAATATTGCAAATAATAATATGAATAACTTTGTCGTCTCAATTATTGATTTAATAATAATAAATATTATGCAGATGATACTATAACAATAATTGAATCAATAATATGAGAGATATTATGTAGTCACTACTGTAGCAATAATTGAGTATAACTGAGTGATTTCTCACGTAAGCATCAATAGTCAATACTGTGTGTTACTATGTAACCACGCCAGACATCGTTCTTTTACCACTTGGGTAGTTCAACAATGTTTAATCAGTAAAACTTTCACGTTATTTTTATAAAAGATAATTATGTCGTTTTCTAAATACAACAATACTTCCGTTGTGGGGTCCACTAATGATTTGATTGTCGCATTTAATATTCCCTGTTAAAATGAATATTCCCCAACCAATCGAATATTATATAACCACTTGATTACTTTGCAAAATTTGTAAATATTACCCACAAGTATAACATTATATCAAATCCACACCATAATATTCAAAAATATATTTCGAGAAACATTAATCTTTATTCATAAAAGTTGAGGTCTTACAACCTCCCCTTGTTATGAAATTTCGCCCTCGAAATTAGAGTGCATACCTGGTATGTCGAAGAGATGAGGATACCTTGACTTCATTTCAGATTCGAACTCCCAAGTCATTTCCTTAACATTGTGGTTTATCCACAAAACTTTGACTTGAGATATAACCTTGGAGCGTAGAATATGATCGTTCTTATCCAAGATTTTAATAGGTACCTCCTCATACGTTAAATCTTCCGCTATCTCGTCCGGTTCTAATTCAATAATGTGGTTCGGGTCGTCCATATATTTACGTAACATCTATACGTGAAAAACGTTATGAACATGTGACATACTTGGCGGTAAAATGAGTCTATAGGCTACAGTTCCTACTCGATCGAGGATTTCGAATGGCCCAATTAAATTGAGGGTTTAGATTTACTCTCTTCATCGATTCTTGTTTCTAGAATAACGCCCTCTTGAACCTTCTTCTTCACATTCATCAGCTCTTATGTAGCTTGAGCGGTTTAACTTTATCGATTAACGTCGATTCTACTCGTATTATTTGACATCATCACGTGGGTCCCTAGAGTCTTTAACTCTATCTTTATCATTTGTAAGTCATATGAAATGAGTCTTATCACACTCGTAAACGCATACGATATTCTACTCAATACGTCAGCTACCACGTTCGCTTTTTCCACGATAATATTGAATGGTATGATCGTAATCTTCAATAGCTCGAGCCAACGTCTTTGGCGCATTATACGTTTGTTTTGGTTGAAGAAATATTTAAGGGTTTTAGAAATGGGTGTTGTACTAGGGTCAATAAAAAATTCAATTTCACGCTCTGGGGTAGGCTAGGAAGTTCTTCGAGGATACGTCAAGAAATTTATTAACGATAGAAATATTATTTAAAAAAACTGTGACTCTCATCCAAGACTTGGATAGCACATGTAATAAAGATTTCTCCCAACGGAATTTTAACAGATAAGTCAAAGTCTAATTTCTGTAGAGTCGAATTTAAACATTGAGCGCAAGTAGGAGATATAAAAGAATGGGTAGAATCGGTATCTAATAAGGTATAGACTTTGCAAGAATTTATAATTAACTAACCCATGCAAACTTTATTCAGGTTATATACTCGCTTTTTTAGAAGTCACGAAAAATGCTCTTCTTGAAACCATCGACTTTGTTTTGTCCGTATCCGCCATTGGTGCCACCATCCCAGCAGGACTTGATTTCGCTACAGGACAAAATTGAGCTATGTGACCGTCTTTTCCACAACTAAAACATACCTTGGAAGGCTGTGAACAGTTTGGACTTATGTGTCCCTCCTCTCCCCATCTGTAGCATCTAACTGGCAGTCGTTCTCCTCCCCTATAATTTGTTGCTGGTGTTGGTACTGCTGCCGACGTCTTCCCATCATCGTTAAATCTTCTCTTCTTGAATTTTTCACTTGAATCATTTCTTCTATTATCTTGGCCATGATTACCACCGAAGTGGTTACCATTTATGGCATGATAATTTCCTCCACGATGGTTATCATTGTTAGATGACCGTTACACCAAAGACGATTATTATCGTGTTGTTGCTCGTTATCTTTTGGTTGGGCTGGCTAATTATCGCGCTCCAATAACTGAGCCCTATTCACTACATCTAAATACAAACACAATTTGTGAGAAATGAGGTATTGACGTATTTCGGGTCTCAAACCTCGTACAAACATTCGCGTCATTCTATCCTCATTATCAACCAAATGGGATGCAAACCGGGATAACTCCGCAAACTTAGCCTCGTACTGGGATACGGTCATATTGTTTTGCTCCAGCTTGATGAATTCAACCTCTTTCATGTGATGAATACTTTCGGGAAAGTACTTGTCATTTAATAATTCTTGGAACTTCTCCCAAGATATTTTCGGTCATGGCAAGAAGTTCGAGACGCTTTACTGTGATTCCCACCAAGAATCGCCTCTCCTCGCAACATGAAGGTGGCAAAGGGAACCTTTTGTTCCTCAGAGCATCCCAAGACATCAAATATCTTGGTGATCTGCTTTATCCACGTCTTCACCTTAAGTGATTCTGGCTTTCCAAAAAACTCTAGTGGTCCCAAATCCTTGAATTGCTTAGCGGTGACCATCCGAGAGTTGCTAGTGTTTCCACATATATTTTGAACATAAGTCTCTCTCGCCTGATGTTGCATGAATTGCATAAAGCCTCTAAACATCCCATCGTTCATCATTTGATCGGTGTTATTGTTTACCTGAGGATTATTGTCTTCCTGTTGCACATTATCATGGGTATTGATCGTCGGTGACTCGACGGTCTCATGTCATTCATTGCTGATCTCAACATTTTCAGATGCCATTTTCAAATACTGTCACGAAATAAGGGTTAATAGACATGTCACATATTATCCCTATATTCTGACCAACTAATTAAATAACAAATAAACTTAGGTAGGTCATACTAGCGAAGGATTAACTCGTCTCTCCCCTCCTAGTTCTAGTCTCACATCTCAGCCAGGGATCATATCCCTAAGCTTTGATACCAATTATGGCGTCCCCAAAATAGGTATACATCACCCATTCTGAGTCGCCAAATACATGGTACAAAATTCAAATACAACTTAATTATACAACTGTCGTGTAAAATACGACAAAATATGAGCTGAGAGTTTTAATACGAATAGTGTCTTCTAGACAGTATTCAAACTCAAATAGAGTCCTTATTACATTTATTACCAAACTATTTCACTGAATAGTGAGGACTACTAATGCAAACATCTGGACCGTCACTCCGCTCCCCGACTAGTCCCAAATTTATATTCTCATTTCCTGAAGAGAACAATGAAAACAAAGGGTGAGCTCAACTAGCCCAGTAAGAAATATTATGACTAAGATAATGCAGAATAAATTATCGTTAGCCTTCAACAGTGTTAAACTGATAAAATATAATAAACATCAAGTTTAGCTGCAGTGGAACAAGGAAACCCTTTAGAAGATCCAAGAGAGCATGATATCTACTATCTTCTATGATTTAAAAAGTTTTTTATCAACTTTATCGCTGAGACTCAGCTTAATAAATAAACCACATCATCGAATCATCCATGCACTACAGGCCAAGGATATTAATGTAGTCATCAATGGTCATGATCATACCAACAACTGTCCATCACTACGGGCCAATGAGGACTTTTACCAAATCATTTATAACATTACGATCATGATTATACCGAATAATCCCTGGTCATAATCATACCAATAGTACATCTATGCACATAAGCCACATATGACTTTTATCACAATATAAGCATGAGGATAATGACAATGATATAATAATTCAATTAAAAGAAAGCAAAGGATAAATTTTTAAAGATTTATAACTTAATTTATCCAGAATTCAATAATGTCGAAATTGTCAATATGATACTGCTTTGTGGAGTAAAATTCAAGAATAATATTGTATCAAAAATGATTTGGACAGCAAAGAAATCAATTTTTTCCATGAATAATTCCCCGGGTGAATAGTACCCGAGTGAATAGTACCCCGTGAATAGTACCCCATAAATAGTACTTTGTGAATAGTACTCATGAATAGTACTTTGTGAATAGTACCCGTGAATAGTACTTTGTGAATAGTACCCCGTGAATAGTACTTTGTGAATAGTACTCTGTGAATAGTACTTTATGAATAGTACCATAAAAATGAATACTACTCATAGACAGTACTCCGACATGAAAAGCTTAAAATTTAACAAGAATGTGTAGAAAATATCCTTGTGAAACGATACTAGATGAAGCGCAAATTTCAAGGATATTCTACTAATTTCACGGAGTATAGAAGCAATACTTTAACCAAATGAGGATATAATTAGGAATACGAGACGAAATAATATTACTCACATACTACAGAGTATGGAAGAAAATATTATTCCTATGAATACTGAACAAAATAATATCCCTTACGACTGTTGAACGAAAATAATATTCCTATGAATATTGAACAAAGATGATATTCCTTACGAATATTGAACGAAAATAATATTCATACAAATACGAAAAAAAAAATATCTTCAGAATATGAAATAAATAATACCCCTTATCTCGTAAGAAAGATGGATATGGAATAAGAAGAAATAGACTTCTTCTTTCTCTCTATAGCTTCTCTCTATAATTGCTCTTGTGAGTCTTAGTGAATTGGTGAGAATGAAGGAAGAATGAGCTTCTATTTATAGGAAAATATAGTTTCGATAATTGCACGCTTTTGGGGCTCGAAATATTACAAAGATAATACCTTCATCTTTTCCTTCATTTTTAATTTAGTCCTGCAAGTATTATCAAACTTGAACCACCTCCCCTAATAGTACATCATGTGAATCAATAGTACAATCATGTGAATCAATAGTACGACCCATGTGATCCTTCGAACCGCACATAAAATATGCTCCTTTCTTTGTAGTAAATTAGTTCGGTGCAATGTGTCCCTCCTGACCACAATTGAAACACACCCGCTTTCCCTTCAAACATACCCAAGTATGGTTCTTCCCATAAGTAGCACAAGCTTCAAACTTTTTCTTCTGCTGACTTCCTTGCTGTCCTACCGTAGTCGAATTCTCGTTCCACTTCCTCTTCTGATTGTTGCTTCCAACATTACTTCCACCAACCTTATTTTCATTATCATTCTTCATCTTCTTCTGTTCTTGGTTGTATTTGGTCAAGGCATCGCTTCCACCTTCTACGATGATTGCCTTTTCCAGTACAGCCGTAAATGTATTCAACTGGAACATTAAAACCTTGCTATACAGCCAAGGTTTCAATTCTTGTTCGAACCTTCTCGCTTTACGCTCATCCGTATTGACTTGATAAGTGGTAAACCTTGACAACTCGTTAAACTTCGCAGCATATTCAGGCACCGTCATAGTTCCTTGCTTCAACTCAAGAAATTCCACTTCCAACTGATTCTGAGAACTCGCTGGAAAGTACATTTCAAAGAACATCTCCTTAAATCTCTCCCACATTATCACTCCTTGTCCTCCATAAACCTTATTTACTCGCCACCAAGAAGCTAGCTTTGATTTCAAAGCATGAACGTTATAACGCGATCTTCCGATCTTCATTAACTCTAGCAACGCCGAACACCTTTCTCCATTTCCATGATCCAAAGTTTAGGCTTCCATCTGGATTCATAGACCCTTGAAATTCGGCGGTCCAACCGCTTTGAATTCTCGAAAGTCGAACTTGAGCTTGCGGTTGATTCGCAAGTGCTCCGTCAACAAAGTTACCAAATCATTTGAACCGGATTAGCGTTGGTCTCGTTGTTATTATTAGTAGAACCCCTCAGAGGTGCTTGTTGACGTGGTTGTCTTCTTCAGAGGCATTTTCTCGTTAAAATATACGCTTATTAGTTCATCACTCCACTTCTTGGGTATTTGAAGTTTAACTTAAATATTCCAAGATTAAAGCTATATCACATAATATTTCAAATAAACTCCAATATTTTATTCATTCATAATGTTTTAAAACATACTAAAGATAACATAACTACTAAAAATATCCACTTTCCTGAACTAGACCAGTTTCAGAATTACATACTCATACTATCCCTTTATTTATCTCACTCTGAACAATCGGAATTTCGTACTTCTGTCGGATCCTCCCTATCTCCTGATCGAGCTTTTGTAGGTAGATGTTGCCTGGTAGGGCCGATAGTAATACACTTCACATAATTAACCACATATTATTATCACTCTTATTCTATCTAGGCTTATTATATGAGGGCCCCAAATTCGAGGTCCCGAATCACCGCGGATCCGGTTCGATCATTCTATACAACTATTACTATATTTGCAGAAGATATAAACATAAATTGTTTATACATTAATCTTACATACTTTTCCCCAAGGTCGAGTAACCTTAATTATACACAATTCATAAACTATCTAACATATAACATTATTATCAAACTATATTATTACAAAACTAATCGCGCACATTAACTTTAAGCTGGAACTGTCTTTAAACTTTCCTTGTATCTGACGCATTCGTCTTAATCTGCAATGTTTATCATGATATAACAAGGGTGAGCATAAGGATTGCCCAACAAGTTCAAATTCAATAATATAACGATATATCATGATTGAAAGAGTCTGAATAATAAGCTGGCTATAATTCAACAATATAATTGTGACCTAGCAGGAACAAACTTTTGACTCAACAAGTATTGAAGATGAACAATTATATATGAACCCACTGGTAATGAAGGTGATCATCCTTTCATACCTGACTTATACATGCAATATGTACAGATTACAAATTCTACATGGTAATCAGCAATGATTAACCATAAGCATATCCAAATGAACAACTCTTAGTAGAGTTAAGTAAAAACAAACTTGCCTGAACTGTTGATTACCGCTACGCAATTTATAACGCTTTATCCGAAGACCTAATATTAGTAATATAGATCTCTAATATTAGAATAATATCATCACAATATAATACTATTATATATAGAGATATACATAGAATAACCTAAACACATAACACATAACACATAATCATATCAGTCTATAACACATAAAACTCAGTATCAGGTCAAACTATTTCAGTCTGACTTGAGTTTGACAAAGTTCTAACGTCTTGACGGTCTAGTCGGACAATTCACGAGTTTAAGTTTAATTAAACTCTGCCTAACACTTAACAATTATCTCATATAATTTTAATATTAGTCAAAATATTTTTCGTAAGTTTGTAATAATTTTCAAATAATTATTATCATTTATCATGAATTTTCCTTTATTACTATCGTATTTAAATGAATTAAATACCACATAATTCTTTTATTATTAATATTTATTTATTATACAATATTAATGAAATACATGTCATAATATTATAATATATTTTATAATATCACAAAGTATTTTTAATACTTTAAAATCACCTTTATATGATTTTTAAACAATTAAGTTCATTATCCGATAATTGATTTTAATATTAAAATATTACTATTTTCATGACAAAATATCAAAAGTTATATTTTATAACTTAAAATATATTTATAACCCTTAAATCCTTTTTATGATTTTTAAATCATTAATTCTATTTTCCATAATTTACTTAATATATTTATTAAATAAACTAATTATCATTAATATTAATTAATTAGTGAAATTCATCACAAAATATTAAAAGTCATTGAAAATATCTTTAAATATTTTCTTATACCATAATATTATTTTTCATGTATTAAAATCATTTTTAAATAATTTATTTAATATTATAATTAAATAAATTAAATACCATTTATATTCCAAAAATATTTAATATTTATGAAATATACTCTAAATAATTAAAACTATTTTTAGGATTTTAAAATAATTTTTCTAATTTATTTAGTATTTTAATAATTAAAAATTATTTTTATCTATTTATTTAATTAAAATAATCAATTTATTTAAATTAAGTGTCATTTATAGGGGCCTTAAGTGATTTAATTCGGTCGCTAATGGTGTTCTCGATCAAGCCCGTAAACTCACTCTAAGCAATTTCAAGGTATCACGTCAATCGCATGATTCTTGGTCTTCATGATTCTAGGTTATCTAAAGTGTTACAAATGAAGTCGTTATGTCATAGTACACAACCAAACTGATTCCAGGGTCATACAGAATCTTAACAGAGAGATATGATCAATCAAAAAGTCTGACAAGCATGTTCTTCATTTCTGGGTTTTCCAGAAAATGAAGAACAGTACAAGGTGCTATATTTAAGTCCTTAGATCTTGAGCTATAAGGTTGATTTATGTGATTTATGAGTCCATACTTATAGTAATAATGTCATAGTACAATAACATATCATTACATCTGTCTAACAACAACACAAATTAACAATAAAGGCTGGTCAAACTACTGTCAGACTCGAGTTCTTAAGAAATCTGGGTTTTCCAGATTTCTTCATAATCTAGTGGTCTACGCTACTTTGACCCTTATTAAATTTGATTCAGTGTACTATCTAAGGGATATAAAGGCTTTATTTTGTAGTATTGATACCAGACTACAAGTACACAAAACAAACATGACTAAATAACCTTCTAGTAGCAAGATTAGAGTCATTGAAAAGCTTGTCAGAGATTTCTGGGGATTCTGGGCTGCCCAGAAAGCAGTCTTCGTGATCGGTCAACGATGTTTGACCAACAATAACTTACGATCTAGACATGCTATTATCCTGTTTCCAGTTTCAGATCACAGTCCTCATGTCATAGAACAAATTCAAAACATAAAACACATAAAACATCTAACACATAAAGATTTAAAACCCCTGACATTTGACTGTCAAACAACATTTCAAAGTTTTTCTAGATTTTTCAAAACTTCATTTTCGTGTATCTTGATGTTATGGATCTAAGATATAACAACCCAGATCACTCAATAACATCTTAATACATCACATTAAACATCTAAACACATAGTTTTACAAGAATCATAAGGATTTCTATGTTTAGGGTTTTATACCTTCTTTGAGCTTTGATCTAGACTCTGATCATTATGATCTGTTCTTGATGTTATAAGGGCTTGAAAATGGACTGGTCCACTGAATAATTTCGTGGCTAAGAGGTTGAGAGAGTTTTGTTAGAGGTTGGTGACCAAATAAGCTACTTGCGGACTTTTTCTCTCTCAATCTATATATCTTATAATTATAATGAGTCATTTTGGCATAATTGGCAAATTGTCGTGATTTTAAAGTCAAACGAGTTGCTAGGGTTGTTCACCAACTCTCCTACTTGGCAAAAATCCAATAATGCACTAAAGGGTATAAATGTCATTTCGTTATTAATTTTAATGGCATTCTATTAAATGGCCAAACCCTTAGGTTTTAGGGTTTGGGTTTGGGTTTGGGTTTAGGGTTTGAACCCTTTAGGATTTAGGGTTTGAACCCTTAGGTTTTTCAATTTAGTTTCTAACATTTCCGAATTTCGGTTTTCAAAATAGAAAATTAATATTTCTAAATTATAATTAGAATTTTATAATTATATTAAAATTTACTAATCATAATTCAATCTTGCTAATTAGGATTAATATATCCTAATTAAAATTACTAATTAAGCAATTAGGGTCAAAATGGTCATTAGGGTTTATAACCTAGAATTAGGGTTTCTAAATAAAAAATAATTTTTCTAAATTAGAAATTAGGTTTTGTAATTAGATTAGAGTTTTCTAATAACTTATATCTTTAAAACTAGGATTAATATTTCCTAATTAACATTAAAATTATTTAATTAACACTTAGGTTTTCCCTATTTATAATTTAGGGTTTCAAATCCATAAATTAGGGTTTTAAAACTTTGAAATTAGGGTTTGCTAAATAATTAAGCTTTACCCTAATTAATATTATAATTAATAACACTTAAGCAATATAATAATCATTTAAGTTCCCAGATTAGGGTTTCATACATCAAATTAGGGTTTCGAATTCCCAGAACTGAAATTGGGGTTTCCAAAATCGATTTCTAGGGTATCTTGTTAATCGCTAGAGTTTTCTAACCGAACGTTGACATTCTAAATATATACTTAAGGTTTGTCACATACATCGTTTATCTGGTCAACCCTTGACCCTTAACCACATCATGCACATATATACACAAAACATAAACATTTATTCCCTTAATCTTGAATAATTCACCTAAGAATTTTGAAATCCTCAAAATTCCTTCTTAAAAATATCAAACGCATACACTTATTTTTTGTCTAGGTTCTAATATTGAACCTTAAATCAATTAATTAAAATTTTAAAAATTTTCTAAATTCTCAAGTTGTCACATATTAAGACGTCGTAAGGCCTCTCGACGCTCTTCTTCCATGATACGGTACGCCGTCCTTCGATCCATCACAAACCACGGTGAGTCCTCAAACTGAGGTGGGTAATAATGGACTCGATCCTGGGACCTATCAATCGCAGAATTAAAAGCATAATCCATCTCTTTCATCTTGGCTTTCTTCACTTGGACTTTAGCCTCAGCACGGTCCGCACGTTGAGTCGCCTTCATCCAAGCGCCCTTCCTTCTTTTTTACGCCATTTGCTTTCTCTTTGAAGTCATCTTTCAACTTTTCCATGCCAGTCTTCATCTTCTCGTTCACTGCCAACAGGTCTTCATGCTAACCCTTAGTATGAACTAGATCCCATTCAATGTTTCCAAGTTTTGAATCAAGTTATTGAATCTCTACAACCTTCTGTTCCAACGCAACGTGATGCATATCAACCATCTCCTTCAGTTCCTCTACATTATCATGTAACTCTATGTTACGATCATACAAAGCATCATACATCTCAGCCGATACGGATTTGGTGGAAACTTCACATGATCCTCCTCATCATCATCCTCCTCTATCTCCTCAGGACTATCCTCCTCGGGATCGGTCACAGACTTATCCTCCTGGATCAACTGTTCACGCACTACGTGAATATCCCGGGGTTCATCGTCTATAGGTACCTGAGGTATCACCTCTCTAGCTGGACTGGATCCTCCTTCGTCAGACATCATGAAAACAAAATATTTTAAATTTTACTTAACATTATCGATATCATGAAAGCACATAAGTTATTAACACATAAGACATCATGTCTTTTATTATTTAGCTTCAATGGATGCCTTAATCCACTTCTTAAAACCCGATAAGAGTTAAACACCTATAAATTTTCTGACTTCTTAAAGGCTACTTCCTAAGGTTGTGACACCCCCAAATCCGGGTACTTCATTTCCGCCGAATTTGGTGCTCACTATCAAAATAATTACATCTAACTACCCATGATAAAGGATAAAATATTAAATAACTTAAACAATAATCTTTCCCATTAAAGGGTTACATCATCTCATAAACAATCTCACGTAATTTAACCTTAAATTATTACATCAGTTTACAGAATACATTATAAAATAAAATAAGTCTTATAACTTCAGGCATTTAAATAAACTTTAATTAATTCTTCAACACTTGGACATCTTGCCCTTTCCCTTCTAGTTAAATGGCTCTCACCTCTTTTGACCTTTAGCTGCATTGTTTAATTGCAAGAGTGAGCAAACATTTACTCACTGACATAAAGATAGTATAATAACAACATGAGAATGAACAACGAATACTAAACAATAAAGAACTTGTTCTACGAATCAAAATAGAAAACAAGTTCGAACTTTTAATATCTGAGGGTCTTATGACAACGAACTATGTCCATGGTGTTTAGGTATTATTACCTCAATCTTAATAGTTATTAGACTGTACAGACTCTTCGTAACGTACTCAGGGGGATAAGTCCTTTGTACCATGTATTGTGCACAAACATCTAAACGTTACACATACAAAATCCCCTATGTTAGGGTTGTTCGTCTCAGTTTGAATTTAGAATTTCCGCACAAAAGAAAGTTTGTTTGGAACTAGCTTATCAGTGTTTCTAGAATTTTAGAACACTTATTCAATTTCTGTCAATAAAGGTTTAATGCAAGAATGTATAACTAAAGAAGGCTATCAAAGTCAAAGATAGGATATTAACAATATATAACTGAATAAACATAATACACATGCAAAGTATTATGTTCAAAAGAATTAGAACAATCTCATTTGAATCGACGTATTAGAACAATATATGCTTTGTATAATAATTAGAAAAGTGAAACTTGCTCGATGTAACAAATTAGGTTACAAGAGCTTAATCAAACGTATATAAGAATAGAATCAATAATATTGCTCAATAGATTTTACGAACTTGCATTTATTAATAAAATAATGAAGTTTGAAAGCTTGCTCAATGTAAAGAGTTAAAGTTTAAAAACTTGCACAATTATGAAAGTAGAGTTAGAGAACTTGCCTTGATTGTAAGCTACACAAATGTAATATAATCTTCAATTACCCTACATACATCATTAAAAATCCCAACAACAATTAGTTGTATGAACATTAACTTTAGGGGTTTAAACCATCATTTAGGTCATAACCCTATCCTAGCACCTAACCATGTTGGTTAACATCTTAACGATTCTGAAATCACGCTATAAACCTTATCATTTATATTTAACTTTTGAAAACATCACATTTGGTTCATTACATAACTTATTCAAGTAATTACTTAAATTCTTTTACACTTTATATAACAACGCATGACAATATGTTATTGTAGTTTATATTGTGCCTTAACATTATTAACATGTATGCTAAAATAATATAAGTCCATTACAAATGACCTGCAATTAAGCTGCATTTCACTGCATCATGATTACTACTACTCATATGGTCACAGCATAAGTAATATATTACAATCAATGCGCATACCATAAGTCATAACGTTCATAACACAATCACAAGGCTGCATACAGACATAGCCATGCCGATGCCTCGGTTCAGCTTTTTACTGACGCGCAAACTAATACTCTGTTAAAGGCCAAAAATCCCAATTCTACAGAATTTCTCCCAAATTCAACATTTAAAACTTTGGAATCTCCTAGTTAAGCATGCTATACACCATTCCATATACAAAAACATCACATATAGATCATTTTGAAGAATCAAAACTATATATTTTCCAAATTTCTTCATTTTTATACTTTTAACGGATTTGATCGCTACGAACTCGTTTCTTAATCAATTTTCATGATTCGAACTACATTGTTTTCGTTCCAACATATTAACACAATCCAACAACAAATTTCAAATTACAACACATATGAAACATCAATTTTCGTACTTTCTAACCCATACTATATAAACATAACACTGATATTTCATTTTCTTCCTCAAACCCAATTTCTCATGAATTTGACAACTGATATACAATCACAGATGATAACCAACCAATTTATCACGAGTATACATATATTCAAATTATCTACGTGACTTAATAATTTATAGAAAATTTCTACAGAGAACTCAAAACACAAAATTTTAGAACTACAATATACCTTAATCCTTGTTTATTGAAGTAATTGATAGCAATCCTTTTCCAAAACCCTTCTCCTCCAACTCAATATCACTGTGTTTTTCTCTTTTCTTCCAAGCTCTCCCTCTAACTCTTTGATATCTAGTTAGCTTTAGGCATAGAAATCGAATGCGTATAATAAACCCACGTACTCTTCCGTTAGAAAATAACAACAGGCGTCAGTTGAATAATGCCAAAGGCCAGAAGGCCTTGTTTGTCTAAACATATAAACCCCCAACTAGATTATTTTTATATTATTTATATCATATAATTACTTTGTGTCACACTCTAATTAATTTAAATAACTTAGCTTAGTTAATTTAAATAACTTGTAATGGTAATTAAAATAATTTATATTATAATTATATTTATGAAAAATAAATAATTATATATTTAATTTAATTAATAAATTAGACACATCACTTTATTTAATTTATTTATTTCCTTTAAATTAAACAATTCATTTAATTTTATTATCTTCTTAAATATTAAGCAATTGATTTAATTTAATTATTTCCTTAAATTAAATCCATTAGATAAAATTGTCATTATTTAAATTAACATTAATTAATTTAGTTAACAAATTAATTCAAACCACAATTCATCAATTATTTATTTTCTCAATAAATAATTTATTTAAAATATTTATTTAATTCCATAAATATTTAAATTAAATTACAAATTTTTTCGATCGTTACAAAAGTGGCCTGACAGTCATATATCAGTGCCTTTAGATTCTTCTGTGTTAATGATTTGTGGTGTTTGAAGTTTTATATGTGTAGTATGACATGAAGGCTTTAATCTGGAACTGGAATCAAGGTCATATCATATCTAGATTTCATGTTAGAAGCAATTCAAACCTCATTGAATCAATCATTTAAATCTGCTTCGGGTAACCTGTAATTTTTCCAGAATGTCTGACAAGATTTTTAAAACCTATGATCTTGCTGATCTTTGTTGTTTTGGCCATGTTGTTGGTTAGATATTGTAGACTGGTATGTAGGGCTATACACTAAAGTCCTTAGAACAAGAAGATATTGTGCAGGATCAAAGATATGGTTGGTCAAAATAGCATTGACCATCAGTCGGATGAACAATCTGGAAAACCCAGATTGTTCATGAACCATTTTTTTTGTCAGACTTTGACCGACTTATGTTTCTCTCATGTGATGTTTTTAGACTGTAATAGTGAATGATATGTGTAGCTTAACATATGGACTACAGGTTTGGACCTTTATATCACTAAAAAAAGACCTGGAAATCAAAGCTTTAAAGCTTCAAAGTAGCACCTCGACATAATTGCTGAAGTTTTACAGCGTTCAAAAAAACTCAAGAACACGCCTGACAACAACTTCTATAGCTTAGATCTGGCAATTTTGTTATAGTTTAGTCATGATATTGATTTGTGGTTATAGTATTACATGTACGCTACAACATAAACACAAATACCAACCCAGAATCTGTATGATCTAAGATCTACGATTGGTCAAAGTAGGCAGCTTGGTAATGGGTTTGAATGTTCTGGGTTTGGCTAAGAACACCTATAGCGACGGTTCTGTCGCTATAGGGCCCTTTAGCGACAATTATTTTCTAAAAATAATTATTTTATTTAATAAATGAATAAAAATGGGTTTTAATTATTAAAATTACATAATAAATTCCTAAATATTATTTTAAAGCCTGAAAATTAGTTTTTAATTATTATGAATATATTTCATAAATATTTAATATTTTTGGAATAATAATGGTATTTAATTTATTTAATTATAATATTAAATAAATTATTTAAAAATAATTTTAATACATGAAAAATCATATTATGGTATAAGAAAATATTTTAAAATTATTTTAATGACTTTTAATATTTTGTGAGAAATTTCATTAATAAATTAATATTAATGGTAATTAATTTATTTACTAAATGTATTAAATAAATTATGGAAAAATAGATTTAATGATTTATAAATCATATAAAAATGATTTAAGTGTTATAAAATATTTTAAGTTATAAAATATAACTTTTAATATTTTTTCATGGAAATATTAATATTTTAATATTAATAGCAATTACTTAGGATAATGAATTTAATTCGGTTTAAAAATCATATATATATGATTTAAAGGTATTAAAATACTTTGATATATTATAAATATATTATAATGTTATGTTATGATTTTCATTAATATTTAGTATTAAATAAATATTAATGATAAATGAATTATGTGGTATTTAATTCATATAAATACGATATTAATAATTGAAAAATTATGATAAATAGTAATAATTATTTAAAAATTATTACGAGCTTACAAAAAATATTTTGACTATTAAAAAAATTATCTAAGATAATTGTTAAGTATTTAAGCAGAGTTTAATTGAACTTAAACTCGATATTTATCCGACTAGACCGTCGGGATGTTAGAATTATACCGAACTCGACTTGAGGTTAAGTTTTATGTGTGTTATAGACAGATATGATTATTTGATAATGTGTTTAGGTTATTTTAAATATTGTGATGATATTATTCTAATTTGTATATCGATATTATTTATATATTAGGTCTTCAGACAAAGCTTATTAAAATGCGTAACGATAATCAATGAAACATGCAAGTTTTTCTTAACTCAACCTCGAGTTGTATTATTCAATTATACTTGTGGTTAATCATTTCTGATTGCCATGTCTAAGAATTATTAAATAACACTCTGTGCATACTGCATGTATTCATCATGTATGAAAGGCTGATCACCTTCATTACCATTCGGTCCACACACACACACACACACATATATATGTATATGGTCATGTTCAATGTTGTTCAGCTATATAAAATTTGTTCCTACTAATTCGCAATTATATTGTAGAACTTTAGCCAGCTTATTGTTCAAATCTTTCTATCATGATATATCCTTAAATAAACTTATACTTGCTGGGCAAACTTATGCTCACCCTTGCTATATCATGATTAACATTGTAGATTAAGACGAATACGTCGGATACAAGAAAGGACAAAGCCAAGTTCAGCTTGGGATTATGTGTGCAGTTAAAATGTAATAATATAGTATGATAATAATATTATATGTTAGATAGTTTATGAATTGTGTATAAGTTAAGGTTACTCGACCTTGTAGAATAGTGTGTAAAGTTTATTGTATAAACAATTTATGTTTATATCTTTCGCAAATAGTAATAGTGATAGAATGATTGAACCGGATCTGCGGTGATTTGGGACCCGGATTTAGGGCTCTCACAGTTAGGCCGACTAATTATTTAAAGAACATTAATATATGTGATATTAATACATTAAGTCAATAATATAGAAGATTGATAGTATAATTGTGACGCCCCCAAAATAGGTCAACATAACCCATTTTGAGTCGCCAAATACATGGTACATAAACAACTACAAACTTCATTATTACAATTGTCGTGCAAAATGTGACGCCCCAAAATAAGTATACATCACACATTCTAAGTCGCCAAATGCATGGTACATAAATTAAATACAAACTTCCTTTATATAATACGACAACAGCGTAGCTTAGAGTTTTTACACGAATATTGTCTCATAGATAGTATTCAAACTCAAATGAAGTCCTCATTACATTTATTATCACACTATTTCATAAAATATTGAGGACTACTATAGCCACCATCTCGGACCGTCACTCTGTTCCCCGGCTAGTCCCGGCTACATTCTCATTTCTTGAAGAGAACAATGAAAGCAAAAGGGTGAGGTCAACTAGCCCAATAAGAAATATTATGACTAAGATAATGCATAATAAATTATCGTTAGCCTTCAACAATGTTAAACTGATAAAAATATAATAAACATTAAGTTTAACTGCAGCGGAAGAAGCAATCCATTAGAAGAGTCAAGTAGAGCATGATATCTATTATCTTCTATGATTTAAAAAGTTTTTCATCAACTTTATCGCTAAGACTCAACTTAATAAATAAACCACATCATCGAATCATCCATACACTACGGGCCAAGGATATCATGTAATCATCAATGGTCATGATCATACCAACAATTGTCCATCAATGCACTACGGGCCAATAAAGACTTTTACCACATCACTTGTAACATTACGGTCATGATTATACCGAATAATCCCTGGTCATAATTATACCAATTAGCAGTACATCTATGCACATAAGCCACAGATGACCTATATCACAATATAAGCATGAGGATGATGACAATGATATAAGAATTAAATTAAAAGAAAGCAAAATTATTTAATTTATCCAGAGTTCAATAATGTCCAAATTGTCAACATGATACTGCTTTGTAGAGTATAATTCAAGAATAATATTGTATCAAAAATGATTTGGACCGAAAAAAAATTAATTTTTGTCATGAATAATACTCTGGGTGAATAGTAACCCGTGAATAGTAACTTGTGAATAGTAACTTGATATGAAAAGTACCACGAATCGTCGGGTGAATAAAATTCGAGTGAATAGTAACCCGTAAATAGTACCCTGAGTGAAAATATTTAAATTTAATAAGAAAGTTCATATCAATATTCCAATGAAACGATACTGGATGAAGCGCAAAACTCAAGGACATTACACTAATTTCAGGAATTATAGAAGCAATACTTACCATAGTAAGTTTAGATTTAAGAATATGAAAAGAAATAATATACAAAACTGCAAATGGATTTTCACCTGTCATGCGATAGTCCGCGTAGACAGGTCATTTCCATAATTTAATAACAATTGAATAAGAAGGGTTATTCACCAGGCATGCGGTAGTCCGCGTAGACAGGTTATTCCCACAAAATAATAAAGAATGGAATAACAAATGATTTCACCATGTATGCGGTAGTCCGCGTAGACAAGTTATTCCCATAGAATAATAAAGAATGGAATAACAAAAGATTTCACCATGCATGCGGTAGTTCGCGTAGATAGATTATTCCCACAAAATAATAAAGAATGGAATAACAACCCTTACGAGTATTGAAAGAAAATAACTCTCTTCATGAATATGAAAGAAATAATACCCCTTACCATAATAGAAGAGTGAATACTGAAGTAGGGTAGTAGCAGAATACTCTTCTTCTTGCTCTCTATAGTTTCTTTCTCTAGAGTTTCAGTGAATTCATAAGAAATAATGAAGGAATGAGTTTCTATTTATAGAAAAAAGGATTGAATAATAACTAATACATGAACGGCCCAAATTAATTCACTTTTAAACAGACAGTCTATACTAATTTACTATTAAAACTTTAAACCAGCGATCCATATTGATTACTATTATAACTTCAACCAACGGTCTAAAAAATTAGCACATCTCCTCATGGAATAATAAGCCAAACTTATAACAAACCCCTCTATTTATATCAAAAATTGAATAAATTTTTACCACAAATCACTTATATTTAATAAACACATTTTTAATCTATTAACAATTATTCATCATTAATATTATAACTCATAATATTTAACAACTAGATCATTCCCAGGAAAGAGGGGGCTTTCCGATAAGGATTTTTCCCTATTGGCACGCAATTAGGTGACCAAACCTCTCCTCGACAGAACTTTCTAGACATCGTCAATATTGTAAATAATAATATGAATAACTTTGTCGTCTCAATTATTGATTTAGTAATATAAAATATTATACAGATGATACTGTGATAATAATTGAATCAAATAACGTGAGATACTATGTAGCAATTACTGTAGCAATAATTGAGTATAATTGAGTGACTTCTCACGTAAGCATCAATAATCAAAACCGTGTGCTACTATGCAACCACGCGTATTACTGTTATTTTACCACCGAGTATTTCAACAGTTTAACGGTACAACTTTCGCCAGTAATTTTATAAAAAAATAATTCTATCATTTTCTAACTCTAACAATAATTCTGTTTATGGGGTCCACCAATGATTGTGCAATCGTTCGTATATTCCCTATTTAAAATGAATATTCCCCGACCAATCGAATATTTTATAACCACTTGCTTACTTTGCCATATTTGCAAATATTACCCACAACTATAACATTATATCAAATCCATACCATAATATTCAAAAATATAATTCGAGAAAAATTAATTTTTATTCATAAAAGTTGGGGTCTTACAACCACCCCTTCTTATAAAATTTCATCCTCGAAATTAGGGTGCGTACCTGGTATGTTGAAGAGGTGAGGATACCTTGACTTTATTTCAGATTCAAACCCCTAGGTCATTTCTCAACATTGTGGTTTCTCCACAAAACTTTGACTTGAGGTATAACCTTGGAGCGTAGAATATGATCCTTCGTATCCAAGATTTTAACAGGTACATCTTCATACGTTAAATATTCCGCTATCTCGTCCGGTTCTAATTCAATAATGTGGTTCGGGTCTTTCAGATATTTACGTAACATAGATATGTGAAAAACATTATGAACACGAGACATACTTGGCGGCAAGGCGAGTCTATAGGCCACAGTTCCGACTCAATTGAGGATTAGAAATGGGCCAATGAATTGAGGATTGAGCTTTCTTCTCTTTCTAATTCTCGTAACTCCTTTCAATGGAGCAACACATAACAACACATGATCTCCAATATTGAATTCCATGTCGTTTCGATGAAGATCGGCATAACTCTTTTATCGATCTTGTGAGGTTTTTATACGTTGTCGGATCATTTGAATCTTTTTCGTAGTCATACATACCAACTTCGATCCCAACAACGTCGTTTCACCCACCTCATCCTAGCATACTGGAGAACGACACTTTCTTCCATACAACGCCTCAAATGGAGCCATGCCAATACTTGCTTGATAACTGTTGTTGTAGGAAAACTCCACCAATGGTAAGAACTTGTCCCAACTTCCTTTGAAGTCAAGGACATAGAGTCTTAATAAGTCTTTAAGAGTTTGAATAGTCCTCTCCGACTGCCCGTCCGTTTGTGGATGATATGCTGAACTAAATCGTAAATTCGTGCCCATATCTTTGTGCAAACTAACCCAACATTGTGAAGTGAATCTTGGGTCTCAATCAGAAACTATGGATACTGGCATACCATGCAATCTTACAATCTCGTTTATGTACATACGAGCAAGACGTTCAAGTGTATAAGTTTCTCGTATCGGTATGAAATGAGCAGACTTGGTTAATCTATCAACAATGACCCAAATCACATATATGCCTTGAGAAACCTTGGGAAGACCAATAACAAAATCCATGGTAACATGCTCCCACTTCCATTATGGAATTTCAAGTGGTTGCAATGGACATTTTGGCACTTGATGCTCCGCCTTGACTCGTTGACAAGTTAGACACCTTGAGATAAACCCCGCTATCTCTCTCTTCATATTGCTCCACCAAAATGTATGTCGAAGATCACGATACATTTTGGTACTCCCAAGATGGATTGCAAACGGTGTGTTGTGCGCCTCCATCATGATTTTATACTTCAAGTCAGAATCGTTAGGAACACAAAGTTTGGAGTTGACTCGAAGTATTCCTTCTTCATCGATTCTTACTTCCGGAATATCACTTTCTTGCACTTTCTTCCTCATACGCATCAGCTCCAGGTCTGTAGCTTGAGTAGTTTTAACTTTATCTATTAAAGTCGGTTCTACTCATATATTTTCCATCATTACATAGGTCCCTGGAGTCTTTAACTCTATCTCCATCCTTTGTAAGTCATACAAAATGGGCCTTTGCGTTGATAATATCGCACTTGTACCCGCATATGATCTTCTACTTAATGTGTTAGCTACTTCACTTTTCTAGGATGTTATTAAATGGTGTGATTGTAATCTTTTAACAGCTCAAGCCATCGTCGTTGCCGCATGTTGAGTTCCTTTTAAGTGAAGAAATATTTGAGGCTTTTATGATCCATATAGATCTCCACTTTTTCTCCACACAGGGAATGCCTCCAAATCTTAAGCACAAAAAAGATAGCTGCCAACTCTAGATAATGAGTTGGATAATTCCTCTCATATTCTTTGAGTTGTCGTGAGGCATATGCTATGACTTTCCCATATTGCATGAGAACACATCCTAACCCTTTACCTGAAGCATCAGTGTAGATGACAAATCCCTCCGAGCCAGATGGTATTGCCAGAACAGTTGCTGAAATTAGTCTCCTCTTGAGTTCTTAAAAATTCTTCTCACATTCCTCGCTCTAACCGAATTTTGTATCTTTTTGAGTTAGATGAGTTAATGGAATAGCGATTCGAGAAAACACTTCTACAAATCTTCGATAATAACCAACTAAGCCGAGAAAGCTACGTACTTCGGTCACTGACTTAGGTTGCTCTCAGCTTTGAATTGCTTCAATCTTTGCCGGGTCAACAGATATTCCATGATTTGATATCACGTGCCCAAGGAATGCTACTTCCTTAAGCCAGAACTCGCATTTCTTCAACTTGGCATATATCTTATGTGACGCCCCCAAAACAGGATTACATCACCTATTCTGAGTTGCCAAATACATGGTACAAAATACAAATACAATCTTAAATATACAACATGAGCTGTGAGTTTGAATACAAATATTGTTTACTAGAGAGTATACAAACTCAAAAGGAGTCCGCATTACTATTATTATCACACTATTTCACAGAATAGTGAGGACTACTAATGCAAACATCTAGGACCATCACTCTGTTCCCCGACTAGTCCCAGCTACGTTCTCATTTCCTGAAGACAACAGTGAAAGAAAGGGTGAGCTCAACTAGCCCAGTAAGAAATATTATGACTAAGATAATGCAGAATAAATTATCATTAGCCTTCAACAGTATAACAACTGATAGAATATAATAGACAACAAGTTTTAGATCAAAAACTGCAGCGGAAAATTTTGACCAACTGTTGACTTTTTGACCAAATAGTGAATTCCGGAAAATTTTGTGTTTATAGACTATTTTTACTAATTTCATCGTTAGGACTCAAATATCACGTCGCGTCTCCAAATTCAACAAGAACACAACTTTAATTTTAATAACATTCATCATTAATATTTTAACTCACAATATTTATCAACCAGGTCGTTCCCAGGAAAGAGGGGGCTTTCCGATAAGGATTTCTCCTTATTAGCGCGCAATTAGGTGACCAAACCTCTCCTTGACAGAACTTCTAGACATTGACAATATTGCAAATAATAATATGAATAACTTTGTTGTCTCAATTATTGATTTAATTATATAACATATTATGAAGATGATACTGTGACAATAATTGAATTAATAATATGAGAGATATGATGCAACAATTACTGTAGCAATAATTGAGTATAACTGAGTGACTTCTCACGTAAGCATCAATAATTAATACCGTGTGCTACTATGCAACCACGCGTATTACTGTACTGTTACTACCGAGTAGTTCAATAGTTTTAATGGTAACAATTCCGCCATTATTTTTATAAAAAGATAATTCTGTCATTTTCTAACTACGACAATACTTTCGTTGTGGGGTCCACCAATGATTGTACCATCGTATGGATATTCCCCGACAAAAACAATATTCCCCGACCAATCGAATATTATATAACAACTTGCGTACTTTGTAAAATTTATAAATATAACCCACAACTATAACAATATATCAAATCCACACCATAATATTTAAAAAATTATTTTGAGAAAATTAAATATTATTCATAAAATCTGGGGTCTCACAATCTCCCTTCCTTATGGAATTTTGCCCTCGAAATTTATGTACGTACATGATATGCCAAAGAGGTGAGGATACCTTGACTTCATTTCAGATTCTAACTCTTGAGGTATAACCTTTGAGTGTTGAATACGATCCTTCTTATCAAAGATTTTAACACGTATCTCCTCATACGTTAAATCTTCTGCTATATCATCTAGTTCTAATTTAATATTATGGTTCAGGTCATCCACATATTTACGTAACATCGATACGTGAAAAACGTTATGAACCCGCGACATACTTGGCGGTAAAACGAGTCTATAGGCCACAGTTCCTACTCGATCGAGGATTTCAAATGGGCCAATTAAATCGAAGGTTGAGATTTCCTCTCTTCGTCGATTCTTGCTTTTAGAATAATGCCCTCTTGAACCTTCTTCATTCATCAGCTCCGGGTGTGTAGCTTGAGCGGATTTAACTTTATCAATTAAAGTCAATTCTAATCGTATATTCGTTATCTTCACGTGGGTTCCTAGAGTCTTTAACTCTATCTTCATCATTTGTTAGTCGTACGAAAGGGGTCTTTGTGTTAACAACATCGCACTCGTAAACGCATACGATCTTCTACTCAACGCGTCAGCTACCACGTTCGCTTTCCCATGATGGTATTGAATGGTACGATCGTAATCTTCAACAGCTCGAGCCAATGTCTTTGGCGCATGTTAAGTTCATTTTAGTTGAAGAAATATTTGAGGGTTTTAGAAATGGGCTTTGTACTGGGGTCAATACAAAATTCGATTTCACGCTCTAGGGGTAGGCTAAGAAGTCTTCAAGAATACGTAAGGAAATTTATTAACAATAGAAATATCATTCAAAACTATGACTCTCATCCAAGACTTGGGTATCACGTCACATTGATACCTATCAACTTGTCATCGTCATTCACAGCGTCGCCTATAGAAAGTCTGGCTTTATTGCATTCCACATAAAGAAGTCAACAACGAAAGGACCGGGGCTCTTTACTTATGGCTTGATATGACCATGATTGACTTTAGTGATTTGGTTGCTTGAATTCGCATAACAGGTTAGGAATATGAAAGCTAACAACCTTACAAAAAGCACGATGAGTAGTTAAATAATCAATTTCTAAAAATTGCATCAAAGGCAAGTATTTTCAAAGAGATAATATTGACAGGTAACGTGAAAGTGTCGATTTGAATCAACAAGATTTATAAATAGTGGAGGTAACGAAGGTTTCTACTAACAAAGTTTCAACAGATAAATCAAAATCTAACTTCTCCGGAGTTAAATTCAAACATTGAACACAACTAGGTGAAATAAAAGAGTGAGTAGAACCGGTATCTTACACGGTATAGACTTCGCAAGAGTTTATGACTAACATACCCGTGATAATTTTATTCAGGATCCTCGTCACGAAAAAAAAATGCTCTCTTAAACTACCGACTTTGGCTTGTCTGGGACATCCTTTGCCATCACTATCCCAGCTGGAATTGACTTCACCATACGACAAAATCAAGCTAGGTGTCCTTCTCTTCCGCAATTAAAACACGCTTTGGATTGCTGCGTATAGTTTGGACGGATGTGTCCCTCCTGTCCGCATTTGAAACATACGACCGGTGTTCGTTCTTCTTCCTTTGAAACGGGTGCTGGTGTCGACGTCTTCACATCATTGTTGAACCTTCTCTTGTTGAAATGTCCATTCTTATTGTTTTGGCCATGATTACCACCGAAATGGTTACCATTCATGGCATGATAATTTCCCCCACGATGGTTATCATTGTTCTGATGGCCGTTGCCACCAGTACGATTACTATCATGTTGTTGGTCATTGCCTTTTGGTTGTGTTGACTCGTTATCGCGTTCCAATAACTGAGCCCTATTCACAACACTTGAATATTAACAAAGTTTGTGAGAAATGAGGTATTGACGTATATTTGGTTTCAAACCTCTTAAAAACATTTGCATCATTCACTCCTCATTATCGACCAAAGGGGATGAAAACCGAGACAACTCGACAAACTTAGCCTCGTACTACGACACGATCATATTGTTTTGCTCCAGCTTGATGAACTCTACCTCCTTCATGTGACGAATACTTTCGGGAAAGTACTTGTCATTGAACAGCTCTTGGAACTTCCCCCAAGACATCTTGAGTCGCGTCCATCTGGGTGCATTTTCTGATTCCCACCAGTGAATCGCTCTTCACGCGCAACATAAAGGTGGCAAAGGGAACCTTTTGCTCCCCTGAGCATCCCAAGACATCAAATATCTTGGTGATCTGCTTTAACCATGTCTCCGCCTTAAGTGGTTATGGCTTTCCCAAAAAGTCTGGTGGTCCCAACTCCTTGAACTGCTTAGCGGTGACCAACCGTGGGTTGCCATTATTTCCTCCTGCATTATGAACAGGAGTCTCTCTCGTCTAGTGTTGCATGAATTCTAAAAAGCTCCTAAACGTACCGTCGTTCATCATTTGGTCAGTGTTGTTATTTACAGGAGGATTATCGCCATCCTGTTGCACATTGTCCTGATTATTGATCTGTGGAGACTCAACGGTCTCCTGTGCTCCATTGCTATTCTCAACATTCTCGGATGTAATTTTTAAATACTGCCACAAAACAAGGGTTAATTAACATATCACATATTATCCCTATACTCTGACCGACCAATTGTATATCAAATAAACTTAGGTAGGTCATACTATCGAAGGAATTCCCCATCTCTCCCCTCCTAGTTCTTATCTCACATCTCAGCCAGGGATCATATCCCTAAGCTTTGATACCAACTGTGACGTCCCTAAAATAGGAATACATCACCTATTTTGAGTTGCCAAATACATGGTACAGAATACAAATACAATCTTAAATATACAACATGAGCTGTGAGTTTGAATACAAATATTGTTTACTAGAGAGTATACAAACTCAAAAGGAGTCCGCATTACTATTATTATCACACTATTTCACAGAATAGTGAGGACTACTAATGCAAACATCTAGGACCATCACTCTATTCCCCGACTAGTCCCAGCTATGTTCTCATTTCTTGAAGAGAACAGTGAAAGAAAGGGTGAGCTCAACTAGCCCAGTAAGAAATATTATGACTAAGATAATGCAGAATAAATTATCATTAGCCTTCAACAGTATAACAACTGATAGAATATAATAGACAACAAGTTTTAGATCAAAAACTGCAGCGGAATAAACAATCCATTAGAAGAGTCAAGTAAAATATAAAATCTACTATCTTTTATGATTTAAAAAGTTTTTCACCAACTTTATCGTTGAGACTCAACTTAATAAATAATCCACATCATTAACTCATCCCTGCACTACAGACCAAAGATATTTTTAGTATCATGACCACGAATTATCCATGCACTATAAACCAAAGATAATCGTGTTTTCATCAACGGTCCTGATCATGCCATAAAACAATTCATCTTTGCACCCTTGGCCGAAGAGAATCCATAGCCATAATCATACCAAAAACTATCCATCAATGCACTACGGGCCAATGAGGACTTTTACCACATCATTTGTAACATTACGGTCATGATTACATAGAATAATCCACGGTCATAATCATACCAAGTCCATCTATGCACTCTGAGTGCCACATATGACTTTCAACAAAATATAAACATGAGGATGATGACAATGATATAAGAAATCAATAAAAACAAGTTCAAGAATTAATTTATCCAGGAACTAATAATGTCCAAATTGTCAACATGATACTGCTTTGTAGAGTAAAATTTAAGAATGCTCAGAAGAATATTTCCATGAAAAAGATATTGGATGAAGCGCAAATATCAAGGATATTCCACTAATTTCATGGAGTATAGAAGCCAAAACTTTAACCAAATGAGTATAATAAAGAATGGAATAACAAAAGAAATCACCATGTATGCGGACAGCATAGGCCGGAGTTATTCCAATGAGAATACTAAATAACGGAACCGAAGTCGGTGAAATTCGCATGCAAGAGCGGGATGTTCAATAGAATAATAAAAATGAAATAACAACAAAAATCACAATGCATGCGGTACTTCACAGACAAAGAGTTATTCCAACGAGAATAATAATAAGGGGCGGAATCGGTCCAGGCGTAAAAACGCATGTGAGACGAGGATATTCCAAATGTAATAATAATAAAGAATGAAATAACAGAAATCACCATGCATGCGGTGCCAGATAGACATGTTATTCAAATGAGAATACTAATAAGGACGGAATCAGTCCACAGAAACGCATGCATACGAGGATATTCCAATAGAATAATAATAAAGGCGGAACCAGGTAAAAGCGTAAAAACGCATGCATGAGGATATTCCAACTGAGTAATAAAGACGGAATAATAGAAGAATGTCACCAAGTATAGGGTAGCCCGCATATACAGGTTATTCCAACAGAATAATAAAGAATTTAATAATAGAAGATCTCTTCATGAATACAAAAGAAATAATACTCCCTACGAGTACAACAAATAATATTCTCTACCTTAAAAAAAACTGGATACTGGAATAGTGAGGTAGTAGACTTCTCTTCTTCTTTCTCTCTATAATTTCTCTAAAGCTTTTGTGAATTGGTGAGAAATGAAGGAAGAATGAGCTTCTATTTATAGAAAAATATAGTTTCGATAATTGCACGTTTTGGGGCTCAAAAAATACAGTACAATATCTCCAACTTTTCCTTTATTTTTAATTTAGTCATGGAAGTATTATCAAACTTGCACCACCTCCCCTAATAGTAAATAATGTGATTCAATAGTAAATTATGTGAATCAATAGTTCTGAGACATGTGAAAATACTAATTACGGTATAGTACCTCCATCTATACCTCCATTTTTAACTTAGTCATGCAAGTATTATCAATCTTGCACCAACTCCCCTAATAGTAACAAGAATGTGAAACAATAGTATACACATGTGAACAAATAGTTACAATCATGTGAAATAATAGCAATCAATTGCTCATTTATTCGGTTAAATACCCGATTAGTCAATATAACCTCCAGACATAAATTATTATCGAAATAATTATCGATTTTCACTA
This sequence comes from Panax ginseng, assembly GCA_020205605.1. Taxonomy (NCBI): domain Eukaryota; kingdom Viridiplantae; phylum Streptophyta; class Magnoliopsida; order Apiales; family Araliaceae; genus Panax; species Panax ginseng. The sequence goes on from CM035136.1 coordinate 46,548,121, forward strand.
ACACAAATAATTCCAACACAATGAAACCATTTTTATCAAAAATATAAATTTTGAAATTTTGAAGTTTGACTTTTCCAAAAAAGTCAACTGTTGACTTTTTGACCAAATAGTGAATTATGGAAAAATTTGTGTTTATAGACTATTTTTACTAATTTCATCGTTCCGGACTCAAATATCACGTCCGTGTCTCCAAATTCAACTCCGAACACAATTTAAATTTTAATAACATTCATCATTAATATTATAACTCACAATATTTATCAACCAGGTCGTTCCCAGGAAAGAGGGGGCTTTCCGATAAGGATTTCTCCTTATTGGCGCGCAATTAGGTGACCAAACCTCTCCTTGAAAGAACTTCTAGACATTGACAATATTGCAAATAATAATATGAATAACTTTGTCGTCTCAATTATTGATTTAATAATATAACATATTATGAAGATGATCATTGTGACAATAATTGAATCAATAATATGAGAGATATGATGCAAAGAATTCATTGTAGCAATAATTGAGTATAACCGAGTGACTTCTCACGTAAGCATCAATAATCAATACTGGTGTGTCTTACTATGCAACCCACGTATTCTTTTACTTTTACTACCGAGTAGTTCAAGCAGTTTTAACGGTAGCACTTCCGCTAGTTATTTTAATAAAAGATAATTTTGTCGTTTTCTAACTACGATAATACTTAGATTATATGGGGTCCACCAATGATTGTCACCGTCGTATAGATATTCCCCAGAAAAAAGAATATTCCCACAAACCAATCAATATTATATAACAACTTGCGTACTTTTGCAAAATTTATAAATATAACCCACAACTATAACATTATATCAAATCCACACCATAATATTTAAAAAATTATTTTGAGAAAATTAAATATTATTCATAAAATCTGGGGTCTCACAGCTTATTTTCATGAAGCTTTTGGAGTATCGGCCTCAAGTGTTGCTCATGATCTTCACGGCTTTTGGAATATATGAGGATGTCATCAATAAAGACAACCACGAAATGATCCAAATATTCATTTAATACTCGGTTCATCATATCCATGAAGGCCACAGGAGCATTAATCAATCCAAAAGACATGATTAGGAATTCATAATGCCCGTACCGAGTTCTGAAAGCAGTCTTTGGGATATCATTGGTTTTAATCTTTAACTGATGATATCCGGAATGAAGATTGATCTTTGAAAATAATTTGGCGCCTTGTAACTGGTCAAAAAGGTCATCAATACGAGGTAACGGGTACCTATTTTTGATGGTGACATGATTCAACTCCTGATAGTCAATACAAAGTCGCATACCTCCATCTTTCTTCTTCACAAATAGAACGAGAACACCCCAAGGAGACGTACTGGGACGAATAAAACTGATATTTAACAATTCCTGTAGTTGAGTTTTTAACTCCTTAAGTTCAATAGGAGCCATTTAGTATGGGGCTTTGGAAATGGGTTTTGTACCAGGTTCAAGGTCAATACCAAACTCGATTTCACGCTATGGGGGTAGGCCAGGAAGTTCTTCAGGGAATACGTCAGGAAATTTATTAACAATAGAAATATCATTCAAATCTGACTTATTTTTGTTTAAATTTGTGACATGGACTAAGAAAGCTTAACATCCATTTTTCAATAAACGAATAACTTTATGGCTTGATATGACAGTGATTGACTTTAGTGGGTTGGTTGCTTGAATTCACATAATATGTTGGTTAGGAATATGAAAGCTAACAACCTTACTAAAACAATCATTTTTTTGCATGATGAGTAGTTAACAAATCAATCCCTAAAATCAAATCAAACACAAGTATTTTCAAAGAAATAAGGTCGACAGGTAATGTGAGAGTGCCGATTTGGATCTAACAAGATTTATAAATAGTGGATGTAATGAAGGTTTCTCCCAACGAAGTTTCAACAGATAAGTCAAAGTCTAATTTCTTCATAGTCAAATTTAAACGTTGAGCTCAAGTAGGAGAAATAAAAGAATGGGTAGAACTGGTATCAAATAAGGTATAGACTTCGTTAGAGTTTATGATTAGCTTACCCGTGATCACCTCGTTCAGATTCTTCGCTTTTTGGGAGGTTACGACAAACGCTCTCCCTTGAACTACCGATTTTATCTTTTCTGGGACGGCCTTTGATGCCTCCATCCAAGCTGGACTTGTCTTCGGTGCACGACAAAATTGGGCTAGGTGGCCTTCTCTTCTATAATTGTAACATGCTTTGGACAGTTGTGTACAGTTTGGACTGATGTGTCCCTCAACTCCGCATTTGTAACATACGACTAGCGGTCGTTCTCCATCCTTAACAACAGGTGCTGGTGATGACGTCTTTCCATCATTATTGAATTTCCTCTTCTTAAAATTTCCTCTTCTTAAAATTTCCACTTCTATTATCTTGGCCATGATTACCACCGAAGTGGTTATCATTTCTGGCATGTTGATTCCCTCCACGTTTGTTGTCACAGCTTCGATGACTGCTACCACTAGTATTATCGATTTTTTGGCTGCTCTCTCTTGGTTGGGTTGACTCATTATCGCTCTCCAATAACTGAGTCCTATTTACAACATCTAAATACAAACACAGTTTGTGAGAAATTAGGTAATGACGTATCTCAAGTTTTAAACCTCTTAGAAACATCCGCGTCATTCTGTCCTCATTATCAACCAAGTGGGACGCAAACCAGGACAACTCAGTAAACTTAGTTTCGTATTGTGACACGATCATATTATTTTGCTCCAGCTTGATAAAGTCTACCTCCTTCATGTGACGAATACTTTCGGGAAAGTACTTGTCGTTTAACAGTTCTTGGAACTTCTCCCAAGACATCTTCAGTGCGGCAGGTTGAGTATGCTTTACAGATTCTCACCAATAATCTGCCTCTCCTCGCAACATGAAGGTGGCAAAGGGAACCTTTTGCTCCTCAGAGCATCCCAAGACATCAAATATCTTGGTGATCTGCTTTATCCACGTCTCCACCTTAAGTGGTTTTGGCTCTCCCAAAAACTCTAGTGGTCCTAGCTCCTTGAACTATTTAGCAGTGACCGTCTGAGAGTTGCCAGTGTTTCCACATGCATTTTGAACAGGAGTCATTCTTGCCTGATGTTGCATGAATTGCATAAAGCCTTTAAACATCACATCGTTCATCATTTGGTCTGCGTTATTATTTTCCTGAGGATTATTTCCATCCTGACGCACATTATCCTGGGTATTGATCGTTGGTGACTCAACGGTCTCATGTGCTTTATTGCTTATCTCAACATTTTCGGATGCCAGTTTTAAACACTGCCACAAAATAAGGGTTAATTGACATGTCACATATTATCCCTATACTTTGACCGACCAAATAAATACCAAATAAACTTAGGTAGGTCATACTAGCAAAAGAATTTCCCATCTCTCCGCTCCTAGTTCTAGTCTCACAACTCAGTCAGGGATCATATCCCTAAGCTTTGATACCAACTGTGACGCCCCCAAAATAAGTATACATCCCCCATTCTAAGTCGCCAAATACATGGTACATAAATCAAATACAAACTTCCTTTATATAATACGACAACAACATAGCTTAGAGTTTTTACACAAATATTGTCTCATAGACAATATTCAAACTCAAATGAAGTCCTCATTATATTTATTATCACACTATTTCATAAAATAGTGAGGACTACTTTAGCCACCATCTCGGACCGTCACTCTGTTCCTCGACTAGTCCCGGCTACATTCTCATTTCCTGAAGAGAACAATGAAAGCAAAAGGGTAAGCTCAACTAGCCCAGTAAAAAATATTATGACTAAGATAATGCAGAATAAATTATCATTAGCCTTCAACAATGTTAAACTGATAAAAATATAATAAACATCAAGTTTAACTGCAGCGGAATAAGCAATACATTAGAAGAGTCAAGTAGAGCATGATATCTACTATCTTCTATGATTTAAAAAGTTTTTCATCAACTTTATCGCTGAGACTCAACTTAATAAATAAACCACATCATCGAATCATCTCTGCACTACGGGCCAAGGATATTCATGTAATCATCAATGGTCATGATCATACTAACAACTGTCCATCAATGCACTACGGGCCAATGAGGACTTTTACAACATCATTTGTAACATTACGATCATGATTATACCGAATAATCCCTGATCATAATCATACCAATCAATAGTACATCTATACACGTAAGCCACAGATGACCTTTATCACAATATAAGCATGAGGATGATAATAATGATATAAGAATTCAATTAAAAGAAAGCAAATGATAAATTTTTAAATATTTATAATTTAATTTATCCAAAATTCAATAATGTCAAAATTGTCAACATGATACTGCTTTGTGGAGTAAAATTTAATAATAATATTGTATCAAAAATGATTTGGACCGAAAAGAAATTAATTTTTATCATGAATAGTACTCCGGGTGAATAGTAACCCGTGAATAGTAACTCGGTATGAAAAGTACCCTGAATCCTCGGGTGAATAATATTTGAGTGAATAGTAACCCGTGAATACTACCCCGGGTGAAAATATTGATATTTAATAAGAAAATTCAGATCAATATTCCAATGAAATGATACTGGATGAAGTGCAAAACTCAAGGATATTCCACTAATTTTAGGAATTATAGAAAAAATACTTACCATAGTAAGTTTAGATTTAAGAATATTAAAAGAAATAATATACGAAACTGCAAATGGATTTTCACCTGTCATGCGGTAGTTCGCGTAGACAGATCATTTCCACAATTTAATAACAATTGAATACGAAGGGTTATTCACCAGGCATGCGGTAGTCCGCATAGACAGGTTATTCCCATAGAATAATAAAGAATGGAATAACAAAAAATTTCACCATGCATGCGGTAGTCCGCGTAGACAGGTTATTCCCACAGAATAATAAAGAATGGAATAACAACCCTTACGAGTATTGAAAGAAAATAACTCTCTTCATGAATGCGAAACAAATAATACCCCTTACCTTAATAGAAGAGTGAATACTGAAGTAGGTTAGTATCAGAATACTCTTCTTCTTGCTCTCTACAGTTTCTCTCTCTAGAGTTTTAGTGAATTTTTAAGAAATAATGAAAGAATGAACTTCTATTTATAGGAAAAAGGATTGAATAGTAACTAATTCATGAACGGCCCAGATTAATTCACTTTTAAATGGACGGTCCATATTGATTTACTATTAAAACTTAAAGCAACGGTCCATACTGATTTACTATTAAAACTTTAAACCAGCGATCCATATTGATTTACTATTATAACTTCAACCAACTGTCTGAAAAATTAGCGCATTTGCTCATAGAATAATAAGCCAAACTTATAACAAATACCTCATAACAAACCCCTCTATTTATATCAAAAATTGAATAAATTTTTACCACAAATCACTTATTTTTAATAAACACATTTTCAATCTATTAACAATTATTCATCATTAATATTATAACTCACAATATTTAACAACCATATCATTCCCAGGAAAAAGGGGGCTTTCCGATAAGGATTTATGCCTATTGGCGCGCAATTAGGTGACCAAACCTCTCCTCGACAAAACTTTCTAGATATCATCAATATTGAAAATAATAATATGAATAACTTTGTCGTCTCAATTATTGATTTAGTAATATAAAATATTATGCAGATGATACCGTGACAATAATTGAATCAAATAACGTGAGATACTATGTAGCAATTACTGTAGCAATAATTGAGTATAACTGAGTGACTTCTAACGTAAGCATCAATAATCAATACCGTGTGCTACTATATAACCACACGTATTACTGTTCTTTTACCACCGGGTATTTAAACAGTTTAACGGTAAAACTTTCACCATTAATTTTATAAAAAGATAATTATGTCATTTTCTATCTCTGACAATAATTCTGTTTGTGGAGTCCACCAATGATTGTGCCATCGTACGAATATTCCATGTTTAAAACGAATATTCCATGACCAATCGAATATTTTATAACCACTTGCTTACTTTGCAAAAATTGTAAATATTACCCATAACTATAACATTATATCAAATCCATACCATAATATTCAAAAATATAATTAGAAAAAAAATTAATCTTTATTCATAAAAGTTGGGGTCTTACAAAAAATACGACAACACATATGCTGTGAGTTTAAATACAAATATTATCTTCTAGACAATATCCAAACTCAAATAATTCCTCATTACAATTATTGATACACTATTTTACAAAATAGTGAGGACTACTAAATCAACTGTCTTGAAACATCACTCCACACCCCGACTAGTTCCCGCTATATTCTCATCTCCTGATAAGAAAAATGGAACAAAAAGGAAAAGGGTGAGCTCAACTAGTCCAGTAAAGTATATTATGACTAAGATAATGTAGAACAAATTATCCTTAGTCCTCAACAGGGAATAATCTTATCGAATATAATAGACAACGAGATTTAGATCAACAACTGCAGCGGAAACAACAATTCGTTAGAAGTGTTAAGTAAAGAATGAAGTCTACTATCTTATATGATTTAAAAGTTTATCATCAATATTTTATCCCTGCAACATCAATCAATATACATCTAGAATCAAATATTCATCTTTGCACTACGGGCCAAATATATTCATTTGTATCACCAGTTGGTCATGTTCATCTCAACACCTATCCATCTTTGCACTACGGGCCAAAGATATTCATTAGGTAATCATTCATCTTTTCACTATAGGCCAAATATATTCATTTATATCACCATTTAGGACTGAGGATGATGAAAAATATTTTAAAGAAACGAATCCAGTGAGATAAAAGGACAAAGATTAGGGATTCGTACTTCAGTTTATCCAAGTTCAAAAATACTCCATAATAATCAATTGTAGAGTAAAATTCAAGAATGAAGATCAAAATATGGATACAATCAAAGATAGTAACCATAATAGACCACTTGGACAAAGAAAAGAAAATTTATTTTTTTTTGTGAATAGTGCCGTATTCGTGAATAGTGCCGTATTCGTGAATAGTGCCATATTCGTGAATAGTACCGTATACGTGAATAGTACCGTATACGTGAATAGTAATCTCAACATAAAAAGGTAAAAATTTCATAATAAAATTCATACCAATATTTTGGTATAATGATATTGAAAGAAATAACATCATTTACGAAGAAAATAACATCCCTTATCTTAAAAGAATAGTACTTCTGACTAAAATATCGGATATAATGTTGAAGGAAACTTGCACTGAATAGCAACACTCAAGATATCTAAATACTCACAAAAATACGCTCGATATTATAGAGAGAAAACTTCTGATTCTGGTGTGATTTTCAATTCTAACTAAGCACCCTATATATAGGAAAATGCCAGAACGCCAAAGCAGACTAAAATTTAATTAAAATCATATTTTAATAAAAATAATTCACGCACACCACTTGACCAAACTCAGCACACCACAAGTGGGGCCCACCAAGTTCAGAAAATTCCACAACAACCAAAAGCGGGGCCCACCCATGTTTTTAATAAAATTATTTATTTTTGAAGGTTCAATAATTCATAATAAATAGCCATTTTATCAGAAAAATACGAATTTTATTTCCATTCCATAGGAAATTTAATTCTCTACAACTTTGTTGAAGAAAGTTTTTCCAAATTCAAAACAAAAAATGATCGAAATCCACATACAGATGATTTTTAATACCTCAATTCCGACAAAATACTGATAAAACTCTTCATCATTAATTCCTTCATTTATATCCACATAAAATAAATATTTTCTTATCATATAAATTAATAATTTATTATTCACAAATAATATTACAGAATCACAATAATGACAACCAGGTCGTTCCAAGGAAAGATGGGGTTTTCCGATAAGGATTTCTCCTTACTGGCGCGCAATTAGGTGACCAAACCCCTTTCCTAGACAGAACTTCCTTAGACATTTCCAATAATGATATCTAATAATATTATTCAAATAATATGAATTATTGATCTGATAATGGGAAATACTATGCAGTGACAATTATTTAAACAACAATAATATAAAATATCAACGTAGCAATTATTGAATTAATAAAATAAAATATTGAATAGTAATTACTGTAACAATTATTGAGTAGTGCCTTCTTACGTAAGAATCAATAATCCAAAAATACTGTGCAATACTGTATGCTACTATGCAACCACACATATTATTGTATTTTAACCACCGAGTACTCCAACAGTGTTAACGGTAACAACTACGCCGTTATTTATAAAAAAACTCATTCTTGTCGTTTTCTTCATCCACCAGTTTTTCGTTATGGGGCCCACAAATGGTTGCGTCGTCGTACGAATATTCCACGACCAAACGAATATTCCCCGACAACAATGAATATTTTATAACCACTTGCTTATTTTGTAAAATTTGCACATTTTACCCATAACTAACCACATTAATCAAATCCACCTCTTACTATTTCAAAATAATGAATAGAGGAAATTCAATTTTATTTATAAAAAGTTGGGGTCTTACAACCTTCCCTCCTTATGAAATTTCATCCTCAAAATTGACGTACGTACCTGGTGTTTTGAAAAGGTGAGGATACCTCGCTTTCATTTTCGATTCCAACTCCTAGGTCATTTTCTCAATAACATGGTTCCTCCACAAAACTTTGAGTTGTGGTATAACCTTTGTGCGTAGGACATGCTCCTTCCTATCCAAGATCTTGGCTGATACCTCCTTGTACCTTAAATCTTCGGCTATCTCGTATGGTTCTAATGTAATAATGTGGTTCGGGTCATCTACATACTTACGTAACATCGATACGAGAAAAATGTTATAAACACGCGACATACTTGGCGGTAAAGCGAGTATATAGGCCATAGTTCCTACTCGATCGAGGATTTCAAATGGAAAAATAAATCGAGGGTTAAGATTTCCTCTCTTCATCGACTCTTGCTTTTGGAATAACGCATTCTTGTACCTTCTTCTTCATACGCATTAGCTTCGGGTCTGTATCTTGAGCAGCTTTAACTTTATCGATTAAAGTCAGTTCTACTCGTCTATTTGACATCTTCACGTGGGTCTCTAGAGTCTTTAACTCTATCTCCATCATTTGTAAGTTATACGAAAAGGGTCATTGTGTTAACAATATCGCACTCGTAAACGCATACGATCTTCCACTCAACATGTCAGCTACCACTTTCGCTTTTCTAGGATGGTATTGAATGGTATAATCATAATCTTTCAATCAGCTCGAGCCAACGTTTTTGGCACATGTTATGTTTGTTCTAGGTGAAAAAATATTTGAGGGTTTTGTATTGAGTTTAAGGTCGATACAAAATTCAATATCATGCTCTGGGGGTAGGCCAGGAAGTTCTTCAGGAAATTCACTAACAACAGAAATATTATTCAAATCTGACGTATTTTTGTTCAAGTCCATGATATGGGCTAAGAAAGCTTGACATCCATTTTTCAATAAATGAATGGCTTTATGGCTTGATATGACAGTGATTGATTTTAGTGGTTTGGTTGCTTCAATTCACATAACAGGTTGGTTAGGAATATGAAAACTAACAACCTTACAAAAATAATCAATTTTGGCATGATGAATAGTTAACCAATCAATCCCTAAAATCACATCAAATGCATGTATTTTCAAAGAAATAAGATCGATAGGTAATGTGATGGTCCCAACTTGTATCAAGAAAGATTTATAAACAGTGGATGTAATGAAAGTTTTTCCTAACGGAGTTTCAACAGATAAGTCGAAGTCTAATTTCTCAGGGGTCAAGCTCAAACGTTGAGCACAAGTAGGAGAGATGAAAGAATGGGAAGAACCGATATCTAATAAGGTATAGACTTCGAAAGAGTTTATAATTAGCTTACCCGTGATAACTTCGTTTGGTTCCTCGCCACGAAAAATGCTCTCCCTTAAACTACAAACTTTGTTTTGTCCGTATCCGCCTTTGGTGCCACCGTCCCAGCTGGACTTGATTTCGCTATAGGACAAAATTGAGTTATATGACCGTCTTTTCTATAACTAAAACATAACTTGGAAGGCTGTGAACAGTTTTGACTTATGTGTCCCTCATCTCCGCATATGTAACATCTAATTGGTGGTCTTTCTCCTCCCCTAGAATTTGTTGCTGGTGCTAGTGCTGCTGTCGATGTCTTTCCGTCATCGTTAAATCTTTTCTTCTTAAAATTTCCACTTGAATCATTTCTTTTATTATCTTGGCCATGATTAACACTGAAGTGGTTACCATTTCTGGCATGATAATTTCCTCCACGATGGTTATCATTGTTCCGATGACCGTTGCCACCGGTACGATTATTATCGTGTTGTTGGTCATTATCTTTTGGTTGAGCTGACTCATAATCTTGCTCTAATAACTGAGCCCTATTCACTACATCTAAATACAAACAAAGTTTGTGAGAAATGAGGTATTGACGTATTTCAGGTTTTAAACCTCGCATAAACATTCGCGTTATTCTCTCCTCATTATCAACCAAATGCGATGCAAACTAGGACAACTCGGCAAACTTAGCTTCGTACTGCGACACAGTCATATTGTTTTGCTCCTGCTTGATGAACTCTACCTCCTTCATGTGACGAATACTTTCGGGAAAGTACTTGTCATTGAACAATTCTTGGAACTTCTCCTAAGACATCTTGAGTGCGGATGGATGGATACGTTTTACGGATTCCCACTAGTAATCCGCCTCTCCTCACAACATGAAGGTGGCAAAAGGAACCTTTTGCTCCTCAGAGCAACCCAATACATCAAATATCTTGGTGATCTGCTTTATCCACGTTTCTGCCGTAAGTGGTTCTGGCTTTACCAAAAACTCCTGTAGTCCCAACTCCTTAAACTTCTTAGCGGTGACCATCCGTGAGTTACCATTGTTTCCACCTGCATTTTGAATAGTAGTATCTCTCGTTTGGTTTTGCATGAATTCTAGAAAGTTCCTAAACATACCATTGTTCGTCATTTGGTCAGTGTTGTTGTTTATAGGAGGATTATTGCCTTCCTGATGCAGCTTATCCTAGTTGTTGATTGTCGGTGTCTTAACAGTCTCATGTGCTCCATTGCTTATCTCAATATTTTCAGATGCCATTCTCAAATACTGTCACAAAATAATGGTTAATTGACATGCCACATATGATCCCTATATTCTGACCGACCAATTAAACACAAATAAGCTTAGGTAGGACACACTAGCGAAGGATTTACTCTTCATCCCTTCTTAGTTCTAACCCTAGATCTCCATCAGAGATCATATCCCTAAGCTCTGATAATAACACCTCACAGTGATACCTATCAGCTTGCCATTCTTGTAAGCAGGCGTCCCTGAGAGTGCAAGCCCGATTGCATCCACACAAGGAAGTCACCAGCGAAAGGCACGGGGCTATTTACTTATAGCTATGATGCCAACTGTGACGCCTCCAAAATAGATCCACACAACCCATTCTGAGTCACCAAATATATGGTACAAAACAACTACAAACTTCATTATTACAATTATCGTGCAAAATACGTCAACACATATGCTGTGAGTTTAAATACAAATATTGTCTTCTAGATAATATCTAAACTCAAATAACTCCTCATTACAATTATTGATACACTGTTTTACAAAATAGTGAGGACTACTAAAACAACTGTCTTAAAACATCACTCCACACCCTTACTATTTCCCGCTATATTCTCGCCTCCTGAGAAGAAAAATGGAACAATAACGAAAAGGGTGAGCTCAACTAGCCCAGTAAAAAATATTATGACTAAGATAATGTATGTAGACACTCGAAATTTTCTACATACCTGTTAATAAATTTGCAGGAGGGCAGAATCATCTTTCAGAGATAACCCTGGGATATTCAGTATTACCATCTCAGAGATAACCCCGAGATATCTAGCTCAGTCCCGAAAAATACCACCAGAAGTTTCAACCTCAGTCCCGGAATAACACCGGGAGTTTCAGTTTCAACCTCAGAGATAACCCCGAAGAATGCAGTTCAAATACAGAAAATCACACCGAAGAAGACCGTTTCATCTCGGAGATAACCCCGAGATACTCAGTTTTAGTCCCTGAAACAACACCGGGAAAGATAATATCAACCTCGGAGACAACCCCGAGGCATGCAGTTGCAATTCTGGAGATAACACCAGAAATGATTGTTTCAAACCCATGCAAACAGCTTCAAACACTCGGCAATAGCCCCGAGGCACTCATTCCCCAAGCCCAGAGATAACCCTGGGAAGTAAGGAACACCTCAGAAAAAACCCTGAGGACGGTCAACACCTATAGCTGTTCAATCTCAGAGATAACCCTGAGCAACGACTGCTAAATCAGCTCAAACCAGAGATAACCCCGGTGAAGGGCAGAATCGTCATTTTGCCATCTCAAACCCAAATCGCACCATCTCAACAATAACATACATACATTCTACCCAACAATGTCCTACAAGAACTAAAGTGCGCAAATCCCGAGTGACTACTGCACAAGATAGCACACCGAATAGAATTTGAAGCTTGAAGACCTAAGGCATGGTCCCACCTTCCTGACTTCGTACAACCTCTAATCCAATGTTATTGTGTAGCTCTCGACAACAACATGCCGTAAAAGGTCTTATACACCTCGATCGGATGCCCGGATTGATGTTCTGAAATTCGAGCGGATAACACGTTTCATGCATGCACGTACTTCGAAATGGCAGGACCCGCAGAACTTGAGGCACCCCGGACAGCCGTAGGTACACTTGCGGGTCCCCCCTATAAAAAGAGAAAAGGCGAGTAAGCCCTGTCCAATTTATTCTGTACACACTATAAACTGAGTGCTTTCTCATTTTAAACACTTGTGAGCTTATATATTGCTATATTTTTACCGGTGGGAGCCGAGTGTTCATCCATTTCAAGTCATTGAAGTCATCTTTGGCAGTCCACTGTAAGCCTTCTTACACACTTTAAAGCCTTTCTCTTCATCTTTGCACACACCGTTCTTAATGTTGAGAGTAGTGTTGCGTGTGTATGCAGAACTTGGTCGCATCTTTTATTTCTTTTTGTATATATATATATATATATATATATATATATATATATATATTATATATATATTTATATATATGGACTAACATTATCGAGTTATGCCTCGATTGAGCCTAGACTCACGTCCGGAGCGTTTATTTGCTTGTATATATATATACTTATATATAAACTGTGGTCAAACTTTATTCGATGAGCCTGTATTTTACATCCGGAGCGTTTATTGCTTATATATATATACTTATATATATATATATATATATATATATGTTGTTGCCATCAATCTCTGTTTGATTGAGCCTGGATTTTACATCCGGTGCGTTTACTACTTATATATATATATATATATATATATATATGTAATTATATATAGAGCGACAAATCGTCGAAATGATAAACCGAGCCTGGATCAATATATATCCTATGCGTTTATCGCTTATATATATATACACACATTTCTGTCAGGCTTGGAGTTTACTCCATGGCCTTTTACAGCTTTCTTTACATTTCGTCCCGCTTGGAGTTTACTTCGTGGTGGTTGATCGCCTTTAAGGATTTATTTACATTTTAGATCACCCATGGAGGTGCTTCGTGGTGGTTGATCGTGTCTCTCTCTCTCTCTCTCTATATATATATATATATATATATATATATATTTATCGCTTTTTTATATTTACATTTCTGATCCCCCATGGAGGTGCTTCGTGGTGGTTAATCATGTCTGTATATATATATTTATAGCTTTTATATATATAACTGTTTACAACTTTCATATAAATTGCTACATCATGTGAGCCTAGGAATCATGTGATCACAAATTCAGTCTACTGAATCTAGATTCGGTTCCCGTTATGGACATTTTCAGCTATACACGGCTTGTAAATTATTTGGTACTGCTATGTATATTATTTTCTCAAAGATTCTTCGCATCTCGAAAATAAAAGCAATCAAGCCAAACACCGAATAAAATGGAAGTATCAAAGGCCTCAATTACTATTGAGTACAAGGGTTTGAAAAAACCTCTTTTTATAAAACATCACTGCTATATCTTGTTTAAAACTAAATTTTTACACAAATTCAAACCCTTTGTATATAGGTGCAAACGAGGTATAGCACTACTTGCAAATAATTGCATAATGATCCACACACACACACACATATTCATGTAACAATTTAATTAAAAAGTTGCGGTCACCGTGGCAGCACGGATGTCGAAGGGTGCCTAACACCTTCCCTCCGCATAATCAAGTCCCAAACCCTAACGAATCTCAGTTTTACAGACCTGTTAAGCAGTGTCACATCACTCGGTCAATGTGCAAATCTTTTCTCGGTTGTGTTGGTACAACCATTTAGAAACCCAACTGGCGACTCTTACAGTCTAATCATCGACATATAAATGTCAGACCTTTTCATAACTTGTTTTTTCAAACAAATCTCACCTAACATGAGAACACCAATAGAAAAGAACAGAAAAGGGATAAATAAAAATCCCGACGTCGACAGGTGGCGACTCTGCTGGGGACTCTAGTAAGAGGACTTAAGCTGCTATTACAAGCTTTTCAAAACTATTATATGCTTGTGTGTGGATGTTGCGTTTACATTTGATGGATGTGTACGAGTGCATTACTTACTGTACTTAATGTTTTACACTATATCTGCTTGTCATATTAGTGCTTTGCACATGTCATCATTTTCATAAACGGTGAAACACATTATATGTGAATGTATGTTGTGTGGTTCCTCCATCAGGAGGCTATCCTATCGGTGTTTGATTACTGGACTCGTAGGAAGACTAATTCCAACGAGGCTTAGAAAAGGCACCACCCAAATTCGCTATAGTTGAAAGATCAGATTAACTTCCCGTCGAGTAAATTGCGATGATTTGGGAACCTTCATGCCAAAAAGCCCCGAGAGTAGCCTAAGATAGGTCAGCCTCTAATAAACCAAACACGGAGGAAAGTCTCTTCATGCTTTCTCATTTTGAATTACTCGTAAAGTCAATTACTTGTAATTTCATTCCATATTCATCTCCATGTAATGAGAAATATGAAGAAATATGTGTACACGCATATTTGCAAATATTTAAATGTTATCCTGTATTACAAATAACTAACATCCATTTTGTAGGATAATACTCCTAAAACGGATACATCATATAGCATATAAACATTTATACATTCCCTAAAACTAAACTACGTCAATTTTTCACAGGGAAACAATCGGACCTATTACCCGTTCAAAGTCCAAAAAGGCCACGAGCCTACAATCAATTATGTCTTCATCTGACCAGACTAATCTTAATCCAAATCTTCATGCAAAGAATTGACTTGATTAAGTAAACAAGTCACATATTTGGATGTTCTCGCAGGAACTACACCAATCTACCAGGTACAAGGATACCGTGCATATGTCAATCCTCCCTGCACAAGGAGGAACCCAAGGTCCAGATAAAGCCATTCTAGTACCTGAGCTTCATGGATCCAACAAAAAAAATTCATGATACCACCATCTCAAAGAAGATTTAATTTGATATGAAAAATGGAAGAAAGTCTTTCTATTAAAGGGATTTTCAGGAGTGTTTTTGGTATAATAGCATTAAAGTTCAAAACTCCCGAAGTTTGAAAAGTATAAGCGGGTTAGGAAACATACACATAATTGAAGGTATTCATTTTCAGATTTTTTGAGGATGAAAGATGCAAATTGTTCCAAAAAAGTTGAAGCCTTATCATGGTATAAAATTTTATGAAATAAAAGTATTTAATTTTTATATTTTGGTAAATAGTTAAATTGATAAAAGTTTAAAGTTAAGGGTAATATGTGAATTTTTTTTTGCAAGGAATATTGATATAAAATATTCATTTTGTCGTGGAAATCGATTAGTGGAATATTCTTTTGCAGGGAATATTAAATATTGTACGGAGTTGAGAATTGCCGGATTGACAAAATACTTTATGAAAATAAAGGCGGAAGTTTTACCATTAGCTGTTGAAACACCGGTGTTAAAAAGTACGATGTCTGGCGTGGTTGCATAGTAGTACATGGTATTGATTATTGATGCTTATGTGAGAAGTCACTCGTATTGTTCAATGAATTATTCGGGTCACTTTTAGGTGTGAGTATTATACTATTCTTATTCACGAGTTACTATTCATGAGTTACTATTCACGAGACTACTATTCACCCATAAAATATATTTCTTTTCGGTCCAAATTATTTTTGGGTACAATATTAGTCCATGAGAAGATGTGATAATTTTTAGAATAGTTGGTTGAAGATATAATAGTAAATCAATATGGACCCATTTGGTGGATAGTTATAATAGTAAATCAATATGGATCATTTGGTTTAAAGTTTTAATAGTAAATCGGTATGGAATAGTTACTTTAAGTTTTAATAGTAAACCAATATGGACCGTATGTTTTAAAAGTAAATCAATACGGACCGTTCATGAATTAGTTACTATCTGATCCATTCTTCTATAAATAGAAGCTCATTCCTTCATTATTTCTTATGAATTCACTAAAACTCTAGAGAGAGAAATTATAGAGAAACTATAGAAAAGTATTACTTACTTCCTACTCTTATATTCAATTTCTTTTTTACGGTAAGGGGTATTATTTCTTTTGTATTCATGAAGAGAACTTACATTATTCCATTATTTATTATTACATTGGAATAACTTTTATATCTGTGAGCTACCCTATACTTGGTGAAATTCTTATGTTATTTCATTCTTTATTATTACATTGGAATATCATATCATGCGTTTTTCTGTGGGACACAGTTCCATCTTTATTATTACATTGGAATATCCTTCATGCGTTTTATGCCGGACACAGTTCCGGTCTTTATTATTACATTGGAATATCACATCATGCGCTTTTTCTATTAGTTCCGATTATTTATTATTACATTGGAATAACTTTTTTTGTGTTGGTCTATCGCATGCCTGGTGATTTCTTTTGTTATTCCATTCTTTATTATACTCAGTTGGTTAAAACTTTGACTTATATACTCCATGAAATTAGTGGAATATCCTTGATATTTGCGCTTCATCCAGTATCTTTTCATGGAAATATTTTTCGAGCATTCTTGAATTTTACTCCACAAAGTAGTATCATGTTGACAATTTGGACATTATTGAGTTCAGGATAAATTAACTTATAAATCTTTAAAACTTATTCTTGAACTTATTTTATTGAATTATTATGTCATTGTCATGATGAGTTATGTTGGTTATTATGTGAAAACATGAAAGTTTCTTAGAAAACACAAAGGGTTGAAAATCAAATTTTGGTAAAAATGGAGTATGAAATTCAATTGACATATATCTCTATTATATTTGAATTTTTGAGTGTGGTCAAGTTCTAGAGTTAGATCTATGAGTTTTCTAACTTATCCAAGTGGAATCACTAGAAAAGGTGTTGTAGATTTTGTGTGGGGTGATTTTAGTAAAGGAGTCAAAAATTGAAAAGTGCCAAAAAATCTCTCTTGCCGAGAAAATTTAAAAGGGCATTTCGGCCACTTAAATTGTGAGAAAAAAATTCCGGCCTTTTGGGACATGAAAATATATGGTATAAAGTACCTCTATCCAAAAATGAGCTCATTCAGACTTAAAATGAGCAAGTTATGACCATTTCAATATTTAGATTTTTAAAAATGAAAATGCTATACTTAGGAGTTCTATAACTCAGATGACCATGAAATTTAAAGCTGGAAGCTCACGTTAACATGTGTAAGATCCTGCCAAGATTTGGGAATTTCTGGAGTTAACCTTGAGGTAGCTAATTTCTTAAGGAATTAATTAGAAATTGATTTTTGAAAAATAGTAAATGAATTTTAAAAATTAAAGAGAAAATATATATTCAATATGGGACTATATTACGCTTAATCCCGAGAAAAGAATAATTTTGGGATTTGATTTGGTATTTTTCATGAAAATGATTTAATTACTGAACATATGAATTAAATATGTTATGTGAAGTTGAAAAATTGGTAAATAGGATTTTATGGCTTGAAAATCCTATATAAGGTATATCTTGATTTTGATGAGTAATTTGATTATTGGTGATGAAATCTTATGAGTATGGCATTTTGAATGATTAAATGCATTATTTGGAAAAGTGTAAACAATTAAATTAAATTATTTATAAGTTTAAGAAGTGATTAAAATATTGTTATAATATTAACAATATTAGATTATGATTTTATTAAGTGATTGATAATGTTTGGATAAATTTAAAGTCTTTAATATTTATCCTTGATTTAGTTGACTAATGCTTATAATATTGTCATCATCCTCATGCTTATATTATGTTGAAAGTCATCATGTGGCTGTAGTGCATAGATGGACTTGGTATGATTATGACGAGGGATTATTCGGTATAATCATGCTTAGTAATGTTACAAATGATGTGGAAAAAGTCCTCATTTGGCGTAGTGCATTGATGGGAAGTTTTTGGTATGATTATGGCTATGGATTCTCTTTGTGCGTAGTGCAAAGATGAATTGTTTTATGGCATGATCGGGATAGATTTGAAAAACACGATTATCTTTGGGCGTAGTGCATGGATAATTTGTGGTCGTGATCTTAAAGAATATCCTTGGCTTTTGTAGTGCGGGGATGATTCGATGATGTGGATTAATTATTGAAATTTGAGTCTCATTGATGAAATATTAATTCATGGATGTGATAATAATGAATATCTTTGGTAGTAGTGCATGGATAATTCATGGATGTGATACTAACGAATATCCTTGGCGTAGTGCATGGATAATTCGATGATGTGGATTATTTATTAAGTTGAGTCTCGGTGA
Organism: Panax ginseng; assembly: GCA_020205605.1. Lineage (NCBI taxonomy): Eukaryota > Viridiplantae > Streptophyta > Magnoliopsida > Apiales > Araliaceae > Panax > Panax ginseng. Next base: position 46,566,963 of record CM035136.1, read on the forward strand.
TAAAATATTGGTTATACACTTTTAATTTGTAGAAGATAGTAGATATCATGCTCTACTTGACTCTTCTAAATATCTGGGTTGTATGTCTTTGGCATGTAGTGCAAAGATGAATTGTTAATGAATATCTTTGGTAGTAGTGCAAAGATGAATTTATTAGTATGATTATGGCGATGAATTACGATTTGGTATAACCATGATTTTTGATGTTTGGTGAAGATAGGTGATGAAAATTATCTTCATCACAGTTGCGAAGAGGAATTTAGAACCACAATTATGATTATGAGTTATTCATATGATTGTGGACATGAGGAAGCTATTGATTTATTTTCTGAGGATAAAACATTATTGGTGGACTTTTAACATATAGAAGATAATAGACCTTATGGTCTATTTGACTCTTCTAATGGATTGCTCGTTCCATTTACAACTATGGTTGAAAAGTTTTATCATCTACCATATGTTCTAAATCTACGATTTATTATTGATGAAAGCTATTGATAATTTAATTATCTTTAGTCATGATATTCTTTCTTTGGGCTAGTTGTGCTCACCCTTTCTACTTCACAATTCCTTTCGGGTAATAAGAGTGTTTTGTAAGAGGAATTGGCGGGGATAATAGGGGAATAGAGCGGTGGTCTCTAGCTATGGAGGTTCTCCTAAGCAAGTATAGAAAAGTGTGTTGTATTCTATACATCATTTAGTAGTTATATTTGGTGAATCAAATAGGGTGAAGCGAACCCAACTTTGGAAGGGTGTTTTGTCACTATCACACAAGATGTCTAATGACATACAACCTCGTGTTATCATAAGACAAGGTTGTGCGCATCCACTTGCTGAGTATATCTATGGACACTACCTATATGATCTTGGAGTTTATTTACTTGGAGACAGTGGAGATAGTTATATGTCAAGAGAAGACTCACCATTGGAAAGAAGATGATAGTAATCTTCTCGTTTTTTTGGGGTCTATTAGATTGACAAGGATAATTTTGTGGACATATGATATCTATTATAACCTAGACGCATGGCCTCCCATGTATGAAAGTTTCCTTGAGCACTTCCCAAAGATTTTAATTTCTAAAACAGTTTTTGACTATACTTTTATGTAAAGTAGCATTGTAAGGTTGTGGTCGAGGCACCATGAGAGTTACATACATTTGTATTAAAACTCACGATTAGCTATATGGTAAGTATTCTATCTGACAGTTCAACAGTTGTATAAATGAAGTTGTATTTGAATTTTGTACCATGTATCTAGCGACTCAAAATGGGTGATGTATACCTAATTTTGGGGGCGTCACAGTTGGTTTCAGAGCTTAGGGATATGGTTCTTGGCGGAGATAAGAGTCTAGAACTAGGAGGGGAGAGACGAGTTATATACTTCGCTAGTGTGTGACTTACCTAAGCTGAAATTGTTTACTTGATAAGTTGACAAATTATGATATGTCAATTTACCTTTGTTTTGAAGCTATATTCTAGAATGATATCTGAAATACAGGAAATTAGAAATGGGAAAATCATGATAGCAAGGAAATTACCGGGAAGGTACAATCTGAAAAGAAAGAAAGGTATTCTCATTTCTTCGAATACCAGGTACGTACATAAATTTCGAGGGCAAAATTTCATAAGGAGGGGTGATTGTAAGACCCCAAATTTTATGAAATAAAAGTATTTAATTTTTTTATTTTGGTAAATAGTTAAATTGATAAAAGTTTAAAGTTAAGGGTAATATGTGAAATTTTTTTTTTTTGCAAAGTAAGCAAGTTGATATAAAATATTCATTTTGTTTGTGGGGAATATTCGATTAGTGGGGAATATTCTTTTTTGTCGGGGAATATTAAATGCGACGGTACAATCATTGGTGGACCCCTACAATGTAATTATTATCGGATTGAGAAAATGACAAAATACTTTATGAAAATAACGGTGGAAGTTTCACAGATTAGCTGTTGAAACACCGTTGTTAAAAATACGATAATGGCACGTGGTTGCATAGTAGTACACGGTATTGATTATTGATGCTTATGTGAGAAGTCAATCAGTATTGTTCAATCGGGTATTTGGGAAACTTTTCATGTCAGAGTACTATTCACGAGTTACTATTCGTGAGTTACTATTCACGAGTTACTATTCATGAGTTACTATTCATGGAGTACTATTCACCCGTAAAATATATTTCTTTTCGGTCCAAATTATTTTTTGGTACAATATTAGTCCATGAGAAAATGTGCTAATTTTTAGAATCGTTGGTTGAAGATATAATATTAAATCAATATGGACCATTTGGTGGATAGATAGTTATAATAGTAAATCAATATGGATCATTTGGTTTAAAGTTTTAATAGTAAATCGGTATGGACCAGTTACTTTAAGTTTTAATAGTAAACCAATATGGACCCGTCGGTTTAAAAGTAAATCAATCGGACTAGTTCATAAATTAGTTACTATATAGTCCATTCTTCTATAAATAGAAGCTCATTCCTTCATTATTTCTTACGAATTCTTTGAAACTCTAGATAGAGAAATTATAGAGAAACTATAGAAAAGTATTACCTCGCTACTTCCCTACTCTTATATTAGGTTTCTTTTTACGGTAAGGGGTATTATTTCTTTTGTATTCATGAAGAGAACTTACATTATTCCATTATTTATTATTACATTGGAATAACTTTGTATCTGTGAGCTACCCTATACTTGGTGAAATTCTTACATTATTTCATTCTTATTATTACATTGGAATATCACATACATGCGTTTTACGTGGGACTGGTTCCATTCTTTATTATTACATTGGAATATATCACATGCATGCGTTTTCGTTGGACTGGTTCCAGTTCTTTATTATTTATTAATATCACATGCATGCGTTTGGAATAACAGTTCATTATTTATTATTTATTGGAATACATCGCAATAACATCCGGTGATTTCTTTTATTATTCCATTCTTTATTACACTCAATTGGTTAAAACTTTGACTTATATACTCCATGAAATTAGTGGAATATCCTTGATATTTGCGCTTCATCCTTTATCTTTTCATGGAAATATTCTTACGAGATTCTTGAATTTTACTCCACAAAAGTAGTATCATGTTGACAATTTGGACATTATTGAGTTCAGGATAAATTAACTTATAAATCTTTAAAACTTATTCTTGAACTTGTTATATTAAATTATTATGTCATTGTCATGATGAGTTATGTTGGTTACTATGTGAAAACATGAAAGTTCTTAGAAAACACAAAGGGTTGAAAATCAGATTTTGGTAAAAATGGAGTATGAAATTCAATTGACCATATCTCCTATTATATTTCAAATTTTTGAGTGTGGTCAAGTTCTAGAGTTAGATCTATGAGTTTTCTAACTTATCCAAGTGGAATCACTAGAAAAGGTGTTGTAGATTTTTGTGTGGACTGATTTTAGTAAAGGAGTCAAAAATTGAAAAGTGCTAAAAAGCTACTGCCAGAAAATTTAAAAGGGCATTTTCGGCCATTTAAATTGTGAGAAAAATTTCGGCCTTTTGGGACATGAAAATATATGGTATAAAGTACCTCCTGTCCAAAAATGAGCTCATTCCGACATAAAATGAGCAAGTTATGACCATTTAGACATTTAGATTGTTCCGACGGAAAACGCTATAACCGGAGTTCTATAACTCCGATGACCATGAAATTTAAATTGGAAGCTCATGTTAACATGTGTAAGATCCTGCCAAGATTTGGGAATTTCTGGAGTTACCCTTGAGTTAGCTAATTTCTTAAGGAATTAATTTGAAATTGATTTTTGAAAAAAAGTAAAGGAATTTTAAAAATTCCGAGAAAAATATATTTTCAATATGGGACTATATTATGCTTAATCCCGAGAAAAGAATAATTTTTGGGATTTGATTTGGTATTTTTCATGAAAATGATTTGAATTCTGAACATATGAATTAAATATGTTATGTGAAGTTGAAAAATTGGTAAATATAGATTTTATGGCTTGAAAATCCTATATAAGGTATATCTTGATTTTTGATGAGTAATTTGATTATTGGTGATGAAATCTTATGAGTATGACATTTTGAATGATTAAATGCATTATTTGGAAAAGTGTAAACAATTAAATTAAATTGTTTATAAGTTTAAAAGTGATTAAAATATTGTTATAATATTAACAATATTAGATTATGATTTTATTAAGTGATTGATAATGTTTGGATAAATTTAAAGTCTTTAATATTTATCCTTGATTTAGTTGACTAATGCTTATAATATTGTCATCATCCTCATGCTTATATTATGTTGAAAGTCATCTGTGGCACGTAGTGCATAGATGGACTTGGTATGATTATGACGAGGGATTATTCGGTATAATCATGCTTAGTAATGTTACAAATGATGTGGAAAAAGTCCTCATTTGCGTAGTGCATTGATGGGACGATTTTGGTATGATTATGGCTATGGATTCTCTTTGCCGTAGTAGTCAAAGATGAATTGTTTTATGGCATGATCGGGGATAGATTGATGAAAACGCGATTATCTTTGGCCGTAGTGCATGGATAATTTGTTGTCATGATACTAAAGAATATCCTTGGACTGTAGTGCAGGGATGATTCGATGATGTGGATTAATTATTGAGATGAGTCTCATTGATGAAATATTAATTCATGGATGTGATAATAATGAATATCTTTGGCCGTAGTGCATGGATAATTCATGGATGTGATACTAACGAATATCCTTGGCCGTAGTGCATGGATAATTCGATGATGTGGATTATTTATTAAGTTGAGTCTCAGCGATAAAATATTGGTTATACACTTTTAATTTGTAGAAGATAGTAGATATCATGCTCTACTTGACTCTTCTAAAATACAGTTGTATGTCTTTGGCATGTAGTGCAAAGATGAATTGTTAATGAATATCTTTGGCCGTAGTGCAAAGATGAATTTATTAGTATGATTATGAGCAGGAATTCTGATTTGGTATAACCATGATTTTTGATGTTTCGGTGAAGATAGGTGATGAAAATTATCTTACGTCACAGTTGCGAAGAGAATTTAGAACCACAATTATGATTATGAGTTATTCATATGATTGTGGAAAGGGCTATTGATTTATTTTATGAGGGATAAAACATTATTGGTGGACTTTTAACATAGAAGATAATAGACCTTATGGTCTATTTGACTCTTCTAATGGATTGCTCGTTCATTGCAACTATGGTTGAAAAGTTTTATCATCTACCATATATGTTCTAAATCTACGATTTATTATTGATGAAAGCTATTGATAATTTAATTATCTTTAGTCATGATATTCTTTTTTGGGCTAGTTGTGCTCACCCTTTTACGCTTCACAATTCCTTTAAGGTAATAAAAGTGTTGTCAGTAAGAGTGTTCTTGGGTCGGCGGGGATAACGAGGGAATAGAGCGGTGGTCTCTAGTTGTGGAGGTTCTCTAAAGCAGTATAGAAAAGTGTGTTGTATTCTATACATCATTTAATAGTTATATTTGGTGAATCAAATAGGGTGAGGCGAACCCAACTTTGGAAGGGTGTTTTGCCACTATCATACAAGATGTCTAATGACATACAACCTCGTGTTATCATAAGACAAGGTTGTGCGCATCCACTTGCTGAGTATATCTACGGGCACTACCTATATGATCTTGGAGTTTATTTATAATATAATATTAACTTGGAGCAGTGGAGATAGTTATATGTCAAGAGAAGACTCACCATTGGAAAAAAGATGATAGTAATCTTCTCATTTTTTTTTGGGGTCTATTGGGTCAACCAAGGATAATTCTGTGGACATATGATATCTATTATAACCTAGACGCATGGCCTCCCATGTACGAAGGTTTCCTTGAGCACTTCCCAAAGATTTTAATTTCTAAAACAGTTTTTGACTATTCTTTTATGTAAAGTACCATTGTAAGGTTGTGGTCGAGGCACCATAAGAGCTACATACATTTGTATTAAAACTCACAGTTAATTGTGGTCGTATTCTATCTGACAGTTCAATGATTGTATAAATGAAGTTGTATTTGAATTTTGTACCATGTATCTGGCGACTCACCAAAAATGGGTGATGTATACCTAATGGGGCCACAAGAAAGACAACTTCAATCTCAAACGACCTAAGATTAAATTACTAAAGTCGAAACAAACCAAAATTAGAGTATGCTCAAAGGTGGAGGCATCAAGTTCTTCCTCTATGAATGAGTTAGAGACTTTGATGACCTTCATGAATAAGGAGAGAGGCAAACCATTCTCTGAAATGATTTATGGGAATACGGGAAGTGTGATTGAAGTCATGAAAATTCAAGACCTAGTTGGCTCGAGGACATGATTATGGAAACAACTCAGAAGGATCCATAAAAAGAAATGAGGATGTTTTCGATACTACAAGGTCGAAGGCACATAATAGTCATCCAAAGGAGAAATTACATTTAATCTTCAAACCTTCCATAGCCTAAGGGTAGAGAATCAAACGCAATCGAGTGTTCACGCCTTAGGGGACCCACTCGAGAACATTTCAATCCGACCATGTAACAAGATAACCTCTTCCTCCACCACAAAACTTGAATGGGGAGGTTAATATGAATTAATTGGACATGATAGTGGATGGGTTTGAAACATAAGATCAAGATTTAATGGACACGGTGAGATCTTCCATACCCCATGTACAAGGATGATCTTCCTCAACACAAAGAAAAGTGAGGTTACTATGATTAAAGTTTTGAGTTTATAATCATAATGGTGGATCTTCCCATACCAACAAGGATGAAATGACTATGCAAAGTTTTAGAACAACGCAAAAATAAATGCTTTGCGTGAACAACTTAGCCAATTGGCAGAACTGGTGGTCCATCAGCACCAGGTCACACACCAATTATTTAGTCAGGATCATGCTAGTCTGCTTCCTCTTGTTACCAACACTCCACTGCGTACTCTAAAAAAGGAAACACTGGAGAATAAAATTGCCAAAAGAGCAAATGCCAAAGCCCATCGGGATTTTGCCAACAAAAGGGAATTTATATACCTAGGCCAACCGATGGAAGAAATACTGTAGATGTTGATACATGAAGGAAGAATCACAGCTCTACTACCTCCAATTAGCCCACGTTCAAGATAATTTGATTTCAATGGAGTGTGTCAGTATCACTCCCAATCTCATGGTCACAGCACAGAAGAATGCTGGGCACTTTGCCACCTTATTCATAATTTATTTGGCAGCGGTGTCCAACAGATGGCAGACGATGATGATGTGATACTAGAGAGTTAGGACGCGTTTCCTACAAAGTGGAAGGAAGTCATATCAGTCATATCTTTTGAGGTAGATACAACTACACCCTCACATACAATCATACCCGTTTAGCTCAAAGGTATTGACAATCCTTTGAAAGTGGCTGCGCTAGAGCCAATTATCTTTCCATGCAGACCACAATATCTTGTTGTCAGCCTACGGAAAGTTCCATGGAATTATGGAGGCGCTAAAGGATCCACATCTCACATAACTGCTATAGTGTCGAAGGACAATTCACTATATCTTTCCCAATGGGTGATGAAGCCTACCATCAAGTTAAACAGGAAGATTCCCATGGAAAATGTGGAAGAATTTCTCCGTACTATGGGCCATCATGAAGCCAAGGTGGTTTAAAGCTTAAGGGAAGCTCCATATCAATCTTCTATACTTGACTTGGTTTTCTCCTCTGAAGATCACAGGAAGGTATTACTCAGGGTTTTGGAAGAAACCCAACTGCCTAAGTCAATAGATGTCGAGAAATTCAAGCATATGGTGGATCACATTTTTAACAACAATGTGATATCTTTTACTGATGATAATATACCTCCCGAAGGGACTGGTCATTGCAAGCCATTGCACATTGCGGTTTTGTCCTCCGGATATATGGTGGGAGGAGTCTTGATAGATGGAGGTTTGTCTCTGAATATCTGTCCTTACGTTACTCTGGTGAAGATGAACATCAATCTCAATCGGATCCGAAGCAACCATACGGTTATTAAAGCTTTCGACGGATCTCGATGAAACTCTGTCGGGGAGATTGAATTGCCAGTGGAGATTGGTCCACATACATTCTGCATATCTTTCCACGTGCTCAAAATAGATACATGATACAACCTGATCTTGGGAAGACCATTGATCATATGGTCGAGGCCGTCCCCTCCACTCTTCATTAGCTACTTAAATACATTATCAACAATAGCCTAGTCACTGTCAAAGCTGAGCCGGAATGTCCTGAACAAGGTGACATACCACTCATTAGCTTCAATTCAGAAGTTGAGCTGGTCAGTTTTCATGCCCTGGAGGTGAGCAACACTCACTACCATCCCGTTGGGGCGCTACTTCTTATACCCCAGATTTTTGCCGAAGTAATGTTGGCCACTCAAGAAATGATGTCATTAAGTTATCAACCTGGACAAGGGTTGGACAAAGACAATCAGGGAATCAAGCGCCCCATTCAAGTTCCCAGTCAAATATGGACAACCAGACTAGGCTATACTGCCAGTTCCAGTCACAGGAATCCTTATAAGCCACACGACGATTATCTCCACCTACAACTCCTGAGCCTGCACGGTCTCCGGTAAAGGTGCCTACCCATATAATGGCTATGTTATTTCATAAACCGATACCGATAAATTGGGGAAAGAAGTCTTGGTTCCAAATCCCGAAGTGGAAGAAGTGGAACGAAGACTTAAACAAGACATCGTCAGAATGATGTCAAACGTACGCATCATTGTCCATGATGAACATATAAATAGATACACCCCAGAGGATGCTTTCCCAGATGTAATGGTCATCATTCGGGAGAAGGATGATGATAACAGCCCCTCCATCACTGTAGTCCATCAAGACTTCACCCTTGACAATTGGAGAAACACTTATTTCATTGGTCGACAAGGGTAAAACGAGCATAAACTCCTTCTGCCCTATAGATAATCATAACTGCTTATTTTTTTGTACAATATTAGCAGTTGTTTTGTTAGTACATGCTAACACTTTGTATGATTGAACAGTTTCATATATATTAAGTGAGAGCATATTTTGTTTCAGGACTCTGAATTTAGATGTGCCTATACTTGCTGATAAGGTGCCTTTTCTCCACAAGGATTGTAACTTTGATGAAAAGTTGGACCTAGACTTGATGGATATACAAGAGGACATTGAGATACCTCAGGAGATCAAAGAATGGGTGGAAGACAAACCTAAACCCAACCTTGATCAAACCATTTCCTTCAATCTCGGAACCTTAGAAAACCCTAAGCTAATCCAGATTGGTTCAGACCTCACTCCAAACTAAAGGAATGACATGGTTATACTATTAACCCAATTCTAGGATGTGTTTACATGGTCTCATGAAGACATGGTGGGTTTTTCCACTGACATTGTCATTCATCACCTCCCCATCAAAGAGGGATTCAAGCCAGTCAGGCAGAAGCTCAGGTGATTAAAACCTGAGTGGAGTTTAAAGGTCAAAGAAGAAATTGTGAAACAATTTTAAGTAGGCATCATCATGGTGTCCATATACCCTAAGTGGCTATCCAACATAGTCCCCTTGCCTAAACCAGGAGGAAAGGGTACCATCAAATCATGGTTGCTGAAGAGGATCGTGAGAAAACCGCCTTCATCACGCCTTGGGGAACCTTTTGCTATAGACGGTTGTCGTTCGGCCTCATCAATGCCATAGCTACCTACCAGCGAACCATGATGGCTCTTTTCCATGATTTAATGCATAAGGAGATAGAGATCTGTGTGGATGACATCATTTTCAAGTCCCGAAAGGAGGAATACCACCTAGACCATCTCAAAAAGCTATTCAACAGGTTGCGTAAGTACAACTTAAAGTTGAATCCAACCAAGTTTGCCTTTGGCGTTAAATTAGGCAAGTTGCTAGGATTCCTAGTCAGCCATAAGGAGATTGGGCTGGATCCCACCAAAATCCAGGCCATTACAGAAAAGGAAATACGGGGATTTTTGGGAAGAATTAACTTCATTAGCAGGTTCATTTCTTAACTCACAGCAACCTGTGAGCCTATCTTCAAATTGTTAAGGATGAACTCCTCCATGAAATGGAATGATGAGTGCCAAAAGGCCTTCCTTATAATCAAAGAGGAGCTAGTCAAAGCTCCTATTTTGGTACCACCTAGGGATGATGTTCCCCTGTTCATGTACCTGTCCATAAGTGACAATGCCATGGGCTGCATGCTGGGATAAAAATACGATAAAGGCCAAGAGCGAGATATGTACTACCTCAGCAAAAGATTCAACAACAATGAACATAAGTACACTCTGATTGAGAAGACTTGTTGTGCTTTAGCATGGGCTTCCATGAGGTTACAACATTACCTTCATGGTCACACAACCCATCTCATTTCCCGCGTGGATCCTCTCAAGTATGTGTTCAGTAAACCCATGCTGAACTGCCGACTATCCAGATGGCAGTTGATCCTACAATAATTTGACATCATTTTACGTGACGCATAAGTACATTAAAGGTCAAGGAATTGCGGATCAACTGGGTGCCGCTCCTTCAAGGGACTTCAAACCCTTGGAAATATACTTCCCTGATGAAGGGGGAATGGAAATTCAGCAACACCATCAGTATGATACACACGAAACATGGAAGATGTATTTTGATGGAGCTATAAACATGGAAGGTTCTGGGGCTGAAGAAGTTCTAGTATCCGTTACGGGGGAGCAGCATCCCGTCGCCATCAAATTGCATTTTTCCAACACCAACAACACAGCTGATTATGAAGGCTGTATCATGGGGCTAAAACTTGCCCAATCAATGGGCATCAGACGGTTAACTGTCTTTGGAGATTTTGAGTTGGTAATCAGACATACCATAGGAATCTATCACACCAAAGGACTACACTTACTGCCTTACCATCGGCAGGTTCTACAGATGGCTTCGGAGTTTGAAGAAATATCCTTCCTCCACATTCCTCAAAATAAGAATGATTTTGAGGATGCGCTAGCAACTTTGGCCTCCTTTGTAAGACCCCAACTTTTATGAATAAAGATTATTTTTCTATAAATATCATTTTTGAATATTATGGAATGAATTTGATATAATGTTATAGTTGTGGGTAATATTTATAAATTTTGGCAAAGTACGCAAGTTATTATATAATATTCGATTGGTCCGGGAATATTCGTTTTAACAGGGAATATTCGTACAACAGCACAATCATTGTTGGACCCCATTATGGAATTATTGTCGGATTGAGAAAATGACAAAAATATTTTATGAAAATAAGGGCGTAAGTTTTACTAGTTAATTGTTGAAACACGGTGTTAAAAAGTACGATGTCTGGCGTGGTCAGTATGTATAGTAATACCGGTATTGATTATTGATGCTTACGTGAGATGTCACTCGCTTTTGTTCAATTATTGCTTTGATAATTGTTTGCGATAGTATCTCACGTCATTTGATTCAATTATTGTCAATATTTTATATATTATTAAATCAATAATTAAGACGACAAAGTTATTAATATTATTATTTGCTATATTAACGATGTCTAGAAGTTCTGTGAAGGAGAGGTTTGGTCACCTAATTACGTGCCAATAGGGAGAAATCCTTATTAAAAAGCCCCCTCTTTCCTGGGAACGACCTGGTCGATTAATATTTTGAATTATAATAATAGTGATAAATGTTATTTTATTATTATTATAAATGTAATAAAATAGAAAACTTTTTATAAAGTTTTGTTTTATTTGATTATAAATAGAATATATTATATTTTATTATGCATAGTGTTTGCATAATAAAAACTTTTTATATAAAAAAGAATACTTTTTTATAAATTTTTGTTTTATTTGATTATAAATAGAATATATTATATTTTATTGCATAGTGCAGCATAGTATCCTTTCCATTCTCCTATAAATAGGATGCTTAGTTAGAATTGAAAATCACACCAGAAATTCAGAGAATTCTTCTTCTTTAATCTTGAGCGTATTTATTTAGAGTTTAAGGAAGCTTTGAACGTAGAAAATAGGTGCAAGTTTTCTTCAAGTATATCCTCGCCCTATCCGTCGGAATACTCTACTCTTTAAGGTAAGGGGTATTATTCTTTTGTATTCATGAACAGAGTTATTTTCTTTCAATACTCGTAAGGGTTGTTATTCCATTCTTTATTATTCTGTTGGAATATCCCGTCTGTGCGGATTACGCATGACCTGGTTCCATTCTTTATTATTACATTTTGGAACATCACATGCATGCGGATTACGCATGACCTTGTTCCATTCTTTATTATTCGTTGGAACATCAAGTCTTGTGCGGATTACGCATGACCTGGTTCCATTCTTTATTATTCTGTTGGAATATCTTGTCTGTGCGGATTATGCATGACCTGGTTCCATTCTTTATTACTCTGTTGGAATAACCTGTTTATATGGATTACCGCATGCATGGTGAATGATCCTTTGTATTCATTCCTTATTATTCTGTTGGAATAATCTGTCTACGTGGATTACCTCATGGCTGCAAAAAATCCATTTGCGGTTTCATATATTCTATTATACTGAGTTGGTTAAAGTTTTGGCTTATATACTCCATGAAATTAGTGGAATATCCTTGATATTTGTGCTTCATCCAGTATCTTTTCATGGAAATATTCTTCTGAGAATTCTTGAATTTTACTCCACAAAACAGTATCATGTTGACAATTTGGACGTTATTGGTTCCAGGATAAATTAACTTAAATCTTTAAAATTTATTCTTGAACTTGTTTTATTGAATTGTCATCATCCTCATGTTTATAATATGTTGAAAGTCATCTGTGGCCTGTAGTGCATAGATGGACTTGGTATGATTATGGCAAGGGATTATTCGGTATAATCATGACCGTAATGTTACAAATGATGTGGTAAAAATCCTCATTGGCAGTAGTAGTGCATCGATGGACGAGTTGTTGGCATGATCATGACCATTGATGAATACATGAATATCCTTGGCCCGTAGTGCGTGGATAATTTGTGGTCATGATACTAATGAATATCCTTGGATGTAGTGCAGGGATGATGTGAATTATTTATTAAGCTGAGTCTCAGCGATAAAAGTGATGAAAAACCTTTTAAATCATAGAAGATAGTAGATTTTATTCTCTACTTGAATCTTCTAAAGGATTGCTTGTTTCACTGCAGTTAAACTTGATGTTTGTTATATTTTATCAGTTTAACACTGTTGAAGGCTATTGATAATTTATTCTGCATTATCTTAGTCATAATATTTTTTACTGGGCTAGTTGAGCTAACCCTTTTGCTTTCATTGTTCTCTTGTGAAATGAGAACGCGTGGCGAGGGACTAGTCGGGAAGCGGAGTGTGACGGTCAGGATGATAGCATTAGTAGTCCTCACTATTAGTGTGATAATAAATGTATTGAGGACTTATTTTGAGTTTGAATATTGTCTACAAGACAATATTTGTATTAAAACTCACAGCTCATGTTGTATATTTAAGGTTGTATTTGTATTACAGATCATGTATTTGGCGACTCGGAATAGGTGATGTATATACTATTTTGGGGGCGCCACGATTAATATCAAAGCTTAGGATATGATCCTGGCTAAGATGTGAGACTAAAACTAGGAGGAGAGATGGAGAATTCCTTCGCTAGTATGACCTACCTAAGTTTATTTGGTATTTAATTGGTCGGTCAGAGTATAGGGATAATTTTTGATATGATAACTAACCCTTGTTTTGTGGCAGTATCTGAAAATGACATCCGAGAATGTTGAGAATAGCAATGGAGCACAGGAGACCATTGAGTCTCCACATATCAATAATCAAGATAATGTGCATCAGGAAGGTGACAATCCTCATGCAAACAACAACACTGACCAAATGATGAACGATGGAATGTTCAGAGGCTTTATGCAATTCATGCAACACCAGGCGAGAGCGGCTCCTATCCAAAATGTAGGTTGAAACACTAGAAACTCTCGGACGATCACCGCTAAACAGTGCAAGGAGTTGGGACCACCAGAGTTTATTGGAGAGCCAAAACCACTTAAGGCGGAAGCGTAGATAAAGCAGATCACCAAGATATTTGATGTCTTGGGATGCTCCGAGGAGCAAAAGGTTCCCTTTGCCACCTTTATGTTGCGAGAGAGGCAGATTACTGGTGGGAATCGGTAAAGCGTACTCAACCTAGCGCACTGAAGATGTCTTGGGAGAAGTTCCAAGAACTATTCAACGATAAGTACTTTCCCGAAAGTATTCATCACATGAAAGAGGTAGAGTTCATCAAGTTGGAGCAGAACAATATGACCGTATCGCAGTACGAAGCTAAGTTTGCCGAGTTGTCCCAGTTTGCGTCTCACTTGGTTGATAATGTGGACAAAATGACGCGGATGTTTCTAAGAGGTTTAAAACCCGAGATACGTCAATATCTAATTTCTCATAAACTGTGTTTGTATTCAGATGTTGTAAATATGGCTCACTTATTGGAGCGATAGCGAGTCAACCCAACCAAGAGAAAGCGGTAGAAAAAAGATAATACTAGTGGTAGCAGTCATCGAAGCGGTGACAACAAACGTGGAGGGAATCAACATGCCAAAAATTGTAACCACTTCGGTGGTAATCATGGCCAAGACAATAGGAATGGACATTTCAAGAAGAGGAGATTCAACAATGATGGAAAGACGTCAGCACCAACACCCGTTGTCAAGGAATGAGAACGACCACCTATCATATGCTTCAAATGCGGAGGGGATGGACATATCAGTCCAAACTGCGCGATGCCATCCAAAGTGTGTTATAATTGTGGAAGAGAAGGTCACCTAGTTCGATTGTGTCGTGCACCGAAGACAAGTCCAGTTGGAACGGTGACACAAAATACCGTCCCAGATAAGTCAAAACCAGTAGTTCAAGGGAGAGTGTTTGTTGTGACCTCCCAGAAAACAAGGAACCCGAACGAGGTCATCACGGGTAAGCTTATCATAAACTCTAGCGAAGTCTATACCTTATTTGATACCAGTTCTACCCATTCTTTTATTTCTCCTACTTGCGCTTAACGATTAAATTTAACTCCAGAGAAATTAGACTTTGACTTATCTGTGGAAACTCCGTTGGGAGAAACCTTCATTACATCCACTGTTTATAAGTCTTATTTGGTTCAAATTGGTACCCTCACATTACTTGTCGATCTTATTTCATTAAAAATACTTGCATTTGATGTGATTGTAGGGATTGATTAGTTAACTACTCATCATGCAAACAAATGATTGTTTTCGTAAGGTTGTTAGCTTTCATATTCCTAACCAACATATTATGTGAATTCAAGTAACTAAACCATTAAAATCAATCACTGTCATCTCAAGCCATAAAGCTATTCGTTTATTGAAAAACGGATGTCAAGCTTTCTTAGCTCATGTCACAGATTTAAACAAAAATACGTCGATTTGAATGATATTTCTATTGTTAATAAATTTCTGACGTATTTCCGAAGAACTTCTTGGCCTACCCCGGAGCATGAAATTGAATTTTTATCGACACGGAACCCAGACAAAACCCATTTCAAAGCCCCATATCGAATGGCTCTATTGAACTTCAGGAGTTAAAAACCCAATTCGAGAAATTGTTAGACATTGGTTTCATTCGTCCTAGTACGTCTCCTTGGGGTGCTCCTGTTCTATTCGTGAAGAAGAAAGATGGGATTATGCGACTTTGTATTGACTACCGGGAATTAAATCATGTCACCATCAAGAATAGGTATCCGTTACCTCGCATTGATGACCTATTTGACCAGTTGCAAGGAGCATAATTCTTTTCAAAGATTGATCTTCGTTCTGGATATCATCAGCTGAAGGTTAAAACTGAGGATATTCCAAATACTGGCTTCAGAACTCGGTACGAGCATTATGAATTCTTAGTCATGTCTTTTGGATTGACTAATGCTCCTGCTGCCTTCATGGATATGATGAACCGAGTATTCAAGGAATATTTGGATCACTTTATGGTAATATTTATTGATGACATCCTCATATATTCCAAATGCCGTGAAGATCATGAGGTACACTTGAGGCTGATACTCCAAAAGCTTCCTGAAAATAAGCTGTATGCCAAGTTGAAGAAATGCGAGTTCTGGCTTGAGGAAGTAGCATTCCTTGGGCACATAGTATCAAGTCATGGAATATCTATTGACCCGACAAATATTGAAGCTATTCAAAGCTGGGAGCAACCTAAATCAGTGACCGAAGTACGTAGCTTTCTTGGCTTAGCTGATTATTATCAGAGATTTGTGGAAGGATTTTCTCGAATCGCTACTCCATTAACTCAGCTGACTAGAATAGATACAAAATTCGACTGGAGCGAGGAATGTGAGAAGAGTTTTTAAGAACTCAAGAGAAGACTCATCTCAAAGATTTTAATTCGACAATACCATCGGCTCGGAGGATTTGTCATACCATGGTGATGCTTCAAGCAAAGGGTTAGGATGTGTTCTCATGCAACATGGGAAAGTCATAGCCTATGCCTCTCGACAACTCAAAGAATATGAGAGGAATTATCCTACTCATGATCTAGAGTTGGCAGCTATCGTTTTTGCATTTAAAATCTGGAGGCATTACCTGTATGGCGAGAAAGTGGAGATCTTTACAGATCATTAAAGCCTCAAATATTTCTTCACTCAAAAGGAACTCAACATGCAACAACAACGTTGGCTTGAACTGCTGAAAGATTATGATCATACTATTCAATACCATCCTGGTAAAACGAACGTAGTAGCTGACGCATTGAGTAGAAGATCATATTCGGGTACGAGTGCGATATTGTCAATGCAAAAGCACATTTTATATGACTTACAAAGGATGGAGATAGAGTTAAAGACTCCAGGAACCCATGTGATGATAGAAAATATACTAGTAGAATCGTTTTAAATAGATAAAGTTAAAGTTGGTCAAGCTACAGACCTGGAGCTGATGCATATGAAGAAGAAAGTGCAAGAAGGTGCTATGCCGAAAGCAAGAATCGATAAAAAAGGAATACTTCGAGTCAACTCCAGACTTTAGGTTCCTAACGACCCTGATTTAAAGTATAAAATCATAATGGAGGCGCACAACACACTGTTTGCAATCCATCCTGGGAGTACCAAAATGTATCGTGATCTTCGTCATTCATTTTGGTGGAGCAATATGAAGATAGAGATATCGCTGTTTATCTCAAGGTGTCTAACTTGTCAATGAGTTAAGGCGGAGCATCAAGTACCAAAAGGTCCATTTCAACCACTTGAAATTCCAGGATGGAAGTGGGAGCACATTACCATGGATTTCGTTACTGGTCTTCCCAAGGTTTATCAAGGCATAGATGCAATTTGGGTCATTGTTGATAGATTGACTAAGTCTGCTCATTTCTTACCAATACGAGAAACTTATACACTTAAACGTCTTACTCATATGTACATAAACGAGATTGTAAGACTGCATGGTATTCCAGTATCCATAGTTTCTGATCGAGACCCAAGATTTACTTCACGATTTTGGATTAGTTTACAAAAAGCTATGGGCACGGATTTACGATTTAGTTTGGAATATCATCCTCAGACGGACGAACAATCAGAGAGGACTATTCAAACTCTGGAAGATTTATTAAGATTCTGTGTCCTTGACTTCAAGGGAGGTTGGGATAAGTTCTTACCATTAGTGGAGTTTTCCTACAACAACAGTTATCAAGCAAGTATTGGCATGGCTCCATTTGAGGCGTTATATGGAAGAAAGTGTCATTCTCCAGTATGCTTGGGATGAGGTGGGTGAAACAACATTGTTGGGACCAGAGTTGGTACGTATGACTACGAAAAGATTCAAACGATCCGACAACGTATAAAAACCTCACAAGATTGACAAAACAGTTATGCTGATCTTCATCGAAAGGACGTGGAATTCGATATTGGAGACCATGTGTTGTTACGTGTTACTCCATGGAAAGGAGTTACGAGATTTGGAAAGAGAGGAAAGCTCAATCCTCGATTCATTGGCCCATTTTTAATCCTCGATCGTGTAGGAACTGTGGCCTATAGACTTGTTTTACCGCCAAGTATGTCTCGTGTTCATAACGTTTTTCACATATCCATGTTATGTAAATATGTGGAAGACCCGAACCACATTATTGAGCTAGAACCGGACGAAATAGCAGAAGATTTAACGTATAAAGAGGTTCTTGTAAGAATCTTGGATAAGAAGGAACATGTTCTACGCTCCAAGGATATACCTCAAGTCAAAGTTTTGTGGAGGAACCGCGATGTTGAGGAAATGACCTGGGAGTTAGAATCTGAAATGAAATCAAGGTATCCTTACCTCTTCGACATACCAGGTACGTACCCTAATTTCGAGGGTGAAATTTCATAAGAATGGGAGGTTTTAAGACCCCAACTTTTATGAATAAAGATGATTTTTCTATAAATATCATGTTTGAATATTATGGAATGAATTTGATATAATGTTATAGTTGTGGGTAATATTTATAAATTTTGGCAAAATACGCAAGTTGTTATATAATATTTGATTGGTCGGGGAATATTCATTTTAACAGGGAATATTCGTACAACGGCACAATCATTGGTGGATCCCGCAACGGAATTATTGTCGGATTGAGAAAATGACAAAAATATTTTATAAAAATAACGACGGAAGTTTTACTGTTATTTAATTGTTGAAACACCGGTGTTAAAAAATCTGATACTACTGGCGTGGTTGCATAATAGCACACGATATTGATTATTGATGCTTACGTGAGAAGTCACTCAATTTTGTTCAATTATTGCTACAATAATTGATGCATAGTATCTCACGTCATTTGATTCAATTATTGTCAATATTTTATATTTTATTAAATCAATAATTGAGACGACAAAGGTATTAATATTATTATTTGCAATATTAACGATGTCTAGATGTTCTGTGAAGGAGAGGTTTGGTCACCTAATTGGGCGCCAATAGGGAGAAATCCTTATTGGAAAGCCCCCTCTTTCCTGGGAACGACCTGGTCGATTAATATTGTGAATTATAATAATAGTGATAAATGTTATTTTATTATTATTATAAATGTAATAAAATAGAAAACTTTTTATAAAGTTTTGTTTTATTTGATTATAAATAGAATGTATTATATTTTATTATGCATAATGTTTTCATAATGCCTGCATAGTGTTTGCATAGTAAAAACTTTTTATATAAAATAGAATACTTTTTATAAAGTTTTGTTTTATTTGATTATAAATAGAATGCATTGTATTTTATTGCATAGTGCATCATAGTATCCTTTCCATTCTCCTATAAATAGGATGTTTAGTTAGAATTGAAAATCACACCAAAAATTCAGAGAATTCTT
The DNA here is from genome assembly GCA_020205605.1 of Panax ginseng. NCBI lineage: Eukaryota > Viridiplantae > Streptophyta > Magnoliopsida > Apiales > Araliaceae > Panax > Panax ginseng. Next base: position 46,586,310 of record CM035136.1, read on the forward strand.
CTTCTATAATCTTGAGCGTATTTCTTTAGAGTTTAAGGAAGCTTTGAGTGTAAGTTTTCTTCAAGTATATCCCCGCCCTACCCGTTGGAATACTCTTCTTTTTAAGGTAAGGGGTATTATTCTTTCGTATTCATGAAGATAGTTATTTTCTTTCAATACTCGTAAGGGTTGTTATTCCATTGTTTATTATTACATTTGGAATATCACATGCATCTTGATTACGCATGACCTAGTTCCATTCTTTATTATTACATTTGGAACATCACATGCATGCGGATTACGGAAGACCTGGTTCCATTCTTTATTATTCTATTGGAACATCTTGTCTGTGCGGATTACGCATGACCTGGTTCCATTCTTTATTATTTTGTTGGAATATCATGTTTGTACGGATTACGCATGACCTGGTTCCATTCTTTATTACTCTGTTGGAATAACCTGTTTATGTGGATTACCGCATGCATGGTGAATGATCCTTTGTATTCATTCCTTATTATTCTTTTGGAATAATCTGTCTACGTGGATTACCGCATGGCGGCAAAAAATCCATTTGCGGTTTCTTATATTCTATTATACTGAGTTGGTAAAAGTTTTGGCTTCTATACTCCATGAAATTAGTGGAATATCCTTGATATTTGCACTTCATCCAGTATCTTTTCATGGAAATATTCTTCTGAGCATTCTTGAATTTTACTCCACAAAACAATATCATGTTGACAATTTGGACATTATTGGTTCCTGGATAAATTAACTTATAAATCTTTAAAATTTATTCTTGAACTTTTTTTATTGAATTGTCATCATCCTCATGCTTATAATATGTTGAAAGTCATCTGTGGCCTGTAGTGCATAGATGGATTTGGTATGATTATGACCAGGGATTATTCGGTATAATCATGACCGTAATGTTACAAATGATGTGGTAAATATCCTCATTGGCCGTAGTGCATTGATGGACAGTTGTTGGCATGATCATGACCATTAATGAATACACAAATATCCTTGACCCGTAGTGCATGGATAATTTGTGGTCGTGATACTAATGAATATCCTTGGCCGTAGTGCAGGGATGCTGTGGATTATTTATTAAGCTGAGTCTCAGCGATAAAAGTGATGAAAAACCTTTTAAATCATAGAAGATAGTAGATTTTATTCTCTACTTGACTCTTCTAATGGATTGCTTGTTCCATTGCAGTTAAACCTTATGTTTGTTATATTTTATCAGTTTAACACTGTTGAAGGCTAATGATAATTTATTCTGCATTATCTTAGTCATAATATTTCTTACTGGGCTAGTTGAGCTCACCCTTTGTCTTTCATTGTTCTCTTGAGAAATGAGAGCGTAGCGAGGGACTAGTCGGGGAGCGAGTGGCGGTCCGGATGATAGCATTAATAGTCCTCACTATTCTATGAAATGGTGTGATAATAAATGTATTGAGGACTTATTTTGAGTTTGAATACTGTCTAGAAGACAATATTTGTATTAAAACTCACAGCTTATGTTGTATATTTAAGGTTGTATTTGTATTCTGTACCATGTATTTGGCAACTCGGAATAGGTGATGGATACCTATTTTGGGAGCGTCACATCCTTGATCAATATACATGACAAGAAAGACATGCCAAGTCTCACATTTGCCCAACAAAAGGCTCCAGCCTATGGAAATTACATTGGAGAAGTATTAGACGAGCTACCTCCCATCCAACACCCTTGGTATCAGCATATCAAGGAGTACTTACAAGATGGATCTACACCCACTGACGCGAGCCCGACTGAAAGAAGGCGGATCCATCGACTGGCCATGAAATTCTACCTGAGCGGAGATGCACTCTACAAAAGAGATGCAAGATTAGGTCTCCTCAAATTTCTGGACAAGGACAAAGCTCAGAGGCTCATGGATGAGATCCATGGTGGAGTATGTGCCCCACACATAAGTGGCCCTCTAATTGTTAAGAAGATCATCAGAACAGGGCATTATTGGCTCTCTCTCAAAACTGACTGTGATGATCACGTCAAGAGATGTTATAAATGCCAAATTAATGGGAATGCTATCCACGCCCCTCCATGAGAGCTCCACAATATGAGTTCGCCTTGACGCTTCTCAATGTGGGGAATGGACGTGATCGGGCCCATTGAGCCCAAAGCCAGTAATGGGCATCAGTTTATCTTCTTTATGATCGACTACTTCACCAAGTGGGTAGAAGCAGCCTCCTTCCCCAAGGTTACCAAAGAAGTCATCATTGTTTTCATCAGAAACAATGTCATTTGTCGATATGGACAACCAGAGGTAATTGTGTTAGACAATGCTAAGAACATCAACAATAAAATGATGGAGGAGTTATGCAGTAAATTCCACATCAAACATCTCAACTCCGTCATCTACCGTCCAAAGATGAATGGTGATGTTGAAGCGACTAACAAAAATATCAAGAAGATCATGCAAAAGATATTCGCCAACCACAAAGGATGGCCTGACTTATTGCCTCTTAATCTGTTAGCCTACAAAACATCAATACACACTTCCACTGGGGCAACCCCCTACGCATTAACCTATGGGATGGAAGCAGTGCTCCCCATAGAAGTGGAAGTGGAATCCCTCAGAGTGTTGATAGATGCTCAGCTGGATGAAGACCAATGGGTACAAGATAGGTATAACCAATTGTCTCTAGTAGACGAAAGGCGTGCCGCTGCTATCTTCCACGGTCAGTTATATCAACAAAGGATCACCAGGTCCTACTACGGAAAGGTCCAGCTACGGCAGTTTAAACAACACGACTTGGTTTTGAAGAAGATCATTGACAACCAAGATCAGTCTAAGGGAAAATTCGCCCATAACTGGGAAGGCTCGTTTCTTGTCAAGGAGGTATTGACAGGAGGTGCTCTCATATTACAGGAAATGGACGGCGATGAATTTCCACAGCTTATCAACTCGGACACCGTGAAACGATACTATGTCTGAGGTCACCATCAAGAAAAAATCCTGATTTTGGATCATCAGATCCCCATTCATTTCAGGTTTTCTAACCCTTCACTACATACAACTTCTCTTCACACTCATCTGTCCCATTAGGGAAAAACACATTTTCTAACCAGCAGCCTGGTTTCGGATCGCCAGATCCTTTTCTCTCCATTTAGTTTTGAACCCTTACTCAACTCCGGTTATCCCAGCATGGATTGAACCTTTCACACCCACAGTTTTACCTCACTAGGGATAAGACTTTTCAGACCCGCAGTTTATCCTGTACACGGATTAAACTTTCTCACCTGCAGTTTGTCCTGAACATGGGATCAAACTTTTCATTAGCTGCAAATCGTCCTGAACATGGGGCGAACTACACTGACCTGATCTCCTTGATGCATGAGAGTACGTAGGCAACCATATTTTATATGGTCCGATCGCAATAAAATAAAAACAACAAAAAACATTTCTACACTCTTCTCATTACAAAAACATTCCTACACCTTTTTTCCACATACAACGTTGAACCTCTTACACCAGGTTCGAACTACGCAGACCTGATCTCCTCTTCAATAGGAGTACATAGGCAGACATTCATGGTTCGGTCTAACCCTCTACCAAAACACAAACACTTATCAACGGTACTGGGATCATCCTTCAATCCACCACATTTCAATGGTACAAAAATGTATCAAGATTTGTGACATCAATTTTGGTGGCCGAATATGAAAAGAGACGTTGCAGAATGCGTTGCAAAATGTTTGACGTGTCAGAAAGTGAAAGGTGAACATCAACGACCAAGCGGGTTACTTCAACCATTGGAAATACCGGAATGGAAATAGGAGCATATCACAATGGATTTTGTGGTAGGACTTCCAACGACTCAGAAAGGATACGATGCGATATGGGTGACAGTGGACAAATTGACAAAATCTGCACACTTTTTGCCAATAAAGATTAGATTTAATCTTGATCAGCTAGCAAAACTATACGTTAAAGAGATCGTGTCAAGACATGGAGTTCTAGTGTCAATTGCGTCAGATAGAGATCCAAGGTTCACATCAAACTTCTGGAAGAGACTACAAGAATGTATGGGAACACAGTTGGGAATGAGTACATCATATCACCCCAAAAAGCCAAGCAGGCGAGTGAACGAACAATCCAAACGTTGGAAGATATCTTTGAGAGCATGCATCATGGATTTCAAAGGAAAATTTGGGATGAACATTTACCGTTGGTAGAATTTGCCTACAACAACAGTTACCATGCGAGCATCGGTATGCCACCTTACGAGGCATTGTACGGTAGAAAATACAGAACTCCACTGTGCTAGGATGATGTCGATGAACACCAACTATTAGGACCAGAATTGGTACAAAAAACTGCTGAAGTTGTCAAACTCATCAGGACAAGATTGGTAGCAGCCCAAGATCGACAGAAAAAGTATGTCGATCAACACAGGCAGAATCGCAAATTTGAAGTAGTAAATTTCGTTTTCCTAAAAGTTTCTCCTTGGAAGGGGAAGATTAGTTTTGGAAAGAAAGAAAAGCTCAGCCCAATATTTATTGGACCGTTTGAAATACTACGGAGAGTGGGGAAAGTGGCTTACGAGGTAGCTCTACCTCCAGAATTGGAAAACATTCATAATGTTTTTCACATTTCGGTGTTACGACCGTATAAACCCGATTACAAACACGTGATCGAGTACGAACCATTGCAATTCGATAAATATTTGTCTTATCAAGAAATTCCTATCCAGATAGTCGACAGGAAAGAACAAGTGCTCAGAAATAAAGTGATACCTTCTGTAAAGTTGATATGGAGAAACCACAATGTCGAAGAGGCAACGTGGGAACTCGAAACTGAAATGATGAAAAGTTACCCTGAGTTATTTGTTTAATCTATGTCTTCGATTCTATGGACAGAATCTTTGTAAGTAGGGAAGAATGTGACGATTTGATTGTTTGAATTGTGATTCTGAGGACAGAATCCTTTTAAGGAGGGATGATGTAACATTCCAGAATTTTAAATGTAATTTTAAATATTTATTGAGTTATATAAATATTTAATGGATGTGATTATCGGTAAATGAATATTTGTTTTATTGATTTAATATTATTTGGAGAATTATTTGTTAAATAAATAATTGATGAATTAAGGAAATGATTGTTATATTGATATTTCAATTAAAGGATATATTATTTGTATTGTGTTATGTGATTAAAGAATTTACATAATTAATTGTGATTTGAATTAATTAAGATAAATATGAAAGCTTGATTAAATATAGTGTGACAAATAACTATATTATAAGGAGTTATTAAAATAAATTAAGTAATTTATTTTAGTGTTTTACAAACAAGGCTTAATATATTAATTCTTTAATATTTTAAATGATTTGCCAAACAAGCCTTATGGCTTTTGAGTTTTTTAGTTTTTATTAAATAAAATAAATAGAATAAATAATATGAATAATAAAATTAAAATAATAAATATAATATTTATATTATATACGTTAGTAACTGATTTTGCAATTAGTAGTATTAAGTTATCAATTTTATTCTTATGCTTGAATATCAGTTGATTTCCTTGTTATTATGCATTCTATTTCCAAATTTGAGAGTACCAAGTGTTGTGAGAGCTTCAGATAAAAATTGAGAGAGAGTCTTAAGAATTTTTCACAGCAATTTGAGTAATTGGCAACGATTGTGTTGATAATTGAAGGTATGTTATACAAACTTAGATATTATTTATGTTATGAGTATTACGGCAAAACTTTTACATAATCTGTGAAATTCAATTTGTTGAATTGTTGCTTTACAATGAATTACTTGTGGTTATACATGTTCATGATGATAGAGATTATGTTTAAACAACAATTGTATGCTAAATTCGGTTTACAGTAAAAAGAAATTTTGACAGTGTTTGTGTTCTTCATATGGCTTGAGTAAGAGTATCAATTCTAGTGGCCAATTCGTATGCGAAATTATAAATTGAAGATTTTATATGTTAGTTTAGTGAGATATGAGCATTATGTAATTTGAATGAGATGATTTGGCCAACTAGTGAGTTCACCGGGATGATTTCTATAACAATGTCAAGAAATGTTGAGTTTTTGTGAAAAACATGAGTTTTGAGAAATTAAAATAGTTATAGTTAGTGTTAAATTGTGATAGTTGGTTGTAAATGTGAGCAATCATGTTTATGATATTGTTGTATTTATTCTACGTGTTAATATTACTGTTTATTAGGTGAAATTTGTGTTTGTTGGGCTAAAGTTAAACTCTTGTTCATAGAGCTCTGCGTCTGTCTGAACTCTTGTAGCAAATTGCCTTGTAATGGGTGAATGAAAATGCGTAATGTGCCGGTCTAAACCTTTGTATGGTGCAATTGCGCCATACCACTGTTTGATATCTTGACTTACGCTAATTTGCGAAATTGGGAAAATGTCATAACATGATCTGAGATTTTGTTAACATGTTAAATATGTAATGTTAAGGTTAACATAACATAGTGAGTTGTGGTTAGTATGATCAAAGCTGCAAAAATGATTAGTAAATCGAAAATGTGTTATGTGATATCATAGTTTATACAATGAACGATAGTTAAGTGTTATGATAATTAACACTTGGGAATTCTGAAATGTAAAGCATAGCACAAGACTTGTGTTAAAATAACAAGGTTAGCTAGTAATGCGTTTTATATTTAAAAGTGAATATTAGTATGTCTAATGGATGTTATGGTTTTAATGCTGCGTTTAAGTGAACGTGAGTTTAATATTTTAGCTTACGCTCGAGGCAAGTTTTCTAACTCCATACTTTCATTGAGTTAGTTCATTATGTTGATGCAAGTTTTCTAACTCTACACTTTCGTTGAGTTAGTTCATTTATTATTACTTCATGCTTTTGATTGAGCAAGCTTTTTCTATCAAATGTTATTGTTTCCAATATTCATTTGAGCAAACTCTAACTCTAGTATTATTGGAAATTCTCAATTTATTGATTCATTTTAACTTGTTTACAGTTAAGCAAGTTTCTTAAAGTTCAGGAATTCATTTCAAAATATTATAAAACTTGAACGTAGCTTATTTTATTGTTCAAGCAAAAGTTAACCATTTTATTCATTCTATTGAATACTTATGCTCTATAGTTATTTCAAGCATGAGTTAGATGTATAGAATCAGTTCATTATGATTCTCAAATATTCTAAGTTATATTGTTATTAAACAACTGTTGTATTATCAAACATTGTGGATTCAACTAGTTCCCTAGTTGATGATCATTAAACTTCAATTACCCTTGAAAGCTTATCCAAACCAAACTTTCTTTGGTGCAGACTTGTACTCTAAATCTTTGAGATGAACAACCCTATGTTTAGGGGTTTACGCTTAGCGTTGAAATGGTTGTGCACAATACATTGTACGAAGGATTGATCCCCTGAGTACGTGGAGTCCTTATAGTCATATGACTGTTAAAGTTAAAGTTGAAAGATTACTTATAACTGTGGACATGATTCATAGTTATTTGACCCTCAGTAGTTTATTTAAAAATGTTAATAGAACAAATTATTCAGTTCTATTGAGCCTATGAGTTGGAAAAGGATTTAAAGTTAATAGAACAAATTATTCAGTTCTATAGTGTGACAACCCAAGAATTTAGACAATTTTACAAAATCTTAAATGATTGATTTAAGGTCAAATATTAGACCTAGATAGGAAATAAATGTATGCGTTTGATTATGTATGTGTTCAGAATGGGGTTAAGGGTCATGGGTTGACCAGATAAATTATATCTGTAACAAACCCTAAGTTTATATTAAGAACGACAACGTTCAGTTAGAAAACCCTAACGTCTGATAAGAAAACCTAGAAATCGGTTCTGGAAACTCTAGTTTCAATTTCGGGAATCCGAAACTCTAATTCGGATATTAAAACCCTAAATGGGAAGCTAGAAGATAAGTATAGAGTTTCTATGTTATTAATTGTAAGTATAATTAGGGATAACCCTAATTGATTTATTTGGAAAGCCCTAATTTCTAATGTAAGAAACCCTAACATGCAATTAGAGAAAACCTAATTATTAGCTTATAGAGTGCGATGTTAATTAGGAAGCTTTAACCTTAATTAGCAAGCTTGAATGAGATTAGTAAGCTTTACTGTAAATTAGGAAACCCTAATCTAAATTAGGAAACCTAATTTCTAAATTTGAAAGATTATTTTCTATGTAAAATCATAATTAATGGGTTATAAATTCTAGTGACCAATTATGATCCTAATTGCTAAATTAGCAAATTTAATAAGGAAATAATAATCCTAATTGGCAAAGCTTAATTTATGATTAGGAAATTTTAATATAATTATCAAATCCTATTATAATTTAGAAATATTAATTTTATATTTTGAAAACTTAAATTAGAAGTCCTAGAAATTTATTTTTTTAAATCCTAAGGGTTAAAACCTAATAGGTGTGAGAAGTTACCAAAGTACCATGCACTTTATGAGCCAAATGACCAAAATGCCCTTTTAGCATTATTTAATAAGATAACTTGTGTAGGTTGCCATAACATTAGTTGGTGACCAACCTTTACTAGGCATATGGTCTATGTGCTAGCCTTTAATCATCAACCATCAACCATCTAGCATCCTATAAATACATTGGACCTAAGATCAAAGTTCAAAAGTAAGCAAAATTCACTTACTTTACTTTTTCAAGCAAGTCAAACCTTCTCTCTCTCTCCCATCCGAAATTGTAGAGTGAGAGTGACTAATAAGCTAAGCCAAGATCATGTGTTAGCTTGGCAAGATCAAACATCAAAGATCAGATTCAAAAAATGAGCATTTTTGAGGTATAAACCCTAATCCTAGAAATCATATGATTCTATGTTAGATGTTGTTGTTGATTAGTTAATGTGGTGTATTTAGGTGTCATTTAGTGATCTGGGTTGTTAAATCCCAGATCCATAACATCAAAATACTCGAATCTTGAATTTTAGAAATGCGGAAAATGTTGAAATGTTGTACGACGACGCTTATGGGTGGTACGTAGATCTTTGTTTAATCATGATTTTTGTTGTTTGATGTTTTGGATTGGTAGTATGGTAGGAGGTCTTTCATTTGGAAGTGGTATTTTGGCCATTGGATGTCTAGATTACAAGATATACTCGGTGAAAACAGTTGTGACGGCATGCGGTCAAAATAAAAATCTGGGCAACACTGAAACTACATGAACAACGCGTCGACAACTTTTACATAGCCCGGATATGTCGATTTAATGTGTTAGGATGTTGTTGTTGTAGCATACTTGTAGCCTTGTATATGTATTTTAAATTTATATCTTTAGATCCCACTAATAATCAACAGATCGGGCGTGATGATTGGTCAAACAGTAATGACCTTCATATTTCTGATTTACAGGAATTTCCGAAACTCTAAGAACGTTATTTCTATCAGGCTTTGACTAAGTTTTAGCTAGTGTTTGGGATGTTATTGAACTGTGATTTTAATATGTTGTTGTTCCTTGTCACGAATACTACCAGTTTGAATCATAAAAACATCAAAAGCAAAACGAACCTATATTAAAATGACACAGAAAGTACTGGAAGCGAAGCTGCTTTGGGTTTCTTGGGAAACCCGAAGCCGTCGACAAGGTTTTGATCACCGAGATCTTCGCTTTGTTTTGTTGTTGAATAGCCATGATAATTGATGTATAATAATAGTATTACACTAATACTACAACTATAACAATTTATACGCATACGAAAACACGATCATCATGATTATATAAATTGGTCAAACCTACCCCCTTGAGCAACGACCACGGTTTTTGGGTTGGGCTCAAGAACACCTATAGCGACAGGTTTAAGGCCGCTTTAAGACCCCTTTAATGACGCTTATTTTCGGAAAATAGATTATTTTATTAAATAAATAGAAATAAATGGTTTTTAATTATTAAAAATACATAGTAAATTCTGAAAAATTATTTTAAAGTTTGAAAAATAGTTTTTAATTATTTTGAGTATATTTGAATATATTTAATATTTTTGGAATATAAAGGGTATTTATTTATTTAATTATAATATTAAATAAATTATTTAAAAATAGTTTTAATTAATGAAAAATCATGAAAAATTATATTATGGTGTTAGAAAATATTTTAAGTTATTCTTGATGACTTTTGATATTTTGTGATGAATTTTATTAATATTTATTATTAATGATAATTAGTTTATTTAATGAATATATTAGATAAATTATGGAAAAATAGAATTAATGCTTTAAAAATTATATAAAAATGATTTAAGTGTTATAAGAATATTTTGAGTTATAAAATATAACTTTTGATATTTGATATGAAAATATTAATATTTTAATATTAATAGCGATTATCGATAATGGATTTGATTGTTTAAAAATCATAGAAATATGATTTTAAGATATTAAAATACTTTGTGATGTTATAATTATGTTATAATATTATGTTATGATTTTCATTAATATTTAATATTAAATAAATGTTAATGATCAAGGAATAATGTGGTATTTATATTAATATCGATTTATTGATTAATGTTTTTAATTACTTTAAAAATATTTAAAGGAAATCATAATGTATTGAAAATACTTTGAGATATTATAAATATGATATGATATTATGGCATGTAATTCATTAATGTTTAGCAATAAATAAATATTAATGACTAAGGAATTATGTGGTATTTAATTCATTTAAATACGAGTTTAATGATTGGAAAATCATGATAAATGATAATAGTTACTTGAAAATTTTTATGAGCCTATGGAAAATTATTCTAACCGATTAGAAAATTATCTGTGATAATTGTTAAGTGTTTAAGCAAGAGTTTAATTGAACTTAAACTCGAGTATTGTCCGATTAAATCGTCGGGATGATAGAATTGTGTCAGTTCCAACTCGGACTGAAATAGTCTGACTTGATGCTAAGTCTTATGTGTTGTATAGACTGATAGGATTATGTTATAATGTGTTTAGGTTATTTTATACTGTGATGATATTATTCTAATATTTGGAGATCGGTATTATCTGAATTAGGTCTTTGGATAAAGCTAAGTTATATTTCGTATCGGTAATCAACGGAACTGGCAAGTTTGTTATTACTTAACTCTATTAAGAGTAGTTTCATTCAAGATATGCTTATGGTTAATCATTGCTGATTGCCATGGATAATTGTACTCTATACATCTTGCATGTATCGTCGGTATGAAAAAAATTTGATCACCTTCATTACCAGTTGGTCGAGATATATTATTGTTCCTGTTCAATACTTGTTTAGTCAAAATTTTGTTCATGCTAATTCACAAATACATTGTGAAGGATAGCCAGTTTATTATTCAAACTCTTTCAATCATGATATATCTTTACATTGTTTTTAAACTTGCTGGGTAACTTTCATGCTCACCCTTGCTATATCATGATAAAACATTGCAGATATAAAGCGAATCTGACGATTCTGAGGAAAAGGAAAATGCCAAGTTCAAACTTGGGATAGAATGTCTTGACTAATTTGTAAAAGTATGGTTGAAGAATAGTTTTGTCATGTGTTAGATAGTTTATGATTGTGTATTAGTTAAGGTTACTCGATTTTAGGGAAATAGTGTGTAAAGTTTAATGTATAAACAATTTATGTTTATATCTTCCGCAAACAGTTATAGAATTAGTGAACCGGATCCGCGGCGATTCGGGGGCTCTATATATAGAGCCTATTATTTGGCAAATGTTGAAAAGTTAATAGAACATATCATTCAGTTCTATTGAGCCTATTATTTGGCAAATGTTGTAAAGAAATTTATTCTTATCTCAAGCGAGCTTTGTTTGCTCACTCTTGCATATTTATACATTTATTGCAGCTATGAATGAGAAGGTAGATAAACCTACAACTAGCAAAGGGAAGGGAAAAATGTACAAGTGATGAAGACTTGTAATTTTGTTTTATCATTGATGATAGACTTTTTAATAATGATGTGATCTAATAATTTTATTTCCGCACTTGAATGATTGTATTAAAGGTTAGAGAACCTGGGAGATAATGTTTTTATTTAAGTAATCCTGTATGGGCAGGTTTTTATTATTCAATTTATTATGATTGGGTAGTTAATTATGAATGTTTTGATTATGTGAACACCAAATCTTGAGGTAATGAAGTACAGGGATTTGGGGGTGTCACAAGTTGGTATCAAAGCTTTAGGATATGAACCTTAGGTGGGGAAAAGCCTTAAGAAGTAACCTTTGAAAAGATAGTGGTGATTAACTCTTAAAGAGTTTGAAGGAAGAAATAATAAAACACTTATGTGATTATGTGTTTATACTTATGTGCTCGTGAGTGTCGATTAGTAATGATTAATGATTAAAACATAAAATTTTGATGTCAGGATGACTAATGTCAGAGAATCCAGTCAGTCTAGGGAGGATAGACCTCAGATGCCTATAGAGGAGAAGCCTCGAGACATTCATGTTAGTTGGGAACAACTACTGCCACGGGAGTCAGCCCCGTTGGTCACAGTGGTTGAAGATGAGGATGATGATGTGGAGACGGATGAGGAAGATCCCGTTGAGTTGCCATAGGAAGATGAGGATGATGAGGACGAGGAGGAGGAGACTCCACTAACCTCTATAGCTGCTCGATTGTACGATGAAATCTACGACCATAATGTGGAACTTCAGGATATAGTCGAGGAATTGCAAGAGATAGTAGCTGAACAACAGACTGCAATGACGCAGAAAGACGATGAGATTCTAGATCATGAGGAACGACTGACAAATGTTGAGGAAAAGCTAGAACGGACTGATGGAGAGAAAGACCAACTGATCAAGGAGATCGCTGAACTGAAGAATAAGCTAAGGGAAGAAGCTACAAAGAGGACAAGAGCCGAGGACACATATGAAGTAATGTTTCAACGAGCCAGGATACCAGTGAAAGACGCACATGCAAAGAGAATGAAGATGGAAGAGATGAATAGAGTATTCAACACCATGGTTAATCGAGCTCAGGATCAAGTCATGGAATATCCTATTTAGTTTGAGATGCTGCCATTATACGTATTAGATCGCAGAACAATGTTCAGAGTCATGGAGGAAGAACGTAGTAAGGCTAAGCAATATCTTAGTAGAACATCGTAGTTGTTGTACGATGAATAAAATGTTAAATAAATTGTAAATTCCAAGTGTTAGGAAACCTATGGGATATTAGGATGATGTTATCCTGAAACTTTTGTAGTTCAGGAAAGTAATTTAAATAGCAGTAATGCTATTGTTTTTATGTTTTCAAAGAGGTTATGAATAAATAAAAGTTATTATTTTATTCAAAGAGTTATGTGATTTGTGGTTATTTCTTTTGAAGAAGCAAGTTAAGTAGAAATTACTTAAAAGGGTTGAGTAATAATCTAATGAGTGTATTTTTAAACAGGAAATGCCTCCCAGACGTCAACCACCATGACAAAGAACCAACGAAGGAACCAACAATAACGATAATGTTGATGCTAACTTGATTCAACAATTAGTAGCGTTCTTGTGCGGGGAGGGCGTTGCGAGAATCAACCTGAGAACCAAGGAACAACGTTTAAGGAGTTCAAGGCGGTTGGACCACGAATTTCGAGGGTCGATTGAATCCGGTCGAGCCTGAGACTTGGATTATGGAAATAGAGAAGGTGTTCGATGTTGCTAGGGTAGTAGATGATAAGAACACTGTTTTTGCAACATTCATGTTGAAAGCAGAAGCTAGTTATTGGTAGCAGGCCAATAAAACTCGAGAAGGACTAGTGATGATGACCTGGGATAGGTTTAAGGAGATATTCTTCGAGACCTATTTTCCGAGAGTTGAAGGGTCATTGGAAATACAATTTAAGGCGAGGCGAGGAACGATGGCGGTATCTAAGTATCGCTAAATTCAATGAGTTGGCGAGGTTTGCGCCTTATCAAGTCAACACTGCAGGATTTAACGCAATGAAGAGGGTTTGAACAGGGACTGAAGCCCTGGTTGTATAGTAGGGTTTCCCTATTTCAATTGAAGACTTTCGCAACAGTAATGGAGAAAGAAATACTCACTAAAGGTGGAGGCGAGGCAGTGACAAAGTTCAATCAGGAACAAAAGAAGAGGAACGACGTGGAAATCAAGAATGGAGGTGGTAGTGGTGGAAACAAGAACAACAACAACTTGAAGAGGAAGTGGAGTGGAAACGTGGGTGCTGGAAACCAGCAGGGTAACCAGCAGATCAAGAAGTTTGAAGCATGTGCTACATGCGATAAGTTTCACAAGGGTGCATGCTTGATGGGGAAACGAGTATGCTTCAATTGTGGACACGAGGGTCACATCGCCCCAAATTGCACTCAACCTAAGAAGAACGTGTGCTTCACGTGCGGATCCAAGGATCATTTTGCTCATGAATGCCCTAAGAAGAAGGATGGAGTGACAACCAGAAGCAATGGAGGTAACAATGGAGGTACAACATCAAACAAACCCACAACTAGAACCTTCAACATAATTGTGCAAGATGTTGTGCAATCAAAGGATGTCGTGTCTGGTATTATCCCAATCAATGATATTGATTCTTAGGTATTATTTGATTCAGGTGCTACTTACTCGTTTATCTCTGATGAATTTGCTAAGAGGTTAGAATTGCCTAGAGAAGAACTGAATTTTCCTTTGAACATAGAGAGATTGCGAATAAAGAGATAATCCTTGTTAGATTCGTATACAAGAACTGTAGGGTGAAAATTAAGGAGAATATCCTAATGGTAGATTTGATTCCGATTAGATTGGGAGAGTTTGATGTTATTTTGGGAATGGATTGGCGGTTCAAATGTGGAGCGATAATTGATTGCCAAAAGAAATGTGTAAACCTTATGACTCCGTCAAAGGTAGTATCCATGGTAGCAAATCACCCAGACAAATGAAATGTCTGACGATTATGCAGGCCAAGAAATTGTTGAGTCAAGGCTATGTGGGCTATTTAGCTTACATAGTCGATACTCAGAAAAAGAATGTGAAAGCTGGAAGAGATACCGGTGGTGAGGAATTTGAAGATGTGTTTCAGAGGATTTTCCGGGACTTACTTTGACAGAGAGAAATTGAGTTCGTGATCGACTTAGTGCAAGGGAAAGCACCGATATCGAAGGCCCGTCTGAGAATGGCTCGAGAGAAATGAAGGCGATGGTAAAGTTGCAAGAATTGTTAGACAAAAGTATATTCAACCAAGCGTATCAAGTGGGGGGCGCCGGTGTTATTCGTGAAGAAGAAGGATGGGTCGATGCGTCTTTTGCGTTGATTATAGAGAATTAAACAAAGTCACTATTAAAACAAATATCCATTACCAAGAATAGATGACTTGTTTGACCGGTTGAAGGGTGCTAAATACTTTTAAAAATAGATTTGAGAAGTGGGTATCACCCGGTTGAAAGTGAGGAAGGAGGATATACCGAGCGACATTTAGAACTTCGGTATGGACATTACGAGTTTCTAGTGATGTCTTTTGGTTTAACCAATGAACCTGCTGCATTCATGGATTTGATGAATAGGGTGTTTAAACCATTCTTAGACAAGTTTGTAGTGGTATTCATCGACGACATTCTAGTGTTTTCCAAAACTCAGGAAAGAACACGTGGAACACTTACGTTTGACATTGGAAACACTAAGAAAGGAAAAGTTGTACGCGAAATTCTCTAAGTGCGAATTTTGGCTAGATCATGTACAATTTCTTGGGCACGTGATTGACAAAGATGGGATTTCTGTGTATCCATCAAAAGTGGAAGCTGTAATAAATTGGGAACAACCAAGAACACCGTCGGAAGTGAGGAGTTTCTTGGGACTGGCCGGTTATTACAGATGATTTATTCAAGATTTTTCTAAGATAGCTACTCCATTAACAAGTTTGACCAGAAAAGTTGTGAAATTTGTTTGGACGGAGAAATGTGAAGAAAGTTTCCAGGATTTGAAGAAGAAATTAAGCATGGCACCTGTGTTGTCATTACCACATAGTATAGGTAACTTTGTTGTGTATAGTGATGCCTCACATAAAGGGTTGGGATGTGTTCTTATGCAAAACGGCAAAGTAATTGCGTATGTATCAAGACAACTGAAGGATTATGAGAAAGGGTATCCAACTCATGATTTGGAATTGGCTGCAGTAGTGTTTGCTCTCAAGATATAGAGACACTATCTCTATGGAGAGAAATGTGAAATCTACACAGACCATAAAAGTTTGAAGTATATTTTCACACAGAAAGACCTGAATATGCGACAAAGGAGATGGATGGAATTGATAAAGGATTACGATTATGAGATCTTTTATCATCCGGGTAAAGTGAATGTGGTTGTAGATGCTTTGAGCAGGAAAGGTCGGGAGAAGTTGATGCTGATAACTACGCAGGAAGAGCTTATTTTAGCAATGGCAAAGCTAGAGTTGGCATTCAAATTTCCAAAGGAATCCGATGAACGACTATTCTAGATAGATACTAGTCCAACTTTGGTGGACAAAGTGAAGAGTGCTCAACTACAAGATAGAGAATGCGAAACGATCAAAGAAAAGGTGATTGAGGGTAGCGATGTAAAATACAAGATCGATACCGAAGGACTACTACGATTCGAGGAAAGAATTTGGGTTCCAGCAGTACCAGAGCTTAAAGAAGAAATCTTGACCGAAGCACACAACACAAAATATTCGATTCATCCAGGAAGTACAAAAATGTATCAAGATTTGCGGGGTCATTTTTGGTGGCCGAATATGAAAAGAGACGTTGCAGAATGCGTTGCAAAATGTTTGACGTGTCAGAAAGTGAAAGCTGACTATCAACGACCAAGCGGGTTACTTCAACCGTTGAAAATACCGGAATGGAAATGGGAGCATATCATTATGGATTTTGTGGTAGGACTTCTAATGACTCAGAAAGGATACGATGCGATATGGGTGATAGTGGACAGATTGACAAAATCTGCACACTTTTTGCCAATAAAGATTAGATTTAATCTTGATGACTACGTGGCTATACGTTAAAGAGATCGTGTAAAGACATGGAGTTCGGTGTTAATTGTGTGAGATAGAGATCCAAGGTTCACATCAAACTTACGGAAGAGACTACAAGAATTTATGGGAACACGATTGCGAATGAGTCTGACATATCACCCATAAAAACGGCCAGGCGAGTGAACGAATAATCCAAACATTATTAGATATGCTGAGAGCATGCATCATGGATTTCAAAGGAAGCTGGGATGAACATTTATCGTTGGTAGAATTTGCCTACAACAACAGTTACCACCTTTCGAGGCATTGTATGGTAGAAAGTCCAGAACTCCACTGTGCTTGGATGAAGTCAGTGAATGCCAACTGTTAGGACCAGAACTGGCACAACAAACTGCTGAAGTTGTCAAACTCATCAGGACAAGATTGGTAGCAGCCCAAGACCGACAGAAAAAGTATGCTGATCAACACATGCAGAATCGCGAATTTGAAGTAGGAAATTTCGTTTTCCTATAAGTTTCTCCTTGGAAGGGGAAGATTCGTTTTGGCAAGAAAGGAAAGCTCAGCCCAGGATTTATTGGACCATTTGAAATACTACGGAGAGTGGGGGAAATGGCTTACGAGGTAGCTCTACCTCTAGAATTGGAAAACATTCATAATGTTTTTCATATTTCGGTGTTACGACCGTATAAACCCGATTACAAACACGTGATCGAGTTTGAACCATTGCAATTCGATAAAGATTTGTCTTATGAAGAAATTCCTATCCAGATAGTCGACAGGAAAGAACAAGTGCTCGAAATAAAGTGATACCTTACGTGAAGGTGATATGGAGAAAACCTGATGTCGAAGAAGCAGGCGTGGGAACTCAAAACTAAAATGATGAAAAGTTACCCTGAGTTATTTGTTTAATCTATGTCTTCGATTCTGGGGACAGAATCTTTATAAGTAGGGAAGAATGTGACGATTTGATTATTTGAATTGTGATTCTGAGGACAAAATCCTTTTAAGGAGGGAATGATGTAACATTCCAGAATTTTAAATATTTATTGAGTTATATAAATATTTAATGGATGTGATTATCGGTAAATGAATATTTGTTTTATTAATTTAATATTATTTGGAGAATTATTTGTTAAATAAATAATTGATAAATTAAGGAAATGATTATTATATTGATATTTCAATTAAATGATATATTATTTGTATTGTGTTATGTGATTAAAGGATTTACTTAATTAATTGTGATTTGAATTAATTAAGATAAATATGAAATCTTGATTAAATATAGTGTGACAAATAACTATATTATAAGGAGTTATTAAAATAAATTAAAGTAATTTATTTTAGTGTTTACCAAACAAGGCTTAATATATTAATTTTTTAATATTTTAAATGATTTGCCAAACAAGCCTTATGGCTTTTGAGATTTCTAGTTTTATTAAATAAAATAAATAGAATAAATAATATGAATAATAAAATTAAAATAATAAATATAATATTTATATTATATCGTTAATGCTTGATTTTGCAATTAGTAGTATTAAGTTATCAGTTTTATTCGTATGCTTGAATATCAGTTGATTTCCTTGTTATTACACATTCTATTTCCAAGTTTGAGAGTACCAAGTGTTGTGAGGGCTTAAAATAAAAATTGAGAGAGAGTCTTAAGATTTTTTCACAGCAATTTGAGTAATTGGCAACGATTGTGTTGATAATTGAAGGTATGTTCTACAAACTTATATATTATTTGTGTTATGAGTATTACGGAAAAACTTTTACATAATCTGTGAAATTCAATTTGTTGAATTGTTGCTTTACACTGAATTACTTAGGGTTATACATGTTCATGATGATAGAGATTATGTTTAAACAACAATTGTATGCTAAATTCGGTTTACAGTAGAAGAAATTTTGACAGTGTTTGTGTTCTTCATATGGCTTGAGTAAGAGTAACAAATCTAGTGGCCAATTCGTATGGGAAATTATAAATTGAAGATTTTATATGTTAGTTTAGTGAGATATGAGCATTATGTAACTTGAATGAGATGATTTGGCCAACTAGTGAGTTCACCGTGATGATTTCTATAACAATGTCAAGAAATGTTGAGTTTTTGTGAAAAATATGAGTTTTGAGAAATTAAAATAGTTATAGTTAGTGTTAAATTGTGCTAGTTGGTTGTAAATGTGAGCAATCATGTTTATGATATTGTTGTATTTATTCTACGTGTTAATATTTTATCATATTAGGTGAAATTTATGTTTGTTGGGCTAAAGTTGGCTCTTTGTTCATAGCCAGATTATCGTCTGTCGAACAAGACGCAATTGCTTGCCGATCTTAAGCGAAAAGCAGTATGAATACTTGCTACACGATCCCAAAGTTTTGTATGGTAGCATTTGCGCCCATACCACAGTTTGAGATCTTGACTTACGCTAATTACAGCCAGGAATTGGGAAAATGTCATAACATGATCTGAGATTTTGTTAACATGTTAAATATGTAATGTTAAGGTTAACATAACATAGTGAGTTGTGGTTAGTATGATCAAAGTTGCAAAAATGATTAGTAAATCAAAAATGTGTTATGTGATAACATAGTTTATACAATGAAAGATAGTTAAGTGTTATGATGATTAACACTTGGGAATTCTGAAATGTAAAGCGTAGCACAAGACTTGTGTTAAAATAACAAGGTTAGCTAGTAATGCGTTTTATATTGAAACGTGAATATTAGTATGTCTAATGGATGTTATGGTTTTAATACTGTGTTTAGGTGAACGTGAGTTTAATATTTTAGCTTACGCTCGAAGTAAGTTTTCTAACTCCATACTTTTATTGAGTTAGTTCATTATGTTGATGCAAGTTTTCTAACTCTACACTTTCGTTGAGTTAGTTCATTTATTATTACTTCATGCTTTTGATTGAGCAAGCTTTTTATATCAAATGTTATTGTTTCAAAAATTCATTTGAGTAAACTCTAACTCTAGTATTATTGGAAATTCTCAATTTATTGATTCATTTTAACTTGTTTACAGTTAAGTAAGTTTCTTAAAGTTCAGGAATTCAATTCTAAATATTATAAAACTTGAACCTAGCTTATTTTACTGTTCAAGCAAAGGTTAACCATTTTATTCATTCTATTGAATACTTATGCTCTATAGTTATTTCAAGCATGAGTTAGATGTATAGAATCAGTTCATTTATGATTCTAAAATATTCTAAGGTATGTTGTTATTAAACATTTGTTGTATTATCAAACATTGTGGATTCAACTAGTTCCTAGTTGATGATCATTAAACTTCAATTACCATGAAAGCTTATCCAAACTAAACTTTCTTTGAGTGCGGACTTGTACTCTAAAAATTAAGATGAACAACCCTATATTTTAGGGGTTTACGCTTAAGCGTTGAAATGGTTGTGCACAATACATTATACGAAGGATTGATCCCCCCGAGTGCGTGGAGTCCTTATAGTCATATGGTATTAAAGTTAAAGTTTAAAGATTACTTATAACTGTGGACACGGTTCATGGTCACTTGACCCTCAGTAGTTTATTTAAGAATGTTAATAAACAAATTATTCAGTTCTATTGAGCCTATGAGTTGGCAAAGGATGAAAAGTTAATAGAACAAATTATTCAGTTCTATAGAGCATATTATTTGGCAAATGTTGAAAAGTTAATAGAACATATCATTTAGTTCTATTGAGCCTATTATTTGGCAAATGTTGTAAAGAAATTTATTCTTATCTCAAGTGAGCTTTGTTTTCTCACTATTGCATATTTATACATTTATTGCAGCTATAATTGAGAAGGTAGATAAACCTACAACTAGCAAAGGGAAGGGAAAAATGTACAAGTGATGAAGACTTGTAATTTTGTTTTATCATTGATGATAGACTTTTTTAATAATGATGTGATGTAATAATTTTATTTCTGCATTTGAATGATTGTATTAAAGGTTAGAGAACCTGGGAGATAATGTTTTTATTTAAGTAATCTGTATGTAGAAGGTTTTATTATTCAATTTATTATAAGTGGGTAGTTAATTATGAATGTTTTGATTACGTGAACACCAAATCTTGAGGTAATGAAGTACAGGGATTTGGGGGTGTCACAGCGGTTGATTCTTCAAAGAGAAACACTATTCCATAAGAGATGGAACTAACTAGGCTGCTCTTAAATATGAGTACTGGCGACCATATATGGTGCGGTCAACCTCAGAGAGGAAAGCCACATTCCTCTCCATATTTACATACAGGAAACCAGTCCCAAGACACTAAAGATGGAAAGGAATACACACAGATCAACGATCCATTCTGAAATATCCTGAGACAACTCAATGTCCATCCATTAAGGAGGAATTCAGAATACATCAAGATCACAAGCCCTAAAGAAATAGGCAAATATCAAGCAAGCAACAAGGCATAACTAAAAGGGAAGTGATCAAAAATATATTTCCCTGCTATATATAATGTTGTTTGATATATATAATATGAACTGTACATGACAAAATGGCTAAGCTAGTGTGTGCAGGAAAATACAAGTCCATCTACAAATCAATGTATATGCGAGCTATCAAGCCTAACATGGCATCCCTCTTAGAAAAAGGAGGTAACGATGTGGTCTCCTGTACAAGGGTATCCACACGAGCTAATAGATCTACGACCATCTGCATGGTGACGCGGTGTTCATCAATGTACGTGCTCATCTTTGCAATCATGTCGCTCGTAAGGGGCCTCACTATGGTACTATCTGTAACGGCTACATCCCGGGAATATATGGCACTATCCCTCTCGCCTATCACGACATCTCTAGCTGATCTGGCCTCATCCCGCTCAACAACAGCGGTATCTTTACGAGATAATGCTTCGTCTCTCTTTAATAGAGTGGCGTCTCTCCCATCAAGAGCTGTCAACATCAAGGCTCTAGCCTGATCTCCCTCGAAGGTCATTAGATGGAGACTCTGCTCGAAATACTGTGATAAATGCTTGATCCCAACAGTGTTAGTACTGGGAGAATCTAAAAGAGCTGCTGGCAACCCATTAAATGGCTCCTCCTCGGTGTGGGAATCAATTTCCTCTGTGGGCTCTCCATCATCAGAATTAATACCCGACTCTGTGGATACTGTCGCAACCGATGAAGTCTTTATCGCCATCCACACAAAATACTCCGGCGAACAGCCTGGATGGCTAATAGAAAAATCAGCTATCTCATGCTGATCCCAACATGCATACACCCGGGATCGGTCCTCTGCTGATAGATGACGAGAAGCTAAACGCTGACCTAACTCCCCATCAAAAGGATGGAAGTCTTGGAACTGGTCAAACTATGACATCACAGCCAGTGGGTGGTAGGTAGTCATGCCCCTCAGACCAGCCAGAGGGAGATAATCTATGCCTAGAGCATGAGTAATAAAGCTATAGGGTGGTCGAGCCACATACTGCAATGAGGATGCCAAGCAGATCTAGATCCCTGCCGAAAAAATACCGACCAAGACATAAGCGTCTATACACTTTAATGGGCATTTGAAAGGAGTAAGACATAGCTATATCATGGGTAGCGATGCAGGTGTCGTGAGAAAGTGCCAATCGGTCTCAAGTGTGACATAAACCACACGTACAACATGACCGAACTGCCTGTAAATACCTCTGCAGGGTAGGTGCTGTAAAATGTGGTCGACCTCAACGTCTCCACTAAGATCATCAGAATGATGGTATGACCCTCCCTGAGAGCTCTCACTGCCATGATAACACAGATGTCCAGCTCATCCATATACCGTGGTATGTATACATACGCCAATATACACATAACGAATACATCCACTCTGGCCAAATGCCACTGATCCTCTGGTATGGTAAAATCCCCAGAATGTTGTGTGTAGCTGTCCAATGAGCCAAACCTATCTATCAGGAAACACTAGGATAATACATGACCGGATGTAATCTCATCCTCTACTACCCTGGCTAGTAACGGTGAGGGTCATGAGCTACCAGTAGACATATCTCGCGTGACCGTATATGGTATGAGGTGCATACAAGGGTAAAGGTATCATTGCTTTCATACTCCTCCAATGTAGGAGTCAACTCCTGGGTACTAAACCGGAAAACTTGTCTCTCCGGTATCCAAATCTCCAGCATACCCTCTACAAAGCTTGCGGGAACCTGAAATATAAAGAGGGTCATAGAATGCTGTAATAGCTGATCTATAGTCATCCTCCCTGTAGGTGACATACAATCATACCACGACCTCAGACGGGAGGCTATCAACACTGGTGGGGTGTGATCTATGCGGCTGATTGTCGAAGAAGACATCTGTGTAGGCCGTATCATAAGACCATCCAGGAGTCAATGTTGAATATCTCTGGAACATACTTACATATGCATAACGTGATACATGCATAACATATAATATATGGCAATATGATGTAGGGAATAGAAAATAGTACATTTATTCCTAAATACATCATCATTTAAATACATCATCTCTATACAGCTAAAAATACAAGGAAATGGGGCACAGGCGCCCTACTACTAACAGAGGCCTATCAAAAGATATAGCGAGAATGGGGCACAACCACCCAATATCTAACAAAGGCCAAATCAAGGATAAGAACGCTACACGATTGAGCAAAGTAGCCTAAAATTTTGGTTTTCCTAGGCCAAATTGGTTTCATATCATTCATTGGTATTCACCCAAATGCAGGGTATACTATATCGATGATCTCAGAAGTTGTAAATCACATTCGGCAATACCTCACAAAGGTCCAATGTCATCAGTTTGGGGTCATAATTCCAAAGTACACATCCCCGACTGGGGCATCACGCATTCTCAAGAATATATCCTCGGCGGGGGCATCACGCATTCTCAAGTTCACATCCCCGACGGGGGTATCACGCATTTGCATCCATTGATGCACATGTCAATGAAGGTCAAACAACCTTGGCATCACTTCAACCGTTGACAAGTTAATCCAATGAAGCGTCGAAAGCCATCCGATGATTTCAGTCGTTGATGCACCCATCAACGAAGATCAAGCAGTTTCCCCGGTGGGGGTATCACGCTTGTTCATCTGTCCAAATAAAGATTCCCCGGCGGGGGTATCAGGCATGTTCATCTGTCCAAATACAGATTCCGCGATGGGGGTATCACGCATTATCATCTGTTGATGTACACATCCCTGGTGGGGGTATCACATATTTTCATCTGCCAAAGTACAAGTCCCCAGCGGGGGTGTCACCCATTTCATCCGTTGATGCACATGTCAATGAAGGTCAAGCAACCTTGACGTTACTTCAACCGATGGCAGTTAAACCCATCGAAGCGTCAAAAGCCATCCGATGATTTCATCAGTTAATGCACACGTCAACAAAGGTCAAGCAACAGAGCATCCATTGATATACATTTCAGCGAGGCATTTATCCCCAACAGAGATTTCATCCATTGATATACATTTCAGCGATGGTCAGGCAATCTTGACAACACAGACTGTTGGCAGTAACTCCAACAGAGCATCCTCATTGGGGAGGACCGTTGATGTAATATGTTCTACACATCCTCAACAGACCAAATGCATCCCCACAGAGTCTTTTGTACATAAGAGATATGTCTGAACCTAGTAGAAGTCGAGGGGAGCCAGGAATCATCCCACCATATTGGAGAACAATCCAACAAACCACATACATTTTCATCATGCTGTTGTACATTGCATCATGATTATCTTGTTACATTTCAAGTGTCTAGTATTCTTTATCCTATCCATGCCATTGCATTGCATGAATATGATAAGGAGGGGCATCTGTAGACACTCAAAATTTTACATACATACTATTACTAACATTGCGAGGAGGCATAATCATCTTTTAGAGATAATACGGAAGGCAACTCGATTCAATCCAAAAACAACCACAGGATATTCAGTATTACCATCTCGAAGATAACCCCGAGATATCCAGCTCAGTCCCAGAAATACCATCAGAAGTTTCAACCTCAGTCCCAGAAATAACACCGGGATTTTCAGTTCCAACCTCGGAGATAACCCCGAGGAATGCAGTTCAAATACCGGAAATCACACCGGAGAAGACCGTTTCATCTCGGAGAAATCCCCGAGATACTCATTCTTAGTCCCGGAAACAACACCGGGAAAGATAGTATCACCCTCAGAGACAACACCGAGGCATGTAGTTGCAGTTCCAGAGATAACCCCCGAAATGTTTGTTTCAAACCCATGCAAACAGCTTCAAACACTCGGCAATAGCCCCGAGGTAATAATGTCGTGAATAGTATCGTATACGTGAATAGTGTCATATACGTGAATAGTAACCTCGACATAAAAAGGTAAAAATTTTATAATAAAATTCATACCAATATTTCGGTATAATGATATTGAAAGAAATAACATCCCTTACATCAAAAGAATAGTACTTTTGTGTGAAATATCGGATATAATATTTAAGAAAACTTGCACTGAATAGCAACACTCAAGATATCTAAATACTCACAAAAATACGCTCGATATTATAGAGAGAGAAAACTTCTGATTCTGGTGTGATTTTCAATTCTAACTAAGCACTTTATTTTTAGGAAAATGCAAGAACGCCAAAGCAGACTAAATTTAATAAA
Source organism: Panax ginseng (assembly GCA_020205605.1). Taxonomy (NCBI): domain Eukaryota; kingdom Viridiplantae; phylum Streptophyta; class Magnoliopsida; order Apiales; family Araliaceae; genus Panax; species Panax ginseng. Next base: position 46,611,876 of record CM035136.1, read on the forward strand.
ATAATATTTTAATAAAAATCTTTCACGCACACCACTTGACCAAACTTAGCACAACATAATTGGGGCCCACCAAATTTAGAAAATTCTACAACAACCAAAAGTGGGGCCCACCCATATTTTTAATAAAAATATTTATTTCCAAAACTTCAATAATTCATAATAAATAGCCCTTTTATAAGAAAAATACAAATTATATGTCCATTCCATAGGAAATTTAATTCTCTACAACTTTATAGAAGAAAGTTTTTCCAAATTCCAAACAAAAAATGACCGAAATCCACATACAGATGATTTTTAATACCTACATTCCGACAAAATATTGATAAAACTCCTCAACATTAATTCCTTCATTTATATCCACATAAAATAAATATTTCCTTATCATATAAATCAATAATTAATTATTTACAAATAATATTATAAAATCCTGATAATAATGATCGAATTCGTTCAGGAAAGAGGGGTTTTTCGATAAGGATTTCTCTCACTTGGCGGCGTATGATTAGGTGATCAAACCCCTTTCCTAAACGAGAACTTCCTTAGACATTGCCAATAATGCTATCTAATAATATTATTCAAATAATATGAATTATTGATCGATAATGGGAAATACATGCGATGACAATTATTGAAACAATAATAATATAAAATATCAAGCGTAGCAATTATTGAATCAATAAAATAAAATATTGAGCATTAATTCTTCGTAACAATTATTGAGTAGTGCCTTCTTACGTAAGAATCAATAATCCAAAAATATTGTGCAATCTGGTAGTGCTACTCTTATGCAACCCAGCGTATTACTATATTTTAACCATCGGGTATTCCAATAACAACTACGCCATTATTTATAAAAAAAACTCATTCTTGTCATTTTCTTCATCAAGCAGGTTTTAAAATTCTGAGGGTCCACAAATGAATGCGTCGTCGTACGAATATTCCCCGACAACAAAATATTCTACGACCAAACGAATATTCCCCGACAACAATGAATATTTTATAACCACTTGTTTATTTTGCAAAATTTGCACATTTTACCCATAACTGACCACATTAATCAAATCCACCCCTTACTATTTCAAAATAATGAATAGAAGAAATTCAATTTTATTTATAAAAAGTCGGGGTCTTACAATAATTAAAAATATGGATAATGTTTTTGATACTGGATTAATCTTTTTGAATATATAATGATAATGGAATAATCTTTTTGATAATGGATTAATCTTTTTGAATAAATAATGATAATAGAATAATCTTTTTCATAATTGATATATTTTGTTTGAGTAAATATTGATAATAAATTATTCTTTTTGAATAAAGTGAAGATAATGGATGAAAATGGGTAATTATTATGTTTAAAGTGAAGATAATGGATGAAAATGGGTAATCATTATGTTTAAATATAATGATAATGGATGAATAATATATTTATAAAATGTGTGATATTTTGGCTATAAATAGGAAGGCTTAACATAAGAAAATTCATAACTTTCTTTCTTATACTTTCTTCTACTTTCTAAAAATTTCTTAGTATAAGTTCTCTCTAAGTGTACTAGGCTTCCTTGAGTATTTGTGAAGATTAGTAATAGTATAAGTATTTTTCAAGTAAGTATTTTCTATAAAAGTTGGTCAAACACTCACGCACATCACACGGTGTTTAATTTTTCCTTTAGAAGAGTTAATTTGAAAATCTTCCTTTGGAAGATTTGTATTTTGAAATATTATTTTGAAACTTATTATGTACACTACACAAATTTATACTATATAGTCACTTTTTATAATTTTATAATATACGAGTTAGTGTACACCATATGAGATACTTACTAATTAAAGTATAAATATATTTAGGTTGATAAACTTCATAGAAAACAACATGCAATCACTTGTTAATTGAGGTAAGGGATATCATTTTCTTTCATACTCCTAAGTCTAAACTTACTATTCTAAGTATTGTTTCTCTAATTCTAGAAATGATTAAAAGTTCCTTTAAGGTTTGCGCTTCATCTAATATTATTTCATTTGAACTTTTATTTACATGAACCTTCGTATTAAATTTTAAATCATTATCTTTGAAATATGAATCTTGAATATCATTCTTGAATTTGACTCCACATTTTGGTCATTGTCGACGTTGGGATTTTTATTTGTCTCTTTTCTGTTCTTGATTTTTGGTGTTCTCATGTTAGGTGAGATTTGTTTGAAAAACAAGTTGTGAAAAGGTCCGACATGTATATGTCGACAATTGGACTGTAAGAGTCGCCGGTTGGTATTTTTAAATGGTTACACCTGTTGGAGTTTATGCCCTAGAGGCCAATTATTTGATATAATTGCTTAACGTTTTGATATTATATTTGATTGAATAAATATATGATTTTATTATGGTTTTATTTACTGCGTAATATAATTGTTAACATAATAAAATTCCTTAGAATAGTGATACAAATTATATAGTTTCAAGTATGTGACTTGAACATGAGATTATATATTACCATTAGTATCAGTGTTCTTAAATGTCCCTAGTCGAGTATCATTGTTGATGGGACAACAATGATGCATTGAGACTAGTATGTGGATTGACTGATGACCAAATCTCATTGGTCATAAATATATGAGATATTAAGTCAATGCATAGGTACATGTTAGAGAACGATGTACTGGACAGACCCACCATGAGAATTCTATATGGAGCATTATGCGAAGTGTCATTAGCAATTCTCATAGTGACAATGATGTAATGGTCCTCCGACCTGAAATCGCTATATTACTACACAAGAATTTATGTACTTTGATATCATCAAATGTCACCTTTAATAGGGTGGACTATAAAGGTGATTATTGGGTTCATCATTAATCGTGTGAGAAATATGAGTGATCTAGATGGAATTTAACCATCCTATATATTATGGGTGATATCCATAGGCCTCTTGATTGAGTAGGACTATGAAATGCATGGCCATGCTCAAATAGTGATTTGTTTCATATAGTCTACTCATTGATCAAGAAAACTTCAGATTAAATTATGAAGAGTATGACACATTCCATGACTAAAGAGTTTAATCTAGGATATTAAGGTTAAAAGGATTAAATTACATTGAAACATTGGTCACGAAAAGGTTGCATCGAATCATCGATCTTATTATTACTTGGGTAGCGATGATGCATTACTAGATGCTCTCACATTTATAATTTTATAATATAATTTTAAAATTATTGCCAACGTAATAATAACCTATAGGTCACATACATAGAACGTTATTTAAAAGGGAATTAATTTAAATTTTAAGGATTTAAATATATTAATATGATTAATAGTATTTAAATCACAAATTTAAATTAAAAGGATAATTTTATATATGTATATTAATTAAGTAAGACTTAATTAAGATATATATATATATATATAAATTCGGATTTTATAAAATTAGGTTTTGATTTGATTAATTCCTTTTAACTACTATATATATGATATATATGACTACTTAGGGTAAGATATCATAATTGAAAACCTAGTAGCTCTTAGAGAGAGACTAGAGAGAAAGCAGTTTGAAAATCCATTCCTTTTGGTGGCTAATCGCAAGTCCTTCTTATTGCAGAGAATCGTTCGACGGTTAGATGCGGCGTTAAATGTGGATCAAGTAGAGGCCTTGATCGGTTTGTATTGCGTTGGAGATTCGAGGCTTGATCGGTTTGATTCGTTTTTTTGTTTATATCTGGTATAATCTCTAAACCTCTGAATTAATTGATTTTCGCATGGATCTGTTTTAGGGTTTCGGAAATTGCTTTAAAATTTTAATTTCCGTTGTGCGTTTCTGTGCCGAAGCCCAACAACACCAACTCAACCGAGAAAAGGTTTGCACATAGACCTAGTGATGTGACACTGCGTAACTGGTCTGTGAAATCGAGATTCATTAGGGTCCGAGGGCTTAATTATACGGAGGGAAGGTGTTAGGCACCCCCCGACATCCGTGGTAACACGGTGACCGCCACTTTTTAATTTAAACTTTTATCTGAATGTGTGTGTGTATGTGTGGGTCTATGTGCAATTATCTGGAAGTAGTGCTATGCCTCGTTTGCACCTATATACAAAGGGTTTAAATTTTGTATAAAAGTTCAATTTTAATAAGATATGGCAGTGATGTTTTATAAAATAGGTTTTTCAAACCCTTGTGCTCAATAGTAATTGAGGCATGTGATACTTCTATTTTATTATGTGTTTGGCTTGATTGCTTATATAATTTTCGAGATGCGAGGCATCTTCGAGAAAATAAGGTACATAGCAGCGCCGAACTCCTTGTGGTCATGAGAGCCATCTAAGGAAATTCAAACACCGTGAATAATTTACAAACTGGTTGCAGCTGAAAATGTCCATCACAGGAACTGAATCTAGATTCAGGAACTGAATCTTTGATCACATGATGATACAGTATGTACAAAAGCTGTAAACAGTTTTATATATATATATATATACATATATATATATATATAAGCTGTAAATATATATATATGAACAATCAACTGCCACGAAATAAACTCCATGAAGGACGTAAAAATGTAAATATATATATATGAACAATCAACTGCCACGAATTAAACTTTAGGCAGGATGTGAAATGTACATATATATATATATATATATATATATATATATATATATATATATATATATATTTATATGTGTGTGTGTGTGTGTGTGTGCAATCAAGCGCCCACGAAAGTAAACTCGAGGCGGGATGTGAAATGTAAATTTATATATATATATATATATATATATATATATATATATATAAGTTTGTAAACACATGGATGTGTCTATCTAGGCTCAATCGAGTTGAATTAGGAATATATATAGAAAGCGATGAACGCCATTAGGATGTGTCTATCCAGGGCTCAATCGGTTTTGAGTTAGAGGGATATATATATATATATATATATATATATATATATATATATATATATGTATGTATGTATAAAAGCAAATTACACGCTCTGAATATATATATATATATATATATATATATATATGAAAGCAATAAAAGCCACGGATCGACAATCCAGGCATACACACATAACACGACTCTTAACATGAATAATTGTGTGTGACTGAAAGTGGAGAAAGGCTTTAAGAAATCTGAGATGTCTTATAGTGGGCTACCAAGAAGACTTCAAATAGCTTTAAATGAATGAATACTCGGTTTCCACCGGTAAAATATAGCAAAACACAAGCTCATAGGTGTTTGGAAAGAGAAAGCACTCAGTTTAAAGTGTGTACAAAGCAAAATGGACAGGGCTTCCTCGCCTTTTCTCTTTGTAAAATGGCCACCCCAAGCCCTCTATTTATAGAGTGGGGGGGAGCCACATGTGTACCTGCAACTACTCGGGGTGCCCCGGGCTCTGTGGGCCTTGCCGTCTCGAAGTACGTGCACGCATGCAACACGTTTGTCCGCTTGAACCTTCATAACTTTCAATCTGAGCATCCGATTGAGGTGTATAATACCTTTCTGGAATGCTGTTGTCGAGAGCTACATAATGACATGGGATAAGAGGTTGTACGAATCTGGGAAGATGGGTCCATTCCTAGATCTTTAGGTCTTCAAATTATATCCGATGTACTGTCTTGTGTAGTAGTCACTCGGGATTTGAACTATGGTTCATGTGGGACACTTATGTGTAGAATATGGTATGAAATGATGTTAAGATGGCGTGAATGTGGAATCAAGGTTGCAAAATAACAATTTTGCCCCTCAACAGGGTTATCTCTGGCTCCGGGTTGATTTAGCGATTGTTCTTTCGGGGTTATCTCCAGAGATTGAAATTTCTTTGTAGTCTTGTATGTCCTCAGGGTTGTCTCTGAGGTGTGCTTGACCTCCCGGGGTTATCTTTGGGGTTGGGACTGAGTGCCTCAAGGTTATCTCCGATGTTGAAGCTGACTTTTGGGGATTAAAACGGACTTTTTTGGGGTTATCTCTGGAACTGTAACTGCATTCCTCGGGGTTGTCTGCGAGGTGGGAACTATATCTCCCGGGGTTATCTCCGGGATTGAGCTGATTTGACTTCCAGGGTTATCTTCGGAAGATGATTTTGCCCTCTTGGAAGGTTAGTAACAGGAATGCAAAAAATTTTGAGTGTCTACAGATGCCCCTCTTTATCATATTCATGTAGTGTAATGTCATGTATAGGATAAATAATATTAGACACTTGAAATGTGATAGGATAATCATGATGAAATTTAATGCAACATGATGCAGATGTATGCTGAATGTGGTTTATTGGACTGTTTTCTAACGGATATGATGACTATCTGCTCCCATACTTTCTATCGGGGACTGGAGTTATCACTGATGATCCTGATGAACTTCTTGGATGTGTACTCCAAAGCTCCCAAGAACTTCCAGGATGTTGACATTTGGGGTTATCACCAAAGTCTTTAATTCTTGGTATAGACTTTCCACAATAGATGTTCCTCTCATTGGCAAGAGACTATGGGGGAATGAGGTTTTGTCTGATGAAGATTTGTATAACAGATTCCATCATTGGTACTCCCTGATGAGGATGGCTCTCCCTGGTTTGTATCGCCAGGTCTTTCCCGTGTTCTGTTGGAGTTACTGCCAACAGTTTGTGTTGTCAGGGCTACCTGACCTTCATTAAAATGTACTTCAATGGATACCATAACAAGACCATCTTCGGTGCTTTGCTGGGTTTAATTGCCAGCGACTGATAATGTTAAGGCTATTTGACTTTCGTTGAAATGTACTTCAACGGCTGAGATCATCGGAACACCTCTGATGTTACGTTGGATTTACTTGCCAATGGCTGAAGAACGTCAAGGTTGCTTGACCTTCATTTAAATGTGCTTCAACAACTGAGATCATCGAAACACCTCCGATGTTTCGCTGGATTTACTTGCCAACGACTGAAGAATGTCAAGGTTGCTTGACCTTTACTAAAATGTGCTTCAACGGTTTCCACTGAGGAGAGGTTGTTACTGGAATCATAACCACACGTTGATAGCATTAGACCTTTGCGAGGTATTGTCGAGTGTAGTTTGCAAAAACTATGATCATCGGTGTTATGAACCCTGTGTCTGGGCGAATACCAATGAGTGATATGTAGACCTGTAGTTTGGTCTCTGAAAATAGGGATTTCAGGCTTTCCCGCTTAATCGTGTAGTGTCTTTTCGTGATTTGACTTTTTCAACTTGTGAGAACTCCTTTGCAACTCAAATTGGATCGAGCCAGAGGGGTGGGACCCACCTAGGATAGCCGCAGGTACACCTAGCATGTTATGTTTAGACACTTACCCACGGGGACGTCGATGACATCACTTCATGTTGGCGGAGGTTCCTATAGCTGAGGGTTTCACCCATTATCGCCTATAATTGGAGTTATTCACAGCCGATGTCATTACTTGTGTTCCTTATTCTGGGGACCATTTAACATCTTGCTGTGTCCACACAACCCATTCTGAGTCGCCAAATACATGGTACAGAAAATAACTACAACTTCATTATTACCATTATCGTGCAAAATACAACAACACATATGTTGTGCGTTTAAATACAAATATTATCTTCTAGACAATATCCAAACTCAAATAAGTTCTCATTACATTTATTGATGCACTATTTTACAAAATAGTGAGGACTGCTAAAACAACTGTCTATAACCATCATTCCATACCCCGACTAGTTCCCGCTATATTCTTGCCTCCTGAGAAGAAAAATGGAACAAAAAAGAAAAGGGTGAGCTCAACTAGCCCAATAAAGAATATTATGACTAAGATAATGAACAACAAATTATCGTTAGCCTTCAACAAATCAGATAAAATATAATGGAGAACAAGTTTTAGATCAATATTCACAGCGAAAATAATAATTCATTAGAAGAGTTAAGTAGAGAATGAAATCTAATTTCTTATATGATTTCGAAGTCCATCATCAATATTTTATCCCTGTAACATCAATCAATATACATCTTGAACCAAATATTCATCTTTGCACTATGGGCCAAAGATATTCATTTGTATCACCAGTTGGTCATGTTCATCTCAACACCTGTCCATCTTTACATTACAAGCCAAAGATATTCATCAGGTAATCATTCATCTTTGCACTACATGCCAAAGATATTCATCAAGTATCACCATTTTAGACTGAGGATGATGAAAAATATCTTATAAAATGAATCCAGTGAGATTAAAGGACACAGATTAGGAATTCGTACTTTGGTTTATCTAAGTTCAAAAATACTCCATAATAATCAATTGTGGTGCAAAATTCAAGAATGAAGATCAAATTATGGATACAATCAAATATAGTAACCATAATAGACAACTTGGACAAAGAAAAGAAAATTTAATTTTTTTGTGAATAGTGCCGTATACGTGAATAGTCACCCCGACACAAAAAAGATAGAAATTTTACAAGAAAAATCATACTTCGTGAATAGTACTTGTGAATAATACCGTATTCGTGAATAATGTCGTATACATGAATAGTGTCGTATACATGAATACTAATTTCGATATGAAAAGGTAAAAAATTCACAATAAAATTCATACCAATATTTCGGTATAATGATATTGAAAGAAATAACATCATTTATGAAGAAAATAACATCAATTACCTCAAAAGAACAGTACTTCTAACTGGAATATCAGATATAATGTTGAAGGAAACTTGAACTGAATATCAACTCTCAAAGTATCTAAATACTCATAAAAATACGCTCGATATTAAAGAGAGAGAAAACTTCTGATTCTGGTGTGATTTTCAATTCTAACTAAGCACCCTATTTATAGAAAAATGCCAGAACGCCAAAGTAGACTAAAATTTAATAAAATAATATTTTAATAAAAAACATTTCACGCACACCACTTGACCAAACTCAGCACACCATAAGTGGGGCCCACCAAATCTAGAAAATTCCACAACAACCAAAACTGGGGCCCACCCATGTTTTTAATAAAAACATTTATTTCCGAAACTTCAACAATTCATAATAAATAGCTATTTTATCAGGAAAATATGAATTTTATGTCCATTCCATAGGAATTTTAATTCTCTACAACTTTATAGAAGAAATTTTTTCCAAATTCCAAATAGAAAATGGCTGAAATCCACATACGGATGATTTTTAATACCTCCATTCCGACAAAAAACTGATAAAACTCCTCAGCATTAATTCCTTCATTTATATACACATAAAATAAATATTTCCTTATCATATAAATCAATAATTAGTTATTCAGAAATAATATTACAGAATCACAATAATGACAACCATGTCATTCCCAGGAAAGAGGGGGTTTTCCGATAAGGATTTCTCCTTATTGGCGCGCAATTAGGTGACCAAACCCTTTTCCCAGGAAAAACTTCCTTAGACATTGCCAATAATGCTATCTAATAATATTATTCAAATAATATGAATTATTGATCTGATAATGGGAAATAATGTGCAGTGACAATTATTGAAACAACAATAATATAAAATATCAACGTAGCAATTATTGAATCAATAAAATAAAATATTGAACAGTAGTTATTGTAACAATTATTGAGCAGTGCCTTCTTACGTAAGAATCAATAATCCAAAAATACTTTGCAATACCGTGTGCTATTGTGCAACCACGCGTATTACTATACTTTAACCACTGGGTATTCCAACAGTGTTAATAGTAACAACTACACCGTTATTTATAAAAAAAAACTCATACTTGTCATTTTCTTCATTCGACAGTTTTTCGTTATGGGGCCCCCAAATGGCTGTGCCATCGTACGAATATTCCCCGACAGTAAGAATATTCTATGACCAAACGAATATTCCTCCACAACAATGAATATTTTATAACCACTTGCTTATTTTGCAAAATTTGCACATTTCACCCATAACCAAAACATTATATAAAATTAACACCTTATTATTCAAAATAATAATTAGAGGAAATTCAATTTTATTTATAAGAAGTTGGGGTCTTACAAACACCATCCCTGGGCTACTTTTTGATTGTAAGGAAGGCTTTTTGACACTCATCAGTCCATTTCATGGAGGAGTTCTTCCTTAACAACTTGAAGATAGGCTCACAGGTTGTTGTGAGTTGGGGAATGAATCAGCTAATGAAGTTGAATCTTCCCAAAAATCCCTGTATTTCCTTCTCTGTCTGAGGTATGAGCATTTTCGTGATAACCTGGATTTTTTGTGGGATCTAGCTCAATCCCTTTGTGGCTGACTAGGAATCCTAGGAACTTGGCTGGATTCAACTTCAAGTTGTACTTACGCAACATGTTGAAGAGCTTTTTGAGATGATCTAGGTGGTCTTCCTCTTTTCGGGACTTGATAATGATGTCATCCACGTAGATTTCTATTTCTTTATGCATTAGATCGTGGAAAAGAACCATCATAACTTGCTGATAGGTAGCTCCGGCATTGATGAGGCCGAATGACAATCGTCTGTAGCAAAAGGTTCCCCAAGGAGTGATGCATACAGTTTTCTCACGATCCTCTTCAGCAACCATAATTTGATGGTACCCCGCAAAGCAATTAGCAAAGGAGTACATGTCATATTGAGCTGTATTGTTAATGAGTATTTGGATGAATGGTACATGAAGGCTATCTTTAAGATAAACTTTGTTTAGATCCCTGTAGTCCACGCAAACTCGCACCTTTCCTCCAGGTTTAGGCACGGGGACTATGTTGGATAGCCACTCAAGGTTTGTTGACACCATGATGATGCCGACTTGAAATTGTTTCACAATTTCTTCTTTAACTTTTAAACTCCACTCAGGTTTTAATTGCCTGAGCTTCTGCCTGACTGGCTTGAATCCCTCTTTAATGGGGAGGCAATGAATGGCAATGTCAGTGGACAAACTGACCATGTCTTTGTGAGACCATGCAAACACATCCTAGAATTGGGTCAATAGTGTAACCATGTCATTCCTTTGGTTTGTAGTAAGGTCCGTACCAATCTGGATTTATTTGGGGTTTTCTGAGGTTCCGAGGTTAAAAGAGGAAGTTTGATCAAGATTTGGCTTGGGTTTGTCTTCGACCCATTCTTTAATCTCCTGAGGTATCTCATAGTCCTCTTGTATTTCCATCAAGTCTGAATCCAACTTTACATCAAAGTTACAGTCCTTGTGGAAAATAGGCACCTCATCAGCAAGTTTAGGCACATCTAACTTTAGAGTCCTGAAACAAAATGCTTTCACTTAATATATGAAATTGTTCAATCATACAAAGTGTTAGCATGAAATGACAAAACAAACAATTAATGTCTGATACAATAAAAGTAAGGCGATTATTATTATCTACAGTAAGGAGAGGATTTTCTTCCCTTTTTATCCTTGTCAGCAAATGCAAGGAGTGCTGCTCCAATTGCCAAGGGTGAAGTCCTGGTGGATAGCAGTGATAAAGGGGCTATTGTCGTCCTCTTTCTCTTGAATGATGACCATGATGTCTAGACAATCATCATCTGGAATGTCTCTATTCCTCCGTATGGACTAGGACGCGCAGGTTTGATAACCGCCTTGAAATGTCTTGTTTACGTTTCCGATCCTTTTCCTCCACTTTGGGGTCTAGAATCAGGACTTCCTTTCCTTTGACCGGTATCGACTTAGGAAACATCATAGCTACCACATGGGCAAGGACCTTTAATGAAGGTCGTAGAGGCTCAGACTCTGCAGCGGAACATGTAATCCATTAGAAGAGTCAAGTAGGGAATGATATCTATTATCTTCTATGATTTAAAAAGTTTATCATCAATTTTATTGCTGAGACTCAGCTTAATAAATAATCCACATCACTGAATTATTCATGCACTACGGGCCAAGGATATTCATTAGTATCACGTCCACGAATTATCCATGCTCTATGGGCCAAGGAAAATCGTGTTATCACCAATGGTTATGATAATTCCAAACAATAATTCATCTTTGCACCCATGGCCGAAGAGAATCGATGGTCATGATCATACCAATAACTGTCCATCAATGCACTACGGGCCAATGAGGACTTTTACCACATCATTTGTAACATTACAGGTCATGATTACACAGAATAATCCTTGGTCATAATCATACCAATCAACAGTCCATCTATGCACTACGGGCCAAATATGACTTTTCTCACAATATAAGCATGAGGATAATGACAATAATATAAGAATTCAATTAAATGAGAGCAATGATAACTTTTAAAGATTTATAATTTAATTTATCCTGGATTCAATAATGTCCAAATTGTTAACATGATATTGCTTTATGGAGTAAAATTCGAGAATAATATTGTATCAAAAATGATTTGGACCGAAAAGAAATTAATTTTTGTCATGAATAGTACCCCGGGTGAATAGTACCCGATGAATAGTACTTCAGGAATAGTACCCCGGCATGAAAAGATAAAAAATTATCAAGAATGCTAAGAATAATATTTACATAAAAAGATACTGGATGAAGCACAAATTTCAAGGATATTCTACTAATTTCAAGGAGTATAGAAGCCATACTTTAACAAAATGAGTGTAGAATACGGAATCTGAAACGAAATAATATTACTTACATACTACAGAGTATGGAATAAAATATTATTTCTTACGAATATTAAACAAAAATAATATCCCTTACCTTAAAAAGGAGAGTATTCCAACTGGTATAGCGGGGATATTCTTGAAGAAAACTTTCACTATTTTCTACACTCAAAGCTTCCTTAAACTCTAAAGAAATACGAGCAATATTATAGAAGAAGAATTTTCTGATTCCTGTGTGATTTTTAATTCTAAACTAAGCATCTTATTTATAGGAGAATGGAAGGATACTATTTAGAAAAAAATCACTGACGCACAATGTGACGCCCCCAAAACAGTTATACATCACCCATCTTGAGTCGCCAGATACGTGGTACATAAATCAAATACAACTGTCGTGTAAAATACGACAAAAGCGTAACATAGAGTTTTACATGAATATTGTCTTCTAGACAGTATTCAAACTCAAATGGAGTCCTCGTTACAATTATTATCACACTATTTCACAGAATAATGATGACTACTAATGCAAACATCTGGACTGTCACTCCGTTCCCCGACTAGTCCCAACTATATTCTCATTTCCTGAAGAGAACAATGAAAACAAAGGGTGAGCTCAACTAGCCCAGTAAGAAATATTATGACTAAGGCAATGTAGAATAAATTATCCTTAGCCTTCAACAGTATAACTGATAGAATATAATGGACAACATGTTTTAGATCAACAACTGCAGCGGAATAAGCAATCCATTAGAATAGTCAAGTAGAACATAATGTCTACTATCTCCTCTAGATTAAAAGTCCATCGTTAATATTTCATTCATGTAATACTTATCAACAGTTCTTTGTTATACCCAAGACAAAAAGAACTCTCATCACCTGTCTTCACCTGAACCACCAAAGATTATAGTTAAATCCACAATTTATATTTATAATCATGTAAATCAACAGTTTCTCCTTGCCACAAAGGCTTAATAGAACGTTTACTCAATATCCTTACCCAAAGGCTAAAGATATTCAAATGTAATAACAATGATCATACCAATCCGTTGTCTACCTTTGCACTATGGGCCAAAGATATTCAACTATAAAACCAATGGTCATGATCATACCAATCAATTGTCTGTCAGTGCACTATGGCCAAAGACATTCAACTGTTAACTAATGGTCATGATCCTACCAATCACATCATCGATATATCCATGCTCTACGGGCCAAGGATATTCGTTATTATCACCAGTGGTCATGATCATGTCATACACTTGTCCATCTTTGCACTACGGGCCAAAGCTATCAATTAACAATTTGTCTTTCCACGTAAGCCAAAGATATACAACTGTAAAACAAATAATCAAAAGTCCATCTTTGCACGTAAGCCAAAGATATACAACTATAAAACCAATAATCAGTAGTCCATTTATGCACGTAAGCCAAAGATATACAACTATAAAACCAATAATCAATAGTCCATCTATGCACGTAAGCCAAAGATGACTTTCATCATAATATAAGCATGAGGATGATGACAATGATATAAGCATTAATCAAATGAAATCAAGGATAAATATTAAAGACTTTAAATTTATCCGGAGTTTAAAAATATCAAATTATCAACATGATCTTGCTTTGTGGAGTAAAATTCAAGAATAATATTCATGTACCAAAAATAATTTGGATGAGAAAAGAAATATATTTTTTGAATTGAATAGTACCATCGCGAATGAATAGTACTTCGGGAATAGTACCTCGTGATTAGTACTCCGACACGAAAAAGTGTCCCGAATACCCGAGTGAAAGATACTAGAGTGAATAGTAATCGGGTGAATAGTAACCTATGAATAGTAACTCGTGAATAGTACTCTGGTACAAAAAGTGCCCTGAATACCCGAGTGAATAATACTAGAGTGAATAGTAATTGGGTGAATAGTAACCCATGAATAGTAACTCATAAAAGAAAAATACCAAAGAAAATGATATTCCATGACGAGTACAAAAGAAATGATCTCTCATACGAGTATAATCGAATATACAAAATTGCACATGGATTTTTACCTGCCATGCGGTAATCCACGTAGACAGATCATTTCCACAATTTAATAAAGAATGAATACGAAGGATCATTCACCATGCATGTGGTAATCCACATAGACAGGTTATTCCAACAGAATAATAAAGAATGGAATAGCAGAAGAGTTCACCAGGCGTGCGTAATCTGCACAGACAGGTTATTCCAACAGTATAATAAAGAATGGAACCAAGTCATGCGTAACCCGCACAGACAGGATATTCCAACAGAATAATAAAGAATGAAACCAGGTCATGCGTAATCCGCACATACATGATATTCAAACAGAATAATAAAGAATGGAACCAGGTCATGCGTAACCCGCATAGACATGATATTTAAATAGAATAATAAAGAATGGAACCAGGTCATGCGTAATTCGCACAGACAGGATATTCCAACAGAATAATAAAGAATGGAATAACAGAAGAATTTCACCATGTATACGGTACTTCTCATAGACAGGTTATTCCAACACAATAATAAAGAATGGAATAACAACCCTTACGAGTATTGAAAGAAAATAACTCTCTCCATGAATACGAAAGAATAATACCCCTTACCTTAGAAGAAAACTGGAATAGTGAGGTAACAGACTTCTCTTCTCCTTTCTCTCTATAATTTCTTTCTATAATAATTGCTCTATAGCTTTAATGAATTGCTGAAAAATAATGAAGGAATGAGCTTCTATTTATAGGAAAATATAGTTTCGATAATTGCACGTTTTGGGGCTCAAAATATTACAAATTATAATACCTTCCTCTTTTCTTCATTTTAATTTAGTCCCTGCAAGTATTATCAAACTTGCACCACCTCCCCTAATAGTAAATCATGTGAATCAATAGTAAATCATGTGCCTCAATAGTTCTAAACATGTGAAAATGCGAATTACAATATGGTACCTCCATCTATACCTGCATTTTTAACTTAGTCATGCAAGTATTATCAATCTTGCACCAACTCCCCTAATAGTACAAGAATGTGAATCAATAGTACACACATGTGAACAAATAGTTATAATCATGTGAATAAATAGCAATTAATTGCTCATTTATCCGGTTAATTACCCGATTGGTCAGTATAACTTCCAGACATCAATTAATATCGAAATAAATGTCGATTTCCACTAACACTAATAATTCCAACATAATGGAACTATCAATTTCATCTTTAATCAACACGAACTTATTCATCATTAATATTATAACTCATAATATTTAACAACCAGGTCGCTCCCAGGAAAGAGGGGGTTTTCGATAAGGATTTCTCCCTATTGGCGCGCAATTAGATTATCTAACCTCTCCTTAACAGAACTTCTAGACATTGTGAATATTGCAAATAATAATATAAATAATTTTGTCATCTCAATTATTGATTTAATAATATAACATATTATCTGAGATGATCTTTGTGACAATAATTGAATCAATAATATGAGAGATATGATGCAACAATTACTGTAGCAATAATTGAGTATAACTGAGTGAATTCTTACGTAAGCATCAATAATCAATACCGTGTGCTACTATACAACCACGCGTATTACTGTACTTTTATCACCGATTATTTTATGATAATTTGCTTACTTTGAAAAATTTTCAAATATCACCCTTAACTTTAACCTTTTTTCAATTTAACCATTTACTAAATAGAATAATTATAAGAAAATTGAATACTTACATTTCATAAAATTCGGGGTCTCACAATCTTCCCTCCTTATGAAATTTTGTCCTCAAAATTTACGTACCTGGTAGTTAGAAGAGATGAGAATACCTTGCATTTTTTTCGGATTGTACCTTCCCGGTTATATCCTCTCTATCATGATTTTCCCATTTCTCATCTCCTGTATTTCAGATATCATTCTAGAATATATTTTCAAAATAAGGGTTAATTGACATGCCACATATTATCCCTATGCTCTGACCGACCAATTAAATAACAAATAAACTAAGGTATGTCATACTAGCGAAGGAATTATCCATCTCTCCCTTCCTAGTTCTAGTCTCACACCTCAGCCATGGATCATATCCCTAAGCTTTGATACCAACTGTGACGCCCCCAAAACAGGTATTGTAAGACTCCAACTTATTATAAATAAAATCGAATTTCCTCTAATTATTATTGTGAATAATAAGGTGTTAAATTTATATAATATTTTGGTTATGGGTGAAATGTGCAAATTTTGCAAAATAAGCAAATGGTTATAAAATAATCATTGTTGTCGGGGAATATTAAATGACGGCAGTACGGTCATTAGTGGGCTCCATAATAGAATAAGCGCGGATGAAGAAAACGACAAGTTTGAGTTTTTATAAATAGCAGTAGTTATTCACAATTAACACTATTGGAATACCCGGTGGTTAAAATACGATGTCTGGCGTGGATGCACAATATTTTTGAATTATTGATTCTTACGTAAGAAGGCACTACTCAATAATTGTTACAGTAATTACTGTTCAATATTTTATTTTATTGATTCAATAATTACTGCGTTGATATTTTATATTATTGTTGTTTCAATAATTATCACTGCACAGTATTTCCCATTATCAGATCAATAATTCATATTATTTAAATAATATTATTAGATAGCATTATTGGCAATATCTAGAAAGTTCTATCAAGGAGAGGTTTGGTCACCTAATTGCGCGCTAGTAAGGAAAAATTCTTATTGGAAAGCCCTTTCTTTCCTGGGAACGGCCTGGTTGTCATAAATGTGATTCTGTAATATTATTTGTGAATAATTAATTATTGATTTATATGATAAGGAAATATTTATTTTATGTGAATATAAATGATGGATATATTTATTTTTATGTGGATAAAAATGAAGGAATTAATGTTGAGGTGTTTTATCAGTATTTTGTCGGTGTAGAGGTATTAAAAATCATCCGTTTGTGGATTTCGGATATTTTATGTTTGGAATTTGGAAAAACTCAAAGCTACAAAGTTGTAGAGAATTCGATTTCAGGCAGAATGGACATAAAATTCATATTTTTTTGATAACCGGGCTATTTTCTATGAATTGTTGAAGTTTCAGAAAATAAAATAATTTTTATTAAATTATGGGTGGGACCCACTTTTTGGTTGGTGTTGAATGCACATGGGCTGCTGAAAATTTTCAAAATCGGTGGATTCAAGGATAGCATGCGTAGGAATAATAAGAAAGAAATAAGATATTTTATTATTTTAGTCTCCTATGGCATTCTAGCATTTTCCTATAAATAGACGCTTAGGTTAGAATTGAAAATCACACCATAAACAAGTTTTCTTTCTCTCTAGATTATTGAGTGTATTTTTGTGAGTATTTTGATACTTTGAGAGTTCCTATTCAGTGCAAATTTCTGTTAGCACTATATCCGAAATTCAGTCAGAAGTACGGTTATTTTGAGGTAAGGGATGTTATTTTCTTCATAAATGATATTATTTCTTTCGATATCATTATGCCAAAATATTGGTTTAAACTTTTTATCAAATTTGAAACTTTTTGTGTCGGGGGTTTCTTATTCACGATATCGAGATTATTCACGTATCTGACCTTTATTCACGAATACGGCACTATTCACCGAAAAATGAAAATTTTCCTTTTTGTCCAAGATGTCTATTATGGTTACTATCTTTGATTGTATCCATGTTTTGATTTTTATTTTTGAATTCTGCTTCATAATTGTTTATTATGAAGTATTATTGATCTTGGATAAACTGTTATACGAATCCCTACTATTTGTCCTTCTGTCTCACTAGATTCGTTTTCTTTAAAATATTTTTCATCATCCTCAATCCTAAATGATGATATTACTGAATATCTTTGGCCTGTAGTGCAAAGATGAATGATTAACTGATGAATATCTTTGGCCCGTAGTGCAAAGATGAACATGTGTTGAGATGAACATGACCAACTAGTGATACAAATGAATATCTTTGGCTGTTATGCAAAAGTGAATATTTGATTAAAGATGTATATTGATTGTTGTTACAGGGATAAAATATTGATGATGGACTTTTAAATCTTAGAAGATAGTAGAACTCATTCTCTACTTGACTCTTCTAATGGATTGCAGTTTCCGCTGTAGTTGTTGATCTATAACTTGTTGTCAATTATATTTTATCAGATTTTTCCTTGTTGAAAACTAATGATAATTTGTTGTATATTATCTTAGTCATAATATTCTTTACTGGGCTAGTTGAGCTCACTCTTTTCCTTTTTGTTCTATTTTTCTTCTCAAGAGGTGAGAACATAGCAGGATCTAGTCGGGGTATGGAGTGATGGTTCTAGAAAGATGTTTTAGCAGTCCTCACTATTTCTATAAAATAGTGTTTGAATAATTGTAATGATGACTTATTTGAGTGTGGATATTGTCTAAAAGACAATTTTTTTTTTAAACTCACAGTATGTGTTGTCGTATTTTGCACGACAATTGTATTATTGAAGTTGTAGTTTGCTTTATGTACCATGTATTTGGCGACTCAGAATGGGTGTTGTATACCTATTTTGGGGGCGTCACAGTTGGTATCAAAGCTTAGGGATATAGTCTCTGGCGGAGATCGGGGAATAGAACTAGGAGGGGAGAGATGAGTAAATCCTTCGCTAGTGTGTCCTATCTAAGCTTATTTGTTGGTGGGTCATAATATAGGATTTTATGTGATATGTTAATTTGTTTAATTAACCCTTGTTTTATGGCGATTTAAGAATGGGTCACGAGAAGCGTTAACAATGGAGTGTATGAGACTATGGAACAACCTTTAGTTACAAACCAGGAGAACGTGCAACAGGAAGGCAATATACCTCTTATAAATAATACTACCGAGCAAACGATGAATGATGGAATGTTTGGGAGCTTTTTGCAGTTCATGCAAAATCAGACGAGGGAGACTCGTGTACAAAATACGGGTGGAAGTGATACCAATGTGCGGTCTATCACAGCCAAGTAGTTCAAGGAGTTGGGACCACAAAAATTTATTGGAAAGTCGGATCCGATCAAGGCGGAAACATGGGTCAAGCAAATTACTAAGATATTCGATGTCTTGGGATGCGGAGGAGGAAGAAGGTTCCATTCGCCACCTTATGTTCCATGGTGAAGTAGGACATTTGGTGGGAGTCTCGTGAAGCGTACCCGACTTTCTTTGACTCAACATGTCTTGGGAAACATTTCAGAAGCTGTTCAATGACAAGTACTTTCCGAAAGTATTCGTCAAATGAAAGAGGTAGAGTTTATCGGACCGAACAAAACAACATGGCGGTGTCGATTAAGATAAAGGCGAAGTTATTTGAGTTATCGAGTTTGCACCTCATTTGGTAGAAAATGAGGAACGCATGACAAGGATGTTTCTGAGAGGTCTAAAACCCGAGTTCGTCAATACCTTATCTCTCATAAAATTTCTCTATATTGAGGATGTTGTCAGCAGGCTCAATTATTAGAGTGAGATAGTGAGTATGTTTTTGTGAGGGACCATAACGAGGTCACACCAAGGTGGCAGCGATCATCGAGTGAGGATAATCGTGAGGAGGAAAAAAATCTGAACAAAAGCGGTAACCACTCGGGTGGTCATCGTAGCCATGATAATAGGAGAGGTGAGTCAAGTGGAAATTTTAGAAAGAGGAGATTCAACAATGACGGGAAGACATCACGGCAAACACCAAAGACCAACAACAAATTCTAGGGAGGAGAGCGACCACCGGTTAGATGTTACAAATGCGGAAGAGGGACATATCACCCCAAACTATCCACAACAATCCAAGGTATGTTACAAATTGTGGAAAGGAAGGCCCACATAGCTCGGGATTTTCTTTAGCAAAACCAAGTTCAACGAGGATGGTGACTCAAGGGTCATGTCCGGATAAGTCAAAATCGTGTTCTGGAAGAGCATTTGTCGTGGATCGCCAAAGCGTGAGGAACGACGAGGTGATCACAGGTAAGCTAATCTTGAATTCACCGCAAAGTTTATACCTTACTGAATCTTTGGTTCTACCCATTCTTTTATCTCTTCTGTGAGACCCCAGATTTTATGAATAAATATTTAATTTTCTTGAAATAATTTTTTGAATAATGTTATAGTTGTGGGTAATATTTATAAATTTTTGCAAAGTATGCAAGTTGTTATATAATATTTGATTGGTGGGGAATATTAGTTTTAACAGGGGAATATTAAATAACAAAGACAATATCATTGGTGGACCCCTACAACGGAATTATTGTCGAATTGAGAAAGCGAAAAAAAATATTTTATGAAAATAACGGCGGAAGTTTTACTGTTAATCATTGAAACACCCGGTGTTAAAAGAAATGCGATGTCTGGCGTGGTTGCATAGTAGCACTGCGGTATTGATTATTGATGCTTACGTGATAAGTCACTCAGTTTTGTTTTATTGGTATTATTAATGTAATAAAACAGAATACTTTTATAAAGTTATTCTATAAATAGAATATATTATATTCTATTATGCATAATGTTGCATAGTGTCTGCATAGTGTTTTGCATAGTAAAATCTTTTTATATAAAACAGAATACTTTTATAAAGTTATTCTATATATAGAATATATTATATTTTATTATGAATAGTGTTTCATAGTGCCTGCATAGTGCCTGCATAGTATTTTATATAGTAAAATCTTTTTATATAAAACAAAATACTTTTATAAAGTTATCTATTTTATTAGACAATAATTAGAATATATTATATTTTATTATGCATAGTATTCGCATAGTGCACTGATAGTGTTTGCATAGTAAAATCTTTTATAAAGTTATTCATTTTATTAGATTATAAATAGAATATATTATATTTTATTTAAAAGATTTTACTTTAAATATGGATAGTCAGATTAAAGTAAATCAATTTGGACCGTTCATGATTTAGTTACTATGCGGGTCCATTTTTCTATAAATAGAAGTCGATTCATTCATTATTTCTTACGAATTCTTTGAAACTCTACAGAGAGAGAAACTATAGAGAGAAAGAAGAAAAGTGTTACTACACTTCACTACTTTTATATCCATTACTCTTCTTTCTAAGGTAGGGAATATTATTTGTTGTACTCATAAGGGTATTCTTTCTTTCTTATTCATGAAGAGAACTTACATTATTCCATTCTTTATTATTACATTGGAATAACTTTGATACATGGGATACCCTATACTTGGTGAAATTCTTACATTATTTCATTATTTGTTATTACATTTGGAATATCATGTATGCATGCGTTTCTACGTGGGACTGGTTTAAATCTTTATTATTATTTTTGTTGGAATATCATCATGCATGAGTTTTACGTCGGACTGGTTAAAATCTTTATTAGTATTCTATTGGAATAATATGTCTATCTGAAATACCGCATGCATGGTGATTTCATTATTATTCCGTTTTTTTATTATTACATTGGAACATCCCCATGCGTGCTTTTACGCGTGACTGGTTAGATTAATTATTATTCGTTGGAATAACTTTGTCTATCAAGCAATCTGCATGCATGGTGATTTCTTTTGTTATTCCATTCTTTATTATACTTAGTTGGTTAAAACTTTGACTTTCATACTTCATGAAATTAGTGGAATATCCTTGATAATTGCGCTTCATCCAGTATCTTTTCATGGAAATATTCTTCTGAGCATTCTTAAATTTTACTCTACAAAGCAGTATCATGTTGATAATTTGGACGTTATTGGTTCTTGGACAAATTAATTCTTGAACTTGTTTTATTGAATTCTTATATCATTGTCATCATCCTCATGCTTATATTTTGTTGAAAGTCATCTGTGGCCTGTAGTGCATAGATGGATTTGGTATGATTATAACCAGGGATTATTCGGTGTAATCATGACCGTAATGTTATAAATGATGTGTTAAAAGTCCTCATTGGCCCGTAGTACATTGATGGGCAGTTGTTGGCATGATCATGACCATTAATGAATACACAAATATTCTTGGCCCGTAGTGCATGGATAATTATGGTCGTGATACTAAAGAATATCCTTGGTTGTAGTGCAGGGGTGATTCGATGATGTGGATTATTTATTAAGCTGAGTCCCAACGATAAAAGTGATGAAAAACCTTTTAAATCATAAAAGATAATAGATTTTATTCTCTACTTGACTCTTTTAATGGATTGCTTGTTCTGCTGCAGTTAAACTTGATGTTTGTTATATTGTATCAGTTTAACACTGTTTAAGGCTAATGATAATTTATTTTGAATTATCTTAGTCATAATATTTCTTACTGGGCTAGTTGAGCTCACCCTTTCTTTCACTGTTTTCTTCAGGAAATGAGAATATAGCTGGGATGAGTCGGGGAACGGAGTGATGGTCCTAGATGGTGCATTAGTAGTCCTCACTATTTTGTGAAATAGTGTGATAATAATTGTAATGAGGACTCTTTTTGAGTTTGTATACTCTCTAGTAGCCAATATTTGTATTCAAACTCACAGTTTATGTTTTGTCGTATTGTACACGACAATTGTATTATTAAGTTGTATTTGAATTCTGTACCATGTATCTGGCGATTCAAGATAGGTGATGTATACCTAATTTTGGGGGCGTCACAGTTGGTATCAAAGATTAGGGATATGATCCCTGGCTAAGATGTGAGACTAGATCTAGGAGGGGAGAGACAGGGAATTCCTTCGCTAGTATGACCTACCTAAGTTTATTTGATATTTAATTGGTCGGACAGAGTATAGAGATAATATGTGATATGTTAATTAACCCTTGTTTTGTGGGCGATATTTGAAAATGGCATCTAAAAATATTGAGATAAGCAATGGAGCACAAGAGTATTGATTCTCCACGAGATCAATAATGGGGACAATGTGTACTGTGGGATGGCGATAATCCTCCTGTGTAAACAACAACAGCGATCAATTGAATGAACGAGCAATACGTTTAGGAGCTTTTTTTAGAATTCATGCAACATCGGTGAAGGCTCTCACAATTCATGTGCGGGAGGAAAAAATGGCAACCCATGGTTGGTCACCGCTAAGCAATTCAAGGAGCTGGGACCACCGAAGTTTTGGGAAAGCGAGAACCACTTAAGGCGAGAGCGTGGTTAAAGCGAGATCACCAAGATATTTGATGTCTTGGGATGCTCCGAGGAGCAAAGGTTCCTTTTCCACCTTTATATTGCGTGAAAATGCGGATCCTTTGGTGGGAATCGTAAAAGCGTACCCGACTGGCCTTACTCAAGATGTTTTGGGAGAAGTTCAAGAGATGTTCAATGACAAGTACTTTCCGAAAGCATTTGTCACATGAAGGAGGTGGAATTTATCAAGTTCGAGCAAAACAACATGAATGTGTCGTGACTTGAAGCCAAGTTTGCGAGTTGTCGATTTGCATCCCACTTGGTTGATAATGAAGAGAGAATGACGCGGATGTTTTTTAAGAGTTTGAAGCTAGAATCGTCGATATCTTATCTCTCATAAAAGCGTGTGTTTGTATTAGGATGTTGTTAATAGGGCTCGGTTATTAGAAGAGCGATAATGAGTCAACCAAACCAAAAAGAAGCGGTAAGCAAAATAATAATCTGGGGTGATACTTGATCATCAAAGCGGTGACAATAAGCATGGAGGAATCAACATGCGAAATGGTAACCACTTGGTGGTAATCATGGTTAAAACAATAAGAATGGACATTTCAAGAAGAGGAGATTCAACAATGATGGAAAGACGTCAGCACCAGCACCCGTTGTTAAAGAAGGAGAACGACCACCTATCATATGCTTTAAATACGGAGGGGAGGGACATACAGTCCAAACTGCGCGATGCCATCCAAAGCGTGTTACAATTATGGAAGAGAAGGTCACCTAGCCCGATTTTATTATTCACCGAAGGCAAGTTCAGCTAGGATGGAGGCACCAAAGGTCGTCCCAGAAAAGTCAAAGCCAGTAGTTTAAGAAAGAGCATTTTTTTTCGTGACGAGGAACCTGAATAAAATTATCACGGGTATGTTAGTCATAAACTCTTGCGAAGTCTATACCGTGTTGAATCTGGGGTTCTACTCACTCTTTTATTGCACCTAGTTGTGTTCAATGTTTGAAGTTAACTCCGGAGAAGTTAGACTTTGATATATCTGTTTAAATTCAGTTGGGAGAAACCTTCGTTACCTCCACTATTTATAAATCTTGTTCAAATCAACACTTTCACGTTACCTATCAATATTATCTCTTTGAAAATACTTGCATTTGATGCGATTTTAGGAATCAATTGGTTAACTACTCATCATGCTTTTACGTAAGGTTGTTAGCTTTCATACTCTAACCAACTTTGTTATGCTGAATTCAAAGTAACCAAACCACTAAAGTCAATCATTGTCATATCAAGCCATAAGTAAAGAGCCTCGGTCCTTTCGTTGTTGACTTTCTTACGTGGAATGACCGCCGGACTTTACCATGGCGATATGTCGTGATGTGATGGCGCAAGTTGATAGGTATTAATGTGACGTATTATCCAAGTCTTGGATGAGAGTCACGATTTTGAATGATATTTCTATTGTTAATAAATTTCGACGTATTCTTGAAGACTTCTTAGCCTACCCTAGGCGTGAAATCGAATTTTGTATTGACCCCGATACAAAACCCATTTCTAAAACCCTCAAATATTTTCTTCACCTAAAATGATCGTATAATGTGCCAAAGACGCGTTGGCTCATTTTGTTGAAGATTACGATCGTACCATTCACTACCATGGGAAAAAGCGAACGTGGTGGTGACGCGTTGAGTGAAGAAGATCGTATGCATTTACGAAGTGCGATGTTGTTAATACAAAGGCCCATTTCGCATACGACTTACAAATGATGAAGATAGAGTTAAAGACTCTAGGAACCCAAGTGAAGATAACGAATATCTGAGTAGAATCGACTTTAATCGATAAAGTTAAAGTCACTTTTCAAGCTACACATCCGGAGTCGATAAATGTAAAGAAGAAGGTTCAAGAGGGCGTTATTCTAGAAGAAAGAATTGACGAAGAGAGAAAATCTCAACCCTCGATTTAATTGGCCCATTTAAAAGTCTCGATCGAGTAGGAACTATGGTTTATAGACTCGTTTTACTGCCAAGTATATCGCGTGTTCATAACATTTTTAACGTATCGATGTTACGTAAATATGTGGACGACCCGAAACACATTATTAAATTAGAACTAAACGATATAGCAGAAGATTTAACGTTTGAGGAGATACGTGTTAAAATCTTGGATAAGAAGAATCGTATTCAACACTCAAAGGTTATACCTCAAGAGTTAGAATTTGAAATGAAGTCGAGGTATCCTCACCTCTTCGGCATACCAGGTACATACATAAATTTCGAGGGCGAAATTCCATAAGGAGGGGAGATTGTGAGACCCCAGATTTGATGAATAAATATTTAATTTTCTCGAAATAATTTTTTGAATATTATGGAATAAATTTGATATAATGTTATAGTTGTGGGTAATATTTATAAATTTTGCAAAGTACGCAAGTTGTTATATAATATTCGATTGGTTGGGGAATATTCGTTTTAACGGGGAATATTAAATACAAGCGGCACAATCATTAGTGGACCCCTAACGAAATTTTATGGAAATAACGGTACGGGAAATTTTACCGTTAAATCGTTGAAAAGATAAGAATACGTGGTTGCATAATAGCACACAAGTATTGATTATTGATGCTTACGTGATAAGTCACTCCGTTTTGTTTTATTGGTATTATTAATGTAATAAAAGCGTAATACTTTTATAAAGTTATTCTATAAATAGAATATATTATATTCTATTATATATAGTGTTTTGCATAGTAAAATCTTTTTATATAAAAGCAGAATACTTTTATAAAGTTATTCTATAAATAGAATATATTATATTTTATTATGCATAGTGTTGCATAGGTAATCAGATAGTGCTGCATAGTATTTTGTATAGTAAAATCTTTTTTATATAAAATGAATCCTTTTATAAAGTTATCTATTTTATTAGACAATAATTAGAATATATTATATTTTATTATGCATAGTGGCTGCATAGTGTTTGCATAGTAAAATTTTTTGTAAAGTTATTCATTTTATTAGATTATAAATAGAATATATTTTATTTTATTTAAAAGATTTTGCTTTAAATATGGATAGTCAGATTAAAGTAAATCAATCTGGACCGTTCATGAGTTAGTTACTATGCAGTCCATTTTTCTATAAATAGAAGCTCATTCATTCATTATTTCTTATGAATTCACTGAAACTCTAGAGAAACAAACTATAGAGAGAAAGAAGAAAAGTGTTCTGCTATTTCACTACTTCTATATCCAGTACTTTTCTTTCTAAGGTAGGGAATATTATTTGTTGTACTCATAAGGGGTATTCTTTCTTTCTTATTCATGAAGAGAACTTCTATTATTCCATTCTTTATTATTACATTGGAATAACTTGTATTCATGAGGATACCCTATACTTGGTGAAATTCTTACGTTATTTCATTCTTTATTATTCTATTGGAATATCTTGTTATGCATAGCTTTTTCTGGAGTTTCTAGTGGGACCTGAATTAAAATCTTTATTATTATTTTGTTGGAATATCACATGCATGCGTTTGCGTTTGGCGGACCGAGAATTAAAATCTTTATTGGTATACATTGGAATAACATGTCTACATCAATACCGCATGCATGGTGATTTGTTATTATTCCGTTCTTTATTATTACATTTGGAAATCACATACATGCTTTACGCATGACTGGTTAAGATTAATTATTAATACATTGGAATAACTTTGTCTATCTGATACCGCGTATGCATGGTGATTTCTTTTGTTATTCCATTCTTTATTATACTCAATTGGTTAAAACTTTGACTTCCATACTCCATGAAATTAGTGGAATATCCTTGATAATTACGCTTCATCCAGTATGTTTTCATGGAAATATTCTTCTGAGCATTCTTGAATTTTACTCTACAAAGCAGTATCATGTTGATAATTTGGACGTTATTGGTTCTTGGACAAATTAATTCTTGAACTTGTTTTATTGAATTCTTATATCATTGTCATCATCCTCATGCTTATATTTTGTTGAAAGTCATCTATGGCCTGTAGTGCATAGATGGACTTGGTATGATTATGACCAGGGATTATTCAGTGTAATCATGACCGTAATGTTACAAATGATGTGGTAAAAGTCCTCATTGGCCCGTAGTGCATTGATGGACGATTCTTCAGCATGATCATGACCATTAATGAATACACAAATATTCTTGGCCCGTAGTGCATGGATAATTGTGGTCGTGATACTAAAAAATATCTTTGGCTGTAGTGCAGGGGTGATTCGATGATGTGGATTATTTATTAAGCTGAGTCCCACCGATAAAAGTGATGAAAAACCTTTTAAATCATAAAAGATAGTAGATTTTATTCTCTACTTGACTCTTTTAATGGATTGCTTGTTCTGCTTCAGTTACATTTGATGTTTGTTATATTGTATCAGTTTAACACTATTTAAGGCTAATGATAATTTATTATGCATTATCTTAGTTATAATATTTCTTATTGGGCTAGTTGAGCTCACCCTTTCTTTCACTGTTCTCTTCAAGAAATGAGAATATAGCTGGGACGAGTCGGGGACCGGAGTTATGGTCCTAGATAGTGCATTAGTAGTCCTCACTATTCTGTGAAATAGTGTGATAATAATTGTAATGAGGACTCCTTTTGAGTTTGTATACTCTCTAGTAGACAATATTTGTATTCAAACTCACAGTTTATGCTTTGTCGTATTTTACACGACAGTTGTATTATTAAGTTGTATTTGAATTCTGTACCATGTATCTGGCGACTCAAGATGGGTGATGTATACCTAATTTTGGGGGCGTCACATCTGCTGCCTGTGCTCAACGTTTAAACTTGACTCCGGAGAAATTAGACTTTGATTTATCAGTGGAGACTTCGTTAGGAAAAACTTTCGTTACGTCCACTATTTATAAATCTTGCTTAATCCAAGTTGGCACTATCACATTACCTGTTGATCTTATCTCTGTAAAGATACTTGCTTTTGATGTGATTTTAGCAATTGATTGGTTAACCACTCATCATGCCAAAATTGATTATTTTCGTAAGGTTGTTAGTTTTCATATTCCTAACCAACCTGTCATACGAATTCGAACAACGAAACCACTAAAATCAATCACTGTCATATCAAGCCATAAAGCTATTCGTTTATTAAAAAATGGATTTCAAGCTTTCTTAGCCCATGTTATGGATTTGAAAAAAGACAAGTCAGATTTGAATAATATTTCTATTGTAGAGAATTTCTGAAGAACTTCCATTGCCTACCCCTTAACGTGATGTTGAATTCTTTATTGACCTTGAACCGGGTACAAAGCCCATTTCTAAAACCCTATATCGAATGGCTCCTATTGAACTTCAGGAGTTAAAAGTCGGACTACAGGAGATATTAGACATCGGTTTCATTAGGTCTCAAGTACATCTCCTTGGGGTGCTCCTGTTTTATTCGTAAAGAAGAAAGACGGGAGTATGCGACTTTGTATTGACTACCGAGAATTGAACCATGTCACCATCAAGAATAGGTATCCGCTACCTCGCATTGATGACTTGTTCGACTAGTTGTAAGGAGCACAATTCTTTTCAAAGATCGACCTTCGTTCTGGATATCATCAGCTGAAGATTAAAACTGAGGATATTCCAAAGACTGCCTTAAGAACTCGGTATGGGCTTTATGAATTCTTAGTCATGTCTTTTGGATTGACTAATGCTCCTGCTGCTTTCATGGATATGATGAACCGTGTATTCAAGGAATATTTGGATTAGTTAATTTGTTGTCTTTATTGATGACATCCTCATATATTCCAAAAGCCGTGAAGATCATGAGCACCATTTGAAGTCGATACTTGAAAGGCTTTCGTGAAAATAAGCTATATGCCAAGCTAAAGAAATGTGAGTTACGGCGAGGAAGTAGCATTTCTTGGGCACGTGGTGTCAAAACATGGAGTATCTCATTGACTGGCGAATATTGAAGCAAAGACAAAGTTGGGAGCAACGAAGTCGGTGACCAAAGACGTGGCTTTCTGGGCTTAATTGGTTATTATCGGAGAGATTCGTGGAAGGATTTTCTCGAATCGCTACTTGCTAACTTCAGTTGATTTCGAGAAAGATACAAAATTTGTATGGGCGAGGAATGCGAGAAGAGTTTCCAAGAGCTCAAGAGGAGACTTATTTTGGCACCTGTTCTGGCAATACCATCTGGTTTGGATGGATTTGTTATATACAACGATGCTTCAGGCAAAGGGTTAGGATGTGTTCTCATGCAACATGGGAAAGTCATAGCCTATGCCTCACGACAACTCAAAGAATGTGAGAGGAATTATCCTACTCGTGATCTAGAGTTGGCAGCAGTCATTTTCGCGTTGAAAATCTGGAGACACTACTTGTATGGGGAGAAAGTGGAGATCTATATGGATCATAAAAACCTCAAATATTTCTTCACCCAAAAGGAACTCAACATGCGGCAATGACGTTGGCTCGAGCTGTTGAAAGATTATGATCATACCATTCAATACCATCTTGGAAAAGCAAACGTAGTAGCTGACGCATTGAGTAAAAGATCGTATGCGGGTATGAGTGCGATGTTGTTAACACAAAGACCCATTTTGTACGATTTACAAAGGATGGAGATTGAGTTAAAGACTCTAGGGACACACGTTATAATGGCGAATATACGAGTAGAACCGACTTTAATCGATAAAGTCAAAGCTTCAAGCTACGGATTCGGAGTCGATCGTATGAAGAAGAAAGTGCAAGAAGGTGCTATTCCAGAAGTAAGAATCGATGAAGAAGGAATACTTCGATTCAACTCCAGACTTTGTGTTCCTAACGATTTTGACTTGAAGCATAGAATTATGATGGAGGCACACAACACACCGTTTGCAATCCATCATGGGAGTACCAAAATGTATCATGATATTCTACACACATTTTGGTGGAACAATATGAAGAGAGAGATCACGAAGTTTACCTCGAGGTGTTTAACCTGTCAACGTGTAAAGGCGGAGCATCAAGTGCCAAAGGGTCCATTACAACCACTTGAGATTCTGACATGGAAGTGGAAACACATTACTATGGATTTCATTACGGGTCTTCCCAAGGTTTCTCAAGGCATAGATGAGATTTGGGTTATTGTTGATAGATTAACCAAGTCTGCCCATTTCTTGCCTATACGGGAGACTTATTCCCTTGAACGTCTTGCTAGTATGTACGTGAATGAGATTGTGAGATTGCTTGGCATGCCAGTATCCATAGTTCTTGATCGTGATCCAAGATTCACTTCACGATTTTGGGTTAGCTTGCAGAAAGCTATGGGCACAGATTTACGATTCAGCTCGGCATACCATCCTCAAACGGACGGGCAATCAGAGAGGACTATTCAAACTCTTGAAGATCTATTAAGACTTTGTGTCCTAGATTTCAAAGGGAGTTGGGATAAGTGCTTGCCATTGGTAGAATTCTCCTACAACAACAGTTATCAAGCAAGTATAGGCATGGCTCCATTTGAAGCAATGTATAGACGAAAGTGTCATTCTCCAATATGCTGGGACGAGGTGGGAGAAGCAACGTTGTTGGGACCAGAATTAGTACGCATGACTACAGAAAAGATCCAAATGATTCGATAACGTATTCAAACCTCACAAGATCGACAAAAGAGTTATGCTGATCTTCATAGAAAGGACGTGGATTTTAATATTGGAGATCATGTACTGTTACGTGTTGCTCCATGGAAGGGAGTTACAAGATTTGGAATGAGAGGAAAGCTCAATCCAAGATTTGTTAGTCCATTTGAGATTCTTGACCGAATAGGAAATGTCGCCTATAGACTCGCATTACCCCCAAGTATGTCTCGTGTTCATAATGTTTTTCACATATCTATGCTTCGTAAATATGTGAAAGACCTGAACCATATTATTGCTTTAGAACCAGACGAGATAGCCGAAGATTTAACGTACAAAGAAGTACCTGTTAAGATCTTGGATAGGAAAGAGCATGTCCTACGCACGAAGGTTATACCACAAGTTAAGGTTTTATGGAGAAATCATGCTATTGAAGAAATGACCTGGGAGTTGGAATCAGAAATGAAAGCGAGGTATCCTCACCTTTTCGAAACACCATGTACGTACGTTAATTTCGAGGATGAAATTTCATAAGGAGGGGAGGTTGTAAGACCCCAACTTATTATAAATAAAATCGAATTTCCTCTATTTATTATTGTGAATAATAAGGTGTTAAATTGATATAATATTTTGGTTATGGGTGAAATGTGCAAATTTTACAAAATAAGTAAGTGGTTATAAAATAATCATTGTTGTCGGGGAATATTCGTTTGGTCGTGGAATATTCTTGTTTGTAAAGAATATTATTAAATGCGACGCAGATCATTAGTGGGCCCCATAATGTAATAAATCGCCGGATGAAGAAAAGCGACAAGTTTGAGTTTTTATAAATAACGACGTAGTTGTTACTGAATTAACACTGCATTGGAATACCCGTATGGTTAAAATACGTGAATCTGGCGTGGATGCACAATATTTTTGAATTATTGATTCTTACGTAAGAAGGCACTACTCAATAATTGTTACAGTAATTATTGTTCAATATTTTATTTTATTGATTCAATAATTACTGCGTTGATATTTTATATTATTGTTGTTTAAATAATTATCACTGCACAGTATTTCCCATTATCAGATCAATAATTCATATTATTTGAATAATATTATTAGATAGCATTATTGGCAATGTCTAGAAAGTTCTATCAAGGAGAGGTTTGGTCACCTAATTGCGCGCCAGTAAGAAAAAATTCTTATTGGAAAGCCCCCTCTTTCCTGGGAATGGTCTGGTTGTCATAATTGTGATTCTGTAATATTATTTGTGAATAATTAATTATTGATTTATATGATAAGGAAATATTTATTTTATGTGGATATAAATTATGGATATATTTATTTTTATGTGGATAAAAATAAAGGAATTAATGCTGAGGTGTTTTATCAGTATTTTGTCGGTGTAGAGGTATTAAAAATCATCCGTTTGTGGATTTCGGATATTTTATGTTTGGAATTTGGAAAAACTCAAAGCTACAAAGTTGAAAAGAATTCGATTTCAGGCAGAATGGACATAAAATTCGTATTTTTCTGATAATCAGGCTATTCTCTATGAATTGTTGAAGTTTCAAAAAATAAAATAATTTTTATTAAATTATGGGTGGGACCCACTTTTTGGTTAGTGTTGAATGCACATGGGTTGCTGAAAATTTTCAGAATTGGTGGATTCAAGGATGGCATGCATAGAATTAATAAGAAAGAAATAATATATTTTATTATTTTAGTCTCCTATGGCGTTCTAGCATTTTCTTATAAATAGACGCTTAGGTTAGAATTGAAAATCACACCAGAAACAAGTTTTCTTTCTCTCTAGATTATTGAGCGTATTTTTGTGAGTATTTTGATACTTTGAGAGTTCTATTCAAAGGTAAGTTTATGTCAAGACTATATCCAGAAATTCATCGAAATGCACGGTTATTTTGAGGTAAGGGATGTTATTTTCTTCATAAATGATATTATTTCTTTCGATATCATTATGCCAAAATATTAGTTTGAACTTTTTATCAAATTTGGAACTTTTTGTGTTAGGGTTACTATTCACGTATACGGCACTATTTACTGAATACTAAGACTATTCACCACAAAATGAAAATTTTCCTTTTGTCCAAGATGTCTATTATGGTTACTATCTTTGATTGTATCCATGTTTTGATCTTTATTTTGAATTACGCTTCACAATTGGTTATTATGAAGTATTATTGATCTTGGATAAATCATTATCTTAATCCCTACTATTTGTCCTTCCATCTCATTAGATTCGTTTTCTTTAAAATATTTTCATCATCCTCGGTCCTAAATGATGATATTCTTGAATATCTTTGGCCCGAAGTGCAAAGATGAATGATTAATCGATGAATATCTTTGGCCGTAGTGTAAAAGATGAACAGTGTTGAGATGAACATGACCAATTTGGTGATACAAATGAATATCTTTGGCTCTGTCATCGCAAAGATGAATATTTGATTAAAGATGTATATTGATTGTTGTTACAGGAAAAATATTGATGATGGACTTTTAAATCTTAGAAGATAGTAGAACTCATTCTCTCTTGACTCTTCTAATGGATTGTTGTTTCGCTGCAGTTGTTGATCTAAAACTTGTTGTCTCATTATATTTTATCGATTTTCCCTGTTAAAACTAATAATAATTTGTTGTATATTATCTTAGTCATAATATTCTTTCTTTGGGCTAGTTAAGCTCACCCTTTTCCTTTTGTTCCATTTTTCTTCTTAGGAGGTGAGAACATAGCAGCAGATCTAATCGGGGTATGGAGTAATGGTTCTAGAAAATTTGTTTTTAGCAGTCCTCACTATTTCTGTAAAATAGTGTTTGAATAATTATAATGAGGACTTATTTGAGTGTGGATATTGTCTAGAAGACAATATTTGTATTTAAACTCACAATATTTGTTGTCGTATTTTGCACGACAATTGTATTATTGAAGTTGTAGTTTGCTTTATGTATCATGTATTTGGCAACTCAGAATGGGTGTTGTATACCAATTTTGGGGGCGTCACATATGCATCACCCATCTTGAGTCGCCAAATACGTGGTACATAAATCAAATACAACTGCCGTGTAAAATACGACAAAAGCATAGCTTAGAGTTTTTACACGCATATTGTCTTCTAGACAGTATTCAAACTCAAATGGAGTCCTCATTACAATTATTATCACACTATTTCACTGAATAATGAGGACTACTAATGCAAACATCTGGACCGTCACTCCGTTCTCCGACTAGTCCCAGCTATATTCTCATTTTCTGAAGATAACAATGAAAACAAAGGGTGAGCTCAACTAGCCCAGTTAGAAATATTATGACTAAGATAATGCGGAATAAATTATCCTTATCCTTCAACAGTATAACTGATAGAATATAATGGACAACAAGTTTTAGATCAACAAATGCAGTGGAATAAGCAATCCATTAGAATAGTCAAGTAGAACATAATGTCTACTATCTCCTCTAGATTAAAAGTTCATCATTAATATTTCATTCATGTAATACTCATCAACAGTTCTTTGTTATACCCAAGACAAAAAGAACTCTCATCACCTGTCTTCACCTGAACCACCAAAGATTATAGTTAAATCCACAATTGGCAAAACTATGTTTTTAACCACTATACTTGGCAAGTTTTACTTATTACACCACTGAACTTTTAATTTTTTGTATTACCCCATTAAACTAATTAAAATATTAAAATAAGGTCATTCCGTCCAAAAAAGTTGATAGACGTTAAAGTAGTGCTGACCTGGCGCTGATGTGGCAAAAAAATAAAAAAAATATTGCTTATGTGGCAAAAAAATTCAAAATCAGATTTTAAAAAAAATAATTTACATTTTAAAGTTTTAAAAATAACAAAAACATAATAAAATAAAACAAAAAATAAAAAAAAGATTTTTTGAAAAAAAAAGATTTTTTGAAAAAAAAAGATTTTTTAAAAATATATATATTTTTTAAAAACAGATTTTTAAAAAAATAGAATTCTATAAAAAATATTTTTTTTAAAAAAAAATTCATTTCCTCAAGATTTGGTGTTCACTTAATCAAAACATTCATTACTAACTACCCAATCATAATAAAATTGAATAATAAGAACCTGCCCATACAAGATTACATTTAATAAAAATCTCCTAGGTTATCTAACCTTTAATTACAATCATTCAAGTGTGGAATTTAAAATTTATTACATCACATCATGTTTAAAAGTCTATTATCATAACGATAAAAATAAAATTACAAGTCTTCATCACTTGTATATTTTTTCCTTTCCTTTGCTAGTGGTAGGTTCATTGACCTTCTCAACCTTAGCTGCAATAAGTGTATAGATATGCAAGAGTGAGCAAACAAAGCTCACTTGAAGAAGAATGAATAGCTTTACAACATTACAACAATTGCCAAAAATAGGCTCAATAAAACTGAATGATATGTCCTATTAATATTCTGAAACATACTACTGAGGGTCTAATGACCACGAATCATGTCCACAGTTATAAGTAATCTTTCAACTTTAACTTTACTTGATCTATAAGACTATAAGGACTCCACGTACTTAGGGGGATCAACCCTTCGTACAATGTATTGTGCACAACCCTTTAAACGCTAAGCGTAAACCTCTAAAAAAAGAGTTGTTCATCTCAGTATTTAGAATACAAGTCCGCACCAAAGTAGGTTTGGTTTGGATACATTACAAGGTAATTTAGAATTCAACGATTATCAACTAAGGATTAGTTGAATACAAAAGAACTAACTGTATGCTATGGAATAATCATAACTGAATCACTGTTTGTAAATTAATATCATGCTTTATGAATAATCTAATAGCATAAACATTGAATAATCATAACATAATTTGTTTGAACAATATTAAGTCAAGGTTATTGAGAATTGGATACTAAGCATGCATAGTGAATAGTAATTTGAACTATAAAGTTGTTCAATACTAGAATATTAAAATATAGCGACTCGCATGCTAAATAACAAGTTACATATTAAAGAAACTTGCTCAATATTAAAATATTAGATTTGGGATACTCGCATCATTATGAGCAACTAGATACAAGAACTTACTCAATAATAGACAATCTAGCTCTACGAAAGTGTAGAGGTAGCAACTTGCAAAATTGTAATTGAATTTGAAAACAATAACGTACTCAATGAAATTAAACTTGCACAACAAAGTTTTAGCGTTAGAGAACTTGCCTTGAGCACAAGCTAAACCTTACAACTTGAATCTCAATACCCTATATATATGTCATCATGACATAATTAGTCACTACCAACATTTTATATATATAAACAAGTATATACATCATGTAGGTTTAATTATCAATTCACATAATCGAATTATGTTAATACTAATACTAGTTAACCCTTGATAACATGTTCATTCTTAGTTTAGTACTACTGAAATCATAATTTAACAGTCCACATAACATTTATTTTCAGACTTTGTATAATTAAATAAAACTATCAGACCATTCACTTTAACTTCATGCTGCCATTTCCACTTTACTTGTGGGTTAGCGCTACGGTATTTGAGTTGGCATGCTATGCCATGAGACTCATGTTAGCGATTTAGCCTTTGCACGTGATACCGACTGTGATGAGAATAATAATAATGTTGGGCCTCGCTGCGTCGCCAAACTCCAGACTTCGGTGCCCAGCCTCGGCAACAGCATGAACAAAAGTCAAATTGGCCTACAAGCTCCAATCTAACAAACTAATTAACATGTAATACACATATAGACTTCATATAAACATAATTTCAATACTCTTAACATGTTTTTACACATATAATAACATAAACATCAACTTTATAATACCCAATTTTAATGTTTTTTGTCAAAAACTCTATTTTTGACATTTTTAATGAAACTTATCACTATAACTTTGTTTTTCAACCAAAACCATTAATTCAAACTATCACGTTTATGTTTATTCATCTACTTTCAAAATCAATGGTCAATATATATATATATTAACAATTAATTCAACCTTAATTTTATTTTAAACTAAGCCATATTCATATATTTTCATATAAACACTCTGTAATATAGTTTCTTCATAAAACACATACATACATGAACTAGTTTCTCTATAATCATATATAAACTCATGAAACCAACTTATAACCAATAATTTATCATATAAAACAATATACCACATACAATTTATCCTTTATGAAGATTTTTTCAAAGAATTTTAGAAGAGGAAAAACTAAACTTTAAAAATAAAAAGATTAAGATCCTACCTTTGTTTAAGAAGATGATACCCTTCCCTTTTTTAACAAGAACCTTCTTTTCCCCAATCTTCTCTCAAAACCTCTCAAGAATTCTCTCTAATTCTCTCTTAGTTTCTTCTTTTCATCTTTTTCTTTCTTCTGAGTCTTTCTTCTCCTACTCTATCTTACGTACTAACATATAACATATAGTAGTAATAATATATATTAGTTATATAATATAAATATAGATATAACTGATATCAGTTATGTAAGTTTTGAAAATCAAAAGCCATAAGGCTTGTTTGGATAACATAATAAAATAACTCATTAACTCATATACCTTGTTTGGTAAACTTAATTAAAATAAATCAATTAATCCCTATACCTTGATTGGAAATACATTATTAGATTCAAGATTTAATATGCATTAAGGCTTGTTTGGCCAAAACTAAATTAAACTCCTTTAATTTATTTTAATAACTCCTTTATAGCAAGGTTCTTTGTCACACTTTTATTTAATTAAATAATCAATTTAATCAATTGAAATACTAATCTATTAAATTACTTTAACACATAAATCGTTACCACATAATTATAATTTCCTTTATAATTATAATTTTATTTAACCAATTAACACCTTATTTTAAATACAAATTCCAATTAAAATATTATAATTCATTTAATCATTATAAGCTCTCTAGCTTAACTATTAAATTAAATTGGTATATAATCTCATAACAATTAATTTTCTTAACTCCTTAATTATTTACTTAACAAATAATTAACTAGATCAAATCAAATCAAATTGAACAATTATTTATTCAACAATAAACATATCCATTAAATACTTATATAATTCAATAAATATTTAATATTACAATTTAAAATTCTGGAATGTTTCAAAGGGCCTGGAAGCTGACAGGCTTAACTTCAGCATTATAACTAATGAGTGGTATGTCACCTTATGCGAGGACATTACAGCTCGGCATTAATGATGACTAGAAATTGCTTGTTAATGATGTATTTATTTCTTGATGAAGGGTGGAAGGGACGGCTCTAGCCATATGAATCCACAGTCTTCCCAAAAATAGATTGTATCATGTAGCTATCTTGAGCACATGAAAGGATATGCAGAATGTATGTGGACCAATCTCCACAGGTAGTTCAATCTCTCCGACAACATTTCATCGAGATCCATCAAAAGCTTTGATAATTGTATGGGTGCTTCGGATCCTGTTGAGATTGATATTCATTTTCTCCAAGGTGGCGTAGGGACAGATGTTTAAGGACGATCCCCCATCTATTAGAACTCCTCCCACCATATATCTGGAGGACATAACCGCTATGTGCAACGGTTTGCAATGACCCATCCTTTCGGGATTTATGTCATCATCGATGAAGGATATCACATTACTGTTAAAGATGTGATCAACCAGATGATGGATGTGAGAGCCCCAAATTCGGGTCTGAAATCACCGCGGATCCGATATAATCATTCTATCACTATTGCGGAAGATATAAACATAAATTATTTATACAATAAACTTTACACACTATTCTCCAAGGTCGAGTAACCTTAACTTATACATAATTCATAATCTGTCTAACATATAACATTATTATCATAATATACTATTACAATTTAGCTGCACATATTATCCCAAGCTGAACTTGGCTTTATCCTTTCCTGTATCCGAACGTATTCACCTTATCTGCAATGTTTATCATGATATAGCAATGGTGAGCAATAAGTTTGCCCAACAAGTTTAAGTTCAATAAATTAAGGATATATCATGATTGAAAGAATTGAACAAAAGCTCGCTACAGTTCTACAATATAATTGCGAACTAGCATGAACAAATTTTACATAGCTGAACGAACATGGAACATGAACATATATATATGTAAGACCCCAACTTTTATGAATAAAGATTAATGTTTCTCGAAATATATTTTTGAATATTATGGTGTGGATTTGATATAGTGTTATAGTTGTGGGTATTATTTACAAATTTTGCAAAGTAAGCAAGTGGTTATATAATATTCGATTTGTTGGGGAATATTTGTTTTAACATGGAATATTCGTACGACGGTACAATCATTGGTGGACCCCACAACGAAAGTATTGTCGTAGTTAGAAAACGACAGAATTATCTTTTATAAAAATAACGGCGAAAGTTTTACCGTTAAACTGTTGAACTACCCGGTGGTAAAAGTACGATGTCTGGCGTGGTTGCATCGTAGCACACGGTATTGATTATTGATGCTGACGTGAGAAGTCACTCAGTTATACTCAATTATTGCTACAGTAATTGCTG
Organism: Panax ginseng; assembly: GCA_020205605.1. NCBI lineage: Eukaryota > Viridiplantae > Streptophyta > Magnoliopsida > Apiales > Araliaceae > Panax > Panax ginseng. Next base: position 46,651,623 of record CM035136.1, read on the forward strand.
TATAATATCTTTCATATTATTGATTCAATTATTGTCACAGTATCATCTGCATAATATTTTATATTATTAAATCAATATTTGAGACGACAAAGTTATTCATATTATTATTTGTAATATTGACAATGTCTATAAGTTCTGTCAAGGATAGGTTAGATAATCTAATTGCGCGCCAATAGGGAGAAATCCTTATCGGAAAGCACCCTCTTTCCTGGGAACGACCTGGTTGTTAAATATTGTGAGTTATAATATTAATAATGAATAAGTTCGTGTTAATTAAAGATGAAATTGATAGCTCCATTATGTTGGGATTATTAGTGTTAGTAGAAATCGACATCTATTTTGATAATAATGGATGTCTGGAGGTTATATTGATTAATCGGGTAATTAATCGGATAAATGAGCAATTAATTGTTATTTATTCATACGCTTATAACTATTGATTCACATGCATGTACTATTAGGGGAGATGGTGCAAGATTGATAATACTTGCATGACTAAATTAAAAATGGAGGTATAGATGAATGTACTATACTGTAATTATTATTCTCACATGATTGTACTATTGATTCACATGATTGTACTATTGATTCACAAGATGTACTATTACGGGAGGTGGTGCAAGTTTGATAATACTTGCAGGACTAAATTAAAAATGAAGAAACGGATAAAGGTATTATACTGTAATATTTTGAGCCCCAAAACGTGTAATTATCGAAACTATATTTTCCTATAAATAGAAGCTCATTATTCTTTCATTCTCACCAATTCACTAAGACTCACAAGAGCATTTATAGAGAGAGAAGCTTTAGAGAGAAAGTAGAAGAGAAGTCTGCTACCTCACTACTCTAGTATCCAGTCTTCTTCTGAGGTAAGGGATATTATTTTGTTCAGTATTCATAGCAATAATATTTTCTTTCATACTCTTTAGTATGTGAGTAATATTATTTCGTCTCGTATTCCTGATTATACCATCATTCGGTTAAAGTATTGCTTCTATATTATGTGAAATTAGTAGAATATCCTTGAAATTTGCGCTTCATTTAGTATCGCTTCACAAGGATATTTTCTGGACATTCTTGTTAAATTTTAAGTTTTTCATGCCGGAGTACTGTCCATGAGTACTATCCATTTATACGGTACTATTCACAAAAATACTATTCATTGATAGTATTCACAAAGTACTATTCACGGAGTACTATTCCTGAAGTACTATTCATGGGGTACTATTCACTCGGGTACTATTCACCCAGAGTACTATTCACAATAAAAATTGATTTCGTTTCGGTCCAAATCATTTTTGATACATTATCATTCTTGAATTTTACTCCACAAAGCAGTATCATGTTGACAATTTGGACAATATTGAATTCTGGATAAATTAAATTATAAATCTTTAAAATTTATCCTTGAACTTGTTTTATTGAATTCTTATACAATTGTCATCATCACCGTATTTATATTACTGTTGAAAGTTAAATCGTGGCACATGGTGCATAGATGGACTTGGTATGATTATGACCGAGGATTATTAGGTATAATCATAACCGTAATGTTACAAATGATGTGGTAAAAAGTCCTCATTGGCACATGTAGTGCATTGATGGACGATTGTTGGCATGATCATGACCATTGATGAATACACGAATATCCTTGGCCCGTAGTGCATGGATAATTTGTGGTCGTGATACTAAAGAATATCCTTGGCCGTAGTGCAGGGGTTATTCGATAATGTGGATTATTTATTAAGCTGAGTCTCAGCGATAAAAGTGATGAAAAATCTTTTAAATCATAAAAGATAGTAGATTTTATGCTCTACTTGACTCTTCTAATGGATTGCTTATTCCGCTGCAGTTAAACTTGATGTTTGTTATATTTTATCAGTTTAACACTGTTGAAGGCTAACGATAAATTATTCTGCATTATCTTAGTCATAATATTTCTTACTGGGCTAGTTGAGGTCACCCTTTTGCTTTCATTGTTCTCTTCAAGAAATGAGAACGTAGTTGGGACTAGTCAGGGAACAGAGTGACGGTCCAGATGATAGCATTAGTAATCCTCACTATTCTATGAAATAGTATGATAATAAATATATTGAAGACTCCATATGAGTTTGTATACTGTCTAGAAGACAATATTCGTATTAAAACTCTCAACTTATGTTTTGTCGTATTTGACACGACAGTTGTATAATTAAGTTGTATTTGAATTTTGTACCATGTATTTGGCGACTCAAGATGGGTGATGTATACCTATTTTGGGGGCGTCACAGTTGGTATCAAAGTCCTGGCTTATTGTAGTGGAAGCAAACTAATTTGTTATTCGTATCAGTTTTGTTCTTATTATCCTTTGTTTTTGCATTTTTGTTTACCTTCTTTGAATCATTCTTCTTTTCAGAAGGTCATTTGGCCCCTACCAGTAAGTCTTGGTCTTTCTTGGTTGGAAAGTGACTCTCAATATTTTTCAACATGTTAAGCAAATCAGCGAGACTAATATCTGGCTTGTTCATATAAAAAATTCACAACAATTGTGAAAGGAGTCCGGAGTGACTGCAAGATCAAATCTTGGCTCAACTCTCCATCCATGACAAAACCCGTTGTCCTAATTGTTCAATCAAATGGATAATGTTAGGGACTTTTCTATGTACTATATTGTCATCAGTTATTCTAGATCGGAAGAGCTCCTTAGATATCTAATATCTATCAGTCCTACTTTTCTCACCATTAACTACTTGACATGTAGGAGTATAGTAGGAGCATCCATAGTTTCATGCCGACGCTGAAGCTCGTTACTCATGGATACGAGCATGATATACTGAGCTAACCTTGCATCATCTTGCCACTTTCTAAGCGTGATGTCTTCCTCGGAGGCATTATGCGCAACCCATTCTGAGGATAGGCGTATTAAGGATATAAGATAGCTTTTCAGCCGTGAGAACTATTCTCAATTTCCTTAACCAATCCGTTTAATTTGGTCCGGTTAATTTAGCATCTAATATGCTACGCAGTGATAGTAAGTTAGACATTGTAAAATTCTTTAAATGAATTTGTAATTAACAATATTTTAGCATACACCCTTTTATTAATTACCAAAATAAATTAGGTCTTGTTTTAAATTGGTATCTCCCACTATTTTCTTCAAACTATATTACCCTCAATCTATATAGTTCGGCGATATCTAATTAAAGATATGCTAGTAAGAATAAAGATCCCATTTTAAATGTATATAGCCTTGTGTGTGCACAACAAACTATATATAAATAAATAGGTAGACAACTCTTGTCAATTACATTAACTATGCAACTCCTTGTATTTTGCCTCTTAGATCATAATGGTCAAGTGTGTGCACATCCGAACTAAAATGATCTAAGTTAAGTCATACCTAGCACTCCATATATTCAAAAGAAAAATATTGTCCTTATGTGTGCACAACAAAACAACATTGTTCAGTCTATTTATAAGCATTAAATGTGATAAAACAACATCTTAAATATTTAATACTTGCCTTGTGTGTGCACAACAAACTCATATTATATATTTAATACTCTATTGTTTTACCATGCTAGAAGGCGACGTTCGATATTCCAAATATCTTTGAACGTTACAACTTAATATACTTTATTTGAGGGGTTTGTTATTAATTTGTCTCATCTTGTTTAGCGTGCATGCACATATATATATAAAATACGCGTTATATTAATGAACATGCGAAACATGTTTGCATAATATATATAATATATATAGTATAAGCATGCACATATAGAATACTATATTCTACCCGGATTGATTACGGACTTTATTCTAGTTTGATTCACTAAAGCCACCAAGTGAATCAAAAAGTCAAACCCTAGGGGTGAAAGAATTAATATTTAAATATAACTATTACATTTAAACTTGGGATCCATTACAAACGTGTCTTCAAGAGCTCATTGTTCCTTGATCTCCAATTCTTCAAAATTTAATCCTAACTATTTCTATATTACAAAACTATTTAAAATAAATAGAAACATTGATCAGTAGTCAAGGGGAAGTACATAGGAGGGAGTTAGAATTTACATTAAGAAAAAAATTATAGAAGACGAGGTACGCATACCCCATTTAATAAAACCCATACATTCATTCATGTAACTAAAATAAAATTGAATCACATTAATCAATAGTCCATAATCAATCCCATTTATTATCATACACATCACCACATGCAACAATAAATAACATTTATCTAATGAATAATAAACATTCAATATATATATATTGATATCATTTAATGGGCAAATTTAGTTAGCATAAAATCTAATATTGAATTAAATTAAACTCCTTTATTTTAATCCAAATTTAAATCAAAATAAACCTCTATTATTTTAATTTATCCAATTTTAAATAAAATAAACTATTTTATTTTAATCAAAATAAACTCATTTATTTTAATTAATTATGGAATCCAATTCCAAGTAAACAAAACTCATTCATTAAAGGAAACACAGATTCTCTTTCCTATTCACAAATAAACTGCTTTATTTTGAATAATATGAAATCTTATTCCATATCTAAATAAACTCATTTATTTAAGAAAATACTCGATTGTAAGACCCCAACTTTTTAATGAATAAAATCGAATTTCCTCTATTTATTATTGTGAATAATAAGGTGTTGATTTGATATAATGCTTTGGTTATGGGAGAAATGTGCAAATTTTTCAAAATGCGCAAGTTGTTAAAAAATATTCATTTTTGTCGGAGAATATTCGTTTGGTCGTGGAATATTCTTTCTATCGAGGAATATTCGTACGACGACGCAGCCATTTGTGGGCCCCATAACGGATAACTATCGGATGAAGAAAATGACAAATTTGAGTTTTTACAAATAACGACGTAGTGGTTACCGTTAACACCGTTGGAATATCATGTGGTTAAAATACAGTAATACGCGTTATTACACAGTAGCACACGGTATTGCACAGTATTTTTGAATTATTAATTCTTACGTAAGAAGGCACTACTCAATAATTGTTACAGTAATTACTGTTCAATATTTTATTGATTCAATAAATGCTGCGTTGATATTTTATATTATTGTTATTTCAATAATTGTCCTTTGTCTGATATCTCCATTATCGGATCAATAATTCATATTATTTGAATAATATTATTAGATAGCATTATTGACAATGCTCTAGATAGTTACTGTCAAGGAGAGGTTTGGTCACCTAATTGCGCTTGACAATGAGAGAAATCCTTATCGGAAAGCCCTCTTTCCAGGAGGCTGCACTGGTTGTCATTATTGTGATTCTGTAATATTATTTGTGAATAATTAATTATTGATTTATATGATAAGAAAATATTTATTTGATGTGGATATAAATGATGGATTTATTTATGTGGTTATTAATAAAAGAGTTAATGTTGAGGTGTTTTATCAGTATTTTGTCGGATTGGAGGTATTAAACGATTAAATCGATTGTTCTTACTGACTTTATTGTGTGAGTTATAATATTTAATCAATAGTTGGATCATTTGTGATTTTTGGATATGTTATACATATATAAGTTGAGTATATGTCCACAAATTTTGAACCGTTAAAAATGATTGTATAATTTGTTATGAATTTTAAGAGGTGACTGATTCGGAAATTAGGTTTATAAATGATTTTGTTGGAAAATTCTAGAAATGGGTGGGCCCCACTTTTGGTTGTTGGGGAAGATGGCTGATTTTTGGTGGGTAGAATAGTAGCAGGTAAAGCCATCGATTCACAGTGTCAAATGCCTTGACGTCTTAACATTTTCTTATAAATAGAGGCTAAGTTAGAATTGAAAATCACTCCGGAATTCATAAGTTTTCTCTCTTTTTCTCTCTAGATTATCGAGGGTATTTTGTGAGTATTTAGATACTTGGTGAGTTGCTATTCATCAGTGCAAGTTTCCTTCAGCGTCATATCCGATATCCAGGTTAAATCTCTTGCGCTTTTTGAGTAAAGGGATAGTAAGGGATTTTAAGTGTTGTTATGTATTTTTGGTTTAAGTAATTTTTCGACCTTCAAAAATTATGGAAAATTTTGAAATGATAATTTGATGAGTTTTCTAGATTGTGTCCAAAAATGGCAATTTTTGAATGTATAGATTATGAGTTATGAATTTTATGAGAAAAGACTATTTTAAAAGTAACCGCTTATAACTCCTTGTGGTTAACTCCAAAATTGGTGAAATTTTTATTGGGAGTACATGTATATGATAGAAGTATACTCTGTAAATTTTGGAATTTTTGGATAAAAGTAAATTTTTTTATAAATATCTAAATATTTGGTTGTTTTGGCCATATGAAAAATAGTAAATGATTTTTAAAAATTCTGAGAAAAATATATGTTCAATATGGGACTATATTATACTAAATGTCAAAAAAGAAAATTTGTTTGTACTGATTTTGTATTTTTCATGAAAATGGACTAGTTATGAGTAAATGAATTAAATATGTTATGTGAAGTAAGAAAATTGGAAAATAGGATTTTATGGCTTGAGAATCCTATATGAGGTATATGCAGATTTTTGATGAGGGTTTTGGTTATTGGTGATGAAATCTTATGAGTTTAGAATTTTAGGATGATTAAATGCATTATTTAGTAAACTGTAAATAATTTATTTTAATTGTTTATAAGTTTAAGAAATGTTATTTCAATATAATTATACTGAAATATTGGTATAGATTTTATTGTGGAATTTCTATCATTTTGTGTCGGGTTTACTATTCATGAGTTACTATTCACGAGTTACTATTCATGTGTTACTATTCACGAAGTTACTATTCATGGGTTACTATTCACGAGTTACTATTCATGACAAAATTGGTTTATTTTTCTAACCAAATTATAGTTGAGTTATGAATATTACTCTTGAGATTAAATCTTTATATTGATTATATTATTTTTATTATCATATATAACATTTTTATAACCCTAATGATGATATTAATTTCTCTTTGACTTGAGTGTAAAGATGGGTAGATTATTTGTATGATCATGACTATGGGTTCTCTTTTGGCGATGGTGCAAAGTTGAATTGTTATTTGGTATGATCATGACCATTGAATTTATAATTGAATATCTTTAGCTTAAGTCTGAAAAGGTGAAATGATCAACATGGTTATAATTATTGTTTATATAAATTTTGAAATGATTATATATTTCTTTGAGATATTAATATATTTGGCTTGTAGTCTGAAATATGAATTGTTGAGGAATATCTTTGGCCTTTAGTGCAAAGAGATGAATTGGTAATGAATATATTTGCACATAGTGCAAAGATGACATATTGTTGAATATCTTTGGCTGTGTAGTGCAAAAGATGGTACATTGATGAATATCTTTGGCCGTGGTAGTGCGGAGATGAAATTTTAGTATGATTATAAACATGAACTGTGATTTGGTATAACCATGATCTTTGATGTTTCAGGTAAAGACATGTGATGAAAATTATCTTCGTCCTTGGTGCGAAGAGGAATTTAGAATCACAATTATGATTATGAGTTATTCATATAATTGTTTAAAGGAGGCTGTTGAGTGATGTTCTGAGGATAAAACACTTTCGTTGGTGGACTTTTAATGTGGAGAAGATAGTAGAATTTATGGTCTATTTGACTCTTCTAATGGATTGCTCGTTCCATTTGCAACTATGGTTGGAAAGTTTTATCATCTAACATATGTTCTAAATCTCTGATTTATTACTGATGAAGGCTATTGATAATTTAATTACCTTTAGTCATGATATTATTTACTGGGCTAGTTGTGCTCACCCTTTTGCTTCACAATTCTTTTTCAGGCAATAAGAGTGCAGCTGGGTCGAGCGAGGGTAACGGGGAAATAGAACGGTGGTCTCTAGCTATGGAGGTTCTCCCTAAGCAGTATAGAAAGGTGTTGTATACATCATTTAGTAGTTATATTTAGTGAATCAAATAGGGTGAAGCGAACCCAAGCGTTGAAAGGTGTTTTGCCACTATCATACAAGATGTCTAATGACATACTGACCTCGTGTCATCATAAGATGGGGTTGTGCTCATCCACTTCTAAAGAGTATCTTCACGAGCACTACCTACCTATATAATCTTAGTGTTTGGTTGAAGTATAACTCTCAATTAGAGACAGTGGAGATAATGATATGTCAAGAGAAGACTCTCCATTGGAAAGAATATGATAGTAATCTTTTCGTTTTACTTTGGGGTCTATTGGGTAAACCAAGGATAATTCTGTGCCCATATGATATCTATCATAACCTAAACGCATGGCCTCCCATGTACGAAGGTTTCCTTGAGCACTTCCCAAAGATTTTAATTTCTAAAATAGTTTTTGACTATACCTTTATGTAAGATGTCATGGTGACGTGCTACCCAAGTTGGTGTCAAGAGTTACAGTTGATATATATATTTGTATCAAAACTCACAACACATGAGTTGTTGTATTCTGCACGATAATTGTTGTAATAAAGTTGTAGTTGTTTTCTGTACCATGTATTTGGCGACTCAGAATGGGTTGGATGGAATGGACCTATTTTGGGGTTGTCACAGTTGGTATCAGAGCTTAGGGATATGGTCTCTGGCGGAGATCGGGGAAATGGAAGTTGAGAATGCTAACAATGGAGTGAATGAGACTGTGGGGATACCTCTAATCACTAACCATGATAATGTGATGTCAGACGAAGAAGGAATTAGAGATATTCTTGTGGTGAGTGAAGAATTGATAGTTGCACCTTGGTAATAGCTGAGAGTGAGGAAGAAGAGGAAGAAGAGGTACCTGAGGAGAATTTATTAGAGGTATTATATGATCAAAATGTAGAATTGCAAAATCGTATTCATGAGTTAGAAGAAGCAGTGAAGAGAGCGATGGTGATGTCGTGGAGCAAAAGGATGCAACAATTCAAGCTTGTGTTACCTGATATGTGATGCTTGAACAGAAGCATTCTTTGGCAGAGTATAAGACGATAAAGATGGAATCTGAGCTAAAAGAAGAAAAAACTGAACTAGTAAGAATGAGTGATGCATGGGTAAAAGCCACACGACGCGTTGATATTGTGGAAAGAGATGTCCGATCTAAGAAGGCTAAAATAGATTATATGTATTTCTCTTTTTGGACAGCAATTGGGAGAACCCAACATTGAGTTTTGAATTACTCTGTACATAGCAGTCAACCCGAATTCGATATGGATCGAAGATTGATGATTCTGATCATGAATCAGGAGTACGACGAGGAAGTTAAGGGAAGAATATGCCCTATAGAAAAGTATATTCCAATGGTAGTGATAACGCCAAATGATGCTCCAGACAAGTCAAAGCCGAGTAGTTCAAGGGATAGCGGTTGTCATGACTTCCCAACAAGTGAGGAACCCAAATGAAGTTATCACGGGAGATGAGCAATGGAGAAATCATGATGACCGGGGAGATAGAATCTGAAATAGAAGCAAGGTATTCTCAACTTTTTGAAATACCAGGTACGTAAATTTCGGGGATGAAATTTCATAAGGAGGGGAGGTTGGAAGACCCTAACTCTTTAATGAATAAAATCGAATTTCCTCTATTTAATATTGTGAATAATAAAGTGTTAATTTGATATAATGTTTTGGTTATGGGTGAAATGTGCAAAATTTTCAAAATACGCAAGTGGTTATAAAATATTCATTTTTGTCGGAGAATATTCGTTTGGTCGTGGAATATTCTTTCTGTCGGGGAATATTCGTACGATGGCGCAGCCATTTTTGGGCCCCATAACGGATAACTATCGGATGAAGAAAACAACAAATTTGAGTTTTTAAAAATAGCAGGCGTAGTTATTCTGAATTAACAGATTGGAATACCGGTGGTTAAAATACGATGAATCGTGTTATTGCACGAAGAGCATTTTGCGGTATTGCACAAGATTTTTGAATTATTGATTCTTACGTGAAGGCACTACTCAATAATTGTTACTGATCTTTATTCAATATTTTATTGATTCAATAATTGTTGCATTGATATTTTATATTATTGTTGTTTCAATAATTGTCATTTGATGATATCTCCATTATCGGATCAATAATTCATATTATTTAAATAATATTATTAGATAGCATTATTGGCAATGTCTAGATAGTTACATCGAGGAGAGGTTTGGTCACCTAATTGCTTGTATTTAGTAAGGAGAAATCCTTATCGGAAAGCCCCTCTTTCTTGGGAGGCGCACTGGTTGTCATTATTGTGATTACGTAATATTATTTGTGAATAATTAATTATTGATTTATATGATAAGAAAATATTTATTTGATGTGGATATAAATGATGGATTTATTTATGTGGTTATTAATAAAGAGTTAATGTTGAGGTGTTTTATCGGTATTTTGTCGGATTGGAGGTATTAAGCGATTAAATCGATTGTTCTTACTGACTTTATTGTGTGAGTTATAATATTTAATCAAATAGTTGGATCATTGTATTTTGGATATGTTATACATATATAAGTTGAGTATATGTCCACAAATTTTGAGCGAATTAAAAATGATTGTATAATTTGTTATGAATTTTAAGAGGTGGTGATTCGGAAATTAGGTTTATAAATGATTTTGTTGGAAAATTCTAGAAATGGGTGGGCCCCACTTTTGGTTGTTGGGGAAGATGGCTGATTTTTGGTGGGTAGAATAGTAGCAGGTAAAGCCATCAGATTACAGGTCAAGTCTGCTTCGGCGTGCTAACATTTTCTTATAAATAGAGGGCTAAGTTAGAATTGAAAATCACTCCGGAATTCATAAGTTTTCTCTCTTTTTCTCTCTAGATTATCGAGGGTATTTTGTGAGTATTTAGATACTTGGTGAGTTGCTATTCATCAGTGCAAGTTTCCTTCAGCGTCATATCCGATATCCAGTTAGAAGTACTGCTCTTTTGAGGTAAGGGATAGTAAGGGATTTTAAGTGTTGTTATGTATTTCAGTTTCGTAATTTTTCTGACCTTCAAAAATTATGGAAAATTTTGAAATGATAATTTGATGAGTTTTCTAGATTGTGTCAAAAAATGGCGATTTTTGGATGTATAGATTATGAGTTATGAATTTTATGAGAAAAGACTATTTTAAAAGTAACCGCTTATAACTCCTTGTGGTGAACTCCAAAATTGATGAAATTTTTATTGGGAGTACATGTATATGATAGAAGTATACTCTATAAATTTTGGAATTTTTGGATAAAAGTACAATTTTTTAAAAATATCTAAATATTCGGCTGTTTTGGCTATATGAAAAATAGTAAATGATTTTTAAAAATTTTGACAAAAATATATGTTCAACATAGGACTATATTCTACTAAATCTCAGAAAAGAAAATTTGTTTGTACTGATTTGGTATTTTTCATGAAAATGGACTAGTTATGAGTAAATGAATTAAATATGTTATGTGAAGTAAAAAAATTGGAAAATAGGATTTTATGGCTTGAGAATCCTATATGAGGTATATGCAGATTTTTGATGAGGGTTTTGGTTATTGGTTATGAAATCTTATGAGTTTGGAATTTTAGGATGATTAAATGCATTATTTAGTAAACTGTAAACAATTTATTTTAATTATTTATAAGTTTAAGAAATGTTATTTCAATATCATTATACCGAAATATTGGTATGGATTTTATTGTGGAATTTCTACCTTTTTGTGTCGGGTTTACTATTCATGAGTTACTATTCACGAGTTACTATTCATGAGTTACTATTTCTGGGTTACTATTCATGGGTTATTATTCACGAGTTCTTATTTATGACAAAATTGGTTTCTTTTCTAACCAAATTATAGTTGAGTTATGAATATTATTCTTGAGATTAAATCTATATGTTGATTATATTATTTTTATTATCATATATAACATTTTTATAACCCTAATGATGATATTAATTTCTCTTTGACTTGAGTGTAAAGATGGGTAGATTATTGGTATGATTATGACTATGGGTTCTCTTTGGCGATGGTGTAAAGTTGAATTGTTGACTGGTATGATCATGACCATTGAATTTATAATTGAATATCTTTAGCTTAAGTGCAAAGGTGAAATGATCAACATGGTTATAATTATTGTGTATATAAATTTTGAAATGATTATATATTTCTTTGAGATATTAATATATTTGGCCTGTAGTGCAAATATGAACTGTTGAGGAATATCTTTGGCCTTTAGTGCAAATATGAATTGGTAATGAATATATTTGGCACATAGTGCAAAGATGACATATTGTTGAATATCTTTGGCCTGTAGTGCAAAGATGGTCTGTTGATGAATATCTTTGGCCCGTAGTGCGGAGATGAAATTTTTAGTATGATTATAAACATGAACTGTGATTTGGTATAACCATGATCTTTGATGTTTCAGGTAAAGACATGTGATGAAAATTATCTTCGTCCTTGGTGCGAAGAGGAATTTAGAATCACAATTATGATTATGAGTTATTCATATAATTGTTTAAAGGAACTGTTGAGTGATGTTACAGGGATAAAACACTGTTGGTGGACTTTTAATGTGGAGAAGATAGTAGAATTTATGGTCTATTTGACTCTTCTAATGGATTGCTCGTTCCGCTGCAACTATGGTTGGAAAGTTTTATCATCTAACATATGTTCTAAATCTCTGATTTATTACTGATGAAGGCTATTGATAATTTAATTACCTTTAGTCATGATATTATTTACTGGGCTAGTTGTGCTCACCCTTTTGCTTCACAATTCTTTTTCAGGCAATAAGAGTGCAATTTGGGTGAAAGCGAGAATGTAGCGGGAAATAGAGCGGTGGTCTCTAGCTATGGAGGTTCTCCTAAGCGAGTATAGAAAGGTGTTGTATACATCATTTAGTAGTTATATTTAGTGAATCAAATAGGGTGGCGAACCCAACGTTGGAAGGTGTTTTGCCACTATCATACAAGATGTCTAATGACATCTGACCTCGTGTCATCATAAGACAGGTTGTGCTCATCCACTTCCTGAGTATATCTACGAGCACTACCTACCTATATAATCTTGGTGTTTGGTTGAAGTATAACTCTCAATTAGAGACAGTGGAGATAATGATATGTCAAGAGAAGACTCTCCATTGGAAAGAATATGATAGTAATCTTTTCATTTTTCTTTGGGGTCTATTGGGTAAACCAAGGATAATTCTGTGGTCATATGATATCTATCATAACCTAGACGCATGGCCTCCCATGTACGAAAGTTTCCTTGAGCACTTCCCAAAGATTTTAATTTCTAAAACATTTTTTGACTATACCTTTATGTAAGATGTCATGGTGACGTGCTACCCAAGTTGGTGTCAAGAGTTACAGTTGATATATATATTTGTATCAAAACTCACAACACATGAGTTGTTGTATTTTGCACGACAATTGTTGTAATAAAGTTGTATTTGTTTTATGTACTATGTATTTGGCGACTCAAAATGGGTTGGATGGAATGGACATATTTTGGGGTTGTCACAGAAATCCTTTTTTAAATTCTAATTAGTTATCATGGAATCCAATTCTAACTCTAATTAGTTAGCATGAAATCCAATTTTAGAATTAAAATAAACTTTTTATTTTAAGATAAAAATAAATTTTATTTTAATTATAAAATAATTAAGAATATAATATATATATATATATATATATATATATATAATATATTACGGTAATATATATTATATATATAATATATAAGTAATCATAAGAAAGGATCACATGAATCTGTTATTCATCCTGATGTAATCCTTATTCATCCTGTAGAATTACTTATAATATATATTTAGTATATATCCGTGTAATCCTTATTCATCCTGATAGTGTTGCGGGACCACTGATGCTATATATATATATATATATATATAATAACCGAATTAACCACGGACACAACACAAAACGGATTTTGCGATATTTTTCATAAAATAAATTTTATACAACAAATTATACTCAATTAAATTGTTCTAAACACATATCAATATACATATCAAATTAAACAATTAATAATTCACATAAAGGTTTGGCTCTGATACCACTGTTAGGTTTGTAATATTCATAACGCAATTAAATTGCACAAAATAAGCGGAAACATGAAAAATTAGAGTTTTAAAATTTTATAAACCATATACCCGGATCATTCTTTATGCACAATTATTAATTAAACGAAAAGAGAGAACAATAATCAGACCCTTGAAGATTCAAGCTTCATCGGGTACAAGTTCACCTCTAATCCTTTTCGCGTTCAACTTGAATCCACCGGGTTTGGTTCCTTTCTTTAATCAATGTTAGCCACCCAAGTGTTTGGCCTCTAGAGGTGATCCACCAAGGAAGAAGAAAGATTCAAGAAGATGTGTATTTGGTAAAACCTTAGTTTTTCTATCTCTCATAGAAAGAAGTGTACTCTCCCAACTATTGGAATTACGCATTCCGTGAAAACATCAACCACCTTCACCCATAATAAGACTCCTCTTATTTATAGATGTTGGCAACCATCCTTAACAATTAAGGATTTTAGTTTTATTTTAATTAATTAAACTCCTTTAATTAATTATGCTCAAAATCTTATTAGGAATAATTAATTAAAATCTTTTAATTAATTAGCCTCCTAATCTTATTAGGAATAAATGAGAGTACTAATATTAAATTAATTTTCAACTCTTTAGAAATTAAAATAATAATAATTGTAATAATATTAATAAGACTCCTCTTATTAATTTAAATATTTTATATTTCCAAAATATTAACTAATAAATATTAACCTATTTAATTTATTCTATCACCATAGATTAAATTAAATACACTTAATATATTATTACAATTATGCCATTAACTTCTTAAATAATTATTCTTCCTTTTATGGCGTGACCCTTTAGGTTCTCCATATTAAACCGGTTGTGAATAAATCAATTAGAACAATTCTAATCTTATTTAAATAAATAAATTAAACTTTTAATTTATTTAAATGAATAATATTTATTCTCTGATAGGGATAAGCCTCTAATGATCAAATGACATTCCAAATAATATAGATTTCAACATTAATCATAAAAGAACCTTTGAGTAATAAGTTCTGCAAAATACAATTCAATCCTTCCACCATCTGATGTCCCAATTAAATATAAGACATGGAATTATTGTCAAGTCTTATTTTATTTAATTATATGCATTTCGATTCTTAAGTGCACAACACCAAATAATTCAAATTAGAAACTCCTTTCTAATTTCATTACGCCTTAACGATGACTCTTTGGGTTGTCATTTATCGAATCACATAGGACATTTCTCTTCTTTTACTAGAAGTGATAGATTCTTTATTGATCATACATTATCTCCATGTACGACTTATTATACCCAAGCATACCCTTTTATATACCCTAAGGGTCTTAAGGAAAAAGTCAAAGTATAACTCATCATATACAAGATATTATGATGATCTCAAGTCAAAGGATCACTTGTACTACTATCACTACAGGAATTTCTATTGACATGCAAGTAAAACTCCATTAGGTATTCCTTAGCGAGCCACGTTCAGTGAACTTATTCTCTAATAAGCACCTACATACTTGTTTTAGTGTCTCCACACAAATGATCATGAGATCAATCATCCTCATCCAATGAGTATGCAACGTATGTACCAATCTATCTAGATTCACTAATCCCCAATTTAGTAATCCAATGATTGGGAACTATTTTAGTTTTAAGCTTTCTAAGAATTTAGATCTCATTAGAATGATCATCATCATTATTCTAAAAGCATTGCTTAAAACTATGGGTTTATCACATATTATAAAACAACATCTTGTAGATAATTAAAAGCCTTTAATAAATTAATACTTTTTATTAATAAATGAATAAGATTGTTACAAAGTATATGCTTTATCATCAAACATGATTGGCTTGTGTGCATACTACTTTCATATCCTTGGCCTGTAGTGCATAGATAATTCGTGGTCGTGATACTAATGAATATCCTTGGCCGTAGTGAAGGGGTGATTCGATGATGTGGATATTTATTAAGCTGAGTCTCAGCGATAAAAGTGATGAAAAACCTTTTAAATCATAGAAGATAGTAGATATCATGCTCTACTTGACTCTTCTAATGGATTGCTTGTTCCGCTGTAGTTAAACTTGATGTCTATTGTATTTTATCAGTTTAACACTGTTGAAGGCTAACGATAAATCATTATGCATTATCTTAGTCATAATATTTCTTACTGGGCTAGTTGAGCTCACCCTTTTTGCTTTCATTGTTCTCTTCAAGACATGAGAACATAGCTGGGACTAGTCGGGGAACGAAGTGACGGTCCAGATGTTTGCATTAGTAGTCCTCACTATTCTGAGAAATAGTGTGATAATAAATGTATTGAGGACTTATTTTGAGTTTGAATACTGTCTAGAAGATAATATTTGTATTAAAACTCACAGCTCATGTTGTATATTTAAGTTTGTATTTGTATTCCGTACTATGTATTTGTATTAAGTCACAACTGCCCCTTGAAGATCTGGGTTACCCAGAATCTTCATCCGGCGAGTTGGTCAACGTAGGTTTGACCATGATTAATTGTTATTCTGGTCATGATCTAAGTAATCTAAAAGCATAGATGTGTAGTTCTCATGTTAGGCTACAACAACAAAACAATAACTTGGCCAAACTTTTCAAACACAGCAAGATCTAGGGTCATGAACATCATTGTCAGACTTTTCTGGGTAATCTGGGTTACCCAGAAACAGTCAGTCGTGGTCGGTCAACGTAGTTTAACTACTTGTAACTTTCAATCTACACATGATCTGGGCTTGATTCAAGTTCCAGATCCAAGACCTTACAACATACTACAAGTACAAACCTTTAAAACACTAAAAACATTAACAGAGACATATCTAGGAGACCTGACATTTGACTGTCAGACACCATTTTCCAGTTTTCCAGTTTTCTAAAAACTTCAATTTCGAGTACTTTGATGTTATGGATCTGGGATCTAACAACCCAGATCACTAAATGACACCTTCTAACATAAATTTTAACAAAAAACAAATAACAAATAACATGAATCACATAGATTTCTATGTTTAGGATTTTTATACCTTTTTGAGCCTTGATCTAGAATCTGATCATTGATGATCTGATCTTGGGATACTAACACATGATCATGGCTTATCTTTTCCTCTCTCTCTCGCTCTAAATTTTCGATTTTAGAGAAAGAAGGGCTTTGGCAAGAATGAGGAATAATATGAGCATTCTCTCTCTCTTTAATCTATAAAAGGTATGATGCAATGGATGTTGGCTTATAAAATGGCTGAAATATCTGATGTTTTAGAGCACATGGTCAATATATTAGGTCACTAACTCATTATTTTGGCAAGATTTTCACACTACCTAAATAAAGAATACAAAAAGGGTATTCTAGACATTTGGCATTTAATTTTAATGGCATACTAGTCATTTGCCCTAACCCTTAGGGTTTAGGGTTTAACCCTTAGATTTTTGCAAATTAAATTTCCAAGATTTCCAATTTAGGTTTTCAAAATAGAAAATTAATATTTCAAAATTATAATTAGGATTCTCTAATTATACTAAGATTTCCTAATCATAATTCAAGTTTTCTAATTAGGATTTAATATTTCCTAATTAAAATTGCTAATTTAGCAATTAAGTCCATAATTGTACATTAGGGTTTCAAACAGAACAATTAGGGTTTTCTAATTAATTCGTTAAGCTTTACCCTAATTAAGTTATAATTAATACACTTAAGTCTCTGAGATCCCAAGTTAGGGTTTTCGTAATCCGAATTAGGGTTTCCAGATCCGGTAATAGGGTTTCTATCATATCAATATGATTTTCTAACTGAACGTCGGGGTTCTTAATATAATATTAGGGTTTGGACTCTGATATAATTTATCTGGTCAACCCTTGATCCTTAACCACAAAATGTACACATGTATGACCATATACACAGAACATATACACTTATATACTTAATCCTGAATAATTAACCACAAGAATTTTTAAATTCACAAAATTCCTTCATGAAAATATCGAATCCATTCATTTATTTTCTGTCTAGGTTTATTATTCAACCTTAAATCCATCATTTAAGATTTAAATAATTTCCTAAATTCTCAGGTTGCCACAATGTAACTTTTCAACATCCGCTGATTTTGGCAAGTGGGTTTCTTTTAAGACTCTCAGTAAGACCTTCCGATGATCCTCTGAGGAGAAAACCAAGTCCAGTATAGAAATCAATTGTGGAGCTTCTTTCAAGCTTAAAACCACCCTGGCTTCATTGTGTCCCATGGTACGGAGGAATTCTTCAATCTTCTCCATGGGAACTTTCCCCTTTGACCTGATGGTAGGCTTCATCACCCGTTGGGAAAGATACAGTGGATTTTCTTTCAACACTGCAACATTTATATTGGATGTGGATCCTTTAGCCTCTCTATAATTCCATGGCACTTTTTGTAGGCTGACAACAGGATATTATGGCCTGAATGGCAATATGATTGACTTTGGCACATCCACTTTCAAAGGATTCTCAACACCTTTAAGCTAAATAGGTTGAATTGCAAGTGGCGTGGCAGCCAAGTCTCCCTCAGAGGATATAACTTCTATGCCTTCCTTCCATTTGGTAGGAAATGCATCCCCACTCTCAAGTAATACAACGTCATTATCTGTCATCTACAAGACACCGTTGTCAATCAGGTTTTGAATAAGATGGCGGAGTGCCCAACATTCTTCGGTATTGTGACCACGAGAGTGGGAGTGGTATTGACATACTCCATTAGAATCAAACTGTCTTTAGCGTGGGCTGATTAGAGGTAGCAGAGCTGTGATTCTTCCCTCATTGATCAACATATGCGTTCTTTGTTTACTTACTATTAAACCATACTCAAATTCCTAAAGTCATCACTAATTAAGTGATTTAAGATTGGTCTTACCATGTATCTTAAGTATATACATGCCCCGTAGTTGTTCTACAAACACCTTGGATCAACAACTAACTTGGTCAACATTGTTTCAGTACCCCCCGCCCCGGCTGAGGTTTGTTCTTCAAAATGGCCCGCCCCGGCGGGAATGGCCCCTGTTAACAAATGAAATACTTGCCGCCCCGGCGGGGGTTCTGGCCTTTAAATAGCCACCCCAGCGAGGGTCCAGGCTGTTAGTTCCTTATGCTTCTTTCCTTGCCAGGTTATACACATTCGTTTAACATTAGTGAGCGTTCCTAATTCATTTTCTTCATTATAAGTCAGAAATCGACCAATCTTGAGTCGATGACTCTTGAATACGTTATACTATGCTATGCCATAGAAAACCAAGGTTTCCGAACTAAACGACAAGTTTTGACTACTAGTTTGGAATTATACGATTTCAACGTTTAACGTCTAATTTCGTAAAATTCGCCATAACTTCGTTACTCGTGTTTTATACTCCAAAAGAAATGGAATCAATCCATTGATTCATTGTCTATATCCTAACCAAGCAATTTTCACATACTCTATAAATGATGGTTTTCAATTTGT
Organism: Panax ginseng; assembly: GCA_020205605.1. Classification (NCBI taxonomy): domain Eukaryota; kingdom Viridiplantae; phylum Streptophyta; class Magnoliopsida; order Apiales; family Araliaceae; genus Panax; species Panax ginseng. The sequence continues at coordinate 46,671,108 of CM035136.1, forward strand.
CCATCAACAACCAAGTCAACGTTCAATGGTTTCTTCGGTTTAAACTTACGTAAACACTTTAACTTTCTACTTAAACATGGCTTATCAATGTTTTAATCATTAATAGCCATCCTTATTCCTCCGGAAGAGACACGCTTCCCCAATTCTTACTTTTCTACGAAAAATGAATAGAAAAGAATCGAAGACTAAGGTTTACAGATTATTACCTTTACGTTCTTCGTGTTCTTGCTAGAAACTCGTATGATTTGCTTCAACCTCACTTAATTACTTGATTCTAGCTCTTTTCTCTCTCTCAAATATGTTGGTTAAAGTTTGTAAAATAACAAATGACCAAGCTAAGCTTTCTTATATAGGCAATTCAAATGGAGGGCAATTTGGTCAAAGGTCCCACCTCCTTACTATTCCTTTTCTTCCTTACCAATTCAATCTACTTTACTTGGCCTCTAAGTGGTTTACTTTACTTGGCCACCAAGTGGCCGGCCCACATAGTCTTGTGGGTCCCCCCATGGGTTGTCCTATGTGTTTTACCCATCCGGTGAACCATCGATTCGATCCGTGATTTGGTTTCTTAGTTTGGGCCTTAGAATTAATTCATATTGGGCCTATCTTGGGCTTGTTTTCACATTGCATTGGGCTTGACATAATCCAAGTCCAATTGGATTCTACAAAGTTCATAAACTCAAAGTCCGTTAAGAGCTAATCGTATTCTACGTGTATAACTCACGTATTCTCTTCGTTTAGTATTTGTACAATATTCTTATTATACGTCGTAATAATCTTTATACTGTACTCATATAATAATTAGTAATATACTCGTATTATCCGGTATAATAACCCTAATCATTATACATATTCATTTCATTCTTAGAAATTCACTTTCCTTAACCCTTAGGTTTTAAGTCCGCAGGCGAAAACTTCGTTTGCCATAACTGAAATATTATTGGATATTCCATCTCGTCTTATTATTCTATCATTACATGTTTCTTCGAAATTCAAACTTAATTCCCGAGCAGAAATAGATGAATAGTGTTTTTCTGGAAATTTCTCGAAAAACTTTTATTTTCGTCTTGGAAATTTAAAACAATTAATCCTAGCACATAGCCAGAATTCTAACCACATCCGCACATTCTAGGTCATAGAACAACCTTCAAATAGCTTACTCACATAAATAATCAATTAAATTCATTTAATCCACATAATCAAATAAAAATTTAATTCATTTAAAAATCCAATTTTTCTCGGGCGTTACAGGTTTGGGATGAACCACCCACATAGTTGAAGCTCTATCCACTGCTCCAGTTAATCATGTTAACATCTTCTTCCTTGTTTTGAGGAAGAGGGTTGTCTTGAACACGGGGTTGGTCGGGTTTGGTCACCACGATCTCACCATTATCAATTAAATCCTGGATCTTATGCTTTAGGGCCCAACAATCCTGTGTGTCATGGCCTGGAGCTCCATCATGGTAAGCACATGTCTTGATTACATTAAAACCTTTTCCACTCGGGTTGGCTGGTGGAAGAAGATGAGTAATTTTCTTCTGAGCTGTCAGAAGTTTGAGAATGTTGTCGAGTGAATCCCCTAAGGGTGTGAACACTCGGGTACGTCTGAATTCTCCACTTTTTTGCATTGGAGGGTTTGAAGACTGAGCTTGAAAAGGGGAATAGTTTCTCCTCTGAATAGGCATATTCTGATTGCCTTTTTATCCTTGTAGTATCAAGGAAACATTCTCCTCTTTCTTCTTATGGACCCTCCGTGGGTTGTTTCCATAACTCCCAGACTGGATGTTCTCATCTATAACTTTTAGAGCAGCAAGGTCTTGAATCTTCCCAGATTTCAATCCCATCTCAGCCATTTCTCCGTGTTTGATCATTTCAGAGAATTGTTTGCCTATGCCAGCTAAGACCCTCTCATAAAAGGGAGCTTCTTGAATGTCTATGAAGGTCATCACCATTTCAGACTCAGTCATAGATGGAATAACTTGAGTAGCCAGATGCCTCCATCTTTGGGCATACTCTCTGAAATACTCATTTACTTGTTTCTTGACCTTGGTAATTTGATACCGGTCTGGAGCCATTTTAGTTTGGAAACTAGACTGACTAAGGAAAGCATGGTCTAACTCCTCCCAACTATGAATCTTGGAGTTGTCTAATCTAGTGTACCATGCTCTGGCTTGTCCAGTCAAAATTTTCTGAAACAGCTGCATTCTGAGCTTTTCATCCTCGGCATAAGATCCGAGCTCTCCACTGAATACCTTTAAATGAGTGTAAGGATCTCCCAATCCATCATATTTCTCAAAATTGGGAGTCTTGAAATTTTCCGGATAATGAACCCCGGGGAAGATACAAAGGTCTGAATATGAAACACTCCCGTGTGCTCCAATCCCTTTGATGAACCGAATGGTCTCTTCCATTTGTAGGACTTTCTTCCAAATATCACTAGTGTCTTGATCTTATTTTAGATGGGTGATTTCAGGGGTTTTGTTGGTTTTGTCCAACTTAGACTCAGGTATAGGAACTTCTTTGTCCGGACCTGGGGTTCCTCCATATGCAGATGATTTTGTATGTATGGGTATTTTTGGACCTTGAGTGGACTTGTGTAGTTCTTCAAGCAGAACAACCAACTCTGTAATTTGGTTGCTTAATCATTCGAACTCCTCGCGAGAGACAAGAGTAGGATTAGACTGGCCAGATATAACCATGCTTGGATGTAGGCTTATTGCCGTTTTGGACTTTGAACGGGTAACATGACCAATTGTCTCCCTATAAAAAGACTTATGTAGTTTAGTCTTAATGGAATGTAGGAAATGTTACATGCTATATAATGTGTCCGTTTAGGAGTATTATCCTGCAAAATGGATGTCAGTCATTTTAATGATAATATAGCATGATAGGTTTTGATATGAAAGGGAATACATGTACACATATTCCTTTATATTTTCCATTACATTGAGATTGACATGGAAATGAAATTTCAAGTAATTGAAATGGGAAGGTATGAAGAGACTTCCCTCCACATTTGGTTTATCAGAGGTTGACCCATCTTAGGCTACTCTCGCGTCTTTTTGGCATGAAGGTTCCCAGATCATCGCAATTTACTCGACGGGAAGTTAATCTGGTCTTTCAACTAGAGCGAATCTAGTTGGTGCCTTTCTAGAGCTGTTGGAATTAGTCTTCCTACGAGTCCAGTAATCAAACACTGACAGGATAGCCTCCTAGTGGAGGGACCACACACCATACATTCACATACATCTCGTCTCACCGTATGGAAATGATGACATGTGCGAAGCACTAATATCACAGGCAGATATAGTGCGAAGCACTAAATGTAGTAAGTAAATGCATTAGTACACATTCATTCAAATGTAAATGCAACATCCACACACTAGCAGATAAACATTTTGAAAAGCTTTTAATAGTGGTTTAAGCCCTCTTACTGGATGTCCCCAGCAGAGTCGCCACCTGTAGACGTCGGGATTTTTATTTGTCCCTTTTATGTTCTTGTCTTTTGGTGTTCTCATGTTAGGTGAGATTTGTTTGAAAAAAGAAGTTGTGAAAAGGTCCGACATGTATATGTCGATGATTGGACTGTAAGAGTCACCATTTGGTATTTTTAAATGGTTGCACAAACTCAACTTAGAAAAGGTTTGCACATAGACCTAGTGAGGTGACACTGCGTAACTAGTCTGTGAAACCAAGATTCATTAGGGTCCGGGGGCTTGATTATGTGGAGGGAAGGTGTTAGGCATCCCCCGACATCCGTGGTAACACGGTGACTGCCACTTTTCAATTTAAACTTTTATCTGAATGTGTGTGTGGGTCTATGTGCAATTATCTGAAAGTAGTACTATGTCTCGTTTGCACCTATATACAAAGGGTTTGAATTTTGTATAAAACTTCAATTTTAACGAGATATGGCAATGATGTTTTATAAAAACAAGTTTTTCAAACCCTTGTGCTCAATAGTAATTGAGGCCTTCGATACTTCAATTTTATTATATGTTTGGCTTTATTACTTTTATTATTTTCGAGATGCGAGACATCTTCGAGAAAATAAGGTACATAGCAGCGCCGAACTCCTTGTGGGTATGAGAGTCATCTAAGGAAATTCAAACACCGTGAATAATTTACTAGTTGGTTGCAGCTGAAAATGTCCATCATGGGAACCAAATCTAGATTCAGGAACTGAATCTTTGATCACATAATTCCTAGGCTCACATGATGATACAAAAGTATGTACAAAAAGTCATAAACACTTATATATATATAAGTCAGTAAAATATATATATATATATATATATATATATATATATATATATATAAGAACAATCAACTCGCCAATAAGTAAACTCTGCAAGACGTGAAAATGTAAATATATATATATATATATGAACAATCAACTACCACGTAAGTAAACTCCAGTGAGGACGTGAAATATATAAATATATATATATATATATATATATATATATATATATATATATATGAGGAATCAACTACAACGTAAGTAAACTCCAAAGGATGTGGAATGTAATTTATATATATATATATATATATATATATATATATATATATATATATATATATATATATATATATATATAAGTGAAAGAATTTAGGATGTGTCTATCCATGCTCAATCGATTTCGAGTTCGAGGGGTATATATATATATATATATATATATATATATATAATATTATATCCGGGGCTCAATCGAGACATAACTCGATATATATATATATAAGCAATAAAAGTCACGGATTGACGATTCGGGCATACGCACACAACATGACTCTCAACGTGAATAATTGTGTGTGAATGAAAGTGGAGAAAGGCTTTAAGAAATCTGAGATGTCTTACAGTGGGTTGCCAAGAAGACTTCAAATAGCTTTAAATGAATGAATACTCAGTTTCCACCGGTAAAATATAGCAAAATGTAAGCTCACAGGTGTTTGGAAAGAGAAAACACTCAGTTTAAAGTGTGTACAAAGAAAAATAGACAGGGCTTCCTCGCCTTTTCTCTTTGTAAAATTGCCACCCCAAGACTTCTATTTATGGAGGGGGAGCCGCAGGTCTACCTGCGGCCCGGGGTGCCCCGGGCTTTGTGGGCCCCGCCATCTTGAAGTACGTGCACGCATGCAACGCGTTTGTCCGCTTAAACCTTTATAACTTTCAATCCGTGCATCCGATTGAGGCGTATAATACCTTTCCAGAATGCTGTTGTCGAGAGATACACAATGACATGGGATAAGAGGTTGTACAAAGCCAGGAAGATGGGTATATGCCTAGATCTTCAAGTCTTCAAATTCTATTCGGTGTACTGTCTTGTGTAGTAGTAACTCGGGATTTAAGCTATGGTTTATGTGGGACACTTCTGTGTAGAGTGTGGTATGAAATGATGTTGAGACGGCGTGAATGTTGAATCGAGGTGGAAAAATGACAATTTTCCCCTCACCAAGGTTATCTCTGGCTCTGGGCTAATTTAGCAGTCGTCACTCAGGGTTATCTCTGAAATTGGCTGTTGTGAGTACTGAATGTCCTCAAGGTTATCTCTGAGGTGTGTCTGACCTCCCGGGGTTATATCCAGGGTTGGGACTGAGTGCCTCGGGGTTATCTCCGAGGTTAAAGCTGACTTTTGGGGATTAAAATAGACTTTTCTGGGATTATATCCAGATCTGCAACTGCATTCCTCGGGGTTGTCTCTGAGGTGGGAACTATATCTCCCGGGGTTGTCTTCGGGACTGAAACTAAATATCTCGGGGTTATCTCCGAGATGGAAAACTAAGTATCCCGGGGTTGTCTTCAAGATTGAGCTGATTCTACTTTTAGGGTTATCTTCGGAAGGCGATTTTTCCCTCCTGCAAGGTTAGTAATAGGAATGCAAAAAAATTCGAGTGTCTACAGTCATCATTTTAACAATTTGGACATTATTGGACTCTAGACAAATTAAATGTCAATTCTCAAATATTTATTCTTCTATCTTATTATTCTTATAATTTTCATCCATCCTTTATATCATTGTTATTAAAATCAAGTTATTATGAATATCTTTGGCCTGAGTGCAAAGATAATATGATTGGTGAATATCTTTGGCCTGGATGCAAAGACATTATATTTATTGAGTGTCTTTGTCATGTATGACAAGGACACGTGGTGAATGTTGTCTTTGACCCGTAGTGCAAAGATGGATTGCTGATTCACATGATCATGACCATTGGTGTTACAATTGAATATCTTTGGCCCATAATGCAAAGATGAACTGTTGATTTGCATAAAAAGTATGATCAGGAAATATTGATTGGTGTTGCAGGAAAACAATATTGATGGGGAACTTTTAAATTAGAGAAGATTGTGGACATTATGATCTATTTTACTCTCCTAATCGATTGTTATTTTTGCTATAATTGTTGATCTAAAACTTGTTGTTTATTATAATCTATTAGATTTTTCACTGTTGAAGGCTAAGGATAATCTATTATTCATTATCTTAGTCATGATATTCTATACTCGGCTATTTGAGCTCACCTTTTTCTTTTTTGTTCAATTGTTCTTCTCAGGAAATGAGAGTGTAGCTGGGACTAGTCGGGGTGTAGAGTTATGGTCTGAGATAGTTTCTATAGTTTTCTTCACCATGTTGTAAAATAATGTGCTAATAATCATGTTGAGGACATGTAATGTAAGACCCCAACTTTTTGAATAAAGATTAAATTTTCTCGAAATATATTTTGAATATTATGATGTGGATTTGATATAATGTTAGAGTTGTGGGTAATATTTACAAATTTTGCAAAGTACTCAAGTTGTTATATAATATTCGATTGGTCGGGGAATATTGACCCCCACAACGGAATTATTGTCGGATTGAGAAAATGACAAAAATACTTTATGAAAATAACGGCGGAAGTTTTACCATTAACTGTTGAACTACCCGGTAGTAAAAGTACAGTAATACGCGTGGTTGCATAGTAGCACACAGTATTGATTATTGATGCTTACGTGAGAAGTCACTCAGTTATACTCAATTATTGCTACAAGAATTTTCGATCATATCTCTCATATTATTGATTCGATTATTATCAGTATAAATATCATCCGCATAATATGTTATTTTATTAAATCAATAATTGAGACGACAAAGTTATTCATATTATTAAATTGAAATATTTACAATGTCTAGAAGTTCTATCAAGGAGAGGTTTGGTCACCTAATTGTGCGCCAATAGGGAGAAATCCTTATTGGAAAGCCCCCTTTTTCCTGGGAATGACCTGGTTGATAAATATTATGAGTTATAATATTAATAATGAATGTTATTAAAATTAAAGTTGTGTTCGGAGTTGAATTTGGAGACGCGAACGTGATATTTGAGTCCGGAACGATGAAATTAGTAAAAATAGTCTATAAACACAAAATTTTCCGGAATTCACTATTTGGTCAAAAAGTCAATAGTTGACTTTTTTTGGGAAAAGTCAAACTTCGAAACTTCGAAATTTTGAAATTTATATTTTTGATAAAAATGGTTTCATTGTGTTGGAACCGACTTTAATCGATAAAGTTAAAGCTGCTCAAGCTACAGACCTGGAGCTAATGCGTATGAAGAAGAAAGTGCAAGAAGGTGCTATGATGGAAGCAAGAATCGATGAAGAAGGAATACTTCAAGTAAACTCCAGACTTTGTGTTCCTAACGACCCTGATTTAAAGTATAAAATCATGATGGAGGCGCACAACACATCGTTTGCAATCCATCTTGGGAGTACCAAAATGTATCGTGATCTTCGACATACATTTTGGTGGAGCAATATGAAGAGAGAGATAGCAGAGTTTATCTCAAGGTGTTTAACTTGTCAACGAGTCAATGCGGAGCATCAAGTACCAAAAGGTCCATTGCAACCACTTAAAATTCTAGAATGGAAGTGGGAGCACATTACTATGGATTTCAAGCATCTTGGTCTTCCCAAGGTTTCTCAAGGCATAAATGTAATTTGGGTCATTGTTGATAGATTGACCAAGTCTGCTCATTTCTTACCAATACGAGAAACTTATACACTTGAACGTCTTTCTAGTATATACATAAACGAGATTGTAAGACTGCATGGTATGGTATCCATAGTTTCTAATCGAGACCCAAGATTCACTTCACGATTTTGGGTTAGTTTGCAAAAAAGCTATGGCAGCGAGGACTTACGATTTAGCTCGGCATATCATCCTCGAGACAGACAGACGGTCGGAGAGGACTATTAAAACTCTTGAAGATCTATTAAGACTCTGTGTCCTTGATTTCAAGGAAGTTGGGACAAGTTCTTACCATTGGTGGAGTTTTCCTACAACAACAGTTATCAAGCAAGTATTGGCATGGCTCCATTTGAGGCGTTGTATGGAAGAAAGTGTCGTTCTCCAGTATGCTGGGATTAGGTGGGTGAAGCAACGTTGTTGGGACCGGAGTTGGTACGAATGACTACGGAAAAGATTTAAACGATCTGACAACGTATAAAAACCTCACAAGATCGACAAAAGAGTTATGCTGATCTTCATCGAAAGGACGTGGAATTCGATATAGGAGATCATGTGTTGTTATGTGTTGCTCCATGGAAAGGAGTTACGAGATTTGGAAAGAGAGGAAAGCTCAATCCCGGACTGTGGCCTATAGACTCGCTTTACCGCCAAGTATGTCTCGTGTTCATAACGTTTTTCACATATCCATGTTACGTAAATATGTGGAAGACCCGAACCATATTATTGAGTTAGAACCGGACGAAATAGCAGAAGATTTGACGTATGAAGAGGTTCCTGTTCAAATCTTGGATAAGAAGGAACATATTCTATACTCTAAGGTTATACCTCAAGTCAAAGTTTTGTGGAGAAACCACGATATTGAGGAAATGACTTGGGAGTTAGAATCTGAAATGAAATCAAGGTATCCTTACCTCTTCGTCATACCAGGTACGTACCCTAATTTTGAGGGCAAAATTTCATAAGAAGGGGAGGTTGTAAGACCTCAACTTTTATAAATAATGATGAATTTTCTATAAATATCATTTTTGAATATTATAGAATGAATTTGATATAATGTTATAGTTGTGGGTAATATTTATAAATTTTGCAAAGTACACAAGTTGTTTTATAATATTCGATTGGTCTGGGAATATTCGTTTTAACAGGAATATTAAATATAATGGCACAATCATTGGTGGACCCTATAATGTAATTATTGTCGGATTAAGAAAACGACAAAAATACTTTATGAAAATAACGGCGGAAGTTTTACTCGTTAACTATTGAAACACCGGTGTTAAAAGTATAAAGAATGTCTGCGTGGTTGCATAGTAGCACACGATATTTATTATTGATGCTTACATGAGAAGTCACTCAGTTTTGTTCAATTATTGCTATAGTAATTGTTGTAAATTTTGCTTATTATTTTTGATTTCCATTTACCCATTTTTCAAAATAATCGGTAGAAAGTTATTCAATAATGGTGGGGGCCACAAGTGGGTCAGGTGGGGCCCACATGTTGGTGGAATAATGGGCTGGTTCTAGAGATTTTGTGTTACAGATAATGGAAGGATTAAATATGTATGTATTATATATATATAATATATATATGTATGTTTGAAAAGTGTGTCATGGTGGAGAAAGAAAAAAGAGTCATGTGGGATGATATAAGTTATATATATATAGTACGTTTAGTTTTTGGTTTTACTTGGAATTTCATTCAACCGTGACTTGGTATAAGGCGCTGTGAAGAAGAAAAAAACAAAAGCATTGTGCGTCTGTGAAAAAATTATTGCATCTATTTATGCAAATTGCTTTCTTGCAGTACCCTTCAATTCTCCAATAAATAGAAGCTCATTCCTTCATTATTTCTTACAAATTCACTGAAACTCTAGAGAGAGAAAATTATAGAGAGAAAGAAGAAAAGTATTCTGCTACTTCACTACTCTTATATCCAGTTTCTTTTACGGGAAGGGGTATTATTTCTTTTGTATTCATGAAGAGAACTTATGTTATTCCATTACTTATTATTCGGTTGGAATAACCTGTATACGCGGGCTACCCTATACTTGGTGAAATTCTTCTGTTATTCCATTTGTTAATATTCTGTTGAAATATCATGTTTGTGCGTTTTACGCCGGAACTAATTCCGTCTTTATTATTTTGTTGGAATATCCTGTCTGTGCATTTTGTAACGCCCCCAAATCCGGGTACCTTCCAACCCGACAGATGGTGCTATACTGTACAACATTCATACATTTATTCAATTGAAAAGTCTCAAAGAACGAACATAACTTCTATATATTTAAAGTAATATTTACATTTCCCAAGTTCTAAACTGTTATAAAGGTTCTTTGTCATAATATCGCTTAAATTACAACAATAGACCTATACTATTACAAGACAAATTGACTTAGTAATCGCCTTAGCTTTTCCTTTATCCTTTTTTGATCCTTCGGGACGTTCAGTCTTAGCTGCATTCATATGGTTCAAGCAAGAGTGAACATAACTAGCTCAGCAAGTATAACATTTAAATAACAACATGTTTGACACATACAAATCGTATATCTTCAATAACTGAACAATAGTTATGAATTACTATTGATAATTCAAAATAATACTTCATCTTTTCTTTCAAAATGTTTTACAATAACAACAGTATTTAGTAAAACATTCACTCCTATCCGAGACCTCGGTATTCATTGTTTCTTGGAAAAGGACAACAGGGAGCAAGTCAAGTAAGCTTCGATATCACTTACGAGCACTTCTAGGTGATCGACTTATTGTACTCTATGTTGATCAACACTACATCCATTAAACGTATGCACGTTTAAGCATTTGGCAACCTCACGTGCCTGTCATTTTACTGACAAAACATTTGTTTAACATTTCAGTCTTCTTTTGAAAACCATATCAAGTAGTTGACAAAAGATCGCAACATTTGATAATACATGAATAGATTATCAATACATCAAGTCTAGCCAAAGGAATTGGCTTTAACTTCAACATACCTCAATTCATGCGAAAGAATACATGAACCTCAAAAACTTGTTCAGATTGAACTGAGACAAGAGTTAGAATACTTGCCTTTAGCATCTGCTACGGTATTTTAACTTTATATTCAAGTCGTTCAAGTCTCTACAATACATGATCATATAATGCCTTACATTAGGTCACGTATAATTAATTATGTACATGACTATATCATACTCTTTATTTCAATCTAATTGTGTAATAGATTCATTTACTATTCGTTCTGGTTTATCATTATACTTGCATTATATTTGACTAGGTTATCTCAACCTTTACATTACATTCCTTAAGGTTTAACAAAGTTTAAACAATGTTACCTTACCTTCCTTAAGTTATGTTTACTTTTAATCAATTAGGTTTTCTTTTCTTTGTACTTAGAAAACTTCATTACTATCTTTGTTCTGCCCTGCTAACCCTAGGAAACTCCGCACCTCAGTCGGCATTTTCGGTTGTTCCCAATTCATTACTGCTTCCACCTTTGTTGGATCCACTGAAATCCCCTCTTGGTCAATAACATGACCTAAAAATCAAGACTTTTTTCCACCCAAAATTCACATTTTGTGAATTTCGCATATAACTTCTCCTTCTTTAGTGTCTCCAACACTAATCTTAAGTGTTCGGCATAATCTTCTGGCGTCTTAGAATAGACTAGAATATCATCGATAAACACCACGACGAACTTGTCCAAATATAGTTTGAACACTTTGTTCATCATATCCATAAATGCAGCAGGTGCATTCGTCAACCCAAATGACATCACCAGAAACTCGTAATGACCATAACGAGTCTTGAATGTAGTCTTTGGTACATCTTCCTTCCTAACCTTCAACTGATGATACCCCGTTCGCAAATCTATTTTAGAAAAATACTTTGCCCCTTTCAATTGATCAAAGAGATCATCGATCCTGGGAAATGGGTATTTATTCTTTATCGTTAGCTTGTTCAACTCCCAATAGTCGATACAAAGCCTTAACGATCCGTCTTTCTTCTTGACAAACAACACCGGTGCTCCCCACGGCGAAACACTTGGTTGAATGTATTTCTTGTCCAATAGTTCCTGTAGCTGAACCATTAGTTCTTTCATTTCCACAGGCGCCATACGGTACGGTGCCCTTGAGACCGGTGTCGTTCCTGGCACAGTGTCTATCACAAATTCTATCTCCCTATCTGGCGGTAAACCTAGTAACTTACTTGGAAATACATCCATGAATTTGTTTACTATATGTATTTGTTCCATGGTTGTTCCCACTCTCTGGGTATCAACAACATGGCATAGGTAACCTAAACAACCCTTTCTTAAAAGTTTTCTAGCTTGTGTCATCGTAAGGCAACACGGACGTCCCGACAATTTATTACCGTAAAATACTATAGGAGGTTGCTTCAACGTCCTGATGCTCACACATTTCTTTTGGCAATCTATAATTGCTCCATGGTTAATTAACCAATCCATCCCGAGAATTACGTCGAATTCTCCTAACTTTATTTCAGAGATCAAATCTCACCGATAGTTTTTACCACGTATATCTACTTAACAACTCCTATGAATATCTTCAACTGAAATTATCTCTTCATTTGCTACCTTAATGTTCAAAGGCATAAGCAATTTTTTGGGAAATAATTCTAGGCGTCTAGCAAAATCACATGCTATAAACGAACAAGTAGCACCCGAATCAAATAGCACGTATGCATTTATATTGTTGATCGGAATAATACCTGCAACTACATCTCCTGATGTTATCGCATCTTGGACCGTCATATTAAAAGTGCGGGCCATGGATTTCCCCGACTGAGCTGTACCACTAATGGCTAACTTCCCGCTATTAGGTCCCTTATTTCCTTATATCCCCTTCTTCGGGCAGTTCTTTGCTGTGGTAAGTTGATCCACATACAAAGCATCCGTGATTCTTCTTCGGATTGGGACAGTTAGGCAAAATGTGCCCTTCCTATCCACAATTATAACATACCGCCTTACCTTTGAGACAGACTCCTAAGTAAGTCTTCCCGCAGGTTTTATAGGCCTCCATCTTCCTCTTGGAGTCCCCTTGTTTTACTCAGGTATTCCCAGAGTTAAAGCCCTTTCTCTTCTGACCATCGCCACTTCCACTGGCACCCTCGGTCTTGGTTCCTCCATCAACCCTGCCTTTGGTCTTCTTATCTTTGTGGTACTGGCTAAGAGCCTCATTCCCACCTTCGGCAATTATTTCCTTTTCTAGTATGGTTCCAAAGGAAGTACTTTGGAACACAGAGATTCGGCTATAGAGCGAGGGTTTCAAGCCCTACTCGAACCTTCTAGCCTTTCTCACTTTAGTGTCCACTTGATGTGGAGCAAATCATGCCAGTTCATTAAACTTGGCAGCATACTGGGGAACTGTCATATCCCCTTTGTCTCAATTCCAGAAACCTCATCTCCATTCTCCCTTTCATACTCGTGGGAAAATAGTTCTCGAAGAAAATCTCCTTGAACCTCTCTCATATTAGATTTCCTATATCGGCCCTAGCCTGGTTTTCCTCCCACCAGAAGTTGGCCTCTCCCTTCATCAAATAGGTTGCAAAGGCAACCTTTTGACCTTCCTCAACATTTGCTATTACAAATGCTTTCTCGATTTCTTTTACCCATGTCCGGGCTTCTATAGGGTCCGTAATTCCTTTGAACTCCGGCGGACCTACACTTTTGAAATCCTTAAAAGTAGTAGGTCGTACTACTCCAGGAATCACGGGTACATTAGCCCCCATTCTATTAAATGCAGCTGTTAACAAATTAACGAACTCCTGCATTGGATTAATCGGACCACCTTCCGGTTGTTTAACATTAGCGCCCTGATTTCGTTATCTCCTTCTTGGCGGCATTTTGCTGTTAAGAAAACAACACATCATTATTACTTTATTCCTGTTGGTTTGTTATTATTTGTAATAAAACAACAACTCATACTCATTACTCAACATATTCCATAAAAAGATTTATATTGAATCATAACTTGTAGTATAATACTACATTGTTTACATTACTCAGCCTTAGCTGATTACATTACCATCCCACAATTACTTTCCAAAAATTGGGATTTACAAAAGACTACCCTTTGTTATAAAAAAGAGGGTTTTACGTCACTACTAGATACATAATATTTACATATCTATTCTACTCTAGCTATTGCTAGACTACATCTGTCGTAGGGCATTCTCGAAATCCTTGTTGGCGGGATTCTAAGCAATTACATCTCTCTCGATAGTGTGCTCGGGTCCGCCTCGCTTCTATCTCGATATCCAACTACTACGTCATTGAAATCTACGTGAGAACTCCTATGAATATAGGACATCCTCTCCAACTTCCTCTTTTTAGTCTTTAGCTCCTGCTTGAGCTCAAAGACTTCGCATTTCAGCTCTCGGACCTTGTCCTTAGCTAAAACTCTATCATCATGCTCCTCTTCCCACATTCCTTCCATACTAGCCTTGTCCTCAAGGACAGCTTGGAGTTCCTCTTTTAACTCCTTAACTTCTTGGCAGTAATGGACATTCCTATCCAATACAAACATAAATAGTGCTTTCATTGATTTCCCCGTAGACATTTCCTCTGTAGGTGGAACCTGGTCCTCTGTAGGTGGAACCTGGTCAAAGGACATCACGTCCACTTCCTCCTCTAGCATGCCATCAAATATAGACATGTAGTCTAAATCGTCTGAGTCTCCCGACTCGATGGTCACCAACTCTGGTTCTACAGCTACGGGATTTGGTAGTATCTCTACCCAATTAACTAAATCCTCGCTTATTACATGTATATCTCTATACATATCATTTTCTCCTAACATCTACAATAAAACAATGTAGTTTGATTAGTACACGTCAGTAAAATAATAAAAATACATAACATTATATAATGCATTTTTCTAAGGTTACTTTCCATCTTTTACTTCTTTATTCTTTCGTAAGGTTATGACTTAAGGTTCTACTTTCCCCCTTAAGTTTTATAACCTAGGCTCTGATACCAACTTGTAGCGCCCCCAAATTCGGGTATCTTCCATCCAAGACAGATGGTGCTTTATATTGCATAACATTCATACATTCATTCAATTGAAAAGTCTCAAAAGAACGAACATAACTTCTATATATTTAAAGTAATATTTACATTTCCCAAGTTCTAAACCCGTTACAAAGGTTCTTTGTCATAATATCAGTTAAATTACAACAATAAACCTATACTATTACAAGACAGCTTAGTAATCTGCCTTAGCTTTTCCTTTATCCTTTTTTAATCCTTCTGGACGTTCATTCTTAGCTGCATTCATATGGTTCAAGCAAGAGTGAACATAACTAGCTCAGCAAGTATAACAATTAAATAACAACATGCTTGACACATACAAATTGTATATCTTCAATAACTGAACAATAGTTATGAAGTACTATTGATAATTCAAAATAGCACTTCATCTTTCCTTTCAAAATATTTTACAATAAAAACAGTATTTTGTAAAACATTCACTCCGGTCAGAGACCTCGAGTATTCATTGTTTCTTGGAAAAGGACAACCCGGGAGCAAGTCCGTAAAGTCGATATCACTTACATTTGAGCACTTCTAGGTGATCGACTTTATTGTACTCTATGTTGATCAACACTACATCCATTAAACGATGCACGTTTAAGCATTTGGCAAACTCACGTGCTCGCCGTTTTTTAAAAAAAAACATTTGTTTAACATTTCAGTCTTCTTTTGAAAACCATATCAAGTAGTTGACAAAAGATAACAACATTTGATAATACATGAATAGATTATCAATACATCAAGTCTAGCCAAAGGAATTGGCTTTAACTTCAACATACCTCAATTCATGCGAAAGAATACATTAACCTCAAAAACTTGTTCAGATTGAACTGAGACAAGAGTTAGAATACTTGCCTTTAGCATCTACTACGGTATATTAACTTTATATTCAAGTCGTTCAAGTTGTTCAAGTCTCTACAAGACATGATCACATAATGCCTTACATTAGGTCACATATAATCAAGTATGTATATGACTATATCATACTCTTTATTTTAATCTAATTGTGTATTAGATTTATTTACTATTTGTTCCGGTTTATCATTATACTTGCATTATATTTGACTAGGTTATCTCAACCTTTACATTACATTCCTTAAGGTTTAACAAAGTTTAAACAATGTTACCTTACCTTCCTTAAGTTATGTTTACTTTTAATCAATTAGGTTTTCTTTTCTTTGTACTTAGAAAACTTCATTACTATCTTTTGTTTCGAGACTCCAGTCATGCATAGCCAAATTTTATACCGCATCTCGCTACTGCGGAGCTCTTAATGTTTGACTGTCCCTGGACTTGGTATTTGCATGGCATGAGTCCTTACTTAATCTAATGCCATGCCATTGCCGCCACACTCCAATGGATTTTGAGATGCTGTTCATATGCGTACTGTGGCCATATATTGAACTAAGGTTCGCGCTGCGGTGAACTCTTGCAGTAGGCTCGGTTACTTGTCATTTTATAAACTACTTAAGATTTCATTGTTCATGACTTATGACAATTAAAGTTTCTTAAACATCATTTCTTATATGTTCTTAACATATAACTTAACTTAGGTATACATGATACATATGATCATATAAATTCTTTTACATTCATATCATTTCTCTTAATAAACTTATTACAAGTTCATATTATTTTCACATAAGTTTATAACTTATGCTAGCTTAAATGACTTATTACCAACTTAATTGGCTTAGTTCATTACTTACTCATTCATGTTTGTTAATCCAACTTTTCTTATCATCCTATCATGGTAGAGATAGAATATAATTGAGAAGAAGTCTTACTCTTTTGTAGTCTTGGTAAGTAGATTGCTTCTTCTTCTTACTTATGGAATGACTTATGTGTAGCTTATTCTCTCTAACACTTAAGCACTTTAGAAGTGTTGGATTAATTGATCAACCAACAAATGGCTTGTAAGCTTCCTCTATTTATAGACTTTCCAAGGTTAGGGTAGATTGGTCATTAAATCATCCCACCTCCTTAAGCCACCTTCTTACTATTCATGACTTGCAAGGCACAAAACTTATCCTACACTTGGTCATTACTTTCTAATCTTGGTCACCACACTAACTTGGTCACCACATTACTTGGTCATTACATTACTTGGTCACCACATTCAACCATATTAATATGGTTTGCCCCATGGGTCAACCAATTTATTGGACTTTAGCTTGGGCTTGGATTAAATAAATCCTTGGACTTTGCATTAATAAACACCAACTTGCTTATTAACCAATAATTTGGGCCTTAGAATTTAATTGACTTGGACCTTAATAATTGTTAATCAATCTTCCCAAGTCCATTATCATTGCTTAATACATATTATTGATGTATTATTTTCATATTCTAATTCATATATAATTTCTATACGGTATTTCATCCTTCAAACAAACTCGTATAATACTTCGTATTATACTTGTTTTCATTACTCTTGTACAATACCAAGTATCATACAATTATTACTCATTCATTACTATTTCAACTTCCTTAACGTTTAGGAATTAAGTACACAAGCGAAATGTTATATTTTCCATAACTAGATTTTTATTATATAATCCATCTTACCTTGTTATTCCATCATTGCGTATTTCTCGGAAACTCAAAATTATATCCCGAGCAAATACCGATGAATAGTGTTTTTCGGAAAATTTCTCGAAAAACTTTTATTTTCGTCTCGGAAATTCAAACACTTTAATTCATCCACGTAGCTTAAATACTACGACATTCTAACATCAATAGGTTATACAATGACAACCATCTTGATAACACATAGAATATGATTTTATTATTATTTAACTTAATAAAATCATTTTACAATAAGATCTGAATTTCTCGGTCGTTACATCGCTTTCTGCCTTCGGATTCGATTCCGTCTTTATTATTCCATTGGAATATCCTCTGATGTGCGCTTTTGTGGGACACGGTTCCGTTAATTATTATTCTTTTGGAATAACCTTCATGTGCGGTCTATCGCATGCCTGGTGATTTCTTTTGTTATTACATTCCTTATTATACTCAGTTGGTTAAAATTTTGACATCTATACTGCATGAAATTAGTGGAATATCCTTGATATTTGCGCTTCATCCAGTATCTTTTCATGGAAATATTCTTCTGAGCATTCTTGAATTTTACTCTACAAAGCAATATCATGTTGACAATTTGGACGTTATTAGTTCCTAGTTAAATTAATTCTTGAACTTATTTTATTGAACTCTTATATCATTGTCATCATCCTCATGTTTATATTATGTTGAATGTCATCTGTGGCCTGTAGTGAATAGACGGACTTGGTATGATTATGACCAGGGATTATTCGGTGTAATCATGACCGTAATGTTACAAATGATATGGAAAAAGTCCTCATTGGCTCGTAGTGCATTGATGGACAGTTGTTGGCATGATCATGAGCATTAATGAATACACAAATATTCTTGGCCCGTAGTGCATGGATAATTGTGGTCGTGATACTAAAGAATATCCTTGGTCGTAGTTCCGGGATGATTGGATGATGTGGATTATTTATTAAGCTGAGTCTCAGCGATAAAAGTCATGAAAAACCTTTTAAATCATAGAAGATAGTAGATTTTATTCTCTACTTGACTCTTCTAATGGATTGCTTGTTTCCGCTGCAGTTAAACTTGATGTTTGTTATATTGTATCAGTTTAACACTGTTTAAGGCTAATGATAATTTATTCTGCATTATCTTAGTTATAATATTTCTTACTGGGCTAGTTGAGCTCACCCTTTCTTTCACTATTCTCTTTAGGAAATGAGAATATATTTGGACGAGTCGAGGAGCGGAGTGATGGACCGATGATAGATTAGTAGTCCTCACTATACATTAAATAGTGTGACAATAAATGTAATGAGGACTTATTCTGAGAGTGGATATTGTCTAGAAGACATTATTTGTATTAAAACTCACAGCTCTCTTGTTGTATATTAAAGATTGTATTTTTATTTTGTACCATGTATTTGGCGACTCAGAATAGGTGATGTATACCGATTTTAGGGGCGTCACATCTATTATGCTTTGATCTTGA
Organism: Panax ginseng; assembly: GCA_020205605.1. NCBI lineage: Eukaryota > Viridiplantae > Streptophyta > Magnoliopsida > Apiales > Araliaceae > Panax > Panax ginseng. The sequence goes on from CM035136.1 coordinate 46,690,210, forward strand.
TTTCTGACCCTTGAATCTGTTATTGGATTTCTAGAGCTTGATCATGGCTTGGTTTCTCACTCTTTCTCACACTAAGTCCCGAATTTTATAGAGAGAGAGGGTCTTGGGAGAAAATTAAATTTAAAGTGAGTATTCTCTCTCTCTCTCTCTATAATCTATATATTATTATATAATGAAGCTACATGGTTGATATAGTTGTTGATTTCTAGACCAATAAGTCATAAGCTAGTGCTATGGTGGCTCACCAACCCAAGATTGGACTAGATTTATAAGTTAAGTCAAATAATGCACTAAGGGCAAAAATGTCATTTATATTTTTATTTTAATGGCAAACTTGTCAAATGCTCCTAACCCTTAGGGTTTAGGGTTTGGAACCCTTAGGGTTTAGGGTTTGGAACCCTTAGGGTTTAGGGTTTGGAAATCCTTAGGGTTTGAACCCTTTAGGTTTGTAATTTAGTTTTTAACATTTCCGAATTTCGGTTTTCAAAATAGAAAATTAATATTTCTAAATTAGAATTAGAATTTTCTAATTATATTAAAATTTACTAATCATAATTCAATCTTGCTAATTAGGATTAATATATCCTAATTCAAATTGCTAATTAAGCAATTAGGGTTAAAATGGTCATTAGGGTTTATAACCCAGAATTAGGGTTTCTAAATAAAAATAATTTTTCTAAATTAGAAATTAGGTTTCCTAATTAGATTAAAGTTTCCTAATTACTTAACTTGAAAATTAGGATTAGGGTTTCCTAATTAACATTAAAATTAATAAATTAACACTCACTACAAGAAATCACACAAAAAATGACGCTAAAATTTGTCACTTAAAATTCATTTTTCGTCACTAAAACATTTGGTGACGAGTGTTAATCGTCACAGAGACTGTCACCGTATGAGCGTGGTATTAGGTTTATTTGACAATATTGGATGTCGTCACTAAATGTTTTAACTTATGGTGACGATCTACATCATTATCACAATAATTAATTACTTTTAGTGACGTTAATAGCATCACTATTTGAATGAAACTTTCTTCACTCTATATTATGTTTCGTCATCAAAACTTGGTGCATTAAATGACGAAAAATCATTTTTCGTCATTAAATGATATTGTTTTAGTGACAAAAATATGTTACTCTATTTAAATTATCTAATTTTAATGACGACAATATTGTCATATTTATGATTATTCTTTCGTCATGTTATTGTGTTTAACGTCACCAAAAATAAGAAAATAAATAACGACAAAACAATTCGTCACCTAATAATATATTTAACATGACAATTATGTCGTTGTCATTTCATATTATAAATAATATTACAAAATAATTTGTCACTAAAGAGTTATTTTTTGGAACATATTTTTCAATGTCACTAATTAAATACTTATGGTGACGATACATCTCGTCACAAAAAGAGTTACTAATAGTGACAAAATTAGTTGTTGTGACTAAATGAAAAACTAAATATAAAATTATAGATCTAGAAATAAGAAAAAAGATTACACCAATAATATTTAACCAAAATGATTGTAATGATAAAAAACACCAATAATAGAATAACAAAATTTCCATCTTCCATCATATTTAACCAAAATAGAAAAAGTAGAATCCAAAGTATCATCCATTCTACTTAACATCAATAATTTTTCAAGTATAACATTCTAAACAAAATATCCAACTTTTTAAATATGACCATAACGAAAGTTCAGAAGTTTGAACGTCGACAAGTTGATAAGGAATTGTTTTCAGCTATTTCTGTCCATGGGCTAGTGCTACCTTAATTAACCATAGAAATTCTGGATTGTTTGCAAACTTGTTATGAATTCCTGAGTTTACAGTTCTGTCTCCGGTACTTGTCTTCATAATTTCCATAGATTCAAAGATTAAGTTCATATTTTATATCAATTTAAAGGTAAAAAGAGTGCAGAAGTGAGTTGGAACTCAAGATATGTTAAAGGTGAAAAATTCAATGCATTGGAACTCAAGATATTTTAATGGAACTTCGTAATAGTCCAATGCATGGAACTCATAATAGTCCAATGCAGCGAGCAAAATCATCCAATTCTACAGTGATCCCAACCATATGCAATTGCCATAACTAGTTGTTTCATTACTTGTCAACTGTTAATAGAGGTATTGAACAAAACATATTTTTCATATAGTTTTCCTCCTTGAATCATTTATAAATTTAACAAGAAAGGTCCTTGTGGGCTATGAATAATTAATGTGATCGGATTGACAAAGAAGTTGCTGTGAAAATGTATATGGACATGGTCACTATTCAAGTTATGGATACGATCTTTTATGAAGCACAGGGCCAATGAAGAATTTGCTTCTATCTCACCTCAATTGGAGAATAAGCCATCAACATTTCATCTGCAGCTGCACTCATCTTTGATGACCATGTCTTCCCTCGGGTTAACACGAACTTGTACAAATCATTGTATTTCAGACGTGCACTCCATTTTTTTTTAAGGAGAATAAAATATGTGAGTACATGCATTTATTCTCCAATCCACTATGTTCATGCATTTATGCATAGCTTTCATGTATACATGTCAAAGAACTTCCAATCTGTTAAAAATCAAGATTCATGAGTATTGTTCCAAGTATACATGGATGATGGAAACTCTTAAATTCCCTTGACCTTGCATATTAAGGGCTATTCCCAGAATTCTACAAGTTCTGAGGCTGCAGTTTTACCAATAGAAATGTGCCTCAAAATTCTAATCAGTTTCCAATAGACCCTTTTCTCACCTAGATCAAGTTTTAGCATCAGCATGAAAATAAGACTTGAAGAGGGCTCAGGTATCAATGTCCTTAACCTGCATTCACGTTTGTAAAAGTCTGCCCCACTTCTGTCACTAGGTTGCAAAATGAGCAAAATGAGTTTTTTGTTGAACCAATAAAGATGACCCTTATTTTCAATTTTAGAGACATTGATTTGAACTTGTCATCAAAAAATCCATAAAATGGATAACTAGAAACTCCATAAAATCACCTTTAAACAACAACTAGACAACGACTGAAATAATAACAACTTGTCACCATAAACATAAAAGAAGAAAATGGCTAAAACAGCAAGACCACGTAAGGTTTTATGATAATCATAACACTCTTAAAAAAAGTTGCAATCCTATCTACTACATACATGCATAGAGAACAATGAGAATCCAATATGTTATGAACATGTAACTTTGAGCTATTTTAACTTTAGATAAGAATATACCTCACCTCTACCTGTACAATATGCTGCTCCGTGAGAAAAAAATAAGAAAATGTCTGAGCCTATCTCACTTGACCATTCTTGTAGTTCCTTTTCAATGGCAAGAGAACAACTGAATTGATTTACGCCGAGAGAGCAGTTACAACATTACTACTTCCGCAGTCAAGCCCAACCCCAGTAGGCACCTTTTTATCAGGATGAATCTACCCCCGAGTTAGCCAAGAAAAAAAGGATAATTATATATCTTGTACAAGATGTAAATCATGGATTACCAAGCTGAATTAGAGAAAAACAAAAACATATATGCAACTTTAAACATGAAAATAGTTAAGTAATGCTCTCACCTTGCCATTAGTCAATGGTGAAGCAAGAACTCCTGAGATTTTTTTGTATCATCATCTGATGAACAATCAGCATAAACAAAGTAATCTAATTGCTTTATGGCTTGAGATGACCGTGATTGACTTTAATGGTTTTGTCGCTTGAATTTGCATAATAGGTTGATTAGGAATATGAAAGCTAACAACCTTACGAAAACAATCAATTTTTACATGATGAAATCAATCCCTAGAATCACGTTAAATGCAAGTATTTTTAATGAAATAAGATCAACAGGTAATGTGAGGGTACCGATTTGAACCAAACAAAACTTATAAACAGTGGATGTAATGAAGGTTTCTCCCAATGGAATTTCCACAGATAAGTCAACGTCTAATTTCTCCGGAGTCAAATTTAATCGTTGAGCGCAAGTAGGAGAAATAAAAGAATGGGTAGAACCGGTATCAAATAAAGTATAGACTTCGCTAGAGTTTATGATAAGCTTACCCGTGATGATCTCATTCGGGTTCCTTGCTTTCTGGGAGGTCACAACAAATGCTCTCACTTGCACTACCGGCTTTAACTTTTCTGGGACGGCCTTTGGTGCTTCCATCCTAGCTGAACTTGTCTTCGGTGAACGACAAAATTGGGCTAGGTGACCTTCTCTTCCATAATTATAACATGCTTTGACTGACATCATCGCGGTTTGGATTGATGTGTCCTCCCCTCGCATTTGAAGCATATGATAGGTGGTCGTTCTCCTTCCTTAACAACTTGGTCTTTCTTGGCGGCGTCTTTCCATCATTATTGAATCTCCCCTTCTTGAAATGTCCATTCTTATTTCTTTGGCCCTGATTACCACCGAAGTGGTTACCATTTCTGGCCTGTTGATTCCCTCCACGTTGTAAGACCCCAACTTTTTGAATAAAGATGAATTTTCTATAAATATCATTTTTGAATATTATGGAATAAATTTGATATAATGTTATAGTTGTGGGTAATATTTATAAATTTTGCAAAGTACGCAAGTTGTTATATAATATTCGATTGGTCGGGGAATAATCGTTTTAACAGAGAATATTCGTACAACGACACAATCATTGGTGGACCCCACAACGGAATATTATTGTCGGATTGAGAAAACGACAAAAATACTTTATAAAAATTACGGCATAAGTTTTACCGTTAACTGTTGAAACACCTGGTGTTAAAAGTACAGTAATACGCGTAGTTGCACAGTAGCACATGGTTTTGATTATTGATGCTTACGTGAGAAGTCACTCAGTTTTGTTCAATTATTGCTATAGTATTTGATGTAAATTTTACTTATTATTTGGACCCCCCCACTTTCCCATTTTAAAAGAAATTGTCGGTAGAAGTTATCTCAGTTTTAACTATATATATATATATATATATATATAATTGTTAGTGGAAGGAGGGTGGGTGGGGGGGGGGGGAGGAATTTAGGATGGACGGGAGGAGTATTATTATGTATATTATATTATATATATATATATATGCTAGTTTGAAAGAATGGGCAGAGCACATGCTATATATATATATATATTATATTTTATTTAAAAGATTTTGCTTTAGTTATGGACCGTTCGATTAAAAGCAAATCAATCTGGACCGTTCATGAATTAGTTACTATGCAGTCTATTCTTCTATAAATAGAAGCTCATTCCTTCATTATTTCTTACAAATTCACTAAAACTCTAGAGATAGAAATTATAGAGAAGCTATAGAAAAGTATCATGCTTCTTCCCTACTCTTATATTTAGTTTATTTTACGGTAAGGGTTATTATTTCTTTTATTCATGAAGAGAACTTCTGTTATTCTATTCTTTATTATTCTGCTGGAATAACCAGTATACGCGGACTACCCTATACTTGGTGACATTCTTCTATTATTCCATCTTTATTATTATTACATTTAGAATATCACATACATGCGTTTTACACGGACTGATTAAAATCTTTATTATTATTACATTGGAATATTCATGCATGCGTTTTATGGGACTGGTTCCATCTGTATTATTACATTGGAACATCCCTGTCGGTCAAATTTTGCACGACTGGTTAAAATTACTTATTATTCTGTTGGAATAACTTTGTACATCCAAGTACCGCATGTATGGTGATTTCTTTTGTTATTCCATTCGTTATGATACTCAGTTGATTAAAGTTTTAACTTCTATACTCCATGAAATTAGTGGAATATCCTTGATATTTGCGCTTCATCTAGTATCTTTTCATGGAAATATTCTTCTGAGCATTCTTAAATTTTACTCTATAAAGCAGTATCGTGTTGACAATTTGGACGTTATTGGTTCATGGATAAATTAATTCTTGAACTTATTTTATTAAATTCTTATATCACTGTCATCATCCTCATGTTTATATTATATTGAAAGTTATCTGTGGCACGTAGTGCATAGATGGACTTGGTATGATTATAACCAGGGATTATTCGGTGTAATCATGACCGTAATAGTACAAATGATGTGGAAAAAGTCCTCATTGGCCCGTAGAGCATTGATGGATAGTTGTTGGCATGATCATGACCATTAATGAATACACAAATATTCTTGGCCCGTAGTGCATGGATAATTGTGGTCGTGATACTAAAGAATATCCTTGGGCCGTCTTTGCAATGGTGATTTGATGATGTGGATTATTTATTAAATTTGAGTCCGTGATAAAAGTGATGAAAAACCTTTTAAATCATAAAAGATAGTAGATTTTATTCTCTACTTGACTCTTTTAATGGATTACTTGTTCCACTTCTTGATTAAACTTGATGTTGTTATATTTTATCGGTTTAACTTTGTTGAAGGCTAACATAATTTATTACGCATTATCTTAGTCATAATATTTCTTCTTTGGGCTAGTTGAGGTCACCTTTTCTTTCTTTATTCTCTTGAGGAAATGAGAAGCGTGAATTTGGGACTAGTCGGGAGCGGAGTGATGGTCCTAGATGGTGCTTTAGTAGTCCTCACTATTCTGTGAAATTGTGTGATAATAATTGTAATGAGAACTCCTTTTGAGTTTGTATAATCTCTAGTAGACAATAATTGTATTCAAACTCACAGTTATGTTTTGTCGTATTATACACGACAGTTGTATTAGTAAATTGTATTTGAATTGTGTACCATGTATCTGGAGACCCAAGATGGGTGATGTATACCTAATTTTGGGGGCGTCACAGTTGGTATCAAAGCTTAGGGATATGATCCCTGGCTAAGATGTGAGAATAGAACTAGGAGGGGAGAGACAGGGAATTTCTTCACTAGTATGACCTACCTAAGTTTTATTTGGTATTTAATTGGTCGGTCAGAATATAGGGATAATATGTTACATGTCAATTAAACTTTTGTTTTGTGGCAGTATCTGAAAATGACATCCGAGAATGTTGAGAATAGCAATGGAGCACAGGCGACCATTGACTCACCACATAATCAGGATAATGTGCATCAGGAAGGCGACAATCCTCATGCAAACAATAACACTGACCAAATGATGAATGATGGATTGTTCAGAAGCTTTATGCAAGTCATGCAACAGCAGGCGAGAGCGGCTCCTATCTAAAATGTAGGTGGAAATACTGGAAACTCTCGGACGGTCACCGCTAAACAGTTTAAGGAGCTGGGACCACCGGAGTTTAAGGGAGAGCTAAAACCACTTATGGTAGAAGTATGGATAAAGCAGATCACCAAGATATTTGATGTCTTAGGATGCTCCGAGGAGCAAAAGGTTCCCTTTGCCGCCTTTATGTTGCGAGGAGAGGCAGATTACTGGTGGGAATCGGTAAAGCGTACTCAACCTGCTGCACTAAAGATGTCTTGGGAGAAGTTCCAAGAGCTATTCAATGACAAATACTTTCCCGAAAGTATTCGTCACATGAAGGAGGTGGAGTTTATCAAGCTGGAGCAAAATAATATGACCGTGTCGCAGTATGAGGCTAAATTTGCTGAGTTATCCCGGTTTGCGTCCCACTTGGTGGATAATGAAGAATGAATGACACGAATGTTTTTGAGAGGTTTGAAACCTAAGATACGTCAACATCTTATTTCTCATAAACTGTGTTTGTATTCAGATGTGGTAAATAGGGCTCAGTTAGTAGAGCGCGATAATGAGTCAATGCAATCAAAAGAAGCGATCGGCAAAATGATAATACCGGTGAAACGATCATCGAGCGGTGACAACAAGCGTGGAGGAATCAACGGGCGAAATGGTAACCACTTGGTGGTAATCGGGGTCAAAACAATAAGAATGAACATTTCAAGAAGAGGAGATTCAACAATGATGGAAAGGCGTCGGACACTGACACCCATTGTTAAGGAAGGAGAAACGACCACCTCATCGTATGCTTCAAATGCGGAGGGAGGACACATCGATCAAAGCTGCGTGATGTCGTCAAAGCATGTTATAATTGTGGAAGAGAAGGTAACTTAGCTTGGATTTTGTCGTTCACCAGAAGACAAGTTCGGCTAGGATGGAGGCACCACAGGGCGTCCTAGAAAAGGTCAAAGCCAGGTAGTGCTGAGGAGAGCGTTTTTGTGACCTCCCGAAAGCAAGGAACCGAATGAGGTCATCACGGGTAAGCTTATCATAAACTCTAGCGAAGTCTATACTTTATTTGATCTGGGTTCTACCCATTCTTTTATTTCTCCTACTTGCGCTCAACGATTAAATTTGACTCCGGAGAAATTAGATTTTGACTTATCTGTTGAAACTCCATTGGGAGAAACTTTTATTACATCCACTGTTTATAAGTCTTGTTTGGTTCAAATCGGTACCCTCATATTACCTGTCGATCTTATTTCATTAAAAATACTTGCATTTGACGTAATTCTAGGGATTGATTGGTTAACTACTTATCATTCAAAATTGATTGTTTTTTCGTAAGGTTATTAGCTTTCATATTCCTAATCAACCTATTATGCGAATTCAAGCGACAAACCATTAAAATCAATCACGGTCATCTCAAGCCATAAAGCTATTCGTTTTATTGAAAAGCGGATGTCAAGCTTTCTTAGCTCATGTCACGGATCTAAACAAAAATACGTCGGTTTGAATGATATTTCTATTGTTAATAAATTCACGGCGTATTCCCTGAAGAACTTCCTGGCCTACCCCAGAGCATGAAATTGAATTTTATATCGACCTTGAACCCGGTACAAAACCCATTTCCAAAGCCCCATATCGAATGGCTCCAATTGAACTTCACGAGTTAAAGACCCAACTGCAGGAATTGTTTGACATTGGCTTTATTAATCCTAGTACTTCTCCTTGGGGTGCTCCTGTTCTATTCGTGAAGAAGAAATATTAGAGTATGCGACTTTGTATTGATTATCGGGAGTTGAATCATGTCACCATCAAAAATAGGTACCCATTGCCACGTATTGATGACCTGTTTAACCAGTTGCAAGGAGACAAATTCTTTTCAAAGATTGATCTTCGTTCCGGATATCACCAATTGAAGATTAGAACCGATGACATTCCAAAGACGGTTTTCAGAACTCGGTACGGGCATTATGAATTTCTAGTCATGTTCTTTGGATTGACTAATGCTCCTGATGCCTTCATGGATATGATGAACCGAGTATTCAAGGAATATTTGGATCACTTTGTGGTCGTCTTTATTGATGACATCCTTATTTATTCCAAAAAGCGTGAAGATCATGAGCAACACTTGAGGTGACACTCCAAAAGCCGTGAATATAAGCTTTATGCGAGTTGAAGAAATACGAGTTACGGCTTGAGAAAATAGCATTCCTTGGGCACGTGGTATCAAGTTATGGAATATCTGTTGACCCACCCAACAAAGATTGAAGCTATTCAAAGTTGGGAGCAACCTAAATCGATGCTTAGAAATCACGTAGCTTTCTCGGTTTAAATTTGGTTATTATCGGAGATTCGTGGAAGGATTTTCTCGAATCGCTACTCCGATATTTCGGTGACTCGGAAAGATACAAAGTTCGGTTGGAGTGAAGAATGTGAGAAGAGTTTTCAAGAACTCGAGAGGAGACTCATTTCAAGATTTTATTACGACAATACCATCGGCTCGGAGGATTTGTCATCTCTGGTGATGCTTGGGCAAAGGGTTGGGATGTGTTCTCATGCAACATGGAAAAGTCATAACCTATGCCTCAAGACAACTCAAAGAATATGAGAGGAATTATTATACTCATGATCTAGAGTTGGCAGCTGTTGTCTTCGCACTAAAGATTTGGAGGCATTACTTGTATGGAGAGAAGGTGGAGATCTTTATGGATCATAAAAGCCTCAAATATTTCTTCACTCAAAAGGAACTCAACATGCGACAATGACGCTGGCTTGAACTATTGAAAGATTATGATCATACCATCCAATACCATCTTGGAAAAGCGAACGTGGTAGCTGACGCATTGAGTAGAAGATCATATGCAAGTGCGAATGCGATATTGTCAACGGAAAGGCCCATTTTGTGTGACTTTCAAAGGATGGAGATAGAGTTAAAAACTCTAGGGACCCATGTGATGATGGCGAATATCTGAGTAGAGGCAGACTTTAATTGATAAAGTTAAAATTTGCTCGAGCTACGGAGACACGGAGGCGATGCGTATGAGGAAGAAAGTGCAAGAAGGTCTTTATCTTAGGAAGCAAGAATCGATGAAGAAGGAATACTTGAGTCAACTCCAAACTTTGTGTTCCTAACGACCACGATTTAAAGTATAAAATCATGATGAGGCGCACAACACACCGTTTGCAATCTATCATGGGAGTACCAAAATGTATCATGATATTAAATCATACATTTTGGTGGAGCAATATGAAGAGAGAGATAGTATTTATTTATCTCAAGGTGTCTAACTTGTCAGCGAGTTAAGCGGAGCATCAAGTACCAAAAGGTCCATTGCAACCACTTGAAATTCGAGAATGGAAGTGGGAGCACATTACCATGGATTTCGTTCTGGGGTCTTCCTAAGGTTTCAAGGCATAGATGCGATTTGGGTCATTATTGATAGATTGACCAAGTCGCTCATTTCTTACCGATACGAGAAACTTATAAACTTGAGCGTCTTGCTCGTATGTACATAAGCGAGATTGTAAATCGCATGGTATGCGGTATCCATAGTTTACGATCGAGACCCAAGATTCACTTCACGATTTTGGGTTGGTTTGCAAAAAGCTATGGGCGCGGAGTTTACGATTTAGCTCGGCATATCATCCTCAAGCGGACGGACAATCGGAGAGGACTATTCAAACTCTTGAAGATCTATTAAGACTACGTGTGTCCTTGACTTCAAGGAAGTTGGGACAAGTTCTTACCATTGGTGGAGTTTTCTACAACAACAAGGTTATCAAACAAGTATTGGCATGGTTCAATTGAGCGTTGTATGGAAGGAAGTGTCGTTCTCGGTATCTTTGGGATGAGGTGGGTGAAACAACGTTGTTGGGACTGGAGTTGGTATGTATGACTACGAAAAAGATTCGAACGATCCGACAATGAATAAAAACCTCATAAGATCGACAAAAGAGTTATGCTGATCTTCATCGAAAGGACGTGGAATTTGATATAGGAGATCATGTGTTATTACGAGTTGCTCCGTGGAAAGGAGTTACGAGATTTAGAAAGAGAGGAAAGCTCAATCCTCGATTCATCGGCCCATTTTTAATCCTCGATCGAGTAGGAACTGTAGCCTATAGACTCGCTTTACCACCAAGTATGTCTCGTGTTCATAACGTTTTCACATATCCATATTACGTAAATATGTGGAAGACCCGAACCACATTATTTAGTTAGAACCGGACGAAATAGCGGAAGATTTGATGTATGAAGAGGTTCCTGTTTAAATCTTAGATAAAAAGGAACATATTTTACGCTCCAAGGTTATACCTCAAGTCAAAATTTTGTGGAGAAACCACGATGTTGAGGAAATGACCTGGGAGTTAGAATCTGAAATGAAGTCAAGGTATCCTTACCTCTTCGATATACCAGGTACGTACCCTAATTTCGAGGGCAAAATTTCATAAGAAGGGGAGGTTGTAAGACCCTAAATTTTTGAATAAAGATGAATTTTCTATAAATATCATTTTTGAATATTATGGAATAAATTTGATATATTGTTATAGTTGTGGGTAATATTTATAAATTTTGCAAAATCATGACTTGTTATATAATATTTGATTGATTGGTGGGGAATATTCATTTTAACGAGAGAATATTAAATACAACGACACAATCATTAGTGGACCTAGCGGAATTATTATCGGATTGAGAAAGCGACAAAAATACTTTATGAAAATAACGGCGGAAGTTTTACAGTTAGCTTGTTGAAACACCGGTGTTAAAAATGCGATGTCTGGCGTAGTTACTTGCGATAGAGCACTACGGTTTTGATTATTGATGCTTACGTGAGAAGTCACTCGGTTTTGTTCAATTATTGCTATAGTATTTGATGTAAATTTTACTTATTATTTGGACCCCCACTTTCCCATTTTAAAAGAAATTGTCGGTAGAAGTTATCTCAGTTTTCGTTTTTATATATATATGAATACATATATATATATATATATATATATATATATACATATATAATTGTTAGTGGAAGGTGGGTCGGGGGGAGGAATTTAGGATGGACGGAGGGAGGAGTATTATTATGTATATATATATATATATATATATATATATTAGTTTTTGAAAGAATAAAGTTTGAGAGCACAGCATGTTATATATATATATATATATATATATATATATATATATTATATTTTATTTAAAAAATTTTGCTTTAGTTATGGACCGTCCGATTAAAAGTAAATCAATATGGACCGTTCATGAATTAGTTACTATGCAGTCCATTCTTCTATATATAGAAGCTCATTCCTTCATTATTTCTTACAAATTCACTAAAACTCTAGAGAGAGAAATTATAGAGAAGCTATAGAAAAGTATCCTACTCCTTCCCTACTCTTATATTTAGTTTATTTTACGGTGAGGGTTATAATTTCTTTTATTCATGAAGAGAACTTCTGTTATTCTATTCTTTATTATTACTTTGGAATAACCCAGATATCTGTGGACTACCCTATACTTGGTGACATTCTTCTATTATTCCATCTTTATTATTATTATTGTTGGAATATCACATGCATGCGTTTTTACGCGGACACAATTAAAATCTTTATTATTATTTGTTGGAAATATACATGCATGCGTTTTATGCGGACCTAATTTCTCTTTATTATTATTACATTTGGAATATCACGTCATTTTTTTATGGGACTGGTTTGTCTGTATTATTACATTGGAACATCACCTTCGGTGCAATTTACTTTGACTTGGTTAGATTACTTATTATTACATTGGAATAACTTTGTCTATGTGAAATACCGCATGCATGATAATTTCTTTTGTTATTCCATTCGTTATTATACTCAGTTGCTTAAAGTTTTGACTTCTATACTCCATGAAATTAGTGGAATATCCTTGATATTTGTGCTTCATCTAGTATCTTTTCATGGAAATATTCTTCTGAGCATTCTTGAATTTTACTCTACAAAGCAGTATCGTGTTGACAATTTTTGGACGTTATTGGTTCATGGATAAATTAATTCTTGAACTTGTTTTCTTAAATTCTTATATCATTGTCATCATCCTCATGTTTATATTATATGGAAAGTTATCTGTGGCCCGTAGTGCATAGATGGACTTGGTATGATTATAACCATGGATTATTCGGTGTAATCATGACCGTAATGTTACAAATGATGTGAAAAAAGTCCTCATTGGCCTTTAGTGCATTGATGGATAGTTGTTGGCATGATCATGACCATTAATGAATACACAAATATTCTTGGCCCGTAGTGCATGGATAATTATGGTCGTGATACTAAAGAATATCCTTGGCCGTAGTGCAGGGGTGATTCGATGATGTGGATTATTTATTAAGCCGAGTCCCAGCGATAAAAGTGATGAAAAACCTTGTAAATCATAAAAGATAGTAGATTTTATTCTCTACTTGACTCTTTTAATGGATTGCTTGTTCTGCTGCAGTTAAACTTGATGTTGTTATATTTTATCAGTTTAACACTGTTGAAGGCTAACGATAATTTATTTTTCATTATCTTAGTCATAATATTTCTTACTGGGCTAGTTGAGCTCACCCTTTCTTTTCTTTGTTCTCTTGAAATGAGAACATAAATTTGGGACTAGTCGGGAAGCGAGTGATGGTCCTAGATGGTGCTTTAGTAGTCCTCACTATTCTGTGAAATAGTGTGATAATAATTGTAATGAGGACTCCTTTTGAGTTTGTATAATCTCTAGTAGACAATAATTGTATTCAAACTCACATTTATGTTTTGTCGTATTATACACGACAGTTGTATTAGTAAATTATATTTGAATTCTGTACCATGTATCTGGCGACCGAAGATGGGTGATGTATACCTAATTTTGGGGGCGTCACAACACGCTTGTTGTCACCACTTCGATGACTGCTCTCACTGGTATTATCATTTTGCTGGTTGCTCTATTTTGGTTGCGTTGACTCATTATCACGCTCCACTAACTGAGCCCTATTTACAACATCTGAATACAAACACAGTTTATGAGAAATAAGATGTTAACGTTTATCCAGCTTCAAACCTCTTAAAAACATACACGTCATTCTCTCTTCATTATCCACCAAGTGGGATGCAAACCGGGATAACTCGACAAACTTGGCTTCGTACTGTGACACGATCATGTTATTCTTCTCCAACTTGATGAACTCCACCTCCTTCATGTGACGAATACTTTCGGGAAAGTACTTGTCGTTGAATAGTTCTTGGAACTTCTCCCAAGGCATTTTCAGTGTGGCAGGTTAAGTATGCTTTACCGATTCCCACCAGTAATCTGCCTCTCCTCGCAACATAAAGGCGACAAAGGGAACCTTCTGCTCCTCGGAGCATCCTAAGACATCAAATATCTTGGTGATCTGCTTTATCCATGCTTCCGCCTTAAGTGGTTTTGGCTCTCCAATAAACTCCGTTGGTCCCAGCTCCTTGAACTGTTTGGCGGTGACCGTCCGAGAGTTTCCAGTGTTTCCACCTACATTTTGGATAGGAGCCGCTCTCGCCTGTTGTTGCATGAATTGCATAAAGCCTCCAAACATTCCATCATTCATCATTTGGTTAGTGTTGTTGTTTACATGAGGATTGTCGCCTTTCTGATGCACATTATCCTGATTATTGATATGTGGTGAATCAACGGTCGCTTGTGCTCCATTGTTATTCTCAACATTCTTGGATGTCATTTTCAGATACTGCCACAAAACAAAAGTTAATTGACATGTAACATATTATCCCTATATTACTAATGAGCCAATTAAATAATAAAAAAAACTTAGGTAGGTCATACTAGCGGAAGGAATTCCCCGTCTCCCTCCTAGTTCTATTCTCATATCTTAGGCAGGGATCATATCCCTAAGCTTTGATACCAATTGTGACGCCCCCAAAATAGGTATACATCACCCATCTTGAGTCGCCAAATACATGGTACAAAATTCAAATACAACTTAATTATATAACAGTCGTGTAAAATACGACTAAACATATGCTGTGAGTTTTAATACAAATATTATCATCTAGACAATATACAAACTTAATGGGGTCCTCATTACATTTATTGTCAAACTATTTAACAGAATAGTGAGGACTACTAATACTATCATATGGTTCATCACTCCATTCCCCGACTCGTCCCAGCTATATCCTCATTTCCTGAAGAGAACAGTGAAAGAAAGGGTGAGCTCAACTAGCCCAGTAAGAAATATTATGACTAAGATAATGCAGAATAAATTATCATTAGCCTTAAACAGTGTTAAACTGATACAACATAACAAACATCAAGTTTAATCTGCTTGAACAAGCAATCCATTAAAAGAGTCAAGTAGAGAATAAAATCTACTATCTTTTATGATTTAAAAGGTTTTTCATCACTTTTATCGCTTGGGCTCAGCTTAATAAATAATCCACATCATCGAATCGCCCCTGCACTACGGCCAAGGATATTCTTTAGTATCACGACCACAATTATCTATGCACTACGGGCCAAGAATATTTATGTATTCATTAATGGTCATTATCATGCCAACAACTATCCATCAATGCACTACGGGGCAATGAGGACTTTTACCACATCATTTGTAACATTACGGTCATGATTACACCGAATAATCCCTGGTCATAATCATACCAAGTCCATCTATGCACCATCTGCCACCTATGACTTTAAAAAAAATATAAACATGAGGATGATGACAACGATAAAAGAATTCAATAAAACAAGTTCAAGAATTAAGTTATTCAGGAACTAATAACGTCCAAATTGTCAACATGATACTTCTTTGTAGAGTAAAATTCAAGAATGCTCAGAAGAATATTTCCATGAAAAGATACTAGATGAAGCGCAAATATCAAGGATATTCCACTAATTTCATGGAGTATAGAAGTCAAAACTTTAGCCAAGTGAGTATAATAAAAAATGGAATAACAAAAGAAATCACCATGCATGCGGTACTTCGCATAAACAGGTTATTCCAACACAATAATAATAACGGAACCAGGTCAGGCGAAATTTGCACCGACTAGATGTTCCAACAGAATAATAAAGAATAGAATAACAACAAAAATCACCATGCATAGGGATATTCCAATAGAATAATAAAGAATAGAATAACAAGAGAATTTCACCAAGTATAGGGAAGTTCACGTATACAGGTTATTCCAATAGAATAATAAAGAATGGAATAACAGAAGTTCTCTTCATAAATACAAAAGAAATAATACCCCTTACCTTAAGAAGAAGAGTACTAGATATATAAGTAGTGAAATAGCAGAATACTTTTCTTATTTCTCTCTATAGTTTATCTCACTAGAGTTTCAGTGAATTCGTAAGAAATAATGAAGGAATGAGCTTCTATTTATAGAAAATGGACTGCATAGTAACTAACTCATGAACGGTCCACATTAATTTACTTTAATCTGACGGTCCATATTTAAAACAAAATCTTTTAAATAAAATATAATATATTATATTTATAATCTAATAAAATGAATAACTTTATAAAAGATTTTACTATGCAAACACTATGCATAATGAAATATAATATATTCTAATTATTGTCTAATAAAACAGATAACTTTATAAAAGTATTATGTTTTATATAAAAAGATTTTACTATTAGCCTAATAAAACGAATAACTTTATAAAAGTATTCTATTTTATATAAAAAACTTTTCTGTTTTATTACATTAATAATACCAATAAACAAAAACTGAGTGACTTATCACATAAGCATCAATAATCAATACCGCGTGTTACTATGCAACCACGCGTATTACTGTACTTTTACTACCGAGTAGTTCAACAGTATTAACGATAAAACTTCCACCATTATTTTTAATAAAATATATTTGTCGTTTTCTCAATCCGACAATAATTCCGTTGTGGGGTCCACCAATGATTGTGCCGTTGTACGAATATTCCCTGTTAAAACGAATATTCCCCGACCAATCGAATATTATAGAACCACTTGCGTACTTTGAAAAATTTATAAATATTACCCACAACTATAACATTATATCAAATTTTACTCCATAATATTCAAAAATGATATTTATAGAAAATTCATCTTTATTCAAAAAGTTGTGGTCTTACACGAACCCTATCCACAGTTATAAGTAATCTTTCAACTTCAACTTTAAGGACTCCACGTACTTAGGGGGATCAGCCCTTCGTACAATGTATTGTGCACAACCATTTCAACGCTAAGCGTAAACTTCTAATAAAAGAGTTGTTCATCTCAGTATTTAGAATACAAGTCCGCACAAAAGTAGGTTTGGTTTGGATACATTACAAGGTAATTTAGAATTCAACGATCATCAACTAAGGATTAGTTGAATACAACAGAAATAACTGCATGCTATGGAATAATCATAACTAAATCGATATTTGTAAATTAATATCATGCATTAGGAATAATCTAATAGCATAAACATTGAATAATCATAACATAATATGCTTGAACAATATTAAATCAAGGTTATTGAAAATTGGATACTAAACATGCATAACGAATAGTAATTTGAATGATAAAGTTGTTCAACTCTAGGATATCAGAGTACAGTAACTTGCATTCTAAATAACAAGTTACATATTAAAGAAACTTGCTCAATAATAGACAGTCTAACTCTACGAAAGTGTAGAGTTAGCAAACTTGCGTAATTGTAATTGAATTAGAAGCAATAACGTACTCAACGAAATTAAACTTGCACAATGAAGTCTTAGGGTTAGAAAACTTGCCTTGAGCACAAGCTAAACCTTACAACTTGAATCTCAATACCCTATATATATGTCATCATAACATAATTAGTCACTACCAACATTCTATATATATAAACAAGTATATACATCATGTAAGTTTGATTCTCAATTCACATAATCGAATCACGTTAATACTAAGACTAGTTAACCCTTGATAACATGCTCATTCATAGTGTAGTACTCTTGAAATCATAATTTAATGTATGATCCTATTATTAACACATAACATTTGTTTTCAGACTTTGTGTAAATAAATAAAGCGCGCGACCATACGCTTACTTTCATGATCTGGCGCCACGATTTACACTATGGGGGTCTTTCTTGTTGACCGATCCAGCCATGGCTATGACACGAGACACATGCCAACGATTGGTCTTTGCAGACGTGTACTTTGGCGCTTCAACGTGAAACTTACCATTGCTAGGCAGCATGTTGTGGTGCCAAACTCAGGACTTGACGACCTCAGCAACAGCATGAACAAAAAGCCAAATTGGTCTACAAGCTCTAATCTAACAAACTAATTAACATGTAATACATACAGAGACTTCATGTAAACATATTGTAAAGACTCTTAACATGATTCTACCCATAAAATAACATAAACATCAAATTTTCAACCCCCAATTTCACTATTTTTGATAAAAACTCCATTTTTGACATTTTCAGTGAAACTTATCACTGTAACTTTGTTGTTAAACCAAAACAATTAATTCTAAATACCTTGTTTATGTTTATTCATTCTCTTTCAAATTCAATAGTCAATTTATAATTTAAACAACTACTAAAACCTTAATTTTACTTTTAAACTAAGTCATATTCATAGATATTCATATAAACTCACTGTAATATGGTTTTCTTCACAAAGTAAAAACATACATGAATTAATTGACTATTCACATATATAACTTATGAAAAACATTTTTATAACAAACAATTTATCATACAAAACCATAAACCACACACAATTTATCCTTCACAAAGCTTTTACATAGAATTTTGGAAGAAGAAGACAACTAAACTTTAAAGAATTTTAAAAAGGTTTAGATGATACCTTGTATGCTAGAAGATGATAACTTTCTCCCTTTGTTCAACAAAACTTCTTTTTCCCAAATTCTTTTTACAACACTCTCTAGGATCCTCTCAATTTTTCTCTGTATTCTTCTTCTTCTTCTCTTCTTTCTTCTTCTGAGTCTTTCTCCTAACTCTATTCTAACTTACGTACTAACCAAAAAGATATAATGTATAATAATAATAATATTGGTATTAAGTATAAAATTTTAACTGACATCAGTTATAAATTATTTGAAAATCAAAAACCATAAGGCTTGTTTGGCTAGCTAACTAAAAATAACCTATTAACTCTTACACCTTGTTTGGTAAACCTAATTAAAATAAATCAATTAATCCCTATACCTTGTTTGGTAAAACACCATTAGATTAAAGACTTAATATGCATTAAGACTTGTTTGGCAAAAACTAATTAAACTCTTTTAATTTATTTTAATAACTCCTTTATAGCAAGGTTATTTGTCACACTTCTATTTAATTATATTTTAATAATCTATTTAATAAATTCTAATACTAATCTATTAAATTACTTTATCACATAAATCACTACCACATAATTATAATTTCCTTTAGAATTATACTTTTATTTAACCAACTAACACCTTATTTTAATTACAAATTCACATTAAAATATTATAATTCATTTAATCATTATAAGCTCTCTAACTTAATTATTAAATTAAATTAGTATATTATCTCATAACAATTAATTTTCTTAACTCCTTAATTATTTTCTTAACAAATAATTAACTAAATCAAATCAATCAAATTAATTAACTAAATCAAATCAATCAAATTGAATAATTATTTATTCAACAATAAACATAACCATTAAATATTTATATAACTCAAATAAATATTTAAAATTAAAATAAAAATCTGGAATGTTACAACAACTACTGCCACGGGAGTCAGCCCCGTTGATCACAGTGGTTGAAGATGAGGATGGTGATGTGGAGACGGATGAGGAGGATCCCGTTGAGTTGCCACGGGATGATGAGGATGACGAGGAATAGGAGGAAGAGACTTCACTAACCTCGATAGCTGCTCGAATGTACGATGAAGTCTATGACCGTAACTTGGAACTTTAGGATACAATCGAGGAATTGCAAGAGATAGTAGCTGAACAACAGACTGCAATGACACAGAAAGACGACGAGATCCAGGATCTTGAGGAACGACTAACTAATGTCGAGGAGAAGCTAGAACAGACTGAATGAGAGAAAGAACAACTAATTGAGGAGGTCGCAGAATTGAAGAACAAGCTGAAGGAAGAAGGTACTAATAGAGCAAGAGCCGAAGACGGATATGAGGAGGTGTTTAAACGAGCTGGGATAACAGTGAAAGACGCACAGGCAAAGAGAATAAAGATGGAAGAGATGAATAGAGTATTCAACACCGTGGTTAATCGAGCTCATGATCAGGTCATGGTACGTATTAGATCGCAAAACAATGTTCCGGATCATGGAGGAAGAACGTAGTAAGGCTAAACAGTATCTTAGTAGAACATTATAGTTGTTATGCGATTAATAAATGTTAAATAAATTGTAAATCCCAAGTGTTATTTAACCTATGGGATATGATGATGATGTTGTCCTGAAACGTAGTGCAGGAAAGTAATGTAAATAGCAGTGATGCTATTCTTTTATATTTTCAAAGAAATTATGAATAAATAAAAGTTGTTACTTTATTAAAAGTGTTACGTGATTATGTGGTTATTTCTTATGTGGAGGCAAGTTAAATAGATATTTCTTAAAAGAGTTGAATAATAATCTAATGAGTGTATTTTTAACAGAAAATGCCTCCCAGACGTCAACCACCACGACAGAAAACCACTGAAGGAACCAATAACGACAATAATGATGCAAACCCCATTCAACAACTAGTGACGCTACTGACAATACCGTTGCAGAATCAACCACAGAACCAAGGAACAACGTTTAAGGAGTTCAAGGCGGTTGGACCACCTGAATTCCGCAGGTCTATGAATCCAGTCGAGACACAGACCTGGATTATGGAGATAGAAAAGGTGTTTGATGTCGCTAGGGTAGGGGATGACCAGAAGACTGCTTTTACAACATTCATGTTGAAAGTAGAGGCTAGTTATTGGTGGTAGGCCAATAAAACTCGAGAAGGGCCAGGGATGATGACCTAGGATAGGTTTAAGGAGATATTCTTTGAGAACTATTTTCCAGAAAGTTCAAAGAGTTAGCTATAAGTGTAATTTTTGGAAGTGAAGCAGGGAACAATGACAGTGTCCGAGTATGCCGCTAAATTCAACGAGTTGGCGAGGTTTGCGCCTTATCAAGTCAGCACGGATGAACGCAAGGCGAAGAGGTTTGAATAGGGACTGAAGCCTTGGTTGTATAGTAGGGTTTCCCTATTCAAATTTAAGACTTTTGCAACAGTGATGGAGAAAGCAATACTCGTTGAAGGTGGGGGCGAGGCAGTGACAAGTTCAATCAGGAACAGAAGAAGAAGAAGAAGAAGAAGAAGAATGAGGTGGAGATTAAGAATGGAGGTGGTAGTGGTTGATACAACAACAATAACAACAACAACTTGAAGAGGAAGTGGAATGGAAATGTGGGTGCTGGAAACCAGCAGGGTAACCAATAAAACAAGAAGTTTGAAGCATGTGCTATATGCGAGAAGTTTCACAAGGTGCGTGCTTGATAGGGAAATGAGTATGCTTCAATTGTGGCCAGGAGGGTCACATCGCCCCAAATTGCACTCAACCTAAGAAGAACGTGTGCTTCACGTGCGGATCCAAGGATCACTTTGCTCGTGAATGCCCTAAGAAGAAGGCTGTAGAGACAACTAGAAGAAATAGAGGTAACGGTGGAGGTACATGGGCCATTGCTGGACCTACATCATCAAATAAACCCACAACTAGAACCTTCAACATGACTGTGCAAGATGTTGTGCAATCAAAAGATGTGGTGTCAGGTATTATCCCAATCAATGATATTGATGCTTATGTATTATTTGATTCGGGTGCTACTTGTTAGTTTATATCTGATGAATTTGCTAAGAGGTTAGGATTGCCTAGTGAAGAACTGAATTTTCCTTTGAACATAGAAATTGTGAATAAGGAAGAAATACCTGTTAGATTTGTATACAAGAATTATAGGGTGAACATTAAGGAGAATATCTTGTTGTTAGATTTGATTCCGATTAGACTTGGAGAGTTTGATGTTATTTTGGGAATGGATTGGTTGTTCAAATATGGAGCGGTAATTTATTGCCAAAAGAAGTGTGTAAACCTTATGACCCCATCAAAGGTAGTATTTTATGGTAGCAAGTCGCCTAGACAAATGAAATGTCTGACGATTATGCAGGCCAAGAAATTGTTGAGTTAAGGCTGTGTAGGCTATTTAGCTTAAATAGTCGATACTCAGAAGAAGAGTGTGAAACTGGAAGAGATACCAGTGGTGAGAGAATTTAAGGATGTGTTTCCAGAGGATTTGTCAGAACTTCCGCCTGATAGAGAGATTAAGTTCGTGATCGACTTACAGCCTGGAACATCACCGATATCGAAGGCCTCGTACAGAATGGCTACGATAGAAATGAAGGAACTGATGGTACAGTTGCAAGAGTTGCTAGACAAGAAGTATATTCAACCAAGCGTATCACCGTGGGGAGCGCCGATGTTATTCGTGAAGAAGAAGGACGGGTCAAAGCGTCTTTGCATTGATTATAGAGAATTAAACAAAGTCACTATTAAAAACAAATATCCATTGCCAAGAATAGATGACTTGTTTGATCAGTTAAAGGGTACTAAATACTTCTCAAAAATAGATTTGAGAAGTGGGTATCACCAGTTGAAAGTGAGGAAGGAGGATATACCTTGAACGACATTCAGAACTCGGTATAGACATTACGAGTTTCTGGTGATGTCTTTTGGTTTAACCAATGCACCTACTGCATTCATGGATTTGATGAATAGGGTGTTTAAACCATTCTTAGACAAGTTTGTAGTGGTATTCATCGACGACATTCTGGTGTATTCCAAAACTCAAGAAGAACACGTGGAACACTTACGTTTGACATTGGAAACACTAAGAAAGGAAAAATTGTACGTAAAATTCTTTAAGTGCGAATTTTGGCTAGATCGTGTACAATTTCTTGGGCACGTGATTGACAAAGATGGGATTTAAGTAGATCCATCAAGAGTGGAAGCTGTAATCAATTGGGAAAAACCAAGAACACCGTCGGAAGTGAGGAGTTTCTTGGGACTGACCGGTTATTACAGATGATTTATTCAAGATTTTTCTAAGATAACCACTCCATTAACAAATTTGACCAGGAAAACTGTGAAATTTGTTTGGACGGAGAAATGTGAAGAAAGTTTCTAGGATTTGAAGAAGAAATTAAGCATGTCACCTGTGTTGTCATTACCAAATAGCACATGAAATTTTGTGGTGTATAGTGATGCCTCACATATAGGGTTGGGTTGTGTTCTTATGCAGAACGACAAAGTAATTGTGTATGCATCAAGACAACTGAAGAATAATGAGAAAGGTTATCCGACTCATGATTTGGAATTAGCTGCAGTAGTATTTGCTTTGAAGATATGGAGACACTATCTCTATGGAGAGAAATGTGAAATCTACACAAACCATAAAAGTCTGAAGTATATTTTCACACAGAAGGACCTGAATATGCATCAAAAAAGATGGATGGAATTGATAAAGGATTAAGATTGTGAGATCTTTTATCATTCGGGCAAAGTGAATGTGGTTGCAGATGCTTTGAGCAGGAAAGGTCGGGAGAAGTTATTGCTGATAACCACTCAGGAGGAGCTTATTTCAGCAATGACAAAGCTAGAGATAGAAATCAAATTTCCAAAGGAATCCGATGAACAACTATTTTAGATAGATGCCATGCCACGGGATTTGGTGTTCACTGTACAAATATCATCTATCTATCTACCCATAATAAATGCAACCCATGCAATAGATAGAAATAAAACCTTCCCCTTAAGGGTTACAACATCCGAATAATAATACAATCCCAGGTTAAACTAACCTTAAACATCTGTGCGGAATCATAAACAAATAAGTCTTAAACAACATCATTAACTCAAGTCTTAAACATAAATACATCATCTAATAAAAATAACAAGTCTTCATCACTTGTTAACCTTGCCCTTGCCTTTACTAGTGGAAGGTTCGTCGGTTCTTTGGTTCTTAACTGCAATGTTATTATTAAGCAAGAGTGAGCACGATTTCTCACAAGTATAACAATATAATAACAGTATAATAACATGCAAGTAAATCAAAGACATCTGAATAAAAGCTCAACTTTTGAATCAAGAATGAATAACAAGAATCAAAAGAATTCTGAGGGTCATAAGACCTTGAACTATGTCCTAGGTTATCAAGGGTTATACTTGAAACCTTTAACAGTCATAAGACTATGGACCTTTCTACTCGTTCTTAGGGGGATCAACCCTTAGTACCATAATGTGCACAATATCTTAACGCTAACGCATAAGTAAATCCCTTTACAGGGTTGTTCATCTCAGTTTAACATTCAAGTCCGCACCAAAGGAAGTTTGGTTTGGATAATTCAATAAGGGTTCTGAAATTTAGAACGTTCATCAACTAAGGACTAGTTGAATCAATAAAGTTCACTAGTCTAATAAGTTTCAACAATAATGATATTCAATTTGAATAATAATCACAAGAAGTATACAATAGGACAATTATTGTATAACTGAATCATGCTTTGAAAAGATAATCAATCTTTAATATAACAATTGAACTTGAATAATAGTAATGATAATTTACTCGAGGTAAATAATAAACATGAACAATAATGACAAGTAGGGTTAGGAAACTTGCCTCATGCGTAGATTACACTTTAACTAAGCATGTTCTTTGAATTTAATCCTACATACCATTCACATTCACAATACCAGTTAATTATAACTTAACTAACCATCAAAAACTCATTCTCTTTGTCTACTTTGATTATTGACTATACTTAGTTAATTTACCACTTTGTCACATAATTTATACTTCATGAATAACAAGCTAATTATGTATTCAATAATTCGATCCACATGCAATTATGTTATTTACATGTTAAACATCTATTTTACATCTCATTATACTTCTAACATGTTTACATATTCAGTACATTAAGTTACTAACACATTGCTAGACTTAACATTTTAAAAATAATTCATTATGAACTTTATGGAGAGTGGCGCTGCGATGCCACTGTTTCACTTATTCTTCGTGATCATGGTGTGATGGCGTTATACGGACACTTGGCTGGCTAACATATCAGAAGGTCATGCAGTTTCGAGTCATGTATTTGGTGGTAGGGCGCGGTGTGCCAAGGAAATAATAGATAAATGGCCGTAAGCAATGCATGCACAGACAAGATATGTAGAAATGGCGATTCATGAAAAATCGCAGAACATGCCAATTTCGTATTTTCTACTCGAAATTAGACATACCCATATGATGTAATTCATGCATAAACATAACCCAACATTTATATAACGACTTTAACCAATGTAAACACTTAATTACAGAATTTAAGCATGCAATTTCACTGACTTTAATGTTCTTGAAGGTTTTTAAAATAAAACATGAAAATTGTCACTACGGATTCGTTATAACACCGAATCCGTTTATTTAAACTTTGGTCTCTTTGTATCAACATGCATAACAACATACAAGTGTAAAATTTAGGGATAATATACGATCAACACATGAAATATCAAGTATAAGGCCATATGGCCAAAACCCAACTCTGTAAGTTTTTGAAAAACATATACGACATGTGTTTTTATGAAACTGATGACATGATTTACATAATAAATATAATTAAATACGATTTGATGCATCTTAACCCATATATAAACTCATAATCAAACCCTTTCTCAATTACAGAGATTTTACAAAAGCTTTGAAAGCCATTTTCTTATAAAAACTAACTAACGTGAAAAGGAATTGGGTTGAAGAGATTACCCAAGTGTAGAATTAATGGAAGATGAATTCCTTCTCAGATGACTCTCACAATCCTCTTAACAATGTCTAAATTCTCAACTCTTTCTCTGTATTTCTCTCTGTTAAGCTTTCTAGACTTAGGCAAATAATGAATAAAAGAAAAAGATGTATGATAATAAAGGAGAAAACTAACGCGCGTTATGATGGTCAGTTACCCATCATGGGTAACTGCAATCAACTCTTACAAAGGCTATGTTTGGTTAGCTTTAATTGATTCAAGTCATTTAATTTAATAAACCTCTTATACTATAGTTTAAATCATGTCACACCCACTTGCACAATAATTCACATATCTTATTTTATATAAATAAAATATAATAACTTCTCATAATTTCACATAGTCATATAATTAATTTTCTCATGAATTAATTATATCAAATTATTAAATCTCTAATTAATAATTAAATTAATTAAAATAACATCATGATTAAATAAATATTTCATTTAGTACAATAAGCTCACATAATGACATACTTTGATAGTAAAATTCTCCACATTAATTTAATAGATGTAACACATATAGTTAAATTAATCTACCACAACTGCATCAATTAATTATTTAATCTAATAATTAAATCATCGAAAATATTTATTTAATTCAATAAATATTAAAATTAATTTTACAAAATCTCGTTCGTCACATGCCAGTCCAACTTTGGTGGACAAAGTGAAGAGTGCTCAACTATAAGATAAAGAGTGTGAAACAATCAAAGAGAAAGTGGTTGAGGGTAGTGATGTAAAATACAAGATCGATACCAATGGACTACTACGGTTCGAGGAAAGAATTTGGGTTCCAGCAGTACCAGAGCTTAAAAATGAAATCTTGATCGAAGCACACAACACAAGATATTCGATTCATCCAGGAAGTACGAAGATGTATCAAGATTTACGGCGACATTTTTGGTGGCCGAACATGAAAAGAGACGTTGCCGAATGTGTGGAAAAATTCTTAACATGTCAAAGAGTTAAGGCCCAACATCAAAGACCAAGCAGATTACTTCAACCGTTAGAAATACCGGAATGGAAGTGGGAACACATCACAATGGATTTTGTGGTGGGTCTTCCAACTACTCAGAGAGGATGCGATGCAATTTGGGTGATTGTGGACAGACTGACAAAATAAGCGCACGTTTTACCAATAAAGATTAGGTTCAATCTTGATCAGTTGGCAAGGTTGTACGTTAAAGAGTTCGTGTCAAGACATGGAGTTCCAGTGTCAATTGTATCACACAGAGATCCGAGGTTCACATCAAACTTATGGAAGAGATTAGAAGAATTTATGGGAACACAGTTGCGAATGCGTACAATATACCATCCACAAACCAACGGGCAAAGCGAACGAAAAATCCAAATGTTGGAAGATATGCTGAGAGCATGCATCATGAATTTCAAAGGAAGCTGGGACGAACATTTACCATTGGTAGAATTTGCCTATAACAACAGTTACCACGCGAGCATCGGCATGCCACCTTACGAGGCATTATGCGGTGAGAGAGCGAGAACCTTGTCTTTGGGATGAAGTCGGGTGAACGCCAAATCGTTATTGGGACCGAATCGATACAACAAACTGATGAGGTTGTCAAACTCATCAGGACAAGATTGGTAGTAGCCCAAGACCGACAGAAAAAGTATGCCAATCAACACAGCCAAAATCGCAAATTTGAAGTAGGAAATTTCGTTTTCCTAAAAGTTTCTCCTTGGAAGGGGAAAAATTATTTTGGCAAGAAAAGAAATCTCAGCCCAAGATTTATTGGACCTTTTGAGATACTACGAAGAGTGGGGGAAGTGGCTTATGAGGTAACTCTATCTCCAGAGTTGGAAAACATTCATAATGTTTTTCACGTTTCGGTGTTACGACCGTATAAACCCGATTACAAGCACGTGATCGAGTATGAACCATTGCAATTCGATAAAGATTTGTCTTATGATGAGATTCCTATCCAGATAGTCGACAGGAAAGAACACGTGCTCAAAAATAAAGTGATACCTTTTGTGAATGTGATATGGAGAAACCACAATGTCGAAGAGGCAACGTGGGAACTAGAAGCTGAAATGATGAAAAGTTACCCTAAGTTATTTGTTTAATCTATGTCTTCGATTCTGGGGACAGAATCTTTGTAAGTAAGGAAGAATTTGACAATTTGATTGTTTGAATTGTGATTCTAAGGATAAAATCCTTTTAAGGAGGGAATGATGTAACATTCTAGAATTTTTAATTATAATATTAAATATTTATTGAATTATATAAATATTTAATGGATGTGTTTATCGTTGAATAAATATTTGTTTAATTGATTTGATTTTATTTGTTAAATAAATAATTAATGAGTTAAGGAAATTATTATTATATTGATATTTCAATTTAATGGTTAATTATTTGTGTTGAGTTATGTGATTAAATGATTTATTTAATTAATTTTTATTTGAATTAATTAAATTAAATATGAAAGTTTGACTATTTGTGTTGAGTTATGTGATTAAATGATTTATTTAATTAATTGTTATTTGAATTAATTAAATTAAACATGAAAGTTTGACTAAATAAAGTGTGACAAATAACTATATTATAAGGAGTTATTAAAATAAATTCAAGTAGTTTAATTTAGTTTTATCCAAACAAGGTTCAAGGATATTAATTCTTTAAATTTAAAGGGGTTTTGCCAAACAACCCTTATGGCTTTTGAATTTCTAATTTTTGAATTTAAATAAAATAAATAATATAGATAAAACAAATAAAATAATAAATTTAGTATATTTATATTATATACGTTTATGTTGTAACTGTTAATATAATTAGTATGCGTATTAAGGTGTCAATTTTCTTTTACGTATTATGTATCTATATTGGCAAAGTCTGAGAAGAGAGAAGAGAATTCAGAGAAAAGCTTGACAGAGAGCTTGAGAGAATTGAGAGGTACCTGTGAATTTTCACAACAATTCCAGTGATTAGCAACGATTTTCTATAAGCAATTTGAAGGTATGTTCAATAAACTCGTGTATATGTTCCATATATATATATGGGTTCACCGCAAAAATTTTATGTTCTGTGAATTTCATCTCTTCGAATTATTGTTAGATAATTGGGTACTTGTGATTATACATGTTTATGATGATTAGAGTTTATGTTTAAGAAAGAATTTGTATGCTAGTTTCGTTTGACAGTAGAAGAAAATTTTGTCAGTATATGTATTTTCATATGTTCATGAAAAGTATCAATTCTAATGGCTAATTAGTATGTGAAATTGTAAATTGAAGCTTGTATATGTTAGTTCATTAAGAATCAAGCATAACGTAACTTAAATGATGTGATTTGGCCAAGTATTGAATTCACAGTGATGATTTTTAGAATGAATATCAAAATTTGAGTTTTATATGAAAATCATGAAATTCGAGAAATTAACCTAGCTTAAATTGTTGTTAAATTGTTTTAATTGGTGGAATATGTTCAAAAACATGTTTGTGATAGTTCTATACCATTTTTACATGTTATTATCACTGTTTGGTGGGTGAAATTTGTGTTTGTTGGGCTAAAGTTGGCTCTTTGTTCATCACCTTCTTTTTCATGCAATGCATGCCCGTGGCAATTGCGGCTAGTGCTAAGGAAAAAAAAAGTACGCTGCTAGGTCCAGGTCCTGTGCTTAATGTATGGCAATTTGCAGCGTCCATACTGTCTTAAGACGATGAGGTAGGTATGTTCTTCTTGAGACTTTGTAACACCACTATAGCTTGATTGAAAGTTGTATTAAGGAGTTAAACATGTAACAAGGAGGTTTAATCAGTAACCTGTCATGTCATTGATGATTTAAACTTTGTAAACGTGATTGTAAGTGATGAACGTGTTATGTTATAAGTTAGTTATACAATAAACATTAGTTAATTGTTGTGAGGTTAACTCTTGGAAAATTCTGAAACGTATATGGTAATCAAAGACTTGTTCTAAATTAACAAGCCTAGCTAGAAATGCGTGTTATGATGGAACGTGAATGTTAGTATATCTAATAGATTATGGCTCTAAACCTATGTGTAGGTGAACATGAGTTTGATATTATAGCTTACGCTCGAGGCAAGTTTCTAAACCTCTCTTTTTATATTGACCAAGTTTTCTAAACCTATCTTTTTACATTAAGCAAGTTTCTTACTTTAACATTTCATTAAGCGAACTTTTGTACTTCCTATCATTATTTGAGCAAGCTAGCTATGACTTTAACTTTATTCGAACAAGTTTGAATTCCAATATTTATTGATGCATTCTAACTTGTTTATTGTTAGACAAGTTTCTTTATTGTCATTCGGATATTATGAATGCAGTTTTCTTGAATTCTAATTCTTATTGTTGAATTACCTTATCTCATTTACTTGACACAAACTATTCTCATAATGAGTAGGATTTATGTTCATCTTGTTATTATTTAAAGCATATTCCATAATTCATAGTCCTAGTTTAATATTATTCACGCAAAGTTTGTTGTCATTCAATACTTATGCTTTGTAGTTGTTTCTAAGCATGAGTTCAAGATATAGTTAGTTCGCTTACGCTTATTCATTGTTCCATATTATTATTTATCAACTGTTATATTATTTCACACTATTGATTCAACTAGTTCCCTAGTTGAGGATTGTTAAACTCCAAATTACCCTTGAAAGCTTATCCAAACCAAACTTTCTTTGGTGCGGACTTGTACTCTAAATACTGATATGAACAACCCTATTATTATTATTAGGGGATAAGTTATGCTTAGCGTTGAAATGTTTGTGCACAATATATTGTATGAAGGGCTGATCCCCCTAAGCACGAGGAGTCCTTATAGTCTTATGATTATTAAAGTTGGAGTTGAAAGATTACTCATAACTGTGGACATAGTTCATGGTCTTATGACCCTCAGTTAGATATATTCCATATTTTGGATTCCAGTTTTTGATTTTCATCGTTAGAGTACTATTCAGTTTTGATGAACCTATTGTTGGCAATTATTATTATTATTCTTTTGTTGATCCATTGTTATATCCAGTGAACAATTGTTTTGCTCACTCTTGCATATTTATATACTCATTGCAGCTAAAAGTTGAGAAGGTAGATGAACCTTCAACTAGCAAAGGAAAGGGAAAAATGTACAAGTGATGAAGACTTGTACTTTTAATTATTGTTATGATCATAGACTTTTAAATAATGATGTGATGTAATAAATTTTATTTCCGCACTTATATGATGTTTAAAGGTTAGACAACCTGGGATGTTTTTGGATTTAATAATGTAACCCTATTTAAAAGGTGGATTTATGGTTTAAATATTATTTTATTTGGGTAGATAGTATGAATGTTTTGATTAAGTGAACACCAAATCTTGAGGTAATGAAGTACCGGGATTTGGGGGTGTCCCAAGTTGGTATCAAAGCTTTAGGTTATGAACCTTAGGTGGGGAAAAGCCTTAGGAAGTAACCTTTGAAAAGATAGTGATGATAAACTCTTATCGATTTTTAAAGAGGAAGTAATAAAACACTTATGTGCTGATGTGTTTATAACTTATGTGTTCGTGAGTGTTGAGTAGTAATGATTAATAATTAAAACTTAAAATTTTGTTGTCAGGATGACTAATGTCGGAGAATCCAGTCAGGCTAGGCAGGATAGACCTCAGATGCCTATAGAGGAGGAGCCTCACAACATTCAAGTTATTTGGGAACAACTACTCCCACGGGAGTCAGCCCCGTTGGTCACATTGGTTGAAGATGAGGATGGTGATGTGGAGACGGATGAGGAGAATCCCGTTGAGTTGCCACAAGAGGATGAGGACCAAACTTGAGTATTTATTTTCTAGTTTTATCAGGGTTTTTAACTCAAGCTTTAAAACCTAGCATGCTCATTCAAATCCAATTCAAAATTACATGGGTTTCATGTCAGACTTTCATATACTTTAAGTAATTTAAGTACATGCTTCAAGGTCAACTACTAAGGTCATGTTATCACATAACAAGCTTAACAATACTAAGTAAGCATGCTCGTGCTTATAATACACATGTATACACAATCACATAGTCTATGCTTTAGAAATTCATTTCCTTGAATATGCGTGCGTATGTGAAATCTAGGTTTCATCACATGATGCTTATGTCAACATGTCTATAGGCATAATGAATCTTAATATACATGCTCGCATGATCATAATGTAACTCACACAGTGTTTGATGCTATCATCTTACACATTCTAAATTTTTCATGAAAAATCATACTAAGTCAACAAGGTAACTTAGTACATGTCAAGTGCCTCGAAACCACAACTCTCATGTATTAGAGCACCTAAACAAGTCACTTATACATGTTCCAATGATCGGAATGTGGACATCCTATATATACGTCCAGAAACTCTAAGTTTGTCTTTTGAAATTAATGTAGTCTTTAATCATGTATGCTAGTGTGTGCTCAACACTTTAAGCATGCCTTTCATGTCAATATAGGCCACATGACTAAGTTCACCAAATCAGAATATATACATGCTATGTAGGCGTGAAGGTTCAAATCCAAGACCATAAGTCTTATTTTAAGATCATACGTTTTCCTTCCAGAGTATGGACTAACATGGCCATGAAAGTTCATGAACACATACTATAAGTTAATACCAACTCTTATGCATGTCTAAGTCATACCAATGCGCTTACAAGGTCAGAACACATGTTACAAATGTATCAAAGTTCATATCAAAAACTATAAGTTTCATTTTAAAACTATAAGTTCTTCATCAATAATGTATACTATCATGTTTATGTCATGTCATGATACTCATTGTGACGCCCCTAAATCTGGGTCTCTTTCAACCCGACATATGGTGCTCCACGGTGCTACAGTTCACACAAACGTTCAATTAAAATGCCTCAAAAGAACGAATATGTCTTATATATATTCCAAAACAATACTTCCATTCCCCAGGTTCTTTATAATCGTTACATTTGTTCTTGTCATAATATCAAATATTATCATTACAAACCTATACTATTACATAGGTAATCTACAAGTTTGCTTTAGCCTTCCCTTTATCCTTGTCGAATCCTTTGGTCCGTTCGGTCTAAGCTGCATTCATATGGTTCAAGCAAGAGTGAGCATAACAAACTCAACAAATACAACAATTTATTTTAAAAACCATGCTTGAAACATAGTAATTGTATATCTTCAATAACTGGATAATAGTTACGAAGTACTATCCATAATTCAAAATAGCATTCCTTTTCCTTCAAAATGTTTTACAATGACAATATTCAGTAAGACACCAATTATGGTCCAAGACCATGAGCGTTTCATAATTTCTTAGAAAAGGACAACCCGTCACGAAGTCCGTAAGTCCGACATATCTTACGAGCACTTCTAGGTGATCAGCCTATAGTACTCGATGTTGATCAACACTACATCCATTAAATGTGTGTACGTTTAAGTTGTGGCAACCTCACGTGCCCATCGAATACTCGATGAAAATATATTTGTTTATTCATATTCAGGCTTACCTTGAATCCGTACCAAATAATTGGTGTAGGATAGCGTTATCAATTCTATATGGAAAATTTGTAAAGAAATCAATCAACTCTTTCGTAAAACCATTCATGCATTTCATAACTTGGATCATTTGAAAACTTGACTAACACGAAGGTTAGACAAGCGTTTAGAAAAACTTGCCTTCAGCATCTGCTACAGTATAATTACTTTTCCTTTTGAGTCTTTACGGTCTCTACAACACATAATCACATAACATACCACATTAGCTCATGAATGAACATATATAGTTCCTAAAGAATCTTACCCTACTTCTCAATCTAATAATATATTAGATTTATTATTTATTGGTTCCGACTTGTCATCGTTCTTTTACATCGTTCTTACTAACTTCGTTCTCTTCAATAACTTAACTAAAATTATTTCATTAATATAACTCGGTTCGAGTTAATTATCCTTCCTCATAGTTTACTAACGTCCTTACGTTATTAATTGACACTTAATCGTCATTGGTTATGTAAACTTATTGTACACCGTTCCTGTTTACATTCAATTAACTTTCTTTAACTCTAAGTGATCACACTTGAGGTTTAGTTATGACTTAACAATGTTTTATTAAGTCCCTTAGTTAAGTGTTCATAAATTACTCTTCATGCTCAACATGTAAACATTTCTCACTATCTAGTTCACGAAGGTAGCCATTTACTTTATTACTCTTGGTGTCATGTCATGGCCACACACATTAGTGCTCGTAAAAACCAGACTTAGCATTGTGGCGCGAGTCCCTTTGTTACTTGTCGCCTTCGCTACTAGCGAAGTTTAGGGGGCTAAGGCTCACTTTAGCCTTGTCATGCATACGGGCTAATTTGGCTTGAGTCGCACCTGACGCGCGGACTCGTGCCACGAATATTTTGATGATTTTTCAAATAGTGAGATTCCCAGACTCGTAACTTCTTCGTTATAAGTCCATATTGGCTCGTTCAAGAGCCTACGGTTACAAATCACATACTCTACGTGCTCATGCAAAAATTTTATCTATTCAACTTCGTTTATTAAAATTTCACCTATTAGTCCATTTTTAACGAAAACGATAAACGTTTGTGAACGTTCAACGCTCGTTTCTTCGTTCTAAGTCAGAATCCGATCATTTTCAAGTCTGCAACTCTTTAATGCCAAATAAGACCTGTCTCCATTGAAAACCAACATTTCCAAGATAAATATCAAAATTCGACTTCCATTCCGAGAATTTCATGAATTCGATGATTGTCGTCTAATCGTGTGAATTCTGGCGAAGCTTCGTTACTAAAGATTTGTTTTTCGTTTCAAATGGATTCAATTCATCATACTAACATCTTAACATACTTACTTATTAACTTATAATCATGATAAGTTATTACTTGTTCTTTATAAGTTTGTAACTTATGAAAATATAGATTTCTTACTATGATTCCATGACTTATCATGATCTTAATCTTTTAACCACCATTCTTGCTTCTTATTATCATACCAATTCCATTAATGTTAACATGTTACAAGCTTTTACAAGTTCTTCTTAAGTTCATAACTTCATTAATTGCTTATCTTACAACATGACTTAATTACGACTTATTAATACTTAAGCCCTTTGATTCATTATTCCAACCCCTTCTTAGCATACATGTTCTACCACCACCCACTTATCTAACAATGGAAGAGAAAGAGAATCATGGTTCAAGATGGCTTACCCTTTGATGATCACTTGCTAAGCCTTAATCTTCTTCTTGCTTGTTTGAATAATGAAAGGTCTAACTTTCTAGCTTATTCTCACTTATTCTCTCTAACCAATAAGTTGTTGGTGTTTTGAACAAGGAATAAATGAGCTAGCAAGCTTTCTATTTATAGGAAATCCTAAGTGAGGGCATAATGGTCAATAAGCCACCTCCACCTCCTCAATCCACCTCCTTACTATTCATTACTTCCTAATTAAGTTAACTTGGCCACCACATCTACTTAGCCACCAAGTCACTTGCTCACCACTTATCTTAGCCATTAAGTTAACTTGTTTATCACAACTTCTATCCTTTTGCTTGCCCATCACAACACTTAAGCATTAAGTTACTTGTTTATCACTTTGGATCACCCATGGTCTAAACCAACCCATAACCCCTTGGTTCTTATGTTGGGCTTTAGCTTAATTAGTTAATCTAACTTAACTTATACATTGGGCTTGTAATTAAACAAACACTTGGGCTTGTTCATTAACTTATATTGGACATAACCATTCTTACATTTGGGCCTTGTCACACTTCCCTTTGGACTTTAATAAATCATATTGGACTTGTACATCCCACATAATCCACAAGTCTATTCACAAATGGCTTAAAGCCTTATAACATATACTCTACGTATAATTCTCGTATTCTAACTCAGATACTTATTCATCATATATGATATACCATCATCCATACATACTCAGATATTACTTCAGATCATACTCAGATTCTCTACCTCGTACAATACCTACGTATTATACAATCATTACACTAACTTCTTAATGCTTGATTTTCCTAACGTTCTCAAATTAAGTCCACAGGTGAAATATTACGTTTTTAATAACTGAAATATTATTGGATATTCCATCTCACCTTGATATTCTATCGTTACGTATTTCTCGGAAGTTCAAAAATAATTCCCGGAGTAGAAATGCGTGAATAGTGTTTTTCAAAAAATTTCTCGAAAGCTTTTATTTTCGTCTTGGAAATTCAAACACTTTAATTCTATCACGTAGCCAAAATCCTACGATGTTCTGATATGTTTAGGTCATAGAACGACCTTCAATTAGCTTGCTCCCATAAATAATCAATTAAATTCATTTAATCCACATAATTTAATAAAATTTTAATTTTCCTAAAAATCCAATTTTCTCGGGCGTTACATTCTTCCCCCCTTATAAGGATTCTGTAACCAGAATCTCTCTATACTTATATAAATAAATGAGGAAAAGTTTTCTTTATTTAATCTCAAGTTCCCACAATGCTTCTTTGATATTGTGGTTCTTTCATTTCACCTTTACCGAAGGTATTATCTTATTTCACATGACTTGTCACTTCCTATCAATAATCTAAGTTGGAAGTTAAACATTTATTAACATATTACGCTATCTTCCTTTTATTAGTCCTTCCTTTAACTCGTAATTATTTGGAACTCAAATTCCTCCTTCAAAACAAGACTATACTTAGTCTTCTATCTATCCTGCGTCTTCTTCTTCATTTGCTTGTATTCCTTATTACCTAGTTATACTTACTTAACTCATTCCATTTTCATGGATTAAGTCTACATTGTGAATAATATTTCTACCCCTTCATTCCGTAATTTAACTTATAACTCCATTTTCACCATCTCCGTTGTTAACTCATTCTGAGTCGTTAACATCGATAGCTTTCCCTACCCTTCCTACTTAACATGTCGGCTACTACATTTACCTTCCCTGCATGATATAACATATCACCGTCCTCTCTCTACCGCATATTCAACTTCTTCTGTGTGAAGATATATTTCAGACTCCCATAGTCCGTGTATATCTCACACTTCTCCCTGTATAAATATTATCTTTAGATTTTTATTTTTAATTCAAAAACTATAACTGCCAATTCTAGATCATAAGTAGGATAGACCTCCTCATAATCCTTCAACTGGCGTGATGCATACACAATGACTTTGCCATGCTACATGAGCACGCAATCATGTCATCTACGCGAAACATCGAGATACACTACAAAATTCCCCGTATCATCTGATAAAGATAATACAGGTGCCTTACTTAACCTTTCTCTTAAATCCTATGACACTAATGGTACCTTCAACCATAGCACCTCAGATGAGAACCTATCTATTTATCACCGACTTGCCTGGTGCCTCTTACTTATCACCGGCTTGCTCGGTGCCTCTTACAGAAAATCTAATTTCATTACATTAGTTAACCCAAATGACATAACCAGAAACTTGTCATAACTTTAATGAGTTCTTAACGTCATCTTAGGTACCTCCTCCTCCTTCCTCACTTTCAACCCACTATGCCCCGTACGCAAATCTATCTTAGAAAAATTCTTTGCCCCTTTCAACTGATCAAGAAGATCATCAATCCTGGGCCATGGGTATTTATTCTTAACCGCTAACTTACTCCTCCTACGATAGTCGATATACAAATGTAACAACTCATCTTCTTCCTTAACATCCTCCTAACTTGCATCAAGGTTAGACAACAAGAACGTTGTGATACCTTATTACCGCAAATTAATACCTTTAATTTTCTGAGAAAACTTAAGATTCACACTTTTCTTATAACAATTTATTAAAGTTCTATGGTTACTTAACTCATTCTTACTGAATATTTCTTCACATTCTCTCAACTTTATCGGTACTTATCTACCCACACTTACTTACCTTTATTATCCATGAAACAATTTTCACGAATATAATTATCGAAAGGTATTTCCTCCTATACCTTAATGTTTAAAGGTACTTATACTTCCTTTCAGACAGACTCCTAGATGAGTCTTTCCACATGTTTTATACGCTCCGATCCTACGCTTAGGATCCCTTTGTCTCACTCTAGTATTCCCGGAGTTAAACATTCTTTCTTTTTGGTATACTATTACTGGCATTCTCTGCCTTGGTTCCTCCCTCTCCTTTGCTCTCATTCTTTCTCTCTTTGTGGTATTGAGTCAATGCCTCACTACCACCTTCTGCTATAATCAATTTTTCTAGAATGGTCTCATAGCAAACCCTCCGAACACCTTTGCAAATCCTACTATAGAGCCAGGGTTTCAGGCCCTGCTCAAATCTACGAGCCTTCCTCTCCTTTGTGTCCACTTAGTGTGAAGCAAACTTTGCCAATTCATTGAATTTGGCTGCGTATTGGGGAACCGTCATGTCCCCTAGTTTAAGTTCTAAGAACTTAATCTCCATCCTCACTTGCATGCTTGTAGGGAAATAATTCTCGAAGAAAACTTTCTTGAACTGTTCCCATGTTACCACATCTGTTCTAGCCCCACCCTGGTGAGCCTCCCACTAAAAGTTGACTTCCTCCTTCATAATGTAAGTCGCAAAAGAAGTCTTTTGCTCCTTACCTACGTTTGTAATAACAAACGCCTTCTCTATTTCTTTTACCCATGTCTAGGCTTCTATTGGGTCCGTCGTTCCTTTGAACTCCGGTGGACCGTCGCGTTTAAATTCTTTAAAGGTAGTCGTTCTGGCTACCCTAGGTTCTGCGGGTAATCTACCCCCGGTTTGGTTAAATGCAACCATTAATAAATTAACGAACTCTTGCATAGGGTTGTTCTGACCCTATTAATTATCATTATGTGATTCCTCTTTTTTATTAAGTTGTCTTCTCCGTGGCGGCGTTTTCTAAATAAACAAATAAAATTTCATTATTATCTATTTACTTACTTCGTTATTATTCACCACGTACCTTCTCATACCATAACAAAGCATATTAAATGAAAACTTCATTTTATTCATATGCTTTTCCACAGTTTGAAACTATTTGCAACTTGTTTCTATAGCCAAAAGCTATTACATCTCTATCCCGAAATTGTACTTCACAAAAGTTGAGATTTACAAAAGGACTACCCTGTTATACAAAAGAGGGTTTTAAGTCACTACACACATATTTATAACTCTAACATTCTAATAATGCATAACAACATCCTCGTGTTTCTCATTCATAATTATCGCTACAGTATCCCGACTAATAGTATGACGGGTTTGTCCTGACTCATTGGAATAACAATCAACTTTCCGCTTAAAATCCTTATGAGCACTCTCATGGATGTAAGACATTCGTGCTATCTTCCGGTCCTTCTCCCCCAGTTCTTTACGAAGCTCATCGACCTCCTTCTTAAAATCCCTAGCCTTATTTATCATGAGCACCTTCTCAACATGCTTTGACTCAAAATCTACTTCTACAGACTCCTTCGCTACATAAAAAGCACTAATCTCTTCGTTCTGATTCTGCATAACTGCACTCAGTTGCACATTTTTGTCAAGCTTTGCCAGATATAATGATCTCATTACATCTGAAGGTGATGAGTCTAGTACAGGTACCACCGCTTCAACCGATGTTACCTCCATTCCTTCCTCCACATCATTCATCATACTAAGGTATAACGCTATATCCATCTCTCCCTCGGAGTATTCTTCCTCAGAAAAGTAATCCTCTGCCTCTGACTCTAAAATCACTAATGGTACCTCCGCCACTGGCATAGGTACATGCTCTACTCGGTTCACAAGCTCTTCGCTCACTGCGTGTATATCTCTATACATCAAGCTATCGATCGATATCCTACAATAACACATAACATGTTGATTAGTACATAACACACAATAGTATAAGCACAAATCACATTTAATTTATTTAGGGTTACTTTCAATCTTTTAAATCCTCCGGTACTGAGTGTACTTAATACCTTATTAACTCATTCGACTTAAGTAAAACTCGAGTTTACTTCCTTTGGACTTCTCTTCCATAACGAGGTTATGAGCCTAAGTTTCTTCCCCCCTTAAGTTTTATAACCTAATGCTTTGATACCAACCTGTGACTCCCCCAAATCTAGGTCTCTTCCAACCCGACATATGGTGCTCCACAGTGCTACAGTTCACACAAATGTTCAATTGAAATGCCTCAAAAGAACGAATATGCCTTATATATATATATATTCCAAAACAATACTTCCATTCCCTAGGTTCTTTATAACTGTTACATTTGTTCTTATTATAATATCAAATATTATCATTACAAACCTATACTATTACATAGGTAATCTACAAGTTCGCTTTAGCCTTCCCGTTATCCTTGTCGAATCCTTTGGTCTATTCGGTTTAAGCTGCATTCATATGGTTCAAGCAAGAGTGAGCATAACAATCTCAGCAAGTACAACAATTTCTTTTAAAAAGCATGCTTGAAACATAGTAATTGTATATCTTCAATAACTGGATAATAGTTACGAAGTACTATCCATAATTCAAAATAGCATTCCTTTTTCTTCAAAATGTTTTACAATGACAATATTCAGTAAGACACCAATTGTGGTCCAAGACCATGAGCGTTTCATAATTTCTTTGAAAAGGATAACCCGACACGAAGTCCGTAAGTCCGACATATCTTACGAGCACTTCTAGGTGATCAGCCTATAGTACTCTATGTTGATCAACACTACATCCATTAAATATGTGTACGTTTAAGTTGTGGCAACCTCACGTGCCCATCAAATACTCGATGAAAATATATTTGTTTATTTATATTAAGGCTTACCTTGAATCCGTACCAAACAATTGGTGTAGGATAGCGTTATCAATTCTATATGGAAAACTTGTAAAGAAATCAATCAACTCTTTCGTAAAACCATTCATGCATTTCATTAACCAACTGAGTATAATAAGGAATGGAATAACAAAAGAAATCACCAGGCATGCGATAGACCGCACAGGCAGGTTATTACAACAGAATAATAATTAACGGAACCAGGTCCGGCGTAAAACGCACAGATAGGATATTCCAATGAGAATAATAAAGACGGAATCGTGTTGGTAGAAACGCATGTGACGTGATATTCCAGCGTAATAATAAAGGCGGAATCAGTCCGGTGTAAAACGCACGCATGTGATATTCCAAATGTAATAATAACGAATGGAATAATGAAGAATTTCACCAAGTATAGGGTAGCTTGGCATGATATAGGTTACTCCAACTGAATAATAAGTAATGGAATAACTGAAGTTCTCTTCATGAATATAAAAGAAATAATACCCTTTACTAGTAAAAGAAATTGGATATAAGAGTAGTGAAGAAAGCGTAATACTTTTCTTCTTTCTCTATAATTTTCTCTCTAGAGTTTGGTGAATTTGTAAGAAATAATGAAGGAATGAACTTCTATTTATAGAAGAATTGAAGGGGTATTGTGCAAGAACTAATCGCACGATGAGATGCAATAATTTTTTCACAGACGCACAATGCTTTTGTTTTTTTCTTATTCACAAATTTTATACCAAGTCACGGTTGAATGAAATTCCTAGTAAAACCAAAAACTAAACATACTATATATATATATATATATATATATATATATATATATATATATATATAACTTATATCATCCCACGTGTCTCTTTTTTCTTTCTCCACCATGACACACTTTTCAAACATACATATATATATTATATATATATATAATACATACATATTTAATCCTTCCATTATCTGTAACACAAAATCTCTAGAACCAACCCATTATTCCACCAACATGTGGGCCCAACCTGACCCACTTGTGGCCCCCACCATTACTGAATAACTTTCTACTGATTATTTTGAAAAAATGGGCAAATGGGAATCCAAAATAATAAGCAAAATTTATAACAATTACTATAGCAATAATTGAACAAAACTGAGTGAATTCTCACGTAAGCATCAATAATCAATACCGTGTGCTACTGTGCAACTACACGTATTACTGTACTTTTAACACCGGATGTTTCAATAGTTAACGGTAAAACTTGCGCCGTTATTTTCATAAAGTATTTTTGTCGTTTTCTTAATCCGACAATAATTCTGTTGTGGGGTCCACCAATGATTTTGTCGTTGTACGAATATTCCCCGACCAATCGAATATTATAAAATAACTTGTGTACTTTGCAAAATTCATAAATATTACTAACAACTATAACATTATATCAAATTCATTCCATAATATTCAAAAATGATATTTATAGAAAATTCATCATTATTTATAAAAGTTGGGGTCTTACAACCTCCCCTTCTTATGAAATTTCACCCTCGAAATTAGGGTACGTACCTGGTATGTCAAAGAGGTAAGGATACCTTGATTTCATTTCAGATTCTAACTCCTAAGTCATTTCCTCAACATCGTGGTTTCTCCACAAAACTTTAACTTGAGGTATAACCTTGGAGTGTAGAATATGTTCCTTCTAATCCAAGATTTGAACATGAACCTCTTCATACGTCAAATCTTCCGCTATTTCGTCCGGTTCTAACTCAATAATATGGTTCGGGTCTTCCACATATTTACGTAACATGGATATGTGAAAAACGTTATGAACACGAGACATACTTGACCAGAAAAGTTTAGTCCATAGGCCGCAGTTCCTACTTGATCGAGGATTAAAAATGGGCCAATGAATCGAGGATTGAGCTTTCCTCTCTTTCCAAATCTCGTAACTCCTTTCCATGGAGCAACACATAACAACACATGATCTCCTATATCGAATTCCACGTTTTTTTCGATGAAGATCATCATAACTCTTTGTTGATCTTGTGAGGTTTTATACGTTGTCGGATCGTTTGAATCTTTTCCGTAGTCATTCGTACCAACTCCGGTCCCAACAACGTTGCTTCACCCACCTCATCCTAGCATACTGGAGAATGATACTTTCTTCCATACAACGCCTCAAATGGAGCCATGCCAATACTTGCTTGATAACTGTTGTTGTAGGAAAA
This sequence comes from Panax ginseng, assembly GCA_020205605.1. Taxonomy (NCBI): domain Eukaryota; kingdom Viridiplantae; phylum Streptophyta; class Magnoliopsida; order Apiales; family Araliaceae; genus Panax; species Panax ginseng. The sequence continues at coordinate 46,733,177 of CM035136.1, forward strand.
CTCCACCAATGGTAAGAACTTGTCCCAACTTCCCTTGAAATCAAGGACACAGAGTCTTAATAGATCTTTAAGAGTTTGAATAGTCCTCTCCGACTGTCCGTCCGTCTGAGGATGATATGCCGAGCTAAATCGTAAGTTTGTGCCCATAGCCTTTTGCAAACTAACCCAAAATCATGATGTGAATCTTGGGTCTCGATCAGAAACTATGGATACCAGCATACCATGCAGTCTTACAATCTTGTTTATGTATATACGAGCAAGACGTTCAAGTGTATAAGTTTCTCGTATCTGTAAGAAATGAGCAGACTTGGTCAATCTATCAACAATGACCCAAATCGCATCTATGCCTTGAGAAACCTTAGGAAGACCAGTAACGAAATCCATGGTAATGCGCTCCCACTTCCATTCTGGAATTTCAAGTGGTTGCAATGGACCTTTTGGTACTTGATGCTCCACTTTAACTTGTTGACAAGTTAGACACCTTGAGATAAACATTGCTATCTCTCTCTTCATATTGCTCCACCAAAATGTAAGACGAAGATAATGATACATTTTGGTACTCCCAGGATGGATTGCAAACGGTGTGTTATGCGCCTCCATCATGATTTTATACTTTAAATCAGGGTCGTTATGAACACAAAGTCTGGAGTTGACTCGAAGTATTCCTTCTTCATCGATTCTTTCTTCCCGCATAGTACCCTTTGCACTTTCTTTCCTCATACGCATCGGCTCCAGTGCGTAGCTTCGAAAGCGGCTTTAACTTTATCAATTAAAGTCGGTTCTACTCGTATATTCGCCATCATCACATGGGCCCCTAAAGTTTTTAACTCTATCTCCATCCTTTGCAAGTCACACAAAATGGGCTTTTGTGTTGTCAATATTGCACTCGTACCCGCATATGATCTTCTACTCAATATGTCAGCTACTACGTTCGCTTTTCCAGGATGGTATTGGATGGTATGATCATAATCTTTCAACAGTTCAAGCCAACGTCGTTGTCGCATGTTGAGTTCCTTTTGAGTGAAGAAATATTTGAGGCTTTTATGATCCGTAAAGATCTCCACTTTCTCTCCATACAAGTAATGCCTCCAAATTTTAAGTGGGAAGACAACAGCTGCCAACTCTAGATCATGAGTAGGATAATTCCTCTCATATTCTTTGAGTTGTCCTGAGGCATAGGCTATGACTTTCCTATGTTTCACGAGAACACATCCTAACCCTTTGCCCGAAGCATCACTGTAGATGACAAATCCCTCCGAACCAGATGGTATTGTCAGAACAGGTGCTGAAATGAGTTTCCTTTTGAGTTCTTGAAAACTCTTCTCACATTCTTCGCTCCAACCGAACTTTGTATCTTTTCGAGATAGCTGAGTTAGTGGAGTAGCGATTCGAGAAAATCCTTCCAGATAATCTCCGATAATAACCAAACTAAACCGAGAAAGCTACGACTTTGAGTTCTCGATTTAGGTTGCTTCTCAAACTTTGAATAGATTCAATTTTTTCTGGGTCAATAGATATTCCATGACTTGATACTACGTGCCCATGGAATGCTACTTCCTCAAGACAGAACTCGCATTTCTTCAACTTGGCATAAAGCTTATATTCACGAAGCTTTTGGAGTATTAGCCTCAAGTGTTGCTCATGATCTTCATGGATTTTGGAATAAATAAAGATGTCATCAATAAAGACGACCACAAAGTGATCCAAATATTCCTTGAATACTCGGTTCATCATATCCATGAAGGCAGCAGGAGCATTAGTCAATCCAAAGGACATGACTAGAAATTCATAATGCCCGTCTGGGAGTTACGAAAAGTGTCTTTGGAATGTTATCGGTTATAATCTTCAATTGGTGATATCCGGAACGAAGATCAATCTTTGAAAAGAATTTGGCTCCTTGCAACTGGTCAAACAGTTCATCAATACGTGGCAATGGGTACCTATTTTTGATGGTGACATGATTCAACTCCCGATAATCAATACAAAGTCGCATACTCCCATCTTTCATCTTCACGAATAGAACAGGAGCACCCCAAGGAGAAGTACTAGGACGAATAAAGCCAATGTCTAACAATTTCTACAGTTGGGTCTTTAACTCCTGAAGTTTAATAGGAGCCATTCGATATGGGGCTTTGGAAATGGGTTTTGTACCGGGTTCAAGGTCGATACAAAATTCAATTTCACGCTTTGGGGGTAGGCCAGGAAGTTCTTCAGGGAATACGTCAGGGAATTTATTAACAATAGAAATATCATTCAAAACTGACGTATTTTTGTTTAGATCCGTAACATGAGCTAAGAAAGCTTGACATCCATTTTTCAATAAACGAATAACTTTATGGCTTGAAATGACATTGATTGATTTTAATGGTTTAGTTGTTTGAATTCGCATAATAGGTTGGTTAGGAATATGAAAGCTAACAACCTTACGAAAATAATCAATTTTTGTATGATGAGTAGTTAACCAATCAATCCCTAGAATCACGTCAAATGCAAGTATTTTCAATGAAATAAGATCGACAGGTAATGTGAGGGTACCAATTTGAACCAAACAAGACTTATAAACAGTGGATGTAATGAAGGTTTCTCCCAACGGAGTTTCTACAGATAAGTCAAAGTTTAATTTCGTCGGAGTCAAATTTAATCGTTGAGCGCAAGTAGGAGAAATAAAAGATTGGGTAGAACCGGTATCAAAAATATATTGACTTCGCTAGAGTTTATGATAAGCTTACCCGTGATGACCTCGTTCGGGTTCCTTGCTTTTTGGGAGGTAACTACAAACAATCTCCCTTGCACTATCGGCTTTGACTTTTCTGGGACGGCCTTTGGTGCCTCCATCCTAGCTGAACTTTTCTTTGGCGAACGACAAAATCGGGCTAGGTGATCTTCTCTTCCACAATTATAACATGCTTAGGATGGCATCGCGCAGTTTGGACCGATGTGTCCCTCCCCTCCGCATTTGAATCATATAGGTGGTCGTTCTCCTTCCTTAACAACGGGTGCTGGTGCTGACGTCTTTCCATCATTGTTGAATCTCCTCTTCTTGAAATGTCCATTCTTATTGTTTTTGTACGATTACAAAGAAAGTGGTTACTATTTTGGCTCGTTGATTCCCTCCATGCTTGTTGTCACCGCTCGATGGATCGCTTCTCACCGGTATTATCATTTTGTCATTTGCTTTCTCTTGGTCATATTGACTCGTTACCACGCCCAATAATCGAGCCTTATTTATAACATCGAGTACAAACACAATTTATGAGAAATAAGATATTGACGTATCTCCGGTTTCAAACCTCTTTAAAACATTCGCGTCATTAGTTCCTCATTATCGACCAAATGGGATGCAAACCGAGATAACTCCGCAAATTTAGCCTCGATTGCGACACGGTCATATTGTTTTGTTCCAACTTGATAAACTCCACCTCTTTCATGTGATGTGAATACTCTTGGAAAGTACTTGTCGTTGAATAGCTCTTGGAACTTCTCCCAAGACATCTTGAGTGCGTCAGACTGGGTACGTTTTACAGATTCCCACCAGTAATCTGCCTCTTCACGCAACATGAAGGTGGCGAAGGGAACCTTTTGCTCCTCAGAGCATCCCAAGACATCAAATATCTTGGTAATCTGCTTTATCCATGCTTCCGCCTTAAGTGGTTTTGGCTCTCCAATAAACTTCGGTGGTCCCAGCTCCTTGAATCATTTAATGTGACCGTCGAGAGTTTCCGGTGTTTCCACATACATTTTCGACAGGAGCCGCTCTCGCCTGATGTTGCATGAATTGCATAAAGCCTCTGAACAATCCATCATTCATCATTTGGTCAGTGTTGTTGTTTGCATGAGGATTTTCGCATTCCTGATGCACATTATCCTGATTATTGATATATGAAGACTCAACGGTCTCTTGTGCTCCATTGCTATTCTCAACATTCTCGGATGTCATTTTTAGATACTACCACAAAACAAGGGTTAGTTAACATGTAACATATTATCTCTATACTCTGACCAACCAATTAAATATCAAATAAAATTAGGTAGGTCATACTAGCAAAGGAATTCCCCGTCTCTCCCCTCCTTGTTCTATTCTCACATCTTAGCCAGGGATCATATCCCTAAGCTTTGATACCAACTGTGACGCCCCCAAAATCGGTATACATCACCTATTCTGAGTCTCCAAATACATGGTACAGAATACAAATACAATCTTTAATATACAACAAGAGAGCTATGAGTTTTAATACAAATATTGTCTTCTAGACAATATCCACTCTCAGAATAAGTCCTCATTACATTTATTGTCACACTATTTAGAATGTAATAGTGAGGACTACTAATACTATCATCATCGGTCCATCACTCCGTTCCCCTCGACTCGTCTCCATTTATATTCTCATTTCAAGAGAAAACGGTGAAAGAAAGGGTGAGCTCAACTAGCCCAAGAAGAAATATTATGACTAAGATAATGCAGAATAAATTATCATTAGCCTTAAACAGTGTTAAACTGATACAATATAACAAACATCAAGTTTAACTGCAGCGAAAACAAGCAATCCATTAGAAGAGTCAAGTAGAGAATAAAATCTACTATCTTCTATGATTTAAAAGGATTTTCATGACTTTTATAACTGAGACTCAGCTTAATAAATAATCCACATCATCCAATCATCCCTGCACTACGGCCAAGGATATTCTTTAGTATCATGACCACAATTATCCATGCACTACGGGACAAGAATATTTGTATATTCATTAATGGTCATGATCATGCCAACAACTGTCCATCAATGCACTCCGGGCCAATGAGGACTTTTTCCATGTCATTTGTAACATTACGGTCATGATTACACTGAATAATCCCTTGTCATAATCATAACAAGTCCATCTATGCACTACAGGCCACAGATGACTTTCAACATAATATAAACACGAGGATGATGACAATGATATAAGAATTCAATAAAACAAGTTCAAGAATTAATTTAACTAGGAACTAATAACGTCCAAATTGTCAACATGATACTGCTTTGTAGAGTAAAATTCAAGAATGCTTAGAAGAATATTTCCATGAAAAGATACTGGATGAAGCGCAAATATCAAGGATATTCCACTAATTTCATAGAGTATAGAAGTCAAAACTTTAACCAACTGAGTATAATAAGAAATGGAATAACAAAAGAAATCACCAGCATTCGATAGAGCAAGACATGCAAAGTTATTCTAATGTAATAATAATTAACGGAACCAGGTCTGGCGTAAAACGCATAGAAAGGATATTCTAACAGAATAATAAAGATGGAATCAGGTCCGACGTAAAACGCACAGACAGGATATTCCAACAGAATAATAAAGATTTTAATCAGTCCCAGGCATAAAACGCATGTGATGTGATATTCCAAATGTAATAATAACGTAATGGAATAACATAAGAATTTCACCAAGTATAGGGTAGCAGTATAAAAGTTATTCTAACCGAATAATAAGTAATGGAATAACAGAAGTTCTATTCATGAATACAAAAGAAATAATACCCCTTACCGTAAAAGCTGGATATAAGAGTAGTGAAGTAGCAGAATACGTTTCTTCTTTCTCTCTATAATTTTCTCTCTCTAGAGTTTCAAATGAATTGTAAGAAATAATGAAGGAATGAGCTTATTTATAGGAGGAGAAGAAGGCACTGTAAGAAACCGGATCGCATGAAGAGATGCAATAATTTTTTCATGACGCACAATGCTTTTGGTTTTTCTTCTTCACAATGACTTATACCAAGTCACGGTTGAATGAAATTCCAAGTAAAACAAAAACTAAACATACTATATATATAACTTATATCATCCCGTGACTTTTTCTTTCTCCACCATGACACACTTTTCAAACATACATATATATATATATATATATATATATATATATATATATATATATATATAATACATACATATTTAATCCTTCCATTATCTATAACACAAAATCTCTAGAACCAACCCATTATTCCACCAACATGTGGGCCCCACCTGACCCACTTATGGCCCCCACCATTACTGAATAACTTTCTACCGATTATTTTGAAAAATGGGTAAATGGGAATCCAAAATAATAAGCAAAATTTACAACAATTACTATAGCAATAATTGAACAAAACTGAGTGACTTCTCACGTAAGCATTAATAATCAATACCGTGTGCTACTATGCAACCACGCCAGACATCGTATTTCTTTAACACTTAAGGTGTTTCAATAGTTAACGGAAAAACTTCCGCCGTTATTTTCATAAAGTATTTTTGTCGTTTTCTTAATCCGACAATAATTCTGTTGTGGGGTCCACCAATGATTGTGCCGTTGTACGAATATTCCCTGTTAAAATGAATATTCCCTGACCAATCGAATATTATAAAACAACTTGCGTACTTTGCAAAATTTATAAATATTACCCACAACTATAACATTATATCAAATTCATTCCATAATATTCAAAAATGATATTTATAGAAAATTCATCATTATTTATAAAAGTTGGGGTCTTACAACTAACTTATATTGGACTTAACCATTCTTACATTTGGGCCTGATCACACTTCCCTTTGGACTTTAATATTAAATTATATTGGACTTGTACATCCCACATAATCCACATGTCTAATCACAAATGGCTTAAAGCCTTATAACATATACTCTACGTATAATTCTCGTATTCTAACTCGTATACTTATTCATCATATACGATATACCATCATCCATACATACTCGTATACTAATTCGTATCATACTCGTATTCTCTACCTCGTACAATACCTACGTATTATACAATCATTACACTAACTTCTTAACGCTTGATTTTCCTAACGTTCTCAAATTAAGTCCAAATGCGAAATATTACGTTTTCCATAACTGAAATATTATTGGATATTCCATCTCACCTTAATATTCTATTGTTACGTATTTCTCGGAAGTTCAAAAATAATTCCCGAGCTGAAATGCGTGAATAGTGTTTTTCAGAAAATTTCTCGAAAAGCTTTTATTTTCGTCTTGGAAATTCAAACACTTTAATTCTATCACGTAACCAAAATCCTATGATGTTCTGATATGTTAGGTCATAGAATGACCTTCAATTAGCTTGCTCCAATAAATAATCAATTAAATTCATTTAATCCACATAATTTAATAAAATTTTAATTTTCCTAAAAATCCGATTTTCTCAGGCGTTACACTCATATATACATGTCCTTTATGTATACATGCTTGTTCTAATGATATACCACATGCTAGCATATAACAGTACCTAACAAAAACCAAAACTAAACTCAGAGAGGAGGCCAGTGGCAATCTTCATTTGCTTAGTGTTAATACACAACAAGGCTACCGCATTACTCTAGTTCGAGCCAGAACAATGAAACTTCTAAGAACTATTTAGCCCAAACACAGAAATTTCTCACGAAATTGATTCTAAACATGCCTATTATAGTTGAAACATGTTTATATGGTCATATAACAACTATATAACCCATACCCAACCTCATTAACATCTAATTCCATGAAATCAAGAAATTGATATTTCAATACTCACGAACTCTGTTTCTGCAAATTCCAGAATTCAAAACATATACTCCTCAATCTAGCATGCTTAGACCAACCATATATGTTACATAACATACATACCAACTCATACAACATCATGACAGCAATTCACAAACCAATTATCAAGATTCTAGTAGAATTTCCAATTTTTGTAAACTGGCATTAATTTAGAATCCATGGTGTTGGAGGAAAACACAATGGTTTAACAAGATTGGTTCAACAACCAACCACCTCCCAGCCATTGGCTTGGTAATGATCACCTGGCTTAGCCACTGATTATACTTGGAAGTTACGTATATTAGGCCATAGGCCACTGTTCATGTACTTTTATGTCACTCAATTTGGGACAAGAGAAAATATTAGCAACTTGTTATTCTTTTAATCCCCATAATGTAATATTAAGGTACAATTGTTACCATATTAGGAATTTAAAGATAAGTTTTATACTCACATCATATAGTCCCTGTACATTAAATTCACGCCGTAAAACAACACAGTTAGGCATTATTGTCTGGGTATTCCCCATAATTTATTTCTATTACTCACATAACCACATTATAACCTTATTTAATATTAATGTTTGTTTAAATATTTAATCTATTTCCCAGTTTCTAGAATACACATATAATTAATTATTTCTGTATTACCACTACATATGATTTCACTGTACCACTTGGTACAATATATCATTAGTCCCAATTAAATGGCACACTTCACGTATTCTTAAGCCGTAGTTATTATATATCACTACTGCTCATATTTTCCATATTACACATAATAATATTATTTAATGAATATACCCACATTAATATTTTAATTGGGCTAAATATCATTTAGTTGGGTATTTTCAACCCACACAATAATTAATTAATATTACTCATTTCTTTTCAATAATTATTATGCATTCCTCTAATTAATAGAATATAATATTCTAAAATATCGCTTAATTAACCAATATTTAATCTGTGTTAATTAATTAACTCTTATTCAAATCCATTCATGGACAAGTTAACCATCATTTAAGATTTTTATTATCCTTATGAGTCCTTAATACCCATTTCTTAAACCTTAAATTTCAAAAAAAACTGATTTTACAGACCGGCATAGCTGCGCTTGTTATAGGCTTGGTAATGGCGCAGCTGCGCCATACCAAATTTCCATGCAGTCAAGTTCTGCATTAGCAGAACTGAAACTTTACGCTTCTAAATATTTTATACATCCTCCTTGAGTGTTAACTCGTCTAACATCAATCCCCTCCTGGGTTTCACACCATCGATTACTCTTTTCCTTAACAATTTAAGGATCACACTTCAAGTTCTAAAACTCTAATTTCCCTTATTAGTGTAACCAACTATACAACTCCTTTACGGTTTCTTACCACCAATAACACAATCACTCGAATATAACACATACATACATTCCTTTCATCTTCGCTTCTTACCCTGTATTGAATTACGTAATAATTCTCTAACCACCTTAAAGGTATATCGATTCTCTTTTCTCGTTGACAACGTACACGCATACAAGTCCAAATCTAACACACCTCGAGTCTTTAATAGTATTCAATATAGTACGCTGAGTGGTTTCCAACAACTAACAAATTAGTTTTTGTCTCATCTACTGTTTTCACAGTGAGTTAGATCGGTTACTAATTCGTATATAATTTTGCTCTCTGAAGGAATCGTTTAGCCCAGCTCCTATACCTCCACCATTAAAGTGTACGGTTGCACTGCCTTAGACTTGATACATACTCGTACATATACTCAAGAAATTGGTGATTTATCAAAGATATATAATGTCACCAACTTACTATTAAAATAATTTCACATAAATTATTTAACATCAATAGATAAATATTATCCATCTTCATTACTAATTCATCTCTACAATTTATAACAAATATATAGTAACGATATATATTTATTAAACACAACATCACTTATTATATAGCTCATATTACCCTATGTAACACAATACCACATACATCGTAACACATTTATATATTCTTGTTCGAACCCATCTCATGCTTGAAGAATTTTATTTACTAAATTCTTATTTTAATATTTTCTGAAAAATCGGGTTCTTACATCCCTTATGTAATAAAATTCCACATACCTCACAACACAAAAATATTCTTGTTCGAACCCTTCACATGCCTTAAGAATTTTATTTACTAAATTCTTATTTTAATATTTTCGAAAATTAGGGTTCTTACATCCTCTACACCATATCAAATGATCCATGGTTAGAAATATATTTTCATTACATTTTTGTCTCAAGATTTGTATTGTGTTCATCGTTAATCAAAACATTCATTTATAACTACCCAATCATAAATAAAATTGAATAATCAAAACATTCATTTATAACTATCATAAATAAAATTGAATAATTACAGAATTATATAAAATAAAATCTCCAAAGTTATCTAACCTTTACAAACAATCATTCATGCGGAAAATTTAAAATAAACTTCATTACAATCTTTAAATCAAGGTCCGATAATAAAACTATCAAACTATTACAAGTCTTCAAGACTTGTTCATCTTTCCTTTCCTTTTTCTGGTGCTAGGTATGTCACCCTTTCCATCTTTTAATGTAAGGATTTTACAGCAAGAGTGAGCAAACAAGGCTCACTTGAAATATCAATGAATAAAACTTTTACATTCTTTTGCCCATTCAGGGGCTCAATAGAACGAATAATAAGTTCTATTAACTTATTATAACGCTCTTGCCTATTCGTGAGGCTTAAAAGAACTCGAAACATTCCTTGCCCATTCAGGCTCAATAGAATTGAACAATAAATTCTATTAACATCTTAAACATTCAACCGAGGGTCTAATGACCACGTAACCTTGTCCACGCTTATAAGTAATCTTTCAACTTTAACTTTTATAGTCATACTTAACTATAATGACTTCGTGGTACTTAGGGGATCAACCTTCAGACATGTATTGTATACAAACATTTCAAATAAGAAAGTACAAAACTAAGCGTAACCCCTATAAATAGGGTTGTTTATCTCAAGATTTTGAGTACAAGTCCGCTTCTAAAGATAGTTTGGTTTGGATACACTTCAAGGTAATTTGAATTCAACGGACATCAACTAAGGATTAGTTGAATAAAATATAATAGCACTATGTTATTGAATAATCATAACTGAATAAATATTTCTTTCTAAGTTCATGCTTTAGGGATAATCTAATAGTATAACCACTGAATAACACATCATACCTTGCTTTGAATAACATTAAGCTAAGGTTACATCTTAGAATTTAATATCAAGCATGCATAACAACAATAACTTGAATGATAAACTGATTCAACAGAATAAAGGTACTAGCATGCTAATATAACAAGTTTAGAGTTAAGAAAAACTTGCATAATAATAATAACTATCTCAACGAAAGTGTGGAGATGGGAAGCTTGTATCTTCATGAATAACTAGATACAATTAAATTTCTTAATGGAAATACTTTTTACTCAATAAAGTATAAATATGAAATTTGCATAACGTAAGCTTTAGGATTAGAAAACTTGCTCAATGTAAAAAAGATAGGATTTAGAATCTCATTGCTCATGCTGAGATTAAACCGTTATAATCCAAATCACAATTATATATATATACATATGTTAATATGACATGATTAGTCATAATCAACGCTACATCACGTATGGTTTAAATGTCAACCATGTAATCAAATCGCATAATCAAATTCTATCTAATAAAACTAATAACAATATTTGTTAATTAGTAATTCCATGTTCACTCATAGTATTAACATACTATAATACCGTAAATACATACTCAACATTTATCATATATCATTCCTTAAAAATATCGACTTTTGTGCAAGACAAAAGTCGTTTTTCAACTTTTCGTTAAATGGTGTCATGGGTGCCAGCTTTGAATCAGTGGGGTCGCACAAGGTAACCGAGGTGGCGCTTCACATGAGACTTTACATAGGACTCTAAGGTCATGGCATGAGGTCCGAAGGCTTCAACGACTTCGACTTCATAAGAAGTCCGGATGGGGCGCGACTTTTGGCGCTAATATAAAACTTGACGTTGAGCGTGAATTTTTACGGAACCGCCAAACTCATGTAAACAAAACAAAGAACAGAGCCAAAGCTACCGCCTTAATTTTTAACAACAATTAACACCAATTAACATGTATAATTTCACATAAATCACACATAAACATTATGAAGCATATACATACACATTTTTACACAACTAACCAACAATATCGTAAACTTAAATCCTTGAAAACACTGCTTTTTTTGAAACCAAAATTTTAAAACTCCATTGTTGATATCTAAAGCACAATGAACGTAAATTCCATCGTTATCAACCAAATTTGATTCCTTTGAAATACAAGTATACCAACATATAACAAATTAACATGTATAGTTCAATTCCTCGCTTAGCATACATAAATTTTGATATTTCTATAAAAACATATATTCAGATATATATACTTCAATTGCATAAAACCAATTTCTTCCTTTTAGCATATAATTAATATATATATATATATATATATATATATATATATATATATATATATATATAATATATATATATGATAATAATTAACAATTATAAAAAATTTATAAACCGAGACCTACAATTTCACAGAGACTATATATCAGAAACATATATGATTACATAAACATAGATTAAGGTTATAAACACTACTTTTTGTTGTTAAGAAATACTTGTTAAACCCTTAGAAAAGCTTGAAGAACTCTCAGATTTTCTAGAATCCCAAATTTTCTCTCTCAACTATCTATGTATTCCTTTCTTTTTTTTAGCGTACCAACTCTAAGGTAAGCCAAATAATAGTATACGATACTAAATAAAAACCAACGTAAGTCTTTTCAATTATTAAAAAACCCGACATATTTATTCACTAATGATTCAGATTAACTTTATATATAGCTACTAAAATAATATATATTATATATATATTTTATTTATTAAATTAATAATTTATATTCAAAAGAAAACCAAAAGCCATAAGGCTTTGTTTGGCAAAACCATTTAAAAAATTAAAGGATTAATATACTTAAACCTTGTTTGGCAAAAAACTAAATTAAAATTACTTTAATTTATTTTAATAACTTTTATAATATAGTTATTTGTCATACTTTATTTAATAACAATTTATTAAATAAATCACTTAATCACATAACTCAATCCATAACACATTAATTATAACAAATAAACATTAATTATTTAACAAATAAATAATTAACTAAATCAACTCAATCAAATTGAACAATTATTTATTCAATAATAAACACATCCAATAAATATTTATATAAATCAATAAATATTTATAATTTACATTTAAAAAACTGGAATGTTACATCATTCCTCTTATAAGGATTCTCGGCCCCCGTAATCACAACTCAAACAACACATTCGTTACATTCTTCCCTTACTTACAAAGATTTTGTCCCCGTAATCAAGACACAGATTAAACAAATAACTCGTGGTAATCTTTCATCATTTTCTTCGAAGTTCCCACGTAGCTTTCTTCAAAGATTGTGGTTCTCCATATCACCTTCATGTAAGGTATCACTTTATTCCCGAGCACTTGTTCTTTTCCTCGTCGACTATCCGGATAGAATCTCTTCATAAGACAAATCTTTTCGAATCGCAACGGTTCGTATCGATCACGTGATTGTAATCAAGTTTATATGGTCGTAATAATCAAATATGAAAAACATTGTGAATGTTTTTCAACTCGGAGGTAGAGCTACCTCAGAAGCTACCTCTCCAACTTTTCGCAAAGACTTCAAAGGGTCCAATAAACCTCCTGCTTAGTTTTCCTTTCTTTTCAAAATGAATTTTCCCTTCCAAGGAGAAACTTTTAAGAATACGAAAATTTCCTACGCCAAATGCACGATCTTTGCTCGTGTTGATCAAGATACTTTTTCCGCTTGGGTCTCGAGTCGCTATCAATCTTGTCCCGATGAGTTTGATAATCTCAAGTAGCTTTGTTGCACTAGTTCGGGTCCCTAGCAGCTTGACGCTCACCAACTTCATCCCAAAGACAAAGGAGTTCTCGCACTTTTATCAGATAACGCTTCAGAAGGCAAGCATGCCGATACTCGATGCTCGCATGATAACTATTATTGTAGGCAAATTCCACCAATGGTAATTGTTCTTCCCAGCCTTCCTTTGAAATCCATGACGATGCTCTCAAAGATATCTTCCAATGTCCGGATCGCTCGCTCGCTTTGGCCATCCTGTTTTGTGGATGATAAGTCGTACTCATTCGCAATTGAGTTCCCATGCATTCTTGTAGTCTCTTCCAAAAGTTTGACGTGAATCGTGGGTCTCTATCTGACACAATTGACAATCGCACTCCATGTCTCAAACGATTTCTTTTAATGTACAATCTTGCTAACCGATCAAGATTGAACCTAATCTTTATTGGTAAAAAGTGCGACCGATTTCACCGCCACCGTCCACTATCACCCAAATTGCATCGCATCCTCTCGAGTAGTTGGAAGACCCACCACAAAATCCATCGTGATGTGTTCCCACTTCCATTCCCAGATTTCCAAACGGAAGTAAGTAACCGGGTCTTTGATGTGTTCGCTTTTTACTCTTTGACATGTCAAACATTTCGCCACACGATTCAAGAACGTCCTTTCATATTTGGCCACCAAAAATGTCTCACAGAGATCTTGATACATCTTCGCATTTTTCCCGGATGAATCGAATATCTTGAGCTATGATGAGCTTGGCCAAGATTTCTTCTTTCATCCATAGTGTCATTGAACCTGTATTCTTCCCTCGCATCGAGTAAGTCCTTCTATTTGGCCATCGATCTTTATTCGCTACCATCAACCATATTCTCTTTATCTTCCCACATTCTTCATCTTGTAATCGAGCGTACATTCTTCATCTTGTAAATCGAGAGCATTCTTCACCTTGTCCAAGAAAGTTGGACCCGCTTCTAATCGAAATAGTCATTCATCGGATTCTCGTGGAAATTTGATTTCCGTGTCTAACTTTGTCATCACGAAATGAGCTCCTCCCCGAGTTGTTATCAAGATCAACTTCTCCCGACCTTTTCTCGCTTAAAGCATCTCGCAACCACATTCGCTTTGGCTCGATGATAAAAGATCTCACAATCATAATCCTTTATCAATTCCATCCACCTTCTCCGACGCATGTTCAGATCCTTCTCGAGTGAAAATATACTTCAGACTTTTTGTGGTCTGTGGTAGATCTCACATTTCTCTCCATAAAGATAGTGTTCCATATCTTGAGAGCAAATACTATCGCAGCCCAATTCCAAATCATGAGTCTGATAACCTTTCTCATAATCCTTCAATTGTCTTGATGCATAGGCAATAACTTTGCCGCTTTTGCATAAGAACACAACCCAACTTTTATGTGAGGCATCACTATACACCACAAAATTTCATGTATTATCCCAAGCAGGTTAACACAAAAGCACACTTAGCTTCTTCTTCAAATCTTGAAGCTCTCTTCACATTTCTCCTTCCAAATGAATTTCACAAATTTTCCGTGTCAAATTTGTTAACTGGAGTGGCTATCTTGGAAAAATCTTGAATGAATCTTCTATAATAACCGGCCAAACCCCAAGAAACTCCTCTCACCAAGGTGTCCTTGGTTGTTCCTAATTTATTACAGCTTCCACTTTTGATGGATCCACCGAAATCCCATCTTTGTCAATCACATGACCCAAAAATTGTACACGATCGAGCCAAAATTCGTGACTTAGAAAATTTCACAGACAACTTTTCCTTTCTTAGTGTCTCCAATGTCAAACGTAAATGTTCCACGGTTCTTCTCGAGTTTTGAATACACCGTAACGTCATCGATAAATACCACTACTTAACTTGTCTAAGAATGGTTTAAATACCCTGCTCATCAAATCCATGAACGCAAAGTAGGGCATTTGTTAAACCAAAAGACATCACCGTAAACTCGTAATGTCCGCATCGAAGTTCTCAATGCCGTTTCTAGGTATATCCTCCTTTCTTACCTTCAATTGGTGATACCCACTTCTCAAATCTATTTTTGAGAAATATTTAGCACCCTTCAATCGATCAAACAAGTCATCTATTCTAGGCAACTGATACCTATTCTTAATAGTGACTTTGTTTAACTCTCTATAATCAATGCAAAGACGATTGATCCATCCTTCTTCTTAACGAATAAAATCAAGCGCCCCCACGGTGATACGCTTGGTTGAATATACTTTTGTCTAGCGCCTCTTGCAATTGTACCATCGCTTTTTTTCATTTCTACCGGAGCCATTCTCAGACGGGCCTTCGATATTGGTGCGCCTCCTCGCACTAAGTCGACATTAACTCAATCTCTCTCGTCAAAGTAAGTCCCGAAAATCTTCCTAAATACATCTACGAATTCCCTAACCACCGGTATCTCTTCCGCTTTTACACCCTTCTTTCGAGTATCGACTATGTAAGCTAAATAACCCACACATGTTTCGACTCAACAACTTTCGGCTCGCATAATCGCCGACATTTCATTTGTCTCAGCGATTTGCTACCATAGAAAACTACCTTTGATTTTGAGTCATAAGGTTTATACACTTCTTTGTGACAATCAATTATCGCCTCCATATTTGAACAACCAATCCATTCCCAAAATTACATCAAATTTTTAGTCTAATCTAATTAAATCTACCATCATTATATTCCCTTTATGTTCACCCTACAGCTTCTTGATATATGAACCTAACAGAATCACCTCCCTATTCGCAATTTCTATGTTCAAAGGAAATTCGCTTTTCTCTAGGCAATTCTAACCTCTTAGCAAATTCATCGATATAAACGAAAGCAAGTAGCACCCTTAATCAAATAATACATAAGCATTAATATCGCTGATTGGGATAATACCGACACCACACATTTTGATTGCACAACATCTTTGCATACCATGTTGAAAGTTCCGGTCGTGGGTTTGTTTGATGTCAGAGGTCCAAAGAATGGCCCAAGTACCTCCACCGCCGCCTCCCTTACTTTTTTTGCTTTCTTCCACCTTCCTCCGAGGGCATTCACGAGCAAAGTGATCCTTGGATCCGCACGTGAAACATACATTCTTCTTAGGTTGGGTGCAATTTGAGGCGATGTGACCCTCCTGACCACAGTTGAAACATGCACGTTTCCCCATCAAGCACACACCCTTATGAAACCTCCCGCATGTAGCACATGCTTCAAACTTCCTAAACTGCTGGTTACCCTGCTGGTTTCCAGTAGTCCCATTTCCGTTCCACTTCCTCTTAAAGTTGTTGTTGTTGTTATTGCCATTTCCATTGCCTCCGCTACCATTCTTCACTTCCACCTCATTCTTCTTCTTCTTCTTCTTCTTCTTGATTGAATTTTGTCTTCACCGCTTCGCTTCCACCTTCGCCGCTTACACCTTCAACGAGTAGTACCTTTTCTCCATCATCGCCGCAAACGTCTTCAATCGAACAGGAAACCCATCAGACAACCTGTGGCTTCAAATTCCCTATTCAACCTCTTTGCCTTTACGCTCGTCTCAGGCCGAATTCGATATGGCGCAAACCTCGCCAATTCGTTGAACTTCATGGCATACTCAGATATCATTATCGTTCCTCGCTTCAGCCCAAAATCTGAACTCTAATCGACTCTTCGAACTCTCTCGGGAAATAGGTCTCAAGAATAACTCCTTGAACCTATCCTGTGTCATCACCCGGTCCTTCCCGGTTTTATTGGCTCGCCACCAATAACTAGCTTCGCTTTCAACATGAATGTTGCAAAAGCGCCTTTCTGCTCATCCCCACCCTAGCGACTTCAAATACTTTTCTATTTCCATAATCCATGTCTGTGCCTCGATCGGATTCATGGATCCACTAATTCGTGTGGTCCAACCGCCTTTAAATTCCTTAAACGTTGTGCCTTGGTTTTGAGGTTGATTCAGTAACGCCTCCTCGTTAGTAATGTCACTAGTTGTTGGACGGGATTATCTTCAACATCGTTATTGTTAGTTCTCTCATTGGTTCTCCGTCTTGGGTGGTTCACGCCCTGGGAGGCATTTTTCGTTAAAACAAAACATCTATTAGACTATTACTCAACTTCTTTAAGTATTTTCTAATTAACTTGCCTCCATAAAAGAAATAACCACATAACACATAACACTTTGAATAAAATAATAACTTTTATTTATTCATCATTACTCAAAAATATAAAATAATAAAGCATCATCGCTATTTATATTCCTTTCCCGAACTTCAAAAGTTACAGTGACAACATCATCATTCTCATATCCCATGGTTACTTAACACTAGGGATTTACACATTATTTAATACTTATTACGTGCATTATGTGTACATTTCCTACGATGATCTATTAAGATACTCCGTAGCCTTTCGACGCCTCTTCTTCCATAACTCTAACATTGTTCGACGATCTAACACGATGATGGAAGAGTCTCGAATCGAATTGATAACCCATGACCCGATCTTGAGCTCGATTGATCACACCAGATTGAATACTTTATCCATCTCTTCCATCTTCATCCTCTTTGCTTGTGCGTCCCTTTATCGCTTCTTCCAGTTCATTGATAAGCTTCCTCAGATGCATCTCTTCGCTTCTCGCCTCTGGTAGCTTCTTCCTTCATTTTGTTCTTCGCCCACGACCATCTCGATCGCTTGTTCTTCTCTCCTTCACCCAGATCACCTTCTTCTTCAACATTAGTTAGACGCTCATCTCGATCCTCGAATATCGTCGTTCTTCGTGTCATCATAAACCGTTGTTCACTACTATATCTCCGTAACTCCTCAACTGTGGTCCCAAGTTCCACGTTACTTGGTCAGAGACTTCATCATACATACGAAAGCAAACCATCGAGGTTAGTGGAGTCTCTTCCTCCTCGCCCCTCGCTATCCTCCTCCTCCCCGTGGCAACCCACGGATCCTCCTCATCCGCTCCACATCATCATCCTCATCTTCAACCATCGTGACCAATCTGGCCGACTTCTCGGGCAAAGAGTTGTTCCCAAACAACTCGAATGTCGCGAGGCTCCTCCTCTATAGGCATCCGAGGTCCTTCCTCTCTAGCCTCGACCGGATTCTCCGACATTAGTCATCCCGACAACAAAGTTTTAAAGTTTTAATTATTAATCATTCTACTCGACACTCACGAAAGCACATAAGTTATAAACACATAGCACACATAAGTGTTTTGTTACTTCTTCCTTAAAACTCGATAAGAGTTATCTCCACTATCTTTTCAAAGGTTACTTCCTAAGGCTTTTCCCCCACCTAAGGTTCATAACCTAAAGCTTTGATACTAACTTCAGGACACCCCAAATCCTTGCAGATTTCATTACCTCAAGATTTGGTGTTCACGTAATCAAAACATTCATTTATAACTACCCAATCATAAATAAAATTGAATAATAAACCCCGCCCATACAGAATTACATAAAATAAAATCTCCTGTGTTATCTAACCTTTACAAACAATCATTCATGAAAATTTAAAATAAACTTCATTACAATCTTTAAATCAAGGTCCGATAATAAAACTATCAAACTATTACAAGTCTTCAAGATTTGTTCATCTTTCCCTTTCCTTTATCGGGTGCTAGGTACGCCACCCTTTCCATCTTTAGTTGTAAGGATTTTTTAAAAAGAGTGAGCAAACAAGGCTCACTTGAAATATCAATGAATAAAACTTTTACATTCTTTTGCCCATTCAGGGGCTCAATAGAATCTAAACAATAAGTTCTATTAACTTTATAACGCTCCTTGCCTATTCAGAGGCTTAAAAGAACTCAAACATTCCTTGCCCATTCGTGGGCTCAATAGAATTGAACAATAAATTCTATTAACATCTTAAACATTCAACCGAGGGTCTAATGACCACTTAACCTTGTCCACAGTTATAAGTAATCTTTCAACTTTAACTTTTACAGTCATACGACTATAATGACTTTGTGGTACTTAGGGGATCAAACCTTCAGACATGTATCAGATACAAACATTTCAAAATAGAAAGTACAAAACTAAGCGTAACCCCTATAAATAGGGTTGTTCATCTCAAGATTTTGAGTACAAGTCCGCCCCAAAGATAGTTTGGTTTGGATACACTTCAAGGTAATTTGAATTAAATGGACATCAACTAAGGATTAGTTGAATAAAAGATAATAACACTATGTTATTGAATAATCATAATCGAATAAACATTTCGTTCTAAGTTCATGCTTTTAGGATAATCTAATAGCATAACCATTGAATAACACATCATACCTTGCTTTGAATAACATTAAGCTAAGGTTACATCTTAGAATTTAATATCAAGCATGCATAACAACAATAATTTGAACGATAAACCGATTCAATGTAATAAAGGTACTTCAGATGCTAATATAACAAGTTTAGAGTTAAGAAAAACTTGCAGATAATCATAATAACTATCTCAACAAAAGTGTGGAGATGGGAAGCTTGTATCATCATGAATAACTAGATACAATTAAGTTGCTTAATGGAAATACTTTACTCAATAAAGTATAATATGAATTTTGCATAACTAAGCTTTTTTAGGATTAGAAAACTTGCTAAATGTAAAAAAGATAGGATTTAGAATCTTGCCTCATGCGAGATTAAACCGTTATAATCCAAATCACAATTATCCTATATACATATGTTAACATGACATGATTAGTCATAATCAACGCTACATCACGTATGGTTTAAATGTCTAACCATGTAATCAAATCGCATAATCAAATTCTATCTAATAAAACTAATAACAATATTTGTTAATTAGTAATTCCATGTTCACTCATAGTATTAACATACTATAATACCGTAAATACATACTCAACATTTATCATATATCATTCCTTTAAAATATCGACTTTTGTGCAAGACAAAAGTCATTTTCGAACTTTTTGTTATAGGCCATGGCCACCACAATTTGAACTGGCTGGGTCACATGCCGAGACCGAGGTGGCGCACGCGAGACTTACATAGGGGACTCAAGGCGAGGTCCCTGGTCCGTTCACGACTTTTAGCATCATGGGACAAGTCCGGTCAAGCGACTTTTTGGCGCTAAGGCGCGAAACTTGATGCTGGAGTGTGAATTTTGACGACTGGGCTACCAAACTCACGTAAACAAAATGAAGAATAGAGCCAAAGCTACTGTCTTAATTTCCAACAACAATTAACACCAATTAACATGTATAATTTCACGTAAATCACACATAAACATTATGAAGCATATACATACACATTTTTACACAACTAACCAACAATATCGTAAACTTAAATCCTTGAAAACACCGCTTTTTCTTTAAAATCAAAATTTTAAAACTCCATTGTTGATATCTAATATAAAGTGAACGTAAATTCCATCGCTTATCAACCAAATTTGATTCCTTTGAAATACAAGTATACCAACATATAACAAATTAACATGTATAGTTCAATTCCTCATTAGCATACATAAATTTTGATATTTCTACAAAACATATATTCTACACTATATATATATACTTTCACTATACAAACCAATTTTTTTGAATACCAATTTAGCATACCATCATACTTATATATTATATATACATATATATATATATATATATACTAATATAACAATTATAATAACAATACACGTAATTAACAAAAATTGATAAACATAGACCTACGTAAATTTTCAAAAACTATATACACAAAAATATATATGATTACATACCAACATAGATTAAGGTTATAAAATACCTAAATTTTGTTGTTAAGAAATACTTGTTAAACCTTTAGAAAAGCTTGTAAAGAACTCTGAAAGATTTCTAGAATCTCCTAGCCTTTTCTCTCTCAATCTATCTATCAATTCCTTTCTTTTTTACAACTTCAAATTCTGATTAGGTAAGCCAAATAACAAATATATATACTAAATAAAACCAACGTATTAGTCTTTTCAATTATTAAAAAAACCGACGCCACTAATGATTTATTAACTTAATATATAAAATAATATATTTTATATATATATATATATATATATATATATATATATTATTTATTAAATTAATAATTTATATTCAAAAGAAACCAAAAAAGCCATAAGGCTTTGTTTGGCAAACCATTTAAAAATTAAAGGATTAATATACTTAACCTTGTTTTTAAAAACTAAATTAAAATTACTTTAATTTATTTTAATAACTTTTTATAACATAACTATTTTATTTATTTCATACTTTATTTAATAACAATTTATTAAATAATTCACTTAATCACATAAGTCAATCAATCCATTAATAACACATTAATTATTTAACAAATAAATAATTAACTAAATCAACTCAATCAAATTGAACAATTATTTATTCAATAATAAACACATCCAATAAATATTTATATAAATCAATAAATATTTATAATTTACACTTAAAAACTGAATGTTACACTATAGCTTTGATATCAACCTGTGATGCCCCCAAATCCAGGTCCCTTCGAATGTAAGACCCCATCTTTTATGAATAAAGATGAATTTTTCTATAAATATCATTTTTGAATGTTAAGATGTGAATTTGAAATAATGTTATAGTTGTGGGTAATATTTATAAATTTTGCAAAGTAAGCAAGTGGTTATAAAATATTAAATTGGTCGGGGAATATTCGTTTTAACAAGGAATATTCGTACAACGACGCAATCATTGGTGGACCCCATAATTGAATTACTGTCGGAATGAGAAAACGACAGAAATACCTTTTTATAAAAATAACGGCGAAAGTTTTACCGTTAATTGTTGAAATTAATGTTAAAAGTTAATAAAGAATACGCGTGGTTGCACGGTATTGATTGATTATTGATGCTTACGTGAAGTCACTCGGGTTATACTCAATTATTGCTACGAAGAATTGCTTTGCATCATATCTCTCATATTATTGATTCAATTATTGTCACAAAGATTATCTCGCATAATATTTTATATTATTAAATCAATAATTGAGACGACAAAGTTATTAATATTATTATTTGCAATATTGACGATGTCTAGAAGTTCTGTCAAAGAGAGGTTTGGTCACCTAATTGCGCACCAATAGAGAGAAATCCTTATTGGAAAGCCCCCTCTTTCTTGGGAATGACCTGGTTGTTAAATACTGTGAATTATAATAATGATGATAAATGTTGAGGGAATTTTTATGAAGTATTTGTTGTAAATCGACTTATTATTTTGAATCTCATTTACTCATTTTTCAAAATAATCGGTAGAAAGTTATTCGTATATATATATATATATATATATATATATTATTATATGGTGCGCCCCTCACGATTATGACATTTTGGTGGGGGAGGGAAATGGATGAAATGGTAGGAGGAAGAAAAGGGGGGGAGGGGGAGATGATTACATGAATGGGAGGGAGGAGTATTAGTGTATATATATATATATATATATATATATGCATGTAATGTCACTTTGGGGGTGGATTCTTTCCTGGGAAGGATTGCCTGGTGGAAAAATAAAATACCCTCCATCATACGGCAACTTTTATCATATATATAAATATATATATTATATTTTATTTAAAGTTTTTGTTTTATTAGAATATTTTATTGCATAGTGATGCATAGTAAATAATAATTTTCAAATGTTTCAGCCTAACGAATTCGCCCGTGAATTTGTTCTGTGCGTCCGTAATTAAAATTTTCAAATAGTATCCTTTCCATTCTCCTATAAATAGGATGTTTAGTCATAATTGAAAATTACACCAGAATTAGAGAATTCTTCTTCTATAATATTGAGCGTATTTTTTTCGAGTTTTAGAAAGCTTTGAGCGTAGAAAATAGTGAAAGTTTTCTTCAAGAATAACCCCGCTATACCAGTTGGAATACTATTCTTTTCAAGGTAAGGGATGGTATTTTTGTTCAATATTCGCTTGAAATAATATTTTCTTCCATACTCTATAGTATGTAAGTAATATTATTTCGTTTCAGATTTTGAATTCTATACTCATTTTGTTGAAGTTTTGGCTTCTATACTCCATGAAATTAGTAGAATGTCCTTGATATTTACACTTCATCCAGTATCTTTTCACGAAAATATTATTCTGAGCATTCTTGATAAGTTTTAACTTTTTCATGTCGGGGTGCTATTCACGGGGTTACTATTCCTGAAGTTACTATTCACGGGTACTATTCACTTGGTTACTATTCACCCAGGGTACTATTCATGATAAAAATTGATTCATTTTCGGTCCAAATCATTTTTGGTACAATATTATTCTTGATTTTTACTCCACAAAGCCGTATCATGTTGACAATTTGGACGTTATTGATTTCTAGATAAATTAAATTATAAATCTTTAAAATTTATCCTTGAACTTGTTTTATTGAATTTTATATCATTGTCATCATCCTCATGTTTATATTATGTTGAAAGTCATCTATGGCTCGTAGTGCATAGATGAACTTGGTATGATTATAACCAGGATTATTCTAAGATAATCATGACCGTAAATTTACAAATGATGTGGTAAAAGTCCTCATTGGCCCGTAGTGCATTGATGGACAGTTGTTGGCATGATCATGACCATTGATGAATACACGAATATCCTTGGCCCGTAGTGCATGAATAATTTATGGTTGTGATACTAAAGAATATCCTTGGCCATAGTGCATGGGTGATTCGATGATGTGGATTATTAAGCTGAGTCTCATCGATAAAAGTGATGAAAAACCTTTTAAATCATAGAAGATAGGAGATTTTATTATCTACTTGACTCTTCTAATGGATCGCTTGTTCCGCTGCAGTTAAACTTGATATTTGTTATATTTTATCAATTTAACATTGTTGAAGGGTAACGATAAATTATTCTGCATTATCTTAGTCATAATATTTCTTACTGGGCTAGTTGAGCTCACCCTTTTTCTTTCATTGTTCTCTTCAGGAAATGAGAACGTAGCCGGGACTAGTCGGGGAATGGAGTGACGGTCCAGATGATAGCATTAGTAGTCCTCACTATTCTATGATAGTGTGATAATAAATGTATTGAGGACTCCATTTGAGTTGAATATTGTCTAGAAGACAATATTCGTATTAAAACTCTCAGTTTATGTTTTATCGTATTTTACACGACAGTTGTATTATTATGTTGTATTTAAATTTTGTACCATGTATTTGGTGACTCAAGATGGGTGATGTATACCTATTTTGGGGGCGTCACAGTTGGTATCAAAACTTAGGGATATGATCTTTGGCTGAGATGTGGGACAAGAACTAGGAGGAGAGAGACGGGGAATTCCTTCGCTAGTATGACCTACCTAAGTTTATTTGATATTTAATTGGTCGGCCAGAGTATAGGAATAATATGTGATATATCAATTAACCCTTGTTTTGTGGCAGTATTTGAAAATAACATCCGAGAATGTTCAAAATAACAATGGAGCACAGGAGACTGTTGAATCACCAACAATCAATAACCAGGAAAATGTGCATCAAGAAGGCAATAATCCTCATGCAAACAATAACACCGACCAAATGATGAACGACAGAATGTTTAGGGGCTTTCTGCAATTCATGCAACATCAGGCAAGAGAGACTCATGTCCAAAATGCAGGTGGAAACACTGGCAACTCTCGGACGGTCACCGCTAAGCAGTTCAAGGAGCTGGGACCATCGGAGTTTATTGGAGAGCCAAAACCACTTAAGGCAGAGACGTGGATAAAGAAGATCACCAAGATATTTGTTGTCTTGGGATGCTCAGAGGAGAAAAAGGTTCCCTTTGCCACCTTTATGTTACGAGGAGAGGCAGATTACTGGTGGGAATCGATGAAGTGTACTCAACCTGCCGCACTGAAGATATCTTGGGAGAAGTTCCAAGAACTGTTCAATGACAAGTACTTTCCCGAAAGTATTCGTCACATAAAAGAGGTAGAGTTCATTAAACTGAAGCAAAACAATATGACCGTGTCGTAGTACGAAGCTAAGTTTGCCGAGTTGTCCCGGTTTGCATCCCACTTGGTTGATAATGAGGAGAGAATGACGTGGATGTTTCTAAGAGGTTTGAAACCCGAGATACGTCAATATCTAATTTCTCACAAACTGTGTTTGTATTCAGATGTTGTAAATAGGGCTCAGTTATTGGAGCGTGATAACGGGTCAACCCAACTAAGAGAAAGCAGCCGACAAAATGATAATACCAGTGGTAGCAGTCATCAAAGCGGTGACAACAAACGTAGAGGGAATCAACATGACAGAAATAGTAACCACTTCGGTGGTAATCATGGCCAAGACAATAAGAATGGACATTTCAAGAATAGGAGATTCAACAATGATGGAAAGACGTCAGCATCAGCACCCGTTGTTAAGGGAGGAGAATGACCACCTATCATATTCTTCAAATATGGAGGGGAGGGACATATCAGTCCAAACTGTGCGTAGCAATCCAAAACGTGTTACAATTGTGGAAGAGAAGGTCACCTATGTAGATTTTGTCGTATAGGGAAGCCAAGTTCAGTTGGAACGGTGACACCAAATGGCATCCCAGACAAGTCAAAACTAGTAGTTCAAGGGAGAGCATTTGTTGTGACCTCCTAGAAAGCAAGGAACCCGAATGAGGTCATCACGGGTAAGCTTATCATAAACTCTAGCGAAGTATATACCTTATTTGATTCTGGTTCTACCCATTCTTTTATTTCTTCTACTTGCGCTCAAAGTTTAAATTTGACTCTGGAGAAATTAGACTTTGACTTATCTGTTAAAACTCCGTTGGGAGAAACCTTCATTACATCTACTATTTATAAGTCTTGTTTGGTTCAAATCGGTACCCTCACATTACCTGTCGATCTTATTTCCTTAAAAATACTTGCGTTTGACGTAATTCTAGGGATTGATTGGTTAACTACTCATTATGCAAAAATTGATTATTTTCGTAAGGTTGTTAGCTTTCATATTCCTAACCAACCTATTATGTGAATTCAAGCAACCAAACCATTAAAATCAATCACTATCATCTCAAGCCATAAAGCTATTCGTTTATTGAAAAATGGATGTCAAGCTTTCTTAGCTCATGTCACAGATTTGAACAAAAATACGTCAGATTTGAATGATATTTCTATTGTTAATAAATTTCCTGACGTATTCCCTGAAGAACTTTTTGGCCTACCCCCAGAGCGTGAAGTTGAATTTTATATCGACCTTGAACCCGGTACAAAACCCATTTCCAAAGCCCCATATCGAATGGCTCCTATTGAACTTCAGGAGTTAAAGACCCAACTGCAGGAATTGTTAGACATTGGTTTTATTCATCCTAGTACATCTCCTTGGGGTGCTCTTGTTCTATTCGTGAAGTAGAAAGATGGGTGTATGCGACTTTGGATTGATTATCGGGAGTTGAACCATGTCACTGTCAAAAAAAGATACTCGTTGCCTCGTATTGATGACCTGTTTGACCAGTTGCAAGGAACCAAATTCTTTTCAAAAATCGATCTTCATTCCGGATATCATCAGTTAAAGACTAAAACTGATGACATTCCAAAGACGGCTTTCAGAACTTGGTACGGGCATTACGAATTCCTAGTCATGTCCTTTGGATTGACTAATGCTCCTGCTGCCTTAATGGATATGATGAACCGAGTATTCAAGGAATATTTGGATCACTTTGTGGTCGTCTTTATTGATGACATCCTCATTTACTCCAAAAGCCGTGAAGATCATGAACAACACTTGAGGCTGATACTTCAAAAGCTTTGTAAAAACAACTTTATGCCAAGTTGAAGAAATGCGAGTTTTGGCTTGAGGAAGTAGCATTCCTTGGGCACGTAATATCAATTCATGGAATATCTATTGACCCGGTAAAGATTGAAGCAATACAAAGCTGGGAGCAACCTAAATAGGTGACCGAAGTACGTAGCTTTCTCGGCTTAGCTGGTTATTATCGGAGATTCGTAGAAGGGATTTCTCGAATCGCTACTCCATTAACTCAGCTGACTCGGAAAGATACAAAATTCGGTTAGAGCGAGGAATATGAGAAGAGTTTTCAAGAACTCAAGAGGAGACTCATTTCAACACCTGTTTTGACAATACCATCTGGTTCGGAGGGATTTGTCATCTACAGTGATGCTTCAGGAAAAGGGTTAAGATGTGTTCTCATGCAACATGGGAAATTCATAGCCTATGCCTCTTGAAAACTCAAAGCATATGAGAGGAATTATCCTACTCATAATCTAGAGTTGGCAGCTGTTGTCTTCACACTTAAAATTTGGAGGCATTACTTGTATGGGGAGAAAGTGGAGATATATACGGATCATAAAAGCCTCAAATATTTCTTCACTCAAAAGGAACTCAACATGCGGCAACAACGTTGGCTTGAACTGTTGAAAGATTATGATCATACCATTCAATACCATCCTGGAAAAGCGAACGTAGTAGCTGACACATTGAGTAGAAGATCATATGCAGGTATGAGTGCGTTATTGTCAACGCAAAGGCCCATTTTGTATGACTTGCAAAGGATGGATATATGGTTAAAGACTCCAGGGACCCACGTGATGATGGCAAATATATGAGTAGAACCGGATTTAATCGATAAAGTTAAAGCTGCTCAAGCTACAGACCTGGAGTTGATGCGTATGAGGAATAAAGTACAAGAAGGTGCTATCCCGGAAGCAAGAATTGATGAAGAAGGAATACTTCGAGTCAACTCCAGACTTTGTGTTCCTAACGACCCTGATTTAAAATATAAAATCATGATGGAGGCGCACAACACACCATTTTCCATCCATCCTGGGAGTACCAAAATGTATCATGATCTTCGACATACATTTTGGTGGAGCAATATGAAGTGAGAGATAACGGAGTTTATCTCAAGGTGTGTAACTTGTCAACGAGTCAAGGCGGAGCATCAAGTACCTAAAGCTCCATTGCAACCACTTGAAATTATAGAATGGAAGTGGAAGCACATTACCATGGATTTCGTTACTGGTTTTCTCAAGGTTTCTCAAGGCATAGATGCAATTTGGGTCATTGTTGATAGATTGACCAAGTCGGCTCATTTCTTACCTATACGAGAAACTTATACACTTGAACGTCTTGCTCGTATGTACATAAACGAGATTGTAAGACTACATGGTATGCCAGTATACATAGTTTCTGATCGAGACCCAATATTCACTTCAAGATTTTGGGTTAGTTTGCAAAAAGCTATGGGCGCGGATTTACGATTTAGTTCGGCTTATCATCCTCAAACGGACGGGCAGTCAGAGAGGACTATTCAAACTCTTGAAGATCTATTAAGACTCTGTGTCCTTGACTTCAAGGGAAGTTGGGACAAGTTCTTAACATTGGTGGACTTTTCCTATAACAACAGTTATCAAACAAGTATTGGCATGGCTCCATTCGAGGAGTTGTATGGTAGAAAGTGTCGTTCTCAAAGATGTTGGGATGAGGTGGGTGACATCCTGCATTTTTAGAAATTATAAATGAGAATTTTATAAATAAAAGTATTATTTATGAGATATGTGGGTGTGAGTATGTGTATGTCATATATTGTAGAATATGTGAATTGATGTGAAGAGAATGTTATATATTAATTTTAATATATATAAATATTTAATTGAATTATTTATTGAGTTAAATAAATAAATTTTGTTTTGATTATAGAGTAATGTAATTAAGTGTAGCAGATTAATTAAATGAATATTTAGTATTTAATTTAATTAATATAATAATTTTTAAGTTATAGTTCTAATTTAATTGAGATAATTAAATTAGATGAGTTATGTGATGATTGTTACACAAAATTATAATTAACAAGTAAATATAATTATGTGACAATTTGATGAGATTGATTGATGTTAAGCTATTGATTAATTAAAATAATGAGTATTTGCCAAACATGGTCTTAGGCTTTTCAAGTTCAAATTGGTGTAACTCTATGTATTAACTAGTAATTAGTATATCTAATAATTACTAGGAGTTAGTTATATATTATATATTACTAGTATTGTATATTATATGTATATACTACAAGTTAGTATGTTAGTTTTAGAAAACAAACCAAAGAAAGAAAGAAGAGAGTTAGAGAGAGTTGAGAGGAGAAGAAGAAGAAGAAGAAAAGAAGAAGAAGGGAAAGCTTTGAGAAGACAAAACAAGCCCCATCATCATCATCATCTCTCATCTCTCTTAAATTCATACTAATAAAGTTATAATCTAAATTCCTTGTTTTAATTATATTTTTATGTTCTTCATAATGTAGATAATTGTTATGTAGAAGTTGTATTGAGAAATTGAGAGAGATAGAGAGAAATAGAGGAATTGAGATGAGCTAGAAGAAGAAGAAGAAGAAGAAGAAAAAAAAGCTAGAAGAAGGTAACTTCTAAACTCTTATTTAATCCTTGATTTTTTTGGGTAGATTTATGTTCTAGGTAGTAGATCATGCTTAATCTGTTTGTATTGGTTTAATCTTGGATTATCAAGAATCAAACAAGAGGATTCAAGAAAGAAAATGAAATGGAAAGAAAATTTGAAGAACAAAATTCAGAGGTTTTAGTAATTGTGGACATATCTTGTGAAATTCATACTCTCTTTGGGTATAATGAGTTAGAAAGTGAGCCTTATATCAAATCAAGATATGGAAGTAAGCTATATTCTGAAAGTGGAATCACATGAAAACTCTTTGTAGATTTCTTGCAATGTCTGCTTTTAGTAAGGCTGGTCCCAAGGGAAAATAATCATCCGTAAAATCAAAATCTGTTATGGGTTTCGACTTTGAAAAATTCATATAAATTCGTGTGTTTTGAATCAAGAAACTTAAAACCGCAAAGTTGTAGATATGGAAGTTTACTAGCTAGACTCATGAGATTGAGCCATTTTATGGACCGGATCATGTCCCAAATAAATTGTTTAGTAAGGATGTCCAAAAATGAAATTTTCTACACTAGTTGATGAATTACGTAATCTGGTTTAGATGGATAAGGGTCCCATTTTAAGGCCTAGATGAGGTTGTAGTACATCGAGTAAGGGTTAATTCTATATAAGAAGGAACAAAATGGACATGTAAACTAACGAGTTACGTTAAAAAACGAAAAAAACAACGCTTTTGTTAAAGAAATTGTGAAGATGAGTTTTATAATTTCGTTTGAATTAAGATTTTGGGTGATGATATATTTTGATGATTAAAATATGTTTTGACATATGTAATGAATATAGATATGTGTTATCATATTCTATGCATAATTAACCATTTAAGATCAAGAGTTGAGATAAGTTAATGTGTGCACATAACGTGCTCGATAAAATGCCTAAGAGTAATAGTGTTTTCTAAACTTGGTATACAAAGTGTCTAACTAATGGCTAATATTGATATCTAAGTATGAAAAGATGATAATACAAGAATAATAATGGAAAGAAATCAAAAGGGTATTTTTGATTTATGAAGGAAAATTAAACATGTAAACAATGTGTTGAATATGCATTTTTGAAACCAAAGTGGTATAATAAAATGGTGTGATATACGCACATTAAACTACAAGTGTGATAGTCTAGCATGTGTGGTGATGAAAATGAAAATAAAACCGAAGTTGTATATAAAATAGTTAGATGTCTATAAAGACATTATAAAGGATAATAAGATAAAGTAAGGTCTTAGAATAAATTTGACCATGAGATCGAGTATTGATTTTATTTATTATCAATCTCACATACAATGTAGGGTTGTGCAAGGACGCCAAGTATTAGCGTGTTGGTAAAACGCCAGTAAAGGCAAGTCTTTCAGTTTTTTGCTATGTGAACTTGATGATGATCTCGCTTTTAAAATTTTAGTGTATGATGTATTATATATGTCAAAAGTATGAAATGTGAAAGTCAATCTATGACTATGATGATTGAACTATGAATGTTGATTGAGTAAGGAACTCAATCTTTATAGTTGTTATGTGAACTACAACATGTATGCTATGTTTGTTTATGATTATTCTCAGATGTTGAGCATGTTATTATGTGCTACGTGATGCATGAAAATCGTTAGATTTTGCCGAAATGTCGAGCTCATTCTTGCAAATAACCATTTTTGCGTATTCAAGAATTGAAGGTAACGCTATGTGCTACTTGATTGTTATGGATCAAAAGTGATATATGAAGATTTAATATCCTAGCTAAGTTGTTATTCTTGTAAACCATGTCTAATGTTTCAATAATGTATTAATGTTGAATTGTAATATTGTTTTTGTAATGTAAACTATTGTAGTATTAAAATGATTCTCGAGATATTTAGATGTAAAGGTTGAAGGTTTTGGGAACGAGGATAGTTTGTAATAGAAAATTTTAATTATTCCGCAAATTTCAATGGTTGTATTATCGCTTAATGATGTAAAATTAGAGGTTGAATGTATTATTAACTAATCAAGTTTAGAATTAAATTGTATGAATTTTGGGGTCGTTATAGCTTGGTATCAAAGTCAGAGGTTATAAACCTTAGGTAGAGTACCTTTAGGCTATAACCTTAGAGAAGGAAGGTGAAGATAATGAAAGAATAAGCTCAAATAGAGTTTGAACAATAAGAAGTAATTTAAGAAATTTATAAAGAAGGGATTAAAACATGCGTGAGAGGATTCAAAGAAGAATCTCAGAGTTATAAGAATATGAATGGGGTTACCCAACCCAATAATAAGGATGTAAGGTGATAATAAATAGACAATGTCTATAAAAAGAGAATGATAAAGAAGTTAAGAAGAAAAGAGTTATATCTTAAGTGGTACAATTGTACTCTTTTAGTAGTTGATGTATGGTATCCGGGCTAAACGATTCCTTCATAGAATGTGAGGTATATAATTAACTAGCAACTCTGAACCTAGTTTGTTGGTTGTTTGTGGGAAACCACCAAATGCACTCATATTGAAACTATTAGAGACTCGATGTGTACCAAGTATAGAAAATGGATAATATGATGAAAGTGTAGAACTGAATGAAATGTTGAGCAATGTAAATGAAGTTAGAAATTTTAAAGGAAGAATTGTTATATAAACAAGAAGATTCAAAGAAGAATCTCAAGAGATATAAAGATAAGAAATGGGAGTTTCCTAACTCCAAAAGCCAAGATAACTAATAATGTCAAAAATGAAAAAAGAGAAAGAAAGAGGATCAGAAACAAAACGATCACGAAAGTTAACAAAAGAATTTTAAGAGAGATGATTATAGAATAAGATCATGACGTGATCTGCTTTTAAGTTATAAAAGAAAGATGGTCTATAATGTTTGAATAATTATAGCTTAATGCTATGAAGATGGTGTACTATGAATAGTACGAGATAACTCATGAGGAGTTATAGATGATGTGATACGAGGAATTCAGACGAGCAAAGAGCAAGTTAAGAGCAAGATAGAGTTAGGTGGGATTTCAAATGAGGACTCTGTGTGATGGCCGAGTTGTACAAACCTTTGTATGGGCGTAGGGTTTTGTGCTTGCACTCGCTTTATCACATTGATAATCATTGGAATGTTTATGTCGCGCTATTTGCTATATGCCTGCTGAGAAGGTGATTCTTTTCTCATGTGTATAATGAGATAGGTAGAGTATAGTTAGAGAATATATATTATAAGGTTAAGCGTAGTTCTTAAAACTCATACTTATGGTAGGTTCGTGACTCATAATTATATGGTATGTTTTTTGAACCCTCAAATGAATGGACGCCTATGGTCCGACTAGGATAAGTTCTTAAACTCATATGATTGTGGCAAGTTCCCTAACTCATAACGTGGTAAGTTTGACGAACCGGGTATAGATAAGTGTAAATGGAGTATTGAGGATGATAGGAATAGATAGATCTATTAAGCAATGGATCATTATAGAAAGTGGAGTTGATGGTGGAAGCATAGGTATTCTAAATCTACTAGCTATGCTAGACTTTCAAAATTTATCGACTTCAGGTCGATGTTTACACTTCTATTTTTCTTGAAAACATGGATCAAATGATGGAACCAATGAGTTTTTAACAACAATATCGTTATTCAGATGTTCATGCTAATTGTTTTGGCTTAGACAAAAATGATTTGCAATATATCAAAATGTATTTTATATCATTAATGCATCATGTAACCTCGTGCAAAGATGATAAAAATGATGGAGTCATCAATGCAAAGATACCTAGTGTTCGATGTGATCTAAGGATCACCACCCACTATGGTATGATGTAGTATGATAAAATCACCAAATGATTTTAATCTCTCAATGGACAGTAAAATACAAAGTATGTGTATCATGACGCCATAAAAAGATTTTTGAGATTTCTCGAGAGATATGAGAATACATATGTATGTATGTATATATATGTATATTTTGGTTGATGTCCGAATTGTTGTAGAGAGGTCTATGCTATTTGATTCAGCCTAGACAAATATTGAAAGATGTTCATGAAATTCAAGAGTTTTTCGAGAAGTTATGCCAAACCAAATTGTTTTAAAAGCGGATTCGTATGTTGAAAAGTCGAGATGAACAACCCTATTATTAGGGGTGCGCTTAGTTTTATACTTTATATCAAATGTTTGTATACAATACATGTACAATAGGTTGATCACCAGAGTACTTTCATGAGGGTGTTTTATTTTGTGATTGATAAACATTTCGCCAAAGAGGGTTTAAAGTGTGAAGAACCGGGGTGAAGCACTATTAAACCTAGAGAATAGAGTTCATGGTCTTGTGACCTCAAAGATGATTTGGAATCTTTTAAATTTCGAAGTTATTCATACTACTTCCCAATTATTGAACAATTGTGGAGGATTCTTGTTATTCTCGCAAGATGGAAGTGAAAAGGAAAGTATTCTTAGAAAGAAGTAAGTCATGAAATGCATAATCGAATGATGGATATGTTGAATAAGTGAGAAAAGAAATTTTGAAGTGAGAAGGATGTGAGTTATCAAAGAATAATGTGAAACTTTTAATAGAAAAGTTTAATAATTGTAGAATGATGTTTGTGGAAAGAAAGTGGTTATAGAAACCAATGAATGAATGAAGTAGTGACGAAAAAATCTACTTTGATAGATTGAATGAATAAAGATTAATAAATAAATAAAAAAAAATTCGAGGACCTAAATTTTGTAAAGAAGGGTGAATGTAATGTCCCGAGAGTTTGATCATATAATATATGATAATGATCCTTAGAGAAAGATAATGAACGGGTCAAAGAATATGTAATACTCAAATATAATTGAGTCTAAGTAAATATTATGAAATAAAACTTATAAGAATTTATTATCAAGAATGGTGAGAGTAGAAAATATAAAACCTATATTAAGGTAATGTGTGAAGTTATTCAATGAATAGATTTGAGGAAAACCCGAGTAAGGTAGGGTTTTTTGATTCCGAGGACTAATCCTTATAAGAGAGGGAAGGATGTGACATCCTGCATTTTTAGAAATTATAAATGAGAATTTTATAAATAAAAGTATTATTTATGAGATATGTTGGGTGTGAGTATGTATGTCATATATTGTAGAATATGTGAATTGATGTGAAGAGAATGTTATATATTAATTTTAATATATATAAATATTTAATTGAATTATTTTAAAGTTAAATAAATAAATTTTGTTTTGATTATAGAGTAATGTAATTAAGTGTAGCAGATTAATTAAATGAATATTTAGTATTTAATTTAATTAATATAATAAATTTATGTTATAGTTCTAATTTAATTGAGATAATTAAATTAGATGAGTTATGTGATGATTCTTACACAAAATTATAATTAACAAGTAAATATAATTATGTGACAATTTGATGAGATTGATTGATGTTAAGCTATTGATTAATTAAAATAATGAGTATTTGCCAAACATGGTCTTAGGCTTTTCAAGTTCAAATTGGTGTAACTTATGTATTAACTAGTAATTAGTATATCTAATAATTACTAGGAGTTACATATATTATATATTACTAGTATTGTATATTATATGTATATATACTATAAGTTAGTATGTTAGTTTTAGAAAACAAACAAACCAAAGAAAGAAGAAGAGAGAGAGAGAGAGAGAGAGAGAAGAGAAGAAGAAGAAGAAGAAAAAGAAGAAGAAGGGAAAGCTTTGAGAAGACAAAACAAGCCCATCATCATCATCATCATCATCATCTCTCTCTTAAATTCATACTAATAAAGTTATAATCTAAATTCTTGTTTTAATTATATTTTTATGTTCTTCATAATGTAGATAATTGTTATGTAGAAGTTGTATTGAGAAATTGAGAGAGAGATAGAGAGAAATAGAGGAATTGAGATGAGCTAGAAGAAGAAGAAGAAAAAAAAAAAGCTGTAAGAAGGTAACTTCTAAACTCTTATTTAATCCTTGATTTTTTTTGGGTAGATTTATGTTCTAGGGTAGTAGATCATGCTTAATCTGTTTGTATTGGTTTAATCTTGGATTATCAAGAATCAAACAAGAGGATTCAAGAAAGAAAATGAAATGGAAAGAAAATTTGAAGAACAAAATTTGTAGGTTTTTAGTAATTGTGGACATATCTTGTGAAATTCATACCTCTTTGGGTATAATGAGTTAGAAAGTGAGCCTTATATCAAATCGAAGATATGGAAGTAAGCTATATTCTGAAAGTGGAATCACATGAAAACTCTTTGTAGATTTCTTGCAATGTCTGTTTTAGTAAGGCTGGTCCAAGGGAAAATAATATGTCCGTAAAATCAAAATCATTATTATTTTCGACTTTGAAAAATTCATATAAATTCGTGTGTTTTGAATCAAGAAACTTAAACCGCAAAGTTGTAGATATGGAAGTTTACTAGCTAGATTCGCGAGATTGAGCCATTTTATGGACCGGATCATGTCCAAATAAATTGTTTAGTAAGGATGTCCGTAAAATGAAATTTTCTAGCACTAGTTGATGAATTACGTAATCTGTTTAGATGGATAAGGGTCTGACTTTTTAAGGCCTAGATGAGGTTGTAGTACACCGAGTAAGGGTTAATTCTATATAAGAAGGAACAAAACGACATGTAACTAACGAGTTACGTTAAAAAACAAAAACAACGCTTTTGTTAAAGAAATTGTGAAGATGAGTTTTATAATTTCGTTTGAATTAAGATTTTGGGTGATGATATATTTTGATGATTAAAAATATGTTTTGACATATGTAATGAGTATAGATATGTGTTATCATATTCTATGCATAATTAACCATTTAAGATCAAGAGTTGAGATAAGTTAATGTGTGCATATAACGTGCTCGATAAAATGCCCAAGAGTAATAGTGTTTTCTAAACTTTGGTATACAAAGTGTCTAACTAATGGCTAATATTGATATCTAAGTATGAAAAGATGATAATACAAGAATAATAATGGAAAGAAATCGAAAAGGGTAATTTTTGATTTATGAAGGAAAATTAAACATGTAAACAATGTGTTGAATATGCATTTTGAAACCAAAGTGGTATAAAAAAATGGTGTGATATATACATTATTAAACTACAAGTGTGATAGTCTAAAGCATGTGTGGTGATGAAAATGAAAATAAAACCGAAGTTGCATATAAAATAGTTAGATGTCTATAAAGACATTATAAAGGATAATAAGATAAAGTAAGGTCTTAGAATAAATTTGACCATGAGATCGAGTATTGATTTTATTTATTATCAATCTCACACACAATGTAGGTTGTGCAAGGACGCCAAGTATTAGCGTGTTGGTAAAACGCCGGTAGAAGGCAAGTCTTTCGCCTTTTTGCTATGTGAACTTGATGATGATCCGCTTTTAAAATTTTAGTGTATGATGTATTATATATGTCAAAAGTATGAAATGTGAAAGTCAATCTATGACTATGATGATTGAACTATGAATGTTGATCGAGTAAGGAACTCAATCTTTATAGTTGTTATGTGAACTACAACATGTATGCTATGTTTGTTTATGATTATTCTCAGTATGTTGAGTATGTTATTATATGCTACGTGATGCATGAAAATCTGTTAGATTTTGCCGAAAATGTCGAGCTCATTCTTGCAAATAACCATTTTTGCAGATTCAAGAATCAAGGTAAACGCTATGTGCTACTTGATTGTTATGGATCAAAAGTGATATATGAAGATTTAATATCCTAGCTAAGTTGTTATTCTTGTAAACCATGTCTAATGTTTCAATAATGTATTAATGTTGAATTGTAATATTGTTTTTTGTAATGTAAACTATTGTAGTATTAAAATGATTCTCTAGATATTTAGATGTAAAGGTCAAGGTTTTGGGAACGAGGATAGTTTGTAATAGAAAATTTTAATTATTTCGCAAATTTCAATGGTTGTATTATCGCTTAATGATGTAAAATTAGAGGTTGAATGTATTATTAACTAATCAAGTCGAGAATTAAATTGTATGAATTTTCTACGCCCAAGGTTATACCTCAAGTCAAAGTTTTGTGGAGAAACCACGATGTTGAGGAAATGACCTGGGAGTTAGAAACTGAGTTGAAATCAAGGTATCCTCACATATTCATCATACCAGGTATGTACCCTAATTTCGAGGGTGAAATTTCATAAGAATGGGAGGTTGTAAGACCCCAGCTTTTATGAATAAAGATGAATTTTTCTATAAATATCATTTTTGAATATTAAGATGTGAATTTGAAATAATGTTATAGTTGTGGGTAATATTTATAAATTTTACAAAGTAAGCAAGTGGTTATAAAATATTAGATTGGTCGGGGAATATTCGTTTTAACAGGGAATATTCGTATAATGGCTCAATCATTGGTGGACCCCACAATTGAATTACTGTCGGAATGAAAAAATGACAGAAATATCTTTTTATGAAAATAACGGCGAAAGTTTTACCATTAACTATTGAAATAATCGGTGTTAAAAGTACAGTAATACGTGCGGTTGCACATGGTATTGATTATTGATGCTTACGTGAGATGTCACTCAATTATACTCAATTATTGCTACAGTAATTACTGCATCATATCTCTCATATTATTGATTCAATTATTATTCCATTATCATCTGCATAATATTTTATATTATTAAATCAATAATTGAGACGAAAAAGTTATTAATATTATTATTTGCAATATTGACGATGTCTAGAAGTTCTGTCAAGGAGAGGTTTGGTCACCTAATTGCTCGCCAATAGGGAGAAATCCTTATTGGAAAGTCCCCTCTTTCCTGTGAACGTCCTGGTTGATAAATATTGCGAATTATAATAATGATGATAAATGTTGAGTGGATTTTTATGAAGTATTTGTTGTAAATCGACTTATTATTTGGAATCCCATTTACTCATTTTTCAAAATAATAGGTAGAAAGTTATTTGGTATATATATATATATATTATATGGTGGGGCCCTCATGATTATGACATTTTGGTGGGGGAGGAAATGGATGAAATGGCGGAGAGGAAGAAAAGGGGGGGAGATGATTACGTGAATGGGAGGGAGGAGTATTGGTATTTTATATATATATATATATATATATATATATATATATATAATATGCATGTAATGTCACATGGGGGTGGATTCTTGCCTGGGAAGGATTGCCTGGTGGAAAAATAAAATACCCTCCATCATACGGCAACTTTTATAATATATATAAATATAAATATATATTTTATTTTATTTAAAGTTTTCATTTTATTAGAATATTTTATTGCATAGTGCTGCATAGTAAATCAAAATTTTCAAACATTTCAGCCAAACGAATTCGCCCGTGAATTCGTTCTGTGCATCCGTGATTAAAATTTTCAAATAGTATCCTTTCCATTCTCCTATAAATAGGATGTTTAGTTAGAATTGAAAATTACACCAAAATCAGAGAATTCTTCTTCTATAATATTGAGTGTATTTCTTTCGAGTTTTAGAAAGCTTTGAGAGTAGAAAATAGTGAAAGTTTTCTTCAAGAATATCCCCGCTATACCAGTGGGAATACTCTTCATTTCAAGGTAAGGGATGCTTTTTTTGTTCAATATTCGCTTGAAATAATATCTTCTTTCGTACTCTGTAGTATGTAAGTAATATTATTTCATTACAGATTTTGAATTCTATACTCATTTTGTTGAAGTTTTGGCTTCTATACTCCATGAAATTAGTAGAATATCCTTGATATTTGATATTCATCTAGTATCTTTTCACGAAAATATTATTCTGAGCATTCTTGATAAGTTTTAACTTTTTCATGTCGGGGTGCTATTCACGGGGTTACTATTCTCGAAGTTACTATTCATGGGTACTATTTACTCAATTACTATTCACTCGGGGTACTATTCATGACAAAAATTGATTCATTTTCGGTCCAAATTATTTTTGGTACAATATTATTCTTGAATTTTACTCCACAAAGCAGTACCATGTTGACAATTTGGACGTTATTGATTTCTAGATAAATTAAATTATAAATCTTTAAAATTTATCCTTGAACTTGTTTTATTGAATTCTTATATCATTGTCATCATCCTCATGTTTATATTATGTTGAAAAAGTCATCAGTATTCTGTAATGCATAGATGGACTTGGTATGATTATAACGAGGATTATTCTAAGATAATCATGAACGTAATGTTACAAATGATGTGGTAAAAGTCCTCATTGGCCCGTAGTGCATTGATGGATAGTTGTTGGCATGATAATGACCATTGATGAATACACGAATATCATTGGCCCGTAGTGCATGGATAATTTGTGGTCGTGATACTAAAGAATATCCTTGGCCATAGTGCAGGGGTGATTCGATGATGTGGATTATTAAGCTGAGTCTCGGCGATAAAAGTGATGAAAAACCTTTTAAATCATAGAAGATAGTAGATTTTATGCTCTACTTGACTCTTCTAATGGATTGCTTGTTCCGTTGTAGTTAAACTTGATGTTTGTTATATTTTTTCAGTTTAACATTGTTGAAGGCTAACGATAAATTATTTTGCATTATCTTAGTCATAATATTTCTTACTGGGCTAGTTGAGCTCACCCTTTTGCTTTCATTGTTCTCTTCAGGAAATGAGAACATAGCCGGGACTAGTTGGGGAACGGAGTGACGGTCCAGATGATATCATTAGTAGTCCTCACTATTCTATGAAATAGTGTGATAATAAATGTATTGAGGACTCCATTTGAGTTGAATACTGTCTAGAAGACAATATTCGTATTAAAACTCTCAGTTTATGTTTTGTCATATTTTACACGACAGTTGTATTATTAAGTTGTATTTGAATTTTGTATCATGTATTTGACGACTCAAGATGGGTGATGTATACCTATTATGTGTGCGTCACATCGAATCTCGGATCCGGTCCGCTACGATATTACTATCGTCAACTATTTATATATCTTATTCATAACTTAATGAATACAACTATGGTTATTACAATTTAGAATAAAAATTCTTTCCATTACCAGGATCTGCACAATGACCCCAAACTTTTATAAGTTTCACAACTTGGTCATTTACTATTCCTGTTTTACATAACATTTGATGTTATATAAATATGCGGAATAATTCAAAATTTTTCAATCTCCTTTGAAAATAATTATTTTATTGATATCATAACTTGAATCAATTATAAATCCTTGAATCAAATTATGTTATGATTCATTCTATTCGAATTACTGTTACATCTCAATTCAAACTCCTCTATGTACCGCCTAGTACAACTTTACGAGCTAACATGTATTACACATCGTAACTACTGTCAATTATATCTACTAGAACCTAAAAATGGTTCAGCAATATATATATAATTAAACAAATCAATCTCTTCTGATGTGATTGAACTTTATCAATCAAGTAGTACGTAACCTTTACCGTGTGTCCTTAACCTGCAAAAGTGGTTATTTGCAATCTTTGAGCTCTCGGGACAAACCCAACAATTCTAATAGTTTTCATGCAAAGACATATAGCATATAATAACATACTCAATTCATGCATTCATAATCAATTAATATTTACTACGCATGTTACTTCACATATAACAGGCATAAAGATTTATATCACAAATATATCATCAAAGATCAACTTTCAATTTCATACATATCTCATATACATTTCATATATATACATCAACATTCGCATAATATAATATAACTTAACTAGCAGTTATCGAATTCATATATCAAATAGGAACTGAAAGACTTGCCTGATTCGTAGTTTATGCACTACTACTTAACTGCTTAACGCTTATCTGCACTTCGTGTATTCCTACACAATAATATAATCATGGATTCATATCCATCAGTAACATATTTCATTCATTCTCAATGTAGTAACAATGTTACATTATTTTCTAACTAGGTTTGAAAAACCTACATTTCACTTTCTCATCATACTCTCAGAATATCTAGGTCCGTATAGGTATACCTTAACCATTCGGACATGACATCATCATCCGTATATATCTATCAAGCTCTTGACTCGCTTGTCGACGTCGGGATTTTTGGATGTCCCTTTCCGTTACTTGTTCTCTGGTGTTCTCATTTTAGGTGAGATCTGTTTGAAAAAACAAGTGAAAAAGGTCCTACATGTATAATGTAAATCGATGGGATTTATATATGAGTGCCATTGGTTTTTTAAATGGTTGTACCAACACAACCGAGAAAAGGTTTGCACATTGACCCAAATGATGTGACATCTTTAATTGGTCTGGTGAAACCGAGATTCATTAGGGTGCAGGGACTTGGTTATGCGGGGAAGGTGTTAGGCACCCCAGAACATCCGTGTTACCACGGTGACCGCCTCTTTTCAAGAAATCATATCGAATGTGTGTGTGGGGGGTCAATGTCTTGTTATTTGGAAGTAGTGTGAGGCCTCGTTCGAACCTATATATCTGAGGTTTGAATTTATGTAAAAATTCAGTTTTTAATAAGATGTGGCAAATGATGTTTTATAAAGAGGTTTTCAAACCACGATGCTCAATAGTAATTGAGACCTTTTACACTCCCATTTTATTAAGTGCTCTCATTGATTGATTTTATTTGACGAATCGCGAGGCATCCGTATGAAAATAATGTATATAATAATCTTGATTTCAGTGGGTATGAAAACCATCGGAGGAAATTGGACACCATGAGAATAATTTACAAGTCGCTTCACGGTGAAAATGTCCATCACGGGAACCGAATCTAGATCCAATGGGCTAAATCTGTGATCACATGATTCCTAGGCGCACAGAATACCGCAATTTGTATGAAAGCAGTAAGAAATATATATATATATATATATATAAAAGTCATAAATATATATATCTGAGATAGATCACCAACCATGAAAGTACCTCCATGGGGATCAAAATGTAAATAAAGTTGTTAAAAGTTATCAACCGCCACGGAGGAAACTCCAAAGGGACAAAACGTAAATAAAGTCGTAAATACGGTCAACCGCCAACGAAGGAAACTCCAAAGTGATGAGAATCTAAATAAAGTCAGAATATCTGGCCAACCGCCACGAAGGGAACTCAAAGGGACGGAGAATGTAAATAAAGTCAGAAGTTTATCAACCGCCACGAAGAAAACTCGTGCAAGACAAAAAAAATATATATATATATATATATATATATAATATATATATATATATATAAGCAATAAACGCACCGGATGTAAAATCTGTGCTCATCGAACAAAGTTCGACCACGATTCATATATATATAAGTATATATATATATAAGCGAATAAACGCACCAGATGTGAAATCCAGGCTCATCGAACAGAGTTCGACCATAGTTCATATATATAAGTATATATATATTGAAGCAATAAACGCACCAGACCGAAGTCTAGGCTCATCGAACAAAGTTCGACACACAGTTAATATATATAAATGTAAATATATATATATTAAAGCAATAAACGCTCAGGCATCAAGTTCAGGCTCATCGAACAAAGTTCGACACACAATTAATATATAAATGTAAATATATATATATATATATATATATATATATATATATATATATATTAAAGTAATAAACGCTCCAAACCGAAGTCTAGGCTCATCGAACAAAGTTCGACACACAGTTAATATATATAAATGTAAATATATATATATATATATATATATATATTAAAGCAAATAAACGCTCCAGACCGAAGTCTAGGCTCAATCGAGGCATAACTCGATAATGTTAGTCAATATATATATATGTAAATATATATAATATATATATATATATACAGACTGAAATGAAACCACGGACCGAAGTCCGGGCAAAAGAAAGCAACACGACTCTCAACGTGTAGAAGGGTATGTGCAAAAATGAAGAGATAGACTCTAAAGTGTGTAAGAAGGCTTATAGC
This sequence comes from Panax ginseng, assembly GCA_020205605.1. NCBI lineage: Eukaryota > Viridiplantae > Streptophyta > Magnoliopsida > Apiales > Araliaceae > Panax > Panax ginseng. Next base: position 46,776,996 of record CM035136.1, read on the forward strand.
TGACTGCTAAAGAAGACTTCTATATCTTTAGAGTGGGTAAACACAAACTTTTGTAGGTACAAAAGGGCTATATATAAGCTCACAAGTGTTTAAAAGGGAAAAGTACACTGCATGGGGTGAGTGCAAAGCAAATTGGGCAGGTCTTCCTCGCCTTTTTCTCTTGGAAAATCAGCACCCCAAGTCCTCTATTTATAGGCATTTTAGCCGCAGGTGTACCAGAGGCAACCCAGGTGGGCCCGAGTTTTTCGGGTCGGGTCGTCTCAAAGTACGTGCACTCAGGTACTGTAATATCCACTTGAACTTTCAGAAGTACAATCGGGGCATCCTTTTGAGGTATACAGGACCTATTTCGGACCGCCGTTGTCGAGAGTTGTACGATGGCATGGGATTAGAGTTTGTACGAAGTCATTGAAGATGGGATGATGCCCTCCGGTCTTCAAGCTTCAACTTTCATCTGTTACCGCGCACAATAGTCACTCGGGATTGGTTAGTCGTGTGGTACATCATTGCATAGAGACGTGACGTGGCATCGTGTTGACGAGATGACGATGTTGCCCCTCACTGGTGTTATCGCCGGATTAGGCTAATAAAGCAGACGTTGCTCAGGCTTCGCTGAGATTAGACTGCTGCAATTGTTGAAGGTCCTCATTGTCACCTTTGAGGTGTGCCTGTCTCCCCAATGTTATTGTCGGGTTGGTACAGTGCATCTCGTTGTGAGCGCCGAGATTGAAGCTGGTCGCATTTGAAACAAACATTTCCGGGGTTATTGCCGAAACTGCATTCCTTAGGGTTATCACCAAGGTTGGTGGCTATTCCCATGGTTGGGACTGAGACTGGATACCTCGGGGTCATCTCTGAGATTAATCAGTCTTCTCAGGTGTCTGCTCATGTATTGTAGCTGCAGGCCTCGGGGTTACATCCGAAGTTGGAATTGTTACTCCCAGATTGCGATCTAGGGTTGATGCTGAACTTCCGGTAGTATCCGGTATGAATTTGGATTATCTTTCAGGGTTCCCTCTTAAAAGACGAATCTGTCCTCCTGCAATGTTAGTAACGGTAGTACAGAAAATTTCGAGTGTCTACAGATGCCCCTCTTTATCATACTCATGCATGGCGATGCATGGGTAGGATAAAGAATCCTAGACACTTGAAACGTAACAAGACGAACATGGTACTATGGATAATAACATGATGCAAATGTATGATGTGTGTGTACGGGCTTGTAGCCCAACACGCTGGGGATGATTGTTGGATCCCTGTTGCTTCAACTGGGGATTGGCAATACTGACCAGATTTGATGTGTATGCCGAATCAGTTAGGATGTTGATGTTGGAGTTATCACCAAATCCCTGTGTTCTTGATAACGACTTGATCCTGAAGATGTACCTCTTATGTGTAAGAGATCTATGGGGATAAAGCTTGATCTGTTTGAGGATGTGTATAACATATTCCATCATCTATCCTCTTTGATAACATTGGCCTATTCCTGGTTAGTATCGTCAGGACATGTCAAGATTCTGTTGGATTTATTGCCAACAGCAAATGTTGTCAGGGATGCCTGACCTTCGTTGACGTGTACTTCACCGACATGTGAATCAACGGCTGAAAAATCCTATGGGATATACTATCAAGGTTGCTTACCCTTCGCTGACATGTGAATCAGCGGCTGAAACTCAATGGGTGAATTGTCAAGGTTGCTTAACCTCTGCTGCCGTGTAGACCAACGGAGCATTACGTTGTGACCCCCGCCTGGGATATGCTGGGGAATACGAGCAGTTGGGTATGAAAACCTCGAATAGCTTTAGAGCTCTGATAGGTTTAATCTCTATCAGTTGAAATGACGTCAAGGCTGCTTGACCTTCGTTGGCAGACGTGTCAACGGATGGATGTGTGTTGTAACCCCCACCGGGGATTTACGTTGTAACCCCCGTCGGGGACATACGTTGTAACCCCCGTCGGGGACATACGTTGTAACCCTCGTCAGAGACATACGTTGTAACCCCCGTCGGGGACATACGTTGTACCCCCGTCAGGGAATTACGTTGTAACCCTCGTCGGGGACATACGTTGTAACCCTCGTCGGGGACATATGTAGGGTAACGACCCGGAGTCGGCGGTATCGGACCTGTATGAGGTATTGCCGTATGCGATTCGTGACAACTGAGGTCATCGGCAGGGTATACCTTGAGTTCAGGCGACTACCAAAGAGTGATGTACAGGTTCAAAGTCTCATCTGAGAAGACCAGGATTGTATGTTGTTTTGCTCAATCGCGTGGCATTTTTATTCTCGATTTGACCTTTCTAGTCCGTAAGAACTCCTTTGCAACTCGAACTGGACCGAGCCGGAGTTGTGGAGCCTCTATAGGTGTGCATGAGTGCACTTCGCTGGTACCAGATATGAGCTCATGGCCAACCATGGATCATAAATCCTGCAGGTTGGTCTTCACAAGTCACTTTCAACTTGCTTCGCATAGAGAAAACCGCGAGCCATCTTGGATCGGCCTGAAGTTGAGTTGGCCGCTTTTACGCAAATTTCATCACCGTACAAGTGTTCTACACTATCCTGGTAACGTATGCATGTATTTTTTCCAGTTTCTAATCGTTGGATTGTGAGTTATCGCACGAAATGCATCTAAACACATAGTAGTGATTATGTATGCACAAACGACTTGATAAAAAATATTCAACATAGTAAATGTTAGTATTAAACCATGTTAAACATAATGATGTGAAAAAATTTAACTTTTGAGACAGTCAAATTGGCACCTTTTTCTGCTATTTTTTGTCCTTTTTGAGGTCCAATGAGCAAAAGGTAGCAAGGCAAAGTACTCCAAGCATTGAGGTTGGCCTTATGCATGATGTTCTTGATTTTTAATGCATATATTATGTATATGACTTTGGGGCAGGTGTGCTACTTAATGGCCACCTAGACATGCCTATGTGCATGTGGATAGTCCTATTTTCAAAGGGGACTATGGCAAAATTTTCCAAATGTAGGTATTGGGTTGACATGCATTTTAACTCTATTATATGTTAAAGTAAATACATGCATGCATATACTCATAAATGTATTCTAGAAAGCTCCAGGTAAGGAAATACCACACCCTTTTTGAGGTGATTTGGAGACTTGTTGTCTAGATATTGATGGATCCGGATCAGCCGAGCAGTTCCTATAGGACCACTTCTGGCGTACGACGGAGGGCTTCCGAAGTGCCTCATCCCCACTCCGTCAGACAGTCTCATCGGTTGGTGGAGGCCGTGATTCATCCTGTTCGGGCAGATGTGCTAGACGTTGAGGACGAGGAGGCGGATATTCCGATTGAATATCCCGCTCCTGCTGCGCATATCCCTCGTAGGGAGCTTCCGAGTATTCAGGTGGTAAACCCAGAGTTGCTGGGTGATTTGAGCAGACATCCATCGATGTACTTGCATGCTAATGAGGTATGGCGTTAGACTTTGATCTTCCTTCTATCCTATTTATGAGGATTAAAGGGTTCTGATGTTGATCTGCATTTCGTGTCGGTTCCTGGTTTTACACAGCCTCGAGGGAACTGGTTCAGCATTCACTCCATATACCAGGCGTTTCATCCTGACTATAGAGCGATGGTGCATGAGTGGGGATTCGGGGCATTCTTCTCCATCCTCCCCTGTCGTTTTCCCTGGGATTACCTCAGGGCATTGTCTGAGCGATGGTTTCATCAGACTCAGTCACTCCACCTGCTGGATTGCGAGGTGATGATGACGCCTATGGATATGGAGTTTGGAGGGGAGCTAGTACGTTGCATTGAGAATATTACCCCTACTGCCGTCAGATCCTTATTAGGAGTTTCGGCGGAGGCGCTCAAAGGCAGGACTGTCCATTCAGGTCCTTTGAGCGTAGATGCTGTGAGCGGGCTTTTGAGTGAGCCCATGCGTGATGATGTCATGATTAGGGATCGCGTTCTGCGACGATTGTTCCTGATGATCATTCGAGGGTGCTTCATAGTAGATAACTCTTCTACGGTATCTTTTGCTTTGGTCAGCGCCACACGTGATGTGGACCATATTGGAGAGTACGATTGGGGCTCTTACACCTTTGCCTATTTCCTTTGGGGCATGCGCATGCGCTCACAGGGTTTGACCGAGGCTTTGCTAGGATTTTACCCATTTCTGCTGGTGAGTATTTCTCTTGTCTTTTCCCATTCATAGGTTAAGAGTGTTTACTGATAGCAGATGTTTTGCCATTGTGTTGGCAGTTTTGGTCCTATGAGAGGCTCCCATGTTTGCGTCCTATGAGTGTGTTAGGTTTAGATACCTATCCACGAGGACGACGATGGCACCATTCTATTTTTCCAGAGGTCCCTGTAGCTGAGGGATTCACTCACTGCCGTATGCAACTGGAGCTGCTAACAGCTGATGCCATCACATGGATTCCCTACTCAGGGGAACATTTGACCATCGGCTTTGAGGATGGACACCTGACTGGAGTCGAGTATTTGATTTCCACCAGGAGATTTCCTTTCTTCACAGATGGAGGCTGGGAGCTCTATTTAGGAGAGCGTGCTATTAGGAGCACCACAGGGGAGATCCGTATACCGATCTTGCCTCCTGCCAGGCGTCATTAGCCCATATCACAGTCACCCGTCACTGATATCCCATTGTTGGGGGTTGACAGTTTTGCATTATCAGAGGGTCCATGTACTCAGGAGACGTTCCAACGTTTGTGGTTCCCTCGCACTATTGGAGCCCAGTCCCGCGCCACACAGTTTATGGGGGATATGGTTCCAGGATCCTTGATGATGACGGATTGGGTAGCCAGGTCCCAGCTCCAAACATATGACCCAGATTGATAGTTTGATTCGACAGTTGGACTGTGCACATGTATTTATTTGGCATTTGGGCGTAGATCCATCACAAAGTGAGTCATTTGTTCCTTCAGCTCAAAGTACCGCCCCTCGAGACGACCCATTTGGTTTTTGGTAGCAGATCCTCCTCTTTATAGGCCTGACATCCCTATTGATAGAGATCCAATGACTCAGGAGGAGTTACATCAGGTGGGAAGGATTGAGGACGTGGACATCGAGACCCTAGTCTTCTTCTGATGTATATTCTCGTTATATCTTTTGATAGGCCTCTGTTAGATATTGGGTGGTTGTTCCCCATTCTCGCTATATCTTTTTATAGGCCTCTGTTAGTAGTAGGGCGGCTGTGACCCATTTCCCTGTATTTGTAGCTGTACAGAGCTGATGTATTAGATGATGATATACTTAGGAATGTATGCACCATTTTTTTCATTCCCTATATCATATTGCCATCCATTATCTTTTATGCATATATCATGTTATGCATATGTATGTATGTCCAGAGATATTCAAAATTGACCCTGGATGGTCTTATGACGGCCCATATGAGATGTCTTCTTGACAGATTAGTCAGATAGATCACACCCCACCATCAGTGGTGGTATTGGGTATGCGATTGTGGTATGATAGCATGTCACCACTAGACAGGGTGACCGTAGATCAGCTGTTGTAGCATACCATGACTTTATTTGTGACGCCCCCAAAATTAGGTATACGTCACCCATCTTGGGTCGCCACTTACATGGTACAAAATTCAAATACAACTTAATAATACAACTGTCGTGTACAATACGACAAAACATAAACTGTGAGTTTGAATACAAATATTGTATACTAGAGATTATACAAACTCAAAAGGAGTCCTTATTATAATTATTATTACACTATTTCACAGAATAGTGAGGACTACTAATGCTATCATCTGGTCCATCACTTCGTTCCCCGACTAGTCCATGCTACGTTCTCATTTCCTGAAGAGAACAATAAAAGTAAAAGGGTGAGCTCAACTAGCCCAGTAGGAAATATTATGACTAAGATAATGCAGAATATATTATCGTTAGCCTTCAACAGTGTTAAACTGATACAATATAACAACCATCAAGTTTAACTGCAGCGGAACAAGCAATCCATTAAAAGAGTCAAGTAAAAAATAAAATCTACTATCTTTTATGATTAAAAAGGTTTTTCATCATTTATCGGCCGAGACTCACTTTTAATAAATATTCCACATCATCGAATCACCCCGCACTACTGACCAAGGATATTATTTAGTATCACGACCACAATTATCCATGCACTACACGCCAAGAATATTTGTGTATTCATTAATGATCATGATCATGCCAACAATCATCCATCAATGCACTACGGGCCAATGAGGACTTTTACCACATCATTTGTAACATTACTACCATGATTACATAGAATAATCCACGGTCATAATCATACCAAGTCCATCTATGCACTACTGAGCCACAGATGACTTTCAACATAATATAAACATGAGGATGATGACAATGATATAAGAATTCAATAAAACAAGTTCAAGAATTAATTTGTCCAAGAACTACTAATGTCCAAATTGTCAACATGATATCGCTTTGTAGAGTAAAATTCAAGAATGATCAAAAAATATTTCCATGAAAAGATCTATTGGATGAAGCGCAAATATCAAGGATATTCTACTAATTTCATGGAGTATAAGTCAAAACTTTAACCAACCGAGTATAATAAAGAATGGAATAACAAAAGAAATCACCATGAATGCGGTGCCAGACAGATAGGTTATTCCAACGAGAATACTAATAAGGATTTTAATCAGTCCGGCGTAAAATGCACGTATTGAGGATATTCCAATAGAATAATAATAAAGGCGGAACCAGTCCAACGTAAAACGTCACAGCACGAGGATATTCCAATGTAATAATAAAGACGGAATCGGGTCCAACGTAAAAAGCGCATGCACGTGATATTCCAATGTAATAATAATAAAGAGCGGAACAGTGTGTCGTAAAGCGAAACTAACGTAGATCGGATATTCCAATGTAATAATAAAGACGAGGATCGGTCCCGGTAAAAACGCATGCATGTGATATTCCAAATGTAATAGTAAAGACGGAATAATATAAGAATGTCACCAAATATAGGGTAGACCGCGTATACAGGTTATTCTAACAGAATAGTAAGCAATGGAATAACAACAGTTCTCTTCATGAATAAGAAAGAAATAATACTCCTTACCTTGGAAAAACTGGATACTGAAATAGTGAGTAGCAGATTTCTCTTCTTCTTTCTCTCTATAATTTCTCTCTATAATAATCGCTCTAAAGCTTTTGTGAATTGGTGAGAAATGAAGGAAGAATGAGCTTCTATTTATAGGAAAATATAGTTTCGATAATTGCACGTTTTGGGTGCTCAAAAATTACAGTACAATACCTCCAACTTTTCTTTCATTTTTAATTTAGTCCTGCAAGTATTATCAATCTTGCACCAACTCCCCTAATAGTAAATAATGTGAATCAATAGTATAATAATGTGAAAAAATACACAGTATAGTACCTCCATCTATATCTCAATTTTTAACTTAGTCATGCAAGTATTATCAATCTTGCACCAACTCCCCTAATAGTAAATAATGTGATTCAATAGTACACATATGTGAACAAATAGTTATATAAGCATGTGAATTAATAGCAATTAATTGCTCATTTATCCGATAAATTACCCGATTTATCAATATAACCCCTAGACATCAATTATCATCGGAATAAATGTCGATTTTCACTAACATAAACAATTCCAACATCATGAAACTATTTTTATCAAAAATATAAATTTTGAAATTTCGAAGTTTGACTTTTCCCGAAAATGTCAACTGTTGACTTTTTGACCAAATAGTGAATCCCGAAAATTTTTGTGTTTATAGACTATTTTTACTAATTTCGTCGTTCTGGGCTCAAATATCACGTCTGCGTCTCCAAATTCAACTCCGAACAACATTCATCACTAATATTATAACTCACAATATTTATTAACCAGGTCGTTCCCAGGAAAGAGGGGGCTTTCCAATAAGGATTTCTCCCTATTGGCGCGTAATTAGGTGACCAAACCTCTCCTTGACAGAACTTCTAGACATTGTAAATATTGCAGTTTATAATATGAATAACTTTTTCGTCTCAAGTATTGAGTTAATAAAAAACATTTTATGCAGATGATACTGACCATAATTGAATCCATAATATGATAGCAATTACTGTAGCAATAATTGAGTATAACTGAGTGACTTCTCACGTAAGCATCAATAATCAATACCGTGTGCTACTATGAAACCACGTGTATTACTGTACTTTTAACACCGGGTGTTTCAACAGTTAACGGTAAAACTTCTGCCGTTATTTTCATAAAGTATTTTTTGTCGTTTTCTCAATCCGAATAATAATTAGTTATTGGGGTCCACCAATGATTGTGCTGATTTTCGAATATTCCTGTTAAAACGAATATTCCCTGACCAATTGAATATTATATAACAACTTGCGTACTTTGCAAAATTTATAAATATTACCCACAACTATAACATTATATCAAATCCACACCATAATATTCAAAAATATATTTCGAGTAAATTTAATCTTTATTCAAAAGGATGGGCTCTTACAACCTCCCCTTCTTATGAAATTTCGTCCTCGAAATTAGGGTGCGTACCTGGTATGTCGACGAGGTAAGGATACCTTGATTTCATTTCAGATTCTAACTCCCAAGTTATTTCCTCAACATCGTGGTTTCTCTACAAAACTTTGACTTGAGGTATAACCTTGGAGTGTAGAATATGTTCCTTCTTATCCAACATTTGAATAGGAACCTCTTCATACGTCAAATCTTCCGCTATTTCATCCGGTTCCAACTCAATAATGTGGTTTGGGTCTTCCACATATTTACGTAACATGGATATATGTAAAACGTTATGAACACGAGACATACTTGGTGCTAAAACTAGTCTATAGGCCACAGTTCCTACTCAATCAAGGATTAAAAATGGGCCGATGAATCGAGGATTGAGCTTTCCTCTCTTTCCAAATCTTGTAACTCCTTTCCATGGAGCAACATGTAACAACACATGATCTCCTATATCGAATTCCACGTCCTTTTGATGAAGATCAGCATAACTCTTTTGTCGATCTTGTGATATTTTTATACGTTGCCGGATCATTTGAATCTTTTACGTAGTCATACGTACCAACTCCGGTCCCAATAACGTTGCTTCACCCACCTTATCCCAGCATACTGGAGAATGACACTTTCTTCCATACAACGACTCGAATAGAGCCATGCCAATACTTGCTTGATAATTGTTGTTATAGGAAAACTCCACCAATGGTAAGAACTTGTCCCAACTTCCCTTGAAGTCAAGGACACAGAGTCTTAATAGATCTTCAAAAGTTTGAATCGTCCTCTCCGACTGCCCGTCCATCTGAGGATGATATGCCGAGCTAAATCGTAAATCCGTGCCCATAGCTTTTTGCAAACTAACACAAAATCTTGAAGTGAATCTTGGGTCTCGATCAGAAACTATGGATACTGGCATACCATGTAATCTTACAACCTCGTTTATGTACATACGAGCAAGATGTTCAAGTGTATAAGTTTCTCGTATCGGTAAGAAATGAGCAGACTTGGTCAATCTATCAACAATGACCCAAATCACATATATGCCTTGAGAAACTTTGGGAAGACCGGTAACAAAATCCATGGTAATGTGCTCCCACTTCCATTCTGGAATTTCAAGTGGTTGCAATGGACCTTTTGGTACTTGATGCTCCGCCTTGACTCGTTGACAAGTTAAACACCTTGAGATAAACTCTGCTATCTCTCTCTTCATATTGCACCACCAAAATGTATGTCGAAGATCACGATACATTTTGATACTCCCAAGATGGACTGCAAACGGTGTGTTGTGCACCTCCATTATGATTTTATACTTTAAATCAGGGTCGTTAGGAACATAAAGTCTGGAGTTGACTCAAAGTATTCCTTCCTCATCGATTCTTGCTTCCGGCATAGCACCTTCTTGCACTTTCTTCTTCATACGCATTAGCTCCAGTGCGTAGCTTGAAAGCTTTTAACTTTATCGATTAAAGTCGGTTCTACTCGTATATTCGCCATCATCATATGGGTCCCTGGAGTCTTTAACTCTATCTCCATCCTTTGAAAGTCACACAAAATGGGCTTTTGTGTTGTGAATATTGCTTTTCGTACCGCATATGATCTTACCTCAAATCGTCGGGTACCACGTTCGCTTTTCGGGATGGTATTGGATGGTATGATCATAATCTTTCAACAGTTCAAGCCAACGTCGTTGTCGCATGTTGAGTTCCTTTTGAGTGAAGAAATATTTGAGGCTTTTATGATCCGTAAAGATCTCCACTTTCTCTCCATATAAGTAATGCCTCCAAATTTTAAGTGCGAAGACAATAGCTGCCAACTCTAGATCATGAGTAGGATAATTCCTCTCATATTCTTTGAGTTGTCTTGAGGCATAGGCTATGACTTTCCCATGTTGCATGAGAACACATCCTAAACTTTTGCCCGAAGCATCACTGTAGATGACAAATCCCTCCGAACCAGATGGTATTGTCAAAACAGGTGCTGAAATGACTCTCCTTTTGAGTTCTTGAAAACTTTTCTCATATTCCTCGCTCCAACCGAACTTTGTATCTTTCCGAGTCAGCTGAGTTAATGGAGTAGCGATTCGAGAAAATCCTTCCACGAATCTCCGATAATAACCATCTAAACCGAGAAAGCTATGTACTTGATTCTTGATTTGAGTTTGCTCCGACTTTGAATAGCTTCAATCTTTCTTTGGGTCAACGGATATTCCATGACTTGATACTACGTGCCCAAGGAATGCTACTTCCTCAAGCCAGAACTCGCATTTCTTTAACTTGGCATAAAGCTTATATTCACGAAGCTTTTGGAGTATCAGCCTCAAGTGTTTCTCATGATCTTCACGGCTTTTGGAATAAATAAGGATGTCATCAATAAAGACGACCACAAAGTGATCCAAATATTCCTTGAATACTCGGTTCATCATATCCATGAAGGCAGCAGGAGCATTAGTCAATTCAAAAGACATGACTAAGAATTCATAATGCCCATACCGAGTTCTGAAGGTAGTCTTTGGAATATCCTCAGTTTTAACCTTCAGCTGATGATATCCAGAACGAAGATCGATATTTGAAAAAAATTATGCTCCTTGTAACTGATCAAACAGGTCATCAATACGTGGCAATGGGTACCTATTTTTTATGGTGACATGATTCAACTCCCGATAATCAATACAAAGTCGCATACTCCCATCTTTCTTCTTCATGAATAGAATAGGAGCACCCCAAGGAGACGTACTAGGACAAATGAAACCAATGTCTAACAATTCCTGCAATTGGGTCTTTAACTCCTAAAGTTCAATAGGAGCCATTCGATATGGGGCTTTGGAAATGGGTTTTGTACCGGGTTCAAGGTCGATACAAAATTCAACTTCACGCTCTGGGGGTAGGCCAGGAAGTTCTTCAGGGAATACGTCATGCAATTTATTAACAATAGAAATATCCTTCAAATTTGATGTATTTTTGTTTAAATCTGTGACATGAGCTAAGAAAGCTTGACATTCGTTTTTCAATAAACGAATAGCTATATGGCTTGAGATGACCATGATTGATTTTAATGGTTTGGTCGCTTGAATTCGCATAATAGGTTTATTAAGAATATGAAAGCTAACAACCTTACGAAAACAATCAATTTTATCATGATGAGTAGTTAACCAATCAATCCCTAGAATCACGTCAAATGCAAGTATTTTTATGGAGATAAGATCGACAGGTAACGTGCGGTTACCGATTTGAATCAAACAAGACTTATATACAGTGGATGTAATGAAGGTTTCTCCTAATGGAGTTTCAACATATAAGTCAAAGTCTAATTTCTCCGGAGTCAAATTTAATCATTGAGCTCGAGTAGGAGAAATAAAAGAATGGGTAGAACCGGTATTAAATAAGGTATAGACTTCGCTAGAGTTTATGATAAGCTTACCCGTGATGACCTCGTTCGGGTTCCTTGCTTTCTGGGAGGTCACAACAAACGCTCTCCCTTGCACTACCGGCTTTGACTTTTCTGGGACGGCCTTTGGTGCCTCCATCCTAGCTGAACTTGTCTTCGGTGAACGACAAAATCGGGCTAGGTGACCTTCTCTTCCACAATTATAACACGCTTTGGATGGTATCACACAGTTTGGACTGATATGTTCCTCCCCTCCGCATTTGAAGCATATGATAGGTGGTCGTTCTCCTTCCTTAATCACAGTTGCTGGTGCTGAAGTCTTTCCATCATTATTGAATCTCCTTTTCTTGAAATGTCCATTTTTACTGTCTTGGCCATGATTACCATCGAAGTGGTTACCATTTTTGGCATGTTGATTCCCTCCATGCTTGTTGTCCACCTATTTACAACACGATATTGTTACCATAAGGTATTTTCATCTCATTGCAAACTCTTTCCCTTGGTTGCGTTGTCTCGCTATCTGGGATGCCCAATAATCGAGCCCTATTTACAACATCTGAGTACAAACATAGTTTATGAGAAATATGTAAGACCCCAAATTTTATGAAATAAAGGTATTCAATTTTTCTTATAATTACTATTCAGTAAATGGTTAAATTGATAACAAGTTAAAGTTAAGGGTGATATATGAAATTTGTTTCAAAATACACAAGTGGTTATAAAATATTCATTGTTATCGGGGAATATATTAAATGCGATGGTAGGAACCGATTGTGGGCCCATGGGCCCCCATAATGAATAATTATCGAATGAAGAAAAGCGACAAATTTGAGTTTTTATAAATAACTTGGCGTAGTTGTTACTGAATTAACCTTTGTTGGAATACCGGTTGGTAAAATAAAGTAATGGCGTTGTTGCTGCGATAGCTTTACGGTATTACACAATATTTTTGAATTATTGATTCTTACGTAAGAAGGCACTACTCAATAATTATTACAGTAATTACTGTTCAATATTTTATTTTATTGATTCAATAATTGTTGTATTGATATTTTATATTATTGTTGTTTCAATAATTATCACTGCACAATATTTCTCATTATCAGATCAATAATTCATATTATTTGAATAATATTATTAGATAGCATTATTTGGAAATGTCTAGAAAGTTACATCGAGGAGAGGTTTGGTCACCTAATTCATGCGCCCGATGAAGGAGAAATTCTTATTAGAAAGCCCCTCTTTCTGAGGAGCTACTTGGGTTGTCATAATTATGATTACGTAATATTATTTGTGAATAATTAATTATTGATTTATGTGATAAGGAAATATTTATTTGATGTGGATATAAATGATGGATTTATTTATGTGGTTATAAATGAAGGAATTAATGTTGAGGTATTTTATCGATATTTTGTGTCGGAATGAAGGTATTAAAAATTAAACCCGGTGTTTTTGAGATATATTGCGTGAGTTATAATTTTTAATCAAATAGTTGGATCGTTGTAATTTTTGGATATGTTATACATATATAAGTTGAGAATATGTCCACAAATTTTGAACCGTTAAAATGAGCGTATGATTTGTTATGAATTTTAAGAGGTGAATGGTTCAGAAATTGTTGAAGTATCCGAATTTAGCATTTTGGTGGAAAATTCTAGAATTGAGTGGGCCCCACTTGTGAAGAAATGTGCTGAATTTTATTTCAAATATGGTGGGTGGGAATAGTAGCAGGTAAAGCCATCAGGTTGCAGGTCAAGTCTGCTAAAATTTTCCTATAAATAGAGGGCTAAGTTAGAATTGAAAATCACACCAGAAACATAAGCTTTCTCTTTCTCTCTCTAGATTATTGAGTGTATTTTGTGAGTATTTAGATACTTGGTGAGTTGATATTCATCAGTTCAAGTTTTCTTCAGCGTCATATCCGATATCCGATCGAAGTGTTTGCTCTTTTGAGGTGAGGTAAGGGATAGTAAAGGATTTTAAGGGTTATTATGTTTTTCGATTCGTACTTCTTGACCTTCGAAAATTTCGGAAAATTTGAAATGATATGTTGATGAGTTTTATTGATTGTGTCCAAAATGGTGATTTTGGATGTATAGATTAAGAGTTATGAATTTTATGAGAAAAGACTATTTTAAAAGTAACCGCTTATAATTCCTTGTGGTTAACTCCAAAATTGAATAAATTTTTATTGGGAGGGTATCTTAATAATATCGATTGTACTCTGTGAATTTGAATTTTTGGATAAAAGTACAATTTATGATAAATGTCTAAATATTCGGCGGTTTTGGCCATATGAAATAATAGTAAATGAATTTTAAAAATTCTAAGAAAAAATATATGTTCAATATGGGACTATATTACGCTAAATCCCGAAAAGAAATATTTTTGGAACCGATTTAGTATTTTTCATGAAAATGGGCTAGTTATGAATAAATGAGTTAAATATGTTATGTGAAGGAAGAAAATTGGAAAATATGATTTTATGGCTTGAGAATCATATATGTGGTATATCTGATTTTTTGATGAGGGTTTTGGTTATTGGTGATGAAATCTTATAAGTTTGGCATTTTATGATGTTTAAATGCATTATTTAGTAAAGTGTAAACAATTAGAATAAATTGTTTATAAGTTTAAGAAATGTTATTCTTTCAATATCATTATACCGAAATATTGTTATGGATTTTATTGTGAAATTTCTACCTTTTTGTGTGAGGGTTACTATTCATGAGTTACTATTCATGAGTTACTATTCACGACTTACTATTCACGAGTTACTATTCACGGGTACTATTCACTACAAAATTGGTTTCTTTTTCTAACCAAATTATAGTTGATTTATGAATATTACTCTGGAGATTAAAACTATATATTGATTATATTGATTTTATTATCATATATAACATTTTATAACCACGATGTTGAAATTCTCTTTCACTTGAGTATAAAGATGGGTAGATTATTGGTATGATCATGACTAGGGTCTCTTTGGCGAAGAAGTGAAAAGTTGAATTGTGACTGGTATGATCATAACCATTGAATTTATAATTGAATATCTTTAGCTTAAGTGCAAAGGTGAATTGATCAACATGGTTATAATTATTGTTTATATACATTCTGAAATGATTATATATTTCTTTGAGATATTAATATATTTGACCTGTAGTGCAAATATGAACTGTTGAGGAATATCTTTGACCTATAGTGCAAAGATGAACTATTAATGAATATCTTTGGCCGTAGTGCAAAAGATGACTGTTGTTGAATATCTTTGGCCGATTAGTGCGAAGATGAAGCGTGGATGAATATCTTTGGTTGTAGTGCAAAGATGAATTTATTAGTATGATTATGAACATGAATGTGATTTTATATAACCATGATCTTTGATGTTTTGAGTAAAGACATGTGATGAAAATTATATTAAATCCAGGTACGAAGAAGAATTTAGAATGACAATTATGATTATGAGATATTCATATAATTGTGGAAAGGAACTGTTGATTGATATTCTGAGGGGATAAAATATTGTTGGTGGACTTTTAACATGGAGAAGATAATAGATATGTATTGTCTATTTGACTCTTCTAATGGATTGCTTTCGTTCATTTTGCAACTATGGTTGAAATTTTATCATCTACCATATGTTCTAAATCTACGATTTGTTATTGATGAAGGCTATTGATAATTTAATTATCTTTAGTCGTGATATTCTTCTTGAGCTAGTTGTGCTCACCCTTTTGCTTCACAATTCCTTTCAGGTAATAAAAGTATAGCTGGGTCGAGCGGGGGTAATAAGGGAATAGAACGGTGGTCTCTAGCTATGGAGTTCTTCCTAAACAGTATACACATGTGTGTTGTATACATCTTTTAGTAGTTATATTTGGTGAATCATATAGGGAGTGTCGAACCCAACGTTGGAAGGGTGTTTTACCACTATCATACAAGATGTCTAATGACATATAATCTTGTGTCATCATAAGACAGGGTTGTGCTCATCCACTTGCTGAGTATATTTACGAGTACTACCTATATAATCTTGGTGTTTGTTTGAAGTATAATTCTAAATTTGAGACGGTGGAGATAATGATAAATCAAGAGAAGACTCACCATTAGGAAGAATATGATAGTAATCTTCTCATTTTTCTTTGGGGTCTATTGGGTCAACCAAGGATAATTCTGTGGCCATATGATATCTATCATAACCTAGAAGCATGGCCTCCCATGAACGAAGGTTTCCTTGAGCACTTCTCAAAGATTTTAGTTTCTAAAACAGTTTTTGACTATACCTTTATGTAAGGTGTCTTTGTGAGTCTTTGTCACGGTTGGGACATGTGTCACATTTGGTATATATTTGTATCCAAACTCACAGTATATGTGTTGTTTTATTTTGCACGACAATTGTTGTAATAAAGTTGTTGTTGTTTTCTGTACCATGTATTTGGCGACTTAGAATGGGTTGGATGGAATGGACCTATTTTGGGGTTGTCACAAATAAGATATTGACGTATCTCTAGTTTCAAACCTCTTAAAAACATTCGTGTCATTCGCTCCTCATTATCGACCAAATGGGATGCAAACCAGGATAACTCTGCAAATTTAGCCTCGTATTGCGACACGGTCATATTATTTTGTTCCAACTTGATAAACTCCACCTCTTTCATGTGACGAATACTTTCGGGAAAGTACTTGTCGTTGAATAGCTCTTGGAACTTCTCCCAAGACATCTTGAAAGTCGTCAGTCGGTATGCTTTTCTGATTCCCACCGATGTCCGCCTCTTCACGCAACATGAAGGTGGCGTAGGGAACCTTTTGCTCCTCGGAGCATCCCAAGACATCAAATATCTTGGTGATCTACTTTATCCATGCTTCCGCCTTAAGTGGTTTAGGCTCTCCAATAAACTCGGGTGGTCCCAGCTCCTTGAACTGTTTAGCGGTGATCGTCCGAGAGTTTCCTGTGTTTACACCTGTATTTTGAACAGGAGCCACTCTCGACTGATGTTGCATGAATTGTATGAAGCCTCGAAACATTCCATCGTTCATCATTTGGTTAGTGTTGTTGTTTGCATGAGGATTGTCGCCTTCCTGATGCACGTTGTCCTGGTTATTGATCTATGGAGACTCAACGGTCTCCTATGTTCCAATGATGTTCTCAACATTCTCGGATGCCATTTTCAAACACTGCCACAAAATAAGGGTTAATTGACATGCAACATATTATCACTATACTCTGACCGACTAATCAAATACCAAATAAACTTAGGTAGGTCATACTAGTGAAGGAATTCCCCGTCTCTCCCCTCCTAGTTCTAGTCTCACATCTTAGCCAGGGATCATATCCCTAAGCTTTGATACCAACTGTGACGCCCCCAAAATTAGGTATACGTCACCCATCTTGGGTCGCCACTTACATGGTACAAAATTCAAATACAACTTAATAATATAACTATCGTGTACAATATGACAAAACATAAAATGTGAGTTTGAATACAAATATTGTATACTAGAGATTATACAAACTCAAAAGGAGTCCATATTACAATTATTATTACACTATTTCATAGAATAGTGAGGACTACTAATGCTATCATCTGGTCCGTCACTCCATTCCCCGACTAGTCCCTGCTACGTTTCTCATTTTCAAGAGAACAATAAAAGTAAAAGGGTGAGCTCAACTAGCCCGAGGGAAATATTATGACTAAGATAATGCGAGAATATATTATCGTTAGCCTTCAACGAGTGTTAAAGCGATACAATATAACAACCATCAAGTTTAAGCTGCGGTAGAACAAGCAATCCATTAAAAGAGTCAAGTAGAAAATAAAATTTACTATCTTTTATGATTAAAAAGGTTTTTCATCACTATTATCATTTGAGACTCGACTTAATAAATATTCCACATCATCGAATCACCCTTGCACTACGGCAAAGGATATTCTTTAGTATCACAACCACAATTATCCATGCACTACGGGCCAAGAATATTTGTGTATTCATTAATGGTCATGATCATGCCAACAATTTGTCCATCAATGCACTCACGGGCCAATGAGGGACTTTACCACATCATTTGTAACATTACGGTCATGATTACACCAAATAATCCACGGTCATAATCATACCAAGTCCATCTATGCACTACAGGCCACGAGATGACTTTCAACATAATATAAACATGAGGATGATGACAATGATATAAGAATTCAATAAAACAAGTTCAAGAATTAATTTGTCCAAGAACTACTAATGTCCAAATTGTCAACATGATACTGCTTTGTAGAGTAAAATTCAAAAATGATCAGAAGAATATTTCCATGAAAAGATACTGGATGAAGCGCAAATATCAAGGATATTCTACTAATTTTATGGAGTATTGAAGTCAAAACTTTAACCAATGAGTATAATAAAGAATGGAATAACAAAAGAAATCACCATGCATGCGGTGCTTGCATGAGGCAAAGTTATTCAACAGAATACTAATAAGGGCGGAATTAGGTCCGTAAACGTAAAACGCATGCATAAGATATTCCAACAGAATAATAATAAGGGCGAAAACCAGTCCGTAAAATAAAATGCATGTGAGCGAGGATATTCAACGGAATAATAAAAACGGAATCACGTCCCGTAAAAGCGCGCACGAACATGTATATTCAGCGAATAATAATAAAGACAAAAATCGAGGTCGGTAAAACGCCTTGCGACGGGATATTCCAATGAGAATAGTAAAGACGGAATAATATAAGAATGTCACCAAGTATAGGGTAGACTGCGTATACATGTTATTCCAACAGAATAGTAAGCAATGGAATAACAGTTCTCTTCATGAATAAGAAAGAAATAATACTCCTACCTTAGAAAAACTGGATACTGGAATAGTAAATAATGTGAATCAATAGTATAATCATGTGAAAAAATACGAATTACAGTATAGTACCTCCATCTATACCTCAATTTTTAACTTAGTCATGCAAGTATTATCAATCATGCACCAACTCCCCTAATAGTAAATAATGTTATTTAATAGTACACATATGTGAACAAATGGTTATATAAGCATGTGAAGTAGTAGCAATTAATTGCTCATTTATCCGATAACTTACCCGATTTATCAATATAACCCCTAGACATCAATTATCATCGGAATAAATGTCAATTTTCACTAACACAAACAATTCCAACATAATGAAACTATTTTTATCAAAAATATAAATTTTGAAATTTCAAAGTTTGACTTTTCCCGAAAAAGTCAACTGTTGACTTTTTGACCAAATAGTGAATCCGGAAAATTTTGTGTTTATAGATTATTTTACTAATTTTTAATTCAGGACTCAAATATCACGTCTCGCGTCTCCAAATTCAACTCAGAACAACATTTATCATTAATATTATAACTCACAATATTTATCAACCAGTCGTTCCGTGAAAGAGGGGCTTTCCAACACAGATTTCTCCCTATGGTAGCGCAATTAGGTGACCAAACCTCTCCTCGATGAACTTCTAGACATTGTAAATATTGCGTTTATAATATGAATAACTTTGTAAATCTCAAGTATTGATTTAATAAAAAAATTTATTCGAGATGATCTGACCATAATTGAATCCATAATATGATAGATATGATGCGGCCAATTCATGTAGCAATAATTGAGTATAACTAAGTGACTTCTCACGTAAGCATCAATAATCAATCTGCGTGTACTACTATGCAACCACGCCGTATTACTATACTTTTAAAACCGGTGTTTCAACAGGTTAACGGTAAAACTTACGTCGTTATTTTCATAAAAGTATTTTTGTCGTTTTCTCAATCCGACAATAATTCCGTTGTGAGGGTCCACCAATGATTGTCTTAGTTATGCGAATATTCCCTGTTAAAATGAATATTCCCCGACCAATCGAATATTATATAACAACTTGCATACTTTGCAAAATTTATAAATATTACCCACAACTATAACTTTATATCAAATCCACACCATAATATTCAAAAATATATTTCGAGAAAATTTAATCTTTATTCAAAAAGTTGGGGTCTTACAACCTCCCCTTCTTATGAAATTTCATCCTCGAAATTAGGGTGCGTACCTGGTATGTCGAAGAGGTAAGGATACCTTGATTTCATTTCAGATTCTAACTCCCAAGTCATTTCCTCAACATCGTGGTTTCTCCACAAAACTTTGACTTGAGGTATAACCTTGTTGCGTAGAATATGTTCCTTCTTATCCAAGATTTGAACAGGAACCTCTTCATACGTCAAATCTTCCGCTATTTCGTCCGGTTCCAACTCAATAATGTGGTTTGGGTCCTCCACATATTTATGAAACATGGATATGTGAAAAACGTTATGAACACGAGACATACTTGGCGATAAAGCGAGTCTATAGGCCACAGTTCCTACTCGATCAAGGATTAAAAATGGGCCGATGAATCGAGGATTGAGCTTTCCTCTCTTTCGAAATCTCGTAACTCCTTTCCATGGAGCAACACATAACAACACATGATCTCCTATATCGAATTCCACGTCCTTTCGATGAAGATCAGCATAACATTCAAAAATATATTTCGAGAAAATTTAATCTTTTTTCAAAAAGTTGGGGTCTTACATTATTGATGTTTCAGGTTCTCGCAGGGTTTGTAGACGGGATGCTAGAGCATTGGCTACTTGATAGGCAGGTATTTCGATTTGGTACCCATGAGTTGACTCCTACTTTGGAGGAGTACACTCGTTTGACGATGTTGCCTTTAGACAGACCTTGCGTGCATCTGGCTTTGGGAGACATGAGTAGACGATTCATGACTCTCACAGGATTGCGGGCCTTGAGTAGTCTTGACGACGGTGACATCTAGCCATGTGATATCCCAGCATTTTCTGTATGATCGATTTGGCTCGGACGATAGCTACTCACGATATTCCGGGGATTTAACCGCACCGGAGGATTATTGGCGTTTGGCCAGAGTTGATGCACTGATGCTATGCGTACTGTCATATGTCTATATGCCGCGTTACATGGATGAGATAGATATTGGTGTTATCATGGCCGTGAGAGCTCTTAGAGAGGGTCGCACCATTGTACCTATAATTGTAGTAGAGACCCTGCGCTCAGCATCCTACTGCTGTACTTACCCGTTAGGAGTGTTCACTGGGAGTTCGGTCATGCTGTATGTGTGGTTTATGTCACACTTGAGACCGGTTGGTACCCTTAGACGACATGGGTATTGGTTCACCCATTATGTAGCCATGTCATACTCCTTTCAGCCGTCGGAGTGTACAGATGCTCTGTCTTGGTCCGCATTTTTGGCGGGATATCGAGAGATCCATTCAAAGATATTCTTTGTGCTCGGGCTTTGCTCACCATCTGACTTCATTACTAACGCTTTCAAGGCATGGACTATCTCCTCTGGTCGGGCTTGAGGGCGTGACCACTTACCACCCATTGGCCGTGATGTCGCGGATTCGACCGGTTCGAGGATTTTCATCCTTCGAGGGGCGATAGGCGGTTGACTTCCCAATATCTCTCGGTGATGGACCGATCTCGCGTGTATGCTTGTTGGGATCGGTGATGAGATAGCGCTTTTTTCATGAGCCATCCGGTTGTTACGCAGAGTATTCTGCATGGATGGAGACGAGAGGTTTTATCGGTATGAGCATGTATCTCTGATCTGGGATAGCGATGCGTGGCGATGAAGAGCCCATGGAGGACATCGATACCTACATCGAGGAGGAGCCCACTGCTGGGTTGCCAGCATTTCTTCTGGATTCTCCTAGCACTAGTACTATTGTGATTCAACACTCGGCACAGTACTTAGAGTAGAGTCTTCATCTGATGACCTTTGAGAGAGATCAAGCTCGATCTATGATATTGATTGCCCTTGATGGGAGGGACGCAGCTCTATTAGAGAGAGACGAGGCATTAGCTCGCAGAGATGCCGCTGTTGTTGAGCGGAATGAGGCCATATCAGCCAGAGATGCAGTGGTAGTTGAGCGGGATAGTGCTATATCTGCCCGTGATGTAGCCGTCACAGATAGTACTGCAGTGAGGTCCCTTACCACTGGCATGATCGCAGAGATGAGCGCATATATTGATGATCATATGGTCACCATGCAGATGGCTGCAGATCTGTTGGGTCGTGTGGGTATTCTCATACAGGAGACCACAGCTTCGCCTTCATCTTCTGAGAGGGACGCCATGTTGGGCTTGTTAGCTTGCATATACCCTGACTTGTAGATGAGCTTGCATTTACCTCCACATACTAGCTTAGCCATTTTGTCATATACAGTTTTCATTGTATATATCAAACAACATTATATATATGACAGGGAAATATATTTTTGGATCACTTCCCTTTTAGATATGCCTTGCTATTTGCTTGATATTTTGCCTGCTGCTTCAGGACTTGTGATCTTGATGTATTCTGAATTCCTCCTGGGTGGATGGACATTGAGTTGTCTCTGGATAGTTCAGAATGGATCATTGATCTGTATGTATCCCTACCATCTTTGGTGTCTTGGGGATTTGGTTTACGGATGAAAATGTGGAGAGGTGTGGCTTTCCTCTACGAGATTGACCGCACCATAGATGGTCGCTTGATGCTTCTATTCGGGAGAAGCCTAGTTAATTCCACCTCTTATGGATTGGTGTTGCTCTTCAAGGTATGATGCATGACTTAGATGGTCGTGAATCTCCTATTTGGGAGGAGTTCGGGTAATTCCATCCCTTTGGTCTGAAGCCAAATGAAATATAGTGGATTGAAGGATGATCCCAATGCCAACTGACAAGGGTTTGTGTTTTGGTAGGGGGTGAGACCGCACCATGAATGGCTGCCTACGTACTCCTATTGAAGAGGAGATCAGGTCTGCGTAGTTTGAACCTGGTGTAAGAGGTTCAACGCTGTATATGGCTGGAATGGTGTAGGAATGTTTTCGGTTGTTTTTGTTTTATTGCGACTAGGCCATATGAAATGGTTGCCTACGTACTCCTATTGAAGAGGAGATCAGGTCAACGTAGTTCGCCCCTCAGGGCGAGATGAAAAGCGTAACCCCATGTGTAGGTCAGAGTGCGGGGAGGAGAAAGATTAATCCTAGGTTGGGGATAAACTGTATGTGAAAAGTTTGATCCCAGGTAATGGGTAGCCAAACTATAAATGCAAGAGGTTCAATCCATGGTGGGATGACCTAAGTTACATGAGCGCAAAGGAGTGCCAGGCTGCTGGCTTGAAAAGTATGCTTTCCCTGAGGGGAAAAGTGTGGAAGAGTTGTACGAGGTAAAGGGTTAAAGAACCGGAATGACTGGTGATCTGATGGTCCAACACCAGGATGTTTGCTTGATGGCAACCTCAGACATAGTACCATTTCATGGTGTCTGAGTTGATAAGTTGTGGAAATTCATCGCCGTCCATTTCTTGCAACCTGAGAGCGCCTCCTGTCAATACTTCCTTGACAATAAACGGGCCTTCCCAGTTATGAGCGAATTTTCCCTTAGCCTGATCTTGGTTGTCAAGAATCTTCTTCAAAACCAAGTCATGTTGTTTAAACTACCATAGCCGGACTTTTTTGTTGTAGGATCGGGCGATCCTTTGCTGATATAACTGACCATGGAAGATAGCCGCGGTTCGCCTTTCATCTATTAAAGATAATTGGTGATACCTGTCTTGTACCCATTGGTCTTTATCCAGATGAGCGTCTATCAACACTCTGAGGGATTCCATCTCAACTTCTATGGGAGTCTTTGCTTCCATCCCATAGGTTAAAGCGTGAGGGGTTGCCCTAGTGGAAATGCGTTGAGGTTACGTGAGGCTAACATGAGTCGGGAGGCAATAGGTCAGGCCAATCTTTATGGTTGGCGGACATCTTTTGCATAATCTTCTTGATGTTTTTGTTAGCCGCTTCAACCGCACCATTCATCTTTGGACGATAGATGACAGAGTTGAGATGTTTGATGTAGAATTTACTGCATAATTCCTCCATCATTCTGTTGTTGTGGTTCTTGGCATTGTCTGACACAATCACCTCTGGTTGTCCATATCGACAAATGACATTGTTTCTGATTAAAGCAATGATGACTTCTTTAGTAACCCTGTGGAAGGAGGCTGCTTCTACCCACTTGGTGAAGTAGTCGATCATGGTGAAGATAAATCGGTGACCATTACTGGCTTTAGGCTCGATGGGCCCGATAACGTCCATTCCCCACATTGAGAAGGGCTAAGGTGAACTCATATTGTGGAGTTCCCATGGAGGGGCATGTATAGCATTCCCATGAATCTAGCACAAATAGCATCTCCTGACGTGGGCATTGCAATCAACTTTGAGAGATAGGCAATAATGTCCTGTCCTGAGGACTTTCTTAACAAGGAGGGGGCCACTCATGTGGGGGCCACAGACTCCGCCATGGATTTCATCCATAAGCCTTTGGGCTTGAGCTTTATCTAAACATCTAAGGAGACCTAGTCCCGCATCTCTTTTGTAGAGCGCATCTCCACTCAGGTAGAATTTTATAGCAAGTCGATGGATCCGCCTTTTCTCAGTCGGGCTCACCTCAGCGGGTGTAGATCCATCTCGTAGATATTCCTTGATATGTTGATACCAAGGATATTGGATGGGAGGTAGCTCATCCGATACTTCTCCAACGTAATTCCCATAGGCTGGGGTCTTGTGCAGGGAAATTGTGATGCTCGGCAAGTGTTCCTTGTCTGATATGCGAATCAAGGAGGCCAAAGTTACTAATGCGTCCGCAAAGTCATTCCTATTACGAGGAATGTGTAGAAAGGTGATCTCTTCGAACTCCAAAGCCATCTTTAAAACCTGCCAATGGTAAGGAAGCAAATGTAGTTCCTTGGTTTAATAGATTCCGGTGGATTGTTTGATTACCAACTCCGAATCTCCAGGGACAGTTAACCCCCTGATGCCCATTGAACGGGCAAGTTTTAGCCCCATGAGACAGCCTTCATACTCAGTCGTATTGTTGGTGCTAACAAACTATAATTTGACGGCAACGGGATACTGCTCCCCCGATCAGATACTAGAATTTCTCCAGCTCCGAAACCTTCCATATTAATGACTCCATCAAAATACATCTTCCATGATTGGCGCGTATCGTCTCGATGGTGTTCTTTGCCTTGTCATTACTCCTTCATCGGGAAATAAGTTTCAAGGGTTTGAAATCCCACGAAGGTGCGGTGACGATTGATCCGCGATTCCTTGACCTTTGATGGACTTTTGAGTCACATATCGATGTCAAACTATTGTAGGATCAAGCCGCCATCGGATGTTAGGTAATTTAACATAGGTTTGTTGAACACGTATTTGAGAGGATCCACGCGGGATATGAGATGGGTTGTGTGACCATGGAGGTAATGTTGTAACCTCATGGAAGCCCATGCTAAAGCACAACATGTCTTTTTGATCAGAGTGTACTTGTGTTCACTGCTGCTGAACCTTTTGCTAAGGTAATAGATAGCTCATTCTTGGCCCCTATCGTCTTTCTATCCCAGCATGCAGCCCATGGCATTGTCACTTATGGACAGGTACATGAACAGGGGAACATCATCCCTGGGTGGTACCAAGATGGGAGCTTTGATTAGATGTTTCTTGATTGTAACGAAGGCATTCTGGCACTCATCATTCCATTTCATGGAGGAGTTCTTCCTTAATAGCTTGAAGATTGACTCACAGGTTGTTGTGAGTTGGGAGATGAACCTGCTAATGAAGTTGATTCTTCCCAAAATCCCGTATTTCTTCTCTCACATCGAGGAATGGGCATTTCTGTGATGGCTTGGATTTTGGCAGGATCCAGCTCAATTCCTTTATGGCTGACTAGAAATCCTAGCAACTTGCCTAATTTAACGCCAAAGGCGCACTTAGCTGGATTCAACTTCAAGTTGTACTTACGCAACCTGTTGAACAACTTTCTAAGATGGTCTATATGGTCATCCTCCTTTCGGGATTTGACAATGATGTCATCCACGTAGATCTCGATCTCTTTATGCATTAAGTCATGGAAAAGAGCCATCATAGCTCGTTGATAGGTGGCTCCGGCATTGATGAGGCCGAATGACAACCGTCTATAGAAAAAAGTTCCCCAAGGAGTGATGAAAGCAGTTTTCTCACGATCTTCCTAGGCAACCATGATCTGATGGTACCCCGTAAAGCAATCAGCAAAGGAGTGCATGTCGTATTGTACAGTATTGACAATGAGAATGTGGAGAAATGGCACGGGAAAGTTATCTTTTAAGCAAGCTTTATTCAAGTTCGGTAATCCACACAAACTCGTACCTTCCCTCCAGGTTTAGGCATGGGCACAATATTGGATATCCACTCAGGATATGTAGACACCATGATGATGCCCATTTGATATTGTTTCACAATTTCTTCTTTCACCTTTAAACTCCACTCAGGTTTCAATCGCCTGAGTTTCTGCTTGACTGGCTTAAATCCCTCTTTAATGGGAAGGCGATGAAGGACAATGTCAGTGGATAAACCCACCATGTCTTCATAAGACCAGGAAAACACATCCTAGAATTGGGTTAATAGCGTAACCATGTCATTCCATTGGTTTGGGGTAAGGTCTGAACCAATCTGGATTAACTTAGGGCTTTTTAAGGTTCCGAGATTGAAATAATTGGTTTGATCAAGGTTGGGTTTGGGTTTGTCTTTGACCCATTCTTGAATTTCTGAAGGCACCTCAATGTCATCCTGTATATCCATCAAGTCGGAATTCATCTCTACATCAAAGGTACAATCGATGTGTAGGAGAGGCATCGTATCCGCAAGTACAGGCACATCTAAATTCAGAGTCCCTTGACGACCAATGCAAGGAATGCTGTTCCAATTGGCAAGGGCAAAGTCCGGGTGGACCGCAGTGATGGAGGGATTATAATCATCCTCCCTATCCCGAATGACAACCATTACGTCACAGGCAATCATCGTCAAGAGGTTTGATGTCTGTTGGTATGTTCATCATGAACGATGATGCGTATACCGGACATCATTCGTATGACGTCTTGCTTGATTCTTCGTTCCACTTCTTCCACTGTGGGATTTTGAACAAAGACTTCTTTCTCCTTTACCGGTATCGGCTTGGGAAATAACATAGCCTTCACATTGGCTGGCACCTTTACAGGAGGTTGTGCGGACTCAGAGTTTGAAGTTGAAGATAAACGCCGCATGGTTGAAGCTGAAGGAATCTGTTGAAGTTTATGAGGATTCCTGTGACTAGAACTGGTAGAATAGCCTAACCCAGCTGTTCCAGTTTGTCTGGTTAAGCGAATGGGGTATTTGATACCCTGGCAATCTTTACCCAACCCTTGTCCCGGCTTATGACCCAACGACATCATTTCTTGAGTAGCCGACATTACCTCGGCAGGAATCTTGGGTTCGGGTAATGGCACTCCAATAGCATGGTATTGGGTATTGCTTATTTCCAAAGCATGAAAACCGATTGGTTCAACGTCTGCATTGGCATTGATGAACGACATGTCCCCGTGTTGAGGACACTGTGGTTCAGCGTTGACCGTGACCGAGCTATTGTTGATAATGTATTTCAACTATTGGTGAAGAGTGGAGGGGTGCTTGACCATGTGAATCCATGGTCGTCCCAAGAGCAGGTTGTATCCCGAATCTATCTTGAGCACATGGAAGGATACACAGAATGTATGAGGACCAATTTTGATTGGCAGCTCAATTACTCCGACTGAGTTAAGGCGGGCTCCATCAAAAGCTTTGATGATAGTATGGCTACTCCGAATTCGGTTGATATTGATATTCATCTTTACCAAGGTAGCGTATGGGAAAATATTCAGAGAGGAACCTCCCTCTATTAAGACTCCAGCTACCATATATCTGGAGGACAAGACTGCAATGTGCAACGGCTTGCAATGACCGGTCCCTTCGGGCGGTATGTCATCATCAGTGAAGGATATCACATTGTCGTTGAAAATGTGATCAACCAGATGTTGAAACTTTTTCGTATCCACTGATGTCGGGAGATAGGCTTCTTCCAAAACCTTTAACAAGACCTTCTGGTGATTCTCGGAAGTTAGGACCAAGTCCAAAATTGATATTTGTTGTGGAGCTTCTTTCAAGCTTAAAATGACCGTAGCTTCATTATGACCCACAGCGCAGAGGAATTCTTCAATCTTCTCCATGGGTATTTTCCCCTTTGATTTGATGGTAGACTTCATCATCCGTTGGGGAAGATCTGATGGATTTTCCTTGACAATCGTATAGCGAGTTGTATGTGAGGTGGATCCTTCACCCTCTCCATAATTTCATGGAACTTTCTTAAGCTAACAATAGGATATTGTGCTCTGCATGGCAAGTTGATTGGCTCTGGGGCGCCACTTTCAAAGGATTGTTGCCTCCTTGAGTTGAATTGTTGGCATTGTGAGTAATGTATTAATCCCATCGGTTTTGAGTGGATATGATGCTACCACACTTTTCCACTTAGTAGGGCTGCATTCTCACTTAGACGTAACACGTTGTCGTTGCTCCGCCAAGCCTTGATACACCATTGTCGATTAGATTTTGAATAAGGTGGCGGAGTGCCCAGCATTCTTCTTCATCTTTGTGGATGCCGGCCCAGATCGGGAGTGATATTGACATACTCCCTCGAGTTGTATCGTCTGAGCGAGGGATTGATTTGAGGTGAAAGGAACCGATCCTCCCTCATTGATTAACATATGAAGGATTTCCTTCATAGGTTGAATTGAGATAGGTGAATTCCCTTTTGTTGGCGAAATCCCAACCAAGCTTTGGCATTTGCTCTCTTTGTCACTTTGTCTTCCAGCATTTCATTTTTTGAAAGTGACAAGGGAATATTCATGACAATAGGTAGGAGACTGGCATGCTCTTGGCTGATTAACTAACGTGTCACTTGATGCTGATAAGTCACCAGTTCCGCCAATTGCTCAATTTGTCTGCAGAGAGCTTTCATCTTTCGTTCCATTGTGAATTGGAACTTGGCATAATCCCATCGATCATCACCGTCTTTGAGGGTCTGGGAAGATTCACTGCTAAAATTGGAACTTTGTCCATTGCTCCAATTAATCATGTTGACCTCTTCTTCTTTGTGTTGAGGAAGAGGGTTGTCTTGAACATGAGGTTGATCTGGTTTGGTGACCACGATCTCCCCGTTGTCTATCAGGTCCTGGATCTTGTGTTTCAAGGTCCAACAGTCCTGAGTATCATGTCCAGGTGCCCCGTCATGATAAACACATTTCCGAGCAGCATTGAAACCCCGTCCATTAGAAATTTGTTGGTGAAGAAGATCGTAATTTTCTTACGTGTTGTCGGAAGATTTAAAATGTTCCTGAGGGTATCCCCTAAGGGTGTAAACACTCAAGGGCGCTTGACTTCTCCACCTTTTGGTATTGGAGGGTTTACAGACTGTGCTTGAAAGGGAGTGTAGTTTCTCCTTTGAATAAGCATGTTTTGATTGCCTTTTTGCCCCTGTAGTATCAGGGAAACATCTTATTCTTCCTTTTTATGGACCCTCGAGGGGTTGTTCCCATAATTTCAGATTGGATGTGATCAAATAATGACTTTAAGTGCATTTAGGTCTTGAATCTTCCGGATTTCAATCCCATTTGAGCCATCTCCCCATGTTTGACCATTTTAGAAAATGGTTTGCCGATGCCGGCTAAAACTCTCTCATAGAAGGGAGTTTCTTGTATGTCTATGAAAGTCATGACCATCTCTGATTCTATCATGGAAGGACTAACTTGGGCAGCCAGGCATCTCCACCTCTGAGCATACTCTCTGAAAGACTCGTTAGACTGTTTCTTGATCTTGGTAATTTGATACCAATCAGGAGCCATCTGAGTTTGAAAGCTGTATTGAGTGAGGAAAGTATGTGCTAGCTCTTCCCAGCTATGGATTTTGGAGTTGTCTAATCTTGTGTACCTCGAACGGGCCTCTCCAGTTAGACTTTTTTGGAACAATTGCATTCTGAGCTTTTCGTCCTCTGCATAAGATCCAAGTTCTCCAATAAACACCTTTAGATGTGTGTAAGGATCTCCTAACCCGTCATATTTTTCAAAGTCAGGAGTTTTAAATTTTTCTGGATAATGAACACCAGGAAAAATACATAGATCAGCATATGAAACACATCCGTGTGTTCCAATTCCTTTGATAGCGCGAAGGGTCTCTTCCATTTGGAGGACTTTCTTTTTGATGTCACTAGTGTCTGGATCTCCAGTGGAATGGGCAGCATCATAAGTTTTGTTAGTCGTATCCAACTGTAGTTCGGTATGGTAATGACCGGATTCCTCCTTGTGTGGAGGATTCAAAGCATGTCTGGTATTTTGGACCCGATTAGGTGGTGTAATTCTTTTAGTAGAACAGCCAAAGCTGTAATCTGTTTGCTTAATCCGTTGAATTCTTTGCGAGAAACTAGATTAAGTTCAGTCTGGTCGGATGACGACATACTTGACGGTAGGCCTATTGCCTTTTTGGACTTTGAACGGGTAGTAGGTCCGATCGATTCCCTGCGAAAAACTTGCATAGTTTAGTCTTTAGGGGATGTATATAATAACATACTATGTGATGTGTCCATTTTTAGGAATTTTTATCCTGTAAAATGGATGTCAGCTGTTTGTAGCATGTTAAATATGTATGTGTACACATTTCTTCATATTTCTCATTACATGGAGATAGATATGGAATGTAAGTACAAGTAATTTGAAATGAGAGCATGAAGAGACTTTCCTCCGTTTTGGGTTTATCAGAGGCTGACCTATCTTAGGTTACTCTCGTGGCTTTTTGGCATGAAGGTTCCCAAATCATCGTAATCTACTAGACGGGAAGTTAATCCGGTCTTTCAACTAGAGCGAATTTGGGTGGTGCCTTTCCTGAGCCTCGGAGAATTAGTCTTGTCACGAGTCCAGTAATCAAACACCGACGGGATAGCCTCCTGGTGGATGGACCACACAACATACATTCAGATACATCGCGTCTCACCATATGAAAATGATGACATGTGCGAAGCACTAATATCACAAGCAGATATGGTGTGAAGCACTAATATCATAAGCAGTTATGGTGCGAAGCACTAGCATCACAAGTAGTTATGGTACGAAGCACTAAGTGCAATAAGGAAATGCATTCGTACACATTCATCAAATGTAAATGCAACATCCACACACAAGCGGATAACAATTTTGAAAAGATTGTAATAATGCTTAAGCCCTCTTCTTTGGAGTCCCAGCAGAGTCACCACATTGTCGTCTGGATTTTTGGATGTCCTTTCAGATTTACTTGTTCTCTCGTGTTCTCATTTTAGGTGAGATTTGTTTGAAAAATAAGTGAAAAAGGTCAAGCATGTATAATGTCGACGATGGGACTATTAAGAGTCGCCAGTTGGTTTTTAAATGGTTGTACCAACACAACCGAGAAAAGGTTTGCACATTGACCCGATGATGTGACCTTTGCTAAGCGAATTGGTGAAACCGAGATTCATTAGGGTCCGGGGACTTGGTTATGCGGGGGAAGGTGTTAGGCACCCCAGAGCATCCGTGTTACCACAGTGACCACCTCTTTTCAAGAAACTGTTATCTGAATATGTGTGTGTGTGGGTCAATGTGCTGTTATTTAGAAGTAGTGCGAGGCCTCGTTCGAACCTATATACACAGGGTTTGAATTTATGTAAAAATTCAATTTTAATAAGATGTGGCAGTGATGTTTTATAAAAGAGGTTTTTCAAACCCTGATGCTCAATAGTAATTGAGACCTTTTACACTCCCATTTTATTAAGTGCTCGGCTTGATTGATTTTATTTGACGAATGCGAGGCATCCGTATGAAAATAATGTACATAATAATGTCGATTTCCCCATGGGTATGAAAACCATCTGAGGAAATTCAGACTCCGCAGAATAATTTACAAGCTGCTCATAGCTAAAAATTTCCATCACGGGAACCGAATCTAGATCCAATGGGCTGAATCTGTGATCACATGATTCCTAGGCGCACAGAATACCGTAATTTGTATGAAAGCAGTAAACAAGTATATATATATATATAAAAGATATATATATATATATATATATATATATATATATACAGACAGGATCACCAACCATGAAGCACCTCCATTGGGGATCAAAAATATAAATAAAGTCATTAAAAGCTATCAACCATAGCGGAGGAAACTCCAAAGGGACAAAACGTAAATAAAGTGTAAATACTACCAACTACCACGAAGGAACTCCAAAGGGACGAGAATGTAAATAAAGTCAGAATATCGATCAACCGCCACGAAGGAACTCGAGGCGGAGATGAGAATGTAATAAAGTCAGAAGCGATCAATCGCCCACGAAGAAAACTCAGTGAGGAAAAAAATATATATATATATATATATAAGCAATAAACGCACCGGATGTAAAATCCAAGCTCATCGAACAAAGTTCGACCACAGTTCATATATATATATATATATATATATATATATATATATATATATAAAGCGAATAAACGCCTTAGGATGTGAAATTGGGCTCATCGAAGCGAGTTCGACCACAGCTCATATATATATATATATATATATATATATATATATATATATATATATATATATATATTAAATCAATAAACGCACTGGACTAAAGTTCAGGCTCATCGAACAAAGTTACACACACGATTAATATATATAAATGTAAATATATATATATATTAAAGCAATAAATGCTCGCATCAAGTCTAGGCTCATCAAACAAAGTTCGACACACAATTAATATATATAAATGTAAATATATATATATATATATATATATATATATATATTAGAGCAAATAAATGCTCCAGATCGAAGTCTAGGCTCAATCGAGGCATAACTCGATAATGTTAGTCAATATATATATGTAAATATATATATATATATAATATATATATATATACAGATTGAAATGAAACCACGGACCGAAGTTCGGGCAAAAGCAAGCAACACGACTCTCAACGTGTAGAAGGGTGTGTGCAAAGATGAAGAGAAAGACTCTAAAGTGTGTAAGAAGGCTTATATCTGACTGCTAAAGAAGACTTCTATATCTTTAGAGTGGGTAAACATGAGACTTTTTGTAGTACAAAAGGGCTATATATGAGCTCACGGTGTTTAAAAGGGAAAGTACACTACATGGGGTGAGTGCAGAGCAAATTGGGCAGGGCTTCCTCACCTTTTTCTCTTAGAAAATCAGCACCCCAAGCCCTCTATTTATAGGCATTTTAGTGGTGTACTGCTTGGTGAGCCGCAGTGTGTAGAGAGGCAACGGGTGGGCCGGTTTTTTTAGTCGGTCGTCTCGAAGTACTTGCACTCAGGTACTGTAATGTCCACTCGAACTTTCAGAAGTGCAATCGGGGCATCTGTTTGAAGTATACAGGACCTATTTCGGACCACCGTTGTTGAGAGTTGTATGATGGCATGGGATTAGAGGTTGTACGAAGTCATTGATGATAGGACGATGCCCTCCTGTCTTCAAGCTTCAACTTTCATCCGTTACCCCGCACAATAGTCACTCGGGATTGGTTAGTCTTGTGGTACATCGTTGTGTAAAGATGTGACGTGGCATCATGTTGACGAGATGACGATGTTGCCCCTCACCGGTGTTATCGGCCGGATTAAATTGATAAATGAGACGTTGCTCAGGCTTCAATGAGATTGGACTGCTGCAATTGTAGAAGGTCCTCATTGTCACCTTTGAGGTGTGCTGTCTCCCGATGTTATTCTTAGGGTTTATGCAGTGCATCTCGTTATGGCGTCGAGATTGAAGGTGGTCGCATTTGAAAACAAGCATTTCGGGGTTATCGCCAAAGCTGCATTCCTTGGGGTTATCACCAAGGTTGGTGGCTATTCCATGGTTGGGGTGAGGACTGGATACCTGGGATCATCTCAGAGATTAATCGGTCTTCTTAGGTGTGTGTTAAATTATAGTATCTCTATGAGGCCTCAGGATTACATCCGAGGTTAGAATTGTTACTCCCAGATTACGATCCAGGGTTGATGCTGAACTTCCGATAGTATCCGGTATGGATTTGGATTGTCTTTCAGGGTTCCCTCTTAAAAGACGAATCTGTCCTCCTACAATGTTAGTAACAGTAGTAAAGAAAATTTCGAGTGTCTACATCGCTAAGTATTCGACACATTTAAAACTCATAGATGAATGTTTCATATAGTTCTTTCCTTTTGCAAACTTTAATAAACTTTAACAAATTTGGGTTTTATATAACCATTACATGCTCTAAGGCTTAAAACATCATCCATGTCAAGTACAATAGCTTAGGACAGTACTATAAGTAAGTTGCCAAAATTAGAAAGCAAATAAAATGTCTAGATCGAATCATCTGCTGTAGTACTTCCAATATGAGTATAAGCTTGTGTATAAATTTGTGCTAAGTATAAATTTCTTGTAATTTGCACTTTCCCTGGCAGACCAAACTTGAGTATTTATTTTTTGGTTTTATCAGGGTTTTTAACTCAAGCTTTAAAACCTAGCATGCTCATTCAAATCCAATTCAAAATTACATGGTTTTTATATCGGACTTTCATATACTTTAAGTAATTCAAGTACATGCTTCAAGGTCAACTACTAAGGTCATGTTATAACATAACAAGCTTAACAATACTAAGTAGGCATGCTCGTGCTTATAATACACATGTATACTTAATCACATTGTCTATGCTTTAGAAATTCATTTCCTTGAATATGTGTGCGTAGGTGAAATCCAGGTTTCATCACATGATGCTTATGTCAACATGTCTATAGGCATAATGACTCTTAATATACATGCTCGCATGATCATAATGTAACTCACACAGTGTTTGATGCTATCATCTTACACATTCTAAATTTTTCATGAAAAATCGTACTAAGTCAACAAGGTAACTTAGTACATGTCAAGTGCCTCGAAACCACGACTCTCATGTATTAGAGCACCTAAACAAGTCACTTATACATGTTCTAATTATCGGAATGTGGACATCCTATATATACGTCCAGAAACTCTAAGTTTGTCTTTTGAAATCAATGTAGTCTTTAATCATTTATGCTAGTGTGTGCTCAACACTTTAAGCATGCCTTTCATGTCAATATAGGCCACATGACTACGTTCACCAAATCAAAATATATACATGCTATTAGGCGATAAGGTTCAAATCCAAGACCATAAGTCTTATTTTAAGATCATACGTTTTCCTTCCATAGTATGGACTAACATGGCCATGAAAGTTCATGAACACATAATATAAGTTAATACCAACTCTTATGCATGTCTAAGTCATACCAATGTGCTTACAAGGTCAGAAAACATGTTACACATGTATCAAAGTTCATATCAAAAACTATAAGTTTCATTTTAAAACTATAAGTTCTTCATCAATAATGTATACTATCATGTTTATGTCATGTCATGATAATCATATATACATGTCATTTATGTCTACATGCTTGTTCTAATGATATACCACATGCAAGCATATAACAGTACCTAATAGAAACCAAAACTAAACTCAAAGGCGGCTGCAACAAGCGTCGTTGTTAATCCGTAGCAATTGCTACTTGCACAGTTCAAGCCAGAGCAAGTAACTTTACGCTTCTAAATATTTTACACATCCTCCTTGAGTGTTAACTCGTCTAACAACAATCCCATCTTCGGTTTCACACCATCGATTACTATTTTCCTTAACAATTTAAGGATCACACTTCAAGTTCTAAAACTCTATTTTCCCTTATTAGTGTAACCAACTATACAACTCCTGTACGGTTTCTTACCACCAATAACAGAATCACTCGAATATAACACATACATACATTCCTTTCATCTTCGCTTCTTGCCGTGTATTGAATTACGTAATAAATCTCTAACCACCTTAAAGGTATATCGATTCTCTTTTCTCGTCAAAAACGTGCACGCATACAAGTCCAAATCTAACACACCTCGAGTCTTTAATAGTATTCAATATAGTACGCTGAGTGGTTTCCCACAAACAACCAACAAATTAGTGTCCGTCTCGTCTACACTGTTTTCACAGTGAGTTAGATCGGTTACTAATTCGTATATACATCCGCTCTCTCAAGGAATCGTTTAGCCCAGCTCCTATACCTCCACCATTAAAGAGTAAGATTGCACTACCTTAGACTTGATACATACTCGTACAAATACTCAAGAAATTGGTGATTTATCAAAGATATATAATGTCACCAACTTACTATTAAAATAATTTCACATAAATTATTTAACATCAATAGATAACTATTATCCATCTTCATTACTAATTCATCTCTACAATTTATAACAAATATATAGTAACGGTATATATTTATTAAACACAACATCACTTATTATATAGCTCATATTACCCTATGTAACACAATACCACATACATCGTAACACATTTATATATTCTTGTTCGAACCCATCTCATGCTTTAAGAATTTTATTTACTAAATTCTTATTTTAATATTTTCTGAAAATTCGGGTTCTTACATCCCCTATGTAATAAAATTCTACATACCTCACAACACAAAAATATTCTTGTTCGAACCCTTCACATGCCTTAGGAATTTTATTTACTAAATTCTTATTTTAATATTTTTTGAAAATTCGAGTTCTTACAGTACCTAGGCATGAAAAGATTAAAATTTAACAAGAATGTTTAGAAAAATATTCTTGTGAAATGATACTCGATGAAGTGCAAATTTCAAGGATATTCTACTAATTTCAAGGAGTATAGAAGCAATACTTATCAATATAAGTACAGAATTAGGAATATGAAATGAAATAATATTAATTACATACTACAGAGTATGGAAGAAAATATTATTTCTTACGAATATTGAACAAAAATAATATCCCTTACCTTAAAAGGAGAGTATTTCTGACTGGTATGGCGGGGATATTCTTGAAAAAAACTTATACCATTTTCTACACTCGAAGCTTCCTTAAACTCAAAAGAAATACGTTCAATATTATAGAAGAAGAATTCTCTGATTTTGGTGTGATTTTCATTTCTAAACTAAACATCATATTTATAGAAGAATGACATGATACTATTTAGGAAAAATCACGGACTGCACAGTAGGAGAATTCACGGGCGAATTTGCTGAAATAATTTTGATTTTACTATGATACACTATGCAATACTATGAAATCAATTAAAATATAATATATTTCTATTTTATATAAAAAAACAAAACTTATATAATATATATATATATAATACTTATATATATATATATATAAGTAATAAAACAAAACTAAGACGACTTTCTATCGATGATTTTTAAAAAAATAGGTAAGTGGGGGTCCATATAATAAGCCAAATTTACAAAAAAAAAAATACTTCATAAAAAACCCCTCTATTTATCTCAATTCACTTAGCTTCACTAAACACATTTTTAATAACATTTTTTTCATCATTAATATTATAACT
Source organism: Panax ginseng (assembly GCA_020205605.1). Classification (NCBI taxonomy): domain Eukaryota; kingdom Viridiplantae; phylum Streptophyta; class Magnoliopsida; order Apiales; family Araliaceae; genus Panax; species Panax ginseng. The sequence continues at coordinate 46,814,298 of CM035136.1, forward strand.
CACAATATTAACAACCAGATCATTCCCAAGAAAGAGGGGGCTTTTCGATAAGGATTTCTCCTTATTGGCGCACAATTAGGTGACCAAACCCCTTTCCTCGACAGAACTTTCTAGACATTGCCAATGATGTAATATAATATGAATAACTTTGTCGTCTCAATTATTGATTTAATAATATAAAATATTGTGCAGATGATACTGTGACAATAATTGAATCAATAATATGAGATATTATGCATCAACTACTATTGTAATAATTGAGTACAACTGAGTGACTTCTCACGTAACATCAATAATCAAAGATATTGTACAATAATACCGTGTGCTACTGTGCAACCACGCGTATTACTGTACGTTTATCACCAGGTATTTCAATAGTTAACGGTAAAACTTTTGTCATTATTTTTATAAAAAGTTATTTCTGTCATTTTCTAACTCTGATAGTAATTCCGTTGTGAGGTCCACTAATGATTGTGTCGTCATACGAATATTCTCTTATAAAATGAATATTTCCTGACCAAACGAATATTTTATAACAACTTGTTTACTTTGCAAAATTTGTAAATATTACCCACAACTATAACATTATATCAAATCCACACCTTATTATTCACAATGATATTTAGAGAAAAATTAATCTTTATTCATAAAAGTTGGGGTCTTACACTAATGAGATCTAAATTCTTAGATAGCTTAATAACTAAAATGTTCCCAATCGATGGATTACTAAAAAGGGGATTAGTGAATCCGGATAGATTGATACATACGTTCTTTCTCATTGGATGAAGATGATTGATCTCATGATCATTTGTGTGGAGACAGTAAAGCAAGTATGTAGGTGCTTATTGGAGAATAAGTTCACTGAGCGTGACTCGTTAAGGAATACCTAATGGAGTTTTACTTGCATGTCAATAGGAATTCTGGTAGTGATAGTAGTACAAGTGATCCTTGGACTTGAGATCATCATTGTAACACCCCCAAATCTCGGTACTTCATTACCTCAAGATTTGGTATTCAGTTACTCCAAACATTTATATCTAACTACCCAATCATAATAAAATTGAATATTAAACCTTCCCTTAAGGGATTACATTAATAAAATCTCCCAGGATATCTAACCTTTAAATACAATCATTCAAATGCGGAATTTAAATAAGTTCATTACGATAATTCAAATAAAGTCTGATAATAAAACATCAAAATATTACAAGTCTTCAGTACTTGCCCATCTTTCCCTTTCCCTTACTTGTGCTAGGTACATCGACCTTCTCATCCTTAATTTGTAATAGTTATATAAGCAAGAGTGAGCAAACAAACCCAAAATTTATACAATTTAATTCTCAATTTTAGTCGTTAATAATACATTCAACCTCTAATTTTACATCATTAAGCGATAATACAACCATTGAAATTTGCGGAATAATTAAAATTTTCTATTACAAACTATCTCGTTCCCAAAACCTTCAACCTTTACATCTAAATATCTAGAATCATTTTAATACTACAATAGTTTACATTCAGCAAAACAATATTACAATTCAACATTAATACATTATTGAAACATTAGACATGGTTTACAAGAATAACAACTTAGCTAGGATATTAAATCTTCATATATCACTTTTGATCCATAACAATCAAGTAGCACATAGCGTTACCTTCAATTCTTGAATCTGCAAAAATGGTTATTTGCAAGAATGAGCTCGACATTTCGGCCAAAATCTAACGAGTTTTCATGCATCACGTAGCACATAATAACATGCTCAACATCTGAGAATAATCATAAACAAACATAGCATACATGTTGTAGTTCACATAACAACTATAAAGATTGAGTTCTTACTCAATCAACATTCATAGATTCAATCATCATAGTCATAGATTGACTTTCACATTTCATACTTTTGACATATATAATACATCATACACTAAAATTTAAAAGCGAGATCATCATCAAGTTCACATAGCAAAAAGGCTGAAAGACTTGCCTTCTAGGCGTTTTACCAACACGCTAATACTTGGCGTCCTTGCTGACCTACATTGTATGTGAGATTGATAATAAATAAAATCAATACTCAATCTCATGGTCAAATTTATTCTAAGACCTTACTTTATCTTATTATCCTTTATAATGTCTTTATAGACATCTAACTATTTTATATCTGACTTCGGTTTTATTTTTCATTTTCATCACCACACATGCTAGACTATCACACTTGTAGTTTAATAATGCGTATATCACACCATTTTATTATACCACTTTGGTTTCAAAAATGCATATTCAACACATTGTTTACATGTTTAATTTTCCTTCATAAATCAAAAATTACCCTTTTTGATTTCTTTCCATTATTATTCTTGTATTATCATCTTTTCATACTTAGATATCAATATTAGCCATTAGTTAGACACTTTGTATACCAAAGTTTAGAAAACACTATTACTCTTAGGCATTTTTTATCGAGCACGTTATGTGCACACATTAACTTATCTCAACTCTTGATCTTAAATGGTTAATTATGCATAGAATATGATAACACATATCTATACTCATTACATATGTCAAAACATATTTTTAATCATCAAAATATATCATCACCCAAAATCTTAATTCAAGCGAATTATAAAACTCATCTTCACAATTTCTTTAACAAAGCGTTGTTTTCGTTTTTTAACGTAACTTCGTTAGATTTACATGTCGTTTTTTGTTCCTTCTTATATAGAATTAACCCTTACTTCGATTATGTACTACAACCTCATCTAGGCCTTAAAGTGGGACCCTTATCCATCTAAACAGATTACGTAATTCATCAACTAGTCTAGAAAATTTCATTTTACGGACATCCTTACTAAACAATTTATTTTGGACATGATCCGGTCCATAAAATGGCTCAATCTGCGTGTCTAGCTAGTAAACTTCCATATCTACAACTTTGCGGTTTTAAGTTTCTTGATTCAAAACACACAATTTTATATGATTTTTCAAAGTCGAAATAATATGATTTTGATTTTACGGGATGATTATTTTCCCTTGGACCAGCCTTACTAAAGCAGACATTGCAAGAAATCTACAAAGAGTTTTCATGTGATTCCACTTTGAGAATATAGCTTACTTCCATATCTTGATTTGATATAAGGCTCACTTTCTAACTCATTATACCCAAAAGAGGTATGAATTTCACAAGATATCCACAATTACTAAAAAACCTACAATTTTGTTCTTCAAATTTTCTTTCCATTTCATTTTCTTTCTTGAATCCTCTTGTTTGATTCTTGATAATCCAAGATTAAACCAATACAAAGCAGATTAAGCATGATCTACTACCCTAGAACATAAATCTACCCAAAAAAAATCAAGGATTAAATAAGAGTTTAGAAGTTACCTTCTTACTAGCTTTTTTTTTCTTCTTCTTCTTCTTCTTCTAGCTCATCTCAATTCCTCTCTTTTCTCTCTATCTCTCTCAATTTCTCAATACAACTTCTACATAACAATTATCTACATTATGAAGAACATAAAAATATAATTAAAACAAGGAATTTAGATTATAACTTTATTAGTATGAATTTAAGAGAGAGATGGAGATGATGATGATGATGGGATTTGTTTTGTCTTCTCAAAGCTTTTCCTTCTTCTTTTTCTTCCTCTTCTTCTTCTCCTACAACTCTCTCTAACTCTCTTCTTCTTTCTTTGGTTTGTTTTCCAAAACTAACATACTAACTTGTAGTATATACATATAATATACAATACTAGTAATATATAATATATGTAATTCCTAGTAATTATTAGATATACTAATTACTAGTTAATACATTGGTTACACCAATTTGAACTTGAAAAGCCTAAGACCGTGTTTGGTAAATACTCATTATTTTAATTAATCAATAGCTTAACATCAATCAATCTCATCAAATTGTCACATAATTATATTTACTTGTTAATTATAATTTTGTGTAAGAATCATCACATAACTCATCTAATTTAATTATCTCAATTAAATTAGAATTATAACATAAAATTATTATATTAATTAAATTAAATACTAAATATTCATTTAATTAATCTGCTACACTTAATTACATTACTCTATAATCAAAACAAAATTTATTTATTTAACTTTCGATAAATAATTCAATTAAATATTTATATATATTAAAATTAATATATAACATTCTCTTCACATCAATTCACATATTCTGATATATATGACATACACATACTCACTTTGACATATCTCATAAATAATACTTTTATTTATAAAATTCTCATTTATAATTTCTAAAAATCGGGATGTCACATCCTTCCCTCCTTATAAAGATTAGTCCTCGGAATCATCAAAACCTACCTTACTCGGGGTTTTCCTCAAATCTATTCATTGAATAACTTGACACATTACCTTAATATAGGTTTTATTTTTTCTACTCTCACCATTCTTGATAATAAATTCTTATAAGTTTTATTTCATAATATTTACTTAGACTCAATTATATTTGAGTATTACATATTCTTTGACCGTTCATTATCTTTCTCTAAGGATCATTATCATATATTATATGATCAAACTCTCGGGACATTACATTCACCCTTCTACTAAAATTTCGTCCTCGAAATTTTTTTATTTATTTATTTATTAATCTTTATTCATTCAATCTATCAAAAGTAGATTTTTCGTCACTACTTCATTCATTCATTGGTTTCTATAACCACTTTCTTTCCACAAACATCATTCTACAATTATTAAACTTTTCTATTAAAAGTTTCACATTATTCTTTGATAACTCACATCCTTCTCACTTCAAAATTTCTTTTCTCACTTATTCAACATATCCATCATTCGATTGTCGCATTTTCGACTTACTTCTTTCTAAGGAATACTTTCCTTTTTCACTTCCATCTTGCGAATAACAAGAATCCTCCACAATTGTTCAATAATTGGGAAGTAGTATGAATAACTCGAGAATTTAAAAGATTCCAAATCATCTTTGAGGGTCACAAGACCATGAACTCTATTCTCTAGGTTTAATAGTGCTTCACCCAGGTTCTTCACACTTTAAACCCTCTTTGGTGAGAATGTTTATCAATCACAAAGTGAAAACACCCCTCATAAGTACTCTAGGTGATCAACCTATTGTACATGTATTGTATACAAACATTTGGTATGAAAGTATAAAACTAAGCAATGCCCCTAATAATAGGGTTGTTCATCTCGACTTTTCAACATACGAATCGCACCAAAACAATTTGGTTTGGCATAACTTCTCAAGAAACTCTTGAATTTCATGAACATCTTTCAATATTTGTCTAAATTTGAATCAAATAGCATAGACCTCTACAACAATTAGGACATCAACCAAAATATACATATATACATACATATATATGTATTCTCATATCTCAAAGAAATCTCAAAAATCTTTTTATGGCGTCATGATACATACTTTGTATTTACGGTCAGTTGAGGATTAAAGTCATTTGGTGATTTTATCATACTACATCATACCATAGTGAAATTTGGCGATCCTTAGATCACATCAACACTAGGTAATCTTGCATTGATGACTCCATCGTTTTTTATCATCTTTGCACTAGGTTACATGATGCATTAATGATATAAAATACATTTTGATATATTGCAAATCATTTTTGTCTAATTGAAACAATTAGCATGAACATACGAATAATAGTATTGTTGTTAAAACTCATTGGTTCCATCATTTGATCAATGTTTTTCAAGAAAATAGAAGTGTAAACATCGGCCACGAAGTCGATAAATTTTGAAAGTCTAGCATAGCTAGTAGATTTAGAATACCTATGCTTCCACCATCAACTCCACTTTACGTAATGATCCATTGCTTAAAAGATCTATCTATTCCTATCATCCTCAATACTCCATTCATAACTTAATTATACCCCAGTTCATCAAACTTACGCACATTGGAAGTTCGGGACTTGCCCTGATAATATGAGTTTAAGAACTTATCTAGTCGGACCATAGGCGTCCATTATTTGAGGGTTCAAAACATAACATATTATTATGAGTCACGAACTTACCATATGCATTAGTTTTAAAACCGCGCCTAATCTAATAATATCATCTAATCTTAATAGTTTCTAACTATCAAACATACACATGAGAAAAGAATCACCTTTTTTGCCACATATATATAGATAGCGCGACACCAACATTCCAATGATTATCAATATGATAAACTGAGTGCAAGCACAAAACCCTCGCCCATACAAAGATTTGTACAACTCAGCCATCACATGAGTCCTCAATTGAAATCCCACCTAACTCTATCTTACTCTTAACTTGCTCTTTTGCTCGTCTGAATTCCTCGTATCACATTATCTATAACTCCTCATGGTTATCTCGTACTTTTCATAGTACACCATCTTCATAGCATTAAGCTATAATTATTCAAACATTATAGACCATCTTTCTTTTATAACTTAAAGCAGAGACACGTCGTGATCTTATTCTATAATCATCTCCTTAAAATTCTTTTCTTAACTTCGTGATCGTTTTGTTTCTGATCCTCTTTCTTTCTCTTTTTCATCATTTACGACATTATTCGTTATCTTGGCTTTTGGAGTTAGGAAACTCCCATTTCTTATCTTTATATCTCTTCAAGATTCTTCTTTGAATCTTCTTGTTTATATAACAATTCTTCCTTTAAAATTTCTAACTTCATTTACATTGCTCGACATTTCATTCAAGTTCTACACTTTCATCATCGTATCCACTTTCTATACTTGGTACATCGAGTCTCTACCGGTTTCAATATAGTGCATTTGGTGGTTTCCACAAACAACCAACAAACTAGGTTTCGAGTTGCTAGTTCGTATATACCTCCGCTCTCTATGAAGGAATCGTTTAGCCCGGATACCATACATCAACTCTGAAAAAGTACAATTGCACCACTTAGATATAACTCTCTATTCTTAACTTCTTTATCATTCTCTTTTTTATAGACATTGTCTATTTATTATCACCTTACATCCTTATTATTGGGTTGGGTAACCCCACATTCATATTCCTTATAACTCTCTGAGATTCTTCTTTGAATTTTTCATGTTTTAATCCCTTCTTTATACATTTTTTAACTTCTTATTGTTGAAACTCTATTTGAGCTTATTCTTTCATTATCTTCACCTCTCTTCTCTAAGGTTATAGCCTAAGGTACTCTTACCTAAGGTTTATAACCTATCGACTTTGATACCAATTATGTGACCCCAAAATTTATACAATTTAATTCTCTAAACTTGATTCGTTAATAATACATTCAACCTCTAATTTTACATCATTAAGCGATAATACAACCATTGAAATTTGCGGAATAATTAAAATTTTCTATTACAAACTATCCTCGTTCCCAAAACCTTGACCTTTACATCTAAATATCTCAGAATCATTTTAATACTACAATAGTTTACATTTGCAAAACAATATTACAATTCAACATTAATACATTATTCGAAACATTAGACATGGTTTACAAGAATAACAACTTAGCTAGGATATTAAATCTTCATATATCACTTTTGATCCATAACAATCAAGTAGCACATAGCGTTACCTTCAATTCTTGAATATGCAAAAATGGTTATTTGCAAGAATGAGCTCGACTCAGCTCAGCAAAATCTAATAGTTTTCATGCATCACGTAGCACATAATAACATGCTCAACATACAAGAATAATCATAAACAAACATAGCATACATGTTGTAGTTCACATAACAACTATAAAGATTGAGTTCCTTACTCAATCAACATTCATAGTTCAATCATCATAGTCATAGATTGACTTTCACATTTCATACTTTTGACATATATAATACATCATACACTAAAATTTTAAAGCGAGATCATCATCAAGTTCACATAGCAAAAAGGCTGAAAGACTTGCCTTCTCGGCGTTTTACCAACACGCTAATACTTGGCGTCCTTGCACAACCTACAACTTTGTATGTGAGATTGATAATAAATAAAATCAATACTCAATCTCATGGTCAAATTTATTCTAAGACCTTACTTTATCTTATTATCCTTTATAATGTCTTTATAGACATCTAACTATTTTATATGCAACTCGGTTTTATTTTCATTTTCATCACCACACATACTAGACTATCACACTTGTAGTTTAATAATGCGTATATATCACACCATTTTATTATACCACTTTGGTTTCAAAAATGCATATTCAACACATTGTTTACATGTTTAATTTTCCTTCATAAATCAAAAATTACCCTTTTTGATTTCTTTCCATTATTATTCTTGTATTATCATCTTTTCATACTTAGATATCAATATTAGCCATTAGTTAGACACTTTGTATACCAAAGTTTAGAAAAACACTATTACTCTTAGGCATTTTTATCGAGCACGTTATGTGCACACATTAACTTATCTCAACTCTTGATCTTAAATGGTTAATTATGCATAGAATATGATAACACATATCTATACTCATTACATATGTCAAAACATATTTTTAATCATCAAAATATATCATCACCCAAAATCTTAATTCAAGCGAATTATAAAACTCATCTTCACAATTTCTTTAACAAAAGCGTTGTTTTCGTTTTTAACGTAACTTTCGTTAATTTACATGTCCGTTTTTGTTCCTTCTTATATAGAATTAACCCTTACTCGGTGTACTACAACCTCATCTAGGCCTTAAAAGTCAGGACCCTTATCCATCTAAACAGATTACATAATTCATCAACTAGTCTAGAAAATTTCATTTTCTGGACATCCTTACTAAACAATTTATTTGGACATGATCCGGTCCATAAAATGGCTCAATCTCTTGCAAGTCTAGCTAGTAAACTTCCATATCTACAACTTTGCGGTTTTAAGTTTCTTTGATTCAAAACACACGAATTTATATGAATTTTTCAAAAGTCGAAAGCAATATGATTTTGATTTTACGGATGATTATTTTCCCTTCGGACCGGCCTTACTAAAGCAGACATTGCAAGAAATCTACAAAGAGTTTTCATGTGATTCCACTTTGAGAATATAGCTTACTTCCATATCTTGATTTGATATAAGGCTCACTTTCTAACTCATTATACCCAAAAGAGGTATGAATTTCACAAGATATGTCCACAATTACTAAAACCTACAATTTTGTTCTTCAAATTTTCTTTCCATTTCATTTTCTTTCTTGAATCCTCTTGTTTGATTCTTGATAATCCAAGATTAAACCAATACAAGCAGATTAAGCATGATCTACTACCCTAGAACATAAATCTACCCAAAAAAAAATCAAGGATTAAATAAGAGTTTAGAAGTTACCTTCTTTAGCTTCTTTTTTTTCTTCTTCTTCTTCTTCTTCTAGCTCATCTCAATTCCTCTATTTCTCTCTCTCTCTCTCAATTTCTCAATACAACTTCTACATAACAATTATCTACATTATGAAGAACATAAAAATATAATTAAAACAAGGAATTTAGATTATAACTTTATTAGTATGAATTTAAAGAGAGAGATGGAGATGATGATGATGGGGCTTGTTTTGTCTTCTCAAAGCTTTCCCTTCTTCTTCTTCTTTTCTTCCTCTTCTTCTTCTCTACAACTCTCTCTAACTCTCTTCTTCTTTCTTTGGTTTGTTTTCTAAAACTAACATACTAACTTGTAGTATATACATATAATATACAATACTAGTAATATATAATATATGTAACTCCTTGTAATTATTAGATATACTAATTACTAGTTAATACATAGGTTACACCAATTTGAACTTGAAAAACCTAAGACCATGTTTGGCAAATACTCATTATTTTAATTAATCAATAGCTTAACATCAATCAATCTCATCAAATTGTCACATAATTATATTTACTTGTTAATTATAATTTTGTGTAACAATCATCACATAACTCATCTAATTTAATTATCTCAATTAAATTAGAACTATATTTTATAAAATTATTATATTAATTAAATTAAATACTAAATATTCATTTAATTAATCTGCTACACTTAATTACATTACTCTATAATCAAAACAAAAATTTATTTATTTAACTCGATAAATAATTCAATTAAATATTTATATATATTAAAATTAATATATAACATTCTCTTCACATCAATTCACATATTCTACAATATATGACATACATACTCACACTTTGACATATCTCATAAATAATACTTTTATTTATAAAATTCTCATTTATAATTTCTAAAAAATGCAGGATGTCAAGAACTTGCCTCTGAGCGTAAGCTATAATATTAAACTCATGTTCACTACATATAGGTTTAGAATCACCATCTATTAGATATACTAACATTTAAGTTCCAATATAACACGCATTTCTAGTTAGACTTATTATTTTTGCACAAGTCTTAAGCTACCATAAAAATATCAGAAATTACAATTGTTAACCTTCACAACACCTGTTTACTAATATACCACGTTCATCACTTACTAATCATTCGAAACTTTGAATTTATCAATTACATAACATGGTTCTGTTTTAACCTTCTTACTACATGTTTGACACATTAACATAACCTTAGACCGAGTGGTAAAGGTTCCCAAAATCTACAGCAGCATTAGAAGGCTCTGCCTCAGATCAGTGTATGGCGAATGTGACAACCCCAAAATAGGTCCATTCCATCCAACCCATTCTGAGTCGCCAAATACGTGGTACAGAAAATAACTACAACTTTATTACAACAATTGTCGTGCAAAATACAACAACACATATGCTGTGAGTTTGGATACAAATATATACCAACTGTGACTCTCATCCCAACCTTGGATTGCACGTCACAATGACACCTTACATAAAGGTATAGTCAAAGCTGCATTTTAGAAATTAGAATCTTTGGGAAGTGCTCAAGGAAACCTTCCATTACATGGGAGGCCATGTAAATACAGGTTATGATAGATATCATATGGCCACAGAATTATCCTTGGTTGACCCAATAGACCCCAAAGAAAAATGAGAAGATTACTATCATATTCTACCTAATGGTGAGTCTTCTCTTGACATATCATTATGGCCACTGTCTCTAATTGAGAATTATACTTCAAACAAACACCAAGATTATATAGGTAGTGCTCGTAAATATACTCAGCAAGTGGATGAGCACAACCCTATCTTATGATGACACGAGGTTGTATGTCATTAGACATTTTGTATGATAGTGGCAAAACACCCTTCCAACGTTGGATTCGCCTCACCCTAGTTGATTCGCCAAATATAACTACTAAATGATGACCACAGTTCTATTCCTCTGTTACCCCCGCTCGACCCAGCTACACTCTTATTACCTGAAAGGAATTGTGAAGCAAAAGGGTGAGCACAACTAGCTCAATAAAGAATATCATGACTAAAGATAATTAAATTATCAATAGCCTTCATCAATAATAAATAAGAGATTTATAACATATGGTAGATGATAAAAATTTCAACCATAGTTGCAGCGGAACGAGCAATCCAATAGAAGAGTCAAATAGACCATAAAGTCTATTATCTTCTCTATGTTAAAAATCCACCAACAATGTTTTATCCCTGTAACATCAATCAAGAGTTCTGCTCCACAATCATATGAATAACTCATAATCATAATTGTGATTCTAAATTTCTCTTCGCATCCAGGACGAAGATAATTTTCATCACATGTCTTTACCTGAAACATCAAAGATCATGGTTATACCAAATCACAGTTCCTGTTTATAATCATACTAACAATTTCATCTTTGCACTACGGGCCAAAGATATTCATCAACAGACCATCTTTGCACTACAGGCCAAAGATATTAAACAACAGATCATCTTTGCACTACGGGCCAAAGATATTCATCAACAATTCATCTTTGCACTACGGGCCAAAGATATTCATCAACAGTTCATATTTGCACTACAGACCAAATATATTCATCAACAGTTCATATTTGCACTACAGGCTAAATATATTAATATCTCAAAGAAATATATAATCATTTCAGAATTTATATAAACAATAATTATAACCATATTGATCACTTCACCTTTGCACTTAAGATAAAGATATTCAATTATAAATATATTCATCAACAGTTCATATTTGCACTACAGACCAAATATATTCATCAACAGTTCATATTTGCACTACAGGCCAAATATATTAATATCTCAAAGAAATATATAATCATTTCAGAATTTATATAAACAATAATTATAACCATGTTGATCATTTCACCTTTGCACTTAAGCTAAAGATATTCAATTATAAATTCAATGGTCATGATCATACTAGTCAACAATTCAACTTTGCCTTTCTTGGCCAAAGAGAACCCATAGTCATGTTCATACCAAAATCTACCCATCTTTACACTCAAGTCAAAGAGAAATATCATCATTAGGGTTATAAAATGTTATATATGATAATAAAAATAATATGATCAACATATAGTTTTAATCTCAAGAGTAATATTCATAAATCAACTATAATTTGGTTAGAAAAAGAAACCAATTTTGTCGTGAATAGTACGAAGTGAATAGTAACTCATGAATAGTAACTCGTGAATAGTAACTTGTGAATAGTAACCTTGACATAAAAAGGTAGAAATTCCACAATAAAATCCATATCAATATTTCGGTATAATGATATTGAAAGAATAATATTTCTTAAGCTTATAAACAATTTTTTTTAATTGTTTACATTTTACTAAATAATGCATTTAATCATCCTAAAATGCCAAACTCATACGATTTCATCACCAATAACCAAAACTCTCATCAAAAATCTGCATATACCTCATATAGGATTCTCAAGCCATAAAATCCTATTTTTCAATTTTCTTACTTCATATAACATATTTAATTCATTTACTCATAACTAGTCCATTTTCATGAAAAATATCAAATCAGTTCCAAAAATATTTCTTTTCTGGAATTTAGCCGAATATAGTCTCATATTGAACATATATTTTCTCTTAATTTTTTAAAATTCATTTACTATTTTTTATATGGCCAAAAACTTTAGAATATTTAGACATTTATTATAAATTGTACTTTTATCCAAAAATTCTGAAATTCACAGAGTATCTTGATATTATATAGATATACTTCTAATAAAATTTCATCAATTTTGAAGTTAACCACAAGGAGTTATAAGCTTGTTACTTTTAAAATAGTCTTTTCTCATAAAATTCATAACTCTTAATCTATACATCCAAAAGCACCATTTTGGACACAATCAATAAAACTCATCAAAGGATCATTTTAATTTTTTTCGAATTTTTCAAGGTCAAGAAGTAAAAATGAAAAAACATAATAACCCTTAAAATCCTTTACCTCAAAAAGCAAAGATGCCGACTTGAATATCGGATATAACACTTGAAAGCAACACTCAAGATATCTAAATACTCACAAAAATATGCTTGATAATATAGAGAAAGAAAACTTGTTTACGGTGTGATTTTAATTCTAACATAAGCACCTATTTATAGGAAAATACTACAACGCCTTAAAAGAGACTAAAATAATAAAATATATTTATTATTATTCAACATTTCTACGCATGCCTCTTGAAAATTCTCACCCACCAGCCAACTTTGAACCAATTTTTAGCAGCCCACATGTTGATAACCAAGTGGGTCCCACCCATAAATTAATAAAAATCATTTTATTTTCCGAAACTTCAACAATTCATAGAAAATAGCCCGGTTATCAAAAAAATATGAATTTTATTTCCATTCTGACTGAAATCGAATTCTCTACAACTTTGTAAATTTGAGTTTTTCCAAATTTCAAACTAAAAATATCCGATTTCCACAAACGGATGATTTTTAATACCTCCACACCGACAAAATACTGATAAAATACCTCAGCATTAATTCCTTCATTTTTATCCATATAAAAATAAATATATCATTATCATATAAATCAATAATTAATTATTCACAAATAATATTACAGAATCACAATTATGACAACCAAGCCGTTCCCAGGAAAGAGGAGGCTTTCCAATAAGAATGTCTCCTTACTGGCGCGCAATTAGGTGACCAAACCTCTCCTTGATAGAACTTTCTAGACATTGCCAATAATGCTATCTAATAATATTATTCAAATAATATGAATTATTGATCTGATAATGGAGATCTTCGCAAAATGACAATTATTGAAACAACAATAATATAAAATATCAACGCATGACAATTATTGAATCAATAAAATAAAATATTGAATAAGTAATTCTTCGTAACAATTATTGAGTAGTGTCTTCACGTAAGAATCAATAATTCAAAAATCTTTGTGCAATACTGGTGTCTTTCTTGTGCAATAACGTGTATTATTCGTATTTTAACTCTACGGGTATTCCACGATTGTTAATTGTAGTAACAACTGTAGATTATTTATAAAAACTCAATTTTGTCATTTTCTTCATCCAAGCGGTTATTAGTTATGGGGGGCCCTAAATGGTCAGCTGTAGTCGCATTTAATATTCTTGACGAGAAAAGAATATTCCACGATCAAACGAATATTCCCCTACAATTTAATATTTTAAACCACTTGGGTATTTTGGAAAAAAAAATTAATATCTCACCCTTAACTTTAAACTTTTACTAATTTAGTCATTTACTGAATTGTAATTATAAGAAAAATTGAATACTTTTATTTCATAAAATTCGGGGTCTTACAATCTCCGCTCCTTATAAAATTTTGTCCCCGAAATTTACGTACTTGGTATTTCGAAGAGTTGAGAATACCTTGCTTTAATTTCAGATTCTATCTCCCGGGTCATCATGATTTCTCCATTGCTCATCTCCGTGATAACTTCATTTGGGTTCTTCACTTGTTAGGAAGTCATGACAACCGCCATCCCTTGAACTACCCGAGCTTTGACATGCAAAGGTAATTTGGCGTCATCACTACCATTGGAATATACTTTTCTATAGGAAATATTCCTCCCTCAACTGCCTCATCGTACTCCTGATTCATGATCTGAATCATCAATCTTCTATCCATATCGAATTCAGGTTGACCGCTATGTACAGGGTAATTCAAAACTAGATGTTGGGTTCTCCCAATTACTTTCCAAAAAGAGAAATTCATATCAACTATTTTAGCTTTCTTAGATCGGACATCTCTTTCCACAATATCTACGTGTCGTAAATGCGGCTTTTGCCCATGCATCACTTATTCTCACTCGTTCGCTTTTTTCTTCTTTTCATTTCAGATTCCATCTTTATCATCTTATACTCGCCAAAGAATGCTTCATTCAAGCATCACATATCGGGTAACACTGCTTGAATTGTTGCATCCTTTTGTTCCACGGACTCACCGCTCGTTCTTGACCGCTCTTCTAACTCATGAATACGATTTTTCAATTCAACATTTTGATCATATAATACCTCTAATAAATTCTCTTCGGGTACCTCTTCTTCCTCTTCTTCCTCACTCTCATTTGTTACATCTCTGCGACCATCTCAAAAAGTAACTATCAATTCTTCACTCACCACATGGATTTCTCTAATTCCTTCTTCGCCTGACATCACATTATCCTGGTTGGTGATTAGAGGTATCCCCACGGTCTCATTCACTCCATTGTTAACATTCTCAGTAGCCATTCTAAAATACTGCCATAAAACAAGGATTAATTAAACAAATTAACATATCACATAATATCCCAATATTATGACTGACCAACAAATAAGCTTAGGTAGGACACACTAGCGAAGGATTTATTCATCTCTCCCCTCCTAGTTATATTCCCTGATCTCCGCCAGAGACCATATCCCTAAGCTCTGATACCAAATGTGACAACCCCAAAATAGGTCCATTCCATCCAACCCATTCTGAGTCGCCAAATACATGGTACAAAAAACAACTACAACTTTATTACCACAATTGTCATGCAAAATACAACAACACATATGCTGTGAGTTTGGATACAAATATATACCAACTGTGACTCTCATCCCAACCTTGGATAGCACGTCACAATGACACCTTACATAAAGGTATAGTCAAAACCTGTTTTAGAAATTAGAATCTTTGGGAAGTGCTCAAGGAAACCTTCAGACATGGGAGGCCATGCGTCTAGGTTATGATAGATATCATATGGCCACAGAATTATCCTTGGTTGACCCAATAGACCCCAAAGAAAAACGAGAAGATTACTATCATATTCTTCCCAATAGTGAGTCTTCTCTTAACATATCATTATGGCCACTGTCTCTAATTGAGAATTATACTTCAAACAAACACCAAGATTATATAGGTAGTGCTCGTAAATATACTCAGCAAGTGGATGAGCACAACCCTATCTTATGATGACACGAGGTTGTATGTCATTAGACATCTTGTATGATAGTGGCAAAACACCCTTCCAACGTTGGGTTCGCCTCACCCTAGTTGATTCGCCAAATATAACTACTAAATGATGACCACAGTTCTATTCCTCTGTTACCCCCGCTCGACCCAGCTACACTCTTATTACCTGAAAGGAATTGTGAAGCAAAAGGGTGAGCACAACTAGCTCAATAAAGAATATCATGACTAAAGATAATTAAATTATCAATAGCCTTCATCAATAATAAATAAGAGATTTATAACATATGGTAGATGATAAAATTTCAACCATAGTTGCGTGAACGAAAGCAATCCAATAGAAGAGTCAAATAGACCATAAAGTCTATTATCTTCTATGTCAAAAATCCACCAACAATGTTTTATCCCCGTAACATCAATCAAGAGTTCTCGCTCCACAATCATATGAATAACTTCATAATCATAATTGTGATTCTAAATTTCTCTTCGCATCCGTGATGAAGATAATTTTCATCACATGTCTTTACCGAAACATCAAAGATCATGGTTATACCAAATCACAGCCTCATTTATAATCATACTAACAATTTCATCTTTGCACTCACGGCCAAAGATATTCATCAACAGCACCATCTTTACACTACATAAAGCCAAAGATATTAAACAATGATCATCTTTTGCACTACACGGGCCAAAGATATTCATCAACAATTCATCTTTGCACTACGGGCCAAAGATATTCATCAACAGTTCATATTTGCACTACAGACCAAATATATTCATCAACAGTTCATATTTGCACTACAGGCTAAATATATTAATATCTCAAAGAAATATATAATCATTTCAGAATTTATATAAACAATAATTATAACCATGTTGATCATTTCACCTTTGCACTTAAGATAAAGATATTCAATTATAAATATATTCATCAACAGTTCATATTTGCACTACAGACCAAATATATTCATCAACAGTTCATATTTGCACTACAGGCCAAATATATTAATATCTCAAAGAAATATATAATCATTTCAGAATTTATATAAACAATAATTATAACCATGTTGATCATTTCACCTTTGCACTTAAGCTAAAGATATTCAATTATAAATTCAATGGTCATGATCATACTAGTCAACAATTCAACTTTGCACTACTGGCCAAAGAGAACCCATAGTCATGTTCATACCAAAAATCTACCCATCTTTACACTCAAGTCAAAGAGAAATATCATCATTAGGGTTATAAAAATGTTATATATGATAATAAAAATAATATGATCAACATATAGTTTTAATCTCAAGAGTAATATTCATAAATCAACTATAATTTGGTTAGAAAAAGAAACCAATTTTGTCGTGAATAGTACCCGTGAATAGTAACTCATGAATAGTAACTCGTGAATAGTAACTCGTGAATAGTAACCCCGACATGAAAAAGGTAGAAATTCCACAATAAAATCCATATCAATATTTTAGTATAATGATATTGAAGAATAATATTTCTTAAGCTTATAAACAATTTTTTTAATTGTTTACATTTTACTAAATAATGCATTTAATCATCCTAAAATGCCAAACTCATACGATTTCATCACCAATAACCAAAACTCTCATCAAAAATCTGCATATACCTCATATAGGATTCTCAAGCCATAAAATCCTATTTTTCAATTTTCTTACTTCATATAACATATTTAATTCATTTACTCATAACTAGTCCATTTTCATGAAAAATATCAAATCAGTTCCAAAAATATTTCTTTTCTGGAATTTAGCCGAATATAGTCTCATATTGAACATATATTTTTCTCAGAATTTTTAAAATTCATTTACTATTTTTTATATGGCCAAAACCGCCGAATATTTAGACATTTATTATAAATTGTACTTTTATCCAAAAATTCTGAAATTCACAGAGTATACTGATATTATATAGATATACTTCTAATAAAAATTTCATCAATTTTGAAGTTAACCACAAGGAGTTATAAGCGGTTACTTTTAAAATAGTCTTTTCTCATAAAATTCATAACTCTTAATCTATACATCCAAAAAGCACCATTTTTGGACACAATCAATAAAACTCATCAAAGGATCATTTTAATTTTTTTTCCAGAATTTTCTGAAGGTCAGAAGAAGTACGAACTGAAAAACATAATAACCCTTAAAATCCCTTACCTCAAAAGAGCAGTACTTCTGACTTGAATATCGGATATAACACTGAGCAACACTCAAGATATCTAAATACTCACAAAAATATGCTTGATAATATAGAGAGAAAGAAAACTTGTTTCTGGTGTGATTTTTAATTCTAACATAAGCACCTATTTATAGGAAAATACTACAACGCCAAAAGAGACTAAAATAATAAAATATATTTATTATTATTCAACATTTCTACGCATGCCTCTTGAAAATTCTCACCCACCAGCCAACTTTGAACCAATTTTTAGCAGCCCACATGTTGATAACCAAGTGGGTCCCACCCATAAATTAATAAAAATCATTTTATTTTCCGAAACTTCAACAATTCATAGAAAATAGCCCGGTTATCAAAAAAATATGAATTTTATTTCCATTCTGACTGAAATCGAATTCTCTACAACTTTGTAAATTTGAGTTTTTCCAAATTTCAAACTAAAAATATCCGATTTCCACAAACGGATGATTTTAATACCTCCACATCGGCAAAAAAAAATCTTGATAAAATACCTCAAAGATTAATTCCTTCATTTTTATCCATATAAAATAAATATATCATTATCATATAAATCAATAATTAATTATTCACAAATAATATTATGTAATCACAATTATGACATGAACCATGGTTCCGAGAAAGAGGAGGCTTTCCAATAAGAATGTCTCCTTCATGGCAAGGCAATTAGGTGACCAAACCTCTCCTTGATAGAACTTTCTAGACATTGCCAATAATGCTATCTAATAATATTATTCAAATAATATGAATTATTGATCCGATAATGGAGATATCATGCGGTGACAATTATTGAAACAATAATAATATAAAATATCAACGCACAATTATTGAATCAATAAAATAAAATATTGAGCAAGAATTACCGTAACAATTATTGAGTAGTGTCTTCTTACGTAAGAATCAATAATTCAAAAATACTTTTGTAATACCGTGTGCTTCTCGTGCAATAACGTGTATTCTTCGTATTTTAACTACAAGATATTCAACGGTGTTAGCAGTAATAACTACGCTAGTTATTTATAAAAACTCAATTTTTGTCATTTTCTTCATCCGACAGTTATTCGTTATGGGGCCCACAAATGGCTGCGCCGTCGTACGAATATTCTTCGACAGAAAGAATATTCCACGATCAAACGAATATTCCCCTACAATTTAATATTTTATAACCACTTGCGTATTTTGAAAAAAAAATTAATATCTCACCCTTAACTTTAAACTTTTACTAATTTAGTCATTTACTGAATTGTAATTATAAGAAAAATTGAATACTTTTATTTCATAAAATTCGGGGTCTTACAATCTCCGCTCCTTATAAAATTTTGTCCCCGAAATTTACGTACTTGGTATTTCGAAGAGTTGAGAATACCTTGCTTTAATTTCAGATTCTATCTCCCGGGTCATCATGATTTCTCCATTGCTCATCTCCTGTGATAACTTCATTTGGGTTCTTCACTTGTTAGGAAGTCATGACAACCGCCATCCCTTGAACTACCCGACTTTGACTTGTCTGGGGCAGCATTTGGCGTCATCACTACCATTGGAATATACTTTTCTATAGGAAATATTCCTCCCTCAACTGCCTCATCGTACTCCTGATTCATGATCTGAATCATCAATCTTCTATCCATATCGAATTCAGGTTGACCGCTATGTACAGGGTAATTCAAAACTAGATGTTGGGTTCTCCCAATTACTTTCCAAAAAGAGAAATTCATATCAACTATTTTAGCTTTCTTAGATCGGACATCTCTTTCCACAATATCTACGTGTCGTGCGGCTTTTGCCCATGCATCACTTATTCTCACTCGTTCAGTTTTTTCTTCTTTCAGCTCAGATTCCATCTTTATCATCTTATACTCTGCCAAAGAATGCTTCTGTTCAAGCATCACATATCGGGTAACACAAGCTTGAATTGTTGCATCCTTTTGCTCCACGACCGCCTGTCGTTCTTCAGCCTGCTCTTCTAACTCATGAATACGATTTTTCAATTCAACATTTTGATCATATAATACCTCTAATAAATTCTCTTCGGGTACCTCTTCTTCCTCTTCTTCCTCACTCTCAGCTGTTACCTCTGCGACCATCTCGGGTGCAACTATCAATTCTTCACTCACCACATGGATTCTCTAATTCCTTCTTCGCCTGACATCACATTATCCTGGTTGGTGATTAGAGGTATCCCCACGGTCTCATTCACTCCATTGTTAACATTCTCAGTAGCCATTCTAAAATACTGCCATAAAACAAGGATTAATTAAACAAATTAACATATCACATAATATCCCAATATTATGGTGACCAACAAATAAGCTTAGGTAGGACACTAGCGAAGGATTTATTCATCTCTCCTCCTAGTTATATTCCCACGATCTCCGCTTGGAGACCATATCCCTAGCTACGATACCAAATGTGACAACCCCAAAATAGGTCCATTCCATCCAACCCATTCTGAGTCGCCAAATACATGGTACAAAAAACAACTACAACTTTATTACCACAATTGTCATGCAAAATACAACAACACATATGCTGTGAGTTTGGATACAAATATATACCAACTGTGACTCTCATCCCAACCTTGGATAGCACGTCACAATGACACCTTACATAAAGGTATAGTCAAAACCTGCTGTTTTAGAAATTAGAATCTTTGGGAAGTGCTCAAGGAAACCTTCGTATACATGGGAGGCCGTGCGTACAGGTTATGATAGATATCATATGGCCACGTAATTATCCTTGGTTGACCCTAATAGACCCAAAAAGAAAAGCGAGAAGATTACTATCATATTCTTTCCCAATAGTGAGTCTTCTCTTAACATATCATTATGGCCACTGTCTCTAATTGAGAATTATACTTCAAACAAACACCAAGATTATATAGGTAGTGCTCGTAAATATACTCAGCAAGTGGATGAGCACAACCCTATCTTATGATGACACGAGGTTGTATGTCATTAGACATCTTGTATGATAGTGGCAAAACACCCTTCCAACGTTGGGTTCGCCTCACCCTAGTTGATTCGCCAAATATAACTACTAAATGATGACCACAGTTCTATTCTCTCTGTTACCCCCAGCATCGACCCAAATTTACACTCTTATTACTCGAAAGGAATTGTGAAGCAAAAGGGTGAGCACAACTAGCTCAATAAAGAATATCATGACTAAAGATAATTAAATTATCAATAGCCTTCATCAATAATAAATAAGAGATTTATAACATATGGTAGATGATAAAAATTTCAACCATAGTTGCAGCGGAACGAGCAATCCAATAGAAGAGTCAAATAGACCATAAAGTCTATTATCTTCTCTATGTCAAAAATCCACCAACAATGTTTTATCCCTGTAACATCAATCAAGAGTTCTGCTCCACAATCATATGAATAACTCATAATCATAATTGTGATTCTAAATTTCTCTTCGCATCCAGGACGAAGATAATTTTCATCACATGTCTTTACCTGAAACATCAAAGATCATGGTTATACCAAATCACAGTCCTCATTTATAATCATACTAACAATTTCATCTTTTGCACCACGGGCCAAAGATATTCATCAACAGACCATCTTTACACTACAGGCCAAAGATATTAAACAACAGATCATCTTTACACTACGGGCCAAAGATATTCATCAACAATTCATCTTTGCACTACTGGGCCAAAGATATTCATCAACAGATTCATATTTGCACTACTGAGACCAAATATATTCATCAACAGATTCATATTTGCACTACAAAGCTAAATATATTAATATCTCAAAGAAATATATAATCATTTCAGAATTTATATAAACAATAATTATAACCATGTTGATCATTTCACCTTTGCACTTAAGATAAAGATATTCAATTATAAATATATTCATCAACAGTTCATATTTGCTCTGCACCAAATATATTCATCAACAGATCATATATTTGCTACCACAGCCAAATATATTAATATCTCAAAGAAATATATAATCATTTCAGAATTTATATAAACAATAATTATAACCATGTTGATCATTTCACCTTTGCACTTAAGCTAAAGATATTCAATTATAAATTCAATGGTCATGATCATACTAGTCAACAATTCAACTTTGCACTACTGGCCAAAGAGAACCCATAGTCATGTTCATACCAAAAATCTACCCATCTTTACACTCAAGTCAAAGAGAAATATCATCATTAGGGTTATAAAAATGTTATATATGATAATAAAAATAATATGATCAACATATAGTTTTAATCTCAAGAGTAATATTCATAAATCAACTATAATTTGGTTAGAAAAAGAAACCAATTTTGTCGTGAATAGTACCCGTGAATAGTAACTCATGAATAGTAACTCGTGAATAGTAACTTGTGAATAGTAACCCCGACATAAAAAAGGTAGAAATTCCACAATAAAATCCATATCAATATTTCGGTATAATGATATTGAAAGAATAATATTTCTTAAGCTTATAAACAATTTTTTTTAATTGTTTACATTTTACTAAATAATGCATTTAATCATCCTAAAATGCCAAACTCATACGATTTCATCACCAATAACCAAAACTCTCATCAAAAATCTGCATATACCTCATATAGGATTCTCAAGCCATAAAATCCTATTTTTCAATTTTCTTACTTCATATAACATATTTAATTCATTTACTCATAACTAGTCCATTTTCATGAAAAATATCAAATCAGTTCCAAAAATATTTCTTTTCTGGAATTTAGTTTTAATATAGTCTCATATTGAACATATATTTTTCTCGAGAATTTTTTAAAATTCATTTACTATTTTTATATGGCCAAAACCGCCTTACGAATATTTAGACATTTATTATAAATTGTACTTTTATCCAAAAATTCTGAAATTCACAGAGTATACTGATATTATATAGATATACTTCTAATAAAAATTTCATCAATTTTGAAGTTAACCACAAGGAGTTATAAGCGGTTACTTTTAAAATAGTCTTTTCTCATAAAATTCATAACTCTTAATCTATACATCCAAAAAGCACCATTTTTGGACACAATCAATAAAACTCATCAAAGGATCATTTTAATTTTTTTCCGTAATTTTTCAAGGTCGGAAGAAGTACTGAATGAAAAAACATAATAACCCTTAAAATCCTTACCTCAAAAGAAAGCGAAGATTTGACTTGAATATCGGATATAACACCGAGCAACACTCAAGATATCTAAATACTCACAAAAATATGCTTGATAATATATAGAGAAAGAAAACTTGTTTCTGGTGTGATTTTTAATTCTAACATAAGCACCTATTTATAGGAAAATACTACAACGCCTAAAAGAGACTAAAATAATAAAATATATTTATTATTATTCAACATTTCTACGCATGCCTCTTGAAAATTCTCACCCACCACCAACTTTGAACCAATTTTTAGCAAATTTCACATGTTGATAACCAAGTGGGTCCCACCCATAAATTAATAAAAATCATTTTATTTTCCAAACTTCAACAATTCATAGAAAATAGCAGGTTATCAAAAAATATGAATTTTATTTCCATTCTGACTGAAATCGAATTCTCTACAACTTTGTAAATTTGAGTTTTTCCAAATTTCAAACTAAAAATATCCGATTTCCACAAACGGATGATTTTTAATACCTCCACACCGACAAAATACTGATAAAATACCTCAGCATTAATTCCTTCATTTTTATCCATATAAAAATAAATATATCATTATCATATAAATCAATAATTAATTATTCACAAATAATATTACAGAATCACAATTATGACAACCAAGCCGTTCCCAGGAAAGAGGAGGCTTTCCAATAAGAATGTCTCCTTACTGGCGCGCAATTAGGTGACCAAACCTCTCCTTGATAGAACTTTCTAGACATTGCCAATAATGCTATCTAATAATATTATTCAAATAATATGAATTATTGATCTGATAATGGAGATACTGTGCAGTGACAATTATTGAAACAACAATAATATAAAATATCAACGCAAAGAATTATTGAATCAATAAAATAAAATATTGAATAAATAATTATCGTAACAATTATCGAGTAGTGTCTTCTTACGTAAGAATCAATAATTCAAAAAATATTGTGCAATCACTGTGTGCTCTCGCGTGCAATAACGTGTATTACTGTATTTTAACTACCGGGTATTCCAACAGTGTTAACGGTAACAACTACGCCGTTATTTATAAAAACTCAATTTTTGTCATTTTCTTCATCCGACAGTTATTCGTTATGGGGCCCACAAATGGGCTGCTTGTCGCATTTAATAATATTCTTGACGTAAAAGAATATTCCACGATCAAACGAATATTCCCCTACAATTTAATATTTTATAACCACTTGCGTATTTTGAAAAAAAAATTAATATCTCACCCTTAACTTTAAACTTTTACTAATTTAGTCATTTACTGAATTGTAATTATAAGAAAATTGAATACTTTTATTTCATAAAAAAAAGGGTCTTATAAGTAAGCAATTGCTACACACATACGCAAATTCAAGCAATGCAGAAGTTTTTAGCCTTGGCACTAAATAAGCAATGCTTCTAAAGTCTGCAGACGAAGAGTTTCATTTAAATATGAACAAGAGCTTTACTTTAGCCCAACAAACACGAATTTCACCCACAAAACAGTGAAATTAACATATAAAATAAATATAAAACTATCATAAACATGACTGCTAATATATTCATCAACAGAGAACAATTTAACAACACTTTTAACTATTTTAATTTCTCAAATTTCTCATTTTCATACATAAACACCATTTTTGAGTTCCTTAGACAAAAATCAACACTATAAACACGATTCTTGTCCAAATTGCTTCATTCAAATTACGTTATCTTTGTTTCTTAATAGACTAGCATAAAAAAACATCAATTCGCAATTTAACATATGAATTGACCATCAAAATAGATACTTACACAAGCCATATAAAGAAAACATAAACACTGTCATTATTTCTCTACTTTTAACTGTAATTAGCATGAAATTCTTGTTTAAACATAAACTCTAGTATCCCAAACACATACAATCACCATAATTAGTTGTATAACAATATTTCAAAAAATTTGAATTCACAGAGTTTGAAGCTTCATACCGTAAAACTCATATATATATATATATACACACATAAGATATATAAAACCAATGATTAGATAAAATACCTTCAATTTGCTAAGACAATCCTTGTTAATTGTAGACAAATCTCTCCCAAATTATCTCAAGCTCTATCAAGGTTCTCTCTGTATTTCTCTTAGGCTTAGCAATTAGAATGCGTAAACCAACTGATAAACCAATGCGTAAAAGAATAAAACTGATATAACCTTAATACTACTACTAATTGTAATATCAGTTATAACGCTTAGGTTATAAATATATTATATTTATTATTTTATTTATTTTATTATTATTATAATTCAAAATTAAAAAGAAAATCCAAAAGCTATAGGGCTTTGTTTGGCAAAGTTCTAAAAATAAAGACTTAATATACTTAAGCCTTGTTTGGGTAAACTCAATTAAAACTACTTTTATTTATTTTAATACTCCTTATAATATAGTTATTTGTCACACTATATTTAATTAAGTTTTCATACTTAATTAATTAATTCAAATAACAATTTACTAAATAAATCATTTAATCACATAACTCAATACAAATAATTAACCATCAAATTGAAATATCAATATAATAATAATTTCCTTAACTCATTAATTATTTATTTAGTAAATAATTAACCAAATAACATCAAATCAGTTAAACAAATATTTATTCAACGATAAATACATCCATTAAATATTTATATATTTCAATAAATATTTAAACATTACAATTTGAAATTCTGGATTGTTACATTCTTCCCTCCTTACAAGGATTTTGTCCCCAGAATCACAACTCAAACAATCAAATCATCACATTCTTCCATTTTTACAAAGATTCTGTCCCCAGAATCGAAGACATAGATTAAACAAATAACTCAGGGTAATTTTTCATCATTTCAGCTTCGAGTTCCCACGTTGCCTCTTCGACATTGTGGTTTCTCCATATCACCTTCATAGAAGGTATCACTTTATTTCTAAGTACTTGTTCTTTCATGTCGACTATCTGAATAGGAATCTCTTCATAAGACAAATCTTTACTGAACTGCAATGGTTCATACTCGATTATATGCTTGTAATCGGGTTTATACGGTCGTAACACCGAAATATGAAAACATTATGAACGTTTTCCAACTCTGGAGGGAGAGCTACCTCATAAGCCACTTCCCCCACTCTTCGTAGTATCTCGAAAGGTCCAATAAACCTTGGGTTGAGCTTTCCTTTCTTGCCAAAACGAATTTTCCCCTTCCAAGGAAAAACTTTTAGAAATATATAATTTCTTACGTCGAATGCACGATATTGTCTGTGTTGATCATCATACTTTTTCTGTCTGTCTTCGGCTGCTACCAATCTTGTCCTGATGAGTTTGACAACATCAATAGTTTGTTGTACCAGTTCTGGTCCTAATAGTTGGCGTTCACGGACGTCATCCCAGCACAGTGGGTTCTACACTTTCTACCGTATAATGCCTTGTAAGGTGGCATGTCGATGCTCGTGTGGTAACTATTGTTGTAGGCAAATTCTACCAATGGTAAATGTTCGTCCAAGCTTCCTTTGAAATCCATGATGCATGCTCTCAACATATCTTCCAACGTTTGGATTTTTCGTTCGTTTTGCCCGTCGGTTTGCGGATGCTATGCTGTACTCATTCGCAACTGTGTTCCCATACATTCTTGTAGTCTCTTCCAGAAGTTTGATTTGAACCTCGAATCTCTGTCTGATACAATTGTGTTGGGCTTTATTTAAACGCATACAATGAAATTAAAATTTTAAAGCAATTTCAAACCCCTAAAGCAGGATCCATGCGAAAATCAATTAATTCGGAGGTTTAGAGATTATACCAGATATAAACAAAAACGAGAATCAAACCGATCGTGCCTCGAATCTCCAACGCAATATACAAACCGATCATGGCTCTCTACAGATATCACACGAACGCCTCACGAACCGCTTTAACGATTCTCGCAATAAGAAGGGCTTGCGGTACTAGCCACCAAAAGGAATGGATTTTGAAGCTGTTTTTCTCTAGTCTCTCTCTAAGAATGCTAGGGTTTTTCAATTATGATATCTTACCCTAAGTAGTCGCTATATATCATATATATAGTAGTTAAAAGGAATTAATCAAATCAAAACCTAATTTTATAAAATCCAATTTATATATATATATATATATCTCTTAATTAAGTCTTACTTAATTAATATACAATTATCCTTTTAATTTAAATTCGTGATTTAAATACTATTAATCATATTAATATATTTAAATCCTTAAAATTTAAATTAATTCCCTTTAAATAACGTCTACATGTGTGACTACTATAGGTTATTATTACGTTGGCAATAATTTTAAAATCATATTATAAAATTATAAGCAAAGTGAGCGACATCTAGTAATGCATCACTGCTACCCAAGTAATAATAAGATCGATGATTCGATGTAACTTTTTTCGTGACCAATGTTTCAATGTAATTTAATCCTTTTAACCTTAATATCCTAGATTAAACTCAAGTTATGGAATGTGTCATACTCTTCAAAATTTAATCTCAGTTTTCTTGATCAATGAGTAGACTATATGAAACAAATCACTATTTGAGCATGGCCATACATTTCATAGTCTTACTCAATCAAGAGGCCTATGGATATCACCCATAATATATAGGATGGTTAAATTTCATCTAGATCACTCATATTTCTCACACGATTCATGATGAACCCAATAATCACCTTTATAGTCCACCCTATTAAAGGTGACATTTGATGATATCAAAGTACATAAATTTCTCGTGTAGTAATATAGCGATTTCAGTGCCTGGGAGGACCATTACATCATTGTCACTATGAGAATTGCTAATGACACTTCGCATAATGCTCCATATAGAATTCTCATGGTGGGTCCGTCCGAAGACATCGTTCTCTAACATGTACCTATGCATTGACTTAATATCTCATATATTTATGACCAATGAGATTTGGTCATCAATCGATCCACATACTAGTCTCAATGCATCATTGTTGTCCCATCAACAATGATACTCGATTAAAGGACATTTAATAACACTGATACTAATGATAATATATAATCTCATGTTCAAGTCACATACTTGAAACTATATAATTTGTATCACTATTCTAAGGAATTTTATTATGTTAACAATTATATTACGCAGTATATAAAACCATAATAAAATCATATATTTATTCAATCAAATATAATATCAAAACGTTAAGCAATTATATCAAATAATTGGCCTCTAGGGCATAAACTCTAACAAATTGACACTAGAACTCTATGTCTTGACACGATCTCTTTAACGTACAACCTTGCCAACTGATCAAGATTGAACCTAATCTTTATTGGTAAAAAGAGCGCTGATTTTGTCGGTCATCACTATCACCCAAATCGCATCGTGATCCTCTCTCTCGAGTAGTTGGAAGACCCACCACAAAATCCATTGTGATGTGTTCCCACTTCCATTCTGGTATTTTTAACGGTTGAAGTAATCAGCTTGGTCTTTGATGTTCGGCCTTGACTATTTGACATGTCAAGCATTTTCCACACATTCGGCAACGTCTCTTTTCATGTTCAGCCACCAAAAATGTCGTCGTAAATCTTGATACATCTTCATACTTCCTGGATGAATCGAATATCTTGTGTTGTGTGCTTCAGTCAAGATTTCATCTTTAAGCTCTAGTACTGCTGGAACCCAAATTCTTTCCTCGAACCGTAGTAGTCCATTGGTATCGATCTTGTATTTTACATCACTACCCTCAACCACTTTCTCTTTGATCGTTTCGCACTCTTTATCTTGTAGTTGAGCAATCTTCACTTTGTCCACCAAAGTTGGACTGGCATCTATCTGAAATAGTCATTCATCGGATTCCTTTGGAAATTTGATTTCCAACTCTAGCTTTGTCATTGCTAAAATAAGCTACTCTTGAGTGGTTATCAGCATCAACTTCTCCCGATCTTTCCTGCTCAAAGCATCTGCAACCACATTCACTTTGCCCGGATGATAAAAGATCTCACAATCATAATCCTTTATCAATTCCATCCATCTTTTTTGACGCATATTCAGGTCCTTCTATGTGAAAATATACTTCAGACTTTTATGGTCTGTGTAGATTTCACATTTCTCTCCATAGAGATAGTGTATCCATATCTTCAAAGAAAATACTACTGCAGCCAATTCCAAATCATGAGTCAGATAACCTTTCTCATAATCCTTTAGTTGTCTTGATGCATACGCAATTAATTTGTCATTCTCCATAAGAACACAACCCAACCCTTTATGTGAGGCATCACTATACACCACAAAATTTCCTGTGCTATCTGGTAATGACAACACAGGTGCCATGCTTAATTTTTTTTTCAAATCCTGGAAACTTTCTTCACATTTCTCCGTCCAAACAAATTTCACAATTTTCCTGGTCAAATTTGTTAATGGACTGGCTATCTTAGAAAAATCTTGAATAAATCGTCTGTAATAACTGGCCAGTCCCAAGAAACTCTTCACTTCCGACGGTGTTCTTGGTTGTTCCCAATTGATTAAAGCTTCCACTTTTGATGGATCTACTGAAAGCCCATCTTTGTCAATCATGTGCCCAAGAAATTGTACATGATCTAGCCAAAATTCGCACTTAGAGAATTTCGCGTACAATTTTTCCTTTCTTAGTGTTTCCAATGTCAAACGTAAGTGTTCCACGTGTTCTTCTTGAGTTTTGGAATACACCAGAATGTCATCGATGAGTACAACTACAAACTTGTCTAAGAATGATTTAAACACCCTATTCATCAAATCCATGAATACGACAGGTGCATTGGTTAAACCAAAAGACATCACCATAAACTCGTAATGTCCATACCGAGTTCTGAATGTCGTTCGAGATATATCCTCCTTTCTCACTTTCAACTGGTGATACCCACTTCTCAAATCTATTTTTGAGAAGTATTTAGCACCCTTTAACTGATCAAACAAGTCATCTATTCTTGGCAATGGATATTTGTTTTTAATAGTGACTTTGTTTAATTCTCTATATTTAATGCAAAGACGCATTGAACCATCCTTCTTCTTCACGAATAACACAGGCGCTCCCCATGGTGATACGCATGGTTGAATATACTTCTTGTCTAGGAACTCTTGCAACTATACCATCAGTTCCTTTATTTCTACCGGAGCTATTCTGTACGGGGCCTTCGATATCGGTGTTGTTCTAGGCTCTAAGTTGATCACGAACTCAATCTCTCTGTCAGGCAGAAGTCCTGGAAAATCCTCTGGAAACACATCCTCAAATTCCCTCACCACTGGTATCTCTTCCTGTTTTACACTCTTCTTCTGAGTATCGACTATGTAAGCTAAATAGCCCACACAACCTTGACTCAACAATTTCTTGGCCCGCATAATTGTTAGACATTTCATTTATCTAGGCGACTTGCTACCATAAAATACTACCTTTGATGGGGTCATAAGGTTTACACACTTCTTTTGGCAATCAATAAGCACTCCATATTTGAACAGCCAATCCATTCCCAAAATAACATCAAACTCTCCAAGTCTAATCAAAATCAAATCTACCATCAAGATATTTTCCTTAATGTTCACCCTACAATTCTTGTATACGAATCTAACAGGTATAACTTCCTTATTCGCAATTTCTATGTTCAAAGGAAAATTCAGTTCTTCACTATGCAATCCTAACCTCTTAACAAATTCATCAGATATAAACGAGCAAGTAGCACCCGAATCAAATAATACATAAGCGTCAATATCATTGATTGGGATAATACCTGACACCACATCTTTTGATTGCACAGCATCTTGTACAGTCATGTTGAAGGTTCTAGCTGTAGGTTTGTTTGATGTTGTAGGTCCAACAATGGCCCATGTACCTCCACCATTACCTCCATTGCTTCTAGTTGTCTCTCCAGCCTTCTTCTTAGGGCATTCATGAGCAAAGTGATCCTTGGATCCGCACGTGAAGCACACGTTCTTCTTAGGTTGTGTGCAACTTAGGGCGATGTGACCCTCCTGGCCACAATTGAAGCATACTCGTTTCCCCATCAAGCACGCACCCTTGTGAAACTTCCCGCATGTAGCACATGCTTCAAACTTCTTGTTTTGCTGGTTACCCTGCTGGTTTCCAGCACCCACATTTCCATTCCACTTCCTCTTCAAGTTGTTGTTGTTATTGTTGTTGTTTCCACCACTACCACCTCAATTCTTAATCTCCACCTCATTCTTCTTCTTCTTCTTCTATTCCTGATTGGACTTGTCACTGCCTCGCCCCCACCTTCAGCGAGTATTTCTTTCTCCATCACTACTGCGAAAGTCTTCAATTGGAATAGGGAAACCCTACTATACAACCAGGGCTTCAGTCCCTGTTCAAACCTCTTCGCCTTGCGGTCGTCCGTATAATGCCTCGTAAGGCGTCATCCCGATGCTCGCGTGGTAACTGTTGTTGTAGGAAAATTCCACCAACGGTAAATGTTCTTCCCAGCTCCCTTTGAAATCCATGATGCATGCTCTCAACATATCTTCTAACGTTTGGATTATTCGTTCGCTTTGGCCATTTGTTTGTGGAAGGTATGCCGTGCTCATTCGTAATTGTGTTCCCATACACTCTTGTAGTCTCTTCCAGAAATTTGACGTGAATCTTGGATCTCTATCTGATACTATTGATATTGGTACTCCGTGTCTCGAGACGATCTCTTTAACGTACAGTCTTGCCAACTGATCAAGATTGAACCTAATCTCAATTGGCAAAAAGTGTGTTGATTTTGTCAGTCTGTCCACTATCACCCAAATCGCATCGCATCCTCTCTCAGTAGTTGGAAGACCTACCACAAAATCCATTATTATGTGTTCCCACTTCCATTACGATATTTCCAATAGTTGAAGTAATCTGATTGGTCTTTGATGCTCGGCCTTGACTCTTTGACATGTCAATCATTTTTCAACGCATTCTGCAACGTCACTTTTCATATTTAGTCATAAAAAATGTCGTCGCAAATCTTGATACATTTTCGTACTTCCCGAAAGAATCGAATATCTTGTGTTGTGTGCTTCAGTCAAGATTTCGTCTTTAATCTCCGGTACTACTGGAACCCAAATTCTTTCCTCAAACCGTAGTAACTCTTCGGTATAGATCTTATATTTTACATCACTACCTCAACCATTTTCTCTTTGATCGTTTCGTATTCTTTATCTTGTAGTTGAGCATTCTTCACTTTGTCCACCAAAGTTGGACTAGCTTCTATCTGGTATAATTTTTCGTCGGTTTCTTTTGGAAATTCGATTTCCAACTCTAGCCTTGCCATTTCTGAAATAAGCTCTTCCTAGTTGGTTAACAACATCAATTTTTCCCGACCTTTTCTGCTTAAAGCATCTGCAACCACATTTGCTTTGCCCGGGTGATAAAAGATCTCACAATCATAATCTTTTATCAATTCTATCCATCTTCTTTGACGCATATTCAGGTCCTTCTGTGTGAAAATATACTTCAGACTTTTATGGTCTGTGTAGATCTCACATTTTTCTCCATAGAGATATTGTCTCCATATCTTCAGAGCAAATACCATTGCAGCCAATTCCAAATCATGAGTCGGATAACCTTTCTCATAATCCTTCAGTTGTCATGATGCATACGCAATAACTTTGTCGTTCTGCATAAGAACACAACCCAATCCTTTATGTGAGGCATCACTATACACCACAAAGTTTCCTGTACCATCTGGTAATGACAACATAGGTGCCACACTTAATTTCTTCTTCAAATCTTGAAAACTCTCTTCACATTTCTCCGTCGAAACAAATTTTACCGCTTTCCTTGTTAAATTTTTTAGCGGAGTGGCTATCTTGGAAAAATCTTGAATAAATCTTCTATAATAACCGGCCAGTCCTAAGAAACTCCTTACTTCCGACGGTGTTCTTGGTTGTTCCCAATTGATTACAGCTTCCACTTTTGATGGATCCACTGAAATCCCATCTTTGTAAATCACGTGCCCCAAAAATTGTACTCGATCTAACCAAAATTTGCACTTAGAGAATTTCGCGTACAACTTTTCCTTTCTTAGTGTTTCCAACCTCAATCGTAAGGGTTCCACGTGTTCTTCTTGAGTTTTGGAATACACCAGAATGTCGTCGATAAATACCACAACAAACTTGTCTAAGAATGGTTTAAACAATCTGTTCATCAAATCCATGAATGCAGCAGAGGCATTGGTCAAACCAAAAGACATCACCAGAAACTCGTAATGTCCATACCGAGTTCTGAATGTTGTTCTAGGTATATCCTCCTTCCTCACTTTCAACTGGTGATACCCACTTTTCAAATCTATTTTAGAAGTATTTAGCACCTTTGTTGATCAAACAAGTCATCTATTCTTGGTAATGGATATTTGTTTTTAATAGTGACTTTGTTTAATTCTCTATAATCAATACAAAGACGCATTGACCCATCCTTCTTCTTCACGAATAATACTGGCGCTCACCACGGTGATACGCTTGGTTGAATATACTTCTTATCTAACAGTACAATTGTACCATTAGTTCCTTCATCTCTACTGAAGCCATTCTATACAGGGCCTTTGATATCGGTGTTGTTCTTGGTGCCAAGTCGATCACAAACTCAATCTCTCTGTCAGGCGGAAGTCCTGGAAAATCCCCTAGAAACACATCCTCAAATTCCCTCACCACTGGTATTTCTTCCAATTTCACACCCTTCTTCTGAGTATCGACTATGTAAGCTAAATAGCCTACACAGCCTTGATTCAACAATTTCTTGGCCTGCATAATCGTCAGACATCTCATCTGTTTAGGCAATTTGCTACCATAGAAAACTACCTTTGATGGAGTCATAAGGTTTACACATTTCTTTTGGTAATCAATTACCGCTCCATATTTAAACAGCCAATCCATTCCCAAAATAACGTCAAACTCTCCAAGTCTAATCGGAATCAAATCTACCATCATGATATTCCCCTTAATATTGACCTTACAGTTCTTGTATACGAACCTAACATGAATTACCTCCTTATTCGCAATTTCTATATTTAAAGGGAAATTCAATTCTTCACTAGGTATTTCTAACTTCTTAGCAAATTCATCAAATATAATGTGACGCCCCCAAAATTAGGTATACATCACCCATTCTGGGTCGCCAGATACATGGTACAAAATTCAAATACAACTTCATTTATACAACTGTTAAGCTGTCGTATAGAATACGACCACAGTTAACTATGAGTTTTATACAAATGTATGTAACTCTCATGGTACCTCGACCACAACCTTACAATGATACTTTACATAAAAGTATAGTTAAAAACTGTTTTAGAAATTAAAATCTTTGGGAAGTGCTCAAGGAAACCTTCGTACATGGGAGGCCATGCGTCTAGGTTATGATAGATATCATATGTCCACATAATTATCCTTGGTTGACCCAAAAGTCCCCAAAGAAAAACAAGAAGATTACTATCATCTTCTTTCCAATGGTGAGTCTTCTCTTGACTTATAAATATCTCCGTTGTCTCCAAGTGAAAATTATGTTTCAAATAAACTCCAAGATCATACAGGTAGTGCTCGTAGATATATTCAGCAAGTGGATGTGCACAACCATGTCTTATGAGAACACGATGTTGTATGTCATTAAACATCTTGTATGATAGTGGCAAAACACCCTTCCAAAGTTGGGTTCGCCTCACCCTATTTGATTCACCAAATATAACTACTAAATGATGTATAGAATACAACACACTTTTCTATCCTATTTAGAGAGAACCTCCATAGCTAGAGACCACCGTTCTAATCCTCTTAATACCCCCGCTCGACCCAGCTACACTCGTATTACCTGAAAGGAATAGTGAAGCAGAAGGGTGAGCACAACTAGCCCAGTAAAGAATATCATGACTAAAGATAATTAAATTATCAATAGCTTTCATCAATAATAAATCAGAGATTTAGAACTTATGACAGATAATAAAACTTTTCAACCATAGTTGCAGCGGAACGAGCAATCCATTAGAAGAGTCAAATAGACCATAAGGTCTATTATCTTCTCTATGTTAAAAGTCCACCAATAATGTTTTATCAGTGTAACATCAATCAACAATTCCCGTCCACGATCATGTGAATAACTCATAATCGCAATTGTGATTTTAAATTCCTCTTCGCACCCAGGACGAAGATAATTTTCATCACCTGAAACATCAAAAATCATGGTTATACCAAATAACAATTTCGTGCTTGTAATCATTAAATCATCTTTGCACTACGGCCAAAGATATTCATTATTATCACATCCATGTATTAATATTTAATTGCTGAGACTCAGCTCAAAAATTAATCCACATCATCGAATCATCCATGCACTACAGGCCAAGGATATTCTTTTAGTATCACGACCATGAATTATCCATGCACTACGGCCAAAGATAATCGTGTTTTCATCAACGGTCCTGATCATGCCATAAAAAAATTCATCTTTGCACCCTTGGCCGAAGAGAATCCATAGCCATAATCATACCAAAAGTTGTTCATCAATGCACCACAGCCAATGAGGACTTTTTCCACATCATTTGCAACATTATTACGGTCATGATTATACAAGAATAATCCTCAATGTCATAATCATACCAAGTCCATCTATGCATTACAGGCCACGAGATGACTTTCAACATAATATAAATATGAGGATGATGACAATATTATAAGCATTAATCAAACTAAATCAAGGATAAATATTAAAGACTTTAAATTTATCCAGACATTATCAATCACTTAATAAAATCATAATCTAATATTGTTAATATTATAACAATATTTTAATCACTCCTTAAACTTATAAACAATTTAATTTAATTGTTTACACTTTTCTAAATAATACATTTGATCATTCAAAATGCCATACTCATAAGATTTCATCACCAATAATCAAATTACTCATCAAAAATCTGCATATACCTTATATAGGATTTCCAAGCCATAAAATCCTATTTACCAATTCTTCAACTCAACATAACATATTTAACTCATATGTTCGTAGCAAAACTATTTTCATGAAAAATACCAAATCAGTCCAAAAAATTATTCTTTTCTGGGATTTAGCATAATATAGTCCCATATTGAACATATATTTTTCTTGACATTTTTAAAATTCATTTACTATTTTTCAAAAATCAATTTCTAATTAATTCCTTAAGAAATTAGCTACCTCACGGTTAACTCCAAAAATTCTCAAATCTTGGCAGGATCTTAAACATGTTAACGTGAACTTCCAGTTTAAATTTCATGGTCATCGGAGTTATAGAACTCCGGTTATAGCATTTTTCGTCGGAAAAACCTAAATATTGAAATAATCATAACTTGCTCATTTTAAGTCGGAATGAGCTCATTTTTGGACAGGAGGTACTTTATACCATATAATTTCATGTCCCAAAAGGTCAGAATTTTTCTGACAAACTAAGTGGCCGAAACAGCCCTTTTAAAATTGTGGCAACAGCCTTTTTCATAATTTGCAGTTTTTCGTACTTTGCTAAAATCAGTCCACACGAAAATCTACAACACATTTTCCAGTGATTCCACTTGGATAAGTTACAAAACTCATAGACCTAACTCTAGA
Source organism: Panax ginseng (assembly GCA_020205605.1). Taxonomy (NCBI): domain Eukaryota; kingdom Viridiplantae; phylum Streptophyta; class Magnoliopsida; order Apiales; family Araliaceae; genus Panax; species Panax ginseng. The sequence goes on from CM035136.1 coordinate 46,851,535, forward strand.
ACTTGACCACACTCAAAAATTCGAAATATAATAGGAGATATAGTCAATTGAATTTCATGTTCCATTTTCACCAAAATCTGATTTTTCAACCCTTTGTGATTTTTAAGAAACTTTCATGTTTTCACATAATAACCATCATAACTCATCATAACACTTACTAATACCACATATACCCATTATTTTCATTAGTCCAATGCTTTTATTATGACTTTCATCATAATCCACGTAAACAGATCATTTCCACAATTTAACAAGGAATGAAATACAAAGGATCGTTCACCATGCATGTGGTAATCCACATAGACATGTTATTCCAACAGAATAATAAAGAATGGAATAACAGAAGGATTCACCATGCATGTGATAGAGACCGCACAGACAGATTATTCCCAACAAAATAATAAATACGGAACCAAGTCCGTAAAACGCATGCATGAGGATATTACAAACAAAATAGTAAAAGCGGAACCGGTCGGCGTAAAATGCATGACGGGATATTCCAGCGAGAATAATAATAAAGACGAAACCAGTCCGACGTAAAATGCATGCATACGATATTCAAATGAGAATAGTAAAAAGAAGAAGAATTGTGTCCGGCAGAAACGCATGACGCAGGATATTCCAATGTATAATAATAAAGAGCGGAACCAGTCCCAGCATAAAATGCATGAGCACGGGATATTCCAGCGGAATAACAATAAAGATGGAATAATGAAGAATGTCACCAAGTATAGGGTAGTCGCGATATCTTTGGTTATGCCAGAATAATAAAGAATGGAATAATGAAGTTCTCTTCATGAATACAAAAGAAATAATAACCGTTACAGGTACAACAAATAGTATCCTTTACCTTTGAAAGAAGAGTATTCCGACTATTAGGGCGGTGATACACTCGAAGAAAACTTGCACTACGCTCAAAGCTTTCTTAAACTCTAAAGAAATACGCTCAAGATTATAGAAGAAGAACTCTCTCTATAGTTTCTCTCTCTAGAGTTTTAGTGAATTTGTAAGAAATAATGAATGAATGAGCTTCTATTTATAGAAGAATGGACTGGATAGTAACTAACTCATGAACGGTCCAGATTGATTTACTTTAATCTGGCAGTCCATATTTAAAGCAAAATCTTTTAAATAAAATATAATATATTTTATTTATAATCTAATAAAACAAATAACTTTATAAAAGATTTTACTATGCAAACACTATGCAGGCACTATGCAAATACTATGCATAATAAAATATAATATATTCTAATTATATTCTATTAAAATAGATAACTTTATAAGAGTATTCTGTTTTATATAAAAAGATTTTACTATTAGCATAATAAAACGAATAACTTTATAAAAGTATTCTGTTTGATATAAAAAGATTTTCTGTTTTATTACATTAATAATACCAATAAAACAAAACTGAGTGACTTATCACATAAGCATTAATAATCAATACTGTGTGCTACTATTCAACCACGCGTATTACTGTACTTTTACTATCGAGTAGTTCAACAATATTAATGGTAAAACTTCCGCCGTTATTTTCAATAAAATATTTTTGTCATTTTCTCAATCCAACAATAATTCTGTTGTGGGGTCTGTGACGCCCCCAAAATTAGGTATACATCACCCATCTTGAGTCACCAGATACATGGTACAGAATTCAAATACAACTTAATAATACAACTGTCGTGTACAATACGACAAAACATAAACTGTGAGTTTGAATACAAATATTGTCTACTAGAGAATATACAAACTCAAAAGGAGTCCTCATTACAATTATTATCACACTATTTCAAAGAATAATGAGGACTACTAATGCACCATCTTGGACCATCACTCTGTTCCCCGACTAGTCCTAGCTATGTTCTCATTTCCTGAAGAGAACAGTGAAACAAAGGGTGAGCTAAACTAGCCCAGTAAGAAATATTATGACTAAGATAATGTAGAATAAATTATCATTAGCCTTAAACAGTGTTAAACCGATACAATATAACAAACATCAATTTTAAGCTGCAATGAACAAGCAATCCATTAAAAGAGTCAAGTAGAGAATAATATCTACTATCTTTTATGATTTAAAAGATTTTCATCACTTTTATCATTGGGACTCAAATTTTAATAAATAATCCACATCATCGAAACACCCCGCACTTTCTACCAAGGATATTCTTTAGTATCATGACCATAAATTATCCATGCACCACTACATTAAAGATAATCATGTTTTCATCAACAATCACGATCATGCCATAAAATAATTCATCTTTGCACCCTTGGCGTCAAGAGAATCCATAGCCATAATCATACCAAAAAGCGCCCATCAATGCTTCTTTGGCCAATGAGGACTTTTTCCACATCATTTGTAACATTACGGTCATGATTACACCAATAATCCTCGGTCATAATCATACCAATTCCATCTATGCACTTCTGAGCCACAAAGGACTTTCAACAAAATATAAGCATGAGGATGATGACAATGATATAAGAATTCAATAAAACAAGTTCAAGAATTAATTTATCCAGAACTAATAACGCCCAAATTGTCAACATGATACCGCTTTGTAGAGTAAAATTCAAGATCGCTTTCGAGAAGAATATTTCCATGAAAAGATATGGATGAAGCGCTTAAATATCAAGGATATTCCACTAATTTCATGGAGTATGGAAGTCAAAGTTTTAACCAACCGAGAGTATAATAAAGAATGGAATAACAAAAGAAATCACCATGCATGCGGTACTCAGATAGAGCAAAGTTATTCCAGCAGAATAATAATTAACGGAACCAGTCATGCGTAAAGCATGCATGCAGGATGTTCCAATGCGATAATAATAAAGAAGCGGAATAATAATGTAAATCACCATGCATGCGGTACTTCACATACATAAAGTTATTCCAATGTAATACCAATAAAGATTTTAAACCAGTCCAGCGTAAAGCGCATTGTAGGTGATATTCCAACGAATAATAATAAAGATGGAACCAGTCCCGTAAAATGCATGCAGAATGAGAATATTCCAATGTAATAATAATACTGCATGAAATAATGTAAGAATTTCATCAAGTATAGGTATCTCCTGCGATATCAAAGTTATTCCAATGAATAATAAAGAATGGAATAATGTAAGTTCTCTTCATGAATAAGAAAGAAAGAATACCCCTTATGAGTACAACAAATAATATTCCCTACCTTAGAAAGAAGAGTCTTTGGATATAGAAGTAGTGAAGTAAAGCGTAACACTTTTCTTCTTTCTCTCTATAGTTTCTCTCTCTAGAGTTTCAAATAATTAAGTAAGAAATAATGAAGGAATGAGCTTCTATTTATAGAAAAATGGATGGATAGTAAGTAACTAACTCATAAATGGTCCAGATTGATTTACTTTAATCGACGGTCCATATTTAAAGCAAAATCTTTTAAATAAAATATAATATATTCTATTTATAATCTAATAAAACGAATAACTTTATAAAAGATTTAGAAAATCGGATTTTTATGACAATTAAATTTTTATTTGATTATGTGAATTAAATGAATTTAATTGATTTCTTTTGAGTAAGCTATGTGAAGGTGGATCTATGACCTAGAATGTGCTAACGTGGTTAGTAATAAGCTACGTGTTAGAAATAGTTGTTTGGAATTTCAAAGGCGATAATAATTAATTTTTTCAGAAATTTACGTAAAACACTATTCATCATTTTTACATTAGGGAATTATTTTGAAATTAGGAAAGCGTAATGATAGAATATCGTGATGAGTTGGAATATCGATAATATTTCATTTATGGAAAATGCGGTTTTTCGCTGCGGACTTAAAACCTAAGGGTTGAGTATATTGATTTAGGAGGAAATAATATGCGTAGAAGGAATGGCGTTAGGGTTAAAGGCGAGTGTTATGCCTTTGGTGATACTATTTATTATCTATGTATAATCGTTGAGTAAATCTGAAATACAATCGATTATTATGCGAGTAGTATCTGGAGATAATCGTAAATTATGCGTATGTGATACGATTAGTATTATAGAATTAAGTTAAGACTTAATGACTAATTCATTTGAGTTGGATTATTAATTAATCCAATCATTTGGATGACCGAGGCCCAATGTTAATTTAGTTAAGCCCAATTCATTAAAAGCCGAGAGCAGAGTGGAATTGAGCCGGTGGAGTCATAGAATGGGTAAAACCATAGAAATGACCCATGGGATGTCACAAAAAAGGAGGTGGGTAAGCCACCTTGGTGTGGAAGCCAAGCATAAGGCTTGGTCACCAAGTGTTTTACTTGGTGACCACACATGAATAAGTAAGGAGGTGGTGTTTATTGTCCAAATTGCCCTCCATTCTAGTTTTCTATAAATAAGAAGCTAGGTTGATTCATTTGAGAGTTTTCAAATTTGCCTGACCTAGATTATTTGAGAGAGAAAAAAAGCTACACTTGCAAAACATACACTTTGGAAGCTTTAACTTCTATTTTTCAAAAGATTTCTTAAGAGTTCTTGAGGTAATACTTCTTGTTTCTCATCTCCATCTCTTTTAGATTTTCTTTCATTTTAGAGAATCATGAAGGGGTGGTATATGTCATGAGTGAGGATTTAAAGATGACTTACCATAGATTGATCTCTATAAGTCATGAGATTATAAAAATAATAAGGTTTAATATAGTTTTGAACCATGGAAATATTGATAGTTGAGATCGATTGTTGATAAACAATTGAGCTCCATCAATCTGATTAGTATATGCATCTTGTTTGGTTAGGATGTAGATATGAAATCCATGGAGTATTCCATGTGATTTGGCTTAGAGAACATTAATGCTTGAAGTTATGGCGAATTTTACGGAAATAGGCGTTAAGCGTCGAAAGCGTAGAAATTCGGAATGGTAGTCGAAAGTTGCTTAGTGAGACTTGAAAGCGTTAGTTTTCAATGTCAACACGTGAGATAGGGTAATTAAGAGTTGTGGGTTCGAGAATCGTCGGATTCGACTTAGAGCGAAGAAAGCGAGCATTGAGCGGCTCATTGCGTTTCTGAGCGTATATAAAATGAACTCGATAGTGAATTATGAGTTAGCGGATTCGAAAAGTGTTGAATTCTTATATGAACACGTAAAGGATGTAATTCGACTTGTAGGAATTTGAATGGGTCGATTCGGATGTAAAAGCGAACAAATTAGGAAGCGGGAGTTTCGTTAGAAAACCAAAAGCTGGTTTGGTTAAGTGGTGCCTGACTTCGGTGCGTATGGCTATAAAAACTAGTACAAAAAGTGGTGGTAGCATGATGCTGAGACTCAATAAAGTACCACCTTAACTTTTCATGCATATGCGCCCACTAAAATCTAAAGGATCTTGTGTGCATGATGCCGTGATGAAAAAAGTTGACAAGTTAGGTTTTAAACTTAGTTGTTTAGAGACCTACGAGTTGAGTTTATATACTCAATAAATGTACTAAGACTAATCTATATTACCTATACTAAGGTATAGAGTATGAAACTTAGGAATGTAATGCATGTTAACAAAGATATGTACAATGAACAAAGTTGGTACCTTATCAGCGATGTTTGAGTCAGGTTAATAAGCGTCGATAGAGTGATAAGCAAGGATGAAGGGTAATAAGTCATATTGACTTTAATAAAGATATTAAGTTAACACAAGACATAGAGAAAGAAGCTTGTAGGAACAATGTGAATAGTTGTTTGATAGCTAATTACGATTGTCTTTATGTGAACATATCATGTAGATTACTGTAAAGGTTGTGGTCGGTCGAGTAAGTTATTTGAAGATATTTGAAGGCAAGTTTTTTCTTAAGCTTATCTAACTTCCATATTAGCCAAGTTTTATGTGATTCGTTGAATTGAATTGCAAGACTTGTTTTTAAAGAAAAATTCGATGCAGATTTTAACTTTCGGCTAGACTATTAAGTAATATATAGATTGATTATTATACATATCATTCTATATAGAAATATTATTATTATCTATGCGAAGTAATTGAATGCAGACGTGAAGGTAAGGTTTGTACATGAACAAACAAAAGTATTTTCATCGATTATTCGATGGGCGCATGAGTTTGCCAAAAATATTAAGCGTAAATCGTTTAATGAATGTAGTGTTGATCAACATATAAGTACTATAAATTTGATCACCTAGAAGTGCTAAATAAGTTATACGGATGAATGGCCTTAGTCTTTGTGGACTCCTTTTCAAGTATGAAAACTGAAATTTCTTGTTCATGGTCTATCGTAGGTTGAGAATTCTAATCTATTCTATACTTTGGGAATTGATGTTATGAGCTATTAAAGTATTATTGATTCAGAATACTTCATAACTATTGTTGATTATGTTGGAATTGTTATATAATTCATGAATGTGGTATTCTGTTATCCTTGATTAAACTTGTTGAATTTGTCATGCTCACTTCTTGCTTGAATTATATAGCTGCGATTAAAGATGAGCGTCTTGTGAATGCCAAGAATGATAAAGGCAAAGCTAAGATGGATGCTTAGGCATTGTGTAATAGTTTAGTAAGTTTGTATGTATTATACATTATGAACAATGAGCGATGTAACGGTTTATGAACACAGGAAGGATTATACTTTGATTGTAATAAGAAGATAGTAATTACTTTCATTTTTTGTTGTATTTCAATGGAATGATTGTATGGATGTTAATACGGTGGAGCACCATACATCGGGTTGGAAGATACCGAATTTGGGGGCGTCGCGAGGTTGGTATCAAAGCCTTAGGTTATAAAACTTAAGGGGAAAACCTTAGGCTAATAACCTCGTAAGGAAGGTAAAAGTCAGGAATGAAATTCAAGTCCATTGAATTAAGAAGATATTGAGATAACTTCGATGTATCGAAAGAATTAAAAGATGAAAATTAATCTTAAAGATATTAAATGTGATTTGTGCTTTATACTATTGTGTATTATGTACTAATCAGCGTGTTATGTGTTTGTAGATGTCAATCGATAGCTTGATGTTTAGAAGCGTGGAAATGATAAGTGAGGACTCGATTAACCAAGTTGAGATTGTACCGATGCGGTGGCGGAGAATGCAAATAGTTATACTAGAAGACTCGGACATTGAGGAGTACATCTACGAGGAGGAATACTACGAGGAGACTATGGGATTAACATCATACCTTAGCGAGATGCTAGATGTGGAGGGAAATGGAGGTGACATCGATTAACACGGTGTTACCTACTCGGGAACCCGACATCTCTGGATCTGACTAGAGCATTGTATCTGGCGGTGTTGGATAGGAATGTGCATTTTGCGTACTCGGTAGAGAGAGCTGATTGAGGAATAAGCGCCTTATATGAAGTGAAAAAAGAATGCTGAGGCGGACTTTGAGTCGAACACGATGAAAAGTGCTTATGGTGATAAGGCTCGTAACTATAAGGATGAGGTCCTTGAGCTACAAAAAAAGCTGGTTGAGAAAGACCGAGGAAAATAACTAGGATGTCATACATCCATGAATGCGCTCATGAGGATTTCAAAAGTGAAAATTGCTTGTTATTCTATTGAGATTAAGGCGGACTCGACATACCCATAAAGCGAGATATAGTGTCGATTACGGCAAATCGGAAATATAAAAAATGCCGTTCGGCGGTGTTAGTAGATCATTAGATCTTTTTGTATATAAGTAGTGACGTAAAACCCTCTTTTGTATAACTAAGGGTAGTCTTTTGTAAATCCCAATTTTTTGTAGAAAGCAATGCGGGATAGTATGTAATAGCTTTTGGCTAAAGGAACATGATGTAAATAGTTTTGACTATGAAAGCATATTTATATAATGAAGTTTTTATTTAACATGCTTGTTGTGGTATGAATGGTTGTTGTTAATTTAAAATGATAGCAAGAGTAGTTAAATAGATAATAATGAAGCTTTATTTATTTAATCGAATTATCTTGTAGAAGGAGACAGCGGAACCAAGAAGTAGAGTCTCATAATGAAAATGGGAGTCTAACAACCTATCTGAGAGTTCGTTAATTTATTATTGGTTGCATTTTAACCAAGTGGGGGTGGGATTCTGTAGCTCTGAGGGTAGCAAGAACAACTACCTTTAAGGACTTTAAAAGTGTGGGTCCTCGAGTTAGAGAGCAGCGGATCACTAGAAAAGCCGAACATGGATTAGAGAGATTGAAAAGGCGTTTGTGATAACAAGCGTGGGTGGTGGTGCAAAAGACTTCTTTGCGACTTACATGATGAAGAAAGAAGCCAACTGTGGAAAAGCTCACGGGGTGGGGCTAGAGGCAGAGGCAAGTTACTACGTAGGAGCAGTTTAAGAAGGTTCTTAGAGAGAGAACTATTTCCCTCTTAGCCAACTCTTTGGTGGGAAGCTCACGGGGTGGGATGGAAATTAAGTTCTTAGAACTAAACTGAGGGTAGGATGGAAATTAAGTTCTTAGAACTTAAGCGGGGATAAGCATATAGTTCCCAGATGTCATGTAAGTTACTTGAATTGGCGAGATTTGCTCCACATCGGTGGATCTGAGAGGAAAGGAAAGGCCTGTGATTTGGCGGGGCTTAAAACCACAGCTCTATAGTAGGATATCGGTTTTCGAGTGCTTCCTATGGGACCATTACGGAGAAAGCGATAATAGTTGAAGGTGGTGGTGAGGCTTTGTCTCGATTACCCAAAAAGCGGAAGATTAAGAGTAAGTTAGAAGGAGGTAATAAAATTTGAAGTTGCGGTGAGCGGCAACTGCCAAAAAGAGGAAGAGTTTTAACCACAGGAATCTAGGGGTAAAGCGAGGAGATCCCAAAAAGGAAGCGGAAGCATGTAAGACATGCGGAAAATCTCACATGGGAGTTTGTTTAAAGGGAAAGCGGTATCTACACTGTTGTGGGCGGGGAGGGCATTTGTCACCATTTATCTATAACCTAAGAAAAACCGAGGGGTGTTTTATGCGTGGGTCGATGGACCACATGCAAGAAATTGCCGAAGAAGGGTTTAGAGGGAATAAGAGTTACGGTAGTGGTAAATTAGCCATTCTTGGACCAACACCATCGATTGGGTAGACCCTCGGCTCGTACGTTTAATATATTTATTCAAGATGCGGTTGCATCAGCAGATGTGGTAGCGGTATCATTAGGTCGATGAGATAAATGCTTATGTCTTTATTTGACTCGGGTCTTTACTTGTTCTTTTATAGCATGTGAATTTGCTAAGCGATTAGGTTTAATCACGAGAAGTTACCTATACCTTTAGGCGTTAAGGTAGCAAGCGAAGAGATAATCCCCATTGAACATATTCATAAATTTGTTGCGTGGAAATTAGAGGGAATAAGTTATCGGTAGATTTAGTGCAAATAAGGCTAAAAAAAAATTGACGTAATTCTTGGTATGGATTGGTTGGTGAACCATGAGGCGATTATAGATTGCCATAGGAAAAGTGTAAACCTTGACTTTCTAAGAAAACCAAGGTAGTGTTCTTGGTAGTAAGTGAGCGGCTCTTCTTGTTCTTGATAGTAATTCATGAGGGCGCTCTTGTTATGCATCTATGACCAAGCTAGGAAGATGTTGAGAAAAGGGTGTGTAGGTTATCTATGCCATGTGGTGGATACCCAAAGAGTGGGAACATCCTTGGATCGGATACTGTTGTGCTGAGAATTCGCGGATGTATTTTAGGAGGATTCTGGGTATTCCACGGACGGGGAGGTGGAGTTTGTAATTGATCATTACAGGGAGCGGCACGGTTTCAAGGGCACCATATCGAATGGCGCCAGTCGAAATGAAGGAGTTAATGGTTCAATTACAAGAACTATTAGACAGGAAGTACATTCAACCAAGTGTGTCTCCTTGGGGAGCACCAGTGTTGTTTGTAAAGAAGAAGGATGGGTCGTTAAGACTTTGTATCGACTATCGAGAGTTGAACAAGTTAACGATTAAGAATAGATACCCTTTGCCCAGGATCGATGATCTATTTGATCAGTTGAAAGGGGAAAAGTATTTTTCTAAAATAGACTTGCGCACGGGGTATCATCAGTTAAAGGTGAGGAAGGATGATGTACCTAAAGGCGGCATTGAGAACTTCGTTATGGTCATTCGAGTTTACGGTAATGTCGTTTGGGTTGACTAATCATGACCGCATTTATGGATATGATGAGCGAGTGTTCAAACAATATTTGGACAAGTTTGTCGTAGTGTTCATTGATGATATTCTAGTCTATTCAAAGGCGCGGAAGATCATTGAACATTTAAGAATAGTGTTGGAACAACTACGGAAGGAGAAGTTGTATATGAAATTCACAAAGTGTGAATTTTGGCTTGAGAAGAGTCGATTTCTAGGGCATGTTATTGATAAGGATGGCATTTAGTAGATCCGGCAAAAGTAGAAGCGAGTTAACGAATGGGAGCAAGCAAAAGCGCATGGTGAGGTTCGGAGTTTTACGGGGTTAGCGGGATCTTATAGAAGGTTCATTAGGACTTTTCTAAATTAGCTACTCCGTTAACAAATCTGACAAGAAAGTCGGTGAAGTATGTGTGGACTGAAACATGTGAGAACAATTTTCAAGAGTTAAAGAAGAGGTTAAGTGAGGCACCGGTATTGTCCTTACCAGACGATACAGGGAATTTTGTAGTGTATAGCGATGCTTCGCATAAAGGACTGGGTTGCGTGCTCATGCAGCATGGCAAGGTCATTGCGTATCGTCGCGTCGATTGATTGAAGGATTATGAGAAGGTCTATCCTACTCATGACACGGAATTAGCATTTGTAGTTTTGCCCTAAAGATATGGAGACATTATCTTTATGGTGAGAAATGTGAGATATACGGACCACAAAAGTGCGAAATATATCTTCACACGAGAAGGAGTTGAACATGAGGCAGAGAGAAGGTGGTTAGAGTTAATAAAAGATTATGATTGTGATATTTTATATCATCAGGGAAAGCAAATGTAGTAGCCGATCGCTAAGTAGGAAGGGTAGAGAGAAATTATCAATGTTAACAACTCAAAATGAGTTAGTAATGACGATGGAAAAAATGGAGCTAGAAGTTAATTTAGGAGGAAGCGGTAGAGATGTTATTTTCCATGGAAACCTGACCTACCATAGTGGGGCGGGTTAGGGAGTACAATTGAGCAATGAGGAGTGCAAGCGGATCACGAGAAAAGAATAGAAGGCGAAGAAAAAAAGTGAGTATAACCTCGATAAGGAGGATTACTTCGTTTTGAGGAAGAATTTGGGTTCTAATGATCCGAATTAAAGAAGAAATTATGATGGAGGCCCGTAGTTAGAAGGTACTCGATACATCCGATAATACGAAGATGTATCAAGACCTTCGTCGAGAACTTTTGGTGGCCGAATATGAAGAGGAGATAGCGAGAATATGTTAGTAGGTGCTTAACTTGTCAAAAGTTAAGAAATTTGAACATCAACGACCAAAGCGGGTTGTTACAAATAGCTAGAAATTCAGTGGAAGTGGGAGCACATCACGATGGACTTTGTGGTGGGACTTCGACAACAAGAAAAGGATACGATGCTATTTGGGTGATAGTGGATCGATTAATGAAATCGGCTCATTTTCTACCAATAGGAGTTAGGTATAACCTAGATCGGTTAGTTAAATTTGTATGTCGAGAAATTATTTCCGGACATGGAGTACTATTTCGATTGTGTCGGATCGTGATCCACGATTCACATCGAACTTTTGGAGAAGTTTTGCAAGAGCAAATGGGAGCAGCGATTAAGATTGAGTCTGGCGTATCATCCTCGGAGACGGATGGTGAGTGTGGCGAACAATTCAAAGCGCTTGAAGATATGTTAAGATCTTGCGTTATGGATTTCAAAGGGAGTTGGGACGAATTATCTACCGTTGGTGGAATTTTTTGTACAACAATAGTTTTCACGCTAGTATAGGCATGCCGCCTTACGAAGCGTTGTATGGGAGGAAGTGCGAACTCCATTGTGTTGGGATGAGGTGGGTGAGCGTCGGATGTTGGGACTGAGATGGTTCGAGCAAGCGGCGGACATGGTAGAGTTAATCGTACTCGATTAGTTTGCGGCTCAAGCCGTGAAAGGAAGTATCTGAGATCCTCACAGAGAGAGAATAGAGAATTGATGTAGGATCTTTTTTTTTTGAAAGTATCGCCTTGGAAAGGAAGATACGTTTTGGAAAGAAAGGAAGTTAAGTCAAGGTTTGTAGGACCTTTTGAGATTTTAAAAAGGATAGGGGGAGGTAGCTTATGTAGTAGCCTTACCTCCGGAGATGAAACGCATTCATAATGTGTTTCATGTATGTGTCGATGTTAAATCTTATAAATGGGACTATAAACACGTGATAGAATATGAATCTATTAGGATAGAGAAGGACTTGTCTATGAGGAACTTCAATTCAAATTATTGATAGGAAGGAACAAGTTTTAAGAAATAAGGTAATACCTTGGTGAAGGTGTTATGGAGAAACCACAATCTTTGAAGAAAGCAGCGTGGGAGCTCGAAAGTAAAATGAAGGAAGATTTTCCTCATTTGTTTATGTAATTATAAGCTAAGATTAAGGGGCGAGAATCCTTATATAAGGGAGAGAATGTAGCTTGAGAAAATTGGATTTTTATGACAATTAAATTTTTATTTGATTATGTGAATTAAATGAATTTAATTGATTTCTTTAATGAGTAAGCTATGTGAAGGTTAGTTCTATGACCTAGAATGTGCTAACGTGTTTAGTAATACAGCTACGTGTTAGAAATAGTTGTTTGGAATTTCCAAGGCGATAATAATTGTTTTCGAGAAATTTCGTAAAAACACTATTCATCCGTTTACATTAGAGAATTATTTTGAAATTTAGGGAAAGCGTAATGATAGAATATCGTGATGAGTTGGAATATCGATAATATTTCATTTATGGAAAAAGCCTGCGATTTTTTCGCTGCGGACTTAAAACCTAAGGGTTGAGTATATTGATTTAGAGGAGGAAATAATATGCGTGAGAAGGAATGGCGTTAGGGTTAAGGCGAGTGTTATACCTTTGGTGATACTATTTATTATCTATGTATATATCGTTGAGTAAATCTGATACAATCGATTATTATATGAGTAGTATCTGAGAATAATCGTAAATTATGCGTATGTGATACGATTAGTATTATAGAATTAAGTTAAGACTTAATGACTAATTCATTTGAGTTGGATTATTAATTAATCAATCATTTGGATGACCGAGGCCCAATGTTAATTTAGTTAAGCCCAATTCATTAAAAAGCGAAGCAGTGGAATTGAGCAGGTGGGTCGTAGAATGGGTAAAACCCATGGGGCAACCCATGGGATGTCCTAAAAAGGAGGTGGTAAGCCACCTTGGTGTGGAAGCCAAGCATAAGGCTTGGTCACCAAGTGTTTTACTTGGTGACCACACATGAATAGTAAGGAGGTGGTGTTTATTGTCCAAATTGCCCTCCATTCTAGTTTTCTATAAATAAGAAGCTAGGTTGTTTCATTTGAGAGTTTTCAAATTTATGACCTAGATTATTTGAGAGAGAAAAAAGCTACACTTGCAAAACATACACTTTGGAAGCTTTAACTTCTATTTTTCAAAAAAAGATTTCTTAAGAGTTCTTGAGGTAATACTTCTTGTTTCTCATCTCCATCTCTTTTAGATTTTCTTTCATTTTAGAGAATCATGAAGGGGTGGTATATGTCATGAGTGAGGATTTAAAGATGACTTACCATAGATTCAATCTCTATAAGTCATGAGATTATAAAAATAATAAGGTTTAATATAGTTTTGAACCATGGAAATATTGATAGTTGAGATCGATTGTTGATAAACAATTGAGCTCCATCAATCGATTAGTATATGCATCTTGTTTGGTTAGGATGTAGATATGAAATCCATGGAGTATTCCATGTGATTTGGCTTAGAGAACATTAATGCTTGAAGTTATGGCGAATTTTACGAAATAGGCGTTAAGCGTCGAAAGCGTAGAAATTTAGGAATGGTGGTGTCGAAAGTTGTAGTGAGACTTGAAAGCGTTAGTTTTCAATGTCAACACGTGAGATAGGGTAATTAAGAGTTGTGGGTTCGAGAATCGTTGGATTTCGACTTAGACGAAGAAAAGCGAGCATTGAGCGGCTCATTAGCGTTTCTGAGCGTATATAAAATGAACTCGATAGTGAATTATGAGTTAGCGGATTTTGAAAGTGTTGAATTCTTATATGAACACGTAAAGGATGTAATTCGACTTGTAGGAATTGAATGGGTCGATTCGGATGTAAAGCGAACAAATTAGGAAGCGGGAGTTTCGTTAGAAAACCAAAAGCTGGTTTGGCAATTTGGTGCCTGAGACTTCGGTGTATGACTGCCAAAACCGATACAAAGTGGTGGCGGCGCATGGCCTGGACTTCAAGTAGATACCACCTTTAACTCACTGTGCATGGAGCCACTAAAATACAAAGGATCTTGCATGCATGTGCCGGCGATGAAAAAAGTTGACAAGTTAGGTTTTAAACTTGGTTGTTTAGAGACCTACGAGTTGAGTTTATATACTCGATAAATGTACTAAGACTAATCCTATATTACCTATACTAAGGTATAGAGTATGAAACTTAGGAATGTAATGCATGTTAACAAGATATGTACAATGAACAAAGTTGGTACCTTATCAGCGATGTTTGAGTCAGGTTAATAAGCGTCGATAGAGTGATAGCGGGACGAAGGGTAATAAGTCATGTTGACTTTAATAAAGATATTAAGTTAACACGGACATAGAAGAGAAAGAAGCTTGTAGGAACAATGTGAATAGTTGTTTGATAGCTAATTACGATTGTCTTTATGTGAACATATCATGTAGATTACTGTAAAAGGCGTGTAGTCGGTCGAGTAAGTTATTTGAAAATATTTGAAAGGCAAGTTTTCTTAGCAACATCTAACTTCCATATTAGCCAAGTTTTATGTGATTCGTTGAATTTGAATTGCAAGACTTGTTTTTAAAGAAAGGGTCGATGCAGATTTTAACTTTCAAATTTAGACTATTACGTAATATATAGATTGATTATTATACATATCATTCTATATAGAAATATTACGCTATCTATGCAAGTAATTGATGCGGACGTGAAGGTAAGGTTTGTCTATGAACAAACAAAAGTATTTTCATCGATTATTCGATGGGCGCATGAGTTTGCCAAAAATATTAAGCGTAAATCGTTTAATGAATGTAGTGTTGATCAACATAGAAGTACTATAAATTTGATCACCTAGAAGTGCTCGTAAGTTATACGGATGAATGGCCTTAGTCTTTGTGGACTCCTTTTCAAGTATGAAAACTAAAATTTCTTTGTTCATGGTCTATCGGTAGGTTCGAATTCTAATCTATTCTATACTTTGGGAATTGATGTTATGAGCTATTAAAGTATTATTGATTCATAATACTTCATAACTATTGTTCGATTATGTTGGAATTGTTATATAATTCATGAATGTGGTATTCTGTTATCCTTGATTAAAACTGGCTTTGTTTGTCATGCTCACTTCTTGCATGAATTATATAGCTGCGATTAAAGATGAGCGTCTTGTGAATGCCAAGAATGATAAAGGGCAAAGCTAAGATGGATGCTTAGGCATTGTGTAATAGTTTAGTAAGTTTGTATGTATTATACATTATGAACAATGAGCGATGTGTAGGTTTATGAACACAGGAAGGATTATACTTTGATTGTAATAAGAAGATAGTAATTACTTTCATTTTGTTGTATTTCAATGGAATGATTGTATGGATGTTAGTATGAGTGGAGCACCATCATCGGGTTGGAAGATAGATACGAATTTTATATTCTCACTTGTAATCGCATACGATTTTCTACTCAACGCGTCAGCTACCACATTCGTACTTCCACAATGATATTGAATGGTACGATCGTAATCTTCAACATCTCGAGTCAACGTCTTTGGCACATTATACGTTCGTTTTAGTTGAAGAAATATTTAAGGGTTTTAGAAATGGGTTTTGTACTGTGGTCAATGCAAAATTCGATTTCACGATCTAGGGGTAGGCTAAGAAGTCTTCAAGAATACGTCAGGAAATTTATTAACAATAGAAATATCATTCAAAATTGTGACCCTCATCCAAGACTTGGATAGTACGTCACATTGATACCTATCAACTTGCCATCGTCATTCACGACATCGCCTATAGAAAGTCTGGCTTCGGTGCATTCCACACAAGAAAGTCAACAACGAAAGGACCGAGGCTCTTTACTTATGGCTTGATATGATAATGATTGAATTTAGTGGTTTGGTTGCTTGAATTCGCATAAAAGGTTGGTTAGGAATATGAAAGCTAACAACCTTACGAAAAGCATAATGAGTAGTTAACCAATCGATTCCTAAAATCGCATCAAAGGCAAGTCTTTTCAAAGAGACAAGATCGACATGTAACATAAAAGTGTTGATTTGAACAAGATTTATAAATAGTGGAGGTAACAAAGGTTTCTCCCAATTGAGTTTAAACAGATATATCAAAGTCTAACTTCTCCGGAGTTAACTTCAAACATTGAACACAACTAGGTGAAATAAAAGAATAAGTAAAACCGGTATCTAACACGGTATAGACTTCACAAGAGTTTATGACTAACATACCTGTGATAATTTTATTCAGGTTCCTTGTCACGAAAAAAAAATGTTCTATCTTAAACTACCAGCTTTAGCTTGTCTGGGACATCCTTTGGCATCACTATCCAAGCTGGACTTGACTTCACCATACGACAAAATCGAGCTAGGTGACCTTCTTTTCCGCAATTAAAACACGTTTTGTATTGCTGCGTAAAGTTTGGACGGATGTGTCCCTCCTGTCCGCATTTGAAACATACGACCGGTGGTCGTTCTTCTTCCTTTGAAACGGGTGTTGGTGCCGACGTCTTCACGTCATTGTTGAACCTTCTCATCTTGAAATGTCCATTCTTATTGTTTTGGCCATGATTACCACCGAAGTGGTTACCATTTCTGGCATGTTGATTCCCTCCATGCTTATTGTCACCGCTTTGATGACTGTTATCACCGGTATTATCATTTTGTCGGCTGCTCTATTTTGGTTTGGTTGACTCATTATCGCGCTCCAATAACCGAGCCATATTAACAACATCACGAATACAAAACACGGTTTATGAGAAATAAGATATTGGCGTATCTCGACTTCAAACCTCTTAAAAACATTAGCGTCATTCTCTCTTCATTATCAACAAGTGGGGACGCCAAATCGGGACAACTTCGGCAAACTTGGGCCCGTCTTTGCGATCTGGTCATGTTGTTTTGCTCCAACTTGATAAATTCCACCTCCTTCATGTGACGCCGAATGCTTTCCGGGAAAGTACTTGTCATTGAGCGACTCTTGGAACTTCTCCCAAGACATCTTGAGTCGTCGGGATGGAGTGCGTTATCTGATTCCCACCGGTGATCTGCTCTTCCGCCTTAATATAAAGGTGGCAAAGGAACCTTTTGCTCCTCGAAGCATCCCAAGACATCAAATATCTTGGTGATCTACTTTAACCACGTCTACGCCTTAAGTGGTTACGGCTTTCCCAAAAACTTGGTGGTCCGAGCTCCTTGAATTGCTTAGCGGTGACCAGTAGTAGGTTTGCCATTGTTTCCTCCTGCATTATGAATAGGAGCCGCCTTCGCCTTATGTTGCATGAATTCTAAAAAGCTCCTAAACGTACCATTGTTCGTCAATTGATCAGTGTCGTTGTTTACAGGAGGATTATCGCCATCATGTTGCACATTATCCTGATTATTGATCTGTGGAGAATCAACAATCTCCTGTGCTCCATTGCTATTCTCAACATTATCGAATGTCATTTTCATATACTGCCACAAAACAAAGGTTAATTTACATGTAACATATTATCCCTATATTAAACCAGAGCCAATTAAATACCAAATAAACTTTGGTAGGTCATACTTATGAAGAATTCCCGTCTCTCCCTCCTAGTTCTATTCTCATCCCAGCAGGGGATCATATCCTTAAGCTTTGATACCATTTGGCGCCCTTAAAATTAGGTATACATCACCCATCTTGAGTCGCCCGGATACATGGTACAAAATTCAAATACAACTTAATAATACAAGTATGTATCGTGTACAATCGACAAAACATAAGCTGTGAGTTTGAATACAAATATTGTCTACTAGAGAATATACAAACTCAAAAGGAGTCCTCATTACAATTATTATCACACTATTTCATAGAATAGTGAGGACTACTAATCGACATCTAGGACCATCACTCTATTGCCCTGACTAGTCGGCTATGTTCTCATTTCTGAAGAGAACAGGTGAAAGAAAAGGTGAGCTCAACTAGCCCAGTAAGAAATATTATGACTAAGATAATGTAGAATAAATTATCATTAGCCTTAAATAGTGTTAAACTGATACAATATAACAAACATCAAGTTCAACTGCAGCGGAAGAAGCAATCCATTAAAAGAGTCAAGTAGAGAACAAAATCTACTATCTTTTATGATTTAAAAGGTTTTTCATCACTTTTATCGCTAGGACTCAGCTTAATAAATAATCCACATCATCGAATCACCCCTGCAATACGGCCAAGGATATTCTTTAGTATCACGACCACAAATTATACATGCACTATGGCTAAAGATAATCATGTTTTCATCAACGGTCCTGATCATGCCATAAAACAATTCATCTTTGCACCCTTGGCCGGAGAGAATCCATAGCCATAATCATACCAAAAACTGTCCATCAATGCACTACGGGCCAATGAGGACTTTTTCCACATCATTTGTAACATTACGGTCATGATTACACCGAATAATCCCTGGTCATAATCATACCAAGTCCATCTATGCACTACAGGGCACAAATAACTTTCAACAAAATATAAGCATGAGGATGATGACAATGATATAAGAATTCAATAAAACAAGTTCAAGAATTAATTTATCTAGGAACTAATAACGTCCAAATTGTCAACATGATACTGCTTTGTAGAGTAAAATTCAAGAATGCTCAGAAGAATATTTCCATGAAAGATCTTTGGATGAAGCGCAAATATCAAGGATATTCCACTAATTTCATGGAGTATGGAAGTCAAAGTTTTAAACAACTGAGTATAATAAATAATGGAATAACAAAAGAAATCACCATGCATGCGGTACTTCGCATAGACAGGTTATTCCAACAGAATAATAATTAACGGAACCAGGTCATGCGTAAAGCACAGACAGGATGTTACAACAAAATAATAAAGAACGGAATAATAACAGAAATCACCATGCATGCGATACTTCGCGCATGAGCGGAGTTATTCAACAGAATACCAAAAAAAGATGGAACCGGTCCGGCGTAAAATGCATACATGATATTCAGCAGAATAATAATAAAAGCGGAACCGAGTTAAGAGCGTAAAACACACAAATAGGATATTCCAACAAAATAATAATAAAGACTGAAATAACAGAAGAATTTCACCAAGTATAGGGTATCCCGCGTATCTGAGTTATTACAATGAGAATAATAAAGAATGGAATAACAGAATTTCTCTTCATGAATAAGAAAGAAAGAATACCCTTATGAGTACAACAAATAATATTCCCTCACTTAGAAAAAGAAATCTTTGGATATAGAAGTAGTGAAGTAGCGAGAACACTTTTCTTCTTTTCTCTAGTTTTCTCTCTAGAGTTTCAATTGAATTAAGTAAGAAATAATGAAGGAATAAACTTCTATTTATAGAAAAATGGACTACATAATAACTAACTCATGAACGGCCCAAATTGATTTACTTTAATCTGACGGTCCATATTTAAAGCAAAATCTTTTAAATAAAATATAATATATTCTATTTATAATCTAATAAAGCGAATAACTTTATAAAAAAATTTACTATGCAAATACTATGCATAATAAAATATAATATATTCTATTTATAGAATAACTTTATAAAAGTATTACATTTTATATAAAAAAGATTTTACTATGCAAAACATACTATCTTGAGACACTATGCATAATAGAATATAATATATTCTATTTATAGAATAACTTTGTAAAAGTATTACATTTTATATAAAAGATTTTTACATTTTATTAAATTAATAATACCAATAAAACAAAACCGAAGTGACTTATCACGTAAGCATTAATAATCAATATAAGTCGTTCTTTATGCAACCACGCGTATTCTTTGTACTTTTACTACTAGAAGTAGTTCAGCAGTGATAATTGGTAAAACTTAGTAGTTATTTTCATAAAAATATTTTTGTCGGTTTTCTCATTCCTACAATAATTACATTGTGGGGTCCACTAATGATTGTCTTAGTAAATGCGAATATTCCCAGACAAAAAGAATATTCCCAACCAAT
Organism: Panax ginseng; assembly: GCA_020205605.1. Lineage (NCBI taxonomy): Eukaryota > Viridiplantae > Streptophyta > Magnoliopsida > Apiales > Araliaceae > Panax > Panax ginseng. Next base: position 46,871,846 of record CM035136.1, read on the forward strand.
CGAATATTATACAACAACTTGCATACTTTGTAAAATTTATAAATACTACCCACAACTATAACATTATATCAAATCACACCATAATATTCAAAAAATTATTTCGAGAAAATTAAATCTTTATTCATAAAAACCGGAGTCTTACTGAGGTCCAATTGATGATTGTCAAGTCATACGAATATTCCCAACAAAAGAATTTTCCCCACTAATCGAATATTCCCAAACAAAGCGAATATTTTATATCAACTTGCTTACTTTGCAAAAAAATTCACATATTACCCTTAACTTTAAACTTTTATCAATTTAACTATTTACCAAAATAGAAAAATTGAATACTTTTATTCATAAAATTCGGGGTCTCACAATCACCCTCCTTATGAAATTTAAGCCCTTGAAATTTACGTCATTACCTAATATTGAAGAAATGAGAATACCTTGCTTTTTTTGGATTGTACCTTCCGATTATATCTTCTTCAGATCATGATTTTTCCATTGCTCATCTCTGTATTTGAGGATATCATTCTAGAATATATCTTCAAAAAGGTTAATTGACATATCACAATTTGTAAACTTATCAAGTAAACAATTTTAGCTTAGGTAAGTCACTTCTTTTAGCAAAGTATATAACTCGTCTCTCTCTCTCTAGTTCTAGACTCTTATCTCATTGACCATATCCTAAGCTCGATACCAACTATGGCGCCCCCAAAATTAGGTATACATCACCCATTACGAGTGCCGGATATATGGTACAAAATTCAAATACAACTTCATTTATACAATTTGTTGGTATGTCGTATAGAATATTTAATTACGATTAACTATGAGTTTTAATACAAATGTATGTAACTCTCATGGTACCTCGACCACAACCTTACAATGATACTTTACATAAAAGTATAGTTAAAAACTGTTTTAAAAATTAAAATCTTTGGGAAGTGCTCGAGGAAACCTTCGTACATGGGAGGCCATGCGTCTAGGTTATGATAGATATCACATGTCCACAGAATTATCCTTGGTTGACCCAAAAGTCCCCAAAGGAAAACAAGAAGATAACTATCATATTCTTTCCAATGGTGAGTCTTCTCTTGACAAATAAATATCTCCATTGTCTCCAAGTGAAAATTATGTTATAAATAAACTCCAAGATCATACAGGTAGTGCTCGTAGATATATTCAGCAAGTGGATGTGCACAACAATGTCTTATGAGAACACGAGGTTGTATGTCATTAGACATCTTGTATGATAGTGGCAAAACACTCTTCCAAAGTTGGGTTAGCCTCACCCTATTTGATTCACCAAATATAACAACTAAATGATGTATAGAATACAACAAACTTTTCTATACTGTTTAGGGAGAACCTCTACAGCTAGAGACCACCGTTCTAATCCTCTTAATACCCCCGCTCGACCCAGCTACACTTTTATTACCTGAAAGGAATTGTGAAGCAGAAGGGTGAGCACAACTAGCCCATTAAAGAATATCATGACTAAAGATAATTAAATTATCAATAGCTTTCATCAATAATAAATCAGAGATTTAGAACATATGACAGATAATAAAACTTTTCAACCATAGTTGCAGCAGAACGAGCAATCCATTAGAAGAGTCAAATAGACCATAAGGTCTATTATCTTCTATATGTAAAAGTCCACCAATAATGTTTTATCAAGTGTAACATCAATCAACAATTCCGTCCCACGATCATGTGAATAACTCATAATCATGCAATTGTGATTCTAAATTCCTCTTCGCACCTGTGAGACGAAGATAATTTTCATCACTGAAACATCAAAAATCATGGTTATACCAAATCACAATTCCTCCATGTAATAATTAAATCATCTTTGCACTACGGCCAAAGATATTCATTATTATCACATCCATGAATTAATATTTCATTACTGAGACTCAACTCAATAATTAATCAACATCATCGAATCATCCATGCACTACAGGCCAAGGATATTCTTTTAGTATCACGACCACAAATTATCCATGCACTATGGCCAAAGATAATCGTGTTTTCATCAACGGTCCTGATCATGCCATAAAATAATTCATCTTTGCACCCTTGGCCGAAGAGAATCCATAGCCATAATCATACCAAAAATTATCCATCAATGCACTACGGGCCAATGAGGACTTTTTCCACATCATTTGCAACATTACGGTCATGATTATACCGAATAATCCCTGGTCATAATCATACCAAGTCCATCTATGCACCTTCTGAGCCGCTGAGATGACTTTCAACATAATATAAATATGAGGATGATGACAATATTATAAGCATTAATCAAACTAAATCAAAGATAAATATTAAAGACTTTAAATTTATCCAGACATTATCAATCACTTAATAAAATCATAATCTAATATTGTTAATATTATAACAATATTTTAATCACTCCTTAAACTTATAAATAATTTAATTAATTGTTTACACTTTTCTAAATAATGCATTTAATCATTCAAAATGCCATACTCATAAGATTTCATCACCAATAATCAAATTACTCATCAAAAATCTGCATATACCTTATATAGGATTTTCAAGCCATAAAATCCTATTTACCAATTCTTCAACTCAACATAACATATTTAACTCATATGTTCGTAGCAAAACTATTTTCATAAAAAATACCAAATCAGTCCCAAAAATTATTCTTTTCTGGGATTTAGCATAATATAGTCCCATATTGAACATATAATTTTCTTGACATTTTTAAAATTCATTTACTATTTTTCAAAAATTAATTTCTAATTAATTCTTTAAGAAATTAGCTACCTCACGGTTAACTCCAGAAATTCTCAAATCTTGGCAGGATCTTACACATGTTAACGTGAGCTTCCAGTTTAAATTTCATGGTCATCGGAGTTATAGAACTCCGGTTATAGCGTTTTTCGTCGGAAAAACCTAAATATTGAAATGATCATAACTTGCTCATTTTAAGTCAGAATGAGCTCATTTTTGGACAGGAGGTACTTTATACCATATACTTTCATGTCCCATAAGGCCAGAAATTTTCTCACAAATTAAGTGGCCGAAACAGCCCTTTTAAAATCGTGGCAGCAGCCTTTTTCATAATTTGCAGTTTTTCGTACTTTGCTAAAATCAGTCCACCAAAAAATCTACAACACCTTTTCAAAGTGATTCCACTTGGATAAGTTACAAAACTCTTAGACCTAACTCTAGAACTTGACCACACTCAAAAATTCGAAATATAATAGGAGATATGGTCAATTGAATTTCATAATCCATTTTCACCAAAATCTGATTTTTCAACCCTTTGTGATTTCTAAGAAACTTTCATGTTTTCACATAATAAACAACATAACTCATCATAACACTTACTAATACCACATATACCCATTATTTTCATTAGTCTAATGCTTTTATTATGACTTTCATCATAATCCACGTAAACAGATCATTTCCACAATTTAACAAGGAATGAAATACAAAAGATCGTTCACCATACAAGTGGAATAACAGAAGGTTTCACCATGCATGCGATAGAGACCGCACAGACAGGATATTCCCAACAGAATAATAAATACGGAACCAGGTCCGGCGTAAAACGCACAGACAGGATATTCCAACAGAGTAATAATAAAGACGGAACCAGGTCCGGCATAAAACGCACAGACAGGATATTCCAGCATAATAGTAAAGACGGAACCAAGTCCGATGTAAAATGCATGCAGACGGGGATATTCCAACAGTAATAATAATAAAAGCGGAACCCGGTCCGCCAGAAACGCATATGAGCGAGGATATTCCAATGAATAATAATAAAGATGGAATAATAGAAGAATGTCACCAAGTATAGGGTAGTCCGGGTATCTTTGGTTATTCCAGTGAGAATAATAAAGAATGGAATAACAGAAGTTCTCTTCATGAATACAAAAGAAATAATAACCCTTACAGGTACAACAAATAATATCCCTTACCTTTGAAAGAAGAGTATTCCGACTGTTAGGGCGGTAATACACTCGAAGAAAACTTGCACTACGCTCAAAGCTTTCTTAAACTCTAAAGAAATACGCTCAAGATTATAGAAAAAGAACTCTCTATATAGTTTCTCTCTCTAGAGTTTCATTGAATTCGTAAGAAATAATGAATAAATGAATGAGCTTCTATTTATAGAAGAATGGACTGCATAGTAACTAACTCATGAACGGTCCAGATTGATTTACTTTAATCTGGCAGTCCATATTTAAAGAAAAATCTTTTAAATAAAATATAATATATTCTATTTATAATCTAATAAAATGAATAACTTTATAAAAGATTTTACTATGCAAACACTATGCAGGCACTATGCAAACACTATGCATAATAAAATATAATATATTCTAATTATTTATCTAATAAAACAGATAACTTTATAAGAGTATTCTATTTTATATAAAAAGATTTTATTATTAGCCTAATAAAAGAAAACTGAGTGACTTATCACATAAGCATCAATAATCAATACTGGTGTAGCTACTTATGCAACCATGCAGACATCTGCATACTTTTATTAATGAAAGTAGTTCAACAAAGATTAATGGTAAAACTTCCGCCGTTATTTTCAATAAAATATTTGTCATTTTCTCAATTCGACAATAATTTTGTTGTGGGGTCCACCAATGATTGTACCGTCATACGAATATTCCCCGACAAAAAGAATATTCCCCGACAAAACGAATATTTTATATCAACTTGCTTACTTTGCAAAAAAAAATTCACATATTATCCTTAACTTTAAACTTTTATCAATTTAACTATTTACCAAAATAGAAAAATTGAATACTTTTATTTTATAAAATTCGGGGTCTCACATATAAACGAGCAAGTAGCACCCGAATCAAATAATACATAAGCATTAATATCATTGATTGGGATAATACACGACACCGCATCTTTTGATTGCACAACATCTTGCATAGTTATGTTGAAGGTTATGGTTGTGGGTTTGTTTGATGTTGTAGGTCCAGCAATGGCCCATGTACCTCCACTGTTACCTCCATTGCTTCTGGTTGTCTCTACAGCCTTCTCCTTAGGGTATTCACGAGCAAAGTGATCCTTGGACCCGCACGTGAAGCAGACGTTCTTCTTATGTTGAGTGCAATTTGGGGCCATGTGACCCTCCTGGCCACAATTGAAGCATACTCGTTTCCCCATCAAGCATGCACCCTTATGAAACTTCCCGCATATAACACATGCTTCAAACTTCTTATTTTGTTGGTTACCCTGCTGGTTTCCAGCACCCACGTTTCCATTCCACTTCCTCTTCAAGTTGTTGTTGTTGTCGTTTCCACTACTACCACCCCCATTTTTGATCTCCACGTCATTCTTCTTCTGTTCTTGATTGAACTTAGTCACTGCCTCGCTTCCACCTTCAGCGAGTATTGCCTTCTCCATCATTGCTGCGAAAGTCTTTAACTGGAACAGGGAGACCCTACTGTACAACCAGGGATTTAGTCCCTGTTCAAACCACTTCGCCTTGCGTTCGTCCGTGCTGACTTGATATGGCGCAAACCTCGCCAACTCGTTGAATTTAGCGGCATACTCAGATACCGTCATCATTCCCTGCTTTAGTTCTAAAAATTGCACTTCTAGCTGACTCTTCGAACTCTCTGGGAAATAGGTCTCGAAGAATATCTCTTTAAACCTATCCTAGGTCATAACCCTTGTCCCTTCATGAGTTTTATTGGCCTACCACCAATAACTAGCCTCTGCTTTCAACATTAATGTTGTGAAAGCAGTCTTTTGATCATCCCCTACCCTAGCGACATCGAACACCTTTTCTATCTCCATAATCTAGGTCCGTGCCTCGACTGGATTCATGGACCCACGGAATTTAGGTGGTCCAACCGCCTTGAAATCCTTAAACGTTGTACCTTGGTTCTGTGGTTGATTTTACAATGCTCATGTCAGTAACATCACTAGTTGTTGAATGGGGTTATCATCAACATTGTCGTTATTGTTGGTTCCTTCAGTGGTTCTCTGTCGGTGTGGTTGACGTCTTGGATGCAATTTCTGTTAAAATATACACTCATTAGATTATTACTCAACTTCTTTAAGTATTTTCTACTTAACTTGCCTCCACAAAAGAAATAACCACATAACACGTAACACTTTGAACAACTTTTATTTATTCATAATCTCTTTGAAAATATAAAACAATTGCATCACTGCTATTTACATTACTTTCCTGAACTACAAAAGTTACAGGACAACATCATCATTATCATATCCCATGGTTACATAACACTAGGGATTTATACATTATTTAAAATTTTATTAATCACATACATTCCCTAAGATGTCCTACTAAGATACTCCATAGCCTTTCGACGTTCTTCTTCCATAACCCGGAACATTGTTCGTCGATCTAACACGTACGATGGCAGAGTCTCGAACTGAAAAGGATATCCCATGACCCGATCTTGAGCTCGATTAATCATGGCGTTGAATACTTTTGTTACCTCTTTTCTAGTTTTAACAAAAGAGCTCTAACTCATGCAAGCATACATGGGCCAACAAGTAATACAAAGTAAGTAAAGTATCGATCCACAGAGAAAGGTTTCTAAATTAAACTATTATGCATCAACTATATCACTACTTTTATATGCTTAAACGAAACACTTATGATTTTGAATTACTCTAAAATCAAATAACAAATAAAAGAAGAATATTAATGTAATAAATCAAATCTGGAAATAATGAGATCCTAACTTCATTTAATAGTTCATCTAAATATCACCATCATGCAAGATTATTCACGTATCACAGAAAATTAGCCAAGAGCACGAATGTAGACATAACCATTTTCCAATGAATTATGACCTACTTACATAATATCCATATACAATAGAAATCGTGTAATCATCAATAAAACCAAAATCACTATATTTCAATGTGAAATTGCAGCCATATTGAATTTAAGCACAAGCCCTTATATAACTCACACGGTGAAACAATATATGTTATCTGATTCACGAAGTATAAAGCTAAGTAATTCAGCCCCTTACACGCATGCTATCATGGTTACAACCATACTCGCATATTATTTTTCAATTCCATACAAATACATAGAATGAATGGTGATCAAGCATTCATGCAATCAAATCAACCATAATAGAAATTCCTGATGATACGCTAACAATCTAGCAATCAAGCCATCAAATAGACTACAGATTAAAATTAGTTAGAATCCCATAATGGAGTTTAGTTCATGTCTAAACCAAAAGCCATTATGGGATTAAAGCAACACATGGAAAATAAATAACAATTAAAAGAGAAGATATAATTGATCAAACCCAATTGCCGATTATAATCCAAACATGATGTTCAAATCCTCAACAATCTCCAGCAACATAACAGTAGTACGTAGTCAATGATTGAAATCTAATGCAGAGATATAAACTATTAAGTCTATGCTTGGCTCCATGTCAGAATTCATTCAAAGCATAAAACCCTAGTTCTATATTATGGAAAACTCGTACCAAAGTAGTTTATATCAACCCAAACACTTCAAATTTCAAAAATAAAATAAAGTCAAGAATCTGCAGATGATGATATTTCATGTACCGTATCGTGATCCCTTTGTAAATAAAGCGCGCGTAGCGTGTGTAAAAAAGTGAACTATGTCCGGTTGATGGCGCGGGCGCACGTCTTTTAGCCTGTGTAGTCGCGTGGCCGTGCCGCTTCTGCATTTTGAATCCTCAAGTTCTACAACTGCTGCTTCCTTGTCATGCTGCTCTGGTTCCTTTTGTATGCTGTTTTTGCTTCTTTGTCCATCGATGCTCAATTTCTTTCGTCCACTCGACCCTCATGTCACGCCTTCACTGATCTCAGGCCACCTACCAACGCCAAGCTACGCGATTTCCTGCACTTTTACACCAAAGGAGTTCTCAGTACATGCAATGCAAAACAAAACAAAATGCAACTAAAAACATAATAAAATGTGCTTAAGCTGGGCATAGTTCTCGTGAATTGATATCCAATAAGTAGGTATAAAACCCACTTATCAAATACCCCCAAACTTGAACTATTGCTTGCCCTCAAGCAATGCATACTACATAAACACTTAAAATGCAACTACAATTCTATGCAACTAGATCACGATGCAAATGAGTCTCACATTCTCCAGCTATACAGAATTTTAGTCCAATATGCCTCAGCGAATTCTCCGAATTTAAGAATGAAACTTCAAACTAAGACATAGACATAAGATCATACACTCAAGTAATCCATACATGTTATAAAGATGTTGTGTGTGTGTGATGTGTTCACCAAAACTTGATTACAGCAAGAATACACATGCTAAGTTGCTCAAAACAGAAAATTACAGTCTAAATCAAGATTCATGTATATTTATGCAACAAAGATTGTTCCAACATATCAAAACAATCTAAGGTTCAACAATGGGTTTAACTACTTCATTTCTACTCACGAGGGCGATTTTTCGATCTTTCCCGCGGTGTTTATTGCTATTTTTCTCTCTCTTTTTTTTACAACGTGTGTGTTTTATGCTCCATCTCGCCCCTTCCAAAGAGTCAATAATGCAGCTCAAGAAGATTTCAAGATAGTTTTTTTGTTTTGTTTTCTTTTTTTCTTTTTTTTATAGCATACCCATGTGTCCCCAAAGTTTGATTATCACTTCTTTTTTCATAGTCCAAATCCATTTTCCACATAATTCTCTTTTTAAAACCACATTTCCTATCAAGCAATGCAACACATAATTCTTATGCCTACAAGCAATTGTGAACACGACAATGCAAACCGAAAGCATCTAAACAGCATCCTGGATCATACCATGTAAAACATTATATCTAAGCTTAAGATATCCATTAAATTCAATAATCCTTCAAGATTCAAACTCATCATTGGCTGGACATAACTTCCATAAAGCTAGAACTGTGAGACATGCAACTAAACATCAACTGAAACTAAACATATACTAACACACAATATAATAATGACTAAAAACAAAAAAATTATATGCAACTTTTATCTAACATATAAAACATTCAAACTTTTAAACTAATCATGCAACTATATGCAACTACCCTACTACCCAATACCCCAAACTTAAAATATTCATTGTCTCAATGAATGAAGGTAAAGGGTTCGAGAAACTCCCCTTATTGCTCAGCTACACCACCTTTGTCGGGTGGTAAATCCGGTGGTGGATATGGCACAGCTATCCCAAACTTTGGCCACTCAAGCATGGTCCCTTGCTGTGCAAACGCCTCCGCCAACAACCTCGTCAGACCCATAGCAAACGATGCAAAGTTGTTGTATATAGCATCGACCTTCCGCTCCAACCTTCGGAGCTGTCGATCCCCAATAGCAGCAGTTGCTTGAGCTGATGTTCCCGCTTCAGTGTCATGTGTGGGCTGTGGTGGAGGCACTGAGAATGTGGGTTGAATGATAACGCCTTTTCCTCTCGGGTGCGGTATACCTCCAGCCCAATCCTCGAATTTGGCGATGTGGCATGCGTGATATCTTGGCTCGGGTTCTGCATTTGTTCATTATCCCAATAGCATCCTTGATGGGCACACAGGCTAGCGACAATAGACGCGTGTGAAATACTCCCCGTAGTGCTCCCCCGCATATAACATAACATATTTTGAAGGATGAGGTGGCCCACATCAATATACTTGCCGGTGACTATTCCCCATCGAATTATAGCCCTTTTCGTTGTGATTTCGTGCGGATGCGACGAAGGCACGAGCTTTGCACATATAAACAAATTCCACGCTTTAGTATACCGATTCAAGGCTAAGGCGTGGAAAGTTCTAGGTTGATTTGTGTCTGCCCTACAATTTCACTTTGTTCCTGGAACGCACAAATTAGTAATGACTACGTCCAAAACAGTTTTGAAGCGGGCAGCCTCAACCCAATTGTCAGACCCAGTCGGTGGTGTATCAACTATCCTGAAGATTTCTCTGATTGCTGGTGGTCTGTAATCTATTTGAAACCCTCGAACCACAGATAGACCACTCATTGTGTCTTTAGCATTAGCATAGAATTCTCGGATGATACTCATTGGAATGGGCATAGGTGTTGCAGTCAGTGCAACCCATCCGCTCTCGCGAATCATATCCCATAATTGGTCGTCCTGCTTTTCAGGCTTGTACCCGCGTTCCTTCACAAAAGTCTTTGTCACGATTCTGTAATACTCAATTTGGGCCTCCAAACTGAGGAATTTTGTGTGGTCCACAACATCCTCGCCTTGGTTACTTGAGGATGATGATGAAGACGAAGTGATAAAACGCGCTCTCTTAGGACCCATTTGAGATTGAATAGAGAAGACGAAGATTACTTGCCTGATAGTGAGTGAAAGCCGATGACTGATTACCCCCAAACTGATTTATCACAACCCAGTCTGAAACCATAGTTTTTCCCAGTGTAGCTATTGATCGTGGGTATGAGATCTGAGGCTACAATCACGTCGTGGAGGAGAGATGTATGGCTTCAATTTGTAACAGATTAGAGATAAGGAGACGTGGATGTAATGGAAAGCAAGGAGTATGCACCTCTCTGTTATATCAACTGATAGACAAATGAGTCACAACACGTTTTAAAACCCAAATTTTTTTTCAATTTCCAGTTCCAAGCGCTGCCGTGCGACTTTTCAATGGAGCCCGGGCGCAGGCGCGCGAGTGCCTCTTTCTGCACAAAGTTACTTGCAATGCGGGCACGCGATTTAGTACTGGTATCATAGCGCGGACGCGCCTGGTTGCATTCTGCACTGCCAATTGTCCTTTCCAACACTTCAAGACATTACTGAATTCAATCCAATACACCTATAATAACACCAATGAACATTGTCAAAGCATGAATTACTAAACAAGCATGAGTGTCTATCTTATCACCCTAATTTCTATGCTATGCACAAACATACTCATATTCAAATTCAGCTATTATGCTAATTATGTAAATCTAATCAAACTATCATAACTGAGAGTGAAAATGAACCAACAAAAACAACTTAAACTGAATAAATAAAAAGTATAGGGATAGAAACAATGGGTTGCCTCCCATCAAGCGCTAAGTTATAGTCAATCAGCTTGACTGTCTCTGAATCAATCACGTCGAAGAAAGAATTGAGGTGACTTTGTGTTTGTCCACCTCACCACCAAAGTAATGCTTCAGCCGCTGTCCATTCACTTTAAACGGCTTGTTCGAAAACTTATCAAATACTTCTACTGCACCATGCGGGAAAACTATTTTCACTGTGACGGCCCTGACCACCTTGACTTGAGCATCCCAGGAAAAAGTTTAAGTCTGGAATTGAAAAGCAAAACTCTTTGTCCCGACTCAAATGTTCTCTCTATGATTTTGCGATCATGCCATTTCTTCACCTTTTCCTTGTACAGCTTTGACTTTTCATACGCATGTAATCGGAATTCATCCAACTCATTGAGTTGGAGTAGGCGTTTCTCTCCTGCAGCTTTCAAATCAAAATTCAGCTTCCGAATCGCCCAATATGCTTTATGCTCTAGCTCTATAGGAAGATGACATGCTTTGCCATAAACGAGCTGAAAAGGTCACATGTGACGCCCCCAAAATTAGGTATACATCACCCATCTTGAGTCGCCATATACATGGTACAGAATTCAAATACAACTTAATAATACAACTGTCGTGTACAATACGACAAAACATAAACTGTGAGTTTGAATACAAATATTGTCTATTATAGAATATACAAACTCAAAAGGAGTCCTCATTACAATTATTCACACTATTTCACAGAATAGTGAGGACTACTAATGCACCATCTAGGACCATCACTCTGTTCCCCGACTAGTCCCGGCCACGTTCTCATTTCTCAAGAAGAAGCGGTGAAAGAAAGGGTGAGCTCAACTAGCCCGAAGAAATATTATGACAAAGATAATGTAGAATAAATTATCATTAGCCTTAAAAGCAGTGTTAAGCGATACAATATAACAAACATCAAGTTTAAGCGCAATGAACAAGCAATCCATTAAAAGAGTCAAATGAGAGAATAAAATCTACTATCTTTTATGATTTAAAAGGTTTTTCATCACTTTTATCATTTGGGACTCATCTTAATAAAAAATCCACATCATCGAATCACCCCTGCAATACGGCCAAGGATATTCTTTAGTATCACGACCACAAATTATCCATGCACTATGGCTAAAGATAATCATGTTTTCATCAACGGTCCTGATCATGCCATAAAACAATTCATCTTTGCACCCTTGGTCAAGAGAATCCATAGCCATAATCATACCAAAAAGCTGGTCCATCAATGCACTACGGGCCAATGAGGACTTTTTTCCACATCATTTGTAACATTACGGCCATGATTATACCGAATAATCCCTGGTCATAATCATACCAAGTCCATCTATGCACTACAGGGCACAAATAACTTTCAACAAAATATAAGCATGAGGATGATGACAATGATATAAGAATTCAATAAAACAAGTTCAAGAATTAATTTATCTAGGAACTAATAACGTCCAAATTGTCAACATGATATCGCTTTGTAGAGTAAAATTCAAGTATGCTCGGAAGAATATTTCCATGAAAGATATTTGGATGAAGCGCAAATATCAAGGATATTCCACTAATTTCATGGAGTATGGAAGTCAAAGTTTTAACCAATGAGTATAATAAAGAATGGAATAACAAAAGAAATCACCATGCATGCGGTGCCCAGATAGACAAAGTTATTCCAATGAGAATAATAATTAACGAGAACCGGTCATGCGTAAAGCAGCAGGCGTGATGTTCCAATGAGAATAATAACGAAATCACCATGCATGCCGTATTGCGATAGATAGGTTATTCCAATGAGAATACCAATAAAGGCGGAACCAAAGGTGTAAAACGCATGCATGTGATATTCCAACGAATAATAATAATAAAGAGCGTAATCAGTCCCACAGAAAACGCATAGATAGGATATTCCAATGAGAATAATAATAAAGATGAAATAATGAGATTTAATTTCACCAAGTATAGGGTATCCCACGTATAAAAGTTATTCAATGTAATAATAAAGAATGGAATAATGAAGTTCTCTTCATGAATGAGAAAGAAAGAATACCCCTTATGAGTACAATAAATAATATTCCCTGCCTTAGAAAGAAGAGTACTGGATATAGAAGTAGTGAAGTAGCAGAACACTTTTCTTCTTTCTCTCTATAGTTTCTCTCTCTAGAGTTTCAGTGAATTCGTAAGAAATAATGAAGGAATGAGCTTATATTTATAGAAAAATGGACTGCATAGTAACTAACTCATGAACAGTCCAGATTGATATACTTTAATCTGACTGTACATATTTAAAGCAAAATCTTTTAAATAAAATATAATATATTCTATTTATAATCTAATAAAATGAATAACTTTATAAAAGATTTTACTATGCAAACACTATGTAGGCACTATGCAAACACTATGCATAATAAAATATAATATATTCTATTTATAGAATAACTTTATAAAAGTATTACATTTTATATAAAAAGATTTTACTATGCAAAACACTATCTGAGACGCTTATGCAACACTATGCATAATAGAATATAATGTATTCTATTTATAGAATAACTTTATAAAAGTATTCATTTCATATAAAAAGATTTTCGTTTTATTACATTAATAATACCAATAAAACAAAACCGGTGACTTATCACGTAAGCATTAATAATCAATACTGCAGGTGTACTACTATGCAACCAGCGTAGACATCGCATACTTTTACTACTAGAAAGTAGTTCAACAGTATTAACGGTAAAACTTCCGCCGTTATTTTCATAAAAATATTTTTGTCGTTTTCTCATTCCGACAATTATTTCGTTGTGGGGTCCACTAATGATTGTACCGTCGTACGGATATTCCCCGACAAAAAGAATATTCCCCAACCAATCGAATATTATACAACAACTTGCATACTTTGCAAAATTTATAAATACTACCCACAACTATAACATTATATCAAATCCACACCATAATATTCAAAAAATTATTTCGAGAAAATTAAATCTTTATTCATAAAATCTAGGGTCTCACATGATATGCCCAACGGAGTCTTGTATGCAGTCCTATAGGCCCACACAGCATCATCAAGCTTTAAAGACCAATCCTTCCTAGTGGGATTCATAACTTTTTCAAGAATTCTTTTAACTTCTCGATTTGACACTTCTGCTTGGCCATTCGTTTGTGGGCGATAAGCTGTAGCAATGCGATGGTTCACCCCATACTTGGCCAACAAAGCTGTAAACTGCCTGTTGTGGAAATGATTGCCTTCATCACTAATGATGGCCCTAGGAGTCCCAAACCTCGTGAAGATACTTCTTTGTAAAAATTTGAGGACTACTTTGGCATCATTTGTTGGAAGAGATGCCATTTCTACCCATTTCGACACATAATCCACTGCAAGCAAGATGTACAGATTTTCGCAAGAAGAAATGAAAGGACCCATGAAATCTATCCCCCACACCTCAAAAATTTCCACTTTGAGGATCGTATTCAATGGCATTTTATTTCTTTTTGAAATGTACGCGTACTTGAAAATTGTCGGCTAGTAGAATCCTGCTTGTAATACTCTAGCCGTTGTTCGCTCTCCACCATAGTGACCCCCATACATAGAAGCGTGACAATCCTACAAAATCCCTCCGGTCTCGCTATATGGGATACACCTTCTTATCATTTGATCAACACACTGTTTAAACAAATATGGCTCATCCCATATATACCATTTGACATCATGCATAAATATTTTCTTTTGATAACCCACCAAGTCTGAAGGTACCATCTTACTCACCAAGTAGTTCGCGTAGTCTGCAAACCATGGCACTTCCCCTTTCACCACAAACAACTGGTTATCTGGAAAGGATTCATTAATTACAACTTTGTCGTCTGCCGCCCTTTCCGGATTTTCTAGTCGAGATAAGTGGTCCGCCACTTGGTTTTCAGTTCCCTTTCTGTCCTTGATCTCCAAATCCAATTCCTGCAATAATAATATCCACCTGATCAAACGGGGTTTTGCATCCTTCTTTGCCACTAAGTGTCGAATTATCGCGTGATCCGTGTACACTATCACCTTTGTACCAATCAGATATGCTCAGAATTTATCAAAGGCATACACCACTGCTAATAACTCTTTCTACGTGGTGGTGTAGTTCATTCGCGCATCGATAAAGGGTCTTGCTGGCATAATAGATCACATGAAAAATTTTCTCCTTTCTCTGACCCAAAATAACCCCCACATCGTAATCACTTTACGGGACAAGGCGAAGAGTTGGTTACATTCTCTGCCGCCGGGATCGATAACTACGTGGGAAGACTTGGCTCAGAAATTCCTTGCCAAATTTTTTTTACGTAAAAACGACTAAAATGAGGAATGACATAACGATGTTTGAAGCGACAAAGAAATGGGAGTCACTATATGAGGCATGGGAGAGGTACAAGGAGTTACTTAGAAAGTGCCCACATCATGGATTGCCCAAGTGGCTGCAAATGAACACCTTTTATAACGGACTACATGGGAATGTCAGAACCAGTATTAACGCAGTGTCGGGCGAAACATTCATGGCTAAGAGTTATGAGGAAGCTACAATTTGATTGAAACCATGGCGGCCAATAACTACTAGTGGCCCACAACAAGAATGACACAGGCAAAGGTAGCTGGGATTTTGGAAGTAGATGGGGTGACAGCTATACAAGCACAGATTTCTACGTTGTCCAAGAAGTTGGATGCTATGATAGGGGCTCAAGTACATCAGGTTGCGGTAGTATGCGAATTATGTTCGGGTGATCATCTTACAGATCAGTGCACAATTAATCCAGCATCTGTCCAGTTCATAGGTAGCTATAACAGAATTCCACAGAATACATACCAAAACACCTACAACCAGGGGAATAGGAACCACCCAAATTTCTCGTGGAGCAATAACCAGCAAAATCAAGCTCCACGACCATTATATCCCCCAGGTTTTCAGAGTCACCAACAACCGGTTCAACATCATGAAAGGAAATCAGATTTCGAGGAAATGGTGTCGAAGTACATAACTAGCAATGAGGTAACAATGAAAAATCAAGTAATAACAATGAAAAATCAAGAGATGGCAATAAAATCACAAGAGATGGCTATCAAGAATTTAGAAAATCGAGAGAGACGATGATGGCGTTATCATTGAATAATGGACCACAAGGAGCGTTACAAAAAGCTTAATCGAGAGAAATCGGAAAGGGTAGTCATGAGCAATGTCAAGCAGTTATGTTGAGAAGTGGAAAACATCTCGGGGGTAATAATGTACAAAATTCAGCGACACCGGAGGAAAAAGTTGATGACAATAACGTGGTTGAAGGTAACAAGGGTGAGGATAAGAAATGTGAGGACATAATTAAACAATAAGTCAATTGTTTATCCTCCACCACCGTTTGAGTAGAGGGTTCGAAAACAAAAATCAGATAAGCAATTCGCAAAGCTTTTAGATGTGTTCAAGAAACTCTAGATTAACATCCCATTCGCAGAAGCCCTAGAGCAAATGTCAAGCTACGCAAAGTTCATGAAAGGAATTCTGTCGAGGAAAAAGAAATGGGAAGATTTTGAAACAGTGGCACTAACAGAGAGTGTAGTGAAGTGTGTGTTACAATGGCTACCACCAAAACTTAAGGACCTGGGGAGCATTACTATCCCATGCACGATCGGGAAAATGTCGTTTAACAAATGTTTATGTGATTTGGAGGCGAGCGTGAACCTTATGCCATTGTCAGTATATACAGAATTGGGTTTTCCCGCGCCAAAGCCTACGAATATTTCATTGCAGTTGGCGAATAGGTCACTCACATATCCGAGAGGCATACTAGAGGACATTCTGGTTAAAGTGGATAAGTTTATATTCCCAGCGGACTTTATCATTCTGGATTTCGAGGAGGATAAGAACATCCCGGTTATCTTAGGGAGACCTTTCTTGGCCACGGGAAGGACACTCGTAGACGTGCAAAAAGGAGAACTTACTATGAGAGTCCAAGATCAAGAAATCAAATTTAATATGTTCAAAGCCATGAAATTCCCTACGGATGAGGAAGAATGTTTTAGGATGGATTTAATTGAGCAAATCATCAGTGAATATATTAGTAAGAGTTTGGTCAATGATCCTTTAGAAATAACTTTATTGGGGGATAAAGAAAATGACGACCCAGAATTTGTGGACTACTTACAAATGTTAGATTCATTGCCACGAGTAAGCCGATTCAGAGCACCGTTTGAACATTTGCACACTGAGGAGATAGCCGCAGAAAAATTGAAACCGTCATTAGAGGAGCCACCAACGTTGGAACTTAAGCCACTGCCTAAACATCTCAGGTATGCGTACTTAGGCAATTCAAATTCTTTACCTATAATTATTTTTGTTGCACTTAACGAATTACAGGAAGAAAAGTTGTTGAGGGTGCTTAGGGAACACAAATAAGCGATTGGTTGGACAATTGCGGATATAAAGGGAATCAGCCCTTCATTTTGCATGCACAAGATTCTGATGGGAGATGATGCAAGACCGTCGGTGGAGCATCAACGTCGACTTAACCCTATTATGAAGGAAGTGGTAAAGAAGGAAATTCTTAAATTATTGGATGCCAGTATCATATATCCGATTTTCGACAGTAAGTGGGTTAGTCTGGTTCATTGTGTGTCGAAAAAGGGGGAATGAGCGTAAGTGCAGAATGAGGATAACGAGTTAATTCCAACAAGAACGATGAATGGAGTTGGAGGGTGTGCATCGATTATAGGAGGTTGAATAAGGCAACCCGAAAAGATCACTTCCCGCTACCGTTTATCGATCAAATGTTAGACAGATTAGCGAGACATGATTACTACTGTTTATTGGATGGATACTCAGGCTATAACCAGATCGCCATCACTCCTAAGGATCAAGAAAAGACAACATTTAAGTGCCCTTACGGCACATTTTCATTCAAAAGGATGTCCTTTGGGTTATACAATGCACATGCAACCTTCCAACGGTGTATGATGGCCATTTTTTCAGATATGGTGGAGAAAAATGTTGAAGTCTTCATGGTTGATTTTTCAGTCTATGGAGACAACTTTGATACTTGCCTAGGGAATCTAGTCATGGTATTGCAGCGATGTAAGGATACAAACCTCATACTCAATTGGGAAAAATGCCACTTCATGGTTGAAGAAGGCATAATTTTGGGCCATAAGGTGTCGGCTCAAGGATTGGAGGTGGACAAAGCAAAGCTGGAAACAATCGAGAAACTACCTCCACCGAGCTCAGTTAAGGGTATTAGAAGTTTTCTGGGGCATGCTGGGTTCTATAGGAGGTTTATAAAAGACTTCTCTAAGATTGAAAAACCTCTATGCAGTCTTTTAGAGAAGGATGTTACTTTCAGTTTTACTGCGGAATGCAAGTCAGCGTTTGAATTATTGAAGAAGAAATTAACTACAAATTTCGTGATAGTCATGCCGAATTGGAATATGCCATTCGAGCTAATGTGTGATGCGAGCGACTATGCTGTTGGGGCTATTTTTGGCCAAAGACGAGACAAGGTGTTTCACGCCATATACTATGCAAGCAAAACACTCACAGAGACTCAAATGAATTATACAACCATGGAAAAGGAATTGCTTGCAGTGGTGTACGCGTTTGACAAATTTTGGGCATACTTAATCGGGACTAAGGTGATAGTCTACACGGACCATTCGACGATTCAGTACCTAATAGTGAAAAAAGATGCTAAGCCACGCCTTATCCGATGGATTCTCCTACTTCAAGAGTTTGACTTAGAAATTAAAGATAGAAAGGGGATGGAGAATCAAGTAGCCGATCAACATCGAAATTTGGAAAACCACTAAAAGCGAAAAGAATACTGGATGTGAAATTAACGAGACATTCCCAGATGAGCAACTATTTGGGATTTCTGCAGAATTTCCTTGGTATGCGAATTATGCAAATTTCCTTGTAAGCAAAATTCTTCCACATGACCTCACAAGACAATAGAAAAAGAAGTTTCTTCATGATGTAAAGTGGTACATGTGGGACGAACCGTATTTTTTCAAACAATGCGCCGACAAAATGATTAGACGGTGCGTCCCCTATAGTGAAGTGAAGAACATTATGCATGAGTGCCATTCATCTGCATATGGCGGGCATTATGGTAGCGAGCGGACAACAGCAAAGGTGCTGCAAGCTGGGTTTTATTGGCCTACATTATTCAAAGATGCCCACCAATTTGTCAAACAATGCGATATGTGTCAAAGGGTGGGAAACATCTCGAAATGGAATGAGATGCCCCTACAAACAATCCTTGAAGTGGAAATCTTTTATGTATGGGGCTTCGATTTCATGGGGCCATTCCCTTCGTCTTTGAGCAATCAGTATATTCTACTCGCAGTGAATTACGTCTCGAAGTGGGTTAAAGCTGCAGCACTACCATCCAACGATGCCAAGGTGGTCCTCAAATTCCTACAAAAAAACATTTTCACTAGGTTTGGCACGCTAAGAGCAATAATCAGTGACGAAGGTAGTCACTTCTGCAATAAGGCATACACAGCTCTTTTGACACGGTATGGGGTCAACCACAAAGTAGCGACATCATATCACCCTCAAACAAATGGGCAGGTTGAAGTCTCAAACCGGGAAGTAAAAAAAATATTGGAGAAAGTAGTAAATCCAAGTCGTAAGGATTTGTCACTTCGGTTGGACGATGCATTATGGGCATACCGGACTGCGTACAAAACTCCGATTGGGATGTCACCATATCAACTACTGTACGAGAATGCATGTCACTTTTCGTTCGAACTACAGCACAAGGCTTATTGGGCGGTTCAAAAACTCAATTTCGATCAAGCAGTTGTAGGGGAAAAAGACTACTTCAACTGAATGAGCTCTACGAATTCCGTCTTCACGCCTATGAGAACTCCAAATTATACAAAGAAAAGGTAAAAAGATGGCACGACCATAAAATTGTGCATCGAACATTCGAGTCGGGTCAATCAATACTCTTGCTCAACTCACGGCTGTGATTGTTCCCAGGAAAGCTGAAATCAAGATGGTCGAGACCATTCACTATAAAGCGGGTATTCTTTCATGGCGCCGTTGAACTCTATAGTCGTAATCCATTAGACACGTTCAACGTCAATGGTAAATGGATAAAGCATTACTGGGGTGGTGATTCAAACTGGGATGTCGTCAACATCACCCTCACCGATACACAGTGAAACAGGGAGTAGTCAGGCTGGACGACTTAAAATCTAGCGCTAATTGGGAGGCCACCTAATATTTCGTTATTTTTCGTAGTTTCATATATAATTTTTAGAATGTGGTTTTTAATAAGTATTAGGTAGGTATTATAGAGTACAAGTTTTGTTGAATTTCTCAATCATACTCCAAGTAATCAATAATCTAACATCTTGCATGTTTATGGTTGCAGGAAGAGTCAAAAGTGAGTAATAGCAACAACATGCAAGAAAAGAAGGAAAACAGGCTAATTTTGATCTGCACAATTTGGAGCCACAAATCCGGAATCAAGGGGCATGCCCACCGGGGCGGGCTATATTAGCTTTGTACCCCCCGCCGGGGCGGGGGTCCTGGATCATGTACGCTTACTTATTCGGCAGTTACCTCACACTTGGTCCACACTCCTTCTCCTACACTATAACACCATCTGCTACCACTACACCCTATTTCTCAGCCACGATACCCACGATCTCCATTACCCTACCTTCTCAATCAAATAATACACCCACTCACACCACCTTTATATATTGCCCCATCTCATCTCAATTTATTCACAGAAATCTGCATCTATTGTCGAATTAGGGCATTCATAGAGGCTTTTGGAGAGCAAACTCTAGTGATTACTTGGTGCTCCAACACATCAATTCCAACCATATCACGATTATCAAGTTATCAAGTTTCATTCACCAATTGGAGGGCCAATTTCATAAGTGTGGGAGATAACCATTTGTGCACACCAAGTGTTCGTCACTGTGTTTGTGACGAACGAGATTCTGTAATTTAATTTTAACATTTATTGGATTAAATAAATATTTTTGATGATTTAATTATTAGATTAAATAATTAATTGATGCAATTGTGATAGATTAAATTAATTATATGTGTTATATTAATTAAATTAATGTGGAGAATAATTATTATTCAAAGTATGTATTTTTTTTGAGCTTATTGAATTAAATGAAATATTTAATAAGCATAATGTTATTTTAATTAATGTAATAATTAATTAGAGATTTAATAATTTGACATAATTAATAAATAACAAATTAATTATGTGATTATGTGAATTAATGAGAAATTATTGTATTTTATTTAATTTAAATTAAATAAATTAATTGAGTTATTTTATAAAGGGTGTGACATTATTTAAACTATATGATAAAATTGTTTATTAAATTAATTGAGTATAAGCCTTTAAGGCTAGCCAAACATGGCACTAGTGGAGGTTGAGGGCAATTAACCCATGATGGGTAACTGACCTCCACAACGCGTCAGTTTAATTGATATACGACGTCTTCTTTATTTCTTCATTTTACTAAGTCTGATAAAACTAGTTAGAGAGAAATTGAGAAATTCAAGAGAGAATTCAGAGGAGTTGTGAGAAACTCTGTAATTGAAGAAGCTTTTGAAAAAGAGTTGTTATCTTTATACTCTACACTATATACTCTGGGTAAATTCTCCAAACCCAAATTCTCTTTTTTACGTCATTTAGTTTTCATGAAAATGGCTTTCAAAGCTTTTGTAAAGTCTCTGTAATTGGGAAAGGGCATGACTATGAGTTTATGTATGTGTTAAATGTTACCATATCATATTTGATTATATATATATATATATATATATATATATATATATATATATATATATATATATTATGTAGACCATATCATCGGTTTCATAATATTAACGTATATATGGCCTCAAAATTTACAGAGTATGGAATATGGCCATATGGCCTTATACGTGATTTTAATATGTCAAACATAAATGTTTTGTAAAATTTCCCACTCTTATTTGATTATGAATGTTGATACGAAGAGACCAAACCTTAAATGAACGAATTCGGTGTTATAACGAATCTGTAGTATTAATTTTCATGATTTATGTTCAAAACCTTCAAGAACATAAAGAATAGTGAAATTTACTTATTTTAATTTTGTAATTATGTGTTTTAATGGGTTAAAATAATTTTATAAATGTTGGGTAATGATTATGTATGAATTATATCATGTGAGCATGTCCAAATTCGTGTAGAAAATAAAAAATTGGTAGAAATTGGCATGTTCTTCGATTTTTCATGAATCGCAAATTCTCGTGAATCGATACGCCATGTCATGGCCGCGTCATTTTGCTGCCTAATTCCCATGTCGCAGCATTACCACTGCACATGGCAGCATCACTGTGTCTCAAGCCATAGCGCATACCTGCCATATGCAGTGAAGAAGAAATCTAACATGGCGTCCTTGGCGCCACTCTCCAGAATGTTCAAAAACGAATTATTTTTAAATGTTCAAGTCTAGCAATGTGATAGCAACTTAATTTAAAGAACATAGAGATATGTTAGAAATATAATGAGATGTTAAAATAGATTCTTAACATGCAAATAACATAATTGCATATGGACTGAATTATTAAATGCATAGTTAGCTTATTATTCGTGAAGTGCTTATTATGTGACAATAAGTGTGATAATTTGAATAAGTATAGTCATAACCAAAGTTAGACAAAAAGAATGAAGTTGCTATGATTAATTACGTTATAATTGACTGGTATTGTGAACGTAAATGATATGTAGGATTTAAATCAAGGAACGAGTTTAATTAACGTGTAATCTACGCACGAGGCAAGTTTCCTAACCCTACTTGTTATCATTATTCAAGTTTATATCAAGTTCATTGTTATTTTAAAGATTTACTATCTTTTCAAAGTATGATTCTGTTATACAATAATTGTTCTATTGTATACCTATTGAGATTGTTATTCATTATAAATATTATTTATTGTTGAACCTTGTTAGACTAGCGAATCCTTATTGATTCAACTAGTCCATAGTTGATGAACGTTCTAAATTCAGAACCCTTATTGATTTATCCAAACCAAACTTCCTTTGGTGCGGACTCTAATGTCAAACTGAGATGAACAACCCTGCAAAGGGATTTACTTATGCGTTAGCGTTAAGATATTGTGCACAGTATGGTACTAAGGGCTGATCCCCCTAAGTACGAGAAGAAGAGTCCATAGTCTTATGACTGTTAAAGGTTTCAAGTATAACCCTTGATAACCTAGGACATAGTTTAAGGCCTTATGACCCTCAGAAATCTTTTGATTCTTGTTATTCATTCTTGATTCAAAAGTTGAGCTTTTATTTTAGAAGTCTTTGATTCACTCACATGTTATTATACATTATTATTTCATTATTGTATTTGTGGGTAATAGTGCTCACTCTTGCGTAATAATAACATTGCAGTTAAGAATGAAAGGTCCGACGAGCCTTCTACTAGCAAAGGCAAGGGCAAGATTAACAAGTGATGAAGACTTGTTGTTTTATATGATGATGTATTTCTGTTTAAGACTTAAGTTAATGATGTTGTTTAAGACTTACTTGTTTATGTTTTCGCACAGATGTTTAAGGTTAATATGACCTGGGATTATGTTTATTATTCAGATGTTGTAACCCCATAAGGGGAAGATTTATTTCTATCTATTGCATGGTTGCATTTTTTTATGGGTAGATATATAGATGATATTTGTACAGTGAACACCAAATCCCATGGAATCGAAGTACCTGGATTTGGGGGTGTCACAGGTTGGTATCAAAGCTGTAGGTTATGAACCTTAGGTGGGGGAACAACCTTAGGTAGTAGCCTTATAGGAAGAACATAGAGATGGAAAACTCTTATCGACTTCTAGGAAATGAATTTTTGTAATTCATTGAAGATAATAAAAGACTTTATGTGCTTATGTGTTAAATTATGTGCTCAGTAGTACGACTTAGTAACTAAAACTCAAATTTTGTTGTCAGGATGTCTGACGTTGGAGAAACTAGTCGAGCTGGGGAGGAGGAACCCCGAGTACCTACAGAGGAGGAACCCCGAGACATTCAAGTCGTTAGGGAACAGTTGGTACAGAGGGAGTCATCTCCATTGATCACCGTTATTGGTCAGGAGCATAAACCTGAGACTGATCCTGAGGAGGATCCTGAGGAGGAATTTGAAGAGGAAGAGAAAGAAGAGGAATTTCAACAGCTCTCCATTGATGCTAAGATGTACGACACATTATACGACCGTAACGTGGAGTTACGAGATGAGGTGCAGGATCTGACTGAGCGGGCGATTATTCAGCAGATTACTCTCGAGCAGAAAGAGAGGGTGATTTCGACTCTTCACTCACGACTGGGAAATGTAGAATGGGATTTGGTCCACGAGAAGGGTCAAACCGAAGATAAGACCGCAGAGATAGAAAAGTTGAAGAAGGAACTGAAAGAAAACTCTGAAAGGCTAATCATAGCAGAGAAAGGCTGGGTGAGAGAGTCACGTCGTGCTGATCTTGCAGAAGAGGATGGTCGTGCAAAGAAGGCAAAGCTTGGGGAGACATACTCTACACTTAATCATGTAATGGATGAGGCCCAAGATCGAGTTTTGAGGTACCCCATCCAGTTTGAAGGACTTCCATCGTACATGCTGGATCGCAGGACGATGTCTCGCATCATGGAAGAGGAGCGTAACAAGGCTATTCAGCACCTTGACAGACAGTGATAGAATTTATTTAATTATGTGAAAGACTTAATTGGTTTTTATATGTAAATTCTGATGTGTTATGAACGAAGGAATATTTTAATATTTCAAATCCTGTGGATTCTTTATCTCAGGATAGATGATGTAAATAGCAGTAATGCTATCGTTTGATGTTAAAACTTTTGGTTTGAATGAATATATATCAAGTTGTTCGAGATAATGTGTTAATTAATTATATTAAATTGTTGAGTTAAGTCTTAACTATTTAGAGAATTTAATAGAGATTTAATAAGCATATATTTTAACAGAATTATGCCGCCAAGAAGAAGACAACAACGTCAACCAAATTTCGGAAGAGTCTACGAATAACAACAATAACGTCAATGCTAATCTCATTCAAAGAATTGGTTAACTTCTCGATCGGAGCAATGAATAATCAACCTCAAGCTCCACCAAATACTACGTTTAAAGATTTCAAGGCGGTGGGACCGCCAAAGTTTAAAGGTTCCATGAACCCGATCGAGGCTCAAACGTGGGTTATGGAGATGGAGAAGGTTTTCGATGTTGCTAGGGTTAGAGAAGGCCAGAAGACCACTTTTGCAACGTTTATGCTGAAGTCTGAAGCTAGCTATTGGTGGCAAACAAACAAAGTTCGTGGAGGTGAAGGTGTAATTACTTGGGAAAGATTTAAAGAGATGTTCTTCGAGATGTATTTCCCGACCAGCTCGCAGAACCATATGGAGGTTCAATTTCTGGAATTGAAGCAAGGAAATATGAGCATACCTGATTATGCGGCTAGATTCAATGAGTTGGAGAGGTTCGCCCCGTACCAAGTACACACGGACGAGAGAAAAGCCAGAAGATTTGAACAAGGACTAAAGCCCTGGGTATATAGTAAAGTATCAATGTTTCAGATAAACACATTTGCCAGAGTACTGGAAATGGCCATCCTCGCTGAAGGTGGAAGCGATGCGGTGACAAAGTATAATCAAGATCAGAAGAAGAAGAAGAAGAAGAAGAATTAAAGTGAAGGAAATAACAAGGCTAGTGGAAGTGGCACAGGAAGTGGAAATTTTAATCAGAAGAAAAGGTGGAATGACAACTCATCATCGGGGAATCAACAAGGAAGTCAGAAGAAAAGAATTGAAGCATGCCCGACCTGCGGGAAAGCTCATCTGGGAGTTTGTATGAAGGGAAAAAGAGTGTGCTACAATTGTTGTCAGGAAGGCCACATAGAACCTAACTGTCCTAACCCAAAGAAGGGTGCTTGCTTCACTTGTGGTTCAAAGGACCACCTGGCAAGAGACTGTCCTAAGAAGGGATCGGGAGGGGCAGGATCAGGAGGAAACCGGGAAAACAACAGTGGAAACGCCTTGTCTATCACCGGACCAATCGCAACAAACCGACCGACCGCCAGGACTTTCAATATGACGGTGCATGATACAGTTCAGTCTCGTGATGTAGTGTCAGGTATCATTTTGATCAATAAAATTAATGCTTATGTTTTTTTGATTCGGGTGCTACTTGTTCATTTATATCCGATGACTTTGCTAATAGTTTAGAATTACTTAAGGATGAGTTGGAATATCCCATGAACATAGAAATTGCGAATAGAGAGATAATCCATGTTAAGTACGTGTATAAGAACTGTAGAGTGGATATTAAGGGTAATATCATGAACGTAGATCTTATCCCTATTCGACTTGGGGAATTTGACGTTATATTGGGAATGGACTTGTTATTCTATTATGGGACTGTAATTGATTGCCAAAAGAAGCGTATTAACCTTATGACTCCGCCAAAGGTTGTGTTTTATGGTAGCAAGTCGCCTAGATAAGTGAGTTGTCTGACGATGATGCAGGCCAGGAAGTTATTAAGACAAGGCTGTGTAGGATACTTAGCTTACATAGTCGACAGTCGAAAAGAGAATCCGAAGGTAGAAGAAATAACGATTATGAGGGACTTCGTTGACGTATTTCCAGATGATTTTCCAGGACTTTCACCCGGATAGAGGTAGATTTCATTGATCGATTTGGCTTGAAGCAGCTCAATATCGAAGGCACCATACCGAATGACACCAGTAGAGATGAAAGAATTAATTGTACAACTACAAGAATTACTGGACAAGAAGTACATTCAACAGAGCGTATCGTCGTGGGGAGCACCGGTGGTGTTTGTGCAAAAAAAGGATGGATCGATGCGGCTCTGCATTACTTCTGAGGAGAACTGAATAAGGTCACGATTAAAACAGATATCCATTCTGAGGATCGACGACTGTTTGATCAATTGAAGGAGAGAGATACTTTTCCAAGATAGACTTGAGAAGTGGTTATCATCAAATGAAGGTGAGGCCGGAGGATGTATCAAGAAGGCAGTGATTCGAACCTTAATATGGTCACTCACTGAATTTTTGGTAATGTCGTTTGGTTTAACGAATGCTCCTGCAACATTTATGGGACTAATGAATGGTGTGTTCAAGTCATTTTTGGACAAATTCGTAGTGGTATTTATAGACGAAATTTTGGTATATTCGAAAACCAAAGAAGAACACGAAGAGCATTTGAGATTAACGTTGGAGGTATTGAGAAGGGAGAAGTTGTATGCTAAGTTTTCGAAATATGAATTTTGGATCGAGCGAGTACAATTTCTTGGTCACGTGATCGATAAAAATGGAATTTCGGTAGATCCATTAAAAGTCAAAGTCGTGATTAACTGGGATCAGCTGAGAACGCCGTCAGAAGTAAGAAGTTTTCTTGGATTGGCAGGATATTATAGAAGATTCATTCAAGACTTTTCCAAGATCGCAACTCCGCTAATGAATTTAACTCGAAAAGCTGTGAAATTTGTTTGGATGGATAAGTGTGAGGAAAGTTTTCAAGAATTGAAGAAGAGGTTGAGTACGGCACCTATGTTATCTCTCCCAGATGATACAGGAAACTTTGTTGTTTTTAGTGATGCGTCGCATAAAGGACATGGCTGTGTGCTTATGCAAAACGGCAGAGTCATTGTGTTAGAGTTTATGCCCTAGAGGCCAATTATTTGATATAATTGCTTAACGTTTTGATATTATATTTGATTGAATAAATGAATGATTTTATTATGGTTTTATTTACTGCGTTATATAAATGTTAACATAATAAAAATCCTTAGAATATTGATACAAATTATATAGTTTCAAGTATGTGACTTGAATATGAGATTATATATTTACAATTAGTATCATTGTTCTTAAATGTCCCTAGTCGAGTATCATTGTTGATGGGACAACAATAATGCATTAAGACTAGTATGTGAATTGACTAATGACCAAATCTCATTGGTCATAAATATATGAGATATTAAGTTAATGCATAGGTACATGTTAGAGAACGATGTACTGGACAGACCCACCATAAGAATTCTATGTGGAGCATTATGCGAAGTGTCATTAGCAATTCTCATAGTGACAATGATGTAATGGTCCTCCGACCTGAAATCACTATATTTCTTCACGGGAATTTATGTACTTTGATATCATTAAATGTCACCTTTAATAGGGTGGACTATAAAGGGGATTATTGGGTACATCATGAATCGTGTGAGGAATATGAGTGATCTAGATGGAATTTAACCCTCCTATGTATTAGGGGTGATATCCATAGGCCTCTTGATTGAGTAGGACTATGAAATACATGGCCATGCTCAAATAGTGATTTGTTTCATATAGTCTACTCATTGATCAAGAAAAAGTCAGATTAAATTATGAAGAGTATGACACATTCCATGACTCGAGTTTAATCTAGGATATTAAGGTTAAAAAGATTAAATTACATTGAAACATTGGTCACTAAAAGGTTGTATCGAATCATTGATCTTATTATTACTTGGGTAGCAGTGATGCATTACTAGATGCCTCTCACTGTTTATAATTTTATATTATGATTTTAAAATTATTGCCAACGTAATAATAACATATAGGGTCACACACATAGAACGTAATTAAAAGGGAATTAATTTAAATTATAAAGATTTAAATATATCAATATGATTGATAGTATTTAAATTACAAATTTAAATTAATAGGATAATTTATATATAGGTATATTAATTAAGTAAGTAAGACTTAATTAAGATATATATATATATATATAGGATTTTATTAAATTAGGTTTTGAATAATTCCTTTTAATCGCTATATATATGATATGTAGCGACCATTTTAGGGATTATTCATTAACCAAAACCCCTAGCTAGCTCTTAGAGAGAGACTAGAGAAAGCGACTTGTAAAATCCTCATCCTTGGTGGCTAGTACCTGCGTTCCTTCTTCTGCGAGATCGTAGGGACGATTCGTGTGGAGCGTTTGTGTGGATACCGTAGAGGCGTGATTCGTTTGAATTGCGTTGGAGATTTGACCGCATCGATTCTAGCTTTAAATAATCGGTATAATTTCTAACCTTTGAATTAATTGAATTTTTTCATGGATCTGTTTTTAGGTTTTGTAATTGCCTTTAATTGGTTTATTTCTGCTGCGTTTCTATGCTGAAACCCAACAGTGGTATCAGAGCTACTTGCGAAATGATTAATTCAGATAACGTGTTTAATTGTTTTCGATATATATGATATGTGATGATACAATTTTACCGGTCTGGAATTTATTATATTGTTTTCGATATATATGATATATGATGATACAATTTTACTGAACTATTATTTGAGTATATGATATTCTATAATCGACATATTTGGTATTATGAATATCAGTAATAGATATGCATGTATATGATGTTCTGCTAATTGTATCTTATATGGCATAATAACAGTATACAACTTATGTTCTAATTGGATTAGAAGTATGCAGATTCAATTTAATATGATTAATTGAAACTGGACATATATGATATATATCGGGTGTATTGTTATTATAACTATTTTGGTGGATTAAATATATGATTCTGAAACTATTTCAGAGATTCATATGGAAAAATTCTGCAATACAGATTGTAAGTTAGTTGAGCTGAACTTGTGTGGTGTCGTGGGACCCCGCTGTGTGATCGGAGATTTGGACCCCCTGGATGAGACCCCATATTCATCGTGAAACCGCGATGGTCGTGTCCCTATATGTTATATATAGTTTTCTTTAATTATATATAAATTGTTATGTGCTTATTGTGATATGCATGGTGCCTGATTATGGCCTTTTGACCCATAAGTTAGTGGTTTTGGTTTTGAAATCGACTTGCATGTCGTGCCTTTCTATAAATTCTAATGTAATATTCTCTTCTCATCTAAATCCCCTCGAATGTAACTTTCGAGGTTTCTTTATGTCATGTAATAATCTGTAATCGATGAAGATGTCAAGATGGAGAACACGATGGAAAGATGATGATGGAGAGGAGGCACATGCTTGAGGAAGATCCAAGGAAGCTATTTATTTTATGATCTCTTACCACCTTAGATTGACCTTCAATATTTCATTAGCTTGAAAAGATTGACAGTGGATTGGGCCATAACTGTGACACATTTAATTTCGCACTTTATTTATGCTTGTATGTGATATGATATGATAAATAATGTGCATGCTTAATAAGATTAAAATTAGTGAGATCTAAATTAATTTATAAAATCCTCGATAAAATATTAAGTCTAAATCGGATGCCTTCAATGAATAACACTCATCAAGACCTTGATCAATAGATGTAGGTTTGCCAAAGCAAAGTACCCTATTTATCTAGGTAAGATGCGATAGGATAATTATGATATCAAGCTGTTAAAATCATTGGGCTGAACTTAACTAAGTTATCTCAATAGGATTGTGGACTTAGAGGCATAGAGTTAGGTAGGTACCATTAGATGGACTAGAAACAAATGTTGTTTACCAAACTATCCAGGAGTTATATATGATATAATTGACAAGGGGTTGTCTACCTAAATAATTGTGTTTTAAGAGATTAGCCAAAGCTAACTTAAGGCATAATGAAATATGGATCTTGGCTCACTAGAAAGATTTAATAGAAAATGCTTTCCGAATTAATGGTGAGGGCTATTAATTTGAATAAAATAGTGGGAGGTATATTTTGAATGTACTATTATCAATTACATAATATCAACTCTGCAATTTTACTTATTATTTTTTGCACTTATAAATTGTTGATATCAATGGCAAACAACAACAACATAAATAGTCTTTCATTACGATTAGTCCTTGAAAAGGACAAGCTGAGTGGAATTAATTTCCTTGACTGGCATAGGAACTTGAGGATTGTCCTCAAACAAAAGCGTAAGCTATATGTCCTTGATGGGCCCATTCCTGTAGCACCAGCTGTCACTGCACCACGTGCGGAGCATAATGCTTACAAGAAGCATCAAGATGATGCTCTGGATGTGAGTTGTGTAAGCTAGCAACCATGAACGCTGAGCTTCAGAAGCAACATGAGTTGATGGATGCTTATAAGATGATCGAGCATCTCAAGAAATTGTTGAAGGGCATGCTCGACGGGGAGAGGTATAATCAAGCAAGGCGTTGTATCAACTGCAAAATGGGTGAACGTGATCCAGTTGGTCCACATGTCTTTGAAAATGATTGGGTATATTGAGTACCTTGATAGGTTGGGTTTTCCAATCACTCAGGAAGCCCAAAGCTGATCTTGTTTTGCAATCTTTGAACAAGCGACTACACTCAATTTGTTATGAACTATCTTATGAATGAAATTGAGAAACCCTTCTTGAGTTGTTGAGCATGTTAAGAAAATTGAGAACAACATGAAAATGGTAGGACCCGCTCCCATAATGATGGTGCAAAAGGGAATGCTAAGGGAAATTAGAAAGGCAAGAAGAAGATAGGATCTAAATCTTTTGCCAAACCCAATTCCAAAACCAAAGCAGGCTTTAAAACCTAAAGGTGGGGTGGCTAAAGAAGGTGAGTGTCATACATGGAAAACACGGACAACGGAAAAGGAATTGTCATGCTTATTTGGAAGAAGTGAAGAAAAGGAAAGGAAGTACGACTTACGATTCGGTATATATGTTATAGAAGTCAACTTGTCTACTTCTACATCATGGGTATTGGATCTTTGGATGTGGTTCTCATATTTGTGTTAATGTGCGGGGACTTGAAGGCGTAGGACTTTGGAAAATGAGAGGTTGACCCTACGAGTTGGGAATGGAGCAAAAGTTGTTGACTTTGGCCGTAGGAACTTATCATTTATCTTTCCCCCTTTGGGCTAGTTTTAGAATTAGAAGATTGTTATTTTGTGCCCGCTATAAGCAAAAAACATTATTTCTATTTCTTGCTTGGACAAGAAAGGTTTTTCATTTATAATAAAGAACAATCGTTGTTCGTTTTACTTAAATGATATTTGTTATGGTGTTGCACAATTGTTTAATGGTCTCTATATTCTTGATTTAGAAATGCCTATCTATAACATAAATACAAAAGCGATTTAAATCAAATGATTCAAATCGATATATCTCCGGCACTATCGTTTAGGCCATATAAATGAGAAAGCGATATCAAACTCCATAAAGATGGGTTCTTGGATTCATTTGATTTTGAATCATATGAGAAATGCGAGTCTTGTTTATTAGGCAAGATGACTAAAGCCCCTTTTCTTTGGACACGATGAATGGGATAGCGATATATTGGGACTTATACATAGTGATGTATGTGGACCCATGAGTTAGATTAGCAAGAGGTAGGTTTTATTACTTCATTAAATTTCTTGGCGACTTTAGTAGATATGGATATGTGTATCTTATGAGATACAAATCCAGAATCCTTTGAAAAGTTCAAGGAATTCAAGAATGAAGTTCTAAACCAATTTGGCAAAAGCATAAAAGCCCTTGATCCGATCGAGGAGGTGAATACTTAAGCCAAGACTTTGATGACCTTCTAAAGGGTGTGGTATTATATCACAACTCACTCCACCGGAACACCACAATGGAATGGTGTATCTGGGAGGAGGAATCGAACCTTGTTGGACATAGTACGATCAATGATGAGTCATGCGAGATCTTCCAATAAGCTTACGGGGTCATGCCCTAGAACAGTTGCATTCACACTTAACCATGTTCCTACAAAAGCGATTAGAAGACACCATATGAGATGTGGGTGGGAAGCGTCCTAGTATGTCGTTCATGAAGATTTGGGGTTGCGAGGCATTCAGTAAAAGCGTGCGGATTCTAACAAGTTCGGACCCAAATCGACAAATGTAATTTTGTGGGATACCCAAAGGAAACAAAAGGGTATTATTTCTACAAACCTTCCGAGAACAAAGTATTTGTTGCTTTCGGTCGGTATTTTCTAGAAAGAGAATTTGTCTCTAAAGGAAACAGTGGGAGGAAAGTAGAACTCGAAGAAATTTGAGAACACAAAATATCATTGAACCTGAGTTGGAACATGAACAGGAACCACAAGATATTGTGGAAAGTGAACCTGCTCAAATTACACAAGGCATTCATAGATCTTGTAGGACACGCTAAGAGCCTGAGAGATATTATGGATATCTTGTGACTCAAAACGGCGATGTGATGCTCATAGATCGAGATGAGCCTGCTTCCTACCAAGAAGCTATGAATGGACCAGATTCTGAGAAATGGCTTGAAGCCATGAAATCTGAGATGGACTCCATGTATACTAACCAAGTATGGACTCTGGTTGATCCACCCGAAGGGTAAAACCAATCGGGTGCAAGTGGGTTTTCAAGAAGAAAACCGACATGGATGGTAATGTACAAACCTATAAAGGCCGACTGGTAGCAAAAGGTTTCAAACAAATTCAAGGTGTTGACTATGATGAAACCTTCTCTCCAGTGGCAATGGTTAAATCCATCAGGATCTTACTTGCTATTGTAGCTTTTTATGATTACGAAATCTGGCAGATGGATGTCAAAACTGCTTTCCTTAACGAAAATCTCCTTGAGGATGTGTATATGACACAACACGAGGTTTTGTCACTCAAAGGATCTTTGGAAAGGTATGTAAGTATAGCGATCCATTTATGGATTGAAGCAAGCCTCTCGGAGTTGGAATCTTTGATTAAATGAAGCAGTCAAAGAATTTGGCTTTATTAGAAATGAAGATGAACCTTGTGTATATAAGAAGGTTAGTGGGAGTCACATTATATTCCTAGTATTATATGTTGATGACATATTAATTATTGAGAATGACATTCCTTCCTTACTGTTTGTAAAAACATGGTTAGGAAAATGTTTCTCCATGAAAGATTTGAAGCGATCTTTGCCTACATTTTAGGTATCGGGATCTATAGAGATAGATCGAGAAAAATGCTCGCCTAAGTCAAAGTACATATATTGATAAAGTGTTAAAATGGTTCAAACATGCAAGAGGCAAAAAAGGAAACTTACCCGTGACTCATGGTGTAAAGATCTCTAAGGCCCAATGTCCTAAATCACAAGATGATGAGGAGTGTATGAGAAAGATCCCTTATGCTTGACAATTGGATCTATCATGTATGCAATGATATGTACTTGTTAGGATGTCTCGTATGCTTTGAGCATGACGAGCGAGATACAAGATCGAATCTAGGTGAAGGTCATTGGACAGGTTGTCAAGAATATCCTCAAGTACCTAAAAGGACTAAGGATTCATTCTTGGTATATGGAGGTGAAGATAACTGGCGAAAAAGGTTACTGAGATGTTAGTTTGTGACTAACAATGATGACTATAAGTCAATCAAAGTTTTGTGTTTTGCTTTAATGGTGGTGTCATCCATTTATGGAGTTGAAGCAAGATATCTCGGAGATTCTACAACAATTTGAGTATAAGTCGCTTCTAAAAGTTTGGCTTTGAAAAAATATGGATGAAAAAGTTCATCACTAAACTTGGTGTTGTTCAACCATTGTTGATTCGGTTAGTCTATATATGATAATAATGGACATATTATTGCGAGCTAAGGAACCAAGATCTCACCAATGATCCAAGCATATACTTAAGCGGTACCATCTCATCCAAGATATAGGCGTCTGACCTACATTTTAGGTATCAAGATCTTTCGAGATAGATAGAGAAAATGCTTTCGCCTAAGTCAAAGTACATATATTGATAAAGTGTTGAAATGGTTCAAAGACATGCAAGAGGCTAAAAGAGGAAACTTACCCGTGACTCATGGTGTAAAGATCTCTAAGGCCCAATGTCCTAAATCACAAGATGATGAGGAGGCGTATGAGAAAGATCCCTTATGCTTGACAATTGGATCTATCATGTATGAAATGATATGTACTCGTCCAGGATGTCTAGTATGCTTTGAGCATGACAAGCGAGATACTAGTCGAATCTAGGTGAAGGTTCTTTCGGGTGTGATCGTGAATATCCTCAATTACCGAAAAGGACTAAGGATTCATTCATGGTATATGGAGGTGAAGATTTAATGGCGATAAAGGTTTACAGATGCTAGTTTCAGGTACCGACAATGATGACTATAAGTCTCGATTAGGTTTTGTATTTTGCCTTAATGGTGGTCTTTGTTAGAATGGAAAAGTTTGAAGCAAGAGGCGATGGTCGATTCTACAAATGAAGGTGAGTATATTGTTGCTTCTAGTTCAGCCAAGGAGGCTGTATGGATTAAAAAGTTCATCACTGAACTTGGTGTTGTTCCAACCATTGTTGATCCGGTCGCTCTATACTGTGATAATAATGGAGCCATTGCACAGGCTAAGGAGCCCAGATCTCACCAACGATTCAAACATATACTTAGGCGGTACCATCTCATCCGTGAAATCATTGATAGAGGAGATGTATATATAGGAAGAGTGCTGACAGATGATAATGTTGAGATCCATCGACCAAGGCTTTGTCGCATGAAGCACGAAGGTCACACTAGTTCCATGGGTATTAGATACATGAGTGATTGGCTCTAGTGCAAGTGGGAGACTGTTAGAGTTTATGCCCTAGAGGCCAATTATTTGATATAATTGCTTAACGTTTTGATATTATATTTGATTGAATAAATGAATGATTTTATTATGGTTTTATTTACTGCGTTATATAAATGTTAACATAATAAAAATCCTTAGAATATTGATACAAATTATATAGTTTCAAGTATGTGACTTGAACATGAGATTATATATTTACAATTAGTATCATTGTTCTTAAATGTCCCTAGTCGAGTATCATTGTTGATGGGACAACAATAATGCATTAAGACTAGTATGTGAATTTACTGATGACCAAATCTCATTGGTCATAAATATATGAGATATTAAGTCAATGCATAGGTACATGTTAGAGAACGATGTACTGGACAGACCCACCATAAGAATTCTATGTGGAGCATTATGCGAAGTGTCATTAGCAATTCTCATAGTGACAATGATGTAATGGTCCTCAGGCACGAAATCACTATATTTCTTCACGGGAATTTATGTACTTTGATATCATCAAATGTCACCTTTAATAGGGTGGACTATAAAGGGGATTATTGGGTACATCATGAATCGTGTGAGGAATATGAGTGATCTAGATGAAATTTAACCCTCCTATGTATTAGGGGTGATATCCATAGGCCTCTTGATTGAGTAGGACTATGAAATGCATGGCTATGCCCAAATAGTGATTTGTTTCATATAGTCTACTCATTGATCAAGAAAAAGTCAGATTAAATTATGAAGAGTATGACACATTCCATGACTCGAGTTTAATCTAGGATATTAAGGTTAACTGATTAAATTACATTGAAACATTGGTCACTAAAAGGTTTTGTCGAATCATCGATCTTATTATTACTTGGGTAGCAGTGATGCATTACTAGATGTCACTCACTGTTTATAATTTTATATTATGATTTTAAAATTATTGCCAACGTAATAATAACTTATAGGGTCACACACATAGAACGTAATTAAAAGGGAATTAATTTAAAGTATAAAGATTTAAATATATCAATATGATTGATAGTATTTAAATTACAAATTTAAATTAATAGGATAATTTATATATAGGTATATTAATTAAGTAAGACTTAATTAAGATATATATATATATATATATATATATAAATTCAGATTTTATTAAATTAGGTTTTGAATAATTCTTTTTAATCGCTATATATATGATATGTAGCAGCCATTTTTAGGGATTATTCATTAACCAAAACCCTAGCCGCTCTTAGAGAGAGACTAGAGAGAAAATAGCTTCAGAAAATCCTCATCCTTGGTGGCTAGTACCGCGTTTCCTTCTTCTGCAGATCGTAGGGGCGATTAGGTGTGGAGCGTTAGTGTGGATACCGTGATGCCTTGATCCATTTGAATTGCGTTGGAGATTCGACCGCATCGATTCTAGCTTAAAACAATCGCTATAATTTCTAACCTCTGAATTAATTGAATTTTTCGCATGGATCCTGTTTTAGGGTTTTGGAATTGCCTTTAATTGGTTTATTTCCGTTGCGTTTCTATGTCGAAACCCAACACATTGCGTATGCATCACGACAATTGAAGGATTACGAGAAGGGATATCCAACCCACGACTTGGAGTTAGCTGCAGTAGTTTTTGCTTTGAAAATTTGAAGGCACTATCTCTACGGGGAGAAGTGTGAAATATAGACAAACCACAAGATTCTGAAATATATTTTTACACAAAAGGACTTGAATATGCGTTAAAGAAGGTAGTTGGAGTTAATTAAGGACTACGACTGTGCGATTTTATACCATCCTGGTAAGGTGAATGTCGTTGCCGACGCCTTAAGTAGAAAGGGTCGTGAGAAATTGATGAGGTTGACTGCTCGGGAGGAGCTAATTGCAGAAATGGAGAAAGTGGAGTTGGAAGTGAAGTATCCTATGGAGATTGATGAGAAGCTATTTCAGATGCAATCTGGTACAACCCTACTGGATAAAGTTAAGGAGGCTCAACTTCAGGACGAGGAATGCAAAAAGGTGATAAGGAAGATATCTGAAGGAACCAAACAAAGATTTAAGATGGATAAGGAAGGAATACTGAGATTTGAGAGCAGAATTTGGGTACCGCCAGTACAAGAGATTAAGGAAGACATTTTGAGCGAGGCTCATAGTTCACGATATTCGATTCACCCTGGTAGTACCAAGATGTACCAAGATCTTCGACAACATTTCTGGTGGCCAAATTTGAAACGTGATATTGCAGAATGTGTTGTCAAGTGTTTGACCTGTCAGAAAGTGAAAGCAGAACATCAGAGACCAAGTGGATTGCTACAACCGTTGGAGATTCCAGAATGGAAATGGGAACATATTACAATGGACTTCGTGGTTGGCCTTCCGACGACTCAGAAAGGCTACGACGCAGTATGGGTTATCGTTGATGATCGACGAAATCAAGACACTTCCTTCCTTCTGATCAAAATCAGATTTAACTTAGATCAGTTGGTGAGACTATACGTAAAAGAGATTGTTTCGAGGCACGGAGTGTCGGTGTCAATTGTTTCTGATAGAGATCCGCGCTTTATATCAAATTTCTAGAAACGTCTACAGGAATGCATGGGTACGCAATTGTGGATGAGTACGACATATCACCCTCAGACAAATGGACAGAGTGAAAAAACGATTCAGACCTTAGAAGATATGCTAAGAGCCTGTGTGATGGACTATAAAGGAAATTGGGATGATCACCTACCGTTAGTAGAGTTAGACTACAACAACAGTTATCATGCTAGTATTAGCATGCCACCTTATGAAGCGTTATACGGCAGAAAGTGCAGAACCCCGCTTTATTGGGATGAAGTTGGTGAAAGGCAATTGCTAGGCCCGGAATTGGTAAAGCAGGCAGCAGAAATAGTCAAAGTGATTCGAGCACGACTGGTAGCAGCTCAAGATAGACATAAGAAATACGTTGATCCACACCGTAAGAATGTTGAATTTGAACTGGGTAGTTACGTGTTCTTAAAGGTCTCTCCCTAGAAGGGAAAGATTAGGTTCGGAAAGAAAGGAAAATTGAGCCCAAGATTCATTGGACCCTTTGAAGTACTACGAAGAATCGGAGAAGTCACAGTCGAGGTAGCCCTACCTCCAAAGACTCGAGAATGTCCACAACGTCTTCCATGTTTACGTATTACGACCCTACAAAACCGATTACAAGCATGTAATTGAATACGAACCCTACATTTTGAAAAAGACATATCTTACGAAGAAATTCTCTTCAAATTGTATTGAGAAAAGAACAAGTTCTCAAAATAAAGTAATACCTTCTGTTAAGGTAATTTGGAGGAACCACAACGCTGAAGAAGCTACGTGGGAACTCGAAGAGAATATGATGAAGAATTACCCTAATTTATTTACTTAATTTATGTGTAAGCGATTTTGGGGACAAAATCTTTGTAAGGGGGAGAGAATATAACGGGTCAAATTTATTAAGTCGTGATTCTGGGGACAGAATCCTTTTAAGGGGGGAAAGATGTGACGAACTAGATTTTGTAATTTAATTTTAATATTTATTGGATTAAATAAATATTTTTGATGATTTAATTATTAGATTAAATAATTAATTGATGCAATTGTGATAGATTAAATTAATTATATGTGTTATATTAATTAAATTAATGTGGAGAATAATTATTATTCAAAGTATGTATTTTTGTGAGCTTATTGAATTAAATGAAATATTTAATAAGCATAATGTTATTTTAATTAATGTAATAATTAATTAGAGATTTAATAATTTGACATAATTAATAAATAACAAATTAATTATGTGATTATGTGAATTAATAAGAAATTATTATATTTTATTTAATTTAAATTAAATTAATTAATTGAGTTATTTTATAAAGGGTGTGACATTATTTAAACTATATGATAAAATAGTTTATTAAATTAATTGAGTATAAGCCTTTAAGGCTAGCCAAACATAGCACTAGTGGAGGTTGAGGGCAGTTAACCCATGATGGGTAACTGACCTCCACAACGCGTCAGTTTAATTGATATACGACGTCTTCTTTATTTCATTTTACTAGTTAGAGAGAAATTGAGAAATTCAAGAGAGAATTAAGAGGAGTTGTGAGAAACTCTGTGATTAAAGAAGCTTTTGAAAAAGAGTTGTTATCTTTATACTCTACACTATATACTCTGGGTAAATTCTCCAAACCCAAATTCTCTTTTTTACGTCATTTAGTTTTCATGAAAATGGCTTTCAAAGCTTTTGTAAAGTCTCTGTAATTGGGAAAGGGTATGATTATGAGTTTATGTATGTGTTAAATGTTACCATATCGTATTTGATTATATATATATTATATAGACCATATCATCAGTTTCATAATATTAACGTATATATGGCCTCAAAATTTATAGAGTATGGAATATGGCCATATGGCCTTATACGTGATTTTAATATGTCAAACATAAATGTTTTGTAAAATTTCCCACTCTTATTTGATTATGCATGTTGATACGAAGAGACCAAACCTTAAATAAATGGATTCGGTGTTATAACGAATCCGTAGTATTAATTTTCATGATTTATGTTCAAAACCTTCAAGAACATAAAGAATAGTGAAATTTACATATTTTAATTATGTAATTATGTGTTTTAATGGGTTAAAATTATTTTATAAATGTTGGGTAATGATTATGTATGAATTATATCATGTGGGTATGTCCAAATTCGTGTAGAAAATAAGAAATTGGTAGAAATTGGCATGTTCTGCGATTTTTCATAAACTACTAAGTCTCACTGATACAGTGCACGTAAATGGCGTCGCTTCACTGCCTAATTCCCATTGCCATGCCATGCATGTGCCATGCCAGTCTCAAGTCCACAGTATTATGCACCACTTGATCATGATGACCATATGAAATCTGTGAAGAAATGTGCATTGGCTCCACTCTCCAAAATGTTTAGAAAAGAATTATTTTTAAATGTTCAAGTCTAGCAATGTGATAGCAACTTGATTTAAAGAACATAGAGATATGTTAGAAATATAATGAGATGTTAAAATAGATTCTTAACATGCAAATAACATAATTGCATGTGGACTGAATTATTAAATGCATAGTTAGCTTATTATTCGTGAAGTGCTTATTATGTGACAATAAGTGTGATAATTTGACTAAGTATAGTCATAACCAAAGTTAGACAAAAAGAATGAAATTGCTATGATTAATTACGTTATAATTGACTAGTATTGTGAACATAAATGATATGTAGGATTTAAATCAAGGAACGAGTTTAATTAACGTGTAATCTACATTGCGAGGCAAGTTTCTAACCCTACTTGTTATCATTATTCAAGTTTATAAATCAAGTTCATTGTTATGTTAAAGATTTACTATCTTTTCAAAGTATGATTCTGTTATACAATAATTGTTCTATTGTATACCTATTGAGATTGTTATTCATTATAAATATTATTTATTGTTGAACATTGTTAGACTAGCGAATCCTTATTGATTCAACTAGTCCATAGTTGATGAACGTTCTAAATTCAGAACCCTTATTGATTTATCCAAACCAAACTTCATTTGGTGCGGACTCTAATGTCAAACTGAGATGAACAACCCTACAAAGGGATTTACTTATACGTTAGCGTTAAGATATTGTGCACGATGATGGTACTAAGGGTGATCCCCCTAAGTACGAGAAGAAGATTCCATAGTCTTATGACTGTTAAAGGTTTCAAGTATAACCCTTGATAACCTAGGACATAGTTTAAGGTCTTATGACCCTCAGAAATCTTTTGATTCTTGTTATTCATTCTTGATTCAAAAGTTGAGCTTTTATTTCAGAAGTCTTTGATTCACTCGCATGTTATTATACATTATTATTTCATTATTGTATTTGTGGGCAATAGTGCTCACTCTTGCGTAATAATAACATTGCAGTTAAGAACGAAAGGTCCGACGAGCCTTCTACTAGCAAAGGCAAGGGCAAGATTAACAAGTGATGAAGACTTGTTGTTTTATATGATGATGTATTTCTGTTTAAGACTTAAGTTAATGATGTTGTTTAAGACTTATTTGTTTATGTTTCCATACGGATGTTTAAGGTTAATATGACACAGGATTATGTTTATTATTATGGAGATGTTGTAACCCCATAAGGGGAAGATTTATTTCTATCTATTGCATGGTTGCATTTTTTTATGGGTAGATAGATAGATGATATTTGTACAGTGAACACCAAATCCCGTGGAATTGAAGTACCTGGATTTGGGAGTGTCACAGGTTGGTATCAAAGCTGTAGGTTATGAACCTTAGGTGGGGGAACAACCTTAGGTAGTAGGCTTATAGGAAGAACATAGAGATGGAAAACTCTTATTGAGTTCTAGGAAATGAATTTTTGTAATTCATTGAAGATAATAAAAGACTTTATGTGCTTATGTGTTAAATTATGTGCTCTCTAGTACGACTTAGTAACTAAAACTCGAAATTGGGATATTGAAGTGGTTTATTTAAATAAAAAAAATGATTGATAGAAGTCTTAAACTTCTTAATGCTAACATGGATAGCATATCACATAAAGCCTAATTGTTTCTTCCTTTCCTCAGATCATGTCGCCTAGGAGACATCAGCACAATCAGAGGGAGGAAGGATCCGTTAACAATGGTGGAGGGGAAAATGTTGATCCAATGATGAACTTCGTTAACACGTTATGGCGAGGCAATGTAAAAACAAACCCCGCTTGATGGCAGGTAGCCGAGGATAACACTTGGCTAGCTTTAAGGACTTTAAATTGGTAGGACCACCAGAGTTCCGAGGAACCTTGGACCCAATTGAAGACCAAACATGGATAGAAGAAATGGAGAAGGTGTTTGAGGTCGCACGAGTGGCCGAAGCACAGAAGACGAGTTTTTGCCACTTTCATGATGTAGGGCGAAGCTAATTATTGGTGGAAATCCAATAAGGGATGAGCAGACGAATGAGTTATTCCTTGGGACAGATTTAAGGAGTTATTCCTTGAGAATTACTTCTCAGAGAATACGCAACATGATATAGAAGTTAAGTTTCTGGAACTGAAGCAAGGTAATATATCTATCGCAGAGTACGCGGCAAGATTTAACGAGTTGGCCCGATTCGCGTCACATCAAGTTGACACGGAGGCCAGGAAGGCAAGGATGTTCGAATTAGGACTGAAACCATGGGTGCAGAAAGCAGTGGTCGTATTGAAGATAAAGACTTACTCTGATCTTTTGGAAAGGGCTATCATTGCTGAAGGAGGAAATGAAGCCATCGCTTGATGCAAACAAGAGAAGAAGACCGGTCAGGATGGACAGAAAGGGGGAAGTAGCGGAGGAAGCAACCCCAACAAGCGTAAATGGACGGAGAGCCAATCCTCGGGAGGTAATAAGTCCGGGGGGGTAGGCCAAGAAAAGTATGAAGTGCAACAACTGTGGGAGGAACCACTCGGGGGAGTGCATGAAGGGAAAGAGTGTTTGTTATCATTGCGGACAACCGGGGCACATGGCTCCTCAGTGTCCGAATAAGCAGAAGGGAGGATATTTCTCGTGTGGAGCCACAAACCATCAAATCAAGGACTGCCCGAAGAAAAAGGGCAATGCAGCTAGCGGCAATCATAACAACAACAACAACGGGCTAAACATTGGAGGGCCAACCAGACAAGCTAACAAACCAATGACACGAACATTCAACATGACCGTACAGGATGTGGTGGAATCTAAGGACGTGGTGTCAGGTATCATTCTGATCAATGATATAGATGCATATATGTTATTTGATTCGGGTGCTACCTGCTCTTTTGTTTCTGAAGAATTTGCCAAATAGTTAGACTTAGCCCGTGAGAGATTAGAACACCCTATGAACGTAGAAGTAGCGAACAAGGAAATTATTCCCGTAGAATACATTCATAGGAATTGTTATGCCTAATTACGAGGATTTAAGCTCAAAGTGGATTTGATACCAATTCGTTTGGGGGAGTTCGTTTTAATCCTTGGAATGGATTGGTTATCGGTTCACAAAGCAGTTATAGACTGTAAGAAGAAGTGTGTACAATTTAAGACTCCGACTAAGTTGAAGGTGGTATTTTATGGTAGTAAATCGTCGAGACAATCTCATT
This sequence comes from Panax ginseng, assembly GCA_020205605.1. Taxonomy (NCBI): domain Eukaryota; kingdom Viridiplantae; phylum Streptophyta; class Magnoliopsida; order Apiales; family Araliaceae; genus Panax; species Panax ginseng. Next base: position 46,915,576 of record CM035136.1, read on the forward strand.
GTCTGACGATGGTGCAAGCGCAGAGATTGCTTAGGAAGGGTTGTATAGGTTATTTGGCTCACGTGGTTAATACTCGACGTGTCGAGGGTGAACTGAGTCAGATACCTATTGTAAGGGATTTCGTTGATGTCTTCCCAGATGAGATTCCGGGATTGCCATCGGATAGAGAGATTGAGTTTGTTATTGATTTGGCACCGGGGACATCACAGGTATACAAAGCGTCGTATCGTATGGCACCAGTACATATGAAAGAACCGATGGCTCAATTACAAGAGTTGTTAGATAAGGGATACATTTGACCGAGCGTATCACCGTGAGGAGCACCAGTCTTATTCATAAAGAAGAAAGATGGGTCGCTAATACTTTGTATCGACTATCGAGAGTTGAACAAGGTCACCATTAAGAATAACTACTCGTTGCCCATGATAGACGATTTGTTTGATCAGTTAAAGGGGGCAAAGTACTTTTCAAAAATTAACTTGAGAACCGATTATCGCCAACTGAAAGTGAGGCCGAAAGACATTTCAAAGACGATATTCAGAACTCGGTATGGACACTTTGAATTTTTGGTAATGTCATTGGATTGACGAATGCACCAGCAGCATTTATGGATTTCATGAATAGAGTGTTCAAACAGTATTTGGATAAGTTTGTTGTCGTATTCATAGATAACATCCTAGTGTTTTTAGAGACGGAGGAAGAACACGCTAAACATCTTCGGATAGTGTTGGAGACATTAAGGAGGGAGAAGTTGTATGAAAAATTCTCTAAGTGTGAGTTTTGGTTGCAGAGAGTGCAGTTTTTAGGGCACATTATCGACAAGAATGGTGTTTCTGTGGATCCAGCGAAGGTAGAAGCAATTATCAATTGGGAGCAGCCGAAGACGCCGACAGAAATTTGGAGTTTCTTAGGATTGGCAGGATACTATCGAAGATTTATTCAGGATTTTTCGAAATTAGCATCACCATTGACCAATCTTACTAGAAAAACAGTTAAGTTTGTTTGGACGGAGAAGTATGAAGAAAGGTCCCTAGAATTGAAGAAGAGGCTTAGTCAAGCACCTGTGTTGGCTTTACCGGACAACACGGGAGGGTTTATAGTGTATAGTGATGCATCACATAAGGGTCTTTGTTGTGTACTGATGCAACACGGCAGGGTCATTGTGTATGCGTCACATCAGCTGAAAGATTATGAGAAGGGATATCCGACTCATGACCTGGAGTTAGCAGCAATAGTGTTCGCCTTGAAGATTTGGAGGCATTATTTGTATGGAGAGAAGTGTGAGATATATACGGATCACAAGAGTCTGAAGTATATCTTCACGCAGAGAGGTTAAACATGAGGCAGCGCCGATGGTTAGAATTGATCAAAGATTATGATTGTGAGATTCTGTACCATCCAGGAAAAACAAATGTAGTGGCATATGCCTTGAGCTGAAACGGCAGATAGAAGTTATTAAAGTTGACCATTCAAGAAGAATTGGTGAAAAATTTCGAATGACTAGACTTGGAAATTAGGTATCCGATGGAGACTGACGAGCAATTATTTATAGTGACAGCAAGCCTGACTTTATTGGATAAGGTTAAAGAGGCACAAGAAACGAACGAAGATTGCAATAGCATCAAGAAGCGATTGACTGAAGGTGATGAATTAAAATTTAAGGTTGATAGCACTGGACTGCTAAGATTTGAAGAAAGAATTTGGGTACCATTAGTACCAGAACTGAGAGAGGAGATTTTGCAAGAAGCGCACAGTACGAGATACTCGATACACCCAGGAAGCACGGAGATGTACCAAGATTTGCGTCACTACTTCTGATGGCTAAACATGAAGAGAGAGGTTGCGGAATGCATAAGTAGATGTCTAACTTGTTAGAGAGTCAAGGCAGAGCACCAACGACCAATCGGGTTATTACAACCATTTGAGATTCTAGAATGGAAATGGGAGCACATCACAATGGACTTCGTGGTGGGACTTCCGGCAACGCAAAAAGGGTACGACGCCATATGGGTGATTGTAGATCGACTTACTAAGTCAGCTCACTTTTTGCTGATTAAGATTAAGTATAGTTTGGACCAATTGGCCAAATTGTATGTCAAGGAAATTATATCGAGGCATGGGGTGCCGGTATCTATTATATAAGATAAAGATCCGCGATTCACGTCAAACTTCTAGAAGAGTCTTCAACAAAAAATGGGGACACATCTACGAATGAGTACCGCGTATCATCTGCAGACCGATGGGCAAAGCGAGAGAACGAGTCAAACACTTGAAGATATGCTCCGAGCTTGTGTGATGGACTTCAATGGTAGTTGGGAGGATCACCTTCCATTAGTAGAGTTCGCATATAACAATAGTTATCACGCCAGTATTGGAATGTCGCCATATGAAGCACTGTATGGGAGGAAATGTAGGACGCCCTTATACTGGGATGAAGTTGGAGAACATCGACTGTTGGGACCTGAGTTGGTACAACAGACGGTAGAAATCATAAGCTGATAAGAGCACGACTAGTTATAGCTCAAGATCGCCAGAAGAAGTATGCGGACTTACATCGCAAGAAGAAAGAGTTTGAATTAGGACGCTATGCATTTATGAAAGTATCTCCCTGGAAAGGGAAGATTCGTTTTGGGAAGAAGGGCAAGTCGAGCCTTAGGTACATAGGATCGTTCGAGATTCTGAGGCGAGTCGGTGAAGTGGCGTACGAGGTAGCGTTACCTCCTAAACTTGGGCACATTCACAATGTGTTTCATGTGTCAGTATTGCGGCCGTATAAACCAGACTACAATCACGTTATCTCCTATGAACCAATCCAAGTCGAGAAAGACTTATCGTACGAGAAAGTTCATGTCCAGATACTAGATAGGAAGGAACAAAAGCTGAGGAATAAAATCATCCATTCCGTTAAGATTCTTTGGAGGAATCATGCAGTCGAAGAAGCTACGTGTGAGCTATAAGAGAAAATGAGTGTGAATTATCCGCTTTTATTTGAATAACCTTATTTTTACAATTCTGAGGATGAAATTTTTATAAGGAAGGAATGATGTAATGATCATGAATTTTAAACTCCTTATTTAATTAAATATGTGATTTAATTTTTAATGAGTTAGTTTTGTGAGTTTATTTAAACCTTATGTGATTATGTGAATTTATGAAATGATTAAAGGGAGTCACTAATAGTTTATTTAAATTAGTGGACTAACCCTAATTTGAGTGGCAGCAAAATATGTTTGGCAATGGTTGGAGTTGAGCCTCTGCAGAAGCAGAGGCCATATTTTTAGAAATCATAAGTATGTGGCGCGCGCCACTTCCCTGTTTTTCATGCATGGTGATCATGTGAGTAGAGATCCTGATTGCTCATGTTAGCTCCTTAAGATATTCGTAGCATGTTACTTTGGAATGAATATACATACAAATGACCTGAACATGTGAACTGAGATTGTTATGAATATAGTGAGTCATGTTAGTTGATTTTAATTTGATTATTCAAAGAGGACTTAAAGAGTTGGAAAATAGTTTTGATAAACCTTTTTGCAAACCAAGGTCTAACCTTGGATGCAAATGTATTACATTCTGATATATCTTGACATATGTCAATATGATTGGTTATATGGTTAAAGGTAATATGAGATATTCAAGCATGATTAAAAAGAGAAATTTCAAGAAAAAGGACCTTATTGACTATGTATACACTAAGTTTTGAACTTAAAAATATGCTCATGTGATCTATTAGGTGATTATGAAAGCATGATTTAGACTATGCAAACTCATTTTGTATGCTTGAAGAGGTTTTACTAATAGAGACTTAAAGTTTTGAAAATGAACTTGATAAACTATATATACATTAAGTTGAGAACTTGTAAGTATGTTTTGATGTCTAAAATGTATGTATATGAAAGTATGATGTGTGGTAGGCTTGCATGATTGTTAACTTAACATGTGAAGTCTTGATTAAATGAAAACGAATAATGACCTATGTTATGTTTTGATGAAGGGTTAAATTTAGTTATTCACATCATAACATGTGTGTTGTGCATGATTATTCATATATGTGCAAGGCAGAGATATATCTTGACCTTCCGCAGAATCACCATGTCTTGGTTTTTACCAGGGAGCGCCTTGGTGCCACTCCTTAGTATAAACCAAAAGCTGGCCGTATACAGATCTGCGGTGATGAGGTCTCGAGTTACATTAATAAATTGAGAACTGATGCATGCTTATATGGTTACTCTAATTTATAATACTTGTCCAATATAGTATTCGTGTGATAATAAGCATGATATTAAAAGGGACCTATGATGAATTAGTGTTTACAACTTTAAAGTCAATAGTGATTTCAAACTATGACATAGTGTGTTAGAAACTAATCGTGCAATATAATGACACATGTATAGAACCATGATAGGTAATGATTTTATTCTTGTAAGTGTGGACTCATATTAGTTTACACGTACTAATTGGAAAGACTAACTTGTTAATGTTAGGCCATTTCAACGCAAGTTAATTAAAGCTAGAAATAAATTGTAGCTGAGCAAACAGAAAAGTTTCCTTGAACTTCACTCTTTGGTTGTGCAAGTTCCTTAATTCTTACTCTTTTACTTGAGCAAGTATCCGAACACTATTCTTATTGTGTTGCAAGTTTCCCAACTTACATAACTATGAGTTTTGTGAAAGATTCCTATCCTTCTCATATTTCATTGAGCATGTTATTGTTGAATTGCAAGTTATTCATTTAAGCTTGAACTTTATTTCCAAGCATGTTGTTAAGTGGGTTAATTACCTTACAATTATTCCACATCGATATTATAAATATTCGCACTTAGTGCACTTGAGTTCGTACAGTCTTGGACTTGTACATCGTTTAAAGTTCTATAATTCTTGACCTATGTCAGATAAAGTCTGAACCTTTGTTCGGTCAGACAAGTGTATGAAATTTTATAAAAGCTATCCAAGCCAATTGATGGTAAGGATTCTTATACTGAAAGAACACCCCTTTTATGATAGTTGAGTACCCCAGGTATCTAATATAAGATACAAAAAATAGATTTAAATGTTATGCATATACATGGTGTATGCGAGGCTGATCCCCTCAAGTACTTTTTCTGTAGCCAGTAACCAAAGGGTCAATTAGCTATTGATTTCATTGGAGTATTATAGTTCAATGTCTACTTGACTAACAGATATTCTAAAAGCAATAATTATCTTTGCTTCTAATATTCATATTGTTGAATCCTTCAGATATTCATATTGTTGAATTCTTTGTCAGATATTTTCCATTCATCATGATATATCTTCATTGTTGTATTTAAACTTGCTAAGCAAACTTGTTGATCATCCTTGCTATATCATGAATTATATTCCAGCTAAGCCCGAGACCTCAAGAAAGGACGAGGGTAAAGGAAAGATGTAGGATAGTGGCAAGGAGCAGACTTTACCTTATGCCTGGTTTAAATTTACTTTTATGTAATATGAACCCTAACGATTATTTTAGGGCATGTTTGTATGATTGTATTAAGGTTATCAAATCTTGGGACTAGTAATACCTTTTGAATGAACGACGTACGTTTATTATTTTCCGCATTTTAGTTATCGTATGTTGTTTAGAGGTGGATGCTTGTATTTTATCGTGATGACCGAACCGGGGTCAGAGGACCCGGATTCAGGGGCGTCACACCATCTATATTCTCATTTCCTAAAGAGAATAATGAAAGAAAAGGGTGAGCTCAACTAGTTTAGTAAAGATTATTATGACTAAGATAATGTAGAACAAATTATCCTTAGTCCTCAACAGGGAAAAATCTGATAGAATACAATAGACAACAAGTTTTAGATTAACAACTGCAGCGAAATAACCAATCCATTAGAAGAGTCAAGTATAGCGTAAAGTCTACAATCTTCTATGATTTAAAAGTCCATCATCAATATTTTATCCCTGTAACAAAAATCAATAAATATTTCACATCAACGAATTATCCATGCACTACGGGCCAAGGATATTCGTTAGTATCACCAGTGGTCATGATCATGCCAAACATATGTCGATCTATGCACTACGGGCCAAAGAGGACTTTCACCACATCATTTGTTTATAACATTACAGATCATGATTATACCAATTCATAAATCCTGGTCATAATCATACCAATCAACAGTCCATATTTGCACTGTGGGCCAAAGATGTGACAACCCGAGAATTTAAATATTTTTAAAAATTTTATTAATTGATTTAAGGTTCAATATTAGAACCTAGACAGAAATTAAGTGTATGCATTTGATATTTTTGAGAAGGAATTTTGAGGATTTCAAAATTCTGTTGAGGATTTAGGTGAATTATTAAGGATTAAGGGAATACGTGAATATGTTCTGTGTAAATGTTATTATACATGTACAGTATGTGGTTAAGGGTCAAGGGTTGACCAGATAAACAATATCTGTAACAAACCCTAGGTATATAATAAGAACATCAATGTTCGGTTAGAAAACCCTAGCGAATTATAAGAAACCCCAGAAACCGGTTCTGGAAACCCTAATTTCAGTTCCGGGAATCCGAAATCCTAATTCGGAAATTTAAAACCCTAATCTGGGAACTTAAAGGATAATTATAATGCTCAAGTGCTTTTAATTATAATATTAATTAGGGTAAAGCTTAATTATTAGCAAACCCTAATTTCAAAATTTTAAACCCTAACTTCGGGATTTGAAACCCTAATTTATAATTGGGGAAAACCTAAGTCACTACAAGAAATCACACATTTTATGACGATTTTTTTGCCACGCACAAAATTTTTGTCACAATTTGTTAATTAATAATTACGAAATTCATAATAAATCACTAAAACTTTTGTTTTTTGTGACGACCTTTAATTTTGTTACTATTAATCATTTATATAAATCACTAATTTTTACATTTGATGACGATTAAGAAAATTAAATCACAAGTAATTTTGGAGGTAGAATTTCGCACCAAAATTTTGGAGGAAAACCTTTTAGTGATATTTTGTAATAATTGATGACAGTATTTATTGTCACCAAATATTTCTTTCGATGACAACATAATAGTTTGTCATTAATTATTTGTAAAATTTAGTGACAATGTGCTTTCGTCACTAATGTTCACATTTAGTGACGCCAAATACAAATTCATCACAATTTTATTTGGAGGGAAAATTATTTTTGGAGGAAAATTTTTTAATGACGAAAAAATAATAATTTATGACATTTTGTATTGTCATAAATACCAATTTTATATGACGAGATAATAGTTTATCACTAATTAGATGAGAGGATAAGTGACAAAAATGGTTCGTCATAAATTCTTATATTTAGTGACAAAGTACGTAATAACGTCACAATTTTATTTGGGGGCAAATTTTTTCTGAAAAATTTTGGAGGGAAATTTTTAAAAGACGAAAAAATAATAATTTATGACAATTTGTATTGTCATAAAAACCAATTTTATATGACGAGATAATAGTGCGTCACTAATTAGATGTGTGGATAAGTGACAAAAATAGTTTGTCATAAATTCTTATATTTAGTGACAAAGTACGTAATATCGTCACAATTTTATTTGGAGGCAAAAAAATTTAAGAATTTTTTGAGGCAAATTTTGTAAAGACGAAAAATTAATAAATTATGACAATTTTTATTGTCACAAATACTAATTTTATATGACGAGATAATAGTGCGTCACTAATTAGATGAGTGGATAAGTGACAACACTGGTTCGTCATAAATCCTTATATTTAGTGACAAAGTATGCAATGACGTCACATTTTTATATGGAGGCAAAATTTTTCCCAAACAAACTTGTAGTGAAGCGACGTCACCGGTCTTCCTTTTGTTATTGGCAGCCTCCATTTAGTCAAGAATCTCCATTATCAATTTTCAATAATCCCAATTTGAAGGCAGTAATTATTTGACATTTTAGGTATACTTCTAGATTTTGATTTGAATTGATTAGTAGTTGTTCTAATTGAACAACTACGATTTTGAAATGATTTCATGTCATTGTTGTTGATGGTTGCTATTGTTGTTGATGATCTTGTACAATTTTGATAATTTAAATCACTATTTGGTTTAAATTTTTAACGAAACAACTTCATAGATTTGATTAGTAAAGTGTAGTGAATCGACATCATAGAATGATTCGACTTTCTTGAGAAAAAAAATGAGAGTAGTGATTTCGCTTATTAGGAGACTTAAATTCATATGGTTGCTCTATAAGTTATGTATGCATTTATAGTGTTGAGAAAAGATAATGTAATAGTCCAAATGTCCAGTATATATTAAAATAAGAATTTACTAAAATATTTTTTTATTTTAATATATACTGTATTGAATATGTGATACATAATAGGTGACTATGTGCGGTACAATGCGTATGTGTGATAAATATATATATGAATATATTTTTATTGCATGATTTGTTACGAACTAAATCTTTCGCAGAAAAGAGCGATCAATTAAGAATAATTTTAATATTAAATTCTAATATTAATTTTTAGAAATTTTATTTAAGAAAGGGTATTAAAATAATTTTAATATAGAATTATTTTAATACAAAGTTAATCTTATGAAAAATATAATTTTCATACAAAGGTGTGAGTAATACATTTTTTTTTGAATATTATGTAAAATAAGCATAATATAATAAACAATATATATTATATTTGAATATTATGCGTATGAAAGATAATAATTCATATAATGTTATATGAGTTGTTAAGTTAAAATAAAACTTTAACCATGAAAGCTAATTGGGAAATTATTTAGAAATAAATAAAACAAAACTTAAAGATTAGGAAATGAATTAAATTAAAATCAAATGTTCAAGTCAATATCAAACCCTCTATCTTCATAAAACAGAGATTTATCAGTAAGTCAATAGCCCTGATAAAATTGAGTATTAAGATCTGAACAGTTTAGACATCTGAATAATCTAGTACATCTGTCTAGAATTGTATATGAATGAAAAAATATTATTTGATAATTAATTTTTTTTAAATGTCTGAATAACATTATTTTACTATTTTAACCCTTTAAATAGTTTAAGTAAAATCTGATTGATAATTAAAAAGGTCTAAATAGTATATAAAATACATATTTATAATATTTTGACCACAATATAATGAAACAAAATATATCAAATCCAATGAAATTAAAAAGAAAAAATTTAAAGTCTAATTTTTTTTAAAAGTAAAGTAAATAATAATAATAACACAATTAATAAATTAATAGTAAATTAACAAACCTAGAAATAATAAGGTATCAATGAATAAGAATAAATTAAGTTAAAATTAAAAATTAATTTTGATAGACTTTTTTGAGGTGCATCTCTTTCTCTCCTTAGCAACTAGCAAGTCTCCAAACGAACTCAACCTTCTTACTTCGTCAGATTCATATTGAAATCAATCGATTAATTAAAAGTCGATTCCCAACTATTAATAAAAATTCGCCACCACCATCAGAGGTGGCTTTGCCAAATCCGACCACCGATGAAGAACAAAACCCTTTGGTTCTGAGAATTCTGGTTCGGATTTGGAATGCAGAAAATCGCTTCTCTCATCAATTGACTTGCTTGATGTCGGATCTACTGTTTTCCCTTTTTTTGGGTCGGTATTTTTCTGGCGGTGATGAGAGGACTCCGAGGAGACCCAAAAGGCCTCAAAGCAAACGTGAAAACCATGGCAGCAACGGCGGAGGCGGTGGGAGTTCCTCTTCTTCGAATACACCACCATCATCTGCTCCCAAAATCCTATTATCTAAGCCAGATCTCGTCACTTCTTCCGCCGAAAAATTTAGTCGCGGCGGTGCCGGTGCTGGCGGCGAAGACGACTCCTCCGTATCTATTCGGTCTCGCATTCCCTCCATCGGCTCTCTCAACGGTCTCGCATTCCCTCCATCGGCTCTCTCAATCTAATCTCCAATTCCTCCTGGGATTTCCACTCAGACCGCTTTCTTCCTGTATGTATATCTATTTTCTCCCTTGTTTTTATATTTTTGTGTATGTATATGAATGTAATCATTTTTGTTAATAGTTACCTGCTAATAATATTGGCAAAACAATACAAAGAAAAAACACAAACTTTAGTGGAATGCGAGTCAATTTTATTTAGAATTGTCATACAAATACATCACAACAAAGGACACACTCTCAACTATTCACTTTATGCCCTATAAAACCTAGCTATGCCTTGAGTCTTTCCATTTGTGAAATAATGCACAAGTCACGTTCTTTATTCATAATAGAAAGACATACTACCTCAATGGGATCACAAATTAATGTTGGAAATTAAGCAGAGACTATAAAAAATTTGTTCCAATTATACATTTGTATGTCCCCACAAATTCAAAAAGTAACTAGGGAGTAGAGTCTTTGTATATGTGCACTTTGTGGTAAATTAGTATTTATAACCTATTTTACATTTCGTTTGTGTAATTTTAGACATCCTATTGAGGCCAAAATGCTAGGGAGTAGAGTCTTTGTATATGGCTTTGATGGAAGCTCTCCAGGTATCAATAGTAACTCAAAGCTCTTATATGTTCCTCTACTTCACCTAAAATGCACACTCATGCTTAATGCTATACAAAAATATTGCAGTCAGTTATGGATTTTTACTTAGTGCTTGGAAAAGACTAATAGAAAGACAAGTAAAGATAGACTAGTCATGTATTTGCTTCTTGTGGAATTATTCACAGTAGTGATGCATTGCAGGGATGCTGCCTTCGTTTGCAATAGGGTCAGAAGAAACCAAGGCATCTGCAAGGCATTGTACTGTTGGCATTGAACCTAGAATTTCCAATGAACGAATCATACTTCTTGATACCCAGGTCTCCTATCACCGGTTATTCCTTCATATTCTGCCTTTTTCTTAAATTCCAAAAAATTGACATCTTATCTTTGAGATTCCAATTTTCTTTGTGAAAGTGGATATTTGACCCCTCAACATAATATATGAATTTTCCTGGCACAAGATTATTACTTATTGCTAGTTCACTTTGTATATTTTACTAGCTATATGCAGATTCCAGATTTCGTCTGTCATTTACATAAAAGCTTAATAGGGGGTTAAATGTCATTTTCATATCTTAATGTTGAGATTGTAATTCTTCTTTAACATGACCAGCTATATGTGTTTATGCATCTCTTCACTCTTTTTATCCTTTTTTTTTCCACAAGTGTGCACTCTAATACACATTCAAAATGCATACAAAAATCAGAAAATAATCAAACAAATAGCTGATAGGGAATTAAGTATTCCAAAAACTTTGCCTTCTCTCTTCCCATTCATATTTATAAGTTAGTTCGTATGAAACTATCTTGGTGCATAAATAAACAAAATTCCAACTTACATTCTTCTACAGAAACATTGGAAACACAACAAGAGACCTTTGCCAGCCGCTCCCATGATTTAATGGGCACATCATCCATACCCAAAATCAAAAAGTACTTCTTTTCAAGTTCCAACTCCGTTGTTGTGTACTTCTTAGTCTAAAGTTAGCCAGATTCTAGTGTCATCTATTTATCATACTCGAAGTTCGAGCATATAAACAGGTGTTTGACTTTAATGGTTTTGTCGCTTGAATTCGCATAATAGGTTGAACAGCTGACGTCTTTCTATCATACTCGAAGTTCGAGCATATAAACAGGTGTTTCTTATCTCATGTCACGAATCTAAACAAAAATACGTCAGTTTTGAATGATATTTCTATTGTTAATGAATTTTCTGACGTATTCCCTGAAGAACTTTTTGGCCTACCCCCAGAGCGTGAAATTGAATTTTGTATCGACCTTGAACCTGGTACAAAACCTATTTCTAAAGCCCAATATCGAATGACTCCTATTGAACTTCAGGAGTTAAAGACCCAACTGCAGGAATTGTTAGACATTGACTTTATTCGTCCTAGTACTTCTCTTTGGGGTGCTCCTTTTCTATTCGTGAAGAAGAAAGATGGGACTATGCGACTTTGTATTGATTATCGGGAGTTGAATCATGTCACCATCAAAAATAGGTACCCATTGCCACGTATTGATAACCTGTTTGACCAGTTGCAAGGAGCCAAATTCTTTTCAAAGATTGATCTTCGTTAGGATATCACCAATTGAAGATTGTAATCGATGACATTCCAAAGACGGTTTTCGGAACTCTCAGACGGGCATTATGAATTCCTAGTCATGTCGTTTGGATTGACTAATGCTCCTACTGCCTTCATGGATATGGTGAACCGAATATTCAAAGAATATTTGGATCACTTTGTGGTCGTCTTTATTGATGACATCCTTATTTATTCCAAAAGCCGTTAAGATCATGAGCAACACTTGAGGCTGACACTCCAAAAGCTTCGTGAATATAAGCTTTATGCCAAGTTGAAGAAATGCGAGTTCTGGCTTGAGGAAGTAGCATTCCTTGGGCACGTGGTATCAAGTCATGGAATATCTATTGACCCAACAAAGATTGAAGTTATTTAAAGCTGGGAACAACCTAAATCAGTGAGCGAAGTACGTAGCTTTTTCGGTTTAGTTGGTTATTATCGGAGATTCGTGGGAGGATTTTCTCGAATCGCTACTCCATTAACTCAGCTGACTCGAAAAGATACGAAGTTCGGTTGGAGCGAAGAATGTGAGAAGAGTTTTCAAGAACTCAAGAGGAGACTCATTTCAGCACCTGTTCTGACAATACCATCTGGCTCAGAGGGATTTGTCATCTACAGTGATGCTTCGGGCAAAGGGTTGTGATGTGTTCTAATGCAACATGGGAAAGTCATGGTCTATGCCTCAAGACAACTCAAAGAATATGAGAGAAATTATCATACACATGATCTAGAGTTGACAGCTGTTGTGTTCGCACTAAAGATTTGGAGGCATTACTTATATGGGGAGAAAGTGGAGATCTTTACGGATCATAAAAGCCTCAAATATTTCTTCACTCAAAAGGAACTCAACATGCGAAAACGACGTTGACTTGAACTGTTGAAAGATTATGATCATACCATCCAATACCATCCTGGAAAAGCGAACGTGGTAGCTGACGCATTGAGTAGAAGATCATATGCAAGTGCGAATGCGATATTGTCAACGCAAAGGCTCATTTTGTGTGACTTGCAAAGGATGAAGATAGAGTTAAAGACTCCAGGGACCCATGTGATGATGGCGAATATACACAGTAGAAATCGACTTTAATTGATAAAGTTAAAAGTCGCTTCGTTACTGCACTGGACACCCGATGCGTATGAGGAAGAAAGTCAAGAAGGTGCTACGCTGGGAAGCAAGAATCGATGAAGAAGGAATACTTGAGTCAACTTAGGACTTTTGTGTTCCTAACGACCTTGATTTAAAGTATAAAATCATGATGGAAGAAAACACACCGATTTACAATCCATCACGGGAGTACCAAAATGTATCGTGATCTTCGCCATACATTTTGGTGGAGAAATATGAAGAGAGAGATAGCGCTTATTTATCTCAAGGTATCTAACTTGTCAACGAAGTTAAAGCGGAGCATCAAGTACCAAAAGGTCCATTGCAACCACTTGAAATTCCGAATGGAAGTGGGAGCACATTACCATGGATTTCATTCATTGGTCTTCCTAAGGTTTCTCAAGGCATAGATGCGATTTGGGTCATTGTTGATAGATTGACCAAGTCTGCTCATTTCTACCGATACGAGAAACTTATACACTTGAATGTCTTCGCTTTCAGTATGTACATAAACGAGATCAGAAGATCGCATGGTATGCCAGTATCCATAGTTTACGATCGAGACCCAAGATTCACTTCACGATTTTGGGTTAGTTTGCAAAAAGCTATGGGCACAGACTTTACGATTTAGTTTCTAAGATATCATCCTCGAGATTTAGACAATCGTGGAGGACTATTCAAACTCTTCAAGATCTATTAAGACTCGTGTGTCCTTGATTTCAAGGAAGTTGGGACAAGTTCTTACCATTGGTGGAGTTTTCCTACAACAACAGGTTATCAAACAAGTATTCGCATGGCTCCATTCAAGCGTTGTATGGAAGAAAGTGTCGTTCTCAATCTTTGGGATGAGGTGGGTGAAGCAACGTTGTTGGGGATAGGAGTTGGATGCGTATGACTACGAAAAAATTCAAACGATCCGACAACGATAAAAACCTCACAAGATCGACAAAAGAGTTATGCTGATCTTCATCGAAAGGACGTGGAATTTGATATAGGAGATCATGTGTTATTACGAGTTGTTCCGTGGAAAGGAGTTACGAGATTTAGAAAGAGAGGAAAACTCAATCCTCGATTCATCGGCCCATTTTAATCCTCGATCGAGTAGGGAACCGTGGCTATAGACTCGCTTTTACCGCCAAGTATGTCTCGTGTTCATAACATTTTTCACATATCCATGTTACGTAAATATGTGGAAGACCCGAACCTAATTATTGAGTTAGAACCGGACGAAATAGCGGAAGATTTAACGTATGAAGAGGTTCCTATTCAAATCTTGGATAAGAAGGAACATATTCTACGCTCCAAGGTTATTCTTCAAGTTAAAGTTTTGTGAAGAAACCACGATGTTGAGGAAATGACTTGGGAGTTAGAATCTGAAATGAAATCAAGGTATCCTTACCTCTTCGACATACCAGGTACGTACCCTAATTTCGAGGGCGAAATTTCATAAGAAGAGGAGGTTGTAAGACTCCAACTTTTTGAATAAAGATGATTTTTTTATAAATATCATTTTTGAATATTATGGAGTAAAATTTGATATAATATTATAGTTGTGGGTAATATTTATAAATTTTGCAAAAGTATCTGCAAGTTGTTATATAATATTCGATTGGTGGGGAATATTCGTTTTAACAGGAATATTCGTGACAACGGCACAATCATTGGTGGACCCCATAACGAAATTATCATCGGATTGAGAAAACGACAAAAATATTTTATTAAAAATAATCTGGAAGTTTTACCATTAATCTTTGTTGAACTACTCGGTAGTAAAAGTACGAAGAATACGCGTGGGTTGCGTATAAGAAGACACGCGGTATTAATTATTGATGCTTATGTGATAAGTCACTCGGTTTTGTTTTATTGGTATTATTAATGTAATAAAAGCAGAAAAGTTTTTTATATAAAGCAGAATACTTTTATAAAGTTATTCGTTTTATTAAGCTAATAGTAAAATCTTTTTATATAAAATAGAATACTTTTATAAAGTTATCTCATTTTATTAAGACAATAATTAGAATATATTATATTTTATTATGCATAGTGTTTGTATAGTGCATGCATAGTGTTTGCATAGTAAAATCTTTTATAAAGTTATTCGTTTTATTAGATTATAAATAGAATATATTATATTTTATTTAAAAGATTTTTCTTTAAATATGGACCGTCAGATTAAAGTAAATCAATCTCGGACCGTTCATGAGTTGAATTACTATGCAAATCCATTTTTCTATAAATAGAAGCTCATTCCTTCATTATTTCTTACGAATTCATGAAACTCTAGAGATAAACTATAGAGAGAAAGAAGAAAAGTATTCTTCTACTTCACTACTTATATATATCTAGTACTCTTCTTCTTAAAGTAGGGGGTATTATTTCTTTTGTATTCATGAAGAGAACTTCTGTTATTCTATTATTTATTATTACGTTGGAATAACTCAGATAATGCCGAACTTCTCTATACTTGGTGAAATTCTCCTCGTTATTCTATTCTTTATTATTACATTGGAATATCACATGCATGCATTTTATGCTTTGGGACACGGTTTAAATCTTTTTACTATTTCGTTGGAACATCCTGTCGGTGCGTATTACGCCTGACTTGGTTATGTTATTTAGTATTCATTGGAATAACTTTGTATATGCAATAATCGCATGCATGGTGATTTTTGTTGTTATTCTATTCTTTATTATTACATTTGGAACATCATGCCGATTGCAAATTTCGCTTTGACTGGTTCATTATTATTATTCGTTGGAATAACTTTGTTTTATCAAGTATCGCATGCATGGTGATTTCTTTTGTTATTCTATTCTTTATTATATTAGGTTGGTTAAAGTTTTGACTTTATACTCCATGAAATTAGTGGAATATCCTCGATATTTGCACTTCATCCAGTATCTTTTCATGGAAATATTCTTTTGAGCATTCTTGAATTTTACTCTACAAAGAAGTATCATGTTGACAATTTGGACGTTATTAGTTCTGAATAACTTAATTCTTGAACTTGTTTTATTGAATTCTTATATCGTTGTCATCATCCTCATGTTTATATTTTTTAAAGTTATTTGTGGCCTATAGTGCATAGATGGACTTGGTATGATTATATGACGAGGATTATTATTGTAATCACTTAACCGTAATATTATAAATAATGTGGTAAAAGTCCTCATCGTCTGCAGTAGTGCATTGATGGACGAGTTGTTAGCATGATCATGACTATTAATGAATACACAAATATTCTTGACCCGTAGTGCATGAATAATTGTGGTCGTGATACTAAAGAATATCCTTGGCCGTAGTGCAGGGGTAATTCGATGATGTGAATTATTTATTAAGCTGAGTCCCAGCGATAAAAGTGATAATTAATTAAACTCATTTAATTAATTTGCCTCCTAATCTTATTCGGAATTAATGAGAGTACTAATATTAATATAATTCTCAAACAACTTTAGAAATTTAAATAATAATAATTTTTATAATATTAATAAGACTCTTCTTATTAATTAATATTTAATATTTTTAAAATATTAAATAATTAATATTAAGCTATTTAATTTATTTTATCACCATAGATTAAATTAAATACATTTAACATATTATTACGATTATGCCATTAACTTCTTAAATAATTATTCTTCCTTTTATGGTGTGACCCTTTAGGTTCATCATATTAAACCGGTTGTGAATAAATCAATTAGAACAATTCTAATCTTATTTAAATAAAATAAATTAAACTATTAATTTATTTAAATAAATAATATTTATTCTACAATAAGGATAAGCCTCCTTAGCGATCAACAACTTTTCAGATAATATAGATTTCAACATTAATCATAAAAGAACCTTTGAGTAAATAGTTATCGTACAATTCAATCCTTCCACCATACAATGTCCAAATTAAATATAAGACATGAAATTAATGTCAACTCTTATTTTATTTAATTATATGTATTTTGATTCCTAAATGCACAACTCCTAATAAATGCAAATTAGAAAGTACTTCTAATTTCATTCCATCTTAGCCAAGGATTCATGGATTGTCATTTATCGAATCACATATGACATTTCTCTTCGAAGTGGTAGATTTTTTATTGATCATTCGTTATCTCCATATATAATTTATTACACTCAAGCATACCCTTTAATATACCTCAAGGGTCTTAAGGAATAAGTCAAAGTGTAAATCATTATATACAAGATAGTATGATGATCTCAAGTCTAAGGATTACTTGTACTACTATCACTACATGAATTCCTATTGACAGACAAGTAAAACTCCATTAGGCATTCCTTAGCAAGTCACGTTTAGTGAACTTATTCTCCAATAAGCACATACATGTTAGAGTTTATGCCCTAGAGGCCAATTATTTGATATAATTGTTTAACGTTTTGATATTATATTTGATTGAATAAATGAATGATTTTATTATGGTTTTATTTACTGCGTTATATAAATGTTAATATAATAAAAATTCTTAGAATATTGATGCAAGTTATATAGTTTCAAGTATGTGACTTGAACATGAGATTATATAATTACAATTAGTATCATTGTTCTTAAATGTCCCTAGTCGAGTATCATTATTGATGAGACAACAATGATGCATTAAGACTAGTATGTGGATTGACTGATGACCAAATATCATTGGTCATAAATATATGATATATTAAGTCAATGCATAGGTACATGTTAGAGAACGATGTACTGGAAAGACCCACCATGAGAATTTTATGTGGAGCATTATGCGAAGTGTCATTAGCAATTCTCATAGTGACAATGATGTAATGGTCCTCCGACCTGAAATCACTATATTTCTACACGGAAATTTATGTACTTTGATATCATCAAATGACACCATTAATAGGGTGGACTATAAAGGTGATTATTGGGTACATCATGAATCGTGTGAGAAATATGAGTGATCTAGATGGAATTTAACCATCCTATATATTAGGGGTGATATCCATAGGCCTCTTGATTGAGTAGGACTATGAAATGCATGGCCATGCTCAAATAGTGATTTGTTTCATATAGTCTGCTCATTGATCAAGAAACACTCAAATTAAATTATGAAGAGTATGACACATTCCATGACTCGAGTTTAATCTAGGATATTAAGGTTAAAAGGATTAAATTACATTGAAACATTGGTCACGTAAAGGTTACATCGAATCATTGATCTTATTATTACTTGGGTAGCAGTGATGCATTACTAGATGTCGCTCACTGTTTATAATTTTATAATATGATTTTAAAATTATTGTCAACGTAATAATAATCTATAGGGTCACACACATATAACGTAATTAAAAAGGGAATTAATTTAAATTGTAAAGATTTAAGTATATCAATATGATTGATAGTATTTAAATTACGAATTTAAATTAATAGGATAATTTATATATAGGTATATTAATTAAGTAAGACTTAATTAAGATATATATATATATATATATATATATATATATATATATATATTCGGATTTTATTTTAATGAGATTAGGGTTTTGATTAATTACGATTTATCGCTATATATATGATATATCAAACGTATTAGGAAGTTAATCATAACTCTAAAACCCTAATTAGCTCTTAGAGAGACTAGAGAAAATAGTTGCAAAAATCCTCATCCTTGGTGGCTAGTACCGCAATTCCTTTTTACTGCAGATCGTACGACGGTTCGCGGGGCGTTCGTGTGGATACCATAGAGACGTTGTTCCGTTGGATTGCGTTGGAGATTCAACCGCATCGTTTCTAGCGTTCATAATCGGTATAATATCTAAACCACTGAATTAATTTCTGTTTCGCATGGATTCTGTTTTGGGTTTTGGAAATTGCTTTGATTATTTTATATTTTCGCTGCGTTTTTGTGCCGAAAACCCTACAGTGGTATCAGAGCTACTTGCGAAATGATTAATTCAGATTACGTGTTTTATTGCTTTCGATATATATGATATATGATGTTACATTTTTACCGATCTGAAATTGATTATATTGTTTTCGATATATATATGATATATGATGATATAATTTTATCGATCAGAAATTGAATATATAATATTCTGTATGTAAACGTATTCTGGTATTATGAATATCAGTGATAGATATGAATGTATATGATGTTCTGTTAATTGTATCTTATATGGCGTAATAACAGTATACAACTTATGTTCTAATTGGATTAGAAGTATGAAGATTCGGTTTAATATGATTAATTGACACTGGACATATATGATATGTACCGGGTGTATTGTTATTATGATTATTTTGGTGGATTAAATATTTGATTCTGAAACTGTTTCAGAGATTCGTATGGAAAAATTATGCATTACAGATTGTAGTTCAAAAAAAATTTCCAGGGTGGAGACCCCCCCTTGGACCCCCCCGTCGTAGCGCACGATGGTCGTGACCCCAATTTGTTATATATAGTTTTTCTTTAATTATTTATAAAATGTTATGTGCTTATTGTGACATGCATGGTGCACAGTTATGGTTTTTGACCCATAGGTTAGTGGTTTTTGGTTTTGAAATACGACTTGCATGTCGTGCCTTTCTATAAATTCTAATGTAATATTCTCTTCTCATCTAAATCCCCTCGAATGTAACTTGAGGTTTCTTTATGTCATGTAATAATTTGTAATCGATGAAGATGACAAGATGGATAACACGATGGAAAGATGATGATGGAAAGGAGGCACATGCATCATGAAGATCCAAGGGAGCTACTATTTTGAGATCTTTTACAACCTTAGATTGACCTTCAATCTTTCATTAGCTAGAAAAGATTGACAGTGGATTGGGCCATAACTGTGACACATTTAATTTCGCACTTTATTTATGCTTGTATGTGATATGATATGATAAATAATGTGCATGCTTAATAAGATTAAAATTAGTGAGATCTAAATTAATTTATAAAATCCCTCAATAAAATATTAAGTCTAAATCAGATGCCTTCCAATGAATAACACTCATCAAGACCTTGATCAATATATGTAGGTTTGCCAAAGCAAAGTACCCTATTTATCTAGGTAAGATGCGATAGGATAATTGTGATATCCAAACTGTTAAAATCATTGGGCCCGACTTAACTAAGTTATCTCAATAGGATTGTGGACTTAGAGGCATGGAGTTTGGTAGGTACCATTAGATGGACTAGAAACAAATGTTGTTTACCAAACTATCCAGGAGTTATATATGATATAATTGACAAAGGGTTGTCTACCTAAATAATTATATTTTGAGAGAATAGCCAAAGCTAACTTGAGGCATAATGAAATATGGATCTTGGCTCACTAGAAAGATTTAATAGAAAATGCTTTTCGAATTAATGGTGAGGGCTATTAATTTGAATAAAATAGTGGGAGGTATATTTTGAATGTACTATTATCAATTACATAATATCAACTCTGCAATTTGACTTCTTATTTTTGCACTTATAAATTGTAGATATCAATGCCAAACAACAACACAAATAGTCTTTCATTACGATCAGTCCTTGAGAAGGACAAGCTGAGTGGAATTAATTTCCTTGACTGGCATAGGAACTTGAGGATTGTCCTCAAATAAGAGCGCAAGCTATATGTCCTTGATGGGCCCATTCCTGGAGCACCAGCTGTCACTGCACCACGTGTGGAGCATAATGCTTACAAGAAGCATCAAGATGTTGCTCTGGACGTGAGTTGTGTCATGCTAGCAACCATGAACGCTGAGCTTTAGAAGCAACATGAGTTGGTGGATGCTTATGAGATAATCGAGCATATCAAGAAATTGTTCGAAGGGCATGCTCGACAGGAGAGGTATGATACAAGCAAGGCGTTATATCACTGCAAGATGGGTGAACGTGATCCAGTTGGTCCACATGTGCTAAAATGATTGGGTATATTGAGTACCTTGATGGGTTGGGTTTTCCAATCACTCCGGAAGCCTAAACAGATCTTGTTTTGCAATCCTTGAACAGCAGCTACTCTCAATTTGTTATGAATTATCTTTTGAATGAAATTGAGAAACCCCTTACTGAGTTGTTGAGCATGTTAAGAACTGCCGAGAACAACATGAAAAAGGCAGGACATGCTCCCATAATGATGGTGCAAAAGGGGAATGCTAAGGGAAATTGGAAAGGCAAGAAGAAGATAAGATCTAAATCTTTTGCCAAACCCAATTCCAAAACCAAACAGACTTTAAAATCTAAAGGTGGGGTTGCTATAGAAGGTGAGTGTCACTTCTATGGAAAACTTGGACACTGGAAGAGGAACTGTCATGCTTATTTGGAAGAAGTAAAGAAAAGGAAAGGACGTATGACTTCTGATTCCGGTATATATGTTATAGAAGTCAACTTGTCTACTTCTACATCATGGGTATTGGATACTGGATGTGGTTCTCACATTTGTGTTAATGTGTCGGAACTCTCAAGGAGTAGGACTTCAAGCGAAAGGAGAGGTTGAATTCTACGAGTTGGGAATGGTGCAAAAGTTGTTTGACTTGGCCGTAGGAACTTATCATTTATCTTTGCCCATTGGGCTAGTTTTAGAATTAGAAGATTGTTATTTTGTGCTCGCTATAAGCAAAAACATTATTTCGCTTTTGTTTGGACAAGAAAAGTTTTCATTTATAATAAAGAACAATCGTTGTTTGTTTTACTTAAATGATATTTGCTATGGTGTTGCACAATTGTTTAACTGGCCTCTATATTCTTGATTTAGAAATGCCTATCTATAACATAAATACAAAACGATTTAAATCAAATGATTCAAATCCGACATATCTCGCATCTTGTCGTTTAGGCCATATAAATGAGAAACACATATCCAAACTCCATAAAGATGGGTTCTTGGATTCATTTGATTTTGAATCATATGAGAAATGTGAGTCTTGTTTATTAGGCAAGATGATTAAAGCACCTTTCATCGGACACGTTGAAGCAAGCTAGCGATATATTGGGACTTATAAATAGTAATGTATGTGGACCCATGAGTTCATTAGCAAGAGGTAGGTTTTATTACTTCATTACATTTACTGACGACTTTAATAGATATGGATATGTGTATCTTATGAGACACAAATCTGAATCCTTTGAAAAGTTCAAGGAATTCAAGAATGAAGTTCAAAACCAATTTGGCAAAAGCATAAAAGCCCTTCGATCCGATCGAGGCGGTGAATACTTAAGCCAAGACTTTGATGACCTTCTAAAGGAGTGTGGTATTATATCACACTCACTCCACCGGAACACCACAATGGAATGGTGTATCTCGAGAGGAGGAATCGAACCTTGTTGGACATGGTAACGATCAATGATGAGTCACGCAGTCTTCCAATAAGCTTCTCGGGTCATGCCACAGAGACAATTTGCATTCACACTTAACTCGTGTTCCTACAAAGACGCGGTTCAAAAGACACCATATGAGATGTGGACGGGAAACGCCCTAGTATGTCGTTGCTCATGAAGATTTGGGGTCATGAGGCGCTCAGAAACGCCCGGATTCCGGACAAGCTCGGACCCAAATCGATAAATGTAATTTTGTGGGATACCCAAAGGAAACAAAAGGGTATTATTTCTACAAACCTTTTGAGAACAAAGTGTTTGTTGCTCGAACTGGTATTTTTCTAGAAAGAGAATTTGTCTCTAAAGGAAACAATGGGAGGAAAGTAGAACTCGAAGAAATTCGAGAACCACAAAATATCATTGAACCTGAGTTGGAACGTGAGCAGGAACCACAAGATATTGTGGAAAGTGAACCTACTCAAATTACACAAGGCATTCATAGATCTGGTAGGACACGCCAAGAGCCTGAGAGATATTATGGATATCTTGTGACTCAAAATGGCGATGTGATGCTCATAGATCAAGATGAGCATGCTTCATACCAAGAAGCTATGAATGGACCAGATTCTGAGAAATGGCTTGAAGCCATGAAATCTGAGATGGACTCCATGTATACTAACCAAGTATGGAATCTCGTTGATCCACCCAAAGGGGTAAAACCAATAGGGTCCAAGTGGGTTTTCAAGAAGAAAACTGACATGGATGGTAATGTACAAACCTATAAAGGCCGACTGGTAGCAAAAGGTTTCAAACAAATTCAAGGTGTTGACTATGATGAAACCTTCTCCAAGTGGCAATGGTTAAATCCATCGAGGATCTTACTTGCTATTGCAGCTTTTTATGATTACGAAATCTGGCAGATGGATGTCAAAATTGCTTTCCTTAATGGAAATCTCCTTGAAGATGTGTATATGACACAACCTAAGGGTTTTGTGACTCCAAAGGATGCTGGAAAGGTATGTAAGCTGCAGCGATCCATTTATGGATTGAAGCAAGCCTCTCGGAGTTGGAATCTTCGATTTGATGAAGTAGCCAAAGAGTTTGGTTTTATTAAAAATGAAGATGAACCTTGTGTATACAAGAAGGTTAGTGGGAGTCACATTGTATTCCTGATTTTATATGTTGACGATATATTAATTATTGGGAATGACATTCCTTCATTACAGTCAGAAAAAACATGGTTAGAAAAATGTTTCTCCATGAAAGATATAAAGCGATGCAAATTTACATTTTAGGTATCAAGATCTATCGAGATAGATCGAGAAAATGCTCTCTACTTAAGTCAAAGTACATATATTGATAAAGTGTTGAAAGCGGTTCAAAGCATGCAAGAGGCGAAAAGATAAAACTTACCCGTGACTCATGGTGTAAAGATCTCTAAGGCCCAATGTCCTAAATCACAAGATGATGAGGAGTCAGATGAGAAAGATCCATTATGCTTCTAAGAATTGGATCTATCATGTATGTAATGATATGTATTCGTTCGGATGTCTCAGATGCTTTAAGCATTTGAAAGCAGATACAATCGAATCCAAAGTGAAGGTCATCGATGTTAGCCAAGAATATCCTCAAGCACCGAAAAGGACTAAGGATTCATTCTTGGTATATGGAGGTGAAGACGAATTTGGCAAAGAAGGGTTACATAGATGTTAGTTTCGGATCGACAATGATGACTATAAGTCTCGATCGGGTTTTGTGTTTTGCCTTAATGGTGGTGTGTTAATGGAAGAGTTCAAGCAAGATATAAGTAGTCGATTCTACAAATGAGAGGCCGAGTATATTGTCGCTTAGTGCAAATGCAAGGAGGTCAGATGGATTAAAAGTTCATCATCGAACTTGGTGTTGTTCCAACCATTGTTGATCCGGTTGCTTTATATTGTGATAATAATGGAGCCATTCAGACAAAGCTAAGGAACCAAGATCTCACCAACGATCCAAGCATATACTTAAAGGTACCATCTCATCCAAGAAATCATTGACAGAGGAGATGTACATATAGGAAGAGTGCCAACAGATGATAATGTTGCGAGATCCATCGACAAGGCTTTGTCGCAGCAGAAGCACGACTACCACACTAGTTCCATGGGTATTAGATACATGAGTGATTGGCTCTAGTGCAAGTGGGAGGATCATAGAGTTTATGCCCCAGAGGCAAATTATTTGATATAATTGCTTAACGTTTTGATATTATATTTGATTGAATAAATGAATGATTTTATTATGGTTTTATTTATCGTTATATAAATGTTAACATAATAAAATCCTTAGAATATTGATACAAATTATATAGTTTCAAGTATGTAACTTGAACATGAGATTATATAATTACAATTAGTATCATTGTTCTTAAATGTCCCTAGTCGAGTATCATTGTTGATGGGACAACAATGATGCATTAAGACTAAGTATGTGGATCGATTGATGACCAAATCTCATTGGGTCATAAATATATGAGATATTAAGTCAATGCATAGGTACATGTTAGAGAACGATGTACTGGACAGAGCCACCATGAGAATTCTATGTGGAGCATTATGTGAAGTGTCATTAGCAATTCTCATAGTGACAATGATGTAATGGTCCTCCGACCTGAAATCACTATATTTCTACACGGGAATTTATGTACTTTGATATCATCAAATGTCACCTTTAATAGGGTGGACTATAAATGTGATTATTGGGTACATCATGAATCGTGTGAGGATATGAGTGATCTAGATGGAATTTAACCATCCTATATATTAGGGGTGATATCCATAGGCCTCTTGATTGAGTAGGACTATGAAATGCATGGTCATGCTCAAATAGTGATTTGTTTCATATAGTCTGCTCATTGATCAAGAAACACTCAGATTAAATTATGAAGAGTATGACATATTCCATGACTCGAGTTTAATCTAGGATATTAAGGTTAAAAGGATTAAATTACATTGACACATTGGTCACGAAAAGGTTGCATCGAATCATCGATCTTATTATTACTTGGGTAGCAGTGATGCATTACTAGATGTCGCTCACTGTTTATAATTTTATTATATGATTTTAAAATTATTGCCAACATAATAATAACCTATTGGGTCACACACATAGAACGTAATTAAAAAGGGAATTAATTTAAATTGTAAAGATTTAAGTATATCAATATGATTGATAGTATTTAAATTATGAATTTAAATTAATAGGATAATTTATATATAGGTATATTAATTAAGTAAGACTTAATTAAGATATATATATATAAATTCAGATTTTATTTTAATGAGATTAGGGTTTTGATTAATTCCGATTTACTTCTATATATATGATATATCAACGTATTAGGGAAGTTAATCATAACCTAAAACCCTAGCCGCTCTTAGAGAGAGACTAGAGAAAATAGTTTCAAAAATCCTCATCCTTGGTGGCTAGTACCGCAATTCCTTTTTACTGCAGATCGTACGACGATTCACGGGGCGTTCGTGTGGATACCATAGAGACGATGTTCCGTTTGATTGCGTTGGAGATTCGACCACATCGTTTCTAGCTTTCATAATTGGTATAATATCTAAACCATTGAATTAATTATTGTTTCGCATGGATCCTGTTTTGGGTTTCGGAAATTGCTTTGATTATTTTATATTTTCGTTGCATTTTTGTGCCGAAAACCCTACCATACATACTTGGTTTAGTGTCTCCACATAAATGATCATGAGATCAATCATCCTCATCCAATGAGCAAGCAACACATGTACCAATCTATCTGAATTCACTAATCCCATTTTTTAGTAATCCATTGATTGGGAACATTTTAGTTTAAAGTTATCTAAGAATTTAGATTTCATTAGCATGATCTCATCATGATTCTAAAAGTATTGCTTAAAACTATGAGTTTATCACATATTATTAAAACAGTATCATGTTGATAATCAAATACCTTTAGTAAATTAATACTTTTATTAATAAATAAATAAGATTGATTATAAAGTATATGCTTTATCATCATACATGATTGGCTTGTATTCATACTACTTTCAATCTCCCACTTGCACTAAAGCCAATCGCCATGGTATCTCATACCCATCTTCTCTAAGTGACGATCGAACCATCGTTGTTGTTAATCAAGTAGCGCCCATTACCCACCCATTCCGAAAGTCGCGAGATATCACACTACGTAAATCAAATACAAACTTCATTTATATAACTATTGAATCGTAGATGCAGAGTACGACAACGCATAAGCTGTGAGTTTTAATACAAATATATGTAACTCTCATGGTGTCTCGACCACAACACCTTACAATGGTACTTTACATAAACGTACAGTCAATAACTGTTTTAGAAATTAAAATCTTTGTAAAATGCTCAAGGAAACCTTCGTACATGGGAGGCCATGCATCTAAGTTGTGATAGATATCATATGACTCGAGAATTATCCTTGGTTGACCCAATAGACCCCAAAAAAATAAGATTACTATCATATTTTTTCCAATGGTGAGTCTTTCCTTGACATAAACTTATCTCCATTATCTCCAATTGAGAATTATATTTTAATCAAACTCCGAGATTATATAGGTAGTGCTCATAGATATAATCAACAAGTGCATGTGCACAATCCTATCTTATGATAACACAAAGTCGTTTGTCATTAGACATCTTGTATGATAGTGGCAAAACACCTTTCCAAAGTTGGGTTCACCTCACCTTATTCGGCTCACCAAAATCAACGGTTAAAATGACGTATAAAATATGACACACTTATCTAAAATTCTCAATAAAATTATTTCCATACTATTTTAGGGAAACCTCAACAACTATGTAACCATTGTTTCTATTCCTGTTACCCTCGCTCGACCCAATTTACACTCTTATTACACGAAAGGAATTGTGAAGCAAAAGGGTGAAGCACAACTAAATTCAAAGAAAGAATATCATGACTAAAGATAATTAAATTATCAATATCCTTCTTCAAAGAATAAATCGTAGATTTAAAACATATGGTAGATGATAAAACTTTTCAGCCATAGTGGCAACAGAACGAGTAATCCATTAGAAGAGTCAAATAGACCATAAAGTCTATTATCTTCTCCATGTTAAAAGTCCACCAACAATGTTTTATCCCTATAACATCAATCAACAGTTCATGTCCACAATTATGTGAATAACTCATAATCATGATTGTGATTCTAAATTCCTCTTCGCACCCAGA
This sequence comes from Panax ginseng, assembly GCA_020205605.1. NCBI lineage: Eukaryota > Viridiplantae > Streptophyta > Magnoliopsida > Apiales > Araliaceae > Panax > Panax ginseng. The sequence continues at coordinate 46,943,289 of CM035136.1, forward strand.
ACGAAGATAATTTTCATCACCTGTCTTTACCTGAAATATCAAAGATCATGGTTATACCAAATCACAGTTCTTGTTCATAATCATACTAATAAATTCATCTTTGCACTACGAGCCAATGATATTCATTAACAATTCATATTTGCACTACAGGTCCAAGACATACAACTGTATTTTAGAAGAGTCAAGTAGAGCATGATATCTACTATCTTCTACGAATTAAAAGTTTATTATCAATATTTTATCGCTGAGACTCAACTCAATATATCACCGAATTATCCATGCACTACGACCAAGGATATTCGTTAGTATCACATCCATGAGTTATCTATGCACTACGGGCCAATGATATTCATTAGTATCACAACCACGAATTATCCAATCACTACGGGCCAAGGATATTAATGTTTTCACCAATGGTCATGATCATGCCAAACAACAATTCATCTTTGCACCCTTGGCCGAAGAGAACGCATGGTTATGATCATACCAACATATGTCCATCAATGCACTACGGGCCAATGAGGACTTTTACCACATCATTTGTAACATTACTATTAAATGATTATCTAAGAATAATCCCTGGTCATAATCATAGCAATCAACAGTCCATCTATGCACGAAAGCCACAGATGACTTTCATTACAATATAAGCATAACGATGATGACAATGATATAAGCATTAATCAAATGAAATCAAGGATAAATATTAAACACTTTAAATTTATCCAGAGTTTAAAAATATCCAAATTGTCAACATGATACTGCTTTGTAGAGTAAAATTCAAGAATAATATTAATGTATCAAAAATAATTTGGACATAAAAGAAATATATTTTTTGAGTGAATAGTACCCCATGAATAATACTTCGAGAATAGTACCTCGTGAATAGTATCTCAGCATGAAAAGTGTCCCAAATAACCAAGTGAATAATAATCGAGTGAATAGTAATCGGGTGAATAGTAACTCGTGAATAGTAACTCGTACACGAAAAGTACCAATATTAACTGGGTGAATAGTAACCTGTAAATAGTAACTCATGAATCGTGACAAACGAGATTTTGTAACTAAATTTTAATATTTATTGAATTAAATAATTAATTGATGAAATTGTGGTAGATTAATTTAATTATATGTGTTATATTTATTAAATTAATGTGAAGAATTTTTATTATTCAAATTATGTAATTATGTGAGCTTATTGAATTAAATGAAATATTTAATAAGCATAATGTTATTTTAATTAATTTAATAATTAATTAGAGAATTAATAATTTGACAAAATTAATAAATGAGAAATTTAATTTTGTGACTATGTGAATTAATGAGAAATTATTATATTTTATTTAAAATAAATTAAATGAGATATTTGATTTATTAAGGGGTGTGACATTATTAAACTATAATATAAGCAGTTTATCAAATTAAATGGGTTTGAGTTTTAAGAATAACCAAATAAGGCCTTAGGGGAGGTTGAGAGCAGATAACCCATGATGGGTTAACTGATCACCACAACTGCGCTCAGTTTCTTTTTATAAATTTAATACGTCGTCTTCTTCTTTCATTTGGCTAAGTCTGGAAAAGGAAAATCAGAGAGAAATTTAGAAATTTTGAGGGAAATTGTGAGTGAGTAATTGAGGAAGCATCTGAGAAAGGTTTTCCCTACTAATCTACACTCTACGCTTTGGGTAATCTCTTCAACCCATTTTTTTTAATTACGTCATTTAAAGTTTCATGAAAATGGCTTTCAAGTTCTGTTAAAACCTATAATTGGAAAGGGAAATGATTATGTGTTTATATATGTGATAAGATGTTATCATATCATGTTTTACTATATATTGTATATTTCCATAACATCAGTTTCATAAAAACATGTCGCTTATATTTTCTTCAAAATACAGAGTATGAAATATGGCCATATGGCCTTACATGCAACTTTAATACATTAATCATATGTTGTATCATAAATTTTACATTTGTATATAATTATGAATGTTAAAACGAAGAAGACAAAATTTGAATGGACGGAGTTGGTGTTATAACGAACCCGTAGTGTTAATTTTTATGTTTTGTGTTCAAAACTTTCAAGAACAGTAAAATTACATGTGTTGATTTTGTTAATTATGTGTTTTAACTATTAAAATTATGCTAGAACGGTTGAGTAGTAGTTATATGTATTACAGTGTTTGGGTATGTCTAATTCGTGTAAAAATAAATTAATTAGAAGTTATGGCCATATTACGTGTTCTTCATGTAACGTATAATTGAACTTGAGAGAGATTTTTTGGCCTAATTTGGCCTTGTTATGTTCATGAATCGCAGAAATCGAGTTCAGGTATCCTCGCCTTGCAAGCGTTACTAAACTAAATTACCCACCAAAGTGAGCAAAAATAAAAATAAAAATAAATAAATAAATAAAAATTATTAATTAAAATATTTATACAATAAATTATATATTTTAATTGAGATATTTATGGAATAAAATAAATATTCGATGAAAATTATTATTAAAATATTTATAAAATAAAGTAAATATTTTAATTGAGATATTTATGGAATAAAATAAATATTCGATGGAAATTATTATGAAATAATTTATTCGAGTGTAATAATAGTAAGGGAATGAAAATATTCTAATTTAATTAAGTAATTAAATTAGAATGGTAATGATTTGTTAAATAAAGTGGAGTTTATATTATATAATTAAGTGAAAATGTAACTAATGAATGTCGTGAATACATATGGTATGTGTGTAGGATTTATGGTGAACGGAAGTAGTAATCGTTTAGCCTACGCACGAGGCAAGTTTCCTAACCCTACTTGTTATCGTTATTCAAGTTTATAAACTTACATCGAGCAAATTCTTGTTATTATTAATCAAGTTCAATTTGTTATATTAAAGATTTTTAATCTTTTCAAAGTATGATTTTGTTATACAATACTTATTCTATTGTATACCTCTTGAAATTGTTATTCGATTTAAATATCAGTTATTGTTGAACCTTGTTAGACTAGCGAACCCTTATTGATTCGACTAGTCCATAGTTGATGAACATTCTAAATTTCAGAACCCTTATTGATTTATCCAAACCAAACTTCTTTTGGTGCGGCCTCTAATGTCAAACTGAGATGAACAACCCTGTATAGGGATTACTTATGCGTTAGCGTTAAGATATTGTGCACAATATGGTACTAAGGGCTGATCCCCCTAAGTACGAGAAGAAGAGTCCATAGTCTTTTGACTGTTAAAGGTTTCAAGTATAAACATTTGACAACCTAGGACGTAGTTCAAGGTCTTATGACCCTCAGAAGTTCTTTTGATTCTTGTTATTCATTCTTGATTCAAAAGCCAAGTTTTCTTATTTCAGAAGTCATTGATTCATTTGCATGTTATTATTTTATTGTTATATTATTATACTTGTGGGAAATCGTGCTCACTCTTGCGTAATAATAACATTGCAGTTAAGAACGAAAGGTCCGACGAGCCTTCTACTAGTAAAAGCAAGGGAAAAGTTAACAAGTGATGAAGACTTGTTGTTTATTTGTTATGTTATGTTTCAGACTTATGTTTAAGTTGTGTAAGACTTAATATTTGTTTATGTTTCTGCATTTGAGATTTAAGATTTGTATGACCTGGGATTGATGTATTTATTTTCAGATGTTGTAACTCCATAAGGAGAGGATTTATTTCTCTCTATTTATGATTTTTCATTTATTATGGGTAGATAGATACATGATGTTTGGACAGTGAACACCAAATCCCGTGAGAATTGAAGTACTTGGATTTGGGGGTGTCACAGGTTGGTATCAAAGCTGTAGGTTATGAACCTTAGGTGCGGGAACAACCTTAGGTAGTAGCCTTATAGGAAGAACATAGTGATGGAAAACTCTTATCGAGTTCTAAGAAATGAATTTCTTAATTCATTAAAGATAATAAAAGACTTTATGTAATTATGTGATAAATTATGTGTTCGCTAGTACGACTTAATAACTAAAATTTAAAACTGTGTTGTCAGGATGTTGGAGGAGCTAGTCGAGCTGGGGAGGAGGAACCTCGAGTACCTACAGAGGAGGAGCCCCGAGACATTCATGTCGTCAGGGAGCAGTTGGTACAGAGAGAGCCATCTCTGTTGATCACTGTTGTTGGTCAAGAGCATGAGCCTGAGACTGATCCAGAGGAGGACCCTGAGGAGGAAGAGGAAGAAGAGGAGTTCCCACCGAACTCCATCGATGCTTGAGATGTACGACGAGTTATATGACCGTAACGTAGAGTTACGTGACACTGTTCAGGACCTGACTGAGCGGGCGATTATTCAGCAGATTACCATCGAGTAGAAGGATAGGGAGGTTGTGACTCTTCATACACGTCTAGGAAATGTGGAGTGAGATTTGGTTCACGAGAAGGGTCAAACCGAGGAGAAGTCCGAAGAAATAGAGAAGTTAAAGAATGAACTGAAAGAGAGCTCAGAAAGGCTGACCATAGCAGAGGAGGTATGGGTAAGAGAATCACGTCGTGCTGATCTTGTAGAAGAGGACTGTCGTGCAAAGAAAACTAAGCTTGGGGAGACGTACTCTACATTTCAAAATGCAATGGATGAGGCTCGGGATTGAGTTATGAGATACCCAATCCAGTTCAAAGGACTATCATCGTATATGCTAGATCGCCGGACGATGTCCCGCATCATGGAAGAGGAACTAGCAAGGCTATTCAGCGCCTTAACAGGCAGTGATAGGATTTGTTTAATTATGTGAAAAACTTATCTGGTATTTAAATATAAATTTTGATGTGTTTATAAACAGAGGAATATTTTGATGTTTTAAATCCTGTAGATTCTTTATCTCGGGATAGATGATGTAAATAGCAGTGATGTTATCGTATGATGTTAAAACTTTTGATTTGAATAAAATATCAGAGTTTATTGAGATAATGTGTTAAGTGATTATGTTTAAATGTTTTAGTTAAGCCTTAAATATTTAAAGGATTGAATAAAGACCTAATAAGCGTATATTCTTATCAGAAACATGTCACCGAGAAGACGACCAAATCGTCGACACGCCCAGGAAGGGTCAACGAATAATAACAACAACAACGCCAATGCTGACCCCGTTCAGCAGTTGGTGAACTTACTGGCTGGAGCAATTAACAATCAACCCAAAGCTCCACTAAATACAACGTTCAAGGATTTCAAGGCGGTGGGACTGCCAAAGTTTAAAGGCTCCGTGAACCCGATAGAGGCTCAAACTTGGGTTATGGAGATGGAAAAGTTTTGACGCGCCGTAGTCGAGAGGACCGTAAAACCGCCACGCCGACGCTCATCGTGAAACCGCCGCTTATCGTGGCAAGAAAATAAGGTCCGGGGAGGTGAAGGTGTGATTACCTGGGAGAGGTTCAAGGAGATGTTTTTCGAGATGTATTTTCCGACCAGCTCGCAGAACCAAATGGAGGTCCAGTTTCTAGAGTTGAAATAGGAAAATATGTCCGTACTCAGATTATGCCGAAAAATTCAATGAGTTAGCTAGGTTCGCCTGCATCAATCAAGTACACGGATGAGAGAAAAGCAAGAAGGTTTGAACAATTTGAAGCCACGGTTATATAGCAAAGTATCAATGTTTATTTAAGCACTTTTCTTTGGAGTCTTTCGAAAAGGCCATCCTCATTGAAGGTGGGAGCGATGCAAGTGACCGAAGTATAATCAGGATCAGAAGAAGAAGAAGAAGATTGAAAATGAGGGAAATAACAAAGCCAGCGGCAGCAACACGGGAGGATGTATTAATCAGAAAAGGAGGTGGACTGACAACTCGTCAACTGGAAATCAGCAAGGAGGTCAAAAGAAGAGGATCAAGCGTGCACCAAGGGAAAGCTCATCGGGAGTTTTTATGAAGGGAAAACGAGTGTGTTACAATTGTGGTCAGGAAGGCCACATAGCACCTAACTGTCCTAACCCAAAGAAAGGTGCCTGCTTCACTTGTGGCTCAAAGGATCATCTGGCAAGAGACTGTCCTAAGAAAGGATCTAGAGGGGCAGGATTAGGAGGAAATAGGGGAAACAGCGGTGGAAGCGCTCTGACTATCACAGGACCAACCGCAACCAACCGACCGACCGCCAGGACATTCAACATGACAGTGTAGGATGGTGTGCAGTCTCGTGATGTAGTGTCAGGTATCATTCCGATCAATAAAGGTAATGCTTATGAATTATTTGATTCGGGTGCTACTTGTTCATTTATATCCGATGACTTTGCTAAGAACTTAGAATTGCCTAAGGATGAGTTTGAACACCCCATGAACATAGAAATTGCGAATAGAGAAATAATCCCTGTTAAGTATGTACATAAAAACTGTAGAGTGGATATTAAGGGCAATATCATGAACGTAGATCTTATCCCTATTCGACTTGGAGAATTTGACGTTATTTTGGGTATGGACTGGTTATTCAATCACGGAGTCATAATTGATTGCCAGAAGAAGCGTATTAGCCTTATGACTCCGTCAAAGGTTATGTTTTATGGTAACAAGTCGCCTAGACAAGCGAGTTGTCTGATGATGATGCTAGCCAGGAATTTGTTAAGACAAGGCTGTGTAGGATATCTAGCTTACATAGTCGATAGTCGTAAAGAGAATCTGAAAGTAGAGGAGATATCAGTAGTGAGGGACTTCGCAGACGTATTTCTAGATGATTTTCCAGGACTTCCGCTAGATAGAAAGGTTGAATTTGTGATCGATTTGGCACCAGGAACGGCTCCAATATCGAAGGCACCGCATCTTAATGGCACCCTAGAGAGAAATGAAAGAATTGATGGTACAACTACAAGAATTACTGGACAAGAAGTACATTCAACCGAGCGTATCACCGTGGGGAGCGCCGGTGTTATTTGTGAAGAAGAAGGACGGGACGATACGACTTTGCATTGACTACAGAGAACTAAATAAGGTCACAATTAAGAATATATAACCATTACCGAGGATCGACGACCTGTTTGATCAATTGAAGGGAGCGAGATACTTTTCCAAGATAGACTTGAGGAGTGGTTATCATCAACTGAAGGTGAGGCCAGAGGATGTACCGAAGACAGCGTTCAGAACACGATATGGTCACTAAGAATTTTTGGTAATGTCATTTGGTCTAACGAATGCTCCTGCGGCATTTATGGGCCTAATGAATAGAGTGTTCAAGCCATTTTTGGACAAATTCGTAGTGGTATTTATAGATGACATTTTGGTATATTCGAAGACCAAGAAAGAACATGAAGAGCATTTGAAGGTAACGTTAGAGGCATTGAGAAGGGAAAAGTTGTATGCCAAGTTTTCAAAATGCGAATTTTGGATCGAGCGGGTACAATTTCTTGGACATGTGATTGATAAAGACGGAATTTCGGTTGATCCATCCAAAGTCGAAGCCGTGATCAACTGGGATCAGCCGAGAGCGCCGTCGTAAGTACGAAGTTTTCTTGGATTGGCAGGATATTAAAGAAGATTCATTCAAGACTTTTCCAAGATCGCAACTCCGTTAACGAATTTGACTCGAAAAACTGTGAAATTTGTTTGGACGGAGAAGTGTGAGGAAAGTTTTCAGGAACTTAAAAAGAGGTTGAGTACAGCACCCGTGTTGTCTCTTCCGGATGATACATGAAATTTTGTTGTTTATAGTGATGCGTCGCATAAAGGACTTGATTGTGTGCTTATGAAAAACGGCAGAGTCATTGCGTATGCGTCACGACAATTGAAGGATTATGAGAAGGGGTATCCGACCCACGACTTGGAGTTAGCTGCAGTAGTTTTTGCTTCGAAAATCTGGAGGCACTATCTCTATGGGGAGAAGTGTGAAATATATACAGACCACAAGAGTCTCAAATATATTTTTTTACATGAAGGACTTGAATATGCTACCAAAAAAGGTGGTTGGAGTTAATTAAGGACTATGATTGTGAGATTTTATACCATCCGTGTAAGGCAAATGTGGTTGTCGACGCCTTAAGTAGAAAGGGTCAGGAGAAATTGATGATGTTGACCGCTCAGGAGGAGCTAATTTCAGAAATGGAGAAACTGGAGTTGGAAGTGAAGTATCCTATGGAAATTGACGAAAAGCTATTTCAGATGCTATCTGGTACAACCCTACTAGATAAAGTTAAGGAGGCTTAACTTCAGGACGAAGAATGTAAAAGGTAAAAAAGAAGATATCCAAAGGAACCGAACCGAGATTCAAGATGGACAATGAAGGAATACTGAGATTTGAGAACCGAATTTGGGTACCACCAGTACCAGAGATCAAGGAAGACATTTTGAGCAAGGCTCATAGCTCACGATATTCGATTCACCCTGGTAGTACCAAGTTGTGCCAAGATCTTAGACATCATTTCTGGTGGCCAAATTTGAAACGAGATGTTGCAGAGTGTGTTGCCAAATGTCTAACCTATCAGAAAGTTAAAGCAGAACATCAGAGGTCGAGTGGGTTACTACAACCGTTGGAGATCCCAGAATGGAAATGGAAACATATTACGATGGACTTCGTGGTTGGCCTTCCGACAACTCAGAAAGGCTATGACGTTAAAGATGGTTTATCGTCAACCCATCGATTTAAATCCGCACACTTCCTTCCGATCAAAATCAGATTCAACTTAGACCAGTTGGCAAGGTTATATGTGAAAGAGATTGTTTTGAGGCACGGAGTGCCGGTGTCAATTGTTTCCGATAGGGATCTGCGCTTTACATCGAACTTCTGTTAACGTCAACAGGAATGCATGGGTACAGAATTGCGAATGAGTACATCATATCACCCTCAGACAGATGGGCAGAAAGAAAGAACGATTCAGACATTAGAAGATATGTTAAGAGCTTGTGTAATGGACTTTAAAGGAAATTGGGATGATCACCTACCGCTCGTAGAGTTCGGCTTCAACAACAGTTACCACGCTAGTATGAGAATGCCGCCTTATGAAGCGTTATACGGCAGAAAGTGCAGAACTCCGCTTTATTGGGATGAAGTTGGCGAGAGATAATTATTAGGCCCAGAATTGGTACAGCAGACAACAGAGATAGTTAAAGTGATCCGAACAAGACTGGTAGCATCTCAAGATAGGCAGAAGAAATATGCCGATCCACACCGTAAAAATGTTGCGTTTGAATCGAGTAGTTATGTGTTCTTGAAGGTCTCTCCCTGGAAGGGAAAGCTCAGGTTCAGAAAAAAAGGGAAATTAAGCCCAAGATTCATTGGACCCTTCAAGCATCGCGAAGAATCTGAGAAGTCACAGATGAGGTAGCCTTGCCTCCAGCACTTGAGAATGTCCATAACGTTTTCCATGTTTCGATTTTACGACCCTACAAACCCGATCACAAGCACGTTATTGAATATGAACCCCTTCATTTTGAGAAAGACTTATCATATAAAGAAATTCATGTTCAGATTGTTGACCGGAAAGAGCAAGTACTCAGAAATAAAATAATACCTTCTGTTAAGGTAATTTGGTGGAACCACAACGCTGAAGAGGCTACGTGGGAACTCGAAGAGAATATGATGAAGAATTACCCTCATTTATTTACTTAAATAATGTGTAAGCGATTCTGGGGACAGAATCTTTGTAAGGGGGGAGAATGTAACGGGTCGAATTGATTGAGTCGTGATTCTGAGGACATAATCCTTTTAAGGGGGAAAGATGTGACAAACGAGATTTTGTAACTGAATTTTAATATTTATTGAATTAAATAAATATTTTTCGATGATTTAATTATTGGATTAAATAATTAATTGATGAAATTGTGGTAGATTAATTTAATTATATGTGTTATATTTATTAAATTAATGTGAAGAATTTTATTATTCAAATTATGTAATTATGTGAGCTTATTGAATTAAATGAAATATTTAATAAACATAATGTTATTTTAATTAATTTCATAATTAATTGGAGAATTAATAATTTGACAAAATTAATAAATGAGAAATTTAATTTTGTGACTGTGAATTAATGAGAAATTATTATATTTTATTTAAATTAAATTAAATGAGATATTTGATTTTATTTATAAAGGGGTGTGACATTATTAAACTATAATATAAGCAGTTTATCAAATTAAATGGGTTTGAGTTTTAAGAATGACCAAACAAGGCCTTAGGGGAGGTTGAGAGTAGTTAACCCATGATGGGTTAACTGACCACCACAACTGCGCTCAGTTTCTTTTTATAAATTTAATATGTCGTCTTCTTCTTTCATTTGGCTAAGTCTGGAAAAGGAAAATCAGAGAGAAATTTAGAAATTTTGAGGGAAATTGTGAGTGAGTAATTGATGAAGCATCTGAGAAAGGTTTTCCCTACTAATCTACACTCTACGCTTTGGGTAATCTCTTCAACCCATTTTTTTAATTACATCATTTAAAGTTTCATGAAAATGGCTTTCAAGTTCTGTTAAAACCTATAATTGGAAATGGAAGTGATTATGTGTTTATATGTGTGATAAGATGTTATCATATCATGTTTTACTACATATTTTATATTTCCATAACATCAGTTTCATAAAAACATGTCGCCTATATTTTCTTCAAAATACAGAGTATGAAATATGGCCATATGGCCTTACATGCAACTTTAATACGTTAATCATATGTTGTATCATAAATTTTACACTTGTATGTAATTATGCATGTTAAAACGAAGAAGACAAAATTTGAATGGACGGAGTTGGTGTTATAACGAACCCGTAGTGTTAATTTTTATGTTTTATGTTCAAAACTTTCAAGAACATCAAGAACAGTAAAATAACATGTGTTGCTTTTGTTAATTATGTGTTTTAACTATTAAAATCATGTTAGAAGGGTTGAGTAGTAGGTATATGTGTATTACTGTGACGCCCCCAAAATTAGGTATACATCACCCATCTTGAGTCGCCAGATACATGGTACAGAATACAAATACAAACTTAAATATACAACATGAGCTGTGAGTTTTAATACAAATATTGTCTACTAGACAGTATTCAAACTCAAAATAAGTCCTCAATACATTTATTGTCACACTATTTCGTAGAATAGTAAGGACTACTAATGCTATCATTTGGACCAATACACCGCTCCTCGACTAGTCCCAAACCACGCTCTCATTCTCAAGAGAACAAGGTGAAAGAAAAGGTGAGCTCAACTAGCCCAAGAAGAAATATTATGACTAAGATAATGCGTAATAAATTATCCTTATCCTTCAACAAAAGATAACAACCGATATAATATAATAGACAACAAGTTTAACTGCAATGAATAAGCAATCCATTAGAAGAGTCAAGTAGAACATAATATCTACTATCTCTTTTAGATTAAAAGTCCATCGTTGATATTTTATTCCTCTTACTCATCATCAGTTCTTTGTTATACTCAAGACAAATAGAACTTTCATCACTTGTCTTCACTGAACCACCAAAGATGTTAGTTAAATTCACAATTTTATTTATAATAATGTGAATTAACAGTTCCTTCTTTGCCACAAAGGCTTAATAGAACGCTTACTCAATATCCTTATCCCAAAGGTCAAGATACTCAAATGTAATAACAATGATCATACCAATCGGGTTGTTCATCTTTGACCACGGCCAAAAGAATTTGTCTTGGTGAACGCATAAAATCTGCCAAGTGACCTTCTCTTCCACAATTATAACATGCTTTGGACGGCATCACGCAATTTGGACTGATGTGTCCCTCCCCTCCGCATTTGAAGTATATGATAGGTGGTCTTTCTCCTTCCTTAACAACGGGTGCTGGTGCTGACGTCTTTCCATCATTGTTGAATCTCCTCTTCTTGAAATGTCCATTCTTATTGTTTTGGCCCTGATTACCACCAAAGTGGTTACCATTTCTGGCCTATTGATTCCCTCCACGCTTGTTATCACCACTTCGATGACTGATCTCACTGGTATTATCATTTTTCCGGCTGCTCTCTTTTGGTTGCGTTGACTCGTTATCGCGCTCCACCAACTGAGCCCTATTTACAACATCTGAATACAAACACAGTTTATGAGAAATAAGATGTTGACGTATCTCCGGCTTCAAACCTCTTAAAACATTCGCGTCATTCTCTCTTCATTATCCACCAAGTGGGACGAACCGGATAACTCCGCAAATTTTGCCTCGTATTGCGACAATTGGCCATATTGTTTTGCTCCAATTTGATAAACTCCACCTCCTTCATGTGACGAATACTTTCGGGAAAGTATTTGTCGTTGAATGCCTCTTGGAACTTCTCCCAAGACATCTTCAAGACGGCAGTTGAGTACGTTTTTACCGATTCCCACTAGTAATCTGCGCTCTCGCGCACCATAAAGGCAAAGAAGGGAACCTTTTGCTCCTCTGAGCATCCCAAGACATCAAATATCTTGGTGATCTGCTTTATCCATGCTTCCGCCATAAGTGATTTTGGCTCTCCCTTAAACTCCAAAGTGGTCCCAGCTCCTTGAATCGCTTAGCGGTGATCGCCGAGAGTTTCGAGATTTCCACCCACGTTTTGGACAGAGCCGCCTCATCATTGTTGCATGAATTGCATAAAGCCTCCAACATTTGATCATTCATCATTTGGTCGGTGTTGTTGTTGTTCACATGAGGATTGTCGCTTTCTCGATGCACATTATCCCGATTATTGATATGTGGTGAATCAACTACGCCTGTGCTCCATTGCTATTCTCAACATTCTCGGATGTCATTTTCAGACATCGCCACAAAACAAAAGGTTAATTGACATGTAACATATTATCCCTATATTCGAATTCACCAAGTAAATACAAAAAAACTTAGGTAGCTCATACTAGCGAAGGAATTCCCCGGCTCTCCCCTCCTAGTTCTATGCTCACATCTTAGCCAGGGATCATATCCCTAAGCTTTGATACCAGCTGTGACGCCCCCAAAATTAGGTATACATCACCCATCTTGAGTCGCCAGATACATCGTACAGAGTTCAAATACAACTTAATAATACAATTGTCGTGTACAATACGACAAAACATAAACTGTGAGTTTGAATACAAATATTGTCTACTAGAGAATATACAAACTCAAAAGGAGTCCTCATTACAATTATTGTCACACTATTTAACAGAATAGTGATGACTACTAATACTATCATCTGGTCCATCACTCCATTCCCCGACTCGTCCCAGCTATATTCTCATTTCCTGAAGAGATCAGTGAAAGAAAGGGTGAGCTCAACTAGCCCAGTAAGAAATATTATGACTAAGATAATGCATAATAAATTATCATTAGCCTTCAACAGTGTTAAATTGATAAAATATAATAAACATCAAGTTTAACTGCAGCGGAACAAGCAATCCATTAGAAGAGTCAAGTAGAGAATAAAATCTACTATCGTCTATGATTTAAAAGGTTTTTCATGACTTTTATTGCTGAGACTCAACTTAATAAATAATCCACATCATTGAATCACCCCTGCACTATGGCCAAGGATATTCTTTAGTATCACGACCACAAATTTTCCATGCACTACGGGTCAAGGATATTCGTGTATTCATTAATGGTCATGATCATGCCAACAACTGTCCATCAATGCACTACGTGCCAATGAGGATTTTTACCACATCATTTGTAACATTACGGTCATGATTACACCGGATAATCCTCGTCATAATCATACCAAGTCCATCTATGCACTACATGCCATGATGACTTTCAACAAAGATATAAACATGAGGATGATGACAATGATATAAGAATTCAATACAACAAGTTCTGGGAATTAATTTATCCAGAACCAATAACGCCCAAATTGTCAACATGATCTTTGTTTTGTAGAGTAAAATTCAAGAATGCTCAGAAGAATATTTTCATGAAAAGATACTGGATGAAGCGCAAATATCAAGGATATTCCACTAATTTCATGGAGTATAGAAGTTAAAGTTTTATCCAATTGAGTATAATAAAGAATGGAATAACAAAAGAAATCACCGTGCATGCGATAGATCGCGCAAAGCGCTTTTATTCCAACAGAATACTAAATAATCGGAATTCAGTCCCGCCAGAAAAACGCATGCACGTGATATTCCAACAAGATAATAAAGAATGGAATCAGTCCAACAGAAACGCATTGCATGTGATATTCCAATAGAATAATAAAGATCAAACTGTGTCCGTGTAAAACGCATGCATGTGATATTCCAATGTAATAATAAATAATGGAACAGTCATGCGTAAACGCACCGAAGCTGTGATGTTCCAAATGTAATAATAAAGAATGGAGTAATGTAAGAATTTCACCAAGTATAGGGTATCCTGTACTGACACAAAAGTTATTCCAATGTAATAATAATGACTGGAATAACGAAGTTCTCTTCACTTAATACAAAATAAATAACACCCCTTACATTAGTAGGAGATTGAATCGCAAAGAAGTGTAGTAATGAATACTCTTCTTCTCTCTCTTATTCTCTATACTTTCTCTCTATAGCTTGAATGAATTCGTGAAAAATAATGAAGTACTAGGCCTCTATTTATAGAAGATTTCTAGCTTAGCACTTGCCATGTGAAAAGGCAAGTGGCTCGACGATCGGTGATGTGAAAAGAAAAGTAGTTTCAAGCCTCAGAATGTGAAACACCAAGTGGTTCGACGCCTGTAGAATATGAAACGACAAGTGGTTCGACACGGTAAAGGTAATTACTATCGACGAAGGTAATTACTATCGACGAAGGTAATTACTATCGACGAAGATAATTACTATCGACGAAGGTAATTACTATCGACGAAGATAATTACTATTGACAAAGGTAATTACTATCGATTGAAGAGACTCTTAGATGATGACATAACAGCCCCCCATAAAATAAACCAAACTTACCACAAACGCCCCATAATAGACTCTTTTTATACATCAAGGATTGAATAAATATCACCACAAATCATTTTATTTTTAATTAACACATATTTAATCTTTCAACAATTATTAATCATTTATAACTTGTCGTCTCAATTATTGATTTAATAATATAACATATTATACGTGATGATATCTTGTGACAATAATTGAATCAATAATATAAAAGAGATATGATGCAAAGAATCAGAAAGTAATAATTGAGTATAGGTGGTGACTTCTCACGTAAGCATCAATAATCAATAACGTGTGCTACTATGCAACCACGCCAGACATCGATTACTTTTACTACTGGTAGTTCAACAGCTTTTAATTCAGATCACCTCCCAAGTTATTTTTATAGAAAGATAATTTTGTCGTTTTTCTAACTAATAATACTTTCGCTATGGGTCCACTAATGATTGTGTCGCTGCATTTAATTTTCCCCGACAAAAAGAATATTCCCCGACCAAACTAATATTTTATAACAATTTGCTTACTTTGCAAAATTTATAAATATTACCCACAACCATAACATTATATCAAATTTACTCCATAATATTCAAAAATAATATTTATAGAAAATTCATCTTTATTTATAAAAGTTGGGGTCTTACACTTATAACCTTTTTCATTACAAATAATAATAAATACATTATTCATTTCATCTTACAAGAGTGACTTTTATCCGCCACCAAGGATACATCACAGTTCCTTAAACTAGTCTAGAGTTCAATTCATCTTTCTAATTTACAAGTCTTCACTTGATCTTCTCGCTACCTTCACACTCTGAATGACAATTCATCTGGAGATCGTCAGCTTGATCTTTACGGGATCCTTAAGTTCTTCTAACCTTGTTCGCTAAAAATTATTTTTCATTTAAAGCAAGTGTGAGCATTCAATTGCCCATCAAGTCATAACAGTTGAACAAACAACTTCAGAATTAAAACATTTCTTTAGAACTTCTATAACCGAACAAAGGTTATGAAGCAGCTTGAATAATAAGAATAGTCTCGATTCCTATCATCTTAAAACATCAGTCATTTTTACTTTGAAATACTTTCATGCTTCTACCTTTTTCATACACATCCTATCTGGCTAGAATCATTAGCACAGACTTAACAATAACGGTTCATGTATAAACAGAACATACTTGTATTGAACATCTCAATCACGTAACAATTCATATCATGTAAAAAAACCAAAGTGTTGAATTATGGCACAAGGCCTCATACATACTACCACATTGTATATACATCGCACATATGCACATAGACAAGACTTCTCAAGTACAACATCTGAGAAGTTTAAGAAACTAGCATTCATGTAATATGAATGAAGTTAGGAAACTTGCCTTACGCCGAACTATTCATTTCAATTCCTATATAACACATAAGGAGAAAACATAAACACCAATTAGTCATATATTGAACTTACGCATTGGTTTACTTAGCTTTACTTCTTAGGGTTCACGTTCTTGCAATATAAGTTTACGCGACTAACTTCCTTTACCGCCATTTACGACTTTATTGACATACGGAGATGTCTTACTCATAACGCTCATCATCTTGGATGATTAGCATTCTTATCTGACTCACCTTCGACTTTCATTAAACTTATTACTGTTCATTAAGGCTTTCTTAATAAATCATATCCTATTAATACTTTCGTTATCCTTTACATGAACCCCATGTTCATTACTCGCTTTTTAGTGTCGGGTTTACACCGATCGTTGTATGCTAAGACCGTCATTCATCATCAGAACAACGCTTGCGTTCACAAACGCTCACGCTCTATCACGCTACACACTTATCTCTCATTATCATGTCATAACATCGAAATGTTATTCATTACCCTCGCCACTCAACGCCTAAGGAGTCACAATCATAAGAATCCTCACGCTCGCTCATTACTTCACTACTACCACACGGACATCTACATGTAATCCCGTGATTAAATTCTTTCTCATTTAATCTTGTTTAATCTATATGTTCAACCTTTAATAAAGGTTTACATCACTTGATTAAGTGTTACATTAGTTGAATATTATATTCTTTATCGCCCTTACATTTTCCCCAAGATCCGAAAGCGGTTTAAAAGCTCATCTCTGCTTTTTTCAACAACACCAGCCATAATGCTTTCACTCCCTTTGTTATCTCTCGCACTGCCATGAAAGTTAGCAGAACTCGATTTCTTGGCCTGCGTGCTACCGTACACTCATAGCAGCATGATCAGCCATGGCTGCCAGCTCCTAACCCTAGAAAATTTCTCTAAGTGTTAAATCCAATTTGAAACGCTTACTTCCCGATCTCATAACTCCTTCGTTATAACTCGGAACGAGGTCGTTCCAAAGCAATTCTCTTCCTTATCTTACATACTTCAATACCCCTTGGACAGAACTTCGTTCTGAATCCATTAATGTGCCATTCGATTGGCTTGATCTTCACCCTTTGTTTATTTATATGCTTTTAATGTTCTTCATTTGTTCGTCCGTAATTCGGTCATCCGAACTCGGAACTCGTTCGTTCTTGAGTCCACAACTCACGTTTTCTATGTTCTCTTACTTTATTATGAAACTCTACCCATTCGGGTTCATTTACTAACTTTCTAATTCTCGTTCGTCTTTTACAAAATTTCGCCATAACTTCGTTATAGCTAAGTTTTAATCCGTTCTTCATGAACGTTTCTACCGTTCCTAACCAAGCAATACACATCTAACTTATAAGCGATAGTTTTAAACTTGTCCATCAACAACAATTAAACTACGATGGTTTTAAATTGTCCATCAATAATGTTCTTCGTGTTCTTCGTTCGTTCTTTGTTTTAATCGATATTTTGGATTATGATTTCACTTTTTATTGGAATTTGATGTTATAGAACATTATTCCTTACTTAATTCACCTACTTATTCATATAATCCACTCGGATCGCTCAAATTCGCTACGAATCTTATACTTCCTTAAGAAATTTATAAACTAAATTTCTAAGTTCTTATTTCTTCTTTTCTAATTATTTCAACCATATGAAATCATTTCTAACATCATCTTCTCTCTATTCTCATTAAGCTATGTTTTAAACATTTTAAACTTAAAGAAAATATTAGAAGAAACTAGGTTTTAGATTACCTCTTCTTCTTATTTTTCTCCCGCTAGACAAAGCCGGCGATTTGCAAGCTTTTCTATTTCACGAACACTTTCGATCCGATCATTCATGCTCATGTTCTTCCTTCTCCCTCTTCATCCGAACCCTCTCTCTCTCTTTCTAAGGTGTAGGATTTCCAAAATCCTATTTAAATGAATTAAGCTTACTATTTATAGAAAACCAAAGTTAGGGGTAGTTTAGTCATTTTGCCCCCCTTAACCTCCTTACTATTCCACCTCCTTACTATTCCCACCTCCTTATTAGACCTCCTTACTATTCACGATACTTCCCTTGGAAGTTTCGTGATTCCGTCTTTCGGGTTTCGTCCGACAGTTCGAAAACTGCGATTCTCGGAATCTAAATATTTTTGGATATTTCGTCTTTCCTTTACCGACTAATTTTTACGTATTCTTCGGATCTTCAAAAACTGAAAAACACTTTTCGACGTTAAGCGTTTTCCTTCACGTTTTGCCCTAATGAGTATACGTGATCATAAAATTCTCGAAACTCACTTTTCCTAACCCTAGGTTTTGAGTCCGCAGGCGAAAACTTTATTTTTGCCATAACTGAAATATTATTGAATATTCCATCACGTCTCAAAATTAAACGTAATCTATAACTTCTCGGAATTTCAAAATAAATCTCCGAAAGCGTAAAACGGATGAATAGTGCCTATTTCATCTTTTTTCCCGAAAAATATTTTGTTCTAGGAAAACTTATATTTTCGCCTTGAAAATTCTTATTATTTCGAGACTAGCTTGTAGCTGTATTACTCCTCGATTTATAATCATCCTAGGTTATAAACGATTAATAAACACATAGCACATAAAAATATTAATAAAAATTCCTTTTATTAATAATTAATTCTTTAAACCTAAATTCTGGACAATCCGAATTTCCGGGTTGTCACAAAAACTAAATGACGTGAATTAGAAATTTGGTTTGGAGAAATTACCCAGAGCGTAGAGTGTAATGTAGGAGATGAATTGAAACTCTTCTCAAACACTTCTTCAATCACACACTCAAAATTCTTAACTTTTCTCTCTGAATTCTCGCTGTTATGTTTTCTAGACTTAGAATAATAATAATAAAAAGAAGACGTCTGATAATAAAGGAGAAGAACTGACGCAGAAGTGGTCAGTTACCCAAACATGGGTAACTTCCCTCAACTCCCAATAAAGCCATGTTTGGCTACCATTTAAAAGCATATACCCAATTAATTTAATAAAACCTCTTATACTATAGTTTAAATAATGTCACACTCCTTATAAAATAAGTCCAATATTTTATTTAATTTACTTTAAATAAAATATAATAATTTCTTATAAATTCACAGAGTCACATAATTAATTTCCTCATTAATTAATAATGTCAAATTATTAAATCTCTAATTAATTATTACATTAATTAAAGTAACATCATGCTTAATTAGATATTTTATTTAATTCAATAAGCTCACATAATTACATATTTGAATAATAATTATTCTCTACATTAATTTAATAAATGTAACACATATAATTAAATTAATCTACCACAATTGCATAAATTGATTATTAAATCTAATAATTAAATCATCGAAAAATATTTATTTAATTCAATAAATATTAAAATTAATTTACAAAATCTCGTTCGTCACAGATTCTATGAACTTGCTTCCTTTCTGTATGAGTGATACTGCAAATAGTTTTATTAATATGCCTTTTTCTTGTGTGTACTGAGGGTGTTGTACCAAATGCTACTTTAATATATCTGCACCCAAGTATATGTTATTACTTGAAATTCAATGATTCTCATGTTAAAAATGTAACATGTGTACTAACGGTTGAGATACATCTATGTTATTGAGATACATCTATTTGAAACGAATAGAATGTTTTCTCAATATAAATAGCACCGCATCTTTGTTTCCATTTTATTGCTTAATTAAAAGCATTGTGTTATTTTAAATATATTCTAGAGGATTATGTAATATGTAGTCTTTGATTTTGTATACTTATGAGAATCGATGAATCAATTTCTTTTATTATGGTTCATAATTAATTCTCAAGATAGTATTCAATTTCATATGTGCATATTTTCATATAGTTTAGGAAGCTTAAAACCCCGTTTGAGATTCACTTAGTAGGAGTGAATCTCAAATAGTCCTCGTTTTGGGACTGTTCTTATATGTTTCGATCTCACTTAGGTTGGTGTTAACGACTTGAGCACGTTTTTATATTTTTTGAATTTTCGGTCAGTATATATCTCTTGATGTTCTTCGGGTGCATATTTAGACTACTATGTGTTAGTCTATTTCGTGTACTTGAAGACAATGGGGAGGTACTGCCGAAATTTTTGAAAAATTTAAAGATGTGTTCAAGTTGTTGTAATCAGTGAGGCGACACATCCAGGAATGGGATAAAAGCCTAACCCGTTAGAGTGGGAGATGAATTTAGGAAACTCATAAGCTTGCATATACATTAACTTGGAGACTTGATTGTGTTTGTCTAACTTTCCATATATATAGCAGACAGTTGTCCGAGATGCCTGTTGATCGAAGTTGGATGGAACGTAGGGTAGCCACTGATAGGAGTGGGCTTAGCTCTGAGTATTGTAGTGGGGTTGAACAGTTTCTCAACTTCGCGTTTGAGCAAGTCAGCGACGATGAGATCAGATGTCCTTGTAAGAGGTGTGAATGAAGTGTGGAAGGAAAGGAGTGATGTCATATGCGACTTATTTCATGTACGGGTTCAAGCAGGTTATACGACATGGATCTATCATGGGGAAACCTGGTTGGATGAATATAAATCGAACCTAATCCGGAGGTGTGAAACCTTTGATCGCATACTAACATGATAGTCGAAGTTGTTGGTTCATACTTCCAGTGGAATATAGACAGGGATGGCAGTAGCGTCGAGCAAGAGTCGAATGATGGGGCAAAGGGTTTCTAGGAGTTATTGCATGAAGGAGCGATGCCAGCGTATTTACCTGCACGAAAAAGTACACCGTCTTATCTACCGAGACTAAGTTTTTACACTTCAAGAACGAGCATAATCAGTAGCGAGAGAGGTTTTAATGAATGTTAAGCATTGTGAAGGAGTGCTTTACCGCAGCAATAAGTTACCTGAGAGTCGTACTTATGATGTGAAGAAAATGGTCAAAAGGCTTAATCTAGGGTATGGGAAGATTGATGCTTGTGAGAATGATCAGATGTTGTATTACGGTGATGTCGATAAAGATAAGAGGTCGTGTGATATTTGTGGTACAAGTAGAGAATCGAACAAAGACAAGAAAAAGGGAAAAGACGTCTACGAGAAAGATCTTACGTTACTTTCCCATTGCCCCAAGGCTTTATGATTGTTCATGTACACACACATACCGCCGAGGATATGAGGTGGCACTCTACATGTGACATAGTCGAAGGTCAACCGGCCACCCTGGCAGATGGGCTTGATTGGAAAATTTTGATAACAAGCACCCCTCGTTTTGTCAAGAGGTTCGATAATGTTAGGCTTGGACTTGCTACGGATGGGTTTAATCTGTTAGCACTGCCTTACACAAGGCCCTACTCAACTCGGGGGTGATTTTTTGGTGTATAACCTCCGCCTTCGATGTGCATGAAAGATCCCTACATGTTCATGCCTTTACCGATTCCGGTGATAAGAGTCCGAGTAAAGACATCAATGTATACCTCAGCCGTTAGTTGATGAGTTGAAGATGTGGGGAAAAGGGGTTCAAACTTATGATGTATCTCTTAAGCGTAACTTTGACATGAGGCGACTTTTTCGTGTGTACAATAAATGACTTCCGGCGTTAGGAATGATCGATTGGATGGTCGACTCACGGGGCTTGTCATGTCCGTGTGTGCATGGGGTCATTAAAGTCGTATGCGGTTCATGGGAGTAGTTCGGGAGGAGGCCATCCGTGTATGTGCAGTTGTCTTGGCCAACATCTTTCCTCCATATATTTGACAGGTAAAACTTATTATTGATGTATTTCCTTATTTATAATTATATTACATATATAAACTATCAAATAACTAGTTAACACGCTTAGGCATAGGCAATAGACATCGTTACATAACCGACGAACTCGAATCCCACATCTGAAGTTCGAGAAGTTCGAGTCTCGTCCGCCTAACTTGAGAAAACTTAGACAAATAGCCGAAAAATAGGTTAAAACCCGCATCGGTCGTCCGGACGCCACGCAAATACACACATAGCACCGCGTAGGTATTAGACACGCGTTACAACTTACGGGACTCGATTCCGACATACGGAGACCGAGTTAAGTCCCAGTTTGCAAAACCTGCCAACAATTAGGCAAAAAGCCGAAAAAGAGCCCAAAACTCACCTCGGCCGCCCGAATGCCACGCAAACACACACATAGGACTATTAGACACGCGTTAGAACTTACGGGACTCAATTCCGATATACGAAATCCGAGTTATCGCCTAGTTTACAAAACTCGCCAACACTTAGGCAAAAAGCCAAAAAATAGGTCAAAACCCGCCTCGGTCGTCCGAACGCCACGCAAACACACACATAGCACCGCGTAGGTATTAGACACGCATTACAACTTACGGGACTCGATTCCAACATACGAAGACCAAGTTAAGTCCCAGTTTGCAAAACCCACCAACAGTTAGGCAAAAAGCCGAAAAAGAGCCCAAAACCCGTCTCGGCCGTTCGAACTCCATGAAAACACACACATAGCACCGCGTAGGTATTAGACACGCGTTACAACTTAAGAGACTCGAATCTGACATACGGAGAGCGAGTTAAGTCCCAATTTGCAAAACCCGCCAACAGTTAGGCAAAAAGCCGAAAAAGAGCCCAAAACCCGCCTTGGCCGTGCCTAGTTGACACGCGAATACAGTAATAGCACCAAGATAGGCAATAGACACGCGTTACATAACTAATCTGGACTCGATTTCGATATCTGAGCTCCCGAGTTCGAGTCCCGTCGCTTAACTGAAGAAGAACACAAACTAAAATAATGTAAATATGTTTTCATTTTGATTTTGTTATTAATATTTTTATTTTGTAGGTCTTGTTGACGAGACTCGTGGAGGTGGAAACCTGTGATGATCACGAGCCGACGATGATGAGCAACCTCCTTAAAATCTGGTGGTGATGACCGTCGAGTTGATGACGAGCAAATTTCTTCCAAAGATAAGGCGATGGATCATCGAGTTGATGACGAGCACCTCCTCCAAGTCTGTGGTGATGACCGCCGACTCGATGACATGGACACAGGCAACGGGTTTTAGTTAGTTTAGTTTATGTTATATTCTGAGTTTCATGTATGTATTTGAACAGTTTTTGAGTTGTACCGACGGCCATTATATTTTTGATCTATATATTTGATTTGGATTACTAGTTTATAACATGTATAGTTGTTATTTGATGGTTGTTATTAGTTTATAACAGGTGTATATTTGTAAATGAACAGGGAAATTTTGAAATTTTTTTAAAAAAATTCAAAATATATGTAGTCATTGCCAACGGGGGTATTGGCGATGGCATAGCCGTCGCCAATGACATATAGCGACAGACATGGGTAAAGGTCATTGTCGACGGCTAGAAAGGCATTGCCGACGGTCATGCCGTCGGTATTGAGTTTTTCCCTCCGAAATTTTATGGGTCTTTGCCAACTAACTTGCTTGTCAGATTGCCATTATGTAAACGCATGGTGGTACCCGCGTCAGAATGACAATGATGCCGACTTATTTGGCGATGGGAGCCGAGGCGACGCATACCGTGAGATGACGGGTTTGTTAACGATTTACATCCGCCGTCGCTTAAAGACCTCAATGTCGACGACACTATAGTTATAGCCAGAAGCGACAGCGTCTGGCTTCAAGAATGACTGGTTTTCTTGTAGTGTTTGTGGAGTAAAATTCAAGAATAATATTCATGTATCAAAAATAACTAGGACATAAAAGAAATATATTTTTCAGGTGAATAGTACCCCATGAATAGTACTTCGGAATAGTACTCGTGAATAAGACTCAAAGATGAAAAGTGCCCCAAATAATTCGAAAGTGAATAATAATCGAGTGAATAGTAATTGGGTGAATAGTAACCCATGAATAGTAACTAGTGAATAGTACTATGGCACAAAAAGTGCCCTGAATACCCGAGTGAATAATATTTGAGTGAATAGTAACCCGTAAATAGTAACTCATGAATAGTAACTCGTGAATAGTATTTCGATATGAAAAGATCAATAATTATCAAGAAAACTCAAAATAATATTTTCGTGAAAAAATATTGGATGAAGCGCAAATATCAAGGATATTTTACTAATTTCACGGAGTATAGAAGCAATACTCTAACACAATGAGTGTAGAATTAGGGATACGAAATGAAATAATATTACTTACATATTACAGAGTATGAAAGAAAATATTATTCCATACGAATATTGAACGAAGATAATATCCATACGAATACAAAAAATAATCTCTTTTGAATAAGAAATAAATACTACCCCTTACCTCAGAAGAAGACTGGATACTGGAATAGTGAAGTATCAGACTTCTCTTCTTCTTTCTTTCTATAGCTTCTCTCTCTATAATTGCTCTTGTGAGTCTTAGTGAATTGGTGAGAATGAAAGAAGAATGAGCTTCTCTTTATAGAAAAATATAGTTTCGATAATTGCACGTTTTGGAGCTTGAAATATTACAGTATCATACCTTCATCTTTTCCTCCATTTTTAATTTAGTCCTACAAGTATTATCAAACTTGCACCACCTCCCCTAATAGTACATCATTTGAATCAATAGTTCAGTCATGTGAATCAATAGTTCTATACATGTGAAAAAATAGTTCTGAGATAGTACCTTCATCTATACCTCTATTTTTAATTTAGTCATGTAAGTATTATCAATCTTGCACCACCTCCCCTAATAGTACATGCATGTGAATCAATAGTACATACATGTGAACAAATAGTTAAAAGCATGTGAATTAATAGCAATTAATTACTCATTTATTTGATTAATTACCCGATTGGTCAATATAACCTTATCGAAATAAATGTCGATTTTCACTAACACTAATAATCCCAACACAATAGAAATATCAATTTCATCTTTAATCAACATGAACTTATTCATCATTAATATTATAACTCACAATATTTAACAACCAGATCATTCCCAGGAAAGAGGGGGCTTTCCGATAAGGATTTCTCCCTATTGGCGCGCAATTAGGTGACCAAACCTCTCCTTGACAGAACTTTCTAGACATCGTCAATATTGCAAATAATAATATGAATAACTTTGTCGTCTCAATTATTGATTTAATAATATAAAATATTATGCAGATGATACTATGACAATATTATCTCTCATATTATTGATTCAATTATCACTACAGGAATTCCTATTGACAAACAAGTAAAACTCCATTAGGTATTCCTTAGCGAGTCACGTTCAGTGAACTTATTCTCCAATAAGCACATACATACTTGTTTTAGTGTCTCCATACAAATGATCATGAGATCAATCATCCTCATCCAATGAGCAAGCAACGTATGTACATGTGACGACCCGGAAATTCGGGTTGTCCAGATTTAAGTTTAAAGAATTAGTTATTAATAAAAATGAATTTATTTATACTATTTTGTGCTATGTGTTTATTAATCGTTCTATAACCTAGGATGATTATAAGTCGGGAGTATTCTGGCTACGAGCTAGTCTGAGCGAGTAAGAATTTTCAAGACGAAAATAAGATTTTTCCGGGAACAAAATATTTTTCGGGAAAAAAGACGAAATAGGCACTATTCATCCGTTTATGCTCGGAGATTTATTTTTAAATTCCTAGAATTTAATGATTGCGTATAATTTAGAGACGTGATGGAATATTCAATAATATTTCAGTTATGACAAAAACGAAGTTTTCGCCTGCGGACTTAAAACCTAAGGGTTAGAAAAAGTGAGTTCCGAGAATTTAATGATTTTATATAATAATTAGGGTTATTATGCATAAGAAATACGAGTGTAATACTAGTTATTATACGAGTATAGTATAAAGATTATTACGACGTATAATACGAATATTGTACGAGATATATACGAAGAGAATACGAGAATGAGATGTGTAGAATACGATTGGTTTTAGTAAAAGATAAGTTAAGTAATGACTAAGTAAACTTAATAGCTAAGTAAAGTGATTATGCTTAATGGTTAAGTAAAGTGCTTATAAGTGATGAGTAAGTAAACTTAAGGGTTAAGTAAATTTAAGGGCTAAGTAACTTAAAGGCTAAGTAAACTTAAGGGCTAAGAAGACTTAATGGCTAAGTTAATGTGGAGGCCAAGTTAACTTAGGGCTTAAGTCTTGAATAGTAAGGAGGTTAAGGGGGGTGAAATGACCAAATTGCCCTAGCTTTGGATTTTCTATAAATAGGAAGCCTTATGTTCATTTGATGGGATTTTGAAAATCCTACATCTTAGAGAGAGAGAGAGAGAGAGAGAGAGAGCTTGGAGGAAGAAGGAGAAGGAAGAGCATGAGCATGAGCATGAATGATCGGATCGAAAGTGATCGTGAAATAGAAAAGCTTGTGAATCACCGACTTTGTCTAGCGGAAGAAAAATAAAGAAAAGAGGTAACCTAAAACCTAGCTTCTAATAGATTTTCTTTAAATTTTCTATGATAAAACATAACATAATGAGATTAAGGAGTAAAAGATGTTAGTAATGATTTCATATGATTGAAATCATGAGAAAATAAAGAAATAAGAATTAGAAATTTAATTTATAAATTTCTTAAGGAAGTATAAGATTCGTAAGGATTTTGAGCGATCCGAATGTATTATATGAATAAGTAGGTGAAATAAGTAAGGAATGATGTTCTATAACATCAAATTCCAATAAAAAGTAAAATCATAATTCAAAATATCGATTAAAATGAAGAACGAACGAAGAACACGAAGAACACGCGAAGAACACGAAGAACGTTGTTGATGGACAAATTTAAAACCATCATAGGATAATTGTTGTTGATGAACAAGTTTAAAACCATCGCGTATAAGTTAGTTCCTTATTGCTTGGTTAGGAACGGTAGAAACGTTCATGAAGAACGTATTAAAACTTAGCTATAACGAAGTTATGGTGAAAATTTCGTAAACGACAAACGAGAGTTAGAAAGTGTGTAAATGAACCCGAACATGTAGGGTTTCATAAGAAAGTAAGATAGTGTAGAAAACGTGAGTCATGGACTCAAGAACGAGCGATTTTCGAGTTCGGATGATCGAATTACGGACGAACGAACAAAGAACGTTAATAGCGTAAAAAATGAACAAGTAACTTTCATTCTTTAAGTTTTGCTAAATAAGGTCCAGAGCAATACTCAAATTGGCTCTGAAGTGGATGTTATGTAAATGGCAAGCCAAAAATGCGAATCTAGCCACCCCAAACGTCGATCCAAGTAACTTTTGTCCCAATTCCTACAAAACAATGTAAAACATACATGAATAGACACAAACACTTAAAAACATCCAAACGATTAAGCTCAAATGCACTCAATTCATGTGTATAAAACTCACTCATCATTGACATATGGGAGCTGGGCTAAATAATTCCTTCAGAGAGCAAAGGTATATACGAAACTGGAAACCGATCTAACTCACTGTGATGGCAGTGTAGATGAGACGAAAACTTGTTTGTTGGTTGTTTGTGGGAAACCACTCAGAGTACCATATGGACTACTAGCAAAGATGCGATGTGTGCTGAGTCCTAGAGAAGTTATAAGAAGAAGATAAGAATATAAATCATCCAGATGATGAACGTTTGAGTAAGACATCTCCGTATGTGGATTCACTAATCCCATTTTCTAGTAATCCATTGATTGAGAATATTTTAGTTTTTAAGCTATCTAAGAATTTAGATCTCATTAGCATGATCTCATCATGATTCTAAAAGCATTGCTTAAAACTATTGATTTATCACATATTATTAAAATAGCATCATGTTGATAATCAAATGCCTTTAGTAAATTAATACTTTTATTAATAAATAAATAAGATTGCTTACAAAGTATATGCTTTATTATTATACATGATTGGATTGTATGTATACTACTTTCAGGAGGGAAGTCATAGCAGTCATATCCTCTGAGGGAGACTTGTCATCACCCATGTTGTGTGTGTGTGTGCTTATTAACCATTCTAACCAACCACAGTTCAAGATAATCACATAACAAACTTCTTAGAAGGAAAATTTCAGTTCCAATTCAATTACTTTTGTGAACATGACAACTCCAGTTAAAACTAAGCAATTACCAAGTCTAAGGGTAAATACAAGATTTATTTATACTTTTATTCAACCACGAGGGCATTTTGGCTCTTTCTCGTGTTTTATTCATTTTTTTATTTTTCTCATGGTTGTGCAATGTCTTATTCCCTTAGGCTTTTCAGTGCTACCTTAACGAGCTTTCGACCAACGACTCCCAAGCCATTAAGACCTTAGGGCGCTAGGTGTAAAGACAATCCCCTCGGGCTTACTTACTCAATTAGCAAAGGCCATAAAACTAGACAAGAATGCCACGGTATTTATTCATTTTTTTTTCTTTTTCTGGATTTTCTAATTTTTTCTTTTCATCATTTCTTTTTTTCATTTTCTTTTTTTTTCATTTTCATTTTGTATATATATATCCCATAGATTCCCCCAAACTCAAGCTTTTACGTCATTCCAACCTTTACCGCCAGTTCACTAATTTCCTTAAATTTTAACCAAGATTTTTCCTCAGAAACAAATTATGAAACCCTTGAACCAAGTAGATTAAAATAGTTAAACTATAAGTGCTAACCGGTTACATAAATTTCAGACATGTGCTCGAGATTTTCTTCATGTTTAAAATTAGAACTCATCATCAATTATCAACACATTCAAGTTAACATGCAAAACTAATCTTATCATAAGTGAGCTAAGACCACACCAACCGATCACACTGATTCATACAAAAAAAATGCAATTATACTACATGAACACATACTAATGCAACACATATATGAATATTCAAATAACTACCATGTATTATATACAACCTAAAAAAAACACAACGCTAACACATAAAAAATGAACTACCATGCAAATAACTAACTATATGCAATACGACACTAAAATGCCCCCAAACTTAAACTAGACATTGTCCTCAATGACTAAAATAGAAAAAGTTAAAGCAGAGGACTTCCCTGAAAATATAGCAATCTTCCTCCTTGTCCGCTAAGTTCAGAGAATAGGCTAGGCACATGGAACAAATTGGGCACCACACTTGAATTTGACTTGAATAACCTGTAAACCATGATAGAAACAATTTTATTAAATTTTAAATAAAAGAAAATTCAAATCTACTAATATAAAACCTAATAATAAATAATAAATAAAAATTAAGCTTGGGTTGCCTCCCAATAAGCGCTTGTTTTATAGTCTCAGCCTAACTTCTTCAATTTCTATCTAATTCCCTCACGAAAATTGAGGAACCTTCCATCCATCGTAAGCAATGTCTCTTTGGGAGGTTCCCATTAGTAATGACCTTGAATGAAAGTCACCTAGCATGCTCTTTGTATATATGTTCCCTATTAAGAACATCCAAAACTAGGTGTTTCCTCCATTATGTCGATGATCGATTAGGCATCAAGCTTAATAAACATAATGGAATCTTCCTCTATCTTCTCCTTTTCATCCCACCATGACTCCACAACCTGCATTTTAGCTCTTATGTCACAATTAAAGAGCTTTCACGATTTACATAATCCGCCAATTGGGCATGGTTTTGCAAAATTGCCCGGATTATTAAACTTTGGTGGAGGAGGCACATGGGATACTAATGAAATCGGTTCATCTTCGTTGAATCTTTCGCTTAAATCTTCGTCGATCTCCTTTTCTTGGTTCCCAATTGTTTCCTCTCTTCAACATCTTGTGGCTCATCTAGTTGCAGATTTTGTTCAGTGCTCTCCATCAATCTCTAATCCATGTCATAGGGCAAGTGTATTGAGGAAAATGTTCAAGACATTGGTTAGTTGTTCCATTTGGTTTGTAAAATTTTGACTCAATATCTCTCGATTAATCCTCCACTCCTCACCTGAAGCTATGAACTTGGACAAAGCTTTCTCCCAATTTGAATGTTCTTCCTGTTGTAGTGGAGGTGGACACGAGAAATCCGGTGGGTATGTTGGACTTGGAGCATAAAATTGATCTTGATGAGTATGACTCCATGAAAAATCTGGGCGATACCCCCAATCCTCATAATAGTTGTTGGGATAGACATAATTATTGGGGTAATCACCACCATACGGTACCGGCTCGAAACTGGTGGTGCATTGATGACTCATATGATTTCCAGCATAATAATCACAAGTAACCGCCACACTTTGACGACGTTGAGCTTCAAAAGCGTCGACCCTCTTCGAAAGTGTCTCAATTTGTGCAAATAATGCAGAAAGTGATGTCGCGAGTCCATCATTCTCTGCTCCCCTTGGCTGAGTCATTCTCGTAATCGGCCATTGATAATTAAATTTTGCCATGGTACCTGAAAAGAAAGAAAAAAATAGAAAAAGAATTAAAGAAAAAGAAAAACAATGTTTAAATTAAAACTAATTTGATAAAAATTAATCTTGGCGAAATTATTAAACTAATTCCCCGGCAGCGGGGCTAAAAACTTATTAATCGATTTCGCAATCAATGAATACGTGCAAGTATACACGGTCAACAAGTAATAAATTGAAAGTAGAGTATCGTTCCCACGAGGAATTATTTAATAAAAATCACCAAGTACTAGTTCTTAACCAAACTAATTTTATTTAAACAATCTCAAATCGTGATTTTTCTAATTAAAAAACTAAATTAACTAATTAAACTGAATTGCTTTATAAATGAATTCAAATAAATAAAGGTTAAGACTACAATATCCCCAATTATGAACTATAAACTAATTATCCAATTATCCCAATTATTATGCCTAATGAATTGTTAACAGGAATTCCAAGTGTCAAAAGCCCTTTTCCAAGTGATCAATTAACTTCTATTTAATCCAATTAATCTTGTTATATTCCTATGCAAAACAATTAAATTAAACACATTAAATTCCAATTCCCAATGTGTTACATGCAGTGAACAGATATTCCCATTCCATTCACAATCCTAATTATTCATCATGCAAATACTTAAGCATACATGTTATCATGTCCAGTTCAAACCCTAGATCTCCTCTCCCGAATCCTTCTAGTGTAACAAGGTAATTACTGATCAAATAATTAATCAATAAGCACAAAACATGATAAACAATTCACCTTGACATAAATACTTAGAATAAATCAAATAATTAATTCATAGACATAAAAGGTTCAATTGTAGTCTTAATAAAAGAGTTAGTTCATGATTAATGAATTAAAACCAAGAATCCACAATTGAATAGACATTAAAAGATAAAAGTAAGATTAGAGTGAAGAATAAATCTGTTGTTAGCAAATCTCCATCTTCCTCAAGCTCCTGCTCTTTTTCTTCAATGGTCTCCAAGTTGTTTCAATCTCCAAATCTAATAAGAACTAGGGTTATGTTCTAATCTAATGGAGTGTATCTCTAATCTAATCTATGTAATCTCCCTTTATTTTATGCCTTACATCATGTATTTATAGGTTACAAGTCCAATTTTTAGCTTAGGAACAAACCCAATCCAATTTACAGTCAAAAAAGTGTCAAAATTCGCCCAAAAACGCGTCAAAGCCTCACCAATTTCTTCCCGGCCCTCGATGCCTGGCAATCGTGACGCCCTAAAACCGGGTCTCTTCCAACCCTGATGATGGTGCTCCACAAATACTGATTAACACAAACATTCAATTGAAATCCCTCAAACGAACGAATATGTCTTATATATATTCCAAAACAATATTACCATTCCCCAGGTTCTTGATAACCGTTAAATTTGTCATTACAAACCTATACTATTACATAGGTAATCTACAAGTTCGCTTTAGTCTTCTCCTTATCCTTGTCGAATTCTTCAGTCCATTCGGTCTAAGCTGCATTCATATGGTTCAAGCAAGAGTGAGCATAACAAGCTCAGCAAGTACAACAATTTTATTTTAAAAGCATGCTTGAAACATAGGAATCGTATATCTTCAGTAACTGGATGATAGTTACGAAGTACTATCAATAACTTAAAATAGTGTTTCCTTTCCTTCAAAACATTTTTACAATAACAATATTCATTAATACATCAATTCTAGAAGTACTATAAGTCCGTAAGTTCTAAGATATCTTATTTAGCACTTCTAGTGATCAAATTTATAGTACTCTATGTTGATCAACACTACATTCATTAAACGTGTATACGTTTAAGTTGTGGCAACCTCACGTGCCTATCGAATACTCGATGAAAATACATTTGTATATATATATTCAGGCTTACCTTGAATCCATACCAAATAGTTGGCGTAGGATAGCGTTAGCAATTCTATATTGAAAGACTTGTAAACAGTTCAATCTATCTATCAAGATTAGTCTCACCGAGCTAAAACTGGCATCGACTCTTTCTTCAAAACCATACATGCATCTCATAATTTGAATCATTTGAAAACCTGGCTAACACGAAGGTTAGACAAGCGATTAAGAAAAACTTTCCTTCAGCGTCTGCTATAGTAAAATTACGTTTCCTTTGAGTCTTTACAGTCTCTACAACACATAATCACATAACATACCACATTAGGTCATGAATGAACATATATAGTTCCTAAAGAATCTTACCCTACTTCTCAATCTAATCCCGTATTAGATTTGTTATTAATGGTTCCGGCTTTCCGTCATTTTTTACATCATCCTTACCAACTTCTGTCTCTTTAATAACTTAAGTGAAGTTATTTATACAACTCGTGTCGAGTTTAAACATCCTTCTTTACGGCTTACGAACGTCCTTATGTTATTATCCGAAACTCGATCGTCATTGGTTAAGTATGCTTAGGGCATACTTTTTGCGTTCATCTTCAATTGACATACTTTAACTCTAAGTGATCATACTAGAGTTTTAATTATGACTTAATAATGTTTTATTAAGTCCCTTAGTTCATTGTTAAACAATTTCCATTCAAGCTCTACTTGTAACCATTCTTTACTGTCTAGGGTTTAAGGTTGGCGCCATTTTGAGCCAGTTGTTCTTTTGTTATGTCACATACCATGTCGCCCTATTAGGGTTGAAGATCGGACTTGCTACCGTGGCGCGAGTCCCTTTGTTATTTGTCGCATCAAGCACGACGAGTTTGCAGGGTCGAGGTTCACTTTAGCTACATGTATACGGCCATTTAGGCTTTGAGTCAGTATATACGTGATTCGAGCCACAAAAAACTTTGACAGCTTTTTCAACTTCATGAGATTCTCGTACGCCAGAACTTCTTTGTTATAAGTCCGAATCGGCTCTTTCAAGAGCCTACGGTTCACAAATTACGCATTTCTATGCGCTCATGCAAGAATTTTATCTATTCAACTTCGCTTGCTAAAAAATCACCTATTAGTTCATTTTTAACGAAAACGATAAACGTTCGTGAACGTTCAATGCTCGTTTCTTCGTTCTAAGTCGGAATCCGGCCATTTTCGAGTCTGCAACTCTATAATGCCAAATAAGACTTGTCTCCATTGAAAACCAATGTTTCCAAGCTCAAACACAAAATTCGACTTCCATTCCGAGAATTTCACGAATTCGACGATTATCGTCCAATCGTGTTAATTCCGACAAAACTTCGTTACTTGAGATTTTTAAACCATTTCAATTGGATTCAATCCATTATACTAACATCTTAACATACATACTTCATTAACTTATAAACATGATAAGTTATCACTAGTTTTTTGTGAGTTTATAACTTATATAAAAATATAAATTTACTTACATTTTCATTACTCATGGCTTATGAGAATCTTAATCTTTTAACCACCATTCTTGTATCTTCTTAACATACTAATTCCCTTAACGTAAACACATGACAAGTTCATCATTGTTCTTCATAAATTCGTAACTCATTTAGGTTCGAATTACTCATTTGTGATTTACACGGCTTAAGTTCATTAAGTTGTTCATTCACTTCATTTCTTAACATACAAATCCTACCACTACCCACTTCTCTAACAATGGAAGAAAAGAGAAATATGGTTCAAGATTACTTACTCTTGAATAACACTTGCTTAATCTTTAATCTCCTTCTTGATTCTTGAACTTCAAAGACTAGCTTCCTAGCTTTTTCTCTCAAGCCACTAAGCTATAAGTTGTTGGTGGAAAATCTAACAAATGAAGTCTAACTTATATGTGCTTATTCTCTCAAGCAATTAAGCTCTCAACTTTTAAGTTGTTGGATGAAATGAAACAACCAAACAAATGAATCCAAGGTTGCTATTTATTGGAGTTGCTAGATTAGGGTATAATGGTCATTAAGCCACCTCCACATCCTTAATCCACCTCCTTACTATTAATTACTTTGCCCCTAAGTAAACTTGCTCTCTACACAAAATACTTGGCCATCACAACATCTATCCTTTGCTTGCCCATCACAACACTTAAGCATTAAGTTTACTTTGTCATCACACTTACTTAGCCATTAAGTTAGCTTCTTCATCACATTAATTACTTGATCACCACAACACTTAGCCTCTAAGTACTTGTTTATTACTTTGGATCACCCATGGGTTGCCCCATGGTTCATGCTTACCCATTGGATCATAGCTTGGGCTTTAGCTTAATTAGCTTAGCTCAAATATTAGGGCTTACTTTAACAAATCTTTGGGCTTTATATTACAAACACTTAGGCTTGCACATTAAACAAACATTGGGCTAGTTTATTAATTCTATTGGACTTTCATGTTAAATTATATTGGACCTGTACATCCCACATAATACACAAGTCTATTCACAAATGGCTTAAAGCCTTATACCATATACTCTACGTATAATTCTCGTATTCTCATTCATATACTTAGTCAATATATACGACATACCATCACTCATACACACTTGTATAATACTTCGTATCGTACTCATATTCATTACTTCGTATAATACCTACGTATAATACAATCATCGCTTAATTCATTACATTAGCTCCTTAACGCTTGATTTTCCTAACGTTCTCAAATTAAGTCCACAGGCGAAATATTACGTTTTCCATAACTGAAATATTATTGGATATTCCATCTCACCTCGATATTCTATCATTACGTATTTCTCGGAAATTCAAAAATAATTCCCGAGCAGAAATGCGTGAATAGTGTTTTTTGGAAAATTTCTCGGAAAGCTTTTATTTTCGTATTGGAAATTCAAACACTTTAATTCTATCACGTAGCCAAAATCCTACGACATTCTGACATTTCTAGGTCATAAAACGACCTTCAATTAGTTTACTCCATAAATAATCAACTAAATTCATTTAATCCTTATAATTAAATAAAATTTTAATTCTTCTAAAAATTCAATTTTCTCGAGCGTTATAGGTACGGCGTTGGCACACTGCCTCCTAACGCCTCGGCACTGGGCATAAGCCTTGTTTGGGCGCCCCGGCGCTGGCCTCATTTTTGGAGATTTTCTACTCCGACGTCCTTTGGGAAAATGGCCATAACTTCTTTGTCCGAACTCCGATTTCGATGATTCAAGATGTTCCGGAAAGAGGAGAAGTAGAGCTACAACTTTGATTCTTTAAGGTTTTCGAAATAAGGTCCGGAGAAATACTCAAATTGGCTCTGAAATGGATGCTATGTAAATGGCAAGCCAAAAACGCGAATCTAGCCACCCCAAACGTCGATCCAAATAACTTTTGTCCCAATTCCTACAAAACAACATAAAATATGCATGAATAGACACAAACACTTAAAAACATTCAAACGATTAAGCTCAAACGCACTCAATTCATGTGTATAAAACTCAATCATCAAATACCCCCAAACTTAAACATTTGCTTGTCCTCAAGCAAAAATATAAAAGAACTAAAAA
Organism: Panax ginseng; assembly: GCA_020205605.1. Classification (NCBI taxonomy): domain Eukaryota; kingdom Viridiplantae; phylum Streptophyta; class Magnoliopsida; order Apiales; family Araliaceae; genus Panax; species Panax ginseng. The sequence continues at coordinate 46,979,212 of CM035136.1, forward strand.
TAAACAACCGAACTCAACTATATGAATGCATATGCATGATCTACTTCCTAATATACCTACGAACCTAGTAATAAATCAGTATGATATATAGCCACAGGCCTCAAAGATACCATTGATACTCAAACAACATATCCAATCAAGTCAAAGTCCATAACTCTAACCAGTTAGTCAATCCAAACCTGTCATCACCCATGTTGTGTGTGTGTGTGCTTATTAACCATTCTAACCAACCACAGTTCAAGATAATCACATAACAAACTTCTTAGAAGGAAAATTTCAGTTCCAATTCAATTACTTTTGTGAACATGACAACTCCAGTTAAAACTAAGCAATTACCAAGTCTAAGGGTAAATACAAGATTTATTTATACTTTTATTCAACCACGAGGGCATTTTGGCTCTTTCTCGTGTTTTATTCATTTTTTATTTTCTCATGGTTGTGCAATGTCTTATTCCTTAGCTTTTTCGGCTACCTTAACGAGCTTTCACCAACGACTCCCAAGCCATTAAGACCTTAGGCGCTTAGGTGTAAAGACAATCCCCTGCTTACTTTTACTCAATTAGCAAAGGCCATAAAACTAGACAAGAATGCCACAGATTTATTCATTTTTTTTTCTTTTTCTGGATTTTCTAATTTTTTCTTTTCATCATTTCTTTTTTTCATTTTCTTTTTTTTTCATTTTCATTTTGTATATATATATCCCATAGATTCCCCCAAACTCAAGCTTTTACGTCATTCCAACCTTTACCGCCAGTTCACTAATTTCCTTAAATTTTAACCAAGATTTTTCCTCAGAAACAAATTATGAAACCCTTGAACCAAGTAGATTAAAATAGTTAAACTATAAGTGCTAACCGGTTACATAAATTTCAGACAGGCTCAGATTTTCTTCATGTTTAAAATTAGAACTCATCATCAATTATCAACACTGTTCAAGTTAACATGCAAAACTAATCTTATCATAGGCCGAGCTAAGACCACACCAACCGATCACACAGATTCATACAAAAAAAATGCAATTATACTACATGAACACATACTAATGCAACACATATATGAATATTCAAATAACTACCATGTATTATATACAACCTAAAAAAAACACAACGCTAACACATAAAAAATGAACTACCATGCAAATAACTAACTATATGCAATACGACACTAAAATGCCCCCAAACTTAAACTAGACATTGTCCTCAATGACTAAAATAGAAAAAGTTAAAGCAAGAGGACTTTCGAAAATATAGCAATCTTCCTCCTCGTCGCTAAGTTCAGAGAATAGGCTAGGCACATGGAACAAATTGGGCACCACACTTGAATTTGACTTGAATAACCTGTAAACCATGATAGAAACAATTTTATTAAATTTTAAATAAAAGAAAATTCAAATCTACTAATATAAAACCTAATAATAAATAATAAATAAAAATTAAGCTTGGGTTGCCTCCCAATAAGCGCTTGTTTTATAGTCTCAGCCTAACTTCTTCAATTCTCTATCTAATTCCCCTACGAAAATTGAGGAACCTTCCATCCATCAGAAGCAATGTCTCTTTTGGGAGGTTCCCATTAGTAATGACCCTTGAATGAAAGTCACCTAGCATGCTCTTTGTATATATGTTCCCTATTAAGAACATCCAAAAACTAGGTGTTTCCTCCATTATGTCGATGATCAGATTAGGGCATTGAAGCTTAATAAACATAATGGAATCTTCCTCTATCTTCTCCTTTTCATCCCACCATGACTCCACAACTGTACTAGCTCTTATGTCACAATTAAAGAGCTTTGCCGACGACATAACTGCCAATTGGGCATGGTTTTGCAAAATTGCCCGGATTATTAAACTTTGGTGGAGGAGGCACATGGGATACTAATGAAATCGGTTCATCTTCGTTGAATCTTTCAGTTAAATCTTCGTCGATCTCCTTTTCTTGGTTCCCAATTGTTTCCTCTCTTTCAACATCTTGTGGCTCATCTAGTTGCAGATTTTGTTCAGGCTCTCCATCAATCTCGGAATCCATGTCATAGGGCAAGTGTATTGAGGAAAAATGTTCAAGACATTGGTTAGTTGTTCCATTTGGTTTGTAAAATTTTGACTCAATATCTCTCGATTAATCCTCCACTCCTCACCTGAAGCTATGAACTTGGACAAAGCTTTCTCCCAATTTGAATGTTCTTCCTGTTGTAGTGGAGGTGGACACGAGAAATCCGGTGGGTATGTTGGACTTGGAGCATAAAATTGATCTTGATGAGTATGACTCCATGAAAATCGGGCGATACCCCGATCCTCATAATAGTTGTTGGGATAGACATAATTATTGGGGTAATCACCACCATACTGCATGCACGCTCAAACTGGTGGTGCATTGATGACTCATATGATTTCAAAGATAATAATCACAAACCGCCAGCCACACTTTGACGACGTTGAGCTTCAAAAAGCGCCGACCCTCTTCGAAAGTGTCTCAATTTGTGCAAATAATGCAGAAAGTGATGTCGCGAGTCCATCATTCTCTGCTCCCCTTGGCTGAGTCATTCTCGTAATCGGCCATTGATAATTAAATTTTGCCATGGTACCTGAAAAGAAAGAAAAAAATAGAAAAAGAATTAAAGAAAAAGAAAAACAATGTTTAAATTAAAACTAATTTGATAAAAATTAATCTTGGCGAAATTATTAAACTAATTCCCCGGCAGCGGGGCTAAAAACTTATTAATCGATTTCGCAATCAATGAATACGTGCAAGTATACACGGTCAACAAGTAATAAATTGAAAGTAGAGTATCGTTCCCATTTGAGGAATTATTTAATAAAATCACCAAGTACTAGTTCTTAACCAAACTAATTTTATTTAAACAATCTCAAATCGTGATTTTTCTAATTAAAAAACTAAATTAACTAATTAAACTGAATTGCTTTATAAATGAATTCAAATAAATAAAGGTTAAGACTACAATATCCCCAATTATGAACTATAAACTAATTATCCAATTATCCCAATTATTATGCCTAATGAATTGTTAATGAGGAATTCCAAGTGTCAAAAGCCCTTTCCAAGTGATCAATTAACTTCTATTTAATCCAATTAATCTTGTTATATTCCTATGCAAAACAATTAAATTAAACACATTAAATTCCAATTCCCAATGTGTTACATGCAAGTGAACAGATATTCCCATTCCATTCACAATCCTAATTATTCATCATGCAAATACTTAGCATACATGTTATCATGTCCGATTCAAACCCTAGATCTCCTCTCCGAATCCTTCTACAGTGTAACAAGGTAATTCTTGATCAAATAATTAATCAATAAGCACAAAACATGATAAACAATTCACCTTGACATAAATACTTAGAATAAATCAAATAATTAATTCATAGACATAAAAGGTTCAATTGTAGTCTTAATAAAAGAGTTAGTTCATGATTAATGAATTAAAACCAAGAATCCACAATTGAATAGACATTAAAAGATAAAAGTAAGATTAGAGTGAAGAATAAATCATTGTTAGAAATCTCCATCTTCCTCAAGCTCCCCGCTTCTTTTCTTCAATGGTCTCCAAGTTGTTTCAATCTCCAAATCTAATAAGAACTAGGGTTATGTTCTAATCTAATGGAGTGTATCTCTAATCTAATCTATGTAATCTCCTTTATTTTATGCCTTACATCATGTATTTATAGGTTACAAGTCCAATTTTTAGCTTAGGAACAAACCCAATCCAATTTGGAGTCAGAAAAGTGTCAAAATTCGCCCTAAACCGCGTTGGACACTTGCTATTTGGCACATCGCTCTCCTAGCACTACTTGCTATTTGGGCATAAGCCTTGTTTAGGCGCCTGAATGGCCTCATTTCTGGAAATTTTCTACTCCGACGTCCTTTTGGAAAATGGTCATAACTTCTTCGTCCGAACTCCGATTTTGATGATTCAAGATTTTTCGGAAAGAGGAGACGTAGATCTACAACTTTCATTCTTTAAGTTTTGCTAAATAAGGTCCAGAGCAATACTCAAATTGGCTCTGAAGTGGATGTTATGTAAATGGCAAGCCAAAAATGCAAATCTAGCCACCCCAAACGTCGATCCAAGTAACTTTTGTCCCAATTCCTACAAAACAATGTAAAACATACATGAATAGACACAAACACTTAAAAACATCCAAACGATTAAGCTCAAATGCACTCAATTCATGTGTATAAAACTCACTCATCATTGACATATGGGAGCTGGGCTAAATAATTCCTTCAGAGAGCAAAGGTATATACGAAACTGGAAACCGATCTAACTCACTGTGATGGCAGTGTAGATGAGACGAAAACTTGTTTGTTGGTTGTTTGTGGGAAACCACTCAGAGTACCATATGGACTACTAGCAAAGATGCGATGTGTGCTGAGTCCTAGAGAAGTTATAAGAAGAAGATAAGAATATAAATCATCCAGATGATGAACGTTTGAGTAAGACATCTCCGTATGTGGATTCACTAATCCCATTTTCTAGTAATCCATTGATTGAGAATATTTTAGTTTTTAAGCTATCTAAGAATTTAGATCTCATTAGCATGATCTCATCATGATTCTAAAAGCATTGCTTAAAACTATTGATTTATCACATATTATTAAAATAGCATCATGTTGATAATCAAATGCCTTTAGTAAATTAATACTTTTATTAATAAATAAATAAGATTGCTTACAAAGTATATGCTTTATTATTATACATGATTGGATTGTATGTATACTACTTTCAGGAGGGAAGTCATAGCAGTCATATCCTCTGAGGGAGACTTGTATGAAACACCCCTTACAATTCAAGCAATCAAGCTCAAAGGAGTTAAAAACCCTTTGAATGTGGCTGCACTGAAACCACTGGTATTATCATTCAGGCCGCAGTATCCTATCATCAGTCTGAAGAAAGTCCCATGGAACTATAGGGAGGTTGAGGAATCAATGTCAAATACAACTGCTGTAATATCCAAAGAAAACCCGATGTATCTCCCTTAACGAGTGATGAGGCCAGTCATCAAATCTAAGGGGAAAGTGCCTGAGGAGAAAATTAAAGAATTCCTCCGCAAGATGAGACATCATGAAGCCAAGGTGGTGCAAAGCTTGAAAGAAACACCTCAACAAATATCTATTCTGGACTTGGTATTCTTTTCTGAAGATCATTGGAAGGTCTTAATGAAGATACTGGAAGAAGCCCACCTGCCAAAGACGGTAGACGTGGAAAAGTTTCATCAACTGGTAGATCACATTTTCAACAGCAATGTGATATCTTTCGCTGATGATGAAATACCCCCTGAAGGGATGGGTCATTTCAAGCCACTGCACATAGCAGTGATGTCTTCCAGATATGTGGTCGGAGGTGTGCTAATAGATGGAGGATCATCCTTGAACATCTGCCCTTATTCCACATTAGAAAGAATGAAGATCAATCCCAACCGGATCCGAAGTAGCCACATTGTCATAAGAGCCTTCGATGGGTCTCGACGAAATGTTATAGGAGAGATTGAATTGCCAGTGAAAATCGGTCCATATACCTTCTACATATCCTTTCAAGTGCTCAACATCACTACAGGATATAATTTACTATTGGGAAGACCTTGGATTCATATGGCGGGAGCCGTTCCATCCACTCTCCATCAACAGGTCAAGTATATTATCAATTGTAATCTGGTCACTATCAATGCTGAACCAAAGTATCCTATCATGTCCATGTCCAAAGTGATATGCCTCTAATTAGTTTCAATGAAGGAGTTGAGCCTGTCAACTTCCAAGCCCTTGAGGTGAGCAACACTCATTATCAACCTATCGGGGCTCCAGCTTTGAAACCCAGAGTTTCCGTCAAAGTAATGTCGGTCAGTCAAGAAATGATATCCTTGGGTTTCCCGCCTGGACAAGGGTTAGGAAAAAATCAGCAAGGAATCAAAAGCCCAATTCAAATTCCCAGCCAGACAGGGAAGGCTGGATTAGGCTATTCCTTTGGATCAAGTCACAGGAACCCGCACAAGTATACACCGGTTTCTTCATCTACAATTCTATTTCTTAACACTACAGGCAGGATCTGTAAGGCCTGTGAGGAAAATTCCTATTTCCATGGCGGGTATGCTATTTCCTAAGCCCAGACCGGCTAGTGTGAAAGAAGTTCTAATTCCAGACCCAGACATTGAGGAATGGAATCAGAGACGCAAACAAGACGTGAAGAGATGGTTATCAAAGATGTACTTCCTGGTACATACCGAGGGTAGGAACGAGGATATCCCAGATGATGACTGCTCAGAAGATCAGATCCTAATCCCTCGCATTAGTAGGGATAATGATAACCGATCAAAGAAAAACGTTGACCCTGATGTGAACTCAGTCATGGTCATTATCCAAGAGGAGGAGGATAACAACCGCCCCTTCATCACAGCTATCCACTAGGACTTGACCCTAGGCAATTGGAGCAAGACCAGTATTTGCAAAAAAGGGTAAAAAGGCGGAAAATCCTCCGCCTCGCTTTGTAGATATCATTAATCGCTTACTTTTGTCAGATAGTACTAACGATTACTTTTATCATGCTTTTACTAACATTTTGTATGATGTTGTTGGGTTTTAATTTAAACGCATAAATGAAAATTAAAATTTTAAAGCAATTTCGAAACCCTAAAAAGCAGGATCCATGCGAAAAACAATTAATTCAAATGTTTTAGATATTATACCGATTATTGAATTTTTGAAACGCCTACAATCTCCAACTAATTCCTCACTAGATTACGCCTCTACGGCATCCATTATTTAACGCACGCAAATCGTCGAACGATTCTCGCAATAATAGGAGGCTGCGGTACTAGCCACCAAAGGAACAAGATTTTAGAACTTTTCTCTAGTCTCTCTCAAGAGCTAATTTAGGGTTTGTAAGTCTTGATTGTCTTCCTAAGTGGTCGCTATATATCATATATATAGTAGTTAAAAGGTATTAATCAAAACCTAATTTCATAAAATCCAATTTATATATATAAATATATATCTTAATTAAGTCTTACTTAATTAATATACATATATACAATTATCCTTTTAATTTAAATTGTGATTTAAATACTATTAATCATATTAATGTATTTAAATCTCTAAAATTTAAATTAATTCCCTTTAAATTACGCTCTATGTGTATGACCTTTTATAGGTTATTATTACGTTGGCAAAAAATTTTAAAATCATATTATAAAATTATAAAGCGGTGAGCGGCATCTAGTAATGCATCACCGCTACCCAAGTAATAATAAGATCGATGATTCGATGCAACCTTTTTCGTGACCAATGTTTCAATGTAATTTAATCCTTTTAACCTTAATATCCTAGATTAAACTCGAGTCATGGAATGTGTCATACTCTTCATAATTTAATCTGGAGTTTTCTTGATCAATGAGTTGATTATATGAAACAAATCACTATTTGAGCATGGCCATGAATTTCATAGTCCTACTCAATCAAGAGGCCTATGGATATCACCCATAATATATAGGATGGTTAAATTCCATCTAGATCACTCATATATTTCACACGATTCATGATGAACCCAATAATCACCTTTATAGTCCACCCTATTAAAGGTGGCATTTAATGATATCAAAGTACATAAATTCTCGTAGTAGTAATATAAGCGATTTCGTGTCGGAGGACCATTACATCATTGTCACTATGAGAATTGCTAATGACACTTCGCATAATGCTCCATATAGAATTCTCATGGTGGGTTCATCAAGACATCGTTTTCTAACATGTATCTATGCATTGACTTAATATCTCATATATTTATGACCAATGAGATTTGGTCATCGATCGATCCACATACTAGTCTCAATGCATCATTGTTGTCCCATCAACAATGATACTCATCATTAGGGACATTTAAGAACAATGATACTAATTTGTAATTATAATCTCATATTCAAGTCACATATTTGAAACTATATAATTTGTATCACTATTCTAAGAAATTTTATTATGTTAACAATTATATTACGTGTGACAACCCCAAAATAGGTCCATTCCATCCAACCTATTCTGAGTCGCCAAATACATGGTACAGAAAACAACTACAACAATTATCGTGCAAAATACAACAACACATATGTTGTGAGTTTGGATACAAATATATATCAACTATGACTCTCATCCCAACCTTGGATAGCACGTCACAATGACACCTTACATAAAGGTATAGTCAAAAATTGTTTTAGAAATTAGAATCTTTGGGAAGTGCTCAAGGAAACCTTCGTACGTGGGAGGCCATGCGTCTAGGTTATGATAGATATCATATGGCCACAGAATTATTCTTGGTTGACCCAATAGACCCCAAAGAAAAACGAGAAGATTACTATCATATTCTTCCCAATGGTGAGTCTTCTCTTGACATATCATTATCTCCACTGTCTCTAAATGAGAATTATACTTCAAACAAACACCAAGATTATATAGGTAGTGCTCGTAAATATACTCAACAAGTGGATGAGCACAACCCTGTCTTATGATGACACGAGGTTGTATGTCATCAGACATCTTGTATGATAGTGACAAAACACCCTTCCAACGTTGGGTTCGCCTCACCCTAGTTGATTCACCAAATATAACTACTAAATGATGACCACCGTTCTATTCCACTGTTACCCCCGCTCGACCCAGCTACACTCTTATTACCTGAAAGGAATTGTGAAGCAAAAGGGTGAGCACAACTAACTCAGTAAAGAATATCACGACTAAAGATAATTAAATTATCAATAGCCTTCATCAATAATAAATCAGAGATTTAGAACATATGGTAGATGATAAAAATTTCAACCATAGTTGCAGCGGAATAAGCAATCCATTAGAAGAGTCAAATAGACTATAAAGTCTATTATCTTCTCCATGTTAAAAATCCACCAACAATGTTTTATCCCTGTAACATCAATCAACAATTCTGGTCCACAATCATATAAATAACTCATAATCATAATTGTAGTTCTAAATTCCTCTTCTCATCCATGACGTAAGATAATTTTCATCACTTATCTTTACCGAAACATCAAAGATCATGGTTACACCAAATCACATTTCGCTCATAATCATATCGATAAGTTCATCTTTGCACTACTACCAAAGATATTCATTTATATCACCCAGTTGGTCATGTTCATCTCAACACATGTTCATCTTTGCACCATCGCCAAAGATATTCAACAACATGTTATCTTTGCTCTACGGCCAAAGATATTCATCAACAATTCATCTTTGCACTATAAAGCCAAAGATATTCCTCAACAGCTCATATTTGCACCACTGGTGCCAAATATATTCATCAACATTCATATTTGCACCATGTGCCAAATATATTAATATCTCAAAGAAATATATAATCATTTCAGAATTTATATAAACAATTATAACCATGTTGATCATTTCACCTTTGCACTTAAGCTAAAGATATTCAATTATAAATTCAATAGTCATGATCATACTAGTCAACAATTCAACTTTGTACTACTGGCCAAAGAGAACCCATAGTCATGATCATACCAAAAATCTAGCCATCTTTACACTCAAGTCAAAGAGAAATATCATCATTAGGTTTATAAAAATATTATATATGATAATAAAAATAATATGATCAACATATAGTTTTAATCTCAAAAGTAATATTCATAACTCAACTATAATTTGGTTAGAAAAAGAAACCAATTTTATCATGAATAGTAACTTTCGTGAATAAGAACCCATGAATAGTAACTTCATGAATAAGAATCATGAATAAGAATCGTGAATAGTAATTCATGAATAGTAACTTCGACACAAAAAGGTAAAAATTTCACAATAAAATTTATACCAATATTTCTAATATAATGATATTGAAATAACATTTCTTAAACTTATAAACAATTTATTTTAATTGTTTACACTTTACTAAATAATGCATTTAATCATTCTAAAATGCCAAACTAATAAGATTTCATCACCAATAACCAAAACCTCATCAAAAAATCTACATATAACTTCATATATGATTCTCAAGCCATAAAATCATATTTTCCAATTTTCTTACTTCACATAACATATTTAATTCATTTACTCATAACTAGTCCATTTTCATGAAAATACCAAATCAGTTCCAAAATATTTCTTTTCTCGGGATTTAAAGAATATTGTCCTATATTGAATATATATTTTTCTTAATTTTTAAAATTCATTTACTATTTTTCATATGGCCAAAAACCTTTAATATTTAGACATTTATCATAAATTGTACTTTTATCTAAATATTTTGAAATTCTGAGAGTACATCGATATTAAATAGATGTACTCCCAATAAAAATTTTATCAATTTTAGAGTTAACCACAAGGAGTTATAAGCGGTTACTTTTAAAATAGTCTTTTCCCGTAAAATTCATAACTCTTAATCTATACATCCAAAAATCACCATTTTTGGACACAATCAATAAAACTCATCATATTATCATTTCAAATTTTTCCAAAATTTTCTGAAGGTTGGAAGAAGTACGAACTGAAAAAAAATAATAACCCTTAAAATCCCTTTACCTCAAGAGAGCAGTATTTCGAATGAAAAATCGGAGGAAACTTCTACTAAATAGCAACTCTCAAAGTATCTAAATACTCTCAAAAATATGCTTGATAATATAGAGAGAAAGAAAACTTGTTTCTGGTGTGATTTTTAATTCTAACATAAGCACCTATTTATAGAAAAATGCTAGAACGCCAAAGGAGACTAAATTAATAAAATAATATTATTAATTTTCTTCATTCCTACGTATGTTCACCAACCAAGACCAGCCTCTAGCATGCCATATTTGAACAAATTTGGCAGCCCACATGTTGATAACCAAGTGGGTCCCACCCATAAATTAATAAAAATTATTTTATTTTCCGAAACTTCAACAATTCATAGAAAATAGCCCGGTTATTTAAAAAATATTTAATTTTATATCCATTTGATTTGAAATCGAATTTTCTACAACTTTGTAGCTTTGAGTTTTCCAAATTCCAAACCAAAAATATCGAAATCCACAAACGGATGATTTTAATACCTCCTTAATCGACAAAATAATCGATAAAACACATCAAGATTAATTCCCTTCATTTTTATCCACATAAAAAAATATATCCATCATTTATATCCACATAAAATAAATATTTCCTTATCATATAAATCAATAATTAATTATTCACAAATAATATTACGTAATCACAATTATGACAACCAAAGCCGCTCCTAAGAAAGAGGGGCTTTCCAATAAGAATTTCTCCTTCTTGGCGCAATTAGGTGACCAAACCTCTCATCGATGTAACTTTCTAGACATTGCCAATAATGCTATCTAATAATATTATTCAAATAATATGAATTATTGATCCGATAATGGAGATCTTTGTGCGTTGACAATTATTGAAACAACAATAATATAAAATATAACCGCAAAGAATTATTGAATCAATAAAATAAAATAATGAACAATAATTATCGTGTAATAATTATTGAGTAGGTCTTCTTCACGTAAGAATCAATAATTCAAAAATATTGTGCAATACCGCAAGTGTCATCGCCAAGCACTAACGCCAGACATCAGATTTTAACCACGGGTATTCCAACAATGTTGTTAACTGTGAATAACTACGCATGTTATTTGTAAAAACTCAATTTTTGTCGTTTTCTTCATCCGACGCTTATTCATTATCTGCCCTGAATAAATGGTCGCTACCGCCGCATTTAATATTCTCCTCCGCAGAAAGAATATTCCACAACCAAACGAATATTCCCCCGACAATTGAATATTTTATAACCACTTCATGTATTTTGAAAAAAAAAAATATCATATCTCACCCTTAACTTTAAACTTTTATCAATTTAATCATTTCTTTGAATTGTAATTATAAGAAAAATTGAATACTTTTATTCCATAAAATTCGGGGTCTTACATTACGCAGTAAATAAAACCATAATAAAATCATTTATTTATTCAATCAAATATAATATCAAAGCGTTAAGCAATTATATCAAATAATTAGCCTCTAGGCATAAACTCTCTATGATCTCCCACTTGCACTAAAGCCAATCACTCATGTATCTAATACCCATGGAACTAGTGTAAAAGTGACCATGCTTCTTCTTTGTGACAAAGCCTTGGTCGATGGATCTCGCAATATTATCATCCGTTGGCACTCTTCCTATATGTACATCTCTCTATCAATGATTTCACGGATGAGATGGTACCGCCTAAGTATATGCTTGGATCGTTGGTGAGATCTAGGTTCCTTAGCTTTGTCGGTAATGGCTCCATTATTATCACAGTATAGAAAGCAATCGGATCAACAATGGTTGGAACAACACCAAGTTCAATGATGAACTTTTTTAATCCATCTGACCTCCTTGGTCTGCACTAAAAGCAAAGAATATACTCACCTTCTGTTGTAGAATCGACTCATCTCTTGCTTCAAACTTTTCTAGCTAACAGCACCACCATTAAGGCAAAACACAAAACCTGACTGAGACTTATAGTCATCATTGTCAGTCTGGAAACTGGCATCTTTGTAACCCTTTACTGCCAGTTCATCTTCACCTCCATATACCAAGAATGAATCCTTAGTCCTTTTCAGGTACTTGAGGATATTCTTGACTGTTGTCTAGTGACCTTCACCTGGATCTAACTGGTATCTGCTTGTCATGCTCAAAGCATACAAGAAGTCCGGACGAGTACATATCATTGCATACATGATATATGCAATTTCCGAAGCATAAGGGATCTTTCTAATACGCTCCTCATCATCTTGTGATTTAGGACATTGGGCCTTAGAGATCTTTACACTATGAGTTACGGTAAGTTTCTCTTTTCGCCTCTTGCATCTTTGAACTGCTTCAACACTTTATCAATATATGTACTTTGACTTAGGCCAAGCATTTTTCTCGATCTATCTCTATAGATCCTGATACCTAAAATGTAAGCAGCATCGCCCAAATCTTTTATGGAGAAACATTTTCCTAACCATGTTTTAACAGCCTGTAAGGAAGGAATGTCATTCCCAATAATTAATATGTCATCAACATATAATACTAGGAATACAATGTGACTCCCACTAACCTTCTTATATACACAAGGTTCATCTTCATTTTTAATAAAGCCAAATTATTTGACTGCTTCATCAAGTCGAAGATTCCAACTTCGAGAGGCTTGCTTCAATCCATAAATGGATCACAGAAGCTTACATACCTTTCCAAAGATCCTTTGGAGTGACAAAACCCTCGTGTTGTGTCATATACACATCCTCAAGGAGATTTCCATTAAGGAAAGCGGTTTGACATCCATCGCCAGATTTCGTAATCATAAAAAGTCTGCAATAGCAAGTAAGATCCTCGATGGATTTAACCATTGCCACTGGAGAGAAGGTTTCATCATAGTCAACACCTTGAATTTGTTTGAAACCTTTTGCTACTAATCGACCTTTATAGGTTTGTAAATTAACATCCATCGGTTTTCTTCTTGAAAACCCACTTGCACCGATTGGTTTTATTCTTGGTGGATCAACCAGAGTCCATACTTGGTTAGTATACATGGAGTCCATCTCAGCATTTCATGGCTTCAAGTCATTTCTCGATCTGGTCCATTCATAGCTTCTTGGTAGGAAGCGGGACTCATCTTGATCTATGAGCATCGTGATCGCAGTTTTGAGTCATAGGATATCCATAATATCTCTCGGGCTCTTGGCGTGTCCTACCGAGATCTACGAATGACTTGTGTAATTTGAGCAGAGTTCACTTTCCACAAATATCTTGGTTTCCGCTCACGCTTCAACTCGAGTTCAATGATATTTTGTGGTTCTCGAATTTCTTCGAGTTCTACTTTCCTCCCATTGTTTCCTTTAGAGACAAATTCTCTTTCTAGAAAAATACCAGTTCAAGCAACAAACACCTTGTTCTTAGAAGGTTTGTAGAAATAATACCCTTTTGTTTCCTTTGGGTATCCCACAAAATTACATTTGTCAGATTTGGGTCCGAGCTTGTCAGAATCCAGACGTTTTACGAACGCCTCGCAACCCCAAATCTTCATGAACGACATACTAGGACGTTTCCCAGTCCACATCTCATATGGTGTCTTCTAAACCGTCTTTGTAGGAACACGGTTAAGTGTGAATGCAGCAGTCTCTACGGCATGACCCCAGAAGCTTATTAGAAGATCTGCATGACTCATCATTGATCGTACCATGTCCAACAAGGTTCGATTCCTCCTCTCAGACACACCATTCCATTGTGGTGTTCCAGGTGGAGTGAGCTGTGATATAATACCACATTCTTTAGAAGGTCATCAAAGTCTTGGCTTAAGTATTCACCTCCTCGATCAGATCGAAGGGCTTTTATGCTTTTGCCAAATTTGTTTTGAACTTCATTCTTGAATTCCTTGAACTTTTCAAAGGATTCGGATTTGTGTCTCATAAGATACACATATCCATATCTACTAAAGTCGTCAGTAAATGTAATGAAGTAATAAAACCTACCTCTTGCTAACAAACTCATGGGTCCACATACATCATTATGCATAAGTCCCAATACATCGCTAGCCCGTTCACTGTGTCCAGTGAAAGGGGCTTTAGTCATCTTTCCTAATAAACAAGACTCGCATTTCTCATATGATTCAAAATCAAATGAATCCAAGAACCCATCTTTATGGAGTTTGGATATGTGTTTCTCATTTATATGGCCTAAACGAGTGGTGCGTAGATATGTCGAATTTGAATCATTTGATTTAAATCGTTTTGTATTTATGTTATAGATTGGCATTTCTAAATCAAGAATATTGAGATCGTTAAACAATTGTGCAACACCATAACAAATATCATTTAAGTAAAACAAACAACGATTGTTCTTTATTATAAATGAAAACCTTTCTTGTCCAAACAAGAAAGCGAAATAATGTTTTTGCTTATAAGCAGTACAAAATAACAATCTTCTAATTCTAAAACTAGCCCAATTGGGCAAAGATAAATGATAAGTTCCTACTACCAAAGGCAACAACTTTTGCTCCATTCCCAACTCAGAGGTCAACCTCTCCTTTTGCTAAAGTCCTACTCCTTGAGTCCCACGCACATTAACACAAATGTGAGAACCACATCCAAAGATCCAATACCCATGATGTAGAAGTAGACAAGTTGACTTCTATAACATATATACACGAATCAAGTCGATTTCCTTTCCTTTTCTTCACTTCTTCCAAATAAGCATGACAGTTCCTTTTCCAGTGTCCAGGTTTTCCACAGAAGTGACATTCACCTTCTTTAGCCACCCCACCTTTAGGTTTTAAAGCCTGTTTGGTTTTGGAATTGGGTTTGGCAAAAGATTTAGATCATATCTTCTTCTTGCCTTTCCAATTTCCCTTAGCATTCCACTTTTGCACCATTATTATGGGAGCGGGTCCTGCCTTTTTCATGTTGTTCTCGGCAGTTCTTAACATGCTCAACAACTCAGTAAGGGGTTTCTCAATTTCATTCATAAGATAGTTCATAACAAATTGAGAGTAGTCATTGTTCAAAGATTGCAAAACAAGATCGGTTTGGGCTTTTGAGTGATTGGAAAACCCAACCTATCAAGGTACTCAATATACCCAATCATTTTCAAAGACATGTGGACCAACTGGATCACGTTCACCCATCTTGCGTTGATTCAACGCTTTGCTTTCATATCATACCTCTCTATCGAGCATACCCTTCAAACAATTTCTTGAGATGCTCGATCATCTCATAAGCATCCATCAACTCATATTTGCTACGAAGCTCGGCGTTCATGGTTGCTAGCATGACACAACTCACGTCCGAGCATCATCTTGATGCTTCTTGTAAGCATTATGCTCCACACGTGGTGTAGTGACAGTTGGTGCTGCAGGAATGGGCCCATCAAGGACATAAAGCTTGCGCTCTTGTTTGAGGACAATCCTCAAGTTCCTATGCCAGTCAAGGAAATTAATTCCACTCAGCTTGTCCTTTTCAAGGACTGATCGTAATGAAAGACTATTTGTGTTGTTGTTATTTGTCATTGATATCTACAATTTATAAGTACAAAAAATAATAAGTCAAATTGCAGAGTTGATATTATGTAATTGATAATAGTACATTCAAAATATACCTCCCACTATTTTATTCAAATCAATAGGCCTCACCATTAATTCGGAAAGCATTTTCTATTAAATCTTTCTAGTGAGACAAGATCCCTATTTCATTATGCCTTAAGTTAGCTTTGGCTAATCTCTTAAAACATAATTATTTAGGTAGACAACCCTTTGTCAATTATATCATATATAACTCCTAGATAGTTTGGTAAACAACAATTATTTTTAGTCCATCTAATGCTACCTACCAAACTCTATGCCTCTAAGTCCACAATCCTATTGAGATAACTTAGTTAAGTCGGGCCCAATGATTTTAACAGTTTGGATATCACAATTATCCTATCGCATCTTACCTAGATAAATAGGGTACTTTGCTTTGGCAAACCTACATCTATTGATCAAGGTCTTGATGAGTGTTATTCATTGGAAGACATCTGATTTAGACTTAATAATTTAATGAGGGATTTTATTAATTAATTTAGATCTCACCAATTTTAATCTTATTAAGCATGCACATTATTTATCATATCATATCGCATACAAGCATAAATAAAGTGCAAAATTAAATGTGTCACAATTATGGCCCAATCCTCTGTTATTCTTTTCGAGGGAGACTTGTATGCAACACCCCTTACAATTCAAGCAATCAAGCTCAAAGGAGTTAAAAACCCTTTGAATGTGGCTGCACTGAAACCACTAGTATTATCATTCAGGCCGCAGTATCCTATCATCAGTCTGAAGAAAGTCCCATGGAACTATGGGGAGGTTGAGGAATCAATGTCAAATACAACTGTTGTAATATCCAAAGAAAACCCGATGTATCTCCCTCAACGAGTGATGAGGCCAGTCATCAAATCTAAGGGGAAAGTGCCTGAGGAGAAAATTGAAGAATTCCTCCGCAAGATGAGACATCATGAAGCCAAGGTGGTGCAAAGCTTGAAAGAAACACCTTAACAAATATCTATCCTGGACTTGGTATTCTTTTCTGAAGATCATTGGAAGGTCTTAATGATCAAGCTGACGATATCTAGATGAAGTACCATTCAGAAGGTGAATGAGCGAGAAGATCAAGTGAAGACTTGTAATGTAAAAAGATGAAATTGCATTATAGACTAGTTTAATGAACTGTTATGTATCCTTGGTAGCGGATAAAAGTCACTCTTGTAAGATGAAATGAATAATGTATTTATTAATATTTTTAATGAAAAAGGTTATAAGGTTTCCAGAAATTGGGATTTGAGAGTGTATGTCATTATATTTCAATATATAATGATGTATGTTGGATGAATGATGTACTCGTGATGTACGGAATCCGGGTGTGAAGATAGACCGGATTTCGGGGCGTTACAGTACCAATCTATCTGGATTCACTAATCCCATTTTCTAGTAATCCATTGATTGAGAATATTTTAGTTTTTAAGCTATCTAAGAATTTAGATCTCATTAGTATGATCTCATCATGATTCTAAAAGCATTGCTTAAAATAATGAATTTATCACATATTATTAAAATAACATCATGTTGGTAATTAAATGCCTTTAGTAAATTAATACTTTTATTAATAAATAAATAAGATTGCTTACAAAGTATATGCTTTATTATCATAAATGATTGGATTGTATGTATACTACTTTCAGGAGGGAAGTCATAGCAGTCATATCCTCTGAGGGAGACTTATATGCAACACCCCTTACAATTCAAGCAATCAAGCTCAAAGGAGTTAAAAACCCTTTGAATGTGGCTGCACTGAAACCACTGGTATTATCATTCAGGCCGCAGTATCCTATCATCAGTCTGAAGAAAGTCCCATGGAACTATGGGGAGGTTAAGGAATCAATGTCAAATACAACTGATGTAATATCCAAAGAAAACCCGATGTATCTCCCTCAACGAGTGATGAGGCCAATCATCAAATCTAAGGGGAAAGTGCCTGAGGAGAAAATTGAAGAATTCCTCCGCAAGATGAGACATCATGAAGCCAAGGTGGTGCAAAGCTTGAAAGAAACACCTCAACAAATATCTATTCTGGACTTGGTATTCTTTTCTGAAGATCATTGGAAGGTCTTAATGAAGATACTGGAAGAAGCCCACCTGCCAAAGACAGTAGACGTGGAAAAGTTTCATCATCTGGTAGATCACATTTTCAACAGCAATGTGATATCTTTCGCTGATGATGAAATACCCCCTAAAGGGATGGGTCATTGCAAGCCACTGCACATAGCAGTGATGTCTTCCGGATATGTGGTCAGAGGTGTGCTAATAGATGGAGGATCATCCCTGAACATCTGCCCTTATGCCACATTGGAAAGAATGAAGATCAATCCCAACCGTATCCGAAGTAGCCACATTGTTATAAGAGCCTTCGATGGGTCTCGACGAAATGTTATAGGAGAGATTGAATTGCCAGTGAAAATCGGTCCATATACCTTCTGCATATCCTTTCAAGTGCTCAACATCACTCTGAGGATATAATTTACTATTAGGAAGACCTTGGATTCATATGGCAAGGAGCCGCTCCATCCACTCTCCATCAAGCGGTCAAGTATATTATCAATAGTAATTTGGTCACTATCAATCTTTGAACCAAAGTATCCTATCGCGTCCATCCATGTCCAAAGTGATATGCCTCTAATTAGTTTCAATGAAGGAGTTGAGCACCGTCAACTTCTGAAGCCCTCGAGGTGAGCAACACTCACTATCAACCTATCGGGGCTCCAAATTTTGAAACCTTGAGTTTGGCCAAAGTAATGTCATTGGTCAAGAAATGATATCCTTGGGTTTCACTTTGGACAAGGGTTAGGAAAAAATCAGCAAGGAATCAAAAGCCCAATACAAATTCCCAGCCAGACAGGGAAGGCTGGATTAGGCTATTCCTTTGGATCAAGTCACAGGAACCTGCACAAGTATACACCGATTTTTTCATCTACAATTCTATTTCTTAACACTACAGATGCAGGATCTGTAAGGCCTGTGAGGAAAATTCCTATTTCCATGGCGGGTATGCTATTTCCTAAGCCCAGACCGGTTAGTGGGAAAGAAGTCCTAATTCCAGACCCAGACATTGAGGAATGGAATCAGAGACGCAAACAAGACGTGAAGAGATGGTTATCAAAGATGTACTTCCTGGTACATACCGAGGGTAGGAACGAGGATATCCCAGATGATGACTGCTCAGAAGATCAGATCCTAATCCCTCGCATTAGTAGGGATAATGATAACCGGTCAAAGAAAAACGTTGACCCTGATGTGAACTCAGTCATGGTCATTATCCAAGAGGAGGAGGATAACAACCGCCCCTTCATCACAGCTATCCACTAGGACTTGACCCTAGGCAATTGGAGCAGCACTCCTTGTATTTGCCAAAAAGGGTAAAAAGGGCAGAAAATCCCTCTGCCCTGCTTTGTAGATATCATTAACTGCTTACTTTTGTTGCATAGTACTAACAGTTACTTTTATCATGCTTTTACTAACATTTTGTATGATCAAACTGTTGGGTTTCGGCACAGAAACGCACAGCGAAAATTAAAATTTTAAAGCAATTTCTGAAACCCTAAAAACAGGATCCATGCGAAAAACAATTAATTCAGTGTTTTAGATATTATACCGATTATTGAATTTTTTGAAACGCTCTGAATCTCCAACGCAATTCCTCACGGTACTACGTCTCTACGGTATCCACACGAACGCACGCAAATCGTCGAACGATTCTGCAATAATAGGAGCTGCGGTACTAGCCACCAAAGGAACAAGATTTTCGAACTTTTCTCTAGTCTCTCTCTAAGAGCGGCTAGGGTTTGTAAGTGCTTGATTGTCTTCCTAAGTGGCTGCTATATATCATATATATAGTAGTTAAAAGGTATTAATCAAAACCTAATTTCATAAAATTCGAATTTATATATATCTCTTAATTAAGTCTTACTTAATTAATATACATATATACAAATTATCCTTTTAATTTAAATTCGTGATTTAAATACTATTAATCATATTAATATATTTAAATCCTTAAAATTTAAATTAATTCCCTTTTAAATTACGTTCTATGTGTGTGACCCTATAGGTTATTATTATATTGGCAATAATTTTAAAATCATATTATAAAATTATAAAGCAGGTGGCATCTAGTAATGCATCATCGCTACCCAAGTAATAATAAGATCGATGATTCGATGCAACCTTTTTCGTGACCAATGTTTCAATGTAATTTAATCCTTTTAACCTTAATATCCTAGATTAAACTCGAGTCATGGAATGTGTCATACTCTTCATAATTTAATCTCGAAGTTTTTTGATCAATGAGTAGACTATATGAAACAAATCACTATTTGAGCATGGCCATGCATTTCATAGTCCTACTCAATCAAGAGGCCTATGGATATCACCCATAATATATAAGATGGTTAAATTCCATCTAGATCACTCATATTTCTCACACGATTCATGATGAACCCAATAATCACCTTTATAGTCCACCCTATTAAAGGTGACATTTGATGATATCAAAGTACATAAATTCTCGTGTAGTAATATAAGCGATTTAGAATTGGGAGGACCATTACATCATTATCACTTATGAGAATTGCTAATGACACTTCGCATAATGCTCCATATAGAATTCTCATGGTGGAATTACATCCAAGACATCGTTCTTCAACATGTACCTTTGCACTGACTTAATATCTCATATATTTATGACCAATGAGATTTGGTCATCAGTCAATCCACATACTAGTCTCAATGCATCATTGTTGTCCCATTAACAATGATACTCGACTAGGGACATTTAAGAATAATGATACTAATTGTAATTATAATCTCGTGTTCAAGTCACATACTTGAAACTATATAATTTGTATCACTATTCTAAGGAATTTTATTATGTTAACAATTATATTACGCAGTAAATAAAACCATAATAAAATCATTTATTTATTCAATCATTTATAATATCAAAACGTTAAACAATTATATCAAATAATTGGCCTCTAGGGCATAAACTCTAACACAAACAGTTTCATATATTAAGTGAAAGCATTTTGTTTTCAGGACTCCAGAGTTTGGTTTGACTAAACTTGTTGATGGAATGCCAAATCTTCACAATGACTGCAACTTTGATGTAAAGTTGGACTTCGGCTTTGTGGAGATTGAGAAAGAGGACTATGAGGTGCCTGATGAGATCAAAGAATGGGTCGAAGCTAAACCCAAACCAAACCTTGATCAAACCACCTCTGTCATCCTTGGAATCTCAGAAAACCCAAAAAAAATCCTGATTGGCATGGACCTTACCCCAAGCTAAAGGAATGACATGGTTGCTTTATTGACCCAGTTCCAGGATGTGTTTGCATGGTCTCATGAAGACATGATTGGTTTGTCAACTGATATCATCATTCATCACATGCCCATTAAAGAGGGATTTAATCTAGTTAAACACAAGCTCAGGAGATTTAAACCTGAGTGGAGTTTGAAAGTCAAGGGAAAAATTATCAAAATAATTCAAAGTCGGCATCATCATGGTATTAACATATCCTGAGTGGCTATCCAACATAGTCCCCGTACCTAAATCTGGAGGAAAGGTGCGAGTATGTATGGATTATAGGGATTTGAAAAAAGCTTGTCTCAAGGATAATTTCCCGGTACCATTTATCCACATACTCATAGACAACACGGCTCAGTATGGCATGTATTCTTTTGTCGATTACTTTGTTGGGTACCACCAGATCATGGTTACTGAAGAGGACCGGGAGAAGACAACATTCATCGCTCCCTGGGGAACCTTTTGCTACAGACAGTTATCATTCGGCCTTATCAATGTCGGTGCTACCTATGAGCGAGCCATGATAGCTCTTTTCCATGATTTAATGCACAAAGAAATAGAAGTCTATATGGATGACATTATTGTCAAATCTAGAAGGGAAGAGGACCACATATACCATCTCAAAAAGCTTTTCAACCAGTTGCGCAAATCTAAGTTGAAGTTGAATCTGGCTAAGTGTGCCTTCGGCGTCAAGTCAAGAAAGTTGCTGGGATTTTTAGTGAGCCACAAAGGCATTGAGCTGGATCCAGCCAAAATTCAAGCCATCATTGAGATGTCCGTGCCCCAAACAGAGAAGGAAATACGAGGATTTTTGGGGAGAATAAATTTTATCAGCATATTCATCTCCCAACTCATAGCAACGTGTGAGCCCATCTTCAAGTTGTTAAGGAAAAACTCCTCCAAGAAATGGAATGAAGAGTGCCAAAAAGCCTTCCTTTCCATCAAAGAGCAATTGGCCAAAGCTTTTATCTTGGTACCTCCAAGGGATGACGTTCCCTTGTTTATGTACCTGTAAATCAATGATAATGCCATGGGCTGCATGCTGGGACAAAAAGACGATAGAGGCAAAGAAAGATCTATCTATTACCTCAGCAAGAGATTCAGCAGCAGCGAGCACAAGTATACCTTGATTGAAAAGACTAGTTGTGCATTAGCATGGGCTAATTTCTTCTGGTGGTTAAATTAAAATCTATAAAGTTACCGCAAACTTGAAAAAATTAACTATGAAAAAACACCATACTTTGAATGTTGCCGAACCACGGAACTGCTTCTTCTTGTTGGAAAATCACTCAACTAGTGCAAACCATATCGCTGTTGTTGGAAAACCACTCAACTCCAACACACTTGAACAATCCAATTACCCATGATCCACTACCAAAAAAAGTGAAGTAATGGGGAAAACTAAGCTACTCCTGATATGATATTGAAGGAAAAAACTTGCGAAAATAGGTTTTCAATTTTTTAAAAAAATAAAATTAGGATCATCTTTACGATTTTATACGAAATAACAAATATATATACCTTGTATCTAAAGATGAATTTTTCACATAGTGTTTGGTTGGATTAACACATTTGAATCTTCGTACAATCATTTGTATCCTCAAGATCTTCCTTCCTATGAACTTATGTTACCTGAAGTGTGGTCTCCAAAGCACTCTTATAGAAAAACCCTAAACTTTGTTTTTGTTTTTCTTAAGCTGAAAGAGAAAATACATATTTTTGTTTTTCCTATGATAGTCAAAGTCAGCCCTACGTTTCTGATCAATGATATATATAATAACATTGATTCCTACTCTCCCTTATGAATCTGGTCCATATTAGGCTAGGAAAGGGATCCTAAGGGATTTCTCTTCTAACTCTAATACTTATCTACATATTATTATCTAATAATAATATTCAAAATAACAATTAATTCCACTAAATAATTGTAATTACACTTCAGCCCAGGAATTAATTAAATAAACCATTTACTAATAAATTGTAAATATTTCCACTATAAATGTACATAAATATTTCAGAATCAATTAATATAATTCCGATACATTTAAAATAATTTCATAAGTCCATAATTTATCTTTATTTAATCATAAATTGATTTAACAATTAAATCAATCCTTTTAATAATAATTAAAAGACTCGGCCTAGATTCTATGATCAATGATAAATTATCTTATGAAAATCTTATAGATGTTTTGACAACAATAATGTTCCTAATATTAATTAAATATATTAATCGACATTCTGATGTATTAATTAGCACGATGTAATCTCACTCATTGGAACATCAAATTAATATATATATATATATATATATAACAATATTAAGTCCACTATTATTTCAAAATTAAGAAATTTACAAATTAGTATTTATGTGAAAATATTTTATAAATAAAATTTTATCACATGATTCGTTTAATGCATACTGTTAATGCACTAGTACTTTAATTAGAAGTCCAACTTCCATGATTTAAGATAAATTATCTCTGTTAAAGTACTATAACCTATAGGATAATATCTCTAAATTATCATAGGTTATAAACCATTATTTCTTTATTTATGTATTATATATGATTTATATCTTACGTGTATAATATTTATTAATACACATAAACCATAATATATATAATATGGGATATATATATAAACAAACTAAATAATCATTTAATGAATGATAAATGATGTGCTTTTATTAATAAATCAATGTCTAACATAAATAAATAAACATTAAATAAATAGTTAAATATGATTTTTATAGCAAAAAATCCAACAATCTCCCAATGGCTATGAAATCCTTTTTGGCATTTATTTAATACCAATCACATCACAATGAGATTCAAAAACCTTAGTAGGTAATGTTTTTGTGAATGGATCTGCTAGATTTTCAACTCCTGGAATCTCTCATACTTTTAGATCTCCATTGTTCACATTCTCTCGAATGATATGATACTTGCGCTCAATGTTCTTCGATTTCTGATGATCTCTTAGATCTTTTGATTGTGTTATTTGATAAGTCAATTTTATACCAACTTATCTGGTATCAACTAACTTCATTTGTTTCTTAATCTCGTATTTATAAGTTACTTTTCATGTATTTCATTCTCATTTTGTAGGTTGCATATTTGGGAGCTAGCTTGGTGGCATTTGAAGACAATATGGCTTATAATGGATGAAAATTTGGTGTGTTGGAAGCTAATTGATCAAGACTTGGAAGAGAAAAGTGCGTGATAGTAGTGAGAAAAGAAGAATTAAGATCCGATGCACATGTGGTCGTGCCTAAATTAGCCAGAGAGGGCTATGCTGCTAGCGCCGTACCAATGTCCCTAGATGCCCTGATGCACGGTTGCACCCAAAATATCCTATGGGACAGCGCAGCCACGATGTTTCCTATATGACCAGTAGTTGACTTTTCATTTTAATTGACCAATTGGATTAAAGTTTTGGCAAGGGGCCAGACGAACTTTAGCCTATATTTAGGCATATTGGCAGCTTGTATTACATGATAGAGGATATCTTAGACCTAATAAATCCCTTTTTGGGATCTATCTTATATATTACATCTTTAATTTCTATCTTAGATTAGATTAGATAAAACCCTAGATTAGATTAGACCTTGGGGATTGAAGCACTTGGAAGATCATTAGAGAATAAAGGAGGAGTAAGAGAGATAAAATTTGCACTTTTATTCCTACTTTTTCTTTTACTTCTATTTGTATTCTTTTAATGTATATTCAATTGTGGATTATGGAATTTAGCTCAATTATGAGTTAACTCTATTTTGAGATTACAATGGATCTTAATGAGTAGTTTATTTTGATATGCTTCCTTGTTAGATTTATTAATTATTATTGAATTGTCTATTATGATTTGTGTTTAATTGCTTAATTGCTTGGCCATCAATTACCGTGATAACCTTTATAAAATTGAGAGACGGATTATAAGTTTAGATCTGATCATAATAGCATATGTTTGTGATCTCTACATGGCGATGTAATTCATTATTCGTGCCTAGGATAGAGATATACCTATGCACCGCATGTAATCCGATAAGAACTTTTGCTTAAACCCTCTTTAATTATAATTCACATAGAGATATAGTGGATTAATTAACTAGGGTGTTATCCTTAATTCTATCATTTGTGGATTTGAGTTAATATGGGTATGGTACATCGATAAATGGTCATATTTTACTTTCGTATTCTTGATTAACAATCCGAGATAATTAATTTGGCTTAACAGGAAGTGTGTCAGTCTAAATGAATTATTAAGTGAAGTTGTGGTCTTAAATCTCCTTTATCTGATTTAGTCATATTAATTAGTTTAAATCTATTAATTAGTAGTTTTAGATATTTAGCTAGCTTGTCCATCTATTTAAAGAGACTGAGATAATTACAAAACTTGTTCTTGTTAGATTAAAATACAGTTTAATATTTCTTTGTGGGATCGATACTTTACTTACATTATATTCCTTGTTGACCACATATACTTGCGTGCTATGCTTTGATTTGTCAATTATATAAACTAATCAACACTACTACCCCATTATTATCATAATATATAACCACGGGACTAGCATCTGACAATACTACTTCAAGTTCCATTAAAAACTTCTGAAACCAAATAGCTTCCTTGGAGGACTCTGAAGGTGAAACATACTCTGCTTCCATAGTGGAATCAACAATACAACATTGCTTAACATTCCTCCAACTAATAGCTCCACCACCTAAAGTGAACACATTCTCAAAAATTAACTTTCTAGTATATTTATCACCCATAAAGTCTGAATCAGAATATCCAACAGGAACTAGATCATCATTATGATAGACAAACATATAATCTCTCGTTATCCGAAGATATTTGAGTATATGCTTAACTGTTGACCAGTGCTCAGGTCTTCGATTAGACTTATATATGTTAACCATACCTACTACATAAAAGATGTCTGGTCTAGTACACAACATAACATACATTAAGCTTCCTATAGCTGATGCATAAGGAATAACTTTCATGCGTTCTTTCTCAGATTCTGTCGTAGGACAATGATTTGAATAAAGAGGAACTCAATGTCTAAAAGGAAGTAGTCTCTTTTTGGAATCCTGCATAGCATACTTAACCAAAATTTTATCTATATATGTAGTTTGAGAAAGGCACAACACTCTTTTTTGACGATCCAGGATAACCTGGATCCCAAGAATGTATAGCTTCTCCCAAATCTTTTATATCAAAATGATTAGATAACCAAACTTTAACCTGAGATAACATTCCTATGTCATTTCTAATCAATAGGATGGCATCTACATATAAAACCAAGAATACCACCAACTTACCTTCACTACTTTTATAAACGCATGGCTCTTCAATAGTTTTTTCAAATCCAAGTGATTGGATTACTTTATCAAATCTGACATTCCATGATCTCAATGTTTGTTTAATCCCATAAATAGATTTATGTAGCTTACAAACCATTCCTTCTTGGCCTTCAGCCATGAAACCATTTGGTTGAGACATATAAATTTCTTCCTCAAGATAGACATTCAGAAAAGTTATCCTGACATCAATTTACCATATCTCATAGTCAAGATGTGCAACAATAGATAAGAGAATTCTGATGGATTTAAGCTTTGCCACTGGCAAAAAGGTATCTTTAAAGTCAATGCCTTCCTTTTTATTATATCTTTTCACAACAAGCATAGCTTTATAGGTTTGAACCTTTCCATCCATCCCTCTCTTTTTCTTGTAGATCAACTTGCACCCAATAAGTTTTAATTCATAAGGCGCATTTACAAGCTCCCAGACTTTATTGGAATACATGGATTCCATTTCTTGTTTCATTGCTTATTGCCATAGGTTAACATGTCTATCAGCAAGTGCTTCACTATTTGGGATCTGAATCTAGATCATCTGACACAATCTCAGTAGACTTACCCAAAAGAGTAAGTTTTTGTATGGGTCTACAAATTCTCCCATTACGACGAGGCTCTCATGAGTTAGAAGATACAGGTATTGTGACTTGTGGTGTGATTACTTGTTTATCAGGTTTTGGTGTTGATTGTGGAGAAATATTTCTAGACATTTTCTCTAAGATAATTATATTACTTGACTTGTGTTCCATTATATAATCCTCTTCTAGAAAAATTGCATTTGCACTCACAAATATATACCTTATGACTTTCAGGACTATAAAACTGTTCACCCCTTGTCTCTTTTACATACCTTACAAAAAACATACTTCTGATCTTGTTCCTAACTTATCTAAATCTTTTTCCACTTTTCGCACATGTACAGGGCAACCCCATATATGAATGTGTTTCAAACAAAGCCTGCGCCCTGACCATAATTCTAATGGTTTTTTTGGAACTGATTTAAATGGAACAATATTCAATTATTATATTGTCGATTGTAAAGCATATCCCTAAAAAGATATAGGTAGTGTAGAATAACTCATCATAGATCTAACCATATCTAAAAAGAGTCATGTTTCTTCTTTCTACTACACCATTTTGTTGAGGAGTCCCTGATGCATGCAACTGTGATACTATTCCATTTTCAGACATGTAATTCTTGAATTCTGTAAGAAGGTATTCCGATCAGATCGAAGGGTCTTTATATATTTACTCATTTGTTTTTCAACTTCAGTTTGAAACTCTTTTATTTTTTCAAAAGCTTCAAACTTATGATGCTTTAGGTATACATAACCAAATCTTGAGTAATCATCAGTGAATGTGATAAAATACTCATGAACTCCTTTAGCTTTCGATGTCAATGGACCACATACATCAGTATAAACAAAATCTAATTTTTCTATGTCTCTATAACCTTTTTCTTTAAAAGGTCCTTTAGTCATTTTACCCTCTATATAGGATTTGCAGACTAGATAAGAATTAACTTCAAGAAAACTTAAAGGTTCATCCTTTACCAGTCTTTGGATATTGCTTAGATTAATATGACCTAAACGTAAGTGCCATAAATAAGTTTTATTTGTTGAAGAAATTTTCCTTTTCTTAGATATATTATTATCAATTTTAGTATTTTGAAATGTTCTTATAACAGGAGTGAGAATATATAAATTATCCAATAATGTACCATCACAAACAAAATTAGAATTTCTCTTAATTGTAAGACCCCAACTTTATATAAATAAAATCGAATTTCCTCTAATTATTATTGCGAATAATAAGGTGTTAATTTGATATAATGCTTTGGTTATGGGTGAAATATGCAAATTTTGTAAAATAAACAAGTGGTTATAAAATATTCATTGTTGTCGGGGAATATTCGTTTGGTCATGGAATATTCTTGATGTCGGAGAATATTCGTACGATGGCGCAACCATTTGTGGACCCCATAACTGAAAACGGTCGGATTTAGAAAATGATAAGTTTGAGTTTTTATAAATAACTGTGTAATTGATACCGTTAAACTGTTGAAATACCCGGTGATAAAAGTACAGTAATATGTGTGGTTGCATAGTAGCACACGGTATTGATTATTGATGCTTACGTGAGAAGTCACTCAGTTTTACTCAATTATTGCTACAATAAATACAATAAATATTGCATAGTATCTCACGTAATTTGATTCAATTATTGTCACAGTATCATCTGCATAATATTTTATATTATTTAATCAATAATTGAGACGACAAAGTTATTCATATTATTATTTACAATATTGACGATGTCTAGAAAGTTCTGTCGAGGAGAGGTTTGGTCACCTAATTGCGCGCCAATAGGAAGAAATCCTTATCGGAAAGTCCCCTCTTTCCTGGGAATGATCTAGTTGTTAAATATTGTGAGTTATAATATTAATGATGAATAATTGTTAATAGAGTAAAAATGTGTTTATTAAAGATAAGTGATTTGTGGTAATTATTTATTCAATTTTTAATATGAATAGAGGGGTTTGTTATGAGGTGTTTGTTATAAGTTTGGCTTATTATTCCATGAGGGATGTCTTTAAGTTTTAGGATATCATTGGTTGAAGATATTATTGTAAATCAATATGGACCGCTGGTGGAAAGTTATAATAGTAAATCAATATGGATCGTTGGTTTAAAGTTTTAATATTAAATCAGTATGGACTGTTGCTTTAAGTTTTAATAGTAAATAAATATGGACCGTTCCTTTAAAATTAAATTAATCTGGGTCGTTCATAAATTAGTTACTATTCAGTTCTTTTTCCTATAAATAGAAGCTCATTCTTTCATTATTTCTTACGAATTCACTGAAACTCTAGAAAGAGAAACCATAGAGAGCAAGAAGAAGAGTATTCTGCTACTACTCTACTTCAGTATTCAATCTTCTACTAAGGTAAGGGATATTAGTTGTTGTATTCGTAAGGGGTATTATTTCTTTCGTATTCATGAATAGA
Source organism: Panax ginseng (assembly GCA_020205605.1). Lineage (NCBI taxonomy): Eukaryota > Viridiplantae > Streptophyta > Magnoliopsida > Apiales > Araliaceae > Panax > Panax ginseng. The sequence goes on from CM035136.1 coordinate 47,009,008, forward strand.
GTTATTTTCTTTCAATACTCGTAAGGGTTGTTATTCCGTTCTTTATTATTATGTTGGAATAACATGTCTACGCAGACTACCGCATGCATGGTGAAATCTTTTCGTTATTCCATTCTTTATTATTTTGTTGGAATAACATATTTACGCGGACTACCGCATGCATGGTGAAATCCTTTTGTTATTCCATTCTTTATTATTCTGTGGGAATAACCTATTTATGACCACTCGCATTTACCGGTGAATAACCCTTCAGATTCAATTGTTATTAAATTGTGGAAATGATATGTCTCACGCAGCATCAATGCATCTACGCTTGAAAATTCAATTACAGTTTTGTATATTATTCATTTCAGATTCCTAACTCTAAACTTACTATGGTAAATATTACTTCTATAATTCCTGAAATGACCAGAAATTCCTTGAGTTTTCTTTTCTGTATCCAAGTTGTCTGTTATGTTTCCTATCTTTGATTGGATCTATGTTTTGAACTTTATTCTTGAATTTTGCTCCACAATTGATTATTATGGAGTATTCTTGAACTTGGATAAACTAAATTAGGAATCCCTAATCGTGTCCTTTATCTCACTGGATTCGTTCTTTAAAATATTTTTCATCATCCTCAGTCTTAAATGGTGATGATGAATATCTTTAGCATTTAGTGCAAAGATGAATGATTACCTGATGAATATCTTTGGCCCGTAGTGCAAAGATGAACATGTGTTGAGATGAACATGACCAACTAGTGATACAAATGAATATCTTTGGCCCGTAGTGCAAAGATGAATATTTGATTTAAAATGTATTGATTGATGTTACAGGGATAAAATATTGATGATGGACTTTTAAATTCATAGATGATAGTAGATTTCATTCTCTACTTAACTCTTCTAATGAATTGTTATTTCCGCTGTGAATATTGATCTAAAACTGGTTGTCCATTATATTTTATCTGATTTGTTGAAGGCTAACGATAATTTGTTGTTCATTATCTTAGTCATAATATTCTGTACTGGGCTAGTTGAGCTCACCCTTTACCTTTTTATTCCATTCTTTTCAGGATGAGAGAATATAGCGGGAACTTGTCGGGGTATGGAATGATGGATCAAGATAGTTATTTATCAGTCCTCACTATTTTGTAAAATAGTGTATCAATAATTGTAATAAGGACTTATTTGAGTTTGAATATTGTCTAGAAGACAATATTTGTATTTAAACTCACAGTATATGTGTTGTCGTATTTTGCACGATAATTGTAATAATAAAGTTGTAGTTGTTTTCTGTACCATGTATTTGGCGACTCAAAATGGGTGATGTATACCTATTTTGGGGGCGTCACATTAATAATAAATTTATTATTAAAAATCACATAGTACCCTTGCTTAAATAAACAAGAAACCGAAATTAAATTCTTTTGAGCATTTGGTACGTAAAATACATTATTCAAATATAAACTCATATTACTAGAAACATTTAAATGAACTATTCCTACTGCCACTACTGCAACTGTTGCATTCGATGCTAACTCTAGATAAATTTCCCTTTCAATTAGCCGTTTGGTCTCCTGGAACCCCTGCAAAGTAATGCAAACATGATTAGTGGCTTCGAAATCTACGCACAAGGATCCTGTAGAAACCGCTAATAAACATGATTCAACTAGTAAAGTTGGAAATATACATTTGCTTTTCACTTTCTCAAGGAATGTCGAGCAATTACGCTTCCAGTGTCCCTTTTCACCACAATGAAAACACTTCCCTTTGGGCTTAACCTCACCTTGACCCTATTTCTTTCCAACTCCCCTAGTGCCAGAAAACTTTGCATTCTTTTTGTTTGGTTTCTTTTTCTAGTCAGCCTTAGCCTTAGCAACATTAGCCTCAATTACATGGACAACTGGCTTAAGTACTAGAATATATTGATCTGATTGAAGTTGTTTCATTAACTCAGGAAGAGTATAATGAAATTGCCCCATGTTATAGTTAACCTTGAAATTTTTAAATGTATCGGGCAATGACTGCAATAACATGTCAATCTGTGTTTCCATATCAACATTTGCTCCGCGGACCTCCAGTTCGCTAAACCTTATATGAATTTGAGACAATTCTCACCCATTGGAGTTCCCTCAACCATTTTTTTCTTTTATGAGAGACTTCATAATACTCTGCCTTACGACACGAGCATACTCACCAAACATACCATGGAAAGATTCTATCATTGCCTTAGCAGTTGGAACAGTCATATGTTGATACTGCAAAATATTAGATAAAGATCTCAAGATGTAACATTTAGCCATCTCATCAGCCTTTACCCATTTTTCATGTTCTTCTTTAGAAGAACGAAGAGCATTAGCTGCAGGTTCCTCAAGGCAAGGATTAGTAAGCACAAATTTATATTCATGAGTAGTAAGAACAATGTCCAAATTCCTTTTTCAATCAAAATAATTAGGGCCAGTCAATTGATTCTCAGAATGATTGAGATTGGGTTGAATACAGACATGATATCTAAAATAAAAAAAACATCCATCATTTATATTACCATTATCAAGTGAAATAATGCGTATAGTAAGCAATCCATTACTTTTAACATAAGTATCTTAGTTTTTCAAAATAAAGTCCATTCGTAGGGAAAGACAATTATTTTAAATTACCATTATTTTCTTTTCTAGTACCACCTCTGTATGATACCTCCTAGTACCACCTCGCGTACTGTAACATTCCAGAATTTTAAATTATAATATTAAATATTTATTGAATTATATAAGTATATAATGGATATGTTTATTGTTGAATAAATAATTGTTCAATATGATTTGATTTGATCTAGTTAATTATTTGTTAAGTAAATAATTAAGGAGTTAAGAAAATTAATTGTTATGAGATTATATACTAATTTAATTTAATAATTAAGTTAGAGAGCTTATAATGATTAAATGAATTATAATATTTTAATTGGAATTTTTAATTAAAATAAGGTGTTAGTTGGTTAAATAAAATTACAACTATAAAGAAAATTATAATTATGTGATAGTGATTTATGTGTTAAAGTAATTTAATAGATTAGTATTTGAATTGATTAAATTGATTATTTAATTTAATAGAAGTGTGACAAAGAACCTTGCTATAAAGGAGTTATTAAAATAAATTAAAGGAGTTTAATTTAGTTTTGGCCAAACAAGCCTTAATGCATATTAAGTCTTTAATATAATAGTATTTTTATCAAACAAGGTATAAGGATTAATGTGTTATTTTTAATTAGCCTAGCCAAACAAGCCTTATGGCTTTTGATTTTCAAAATTTAGATAACTGATATCAGTTATATCTAGAGTTATATTATATAATTAATATATATTATTACTATTATACGTTATATTATAATACGTAAGATAGAATAGAGAAGAAAGACTAAGAAGGAAGAAAAAGAAGAAAAAGAGAAAAGTGATAAAGAACTTAAGGGATTCTAAAGAGGATTTGAGAAAGAAATTGGGAAAAGAAGCTTGAGAATCCAATTTTGCCATCATCTTCTTCTAAATTAAGGTATCATCTTGCTCCTATTTTCTAAAAACTATGGTTATCCTCTTCTCCAAAAAGTTCTCTATAAACATTATTGTAAAAGATGAATTGTTGGTGTATATAGTCTATATGAAAATTGATTGTTGTAAAAGGTTGTTTTCATAAGTTTATATATGATTATAGATAAACTAGTTCATGTATGTATGTGTTTTATGAAGAAACTATATTACAGAGTGTTATATGAACATATATGAATATGGCTTAGTTTAATTAGTTGTTTAAATTATAAATTGACTATTGAAATAGGGAGAGGATGTATAAATATAAACATGATGTTTTGAATTAACTATTTTGATTGAAAAACAAAGTTACAGTGATGATTTTCATTAAAAATGTCAAACTGGAGTTTTTGCCAAAAACATTGAAATTGGGTGTTATAAAATTGATGTTTATGTTATTTTATGGGTAGAATCATGTTAAGAGTCTTTACAATATGTTTACATGAAGTCTCTGTATGAATTACATGTTAATTAGTTTGTTAGATTGGAGCTTGTAGGCCAATTTGGCTTTTGTTCATGTTGTTTAAGGGTTGGTCATGAATTAAGGAGTTTAGGCGTAGTAAGCCAAAGAATGATGTTATTCTCGCGCTTGTAGGTCGCAGTTGTCAGATTACGTCGTTAGCTTGCTAACTTTGAGTCTTAGTGCAGCGGCCATTCGGTAATGACCTTGACCAAAACGCAATGTTGTAAATGAATCGAAAGTACAAGCGAGAATAATTCTGGCAGCTTTTATTTAATTATACAAAGTCTGAAAATAAATGTTATGTGGATTGTTAAATTATGATTTCAGTAGTACTAAACTAAGAATGAGCATGTTATCAAGGGTTAACTAGTTTTAGTGTTAATGTAATTCGATTATGTGATTTGATAATTAAACCTACATGATGTGTATACTTGTTTATATATATACAAAATGTTGGTAGTGACTAATTATGCCATGATGACATATATAAAGGGTATTGAGATTCAAGTTGTATCGTTTAGCTTGTGCTCAAGGCAAGTTCTCTAACCCTAAAACTTCGTTGTGCAAGTTTAATTTCGTTGAGTACGTTATTACTTTCAAATTCAATTACAATTTTGCAAGTTGATACCTCTACACTTTCGTAGAGCTAGATTGTCTAATTTTGAGTAAGTTCTTGTATCTAGTTGCTCATAATGATGCAAGTATCCCAAATCTTATATTTTAATATTGAGCAAGTTTCTTTAATATGTAACTTGTTATTTAGCATGCGAGTCGTTATATTTTTATATTCTAGTATTGAACAACTTTATAGTTCAAATTACTATTCACTATTCATGCTTAGTATCCAATTTTCAATAACCTTGACTTAATATTGTTCAAGCAAATTATGTTATGATTATTCAATGTTTATTCTATTAGATTATTCCTAAAGCATGATGTTAATTTACAAATATCGATTCAGTTATGATTATTCCATAGCATACAGCTTAGTTCTTTTTATTCAATCGTCAATGACCTGTTTCATCTTGATATCCAAACGAATTAAACTTCTAAATCTTGAGATGAACAACTCAATTATTAAACAACTTTTTTTTACGTTTCACTTATATTTTAAATAAAGTTGAAACGACATTTTGGGTCAGATGCAATTTCTCAGTGTCCAGCATTAATGCATCTAGCAGAGAAAGGTGTGACACCCCAAATCTCGTACTTCATTTCCTCAAGATTTCGTGTTCACTTAATCAAAATATTCATTACTAACTACCCAATCATAATAATACAAATGAATAATAAGAACCTCACCTATACAAGATTACATTTAATAAAAATCTCCCAAAGTTATCTAACATTTAATTACAATCATTCAAATGCGGAATTTAAAATTTATTACATCACATCATATTTAAAAGTCTATTATCATAACGATAAAAATAAAATTACAAGTCTTTATCACTTGTACATTTTTCCCTTCCTTTGCTAGTGGTAGGTTCATTGACCTTCTCAACCTTAGCTGCAATAAGTGTATAGATATGCAAGAGTGAGCAAACAAAGCTCACTTGAAGAAGAATGAATAACTTTACAATATTAAAATAATTGCTAGAAATAGACTCAATAAAACTGAATTATATGTCCTATTAACATTTTGAAACATACTACTGAGGGTCTAATGACCACGAATCATGTCTACAGTTATAAGTAATCTTTCAACTTTAACTTTAATACTATAAGACTATAAGGACTCCACATACTTGGGGGATCAACCCTTCAGACAATGTATTGTGCACAACCATTTCAACGCTAAGCGTAAAACCTCTAATAAAAGAGTTGTTCATCTCAAAGATTTAGAATACAAGTCCGCACAAAGTAGGTTTGGTTTGGATATATTACAAGGTAATTTAGAATTCAACGGTCATCAACTAAGGATTAGTTGAATACAAAAGAAATAATTGTATGCTATGGAATAATCATAACTGAATCGATATTTGTAAATTAATATCATGCTTTAGGAATAATCTAATAGTATAAACATTGAATAATCATAACATAATTTGCTTGAATAATATTAAGTCAAGGTTATTGAAAAAATTGGATGCTAAGCATGCATAGTGAATAGTAATTTGAATGATAAAGTTGTTCAACACTAGAATATTAAAATATAGCGACTCGCATGCTAAATAACAAGCTATATATTAAAGAAACTTGCTCAATATTAAAATATAAGATTTAGAATACTTGCATCCTCATGAACAATAGATACAAGAACTTTCTCAATAATAAACAATCTAGCTTTACGAAAGTGTAGAGGTAGCAACTTGCGAAATTGTAATTGAATTTAAGAGCAATAACGCATTTTAAACTAAATTAAACTTGCACAACGTAAGTTTTTAGGTTAGAGAACTTGCCTTGAGCACAAGCTAAACTCTTACAACTTGAATCTCAATACCCTTTATATATGTCATCATGACATAATTAGTCACTACCAACATTTTGTATATATAAACAAGTATACACATCATGTAGGTTTAATTATCAAATCAAATAATCGAATTACGTTAACACTAATACTTGTTAACCCTTGATAATATGCTCATTCATAGTTTAGTACTACTGAAATCATAATTTAGCAGTCCACATAACATTTATTTTCGCATTTTATATAATTAAATAAACCTGCTAATTATTCTCGCTAACTATTGCTAATACGCTTACGCTTACATCATAATAACATCATACCGAGGTGGCACTCATGACGCGAGACTCAAAGTTAGCAAATATATGATACCCTAAGATCGCCATGTAGAGAATAATATCATCGGTCATCAATACAAGGCGGCTAAACTCCGTGACTTTTGCCACCAAAATTTTCTAAGAATAAAGATGAATAAAAGCCAAATCGCCTACAAGCTCCAATCTAACAAACTAATTAACATGTAATACACATATAGACTTCATATAAACATAATTACAATACTTTAACATGTTTTTACACATATAATAACATAAACATCAACTTTATAACACCCAATTTCAATGTTTTTGTCAAAACTACATTTTGACATTTTAATGAAACTTATCACTTGTGAACTTTGTTTTCAACCAAAACCATTAATTCAAACTATCACGCTTATGTTTATTCATCTACTTTCAAAATCAATAGTCAATATATATATATATATATATATATATATATATATATATATATATATTAACAATTAATCCAACCTTAATTTTATTTTAAACTAAGCCATATTCATATATTTTCATATAAACACTCTGTAATATAGTTTCTTCATAAAACATATACAAACATGAACTACTTTCTCTATAATCATATATAAACTCATGAAACCATCTCATAACCAATAATTTATCATATAAAACCATATACCACATACAATTTATCCTTCATGAAGATTTTTACAAAGAATTTTAGAAGAGGAAAAACTAAACTTTAAAAAATAAAAGGATTAAGATCCTTCCTTTGTTTAAGAAGATGATACCCTCCCCTTTTGATCAAGAACCTTCTTTTCCCCAATCTTCTCTCAAAACCTCTCAAGAATTTTCTCTAATTCTCTCTTAGTTTCTTCTTTTCATTTTTTTCTTTCTTCTGAGTCTTTCTTCTCCTACTCTATCTTACGTACTAACATATAACGTATAATATTAATAATATATATTCATTATATAATATAAATATAGATATAACTGATATCAGTTATGTAAGTTTTGAAAATCAAAAGCCATAAGGCTTGTTTGGCTAACATAATAAAATAACTCATTAACTCATATACCTTGTTTGGTAAACCTAATTAAAATAAATCAATTAATCCCTATACCTTGTTTGGAAAAACATTATTAGATTAAAGACTTAATATGAATTAAGACTTATTTGGCAAAACTAATTAAACTCCTTTAATTTATTTTAATAACTCCTTTATAGCAAGGTTCTTTGTCACACTTCTATTTAATTAAATAATCAATTTAATCAATTCAAATATTAATCTATTAAATTACTTTAACATATAAATCACTACCACATTATTATAATTTCCTTTATAATTATAATTTTATTTAACTAACTAACACCTTATTTTAATTACAAATTCCAATTAAAATATTATAATTCATTTAATCATTATAAGCTCTCTAACTTAATTATTAAATTAAATTAGTATATAATCTCATAACAATTAATTTTCTTAACTCCTTAATTATTTACTTAACAAATAATTAACTAGATCAAATCAAATCAAATTGAACAATTATTTATTCAACAATAAACATGTCCATTAAATACTTATATAATTCAATAAATATTTAATATTACAATTTAAAATTCTGGAATGTTACATAGTGTCAACCCCAAAGTCTCTATCCTTAACTCACTTGCCTCAACTTCTTTCTCCAACTAGTCAACTCTCCTCGCAGCCCTGACCCATGCATCCTCGATCCTTATCTTATCAGCAATTTCCAAATCAAACTCAAATTTCATAGCGGGATTCTCTTTCTTCAGCTCTCCCAGCTGTAATTCTTCCAGCTCCCACTTTTCTCTCAGCTTAGTGTTACAAGCAACTAACTGATGGAGTAGCGGCCCTACATACTGAGATAACATCATATACCCTTCTAATTGCTCTTTCACCTTTTCTAGATCCGCCTGCAACTGATAGGCTAACTCTTTATACTGCACTTCTGTAAACTAGTGGGTCAAATTTTGCTTTTCCAGATGAGAGACCCGGTCTTCCAACTTTGAATTCCTAGTCATCAGATCCCCGATCAAGATATCCTCAAGAGTATCCTCCATCACCTCATACTCTACTGGCTCCTCTATAGGGGCCACGTGCTCTTGATCAATAGTATGATTATCTTGTCCTTTGTCAGGAATCCTATAATCACAATAACAAAAAAAAAACAACAAATAATATTAGTATCACAATAAAATATATTCATTGATGAAATGAAATGATATTTTATTATGTACAACTCATACTCGATGAATTTTTGTAATCCATCTCCTAGCATACTATATACGAGTTTTCTTCTAAGGTTATAACCTAGATTTCGCATCCTAATGTTTATAACCTACAACTTTGATACTAACCTGTGACGCCCCCAAATCCTGGTTCCCTAACCTTGGGTTTGGTGCTCACGGTCCATCATTATCATACACATTCTATAAATTATCATGAAATAAATAAATATACATTGTTCATTACATAAGGTTCTATAACAAATATCCCTAGGTCTGACAAACTTCACTTAATTACATACCCTTAGTATCACAAAAGATTTACATAATAAATTTACATAAGTTAATAATGCAATTAAACTTCCACATTAATCTATTCTTGAGTTTTTCCTTTGCCCTTATCCTTCTTGGAACTCTCCGGCTTAACTGAAATAATTACCATGATATAGCAAGGATGAGCAACTAACTCACTATGCAAGTTTAAATATAAGATCTTGATATCATGATTTAGAAAGAATAATTTTTTGATTATTCAACAATATAAATTGATTGTGAAAGAATCATAAATCAAGAATAATTGAATAAGTAATGTTGAGTGGTCAGCAATGACCATGAACATATAATAAGGAATTATCAGTAATTAAACTGGACATTTTAGTAGGTTTTGGTAATCAATGGGATCAACCTTTCATACCCGACGAATATGCATAATCACTTAATAAACGGGCAAACAATCGTTTTCCGATATACTGCCTTAATAAAAATTATCCTTTTTCTCAGTCTAGAAATTCGTACCAACAACTGGTTTGGACAACTTTTCAAACATATTTGATTTAACAAATTTAAACATATTCGGTCTAGCTGATACAACTAGCTTAGACCTAACTCATAAGCAGTTCATGAATAAAAGAACTTTAATGTATTTCATAGTTCAAATAATAGAACAGGAAATCAAGTGCACCAAGTGCGAATATCAATAATCATTATATATGTGGAATAATCAACAATAATTATCCACTAACATGCTTTGAAAATATTAACTTAAGTTTGAGTTAGGAAACGTGCCTCGTCTGCGGACTACTGTTATACAATTTAATTTATCTTCTTTTGAAAAGGCCTATCATTGATCTTTTAATTAGCATATCATATTTCGATTCACAACATTACTATTCTTATAATACATTATCTAACATTTAGTCACATAAATAAATGTTAGATATCACATTAAATCATTAGTAATATTATCATTTCTTGATAATATTGCTATTACATAATCATCATCTTAAACTCTCATCTAATATTAATAATATTTTATTCACTTAATCATATAATAATCATCTACTAATATTATCAATCACTTAATAATATTTTAGTCGCTTTCATTATTATTAATCACTTAATAATATCTTAATCCCTTACTAATATTATAAATCATTAAAATATTTTAATTCTTTAATAATATTATTAATCCTTTATTAATATTATTAATCACTTAATAATATCTTAACCCCTTACTAATAGTATTAATATTTTAATAATATATTAATCATTTAATAATATTATTAATCATTTAATAATAATTTAATCTATCATAATTAATCTAATATTATTAATCATTTAATAATATTTTAATCCTTATCTAATATTATTAATTATATAATAATATTTTAATTAATATCTAATATTATTAATCATTTAATAATATTTTAATTTAATATTATTATTTATTTAATAATATTTTAATAAATTATTATTAATGTTTTAATATAATATTATTAACCATTTAATAATATTTTAATATAATATTATTAATGATCATTTAATAATATTTTAATTAATTATTAAACTTGTAAACAAATTAATTTAATTGTTTATCTTTTTGCTAATTAATTTATTTAACAAACATAACATGCCATACACATAAAATTTTATTAAAAATAATCAAATTACCCTCCTAAATCTTAACACATCATATTAAGGGTTATTATTCCATAAAATCACATTTACAAAGTTTATAACATGATTTAACTTAATTTATTCATTTATTCTTAACTTAAACATAGACATGAAAAATACTAAAACAACTTTTAATTTTTTTTATCTTTTGGGAAATATCAGTACATGATATTTTAGTGATAAAACAATTTTCCTATAATTTTCTAATTTTGTTTGCTATTTTTAAATAGGCTAAAATTGTCCAAAATTTCATCAATTATCATAAATTATCCTTTTGTCCAACAATTATGAAATTTTCACGGCAGACTCATAATACACTATACTGATTCCAGTTAAATTTTCACAATTTTATGGGCTATCTACACTAAGTTATTACAGTTTACTTTTAAAATCACATTTTCTTGTAAAAGTCATAACTCCACTTCTGGACCTCCAAAAATTCCCATTTATGGACAGGACCTAGTTGATATCCTATGATGCCACAGAATATCAGAATTTTTAAAGTATCAAAAGTGGCCGAAACAACCCTCTTTACAAACTGCCTGAACATTTTTTGATTTTTCCAGTTTTGTTACCCGACTAGACTATTTTGGGAAAAATGATGTCACAATTTGCTCATTTAATATTTTTGAGTGCTACCACTTGGTTTTAACAGATTACTCATGGATCTAACATACCTCTTTGTTAGATCTCAAAAATAAGTTGTAGATTTCAAATGGTAGAACTTCAAACTAAGCTGAAAATTAGGGTTTTCTAGCCCTACAAACTGTTTTTGTTCCATTTTTTATTTGTAAGCTTAACAACTCCAAAAATGGTAAGATCTAAACATGAAACACCATAAAACATGTAGATCTAATACTCTAGGGTTTATAAACATAAGTTCATTATTTTCTTCATAACAACCATAATAAAAACACATAAACTAACTTGGGGTTTGATTTTAGAGGGTTTTATACCTTGTTCTTTGAGCTACCCTTCTTCTTCTCCCACAATAGGTTATAAACTTGGTGGTATTAGATCTTCTCCTCCTAGGGGACAAAGGCTAATGTAGTAGGTGGAAAACCATTGAAAAAATGAAATAACTTGTGCTCATTTCCCTCTCTAAATGGCCAGATCACCCCCCTTGAATTTCCCTCATTTTTTATTTTTATTAATCACTTTATTTACTTCATTTAGTTTCTAGAATATCCATACAAGATGGGCTAGGGTTTTGGACCAATCCCTTTAATTATTTGGACTCTAATTTAAATTATTTGGGCCATATACATTATCACGAGTCCAACACACTAATTTTATATTATCCTAGTTATTTAATTCAGGTTTCTAGTCCACTTATTTTGGACTTTAAATAATTACTCATGTAGGTTTAATTTTATAATCCAATTAGACTTGTTTTAATTAGGTTTAAAATAAATAATTAATTAAGATATATAAAATAAATCTCTTGAGTTAGTTTACTAGTATATATTTTAAATATTAGAACTATTCAATAAATATAACCCTTAGGTTATTAAATTCTTATTCCTAATATATAATATTAGGTTACAAGGCTTTGTTTTTAATTCTCTTTATATGATAAATAAATATATACACATATAATATATATTCATTTAATCACAAACACATCCTTTATAAGTTACAAAGTATTCGATACATTAATAAATAATTAATATATTCATTTACAAGGTGACTTAAAATTTCTGGTTATTACAGTTCACAATTCGATCCCATGCAAGATAAGAAACATCATATTTGAAAAAGTCATGCTAGATTTAGGAGATTCAATCAATGTGATGCCTTTATCTATTTATGCTTCCTTAAATCTAGGCCCTTTGAAAAATACTGGTGTGATTATCCAATTGGCAGATCGTACTAACACTTACCCCTGAGGGGTAATTGAAGATGTCTTAGTGCAGGTGAACGAACTAATCTTTCCTACAAATTTTTACATCGTGGATATGGAGGATGATACATCACCAAACCCCTCTCATATCTTGTTAGGAAGGATGTTCTTGAAAACAATGAGAACTGTGATCGATGAGCACAATGGAACCTTGACGATGGAATTTGATGGAGAAAAGATTCAGTTTAACATTTATGATGTCATGAGGTACCCTAGTGATATTGGTCAGGTTTTTGCGATTGATGTGAGCAAGTCCTTAGTGCAGAAAGCTTTTGAAAAACTGCATAAGAATAGCTTGGAGGTTGCCATCACCAACAGTTGGGACATGGATATAGAAGACGAGATTGTACAGAATCGGGAATTGAGGGAAATTGTGGTTGCACTACACTTATTGCCAAAATTCTCGGGTAAGTATGCAGTTCATTCAATCCAATTATTTGTTTCTCATAAAAAATTATTACCATCTGTTGTGCAACCCCCAACCCTAGAATTGAAATAATTACCTGCACTTTTTAAATATGCATATATAGGGACTAATGATACTTTTCCTGTGATTATTGCTAGTACTCTAATTAAAGTGGAGGAAGATAAATTATTGAGAGTCCTAAGGGACCATGTCACTGTTTTTAGTTGGACGATAGCGGATATCAAATGTATTAGTCATGCAATGTGCATGCATCGAATATTGTTGGAAGATGGAGCTAAGCCCATGAGGGACACATAAAGAAGATTGAATCCGCCCATTATTAAGGTAGTGAACAGGAGGTGCTCAAATTACTTGATACTGGTATAATCTATCCCATCTCTGACAGTCAATGGGTAAGTCCAATGCAGGTTGTTCCAAACAAATTCGGAATCACAGTTGTCAAGAATAGACAATAATGAGTTGGTGCACACACGAATGCAAATAGGATAGAGAGTGTGTATTGAGTACATGAAATTGAATGTTGTAACTAAAAAGGATCACTTTCTCCTTCCTTTTATTGATCAAATGTTAGAAAGATTAGCTGGGCATACTTATTAGTGATTTCTAGATAGTTTTTCAGGATATAACCAGATTGTGATTACACCCGAGGACCAAGAAAAGACCACATTCACATGTCCCTTTGGCACATTTGCATATCTTCGAATGTCCTTTGGACTTTGCCCTAGGTATTTTTCAGAGATGCATGGTAAGCATTTTTTTTGATCTTTTAGAAAATTGCATTGAGGTCTTTATGGATGATTTCACGATTCATAGTGATTCTTTATATGCAAGTATAGATAATTTGACTCGTGTTTTGGATAGATGCATGGAAACTAATCTTGTTCTAAATTAGGAGAAGTGTTATTTTATGATAGAACAAGGAATAGTACTTGGTCATGTTGTGTCATCTAAGGGTCTTGAAGTTGATAAAGTTAAGATAGATGTTATTTATGCTTTGCCTTACCCCGTTAGCATGTAAGAGATTCATTATTTTCTTGGTCATGCAGGATTCTATCGAAGGTTTATCAAGGATTTCTCAAAGATTGCATTGCCCTTGTGTAAGTTGCTACAAAAGGATGTGGAGTTCCAGTTTGATGATGAGTGCAAGGAGGCTTTTGATGCTTTAAAGAAGTTGTTGACCTTTGCCTTTGTGATTCAACCACCAAATTGGAAGCTTCCATTTGAGATCATGTGTGACGCAAGCAACTATTTAGTTGGGGCTATTTTAGGCCAAAGATTTGACAAAGCTATTCATGCCATTTACTATGATTTGAGAACTCTGAATGGGGCACAGATAAAATATTCCACAACTAAAAAAGAACTTTTATCTGTGGTTTTTGCTTTAGATAAATTTCGATCATATTTGCTTGGCACTAAAGTAATAGTTTATTCTAGCCATGTTGCTCTCAGGTATTTGTTAACCATGGAGGACTCTAAACCTAGGATTATTAGATGGATTCTGATTTTGCAAGAATTTGACTTGGAGATCAAGGATAAAAAAGGGGCAAATAACTTGGTGGCAGATCACTTGAGTAGATTACTGAATGATGAAGAGGAGCTAGCATTGCGTGATTCCTTCCCAATTGAGCACTACTTTCCATTCATACCGAGATTCCCTAGTATGCGAATATTGTGAACTATGTAAGTGCATATTTTCCTACTGATTTTTCCAAATCCCAAAAGGAAAAGATAAAGAGTTATGTTAAACACTATGTTTGGGATGATCCATATTTATGGAAATTTTTTGCCGACCAGATAGTTAGACGATGTGTGCCTAACAGTGAATTTCAATCTATTCTTACCTTTTGCCATTCTCATGTTTGTGGAAGACATTTTGGTCCAAAAAGAACTGCTAACAAAGTTTTGGGAAGTGGTTTTAGTTGTTGAAATCTTTGATGTTTGGGGTATAGATTTTTTGGGACCTTTTCATTCCTCCTTTGGTAATGTTTACATTCTTTTGGCTGTTGATTATCTTTCAAAATGGGTGGAAGCTAAAGCCACTAGGATTGACAATTCTAAAGTTATTGCAGATTTTGTCAGGGCTAACATATTTGTCAAGTTTGGGGCACCACGAGCCATCATTAGCGATCGCAAAACCCACTTTTACATTAGGGTGTTAGCAACTTTGTTCAAGAAATACAATGTTCTACACAAGGTTTCTACATCCTACCATCTGCAGATTAATGGCCAACTTGAGGTGTCCAACTAGGCAATCAAATCCATTTTAGAAAATGTAGTCAACCCAAGCAGAAAGGATTGGAGTCTGAGGCTGGATGATGCACTTTGGGCCTATAGAACTGCATACAAAATTCCAATTGGGATGTCACCATATAGGATTGTGTTTTGGAAACCATGCCACTTGCCTGTTGAGTTGGAAAATTAATCTTTTTGGGAAATTAAGCAGTGACATATGAGCTTGGAGGCAGTTGGAGGACAAAGGAAGTTACAATTTCAAGAGCTAGAAGAATTGAGGAATGACGCCTATAAAATTCAAAAATTTACAAGGAAAAGACTAAGGCCTTTCATGCTAAGTAAATTGTGCAAAAACCCTTTATTATAAGATAAAAGTTTTGCTATATCATTCCATGCTTAATGTAGACACTCGAAATTTTGCGTTCCTATTACTAACCATACAGCAAGGCAAAATCGCCTTTTATCTTCCAAAGACAACCCTGGAAGTCAAAATCATCAAATCTAACCTCAGAGACAACCCCAAGAGATCAAATCAGACCCCAGAGACAATCCTGGGAGATCAAATCAGACCCCGGAGACAACCCCGGGAGATCAAAATCCTACCCCGGAGATAACCCCGGGAGATCAAGTCAGACCCTGGTGACAACCCTGGGAGATCAAGTCAAACTCCAGGAGATCAAGCCAAAATCCCAGCAACAACCCCGGGAAATCTCAAACCAACCTCAAAGACAATCCTGAGGACTGACAAAAGTCAACAACAGTTCAATCTCAGAGACAGCCCTGAGAAAAGACAACTACAACTGCATTAAGCCTGGAACCAACCCGGGAGGGACAAAATAGTAAATTTGCCAACTCAACATCAATTCAGCCCAAATCACTACAAAAGAGGTCATGTAGAACCATAACATCAATCCCGAGTGAAAACAGCACAAGACTGCTCAACGGATGGACTGCGAAAACTTAAAGATCTGGTCATGGACCCATCTTTCCGAATTCAAAAAATGTCAAATCCCATGTCATTTTGTAACTCTGGGAAAGGGCTTTGCGGAAAGGTATAGCACGCCTCCATTGGATTCCCGGATTGAAAGTTATGAACATTCAAATGGACAACGCGTTGATCCGAGTGCACATACTTCGAGACAACGAGACCCACACGGCCTTGACCCGGGCCCACCCGGGCAGCCGCAGGTAGAACCGCGGTTACTATGGTCTATAAATAGACCCCCCCCCCATTAGCCAAAAAATAAGAAAGAGAAAACATAGGGAATTTCGTCCATTCCAGCTCTTAACCCCTCCTATAGTGTTCCAAACTTTGATATTCTTCTTTGTAAACACTTATATATATATATATATATATATATATATATATACACTACAACATATCAAATTTTAACCGGTGAAAATAGAGTTTTCAAGCTTCAAAAGCGGTTTAAAACTCTCCTCGCTATAATAAATGTAAGATCCTTTTCAGATCTCAAGCTTTTACTCACTTTCTCTCTCTCTCTCTCTCTCTCTCTATATATATATATATATATATATATATATATATATATATATATATATATATATATATATATGTAAATCTGAAATGAATGATGCCTGGATTGATAATCTGTGACTTTTTTTTTGCATGTATATATATATATATATATATATATATATATATATATATATATATATATATATATATATATATATGATCATGCACTGGATTTTAAATTAAGTGGCTTTTTATTGTTTTTATATATATATATATATATATATATATATATATATATATATATATAGCAAGGATCAAGAGTATTCATCTTAAATAACATTTCTCCTTAAATAGCACTCCTTTATTAAAACGACGTCGTTTTGGAGTGGCCGCGGGTGGCATTTTTGTAAATAAAAAAAATAAGTGGGACCACTCTCTTTTAAGTCACTCCAAAACGACGTCGTTTTAATAAAAGAATGTTATTTAAGGAGGAATGCTATTTAATAGGAATGCTCTTGATCCTTGCTATATATATATATATATATATATATATATTAATTGTTTACTACTATTAAAATATATGTTCTAACTTTTTATTCAATGTAAAGCTGTGATATTAATGTTTGTGGACTAAATTTATCTAAATCTAGCCATATCTAACTTTTAACCTGTTCAAAAGTTGTAAAACTGGAACCGTTGAGCTAGGATGGCTAAGATTTATTTAAATCTAATTTTCTTTCTAGTTTTTTGTAAATATTAAGCAACCACGCGTCCTTAGATCTGTATTTAGAGGAAACGGGAAGCTTAGCTACGCGCATGCAGGGATTTAACTGATGAATTCTCTATTTTGCAACGTTTAGATTAAATATCTGTTTTAGTTCAATATATTTGTTATGCTGGCTATTCATAAAACATTATGTGAGCCTAGGAGCCACGAGATCTAAGATCCCGCTAATGGATCTAGATCTAGTTCCCACGATGGACCTTTTTCAATTGTACAGTTAGCTTGTAAATCATATTTGTGATGTTCGGGTCACTTTGATGGCTTTCATGCCCATAAGGAGCCCGACACTTATATGTATATTATTTTGTTGACGATGCTTCGTATCTCGAGAATAAATTAAAACAAGCCGAATACGGAATAAAATGGAAGTATCAAAGGCCTCAATTACTATATGAGCATAAGGGTTTAAAACCTGTTTTCAAAACATCATTTCTATATATTTTTCTTAAAATTGAACTTTTATACAAATCAAACACTTTGTATATAGTTGCAAATGAGGCATAACACTACTTCCAAATAATACACTTAGGCCCAATTAACTGCGCACACACACACTTCAAATAAATTAGGGAATTAAAAAGACGCGATAATCGTGTTTTTAACGAAAGTTGGGGGGTGCCTAACACCTTCCCAGCTTAATCAAGTCCCCAGAACTCTATGAATCTCAGTTTCCAAGGCCTATTAAATAGAGTCCAATAATTCGTCCTTTTTGCAAAACTTTTCATAACTCGGTTGTGTAAGTACAACCATTTCACTACTACCAACTGGCGACTCTGAATTTTCAAATCGTCGACATTTTGTGTCGGACCCTTTTGTCAAACTCACCCTTTCAAATAAAATTCAACATGTAGAAAACATAAAGGGTAGAAAGACTAAAAGAGGAATTCCAAAAAAGGAAATTTTTTTCGACGACGACAGGTGGCGACTCTGCTTGGGACAGTAGAGGGCTTAAGCAGGATTTTAATCTTTTCAAAATCCCTTCTGATCTGCTTGTGTGCTATCTTTATATTAAATGGATGTGAATGAATGCTCTATTTATTGCACTTTAGTGCCTCGCACAATCTCTGCATTTTCTATTAGTGCCTCGCACAATGTCATCATTTAATACGATGAGACACGATGTATGTGAATGTATCTTGTGTGATTCTTCCACTAGGAGACGAACCCGTTGGTGTTTGATTGATGGACTCAATGGAGAATAATCCCGCGAGGCTCAAGAAAGGCACCACTCAGATCCTCTCCAATTGAAAGATCGGATTAACTTCCCATCTAGTAAATTGTGATGATCTGGGGACCTTCATGCCGAAAACCGCGAGAATATCCTAAGATAGGTCAGCCTCTAATAAAACAAAGGCAAAGGAGAGTCTCTTCATGCCTTTCTCATTTAATTCCATGTAAATTTCGATTCAATGTAAATTACGATTCCATGTAAATATAAAGAAAAGAAAAAGAACATGTAAATATGCATTCCATTCCTCATCAAAAAATTGTCATGTTATCATGTCATCAAAATAACTGACATATGTTTTGCAGGAAAACATTAAAAAACTCCTAAAACAGAAACATTGCATAGCATGCAGACTATTAATTTTTACCAAGACTAAACTAAATAATCCTTTTGTAGGGAAACAATTGGTCCCGTTACCCGATCAAAGTCCAAAAAGGCACTAAGCCCACCTTCAGACATAGCTGCAAGTGCCCAACCTGAATTTAATCCCGTTTCTCGAGAAGAGTTCGAGGGACTAAGAAACCAGATAACAGAATTAGCTATTTTTTTGAAAGAACAAAACAAAAGGACTTAGGGTCAACAAATACCCACTCAAACAGAGTCCTCTACACAAGGAGGAAGCCAGGACACTGATAAGAAAGAAAAGGAAGTACATATACCTAAACCTCAAATCAATGAAAAATCCAACAAAACCCCTGAAATCACCAATCTTAAAGAAGATCGGAAAACTAGTGATATTTGAAAGAAAGTTCAGCAAATGGAAGAAATCATCCGGTCAATCAAAGGGGCTGGAGCATATGGAAGCGTGACTTATTCAGACCTTTGCATCTTTCATAGGGTTCATTATCCAGACAAGTTAAAACTCCTGATTTTGAGAAATATAACGGATTGGGAGATCCTTACACTTATTTGAAGGTGTTTATTGGAGAACCTGGGTCATATGCCGAGGATGAAAAGTTAAGTATGCAGTTGTTCTAGAAAAGTTTAACTAGACAGGCCAGAACATGGTATGCCAGATTGGAGAATTCCAAAATCCATAGCTGAGAAGAACTAGCCCATGTTTTTCTAAACCAATATAGTTCTCAGTCACAAATGGCTCTAAATAGATATCAAATTACCAAAGTTAAAAAGTAGAATACTGAGTCATTCAGAGAATATGCCCAAAGATGGAGACGTCTAGCTGCTCAAGTAATCCCATCAATGACATAAATTGAGATGGTAATGACCTTCATTGACATACAAGAAGCTCTGTTCTATGATAGGGTCCTAGCAGACATAGGAAAACCATTCTTAGAAATGATTAAACACGGAGAGATGGCTGAGATGGGGTTGAAGTCTGGAAAAATTAAAGACCTCACTGCTTTAGAAGCCGTGGCTGGGCACATTCAAGCTGGAAATTATGGGAATATCAATCAAAGGGTTCATAAAAAGAAAGAAGAAGATGTATCCTTGGTACTGCAAGGACAAACTCAGAGAGGAAATCAAAACTTGCCCATTCAAAGGAAAAATTATTCCCTTTTTCAAGCATCTGCATAATCCTCAAATCCTCCATTGCAAAAAGTTGGAGAGGTCAGACGTCAAAGAGTTTTCACACCCTTATGGGACTCATTGGAAAATATACTGAAGCTTCTGACGGCATAGAAGAAAATTGTCCAACTCCTTCCTCTAGCCAATCCAAGTAGAAGGAATTTTGATACAAAAAAGAAATGTGTTTATCATTTTGGAGCTCCAGGTCATGATACCCAAGATTTATTGTCTCTCAAACTCAAAATCCAGGATCTTATAGATAACATGTAAATTGTGGGGACTACATGTTGGTGTAAAATCTAGTTACGCACAACACGCAAGTATACGTGATCAACAAGTAATATAGTGATAAGTAGAGTATCGTTCCCACAGAGACAAATATTGAATTTTATCCTAACAATTACAAATCTTGTATTATCTCAATTTTATTAAACTAATGATTAAATGATGAAATTAATGAAAAATTACTAAATAAAAAAAATAACTACCTACCACAAACTTTAATCAAAAATTGGAGAATTAAGCCTACAATTTCAATTTATGCTTCACTTAGATTGTCACACTTCTTTTTAATTCAAATTCACTATATCAGTTCGTTAATCAAGAACACGAAAGCAGATATAACCATCTCTCGATGCACTATACACATATCAACTTAAATCCACAGATGATAGAATTAAACAGAACACCCTAATTAACTAATTCACTATATCTCTATGTGAATTATAATTAAAGAAGGTTTAATCACAAGTTTTCATAAGATTACACACGATGTATAGGTATATCTCTATCCTAGACATGATTTATGAATCCCAACAATACGCAGAAATCACAATCACACACTATTATGATTATGTCTAAACCCATACTTCATCTCTCGAGTTCATATAGGTTCACAAAGAATTTGTGATCATACAACTCATAAATTAAGCATAAACCATAATAGACGAATTGAAAATAGCATCATTAAATTAACATAGAAGAATGACAATCCTTGTTACGCAAAAAGATCCATCACATGCTTCAAAAGAGAATTTAGTTCATAACTAATGAATTAAAAACTAAAAACATCAAAGAATCAATCATCCTGAATACAAAGCTGAATTTGAAGAATGAAAACAGTAAAAAGAACCACCGCTCTTCTTTAATTCCTTTGCAATCTTCATGCTCCAACCTCCTTGCGTTAATTCCTCAAAAATCTTCTCAAAATTAGGGTTTGTTAATTATGATAATTGGTAATGATTATGGTCAATGATAATCATTCTCTGCAACTGAATCAGCCTTTTATCTCATCCCAATCACATCATCGATTCCACCGACTTGTTAACACTAGAAGTTAAATTTCAATGTAAGATCACAAACTTGTCGCACCCCACCGGTGAGGATTTTTTACTCTTAAATACTTTTGCCCGTGACGTCAAATTTTCACGATGGCGTGGACCCCGCCCGATTGGGATATTTACTAGGAAATGCCACTTTCAGTGGTATATGCTCTAAACTTTCTCAACTTTTAACATACCTCATTGCCATCATCCATTTCTTGCCTTTAGCCAACACACAATTTAAACTCCGCAACACAAACACAACACAACGCAATAAAAAATACTAAAACCCAAGGATTTGCACCCGTTTAAGTCCAAAAAGTATCCAATTCGTCGGTATGAAACCCACTCATCAAATTCCCCCATACTTAGATAGTACTTGTCCTCAAGCACAACGCAATGCAATGTAATGCAATGCAATGCAATGCAATGCAACTACCTACATGCCTACGAATCCAGCTGTCAGACAATACAAAGTCTAATCAGATTGCCTCAGAGAAATCACAATAGACATGAATAGTAAATCTCACCAAGACATGTTAATAACCTCATATCAATCTCCAAATCAATCCTTATTATCACTAACGTAATGTGTGTGTGTGTGTGTGTGTGCTCAATAATCATGAAAACTGACTGTAAATCAAATATATCACATAATACGCTTTTTTAAAGAGAAAATACAGTTTAACGTCAATTAATCCATAAACAATCAAAGGTCCGGCTAAAACTCAGTAGATACTAAAGTAGAAGTCAATATGGAATATTTTTCTTTCTTATTCACTTACGCATTTTTGCTCTTTTTCCGTATTTTTTTATTTTACTCATGACTATGCAATGTCTAGTCCTCTTAGATTTTTCAGTGCTACCCATTAGCGAGCTTTCGACCAACGACTCCCAAACCAGATGGCTTCAGGGCGCTGGGTGTAGAGACATCCCCTCAGGCGTACTTTGTAAGACCCCAACTTATTATAAATAAAATAGAATCTCCTCTAATTATATTTGTGAATAATAAGGTATTAATTTGATATAATTCTCTGGTTATGGGTGAAATGTGCAAATTTTGCAAAATATGCAAGTGGTTATAAAATAATCATTGTTGTCGGGGAATATTCGTTTGGTCGTGGAATATTCTTGTTGTCGGAAATATTAAATGCAATGACAATGATCATTTATGGGCCCATAATGGAATAAGCTGTCGGATGAAGAAAATGACAAGTTTGAGTGTTTATAAATAAATGGCGTAGTTATTCTCACTGTAATACTTTGTTGGAATACCCGGTGGTTAAAATACTGAGAATCTGGCGTGGATTCACAAGTATTGATGAATTATTGATCCTTACGTGAAGGCACTACTCAATAATTATTACATGAGTTCTTGTTTAATATTTTATTTTATTGATTCAATAATTCTTTGCGTTGATATTTTATATTATTGTTGTTTCAATAATTGTCACCGCATGATTTCCCATTATCGGATCAATAATTCATATTATTTGAATAATATTATTAAATAACATTATTGCAATGTCTAGAAAGTTACATCAAGGAGAGGTTTGGTCACCTAATGCGCGCGCTAATAAAGAGAGAAATTTTATTGAAAGCCCCTTCTTTCTGAGGAACTAGCTGGTTGTCATAAATATGATTACGTAATATTATTTGTGAATAATTAATTATTGATTCATATGATAAGAAATATTTATTTTATGTGGATATAAATGTTGGATATATTTATTGTGGTTAAAAATGAAGGAGTTAATGTTGAGGTGTTTTATCAAGGTATTTTTTGTTGGAATGAATGTATTAAAAATTAAACCAGTGTTTTTGAGATATATTGTGTGAGTTATAATTTTTTAATCCGAATAGTTGGATAGTTGTAATTTTTTGGATATATATATATATATAAGTTGAGTATATGTCCACAAATTTTGAACCGTTAAAATGAACATTATGATTTGTTATGAATTTTAAGAGGTGACTAATTGAAATTAGGTTTATAAATGATTTTGGTGGAAAATTCTAGAATTGAGTGGGCCCCCACTTGTGGTTGGTGAAGAAATGTGCTGAATTTATTTCAAATGTGGTGGGTGGGAATAGTAGCGAGTAAAGCCATCAAAGTTAAAGGTCAAGTCGCTAACATTTTCCTATAAATAGAGGGCTAAGTTAGAATTGAAAATCACACCGAAACAAGTTTTCTCTTTCTCTCACTAGATTATTGAGTGTATTTTGTGAGTATTTAGATACTTTTGTGAGTTTCTATTCATCAATTGCAAGTTTTCTTCAAATTTTATACCGATATTTCGATCGGAAGTAATTGATATTTTGAGGCAAGGGATGTTATTTTCTTCATATATGATATTATTTCTTCAATATCATTATGCCAAAGTATTGATCTAAATTTTATCAAATTTGGAACTTTTTGTGTCTAGGTTCTTATTCACGTATCTGACTACTATTCGCGTATGACATTATTCACGAATCATTACCTTATATTCCTTTGAAAATGAATTTTCTTCTTTTTGTCCAAGATGTCATTATGGTTACTATCTTTGATCTTGGATAAACCGTTATCTAATCCCTACTATTTGTCCTTCCGTTTTCAATCGGATTCGTTTTTTCTTTATAATATTTTTCATCATCCTCGGTCCTAAATGATGATATTACTAAATATTTTTTCTACTGTAGTGCAAAGATAAATGATTAATCGATGAATATCTTTGGCCCGTAGTGCAAAGATGAGCAGTGTTGAGATGAACATGACCAACTAGTGATATAAATGAATATCTTTGGCTGTAGTGCAAAGATGAATATTTGATTAAAGATGTATATTGATTGTTGTTACGAGGATAAAATATTGATGATGGACTTTTAAATCTTAGAAGATAGTAGAACTCATTCTCTACTTGACTCTTCTAATGGATTCTTTGCTTCATTGCATTTGTTGATCTAAAACTTGTTGGCTATTATATTTTATCGATTTTTTCCTGTTGAAGACTAATGATAATTTGTTGTATATTATCTTAGTCATAATATTCTTTTCTTGGGCTAGTTGAGCTCACCCTTTTCTTTTTTGTTCCATTTTTCTCGGGAGGTGAGAACATAAAGCAGAACTAGTCGGGAATTTGAGTGATGGTTCTAGAAAGATATTTTAGGTCCTCACTATTTCTATAAAATAGTGTCCGAATAATTGTAACGAGGACTTATTTGAGTGTGGGTATTGTCATTGAGACAATATTTGTATTTAAACTCATAGTATGTGTTGTCGTATTTTGCACGACAATTGTATTATTGAAGTTATAGTTTGTTTTTCGTACCATGTATTTGGGGACTCGAGAATGGGTGTTGTATACCTATTTTGGGGGCGTCACGCTTGGTATCGAGCTTAGGGATATGGTCTCTGGCGGAGATCGGAGAATAGAACTAGGAGGGGAGAGATGAGTAAATCCTTCGCTAGTGTGTCTTATCTAAGCTTATTTGTTGGTCAGTCATAATATAGGGATATTATGTGATATGTTAATTTGTTTAATTAACCCTTATTTTATGGCAATATTTAAGAATGGCCACTGAGAACGTTAACAATGGAGTGTATGAGACTGTGGAACAACCTTTAGTTCTAAAAACCGGAGAACGTGCTGACGAGGAAGGCAATATTCCTCCTGTAAACAACACTACCGAGCAAACGATGAATGATGGAATGTTTAGGAGATTTTTGTAGTTCATGCAAAACCAGACGAGGGAGACTCGTGCACAAAATACGGGTGGAAATGATAGCAATGCGCGACTTGTCACAGCCAAGCAGTTCAAGGAGTTGGGACCACCAGAATTTAAGGGAAAGCCGGATCCGATCATGGTGGAAACGTGGGTCAAGCAAATTACCAAGATATTCGATGTCTTGGGATGCACAGAAACGAAGGTTCCATTCGCCACCTTTATGTTCTGCATGTGAGGCGGACTCTTGGTGGGAGTCGTGAAGCGTACAAACCACCCGCAGACTCAGCATGTCTTGGGAAACATTTGAAACTATTCAATGACAAGTACTTTCCCGAAAGTATTCGCATATATGAAGGAGGTGGAGTTTATCGATCGAACAAAACAACATGACGGTGTCCCAAAGATGAGGCTTAAGTTTGCAGAGTTATTCAGTTTGCACCTCATTTGGTCGAAAATGAGGAACGAATGACGAGGATGTTTTGAGAGGTCTAAAGTCTTAGAGATTCGGTAATATCTTATATCTCATAAATTTTCTTTATATTCAGATGTTGTAAACAAGGCTCAATTATTAGAGCGAGATAATGAGTATGTTCAACCGAGGACCACAACAAGGGTGGTCATGGGTGACAGGCCGATCATCAAAGCGATGATAACCAATGAGGAGGGAAAATACTGAACAAAGGCGGAACCACTCGGGTGGTCATCGTGGCCATGATAATAGGAGAGGTGAGTCAAGTGGAAATTTCGGAAAGAGGAGATTCAAAAATGACGGAAGACATCAACAAAGACCAAGACCAACAACAAATTCTGGGGAGGAGAGAACGTACCGCCGGTTAGATGTTACAAATGCGGGAAAGAGGGACATCACCAAACCGCTGTCACAACAATCCAAGGTATGTTACAACTGTGGAAAGGAAGGCCACATAGCTCAGGATTTTTCTGTAGCAAAACCAAGTTCAACGGTGATGGTGACTCTAAGGGCTGTCCCGGATAAGTCAAAATCAGCGGTTCTTGGAAGAGCGTTTGTCGTGACTGGCCAAAACGTGAGGAACCCGAACGAGGTGATTACGGGTAAGCTAATCTTGAACTCTTGCGAAGTTTATACCTTACTAGATACCGGTTTTACCCATTCTTTTATCTCTCCGGCTTGTGCTCAACATTTAAACTTGACTCCGGAGAAATTGAACTTTGACTTATCTGTTGAAACTCCGTTGGGTGAAACCTTCGTTACATCTACAGTTTATAAATCTTGCATGATCCAAGTTGGCACTATCACATTACCTGTTGATCTTATATCTTTAAAGATACTTGCTTTTGATGTAATTTTAGGAATTGATTGGTTAACCACTCATCATGCCAAAATTGATTGTTTTCATAAGGTTGTTAGTTTTCATATTCCTAACCAACCTATCATACGAATTCAAACAACTAAACCACTAAAATCAGTCACTATCATATCTAGCCATAAATTTATTCGTTTATTGAAAAACGGATGTCAAGTTTTTAGCCCATGTTATGGATTTGAACAAAGACAAGTCAGATTTGAATAATATTTCTGTTGTTAGAGAATTTCGATGTATTTCTGAAGAACTTCCGGCCTCTACCCCTTAACGTGATGTTGAATTCTTTATTGACCTTGGTAGGGTTAAAAACCCATTTCTAAAACCCCATATCGAATGGCTCCTATTGAACTTCAAGAGTTAAAAGTCCAACTATAGGAATTGTTAGACATAGGTTTCATTCTCGTCCCTAGTACATCTCCTCGATGATGCTCTGTTTTATTCAGTAAAGAAT
Organism: Panax ginseng; assembly: GCA_020205605.1. NCBI lineage: Eukaryota > Viridiplantae > Streptophyta > Magnoliopsida > Apiales > Araliaceae > Panax > Panax ginseng. The sequence continues at coordinate 47,036,357 of CM035136.1, forward strand.
AAAGACGGGAGTATGCGACTTTGTATTGACTCTGAGAATTAAACCATGTCACCATCAAGAATAGGTATCCGCTACCTCGCATTGATGACTGTTCGACCCGATTGCAAGGAGCACAATTCTTTTCAAAGATCGATCTTAGCCGGATATCATCATCATTGAAGATTAAAAGCGAGGATATTCCAAAGCGCCTTCGTAACTCCGATGCGGGCATTATGAATTCTTAGTCATGGCTTTTGGATTGACTAATGCTCCTGCTGCTTTCATGGATATGATGAACCGTGTATTCAAGGAATATTTGGATCAGTTTGTTGTTGTCTTTATTGATGACATCCTCATCTATTCCAAAAGCCGTGAAGATCATGAGCACCATTTGAAGATGATACTTGAAAGGCTTCGTGAAAACAAACTTTATGCCAAGCTGAAGAAATGCGAGTTCTGGCTTGAGGAAGTAGCATTCCTTGGGCACGTGGTGTCAAAACATGGAGTATTGTCGACCCGGCGAAGATTGAAGCAGTACAAAGTTGGGAGCAACCAAAGTCGGTGACCGAAGTGCGTAGCTTTCTGGGCTTAGTTGGTTATTATCGGAGATTCGTGGAAGAATTTTCTCGAATCTCTACTCCGTTAACTAAGTTGACTCGGAAAGATACAAAATTTGTATGGAGCGAGGAATGCGAGAAGAGTTTCCAAGAGCTCAAGAGGAGACTCATTTCGGCACCTGTTCTAGCAATACCATCTGGTACGGATGGATTTGTTATATACAACGATGCTTCAGGCAAAGGGTTAGGATGTGTTCTCATGTAACATGGGTCATAGCCTATTCCTCACGACAACTCAAAGAATATGAGAGGAATTATCCTACTCATGATCTAGAGTTGGCAGCAGTCGTATTCACGTTGAAAATTTGGAGACACTACTTGTATGGAGAGAAAGTGGAGATTTATACGGACCATAAAAGCCTCAAATATTTCTTCACCCAAAAAGAACTCAACATGCGACAACGACATTGGCTTGAACTATTGAAAGATTACGATCACACTATTCAATATCATCCTGGAAAAGCGAACGTAGTAGCTGACGCATTGAGTAGAAGATCATATGCGAGTACGAGTACAATATTGTTAATGCAAAGGCCCATTCTGTATGACTTGCAAAGGATGGAGGTAGAATTAAAGACTCCGGAGACCCACATGATGATGGCGAATATACGAGTAAAACCGACTTTAATCGATAAAGTTAAAGCTGCTCAAGCTACGGACATGGAGCTGATGCGTATGAAGAAGAAAGTGCGAGAAAGTGATATTCCAGAAGCAAGAATCGATGAAGAAAGAATACTTAGATTCAACTCCAGACTTTGTGTTCCTAACGATTCTGACTTGAAGCATAGAATCATGATGGAGGCACACAACACCCCATTTGCAATCCATCCTGGGAGTACCAAAATGTATCATGATATTCGACATACATTTTGGTGGAACAATATGAAGAGAGAGATCGCGGAGTTTATCTCGAGGTGTTTAACTTGTCAGCGTGTAAAAGGAGCATCAAGTGCCAAAGGGTCCATTACAACCACTTGAGATTCCGAAATGGAAGTGGGAACACATTACTATGGATTTCGTTACAAGTCTTCCCAAAGTTTCTCAAGGCATAGATGCGATTTGGGTTATTGTTGATAGATTAACCAAGTCTGCCCATTTCTTACCGATACGTGAGACTTATTCCCTTGAACGTCTTGCTCGCATGTACGTGAATGAGATTGTGAGATTGCATGGCATGCCAGTATCCATAGTTTCGGATCGTGACCCAAGATTCACTTCACGATTTTGGGTTAGCTTGCAGAAAGCTATGGCACGCATTTTCTGATTGGTTGAAAGATACCATCCTCAAGCAGACGGACAATCGAGAGAGGACTATTCAAATCCTTGAAGATCTATTAAGACTTTGTGTCCTAGATTTTAAAGGAAGTTGGGATAAGTACTTGCACATCGGTGAAATTCTCCTACAACAACAAGATTATCAAGCAAGTATAGGCATGGCTCCATTTGAGGCGTTGTATGGACGAAAGTGTCGTTCTCAAATTATCTTTGGGACGAGGTGGGAGAAGCAACATTGTTGGGACCAGAATTAGTACGCATGACTACAGAAAAGATCTAAATGATTCGACAACGTATACAAATGGCACAAAATCGATAAAAGAGTTATGCGGATCTTCATCGAAAAGACGTGGAATTTAATATTGGGGATCATGTATTGTTACGTGTTGCACCATGGAAGGGAGTTACAAGATTTGGGAAGAGAGGAAAGCTCAATCCACGATTTGTTGGTCCATTTGAGATTCTTGACCGAATAGGAAATGTGGCCTATAGACTCGCATTACCTCCAAGTATGTCTCGTGTTCATAATGTTTTTCATATATCCATGCTTCGTAAATATGTGAAAGACCCGAACTATATTATTGCGTAAGAACCAGACGAGATAGCCGAAGATTTAACATACGAAGAAGTACCTGTTAAGATCTTGGATAGGAAAGAGAATGTCCTATGCACCAAGGTTATACCACAAGTTAAGGTTTTATGGAGAAACCATGCTATTGAAGAAATGACCTGGGAGTTGGAATCAGAAATGAAAGCGAGGTATCCTCACCTTTTCGAAACACCAGGTACATATGTCAATTTCGAGGACGAAATTTCATAAGGAGTGGAGGTTGTAAGACCCCAACTTATTAAAAATAAAATCGAATTTCTTCTAATTATATTTGTGAATAATAAGGTATTAATTTGATATAATTCTCTGGTTATGGGTGAAATGTGCAAATTTTGCAAAATATGCAAGTGGTTATAAAATAATCATTGTTGTCGGGGAATATTACCGTTTGGTCGTGGAATATTCTCATTGTGGGGAATATTAAATCTGACAGTAGTGATCATTTATGGGCCCTATAATAATGCAGAATAAGCATGGGATGAAGAAAATGACAAGTTTGAGTTTTATAAATAATTGCAGTAGTTATTCTTATTAACACTTGTTGGAATACCCGGTGGTTAAAATCTGATGTCTGGCATGGATGCATGCGATATTGATGAATTATTGATCCTTACGTAAGAAGGCACTACTCAATAATTATTACGGTGAATTCTTTATTTAATATTTTATTTTATTGATTCAATAATTCTTTGCGTTGATATTTTATATTATTGTTGTTTCAATAATTGTCAACCGCATGATATTTCCCATTATCGGATCAATAATTCATATTATTTGAATAATATTATTAGATAGCATTATTGGCAATATCTAGAAAGTTACATCAAGGAGAGGTTTGGTCACCTAATTATGGCTTAATAAGGAGAAATTCTTATTGGAAAGCCCTTCTTCTTTCTGGAACGGCACTGGTTGTCATAAATGTGATTACGTAATATTATTTGTGAATAATTAATTATTGATTCATATGATAAGGAAATATTTATTTTATGTGGATATAAATGTTGGATATATTTATTGTGGTTAAAAATGAAGGAGTTAATGTTGAGGTGTTTTATCAAGTATTTTTGTGGAATGAATGTATTAAAATTAAAGCAGTATTTTGAGATATATTGTGTGAGTTATAATTTTAATCCAAATAGTTGGATCGTTGTAATTTTGGATATGTTATACATATATAAGTTGAGTATATGTCCACAAATTTGAACCGGTAAAAATGAGCGATATGATTTGTTATGAATTTTAAGAGGTGTTGATTGTAAATTAGGTTTATATATGATTTTGGCGGAAAATTCTAGAATTGAGTGGGCCCCACTTATGGTTGGTGAAGAAATGTGATGAATTTATTTCAAATGTGGTGGGTGGGAATAGTAGTGAGTAAAGCCATCGGGGTTCTGGGTCAAGTCTCGCTAACATTTTCCTGTAAATAGAGGCTAAGTTAGAATTGAAAATCACACCAGAAACAAGTTTTCTCTCTTTCTCTCACTAGATTATTGAGTGTATTTTGTGAGTATTTAGATACCTTGTGAGTTTCTATTCATCAGTGTAAGTTTCCTTCAGCCTTATACCGATATTTCGATCGATAAAATCTTGATATTTTGAGGTAAGGATGCTATTTTCTTCATATATGATATTATTTCTTCAATATCATTACGCCAAGTATTGATCCAATTTTTATCAAATTTGGAATTTTGTGTGTGGGGTTACTATTCACGTATCGGTACTATTCACGATATCTGACACTATTCACAAATCTACAACACTATTCATAGAAAAATGAATTTTCTTCTTTTTGTCCAAGATGTCTATTATGGTTACTATCTTTGATTGTATCCATGTTTTGATCTTTATTTTGAATTTCGCTTCAAAATTGGTATTTATGAAGTATTATTGATCTTGGATAAACTGTTATATCTAATCCCTACTATTTGTCCTTCCGTTTCAATTGGATTCATTTTCTTTAAAATATTTTCATCATCCTCGGTCCTAAATGATGATATTACTAAATATCTTGACTGTAGTGCAAAGATAAATGATTAATCGATGAATATCTTTGCCCGTAGTGCAAAGATGAGCAGTGTTGAGATGAACATGACCATTTGGTGATACAAATGAATATCTTTGGCTCATGAAAAGTGCAAAGATGAATATTTGATTAAAGATGTATATTGATTGTTGTTACAGGATAAAATATTGATGATGGACTTTTAAATCTTAGAAGATAAGATATTAGAACTCATTCTCTACTTGACTTTTCTAATGGATTCTTTGTTCACATTGCGAGTTGTTGATCTAAAACTTGTTGGCTATTATATTTTATCGATTTTTCCTGTTGAAGACTAACGATAATTTGTTGTATATTATCTTAGTCATAATATTCTTTCTTTGGGTTAGTTGAGCTCACCTTTTCTTTTTTGTTCCATTTTCTCGAGGAGATGAGAACATAGCGAGAACTAAGTGGAGTAATGAGTGATGGTTCTAGAAAGATGTTTTTAGCGGTCCTCACTATTTCAGTAAAATAGTGTTTGAATAATTATAACGAGGACTTATTTGAGTGTTGATATTGTCTAGAAGACAATATTTATATTTAAACTCATAGTATGTGTTGTCGTATTTTGCACGACAATTGTATTATTGAAGTTGTAGTTTGCTTTCTGTACCATGTATTTGGCGACTCAGAATGAGTGTTGTATACCTATTTTGGGGGCGTCACATACTTACTCAAGTAACAAAGGTCACATAACTAAACTAGCCACGGTGTTTATTCATTTTTTTTCAACTTTTTTTAACTTTTTTTTCTTTTTCTTGTAGATTGATCTCATAACTTCCCCCAAACTTAGGTTTCTGCCTAATCTTAGCCTTCACCACTAATTCGCTAAATTTCATTAATTAAATCTCAATTTCCCTTCAGAAGTCAATTATGTTTATATTTAAACTAAGTCAGTCGACATAGTCATTCAATTGTGATATCCTGTTACATTAGTTTCAAACAGGCAAATATTTGGGTCATGATATGAAATTACATATATGCCCTAGCTGTCAATACTAATCTTTATCTATGCAACTCCAATCTCATCATTAGCCGATTAACTTCAACTATCTAACAAACTGGAATCATACAAATATACACTAACTAAATGTAAAACAATAACATTAAACACATGTATTTTTTGTAATTTTCTAATTTTCAAGTTTTTTTTTACAATAAAATAACTAAAAACGAAAACTATTTACAAAAACTACACTACACTAAACATCAACAACTTAAAATTCAATACAAACTAAATGCAAAATTAAACTAAATATGAACTAAACATGCAAAAACTACAAATGCACATGCAAATAACAAAACACCCCCAAACTTTAAACTAAACAATGCCCTCATTATTAAATATATGGAAATAAAGTACAGAAGACTTCCCTTATGCGGCTAAGCATCAGGTTGAACCTTCTCGACATCCGAGTCAGAAGGTGGATAGGCAAGCATCTGTTAAGGAATGGGCAACTGGAATGGCTCAGCAATCTAATTCAAGCGGGTAAAAGCTTCTACCAAAGACGCATTAAATGCATTCTATGTAGCAAAGGCATGATCCTACCTCGTTGAAATCCTCTTTAACTTTCTATCATCAATCTTATCCTGGGTATCCATATGGTGCTAAAGGCTTCTAAACTGTGTACTGAACATATATTTGGTCTTCCAAGAAGCACCAGGCGCAACAACATCCTCACCTTCAGAAAGCTCATCAGCTCAAAACTCATCATTCTCCGAATCGACTTATGTCTCTTCCTCCTCTGAAGCCTTTGGAAATATAAAACCAAGCCCTCGAGGATTTGATACGCCTCCTGGCCAAATAGAGTATCTTACAATTAGCCTCGGGTCCAGCAGTTGCAAAGGTTGTTGCACAAACTCATTAGCAATCCATCGCACTCCTGACTGACGACATAACCCACATATAAGCGATGGATGAGGGAGCCCCCCTAAAAATGGGCCTCACAAACGTCTGATAGAAAAGGTGATGACTTCACCAATATTGATGTCAAAGTCCTTCACTATTGAATAAAGCAGTAAAACTTTCTCGTTTGTCACCTCGCTAGTGTGCTGAGATGGAAACAACTTTGCACACAGAAAGCATACCAAATCTTCCCGTTCAAACTCAAGTCTTTGCTCATGAATAATGTTCCTCCTCTTTTTCCCTTGACCCATGTAGTGCCTGGCTTTGTAATGTCTGTCAAAATCTGATCATAATTTGGATTTCCATCTCGCAATTGGGCATATTGGCACACTGCTAGAGCCCTCACATTATAAAACTCATCGATCGCCTCTGAACTAAATGGCACCATTTTGCCGCATACGAATGCCACAAATGGATCTTTATCCTCAGCATTCGCGTAGAACTCCTTAACCACCATCACTACCGTCGGTTTAGGTTGGTCAGTGAAGGTATCTCAGCCCTGCTCATAAATCTGCCTCCTCATATGCCCATTAAAGGATTTAGGCCTCAGCCCACGTTCTGGTGTCAGTGCCTTCGAGGCCAAATAGTCAAATTTGTCTGCCCCCGCGACACTCACAAACTTCCATTTGTTGAAACTTCATGCGGGTGGCGATGAGCCTTCACCCCTTGTCTCTTAACAGGTGTTTTAGGAGCCATGGTTTAGAAATTCGAGAAAAATCTCCCAAATTTTGTCACTTAGGCTTTTTTCGAACACTTGGTATGTGGAAGACCAAATAGTACCAATATCTACCCCCAAACTCAATAATAACTAACAAATATGAATTCTTACCCAATTTCAGACCCTTTGTTGTTGCTAGATAGTGATTCCCTTCCAATCTATGCAAAAACCCTTATTCCAAATTGTTGTGCTTGAGAGTTGAACAATGATGTGGAAAAAACCCTAGTTTGTCAAGGAAAGATGAAATTTGGTGTAGATTTGATGAAAAATGAGCAAATAACATCATAACCATACATTACATAAATTAAGGGCTCAGATTTAAAAGGCAAATACGTCATCCGCTAGTTGAACTAGCAGACACATAAAAAGAATTTTTGGACCAAATTACCCCCAAGTCCCATTAACGCCTTGGATTGCAAATTATGTTTCAGTCCATCCGCTAGTTGAACTAGCGGAACTCGAAAAATGCAAAAAACAAATATTAGATATGATTTCCCTATATTGAACTAGCGGAAGAAGAACCCAAATATTCTAGACTCTTCGAATCTGGGTAAATACTAAATCCGCTAGTTCATACGAACCAGATTGGTTAATGAAATATAACTAGTTTTTGTTTCTTTTGTAGGAAATTTATCCATTGTCATCCTTGTTTTCAAGAAGCTTAAAGTTCCATTCAAAAATCTATGATATTTTGAATAAATATAGATATTTCCCTTACCTATCAACTTACAAGCCACTAATGATATCTGATGAAGGATCTCGGAGAGTCTATTTGGAGTTTTCCCTGGGGTAAGTTTTGGTAGCGTAATATCATGGATTCGGATTTAGTATTTACCCAGATTGGCTTGATATGGGGTCAATTCTGTCAAAAAAAGTTTTTTCCCTGTGTCCGCTAGTTCAACTAGCGGATGACGTAATTGTATTTTAAATCTCAGCCCTTAATTTATGTAATGTATGGTGGAGATGTTATTTGCCCATTTTTTATCCATAGCAAATACATGCTATGGATCATTTCCCTATATATATATATATATTGTTTTATTTTCTCTTTTTTATTTGATCTGCTCTATCTCTTTCTCTTTTTCTTTCTCATTTGTTCATCTTTTTCCTTTCTCAATATGTAGAAGTCTTTATAGATGAGGTCAGACTTAAAATATGTGTATCTCTTTTTCTAAAGTCTGTCAAACTCTACCATTTTATAGAAATCTAAAAAATCAATGACTTTTTGAATACCAAAATACTTTTATAGACTTTATAAAAGTCTCAATTTAATATCACCTAACTTTTAAAGACATTACAAAAGTTATAATTGAATATCAGTAAACTTTTATAAACTCTTTAAATATGTTGATTGAATACAACCAAAATTTTACGCTCATTTTTAACAACAATGATGCGGGGTTGTGACATGTATATATTTTTGGTTTTAAAAAAAAAAAGAGGAGAATGCCGGAGAATTCTTGAGAATTGAGATTGGGGACGGAATATTTGTACAATCTGTGTTATTTATAGATGGCTATACGCCCATTCACCTCCATCCGTATTTCTCACCCATTTAAATCCACCAGGAGATTTACTGAACTGCCACTCTGCCACCACCACAACAGAAGCTTCAAAGCCGTCTTGTTCAGTACTTCTTCAGCAAGAACATTCATGGATTCTCCTCCTGAAGGCTACAGAAGAAACGTGGGTATTTGCCTCATCAATCCCTCCAACAAGGTGCTTGAGTCTGTCCCCTATTGTTTGTCTCATCTATATATAGTATTTGGGTCATTGGGTGTTTGTCAAAATGTTTAACAATGCCAATTTTGCAGATTTTCTCAGCTTCGAGGCTCGATATACCCGGATCTTGGCAAATGCCTCAGGTAATTTGGACTCCATGCTCAAAATTTATTTGGATTTCAATTTCTTTTTTATTTGTTCAATAACATGTATCCATTTCTTTGAAAAGAGACAATATGGTGTAATAAACTTGATCACTTTGGTACTCTAGTTATTCCATTTCATGTGTCATGCTTTCTAAATTGGATTTCACACAATTGTCATATAGAGAAAAATCAATGCACTCTTATTATTGAAGGACTATGTTATCCATCTAAAATTGGAGTAGAAGACATAGACTATGTTTCTGCTCTAGGGGTTTGTCCCTAGAGCTTCCTAGGTACATCTTCTTGTAGTATGTTCATTCTTCATTCCTGTTTTTGTGGACTATACTAAGTTTAATTATCGAAAGAAAAAAAAAAAGAAAAAGAGAAAAAGGGGAAAGGAGGTTCATCGATTGCAACATTTCTTTCTAGCAGTCAAACACCCGTCATTTAGAAAAACAATATATGTGGAAAATCGGGAGAAGGGTAAGTATGCAGAATTTGTGAAGATTTTATTTCTCAAACTTGTCCTATTTTCCATGACACATAAGTGACGGGAACATTACCATTTTTATTAGTAAATAACAGTAGTAAATAGGTGTCATGCTGTGTATTTAATATGATCATGTATTAATGTTTCTACCAACTAGTTAACCTCCCATGCGCGTATCTTAGCCGTCTCTTTGTAGTTATGTCTCTATGTGTTATGTAATATTTCTGTCAAAACACGATATTCATATAAATGGTGTATAGTACTTTATATAAATTTCCCCTGTTTGCTCTTTAGAAGCTTGGAAATAAGACATTGTCTCTATGCTAAAAAACTTTTGCAGTTTATCACTCCTCTAAGCTCCAGGATTCACATCAAATGGTCAAAAATCAATGCTAACACCTGATTCACTTTGAAATTTTATTGTTAAAAATTGCATCATGTGACTGGGATTGAATCATGTGTGTTAAAGTTACTGCACAAGAGCCACAAACAAACAAAGACACAACTCTTACAAAAATAGAACAAAAGAGAACTTTACTAGGGCCACCCGTGCATAATTGATCTAAAGTAGAAATTTATGCCTAAATAATACATAAAACAACAAGCTATCACTGAAATCAAGAAAACCCATACATTAAACAACACTCACGACACTTTTAGGGTACCATAATCAGGTACACCTTTTGCACCATACACATCGTTGCCAGCCGAATCCCTTGAGAATTGACAATTTGAGCTCATTTTCTTTGAATTGCACCCTCAATTGTCTCTCTTGTTTCTTCTAATTTGTCTCCAACATAGTCACAATGTGAGCACTTGTTTGGGAATTAGGGTTTGTTAAGGACATATGTGACTTTACGACTTATAACTTAAGGTCTATTACCTCTTTTACCCTTCGATGCGATTACTTGCACAACTGGTCACATTTGATCTGTTAAAAGTTCAGTTTTGATTTAAAAAGTAAAGGGTGGAGGGTGCAAGGAGACACATTTTAAAGGTTAGGGTGCAGACCACTAAGAGCATGTGAAGTCTGGGGTGCAAAACGTATTTGTATCTTCTTTATCGCATCCTATCTTTCTTTTTGTTATTTCATTCTTTTGTTCTTTCCTTTTGTATTAGACTGTGAATATGCTAATTCTTGTACAGTTGGAACGGCTTAATGGCAATGATCTATTTCCAAATAGTTAAAAGTCACATTTATAGTCAAAATTGATTTTGCTAGTGTCAAATGTTCTGATAATCTGATCTTCATAGAACTGTGTATAACATGTCATTGACTTCATTGATAAATTTTGTTATGAGAATGTTATGTCATTTACTATGTTAACTAGGGTGGCATTGATGAAAGTGAAGATGCAAGAGATGCAGCCATCAGGGAATTAAGAGAAGAAACTGGAGTTACATCGGCAGAAGTTCTTGCCGAGGTTTGTGTTTGCAATTGCATCTCCTTGTGTTATAATTTTTTATCTGATTTGGTAGTCTTCTGTAAAGTTTTAAAATATAATAAGTTCCAAAAAACATGACAAGCAAAAAAAATAATTTTTTTATATATTGTTCTTATAGTTTGGTTTAAGGTGAATAATATGTTATATCTGTGTTATAATGATAACTTTTCATATCAGAGTCATTAGTGTTTGAAAAGTTGGCCGACTAGTCGGCGACTAGGTCGCGGTCGGAGACTCACCGAGTCGACTAGGGCTTAGTCCTTTGATTTAGTCGCTGACCGACTTAGTCGGGCTCCAGTTGGCGACTAGTCGGTAAAGTCGCCCAGTCGGAGTAAATAAAAAAATCGAAACATATTAGGGTAAAAAACAGAACATGTGAAATGTTTGGGGTCATAGTGTAATTTATTGGATGTGTTTATAACTTTAAAGTTTAAACCCTACTGCTACTGCTGCTGATTGTGGTTATCAAAAAAACAAAACAAAAAAACATTCTCTTCTTCGATTCGATGTCGATGTCATCGATCATCTTGAATCGATCGCTTCTCACGATCGTCGCCGAATGGATCACTTCTTCTTCTTCGATTGCTGCCGACTGTAGCGATCTCCTCTCAACTCAGGTAAGCTCACTTCTCTTCTTCTTCGACTCCAGCTCGTGTCTCTCTCTCTCTCTCAGTTTCTCTATTTTTTTTTGATAAATAGTTTAGACAATCGACTGATATCATAATATATTCTCTTCATTGTATAAACTTGAAAGGGGAAACTGATATAAGCATAATATTGTATACAGTTTGTCGGCAAAGTGGGCAAAATTAATTTTTTTTTAAAATTTTTTGGTTTTAGTTAATTAGTTCCCACTAGGGCATTAAAGAAAAGGTTGGACTTTTATAATTGTTATATTTCATTTTAAATTTTTTCAACTTCAGTTATAAATTAAAATCTGATCGTGGGGTTTGGTTTGCCCAAATGACCAAATCAAAGGAGAAATGATTGATTTTATATTTTTATGCATAGGTATAGCCGTATAATATAGTATCAATGTTTCAATCACCATCTTCGTCTTCGGCAGCCTCTACTACTTCTGAGTGTAAAATATTAAAAAGAGCTTCAGATGATGTTGTATGGGAATATGGCTTCCTTGTAAATCCTAACAACAAGGATCATTGGAGATGCAAATTGTGTGACAAAGAGAATGGTGGAGGACTTTATAGATTGAAACAACATATAACAAATATCAAGGGAAATGTAGCACCATGCCCCAAGTCAACCAAGGAAGATAAAGAAAAGTGTAAGATGGCACTTGACAAGGCAGCAACTAAAAAGAGAGTCAGGAGGATAGATGACGTGAATGTTAGAGCCGAAGTGGAAGTGGAGGCAATTCCAGAAGGAAATGAAGACGAAGAAGTTGAAGTTTTAGGGTCAAGGAAGAGGCCCCATTATCTTGGTCCCATGGATAGATAGATATGCAAGGGCCATCAATTTGAATTTGAGTGCAAGTAAGAAGATGCGACAACAAAACATGAATGATGCACTTTGAAAAGAGAGAACTCATGATGTGAATAGATACTTGGCTCGATGGATGTACGAAGCCGGTATTCCATTTCATGCTATTGACAATGATAACTTTAAACGCTTTGTTGAGGCGGTGGGTATATTTGGCAGGCTACCAACCCCAAGCCAATACCAATTAAGGGAGTCGTTGTTGAAGGAGGAGGTGGAGAGAACCAAACAATCACTCAAGAAACAAGAAGAAGAGTGGGCTTCAACGGGATGCTCTATCATGACCGATGCTTGGACCGACCGAAAAAGAAGAAGCATAATGAATTTATGTGTTAATTGTAGGACTGGGACTTGTTTTCTTTCTTTTAAGGAAGATTAGGAGGTGCGCATGAAATGGTGAACATATATTTGGCTATGTTGACAAGTGCATTGATGAAGTTGGGGCGCAAAATGTAATCCAAATAGTCATGGACAATGCCTCTAATAATATAGCAGCGGCGGCATTGTTGAAAGCCAAGAGACCACACATGTTTTGGAACTCATGTGCAACCCACACAATAAACCTCATGCTCAAAGGATTGGAAAGCAACAAAAGTTCAAAGACACTATTGAAAGGGCAAATAAGTTTACTATATTTATTTATGGTCATCATAGAACATTGGCATGATGAGAAAACATACAAAAAAGAGACATATAGTGAGGTAGGGTGTTACTAGATTTGCAACCGCCTTCTTGACAATGCAAAGTATGATGGAGAAGAAACAAGAGTTGAAGATGATGTACTACCAATGAATGGGGAGCTCTTCCATGGGTGAAGACCGCAAAGGGGAAAGCCGCATTTGCTACTACGGTGATGAGTACAGCGTTTTTGAATAGCGTAACTCTTTGCTTGAAAGTGTTTGCTCCATTAGTGATGGTTCTTCGTCTTGTTGATGGGGATTGGAAGCCCTCAATGGGTTTTGTGTATGGAGAGCTCAAGAAAGCGAAAGAAGAGATCAAAGAGGCATACAAACAAAATGAGGATAACTATCGGCCAATACTACAAGTCATTGACACAAAAGGCTTAGGTCGGCTTGATAGTCCATTCCATTTGACGGCTTACTTTTTGAATCCATTTTACCTCTTCAAGGATCCTACCATGAAAGATGATCCAATTATCATGGATGGTGTTTCTACTTGTGTTGAATCTTTCTTCCCCGATAATTTTGAAGTTCAAAATGAGGTAATCAATAAAGAGTTGTTGAAGTACAAGAACAAAGAGGGTGAATTTGGTAGACCATTGGCCGCAAAGGGATGTGTGGAGAACAATGACACTTAATGATCCGGGGAACTTAGTAATTACTTTTCTAGTTTTCTTAGTTAGCAACTTAGTTTTTTTTGCCCAATCAAGTAACCTATATTTAGTACTAAATTACTCATTGAATTGTGCTTCTTTCATGATTTGTTGGATGGTGGTCTAACTATGGCAATCATACACCCAACTTGAAAAAAATGGCCATTAGAATTCTCTCTTTGACTTTGAGTTCATCCGGGTGTGAGAGAAATTGGAGCACTTTTGAGGGAATAAGTACATATTCCGTCTCTTTATTATATGTTGTAATTTTTTAATAAGGGTATTAGAATTATTAACTTGGGAATTTTCTTTAATGTATAGATTCATTCTAAACTTGATGCAACAAGGTTGAACAACCTAGTGTATGTCCAATTCAATGCCAAACTTTTCAACAAGAAAAGAAGGGTAAAGGAGAAGGATGTCCTAATTACTAGTGAAGCAACAAATGCACAAGGATCGATTGTTGAAGGTGGTGACGATGAAGTTGAGCCGGGTTTGGGACTTACATGGGATATGGTTAGGAAAGCTATGAGAGCGGATGAGGTCTTTCTACCTAGAAGAAGTGGTAGAAATGTGCGAGAATTAGATGAAGATGAGTTTGTGTCGGAAGATGATGACAACGAAGAGGAAGATGAGGATTATGAGTTTGAGTCCGATGAAGAGCAAGTCTTGGAGGGATATGGAGAAGAGGAGGAGTGATTGACTATTGATTTTGTGCTACTTAGTTTCATTTGGTTAATTGGTTTTGAACTTAGAGCGTCGAACTATTTGGTTTTACTTAGTTTCCATGTTTTTATTTGATTATTTGTGTTACTTATGTTATTCTACTTACTCAAAACTTATGAAGGAGGAAGGAGAATATATATTTTAGAAAAAAAATTTGAAAATCTGACTAGCTGATTAATCCTCGACTAATCCCCTAGTCGCTAGTCGGTAGCCAACCGACTTGGGACCGACTAGCGACTTTTAGAACACTGAGAGTCATGACATGGATCACAAATTGATTGAAAGCAAAATTTCAGTAGAAGAAAAAGAGAAAAATAAAACCTATAGTATTGAATGTAATATTGGTTTGGGTTTAAAGTCTACTGATGCACTTTATTAAAAACAATATATCAGCTAGCTAGCTTCTCTTTACTTATCAAAAGTATACATAATAATATAAATAGATAGTGTAGAATTTCTTTGTTAATGATAAAAATAGTGTAGGGCTTAATGTCTTTTTTCTTCCCACTCGATCATACATGATTAATAATTTTTTTACCTTTTGTATGTGCAATTATATTTTTTTGTGTGTTTGAACTATATAGAACTCAAATGTTCCAGAAGAGGTTATTCGTTGGAGGCTTGGAGCGACCTATTAGTAGGAAGACTGTGATACCACCCTCATAGTGTAGACAGGCCTGGTATTATAAGCTAAATACTGATGGGTGTATTAGAGCAATGTCGCCAATATTAGAAAATTCTTTTTCTCTTGCTTATTCTTGACATCCTATAATACTTTGTTTAATTTTTTTAGGTAACCTCTTTTGGGGACAGATATCAGGTTGGATATGAAGAATTTCTGCTGTTCAGTTGTTAGAAATTTATAATTACAGGAAACCGTTTCAAAGATCAAATTATGTTTTATACATCGTATGACTTTGTAAAACCACTTATTATGCTGATCTCCAGGACATTTGATATTGAAAGAGTCAAAGATATTACTAGAATGGAGTTGCAACTGATATATTCTATAAAAGTCTAACTATAGTTACATGACATCATGATTGGCTGCTAAGATGTAATCATAATCAAGGACTATAATATGAATCATTTGGAACCACAGTCATTTCGTTTTTCTAATTGGTGTTAAACAAAACAAAGAAGGATTCCATATCTCGGTCTATTTTTATATTGCAAAGCATGCATTACTGAACTGGCATTGACCTCATGCAGGTACCATATTGGTTGACATATGATTTCCCTCCAGACGTCAGGGAAAAATTAAAGCACCAATGGGGTTCAGACTGGAAAGGTCAAGCACAGAAATGGTGAGCTTAATTGATTTGCTCGTTTTTTCTTTACATGCATGTGTTATGACACCGGGATTGAGGACAGCACTACTGGTTTGGTTTAGTAACCCAGACTAAATCAAGAGATTGACTGTAACATCCAGGAAGCTAAGTAATATCTCAAGACATTATACTATGGCCAATGTTCTAGTTGTCACTTAATTTGGTCAAGGTTGTAATGCAGATGATCTCATTTTTGTTTATTGAATTAATTTCCAGAAATTTAGTCACTGACTTCATACATCATTTATTAACTAGTCTAATATTGTATTATGTGTTTATACTACAACCATTGCATGTGCGGTGATGTGCCTTGCTGCAAATAAACCGACCTGGCCTGAGCTTAGGCAATTCAGACTCCCTTCTCCAGGTTAGAGGTGTGCTTGAGCTTGGTTTGAACGCGGATGAAGTTTAAGTCCTTGTTTATCTTGGTTCACAAGTTTTCCACAGAAGCTTGAGTTCGGTATGGCTTTGGTTGTTTAGCATTCTGGGACTGATATGCCATGGTCTAGGACTGCAGTCATCGAAGAAATTGTGTAAAATTCAGAACAAGATCATGAATTAGTTAAGGAATGACCAAAGGCGCACATTTTAAATGGAAATTGAACAACTGGAATTTGAGAATGGGATAAACGTATTGGCTGTTGAGAGGTTATTAGATTACGGTGAAAGTTAGATAATATGTAGATGGTGAGTCAGACCATTAGACAAAAGAGTGTTTGTGTTATCATAGGTTAGAGAGATGGAGTAATGATGGAAGAGGTCGGTTAGAGCATTAAAATTAGAGAAGGAAGGGGAAGTAAAGTTTGTCTTTAATGGGAGAGTTTGCTTTGCGTTCCCCAAGATCGATACACCTGAATGAGATGTTGGAGACATCTGTAACTCGAGTTATTGAAGATTAATATTTGGATATTAGGTGAGAACAAGAGGTATGATGGATTGAGATTTCTCTTTCATATTACTTATAGTTTGCATCAACTCCTATGCATGTCTACTAAATTTTACATCAATTCCAAGGGTCACACATTATATGCAATAAAAAAAAAGTACCCTTGTTTAAATCCTGTTATTTAACCAACAAACTTGAACATTAGGCCTGAGCTCAGTTTGTTTATAATTTTGATGAGCTTTTGGCCGAGGACCTTGTGTTCATTAAGAAAGGTCAAGTTCCTGAATGTGACATACTCAGCCCTCGAAATCATAAGTTCCTGTCAGAAGGTGTTATTCTGAGTTGCTTGAGCATTTAAATGCCGAGGTGATTACCATCAGTTACTTATACTTCCTTGTAACACTGATTTATGTCTCGACATTTATGCTGTTGTGAAGCAAATGTCATGAGCACCTTATCAGTGTTATTGCATTTATGGATTGTAGAGCTCATTTAGATGTTGGGGGAGTTGGTGTTTTTACGTTGCTTATTTAGTTAGGCTTTTAAGGGAGAAAAAAGGACAATGCATGGAATTGTTGAATCTTTTCTGCTTCTTTATCTTGGAACTTTTGTAATGCTAGATTGTTAAAGATAGTTCTTTATCTTCATCCTTGTATTTTTTTGTGGCTAAGGTTCGATCCCACATCCATCCTTGTCAATGCAAGGCAAAGATGGTGCTACCATCCGGCCAAAGGCTCAGTGGTATTTATCTTCACTTTTGTTGCAAGATAAGATTATTTTTCTTGCTTTTCTTTGGGTGTTTTTTTATGGGCGCATTTATGGGCATACACTTGGTACACGAAATGATGTAGGTTGGTGTAAGGGTCTTTATCTGCATTTGTTGGGTTTTTCCACACACAGCAACCTTTTAATCATACATCCTTGTTTATTTATTATTTTCGTCAAATTCACATATGAAAATATTCAGGTTCCTTCTTAAATTTACCGGAAATGATGATGAAATCAATCTCTTGGGCGATGGAACTGAGAAGCCCGAGTTTGGAGAGTGGGCATGGATATCACCGGAACAAGTAGTTGATCTTGTGGGTTCCATTTTCCCTATAAGTTACCTTGATCTGAATCCAGTAATTTATCCTGTTATTCTAAAATTTTACCTTTTCTCTGCATCTTTTGTGCAGGCAGTGGAGTTCAAGAAGCCAGTTTACAAGGAGGTTTTGACAGTTTTCTCCCCTCATCTTCAGTCAAACTTGTAATTTTGCTTTGTGCTTTGTTCTCAGACAAATACATCATTTTCCTCTTCATCAGTCAAACTTATATAGGGGAATGTTTTCTGTACCTTTTATATCGGGAGGGCAAAAAAGTATGGGGATAGGGGGATTATTTTGTTTTGGACAAATTGCCTATCATTAAAAGCGGATATAATCATAGCATGAATTTTAGATCGGGCAAACGGGTTCAAAGCCCGCTGGCCTGGCTTTGTCTGGCCAAAAATCGAGAACTTTGGATCGTCATTTTTAAGCTACAAAAATTGGTATTTTGGCCCAATCCGCTTTTAATGAGTCACGTTCATACAAGCTTACCGCCCACTCGTGGCCTATGATTTTTATTTTTTTAAAAAAATATAATAAAATGTTACTACTTGTGGGTTGTGAGGCTTGAACACAAGACTTGTAAGTAAATAAATAAGAGTTCAAACCAAATGAGTTATAACAACTATTTGTTTTTAATGCAATCTTTAATATATTTTAACTATAATTAAGATATGTAATTAATGTAGGTAATTAATTAATAATACTAATTTATAATACTATTAAAATTTTAATTGATTGAGATATGTAGTTAATGTATGTAATTAATTAACAGTGTTTGTTTGTATTATTGTTTATTATTAATTATTTTATTATTTTTAAATTAAGAATTTTTTTGGTGTAACAAATAGTTTGAAAAAAAAAAATTTAAAGGGAGAAGTTCGCGGGCCGGGCTAACCTGCCACGGCCCTAATATTTCCAATCCATCAAAACTAGGGTCTTTTTGGCGTGGCAGCTATTCAGTCAAGCCCAGATTTGACCCGGCCGAACCCGTTTGCCATGTCTAATTGAATTGGTAGAAGTATGTCTAAAATAAAACTTTCTGGCAGTTTTGCCCTATAAATCTCACCTCCTTTATATACAGTGTAATTTGACACAACTTTGTAACAACCCAGATAAATATTCTTTCTTTTGTAATTTGACACAACTTTGTCTTTTGGGTTTTGGTGATTTGTCATTACAGTAATAGAATTTCTTTTGCCTTTTGCTAAAATAAAGGGTCAAATTTATATAAATATTCTTTCTTGTCACTTGATTTTACACATGAATTTGCATTATTCTCGGTCAAACTCAAGCCAAGAAGTTTGACTTTCTATGGCTACATCTTCATGTCTGAATTAACTCGGTTATTTAGCAGAAAGGACTCAGGTCACTCGTGTGATCCATTCATAAACAACTCCAAAACAGGGCTGAGGTAGTGCCGTAGTGAGGTGGAAACTCCTGTTGCCACATCTTGAGTTGAAGAAACTTGAACTTCGACCAACAAATTCACATGTAAACTAAATTCAAGTTTCGACCAACAAATTCAGATGTGTGTATAAATCATGTTGCCTTGAGTTTTCGCTTTAACTAAAGGACATTACTTTCCCAAGATTTTGACAGAGGTAAGTTGAACGAGATTATATATAACTAAATAAATAAAGCTGGATTTCCAATAACACAGGCACCAACACGGGGTTCTTGAACCGATGAAAACCTCGTTTCAAGACGAAAAAGTTTACTAAATACAGAAAATCAAGAGTAAATAACAAAATGATTTTAACTGGTGAAAAAAACAGGACTACGAGAGGCTTAATTTGTAGCACCTCCTTTCCGAAATAAAAAGAGAGGTTACTCAAACACAACAAAACTGACAAATATATAACAAAACTCTAATCCACAAAAGCATATTAATCTAATACTAGTTAAATGTTTTAAGACAAACCATAATAAATGTCACACTGACTCAAACCACAATCTAAAATAACTATTACAACTTTAAATAAATCAATGTATATGGCCTAACAAAATATATCAAAACTATTGGATAGAAGGGAGCTCTCGTCACACTTGCCCTTGATTCCCCTAATTATCTGCCGGAAGAAAAACACAGCATGAGCCAAATGCCCAGTACGGATATAGAACAAAAGAATAATGAAACGAAATAATTAATTCAATTAAATGAACTGAATTGAAATGAAACGAACTAACTGAAACGAAACGAACAAAACTAACACAACGAAATAATAGGCTGAATCAAATGGCTAAGTGATATTTCATACCGAGTTCAGAACAAAACAGAAATATACCTTGCCACACAGGCAAGTCAAATAATGCCACACAGGCAAATCAAATAATGTCACACAGGCAAGTCACACACATTGGACCGCGAATCCAATGCATGTAAAATCGGAAGGCGTGTTTGGCACAAACATCACCAATCGCAGTAATGTAAGCAAACGAAGCGAAACCGAGTGGTCGCACCCATACGCCTCCCACAACAAAACACCAAATGGTCAACTCCCAACGGAGCACAAACGGAGGACGCAGGTGTGCGATCACACCGCCACAGAAGGTGTCATGCCTCGGTGCCAAGAGGACATGCCTGTGGTACCCCCACAGGTGGTTATAGCTCAAGTATACCCTACGGTACATTATAACAACAATATCATGTCACAACACATGCGACACAATATCAACACAAAGGGGTTCTAACGTGTACATATTAAATCGAATGAATCATCAACACAAGTCTCCAAAAATATACTAACATGTACATCACTATGAAAATTGAAATAAATATTAACATGATAACCGAGTTCAAAGAGTACAAATATGAGTTCTAAATATCAATGCCCCAAAACGAAACTATCACATGGATTTGAGAAGGAACAAACATGCGAAACAATAACTAACTTCTAAACAACAATAAAACGAACAAATCAAAATTAAAAGGATTATCGCTGAAGGAGTACGGAATCCGTACCTGAATTAAGCAATGTAATACCCCAAAATTTCAATAACACTCGTTTAGACTCTCTCCGTCCAATCTAATAAAATAAAAATTTTATTACAAATTTAACCATTACTAACATTGTGACGAACGAGATTTTTGTAATTTAATTTTAATATTTATTGAAGTAAATAAATATTTTCGATGATTTAATTATTGGATTAAATAATTATTTGATGCAATTGTGGTAGATTAATTTAATTATATGTGTTACATTTATTAAATTAATGTAGAGAATAATTATTATTCAAATATGTATTTATGTGAGCTTATTGAATTAAATGAAATATTTACTTAAGCATGATGTTATTTTAATTAATTTAATTATTAATTAGAGAATTAATAATTTGATATTATTAATTAATGAAAAAATTAAATATATGACTATATGAATTTATGAGAAGTTATTATATTTTATTTATATTAAATAAGATATATGAATTATTGTGCAAGTGGGTGTGACATGAATTAAACTATATGATAAAGCTTTATTAGATTAAATGGTTTTAAAACCTATTCTAGCTAGACAAACATGGCACTAAGGGAGGTTGGGAGCAGTTTACCCATGTTAGGTAACTGACCTCCATCATGCGCGTCAGTTGCTTGATTAATATACGTATTCTCCTTTCTTCCTTTTTATTATTTGGCTAAGTCTGGCATAAAACAGAGAGGGAAAAGAGAGAGAGAGTTTGAGAATTTTATTGAGAAAGTTTGGGAAATTGTATTTGAAATAGAGAGAATTGTTATCCTTGTTCATCTACGCTTGGGTAATTCTCTTCAATCCAATTTATATTTCACGTCAATTAGTTTTCATGAAAATGGCTTTCAAAACCTCTGTTATGTCTCTGTAATTGAGAAATTGTGTTATTATATGGATATATGTAATAATACGAGTAGCATAACATGTCTTATATATATATTGCATGATTCCATATCATAAGTTTCATAATACGATGACTTGTTATTTCAAAATTTACAGAGTTTGGGTTTTTGGCCTTATGGCCCTTATACATAATTTTAATGTGTCAAACATAAATGTTTCCCTAAATTTTACACTCGTATATTATTATACATGTTGATACGAAGAAACCAAACTTTAAACGAATGGATTCGGTGTTATAACGAATCCGTAGTGACAATTTTCATGTTTTATTTTCAAAATCTTCAAGAACATCAAAGTCAGTGAAATTCACATATTTTAGTTCTGTGATTATGTGTTTCAAATGGTTAAAGTCACTTTATAAATGTTGGGTAATGATTATATATGAATTATAACATGTGGGTATGATTAAATTCGTGCAGTGATAATTTAATTGGAATTTTTTGGCTGTGTTCTGCAATTTTCACGAATTGCGAGCAGTTCTCGTTCGTTAGCGGCCATGACGCCTTGATCAACGCTTTAAGGCCAAGCATAAACACCAAGTGTCCAACCGCAGTGCCACGGCATCGTAGCGCGAAGACCTAGTACAAAAGTGGCGCCGCAGCGCCACTCTGCAGAATGTCCAGAAATGAAATATTTTTAATATTTAAGTCCATCAATGTGATGTTAACTTAATGTAATGAACATAAATTTTGTTATAAGTATAATAAGATGTTAAAATAAATACTTAGCATGTAAATAACATAATTACATGTGGATTGAATTATTGAATGCATAATTAAATTATTATTCATGAAGTGATATTATGTGACAGTAAATGTGATAATTTGGCTAAGTATAGTCATAACCAAAGTTTAGACAAAAGAATGACCATTGATGATTAGTTAAGTTATAATTAACTGGTATTGTGAATGTGAATGGTATGTAGGATTAAATTCAAAGAACGTGCTTAGTTAAAGTGTAATTTACGCACGAGGCAAGTTTCCTAACCCTACTTGTCATTATTGTTCAAGTTTATTAGTTACCTCGAGTAAATTATCATTATTATTATTCAAGTTCAAATGTTATGTTAAAGATTGATTATCTTTTCAAGTATGATTCAGTTATACAATAATTGTCCTATTGTATACGTCTTGAGATTATTATTCAAATCGAATATCATTATTGTTGAACCTTATTAGACTAGTGAACTTTATTGATTCAACTAGTCCTTAGTTGATGAACGTTCTAAATTTAGAACCCTTATTGAATTATCAAACCAAACTTCCTTTAGTGCGGACTCGAATGTCAAACCGAGATGAACAACCTATGAAAGGATTTACTTATGCGTTAGCGTTAAGATATTGTGCGAGTATGGTACTGAAATTTGATCCCCTAAAAACGCAGTAGAAAGGTCTATAGTCTTATGATGTTATTAAAGGTTTCAAGTATAACCCTTGATAACCTAGGACATAGTTCAAGGTCTTAGGACCCTCAGAAATCTTTTAATTCTTGTTATTCATTCTTGATTCAAAAGTTGAGCTTTTATTCAGATATCTTTGATTTACTCGCATGTTATTATACTGTTATTTCATTGTTATACTTGTGGGCAATAATGCTCACTCTTGCTTAATAATAACATTGCAGTTAAGAACGAAAGAACCGATGAACCTTCCACTAGTAAAGGCAAGGGCAAAGTTAGCAAGTGACGAAGACTTGTTATTTTATTTGATGATGTATTTATGTTAGACTTGAGTTAATGATGTTGTTTAAGACTTATTGTTTATATTTCCGCACAGAATGTTTAAGCCTTCCTGTTGCACGTTCCCCTGGGTAGTGATCAAAGGTGTCTCCACGGTCTGATTTACTCCATTATTAACGTTCTCAGCTGTCATTCTTAAATACTGCCATAAAACAAGGGTTAATAGTCATGCAACATATATTATCCCTATACTCTGACAGACCAAATAAATACCAAACAAACTTAGTCAGGTCATACTAGCGAAGGAATTCCCAGTCTCTCCCCTCCTAGTTCTTGTCTCACATCTCAGCCAGGGATCATATCCCTAAGCTTTGATACCAATTGTGAGGCCCCAAAATACGTATACATCACCCATTATGAGTCGCCAAAAACTTGGTATAGAAACAACTACAACTTCATTAATACAATTGTTGTGTAAAATACAACAACCCAATACTCTGAGTTTGAATACAAATATTCTCTACTAGAGATTATACAAACTCAAAAGGAGTCCTTATTACAATTATTATCACACTATTTTATAAAATAGTGAGGGATCGCTAACACCATTTTGATTGAAAACATCACTCACGCACCCGACTAGTTCGCTTATATTCTCGCCTCCTGAGAAAATGGAACAAAAAGGGTGAGCTCAACTAGCCCAGTAAAGAATATTATGACTAAGATAATATACAACAAATTATCATTAGTATTCAACAGGGAAAAATCTGATAGAATATAATCGACAACAAGTTTTAGATCAACAAGCTGCAATGAAGCTTAAAGAATCCATTAGAAGAGTCAGTAGAGAAAGAATTCTACTATCTTCTAAGATTTAAAAGTCCATCATCAATATTTTATCCCTGTAACATCAATCAATATTCATCTTGAATCAAATATTCATCTCTTTACTACTGGGAGCCAAAGATATTCATTTGTATCACTAGTTGGTCATGTTCATCTCAACACTTGTTCATCTTTGCACTACAGGCAAAAGATATTCATTAGGTAATCATACATCTTTGCACTACAGGCCAAAGATATTTCAGTAATATCATCATTTAGGATGAGGATGATGAAAATATTTTAAAGAAAAGCGAATCCGGTGAGATAAAAGAATAAATATTAGGGATTAAGTATTACGGTTTATCCAAGTTCAATAATACCCATAATAACCAATTTTGAAGCGAATTCAAAAATAAAGATCAAAACATGGATACAATCAAAGAAAGTAACCATAATAGACAACTTGGACAAAAAGAAGAAAATTTCATTTTTTTTGAATGAATAGTGTCGTATTCATGAATATAGTGTAAATTATCGTGAATAGTAACCAGAGCACCAAAAGTTCTAAATTTGATAAAACTTTAGATCAATATTTTGGCATAATGATATTGAAAGAATAATATCATTAGGAAGAAAATAACACCCACTTACCTCAAAATAACATAGTACTTACATTGAATATCGGATATGAAATTTGAATGAAACTTGTCTTTGAATAGCAAATTTCAAAGTATCTAAATACTCACAAAATACACTCAATAATCTAGAGAGAGAAAAGAGAAAACTTGTTTACGGTGTGATTTTCAATTCTAACAGCCCTCTATTTATAGAAAAATGTTGTTAGCCAGCGTAGAAGAAGACTTAACTTTGCAACTTTGATGGCTTTACGCTACTATTCCCACCACCACATTTGAATAAAAATCTCAAAGACATTTCTTCACCAATGACCAAGAGTGGGGCCCACTCATTCTAGAATTTTCCACCAAAATGATAAACTCAGAAAATTCAACAATTTACGAACGATCATCTCGTAAAATTCATAACAAATCATACGTTCATTTTTAACGGTTCAAAATTTGTGGACATATATTCAAATTATATATGTATAACATATCCAAAAATTACCACGATCCAACGGTCGGATTAAAAATTATAACCCCTGTAATATATCTTAAAAACCCTGATTTGATTTTTAATTCCAACAAAAATACTGATAAAACACCTCAACATTAACTCCTTCATTTTTAACCACAATAAATATATCCAACATTTATATCCACATAAAATAAATATTTCCTTATCATATGAATCAATAATTAATTATTCACAAATAATATTACAGAATCACATTTATGACAACCAGGCCGTTCCCAGGAAAGAGGGGGCTTTCCAATAAGGATTACTCCTTAATGGCGCGCAATTAGGTGACCAAACCTCTCCTTAGACAGAACTTTCTAGACATTGCCAATAATGTTATCTAATAATATTATTCAAATAATATGAATTATTGATCTGATAATGGTAAATCTTTAATGCGGTTGTCAATTATTGAAACAATGATAATATAAATTATCAACACAACAATTATTAAATCAATAAATAAAATATTGAACAGTAATTACTGTAACAATTATTGAGTAGTGCCTTCCTTCATAAGAATCAATAATTCAAAAATACTGTGCAATCCATGTGCTACTATGCAATCACGCGTATTACTGTATTTTAACCACCGGGTATTCCAACAGTGTTAACGGTAACAACTACGCCGTTATTCAATTTTATCGCTTTCTTTATTCGACCATTATCCGTTATGGGGCCAACAATTGGCTGCGCCGTCATACGAATATTCCCCGACAGAAAGAATATTCCACCGACAAAATGAATATTTTATAACCACTTATTTATTTTATAAAATTTGCACATTTCACCTATAACCAAAATATTATATCAAATTAACACATTATTAATCACAATAATAAATAAAGGAAAATTGATTTTATTCATTAAAAAGATAATTAAATTAGATGAGTTATGTGATGATTATTACACGAAATTATAATTAACAAGTAAATATAATTATGTGACAATTTGATGAGATTGATTGATGTTAAACCATTGATTAATTAAAATAATGAGTATTTGCCAAACATGGTCTTAGGCTTTTCAAGTTTAAGTTGGTGTAACCTATGTATTAACTAGTAATTAGTATATATAATAATTACTAGGAGTTACATATATTATATATTACTGGTATTGTATATTATATGTATATACTACAAGTTAGTACGTTAGTTTTAGAAAACAAACCAAAGAAAGAAGAAGAGAGTTAGAGAGAGTTGTAGGAGAAGAAGAAGAGGAAGAAAAAGAAGAAGAAGGGAAAGCTTTGAGAAGACAAAACAAGCCCCATCATCATTATCTCCATCTCTCTTTTAAATTTATACTAATAAGGTTATAATCTAAATTCCTTGTTTTAATTATATTTTTATGTTCTTCATAATGTAGTTCTCTAATAATTGTTATATAGAAGTTGTATTGAGAAATTGAGAGAGATAGAGAGAAATAGAGGAATTGAGATGAGCTAGAAGAAGAAGAAGAAGAAGAAGAAAAAGCTAGAAGAAGAAGAAGAAAAAGCTAGAAGAAGGTAACTTCTAAACTCTTATTTAATCTTTGATTTTTTGGGTAGATTTATGTTCTAAGGTAGTAGATCATGCTTAATCTTGTTTGTATAGGTTTAATCTTGGATTATCAACAATTAAATAAGAGGATTCAAGAAATAAAATGAAATGGAAAGAAAATTTGAAGAACAAAATTCGTAGATTTTGAGTAATTGTGGACAAATCTTGTGAAATTCATACCTCTTTGGGTATAATGAGTTAGAAAGTGAGCCTTATATCAAATCGAAGATATGGAAGTAAGCTATATTCTGAAAGTGGAATCACATGAAAACTCTTTGTAAATTTCTTGCAATATCTGTTTTAGTAAGGCTGGTCCGAAGGGAAAATAATCTGCTTTCGAGAAAATCAAAAGCGATTCACGGTTTACGACTTTGAACAATTCATATAAATTCATGTGTTTTGAATTTGAAGAAACTTTAAAGCCAAAGTTGTAGATATGGAAGTTTACTAGCCGGACTAGCAAGATTGAGCCATTTTACGGACGGATCATGTAAAATAAATTGTTTAGTAAGGATGTCCGAAAATGAAATTTTCTAGACTAGTTGATGAATTCTGAGAATCTGGTTTAGATGGATAAAGGTTCGACTTTTAAGGCCTAGATGAGGTTGTAGTACTTTGAGTAAGGGTTAATTCTATATAAGAAGGAACAAAAGCGGACATGTAACGAAGGAGTTATGTTAAAACAAAACAACATTTTGTTAAAAAATTGTGAAGATGAGTTTTATAATTACATTTGAATTAAGATTTTGGGTGATGGTATATTTTGATGATTAAAATATGTTTTGACATATGTAATGAGTATAGATATGTGTTATCATATTCTATGCATAATTAACCATTTAAGATCAAGAGTTGAGATAAGTTAATGTGTACACATAACGTGCTCGATAAAATGCCTAAGAGTAATAATGTTTCTAAACTTTGGTATACAAAGTGTCTATCTAATGACTAATATTGGATGTTATGTGCATCTGAGTATGAAAAGATGATAATACAAGAATAATAATGGAAAGAAATTGAAAAGGGCGATTTTTGATTTTTGAAGAAAAATTAAACTTGTAAACAATGTGTTGAATATGCATTTTTGAAACCAAAGTGGTATAATAAAATGGTGTGATATACGCACATTAAACTACAAGTGCGATAGTCTGGCATGTGTGGTGATGAAAATGAAAATAAAACCGAGTTTCATATAAAATAGTTAGATGTCTATAAAGACATTATAAAGGTTAATAAGATAAAGTAAGGTCTTAGAATAAATTTGACCATGAGATTGAGTATTGATTTTATTTATTATCAATCTCACATACAGTGTAGGTTGTGCAAGGACGCGAAGTATTAGCGTGTTGGTAAAACGCCGGTAAAGGCAAGTCTTTCAGTTCCTTTTTGCTATGTGAACTTGATGATAATCTGCTTTAAAATTTTTGTGTATGATGTATTATATATGTCAAAAGTATGAAATATGAAAGTCAATCTATGACTATGATGATTGAACTATGAATGTTGATTGAGCCAGGAACTCAATCTTTATAGTTGTTATGTGAACTACAACATGTATGCTATGTTTGTTTATGATTATTCTTGTATGTTGAGCATGTTATTATGTGCTACGTGATGCATTAAAAGCTGTTAGATTTTCCGAAAAAGTTGTCGAGCTCATTCTTGCAAATAACCATTTTCTGATTCAAAAATTGAAGGTAACGCTTATGTGCTACTTGATTGTTATGGATCAAAAGTGATATATAAAGATTTAATATCCTAGCTAAGTTGTTATTCTTGTAAACCATGTCTAATGTTTACGTAAATGTATTAATGTTGTATTGTTATATCGTTTTGCGATGTAAACTCTTGTAGTATTAAAATGATTCTGAGATATTTAGATGTAAAGGTTGAAAGTTTTGGGAACGAGAATAGTTTGTAATAGAAAATTTTAATTATTCCGCAAATTTCAATGGTTGTATTATCATTTAATGATGTAAAATTAGAGGTTGAATGTATTATTAACGACTGAAATCGAGAATTAAATTGTATAAATTTTGGGGTCGTTACATGAACAAGTGTTGAAGACTTGTAAACTTGTTGACTTTTATATTGTCAGGCCTTATTGTGATGTAGTTATTTCATTTTCCGCACTTGATGTTTGTATTTAAAGGTTAGATAACCTGGGAGATTTTATTGAACTTATTAATGTAATCCTTTAATGTGAAGCTTTATTGTTAAATTTTATTATATTTGGGTAGTTAGAAATGAATGTTTTTATCAAGTGAACACCAAATCTTGTGGGAATGATGTACCCGGATTTGGGGGTGTCACAAGTTGGTATCAAAACTTTAGGTTATGAACCTTAGGTGATGGAAAAGCCTTAGGAAGTAACCTTTGAAAAGATAATGGTGAAAAACTCTTATTAAGTTTTAAGAAAAAAGTAATAAAACACTTTATGTGCTTATGTGGTTGCAACCTATGTGCTTGTGAGTGTCTAGTAGTAATGATTAATAATTAAAACTTAAAATTTTGTTGTCAGGATGGCTAATATAGGAGAATCTAGTCAGGCTAGGGAGGAAGGATCCCAGATGCCTAGAGAGGAGGAGCCTCGAGATATTCAGGTGGTTTGGGAACAACTACTGCCATGGGAATCATCTCCGTTGGTTACAGTGGTTGAGTAGGAGGGTTTACCTGATGAGGATGATGAGGTAGAGACGGATGAGGAGGACCCCATTGAGCTGCCACAGTCGGATGGGGAAGAGGATGACGAGGAAGAAGATTTTCCACCAAATTCGATTGCAGCCCGTATGTACGATGAAGTATGCGACCACAATGTGGAACTTCAGAATAGAGTTGAGGAGTTGGAAGAGATAGTAGCTGAATAGCAGATCTCGATGGCACAAAAGGACGACAAGATCCGGGATCTAGATAGACGTCTGAGTAATGTCGAATGGAAGCTGATTCACACTGATGGAGAGAATGAACAAATGACAGAGGAGATCGTGGAGCTGAAGAACAAATTAAAAGAAGAATCTATCAAGAGAGCAAGAGTTGAAGACCCGTATGAGAAAGCTTCTCAGCGTGTAGGAGTAGCATAGGGGGAACACAAGCAAAGAAGATCAAGATGGAGGAAATGAATAGCGTATTCAACACCGTGATTAATCGAGCTCAAGATCGAGTTATGTATTATCCGATTCAGTTCGAGACGTTACCACCGTGCTATTGTTCTTATGTTTTCTAAAGATGATAAATGAATAAAATGTTAATTTTTATTCAAGATGCTATGTGATGATCTTTTATGATGTGCAAGTTAAGTAGAAAATACTTAAAAGAAATTGAGTAATAATCTAATAAGTGTATTTTAATCAGAAAATGCCTCTAAGAAGACGTCAACCATGACAACAAACTCTTGAGGGATCTACTAACAATAATGCAATCTTTAAAGCTAACTTGAGTTCGTGATTGGTGACACTTCCGATAGAACCTTGCATAATCAACCGCGGAATCAAGCTGCAACTTTTAAGGATTTCAAGGCGGTTGGACCACCAGAATTCCGTGGAACCATGAATCCGGTTGACGCACAGACCTGGATCATGGAAATAGAGAATATATTTGATGTTGCTAGGGTCGGTGAGAACCAGAAGACTGCTTTTGCAACAATCATGTTGGAAGCAGAGGCCAATTATTGGTGGAAAGTCAATAAAACTAGAGAAGGTCAGGGAGTGATGATTTGGGAAAGGTTCAAGGAAATATTTTTCGAGACCTATTTCCCAGAGAGTTCAAAGAATCAGATGGAAGTGTAGTTTTTAGAACTAAAGCAGGGCACAATGACAGTGTCGGAGTATGCAACAAGGTTTAATGAGTTGGCGAGGTTTGCGCCATATCAAGTGAACACGAGTGAGCATAAGGCGAGGAGGTTTGAATAGGGACTGAAGCCCTGGTTGTACAACGGAGTCTCCCTGTTCCAGTTAAATACGTTTGCAGCGGTGCTTGAGAAGGAAATTCTTGCTGAGGGTGGAGGCGAGGTTGTGATAAAGTACAATCAAGAACAAAGAAAGAAGAAGAATGAGGGTGAATGTAAGAATGGTGGTAGTAGTGGTGGAAATGGTAGTAGTAACTTGAAGAGGAAGTGGAATGCGAGTGTTGGTGCTGAAAGCCAACAAGGTAGCCAACAAAAAAAGAAGTTTGAAGCATGTGCTACATGCGGAAAGAATCACACTGGCATGTGCTTAAGGGGTAAGTGAGTATGCTTCAACTGTGGCCAGGAGGGTCACATTGCCCCAAATTGCTATCAACTAAAGAAGAATGCTTGGTACACATGCGGGTCAAAGGATCATTTTGCTCGCGAGTGCCCTAAGAAGAAAGCTGGAGAGACAATGGGAAGCAAGGGAGGTAGCAGTGGAGGTACATTGACCATTCTTTGGACCCGACATCAACAAAGCAGACCCACAACGGGACCTTCAACATGGTATGCGGGATCTTTGTACAATCAAAGGATGTTGTGTCAGGTATTATCCCAATCAATGATATAGATGCTTATGTACTATTTGATTCGGGTGCTACTTGCTCGTTTGTATCTGATAAATTTGCTAAGAGGTTATGATTGCCTAGTAAAGAATTGAATTTCCCTTTAAACATAGAAATTACGAATAGGGAGGTGATTCTTGTTAGGTTCGTATACAAGAATTTTAGGGTGAATATTAAGGGGAATGTTATGTTAGTAGATTTAATTCCGATTAAACTTGGATTTATATTGGGAATGGATTGGCTATTCAATTATGGAGCGATAATTGATTGCCAAAACAAATATGTAAACCTTATGACTCCGTCAAAGGTAGTTTTCTATGGTAGCAAATCGCCTAGACAAGCGAGATGTCTGATGATTATGCAGGCCAAGAAGTTGTTGAGTCAAGGCTGTGTAGGATACTTACCTTATATAGTCGATACTAAGAAGAAGGGTTTGAAACTGGAGGACATACAAGTGGTTAGGGAGTTTGTGGACGTATTTCCAGAGGATTTGCCAGGATTTCCACCTGACAGAGAAATCGAGTTCGTTATCGATTTGGCGCCAGGAACATCTCCGATATTGAAAGGTCCGTATAAGATGGCTCCGGTAGAAATGAAGGAACTGATGGTACAATTGCAAGAGCTGTTAGACAAGAAATACATTCAGCCGAGTGTATCACCGTGGGGAGCACGTGTTATTTGTGAAGAAGAAGGATGGAACAATGCGTCTTTGCATTGATTATAAGGAATTAAACAAAGTCACTATTAAGAATAAGTATCCATTGCCAAGAATAGATGACTTATTTGATCAACTGAAGGGTACTTCTCGAAGATAAATTTGAGAAGTGGGTATCATTAATTAAAGGTAAGGAAGGAGGATGTACCTAAAACGACATTCAGAACTCGGTATGGACATTAAGAGTTTCTGGTGATGTCTTTTGGTTTGACAAATGCCCCTGCAACATTCATGGATTTGATGAACAAGGTGTTTAAACCATTCTTAGATAAGTTTGTGGTGGTATTCATTGATGATATTCTGGTGTACACCAAATCTCAAGAAGAACACGTGGAACATTTACGTTTGATGTTGGAGACGCTAAGAAAGGAAAAGTTGTACGCAAAATTCTGTAAGTGTGAATTCTGGCTAGAACGTGTACAATTTCTTGGACATGTGATTGACAAAGAGGGGATTTCAGTGGATCCATCAAAGTCGAAGCCGTAATCAATTGGGAACAACCAAGGAAACCATCGAAGGTGAGGAGTTTCTTGGGACTGGCAGGCTACTATAGACGATTCATTCAAAACTTTTCCAAGATTGCCACCCCCATTAACAAATTTGACAAGGAAAGCTGTAAAATTTGTTTGGACGGAGAAGTGTGAAGAGAGCTTTCAAGACTTGAAAAAGAAGTTAAGCGTGGCACCTGTGTTGTCATTACTAGATAATACAAGAAACTTTATGGTGTATAAATATGCATCACATAAAGGACTAGGGTGTGTGCTTATGCAAAATGGCAAAGTCATTGCGTATGCATCAAGGCAATTAAAAGACTACGAGAAAGGGTATCCGACTAATGATTTAGAGTTAGTTGTGGTGGTATTTGCTCTAAAGATATGGATACACTATCTCTATGGAGAGAAATGTGAAATATATACGGACCATAAAAGTCTAAAGTATATTTTCACACAGAAAGATCTGAACATGCGTCAGAGGAGATGGTTAGAACTGATAAAAGATTATGATTGTGAGATCTTTTATCATCCGGGTAAAACAAATATAGTTGATGACGCCCTGAGTAGAAAAGGTCGTGAGAAATTGATGTTGTTAACGGCGCAGGAAGAACTTATCTCAGCGATGGCAAGGCTAGAATTGGAAATAAAATTTCCCAACGAATCTGATGAACGACTATTCCAAATGGAAGCTAGTCCAACGTTGGTGGACAAGGTAAAGAATGCTCAACTACAAGATGAAGAATGCAGAAAAATAAAGGAAAGTATGGTCGAGGGTAGTGAGATGAAGTACAAGGTTGATACCGAAGGACTACTAAGATTCGAGGGAAGAATTTGGGTTCCAGTAGTACCAGATATTAAAGATGAAATCTTGACTGAAGCTCATAACTCAAGATACTCGATTCATCCAGGAAGTACGAAGATGTATCAAGATTTATGATGGCATTTTTGGTGGCCAAACATGAAAAGAGATGTTGCAGAATGTGTCGCAAAATGCTTAACATGTCAAAGAGTCAAAGCCGAGCATTAGAGACCAAACGGATTACTACAATCGTTGGAAATACCGGAATAGAAGTGGGAACATATAATAATGGATTTTGTGGTAGGTCTTCCAACTACTCAGAGAGGATACAATGCGATTTGGGTGATAGTGGACAGGCTAACGAAATCAGCACACTTTTTTCCAATAAAGATTAGATTCAATCTTGATCAGTTGGAAAAGTTATACGTTAAAGAGATCATTTCGAGACATGGAGTTCCAGTCTCAATTGTGTCAGATAGAGATCCGCGATTCACGTCAAACTTCTAGAAGAGACTACAAGAATGCATGGGAACACAATTGAGAATGAGTACGGTATACCATCTACAAACAGACGACCAAAGCAAACGAACAATCCAGACGTTGGAAGATATGCTCAGAGCATGAATCATGGATTTCAAAGGAAACTGGGATGAACATTTATCATTAGCAGAATTTGCCTACAACAATAGTTACCACGCAAGCATTGGCATGCCGCCATACGAGGCATTATACGGTACAAAATGCAGAACTCCACTATGCTAGGATGAAGTTGGTGAACATCAACTGTTAGGACCGAAACTGGTACAACAGATCGCAGAAATTATCAAACTCATCAGAGCAAGATTGGTAGCTACTCAAGATAGACAGAAGAAGTATGTTGATCAACACAAGCAAGATCGCGAATTTGACGTATGAAATTTCGTTTTCCTCAAAGTTTCTCCTTGAAAAGGGAAGATTCATTTTGCCAAGAAAGGAAAGCTAAGCCCAAGGTTTATTGGACCCTTTGAGATAATACGAAGAGTGGGAGAAGTAGCTTACGAGGTAGCTTTACCTCTAGAATTAGAACATGTTCACAATGTTTTTCATGTATCGGTGTTGCGACCATATAAACCCGATTACAAACATGTGATCGAGTATGAACCGTTGTAGTTCAGTAAAGATTTGTCTTATGAGGAGGTTCCTATCCATATTGTCGACAGGAAAGAACAAGGGATCATTAATAAGGTGATACCTTATGTGAAAGTAATATTGAGAAACCACAATGTCGAAGAGGCTACGTGGGAACTCGAAGATGAAATGATGAAGAACTACCCTCAGTTATTTGTTTAATCTGTGTCTTCGATTCTGGGGACAAAATCTTTGTAAGGAGGGAAGAATGTGATGAATGAATTGTTTGAGTTGTGATTCTCGGGACAGAATCCTTGTAAGGAGGGAAGGATATAACAATCTAAGATTTTATTTGTAATTTAAAATATTTATTAAGTTAAATAAATATTTTATTGATGTAGTTGTTGTTTGTAGATAATTGCGAATTAAAATTTTTAGATAATACTCTAATTTAATAGTTAGAGAGAACATAAAATGCTACATTGCTGGTTTAATTTAATAATTTAAAATGATATGTTAATTTATTAAATAAATATATAATAAGATTATAATTTTGTGATAATTGGATTAAGTGGAAAATTTATTTAGTATGTTTATTTGATATGGAAATCCAAAGAAATAATATGGGACAATAAACTATAGTATAAATGATTTATTAAAATAAATTAAAGTAGTTTTAAATGGATTTACCCAAACAAGACTTAAAGACATTAAGTCTTTATTTTTAAAAATGTTTTGCCAAACATAGCCTTGTGGCTTTTGAATTTTGAATCTATATTATAATAAATAATATAAATAAAATAAATCAAAATAATAAATAAAATAGATTTTATAACTGATGTACGTTTAAGTTCTTATAACTATTATTTTAAGTGTGCGTAAAAGGGCTATCAAGTTTTTTTTTATTCTTACGCATAAGTCATAATTGGTTTTACGTGAAAAGAAATTAGCCTATACTGATACTAAGAGGAAGAGAGAAAAGATAGAGTTTGAGAGAAAATTTCTGTAATTCCAAAACATTTTCTGTATTTTAGCAAGGATTGTTCAAGAAAGAGAAAGTATACTACCATAACCTTAATATTATACATATATGTATGTTCTACGTCATGAATTTCAAGTCTCTGTGAATTCAATTTTTTTGAATTGTTGTTAATACAACTGAGTTATTGCGTTTTTGTGTAATTGTGATGTTAGAATTCATATTTAGACAAGAATTAGTGTGCTAATTACGTTAAAAAGAAAGAAAATTATTTACAGTGTATGCTTATATTTATGGCTTGTGAAAGTACCAAATTTGGTGGTTAATTTGTAAACAAATCTATAAATTGAGCCTTGAATATATGAATTCAGTAAGAAACAAAGAGGATGCAATTTGAATGAGTTAATTTGGTGTATTATTGAGACCTCGGTGTTAATTTTGTTAAGGATGTCAAAAAATGGAGTTTTTGCATAAAACATGGAATTCAAAGGTTTTAAATTTGATGTTTATGTTATTTATATGGGTGAAAATATGTTAGAGACCTTAAGTTATGTTTCTGTGAAGTCTATGTAATTATACGTGTTAAATTGGTTGATAGAAAGTATGTTGTAGGCCAAATTAGCTTTGTTTGTGTTCTTCACGAAAACTGGTTGCCTGGAAGTGTAATTCAATCTGTCAAGATCGCTGATTCTCCCGCTGTGACTCGTGTCTCTTACCATACACCTATTACAGCCTATGTCTCTCGTTCTGGCCTTGACAATGCATATTTATCTCCATGCAAACTAGAAATGTAAATACTTACAAAGTGATGTTGGCCAGAAAGTTTATTTTAATTATATAATTCTGTAATTTTTGATAAAGAGTATTCTATGACTATTAAAATGTTATTTTTGGTTAATGGTGGTGTTATAGTACCAAGTGTGAGAAAATTATTAACAATTAATGAGTTATGTTATTGCATTAATAATGTGACTTGACTATATGATTAAAACCAAGCCATACATGAAATAGGTACTTAATTGTGTACGAAGTACATGTAGTAACCAATTATGTCATGATGACATGTGTATAGGATATTGATAATCGAGTTATTATGGTTTAGCCTACACGCAAGGCAAGTTTCCGAACTCTAACCTCTATTTGAGTTTGTTCTATTTATCTTTATATTGAGCAAGTTATTCCTAATCCTATTTATACAATTTAATTATATTCATGCAAAGCTATTTAACCTAACTCTTACTTTGAGAAGGTTTCCTACTTTTAACTTGTTTCTTAGTATGCAAGCTTCTAAATTCTGAGACACATATGTTGAACAAGTTTTATCGTTCAACTTGCTATTTATTATGCATGCTCAATAACTCAATTTTGTTACTAAAAAAAATTCTAGCCTTAGCTTAATATTATTCAAGCAATGTATATTACGTTATTCAATGCTTATGATTTTAGTTCATTTCTAAAGCATGAACTTAATATACAATATTGATTCATTTATGACTTATTCCATAGCATATTGTTATTACATTTTTATTCAACTAATCCTTAGTTGATGTTCGTTAAACTCTAAATTACCTTGAAACTTATCCAAACCAAACTTACTTTGGTGCAGACTTGTATTCTAAATACTGAGATGAACAACCCAAAGCGTTTGGATATTTATGCATAATACATTGTCTGAAGAAATTTGGTCCCCTAAGTGCGAGAAGTCCTACTGATCTTATATTTATTTAGGTTTAAGTTGAAAGAATACTTATAACTTTGGACATAGTTCGTGGTCTTGTGACCCTCAAATTTATATACTTCAATTTCTGTTCCTGATTATCATTGATATAGAATATTACTCAATCCAATTGAGCCTATTTGTTTGTTTGGCAGTTGTTATGATATTATTATTCATTGTCACTTCCAGTGATCATTTGTTTGCTCACTCTTGCTTATATAACTATTACAACTAAAGTTGAGAATGTCGATGAACCTACCACCAGTAAAGGGAAAGAAAAGATGAACAAGTGTTGAAGACTTGTAAACCTGTTGACTTTTATATTGTCAGACTTTATTGTTATGTAGTTATTTAATTTTTTGCACTTGATGTTTGTATTTAAAGGTTAGATAACCTAGGAGATTTTATTGAACTTATTAATGTAATCCTTTAATGGGAAGGTTTATTGTTAAATTTTATTATATTTGGGTAGTTAGAAATGAATGTTTTTATCAAGTGAACACCAAATCTTGTGGGAATGATGTACCCGGATTTGGGGTGTCACACCTTAAGTTTCTCGAAGCCAACCAAGACAACCTAATCCCATTGACGTATGACCTAGTCTTCAACCAAGCAAAAAATTAGACAACTTTTTGTCCCTCTACATAACTTGGACAGTTCGGGTACCTACTACAGTTCAAAAGGAACCACCCAGCAACGTCAATCTTGACCAATATCATTTATCGCATTCGGATAATAAAACGTCCTTCGGAAGTGACTTTGTTCCCCCCGAACGGAAAAACGTCCATCGAAAGTGGCTTTATCCCCCCGAACGGACAAGCGTCCATCAGAAGTGGCTTTGTCCCAACGAACGGACAAACGTCCTTTGAAAGTGGCTTTATGCACCCCAATCGGACAAACATCCTTCGGAAGTGGCTTTATTCCCCCCGAATGGACAAACGTCCTTCGAAAGTGGCTTTGTTCCCCCCAAACGAACAAAATGTCCATCGGAAGTGGCTCTGTTCCCCCCGAACGGGAAAACGTCCTTCAATTGTGATATGGCTGGTTATCTGTTCGGCGTATGATGTTTGGGTGAGATAGTTCATCTTCGGTGGATATGAATCTTTGGTTGGGATAAATTTGTATACTCTATTATTTTAAGTTCCTTATAAATAAGAGACTAAGGGGCAATGTTGGGATGTAATTATTTGGGTCTAGCCAAGGTGTAGCGCAACTTATTTAATGTACCGAATTTGGTGTTGGCTCATATACGTTTATTTGGACAACTTGCTCAAATAGTGGGAGTCCTTATTAAAGTGAGATTGTGTTTCCTTATTTGGCGGGATAAGGAGATCTAACTTGAGAAGGAAGCGATCAGTCATTAATTACAGTTATAAGGTGATTCTAAAAAGGACTCTTACTCCTAGTTGGATTTGGGTGTACATGACTTCTATAAATACAGCAACAAGCAAGGGTTGAAGGAGAACACAATTACAGATGACACAAATAAACAATTTATACTCTCCATATTATTATAGTGGATTTATCTCTCTGTGATTTTTTTCCAATTGGGTTTCCACGTAAATTCTTGTGTTCATATTTTATATCTCTTTATTTATGTTTATATGAGTGTATTTCATGAGTTTGATTTCACAACAATACAATCAACTTGTTAGCGTGATTTTGGCATGCTGTTTTGGTAATTTCGTCAGGCGTACAAAATTTGGCGTTAACAATCCACTATTGAAAAAAGTGAAGTAATGGGGCAAACTGAGCTGCTCTTGATATGATAGTGAAGGAAATTTTTTTCGAAAATAGCCAAGTTTTCAAAAAATATTTAAAATAAAACCAGAATCATCTTTACGATTTTATACGGAACAACAAATATATATACCTTGTATCTAAAGTACAAATTTGTTACTTAGTGCTCGGTTGGATTAACACGTTTGAATCTTCGTACAATCACTTATATCCTCAAGATCTTTCTTCCTATGACCTTATGTTGTACCTGAAGTGTGGTCTCCAAAGTACCCTTATAGAAAAACTCTAACTCTATTTTTATTTTTCTTAAGCTGAAAGAGAGAATACATATTTTTGTTTTTCCTATGATAGTCAAAGTCACCCATACATTTCTGATCAATGATATATGTGAAGCCCCAGATTTTATGAATAAAGATTTAAATTTCTCAAAATATTTTTTTGAATATTATGGTGTGGATTTGATATAATGTTATAGTTGTGGGTAGTATTTATAAATTTTTCAAAGTATGCAAGTTGTTATAAAATATTCGATTGGTCGGGGAATAATTTTTTTGTCGGGGAATATTAGCAGACGACAAGACAATCATTAGTGGACCCCATAACGGAAGTATTGTCGTAGTTAAAAAGCAGCGTAATTATCTTTTATAAAATAACTTACGGAAGTGTTACCGTTAAAACTGTTGAACTACTCGGTAGTAAAAAGTACGATGTCTGGCGTGGTTGTATAATAGCACACGGTATTGATTATTGATGCTTACGTGAGAAGGCACTCGGTTATACTCAATTATTACTCTGAGAATTCTTTGCATCATATCTCTCATATTATTGATTCAATTATTGTCACAAGATCATGCATAATATGTTATATTATTAAATCAATAATTGAGACGACAAAGTTATTCATATTATTATTTGCAATATTGACAATGTCTAGAAGTTCTGTCAAGGAGAAGTTTGGTCACCTAATTGCGCGCCAATAAGGACAAATCCTTATCGAAAAGCCCCCTCTTTCCTGGGAACGACCTGGTTGTTAAATATTGTGAGTTATAATATTAATGATGAATAAGTTGTGTTAATTAAAGATGAAATTGATTGTTCCATTGTGTTGGAATTATTAGTGTTAGTGGAAATTGACATTTATTTCAATGATAATTGATGTCTGGAGGTTATATTGTTCACTCGGGTATTCAGAGCACTTTTCGTGTCGGAGTACTATTGATGATTTACTATTCACGAGTTACTATTCATGATTTACTATTCACGAGTTACTATTCACGAGTAACTATTCATGAGTTACTATTCACGAGTTACTATTGATTCATATTCTTATACTATTAGGGGTGGTGGTGCAAGATTGATAATACTTGCATGACTAAGTTAAAAATGGAGGTATAGTTGAAGGTACTATACTGTAATTAATTTTTTTCACATGATTATACTATTTATTCACATGATTTTACTATTGATTCACATGATTTACTATTAGGGGAGTTGGTGCAAGATTGATAATACTTGCAGGACTAAATTAAAAATAAAGAAAAAGAGGAAGGTATTATACTGTAATATTTCGAGCCCCAAAACGTGCAATTATCAAAACTATATTTTCCTATCAATAGAAGCTCATTCTTCCTTCATTTTTCAACAATTCACTAAAGCTATAGAGCAATTATTATAGAGAGAAATTATAGAGAGAAAGAAGAAGAGAAGTCTCTACCTCTATTCCAAAGATCCGCTTTTCTTACGAGGTAAGGGATATTATTTGTTATACTCGTAGGGAGTATTATTTTTTTCTTATCCATGAAGAGAACTTCTGTTATTCCATTCTTTATTATTCTGTTGGAATAAAATGTATACGCGGGCTACCCTATACTTGGTGAAATTCTCTGTTATTCCATTCTTTATTATTACATTGGAATAACTTTCGTATCTGTGCGACTACCCCTATACTTGGCGAAATTCTTACATTATTCCATTCTTTATTATTCATTTGGAACATCACATGCAATGCGTTGCGCTTGGGACGGACTGGTTCCTTTATTTATTATTACATTGGAATATCACATGCATGCGTTTTACGTGAACTCGATTCCGTCTTTATTATTACATTTGAATATCCTTTACATGCGTTTTACACAGGACTGGTTCCGTTCTTTATTATTCTATTAGAATAACCTGTCTTTGCGGTCTATCGCATGCCTGGTGATTTCTTTTATTATTCCATTCTATATTATACTTAGTTGGTTAAATTTTTAACTTCTATACTCCAAGAAATTAGTGGAATATCCTTGATATTTGCGCTTCATCCAAAGATCTTTCATGGAAATATTCTTCCTCGAGC
Source organism: Panax ginseng (assembly GCA_020205605.1). Classification (NCBI taxonomy): domain Eukaryota; kingdom Viridiplantae; phylum Streptophyta; class Magnoliopsida; order Apiales; family Araliaceae; genus Panax; species Panax ginseng. The sequence goes on from CM035136.1 coordinate 47,077,621, forward strand.
ATTCTTGAATTTTACTCCAAAGCAAAGATTATGTTGACAATTTGAACGTTATTGGTTCCTAGATAAATTAATTCTTGAACTTGTTTTATTGAATTCTTATATCATTGTCATCATCCTCATGTTTATATTATGTTGAAAGTCATCTGTGGCATTCCAAAGTGCATAGATGGACTTGGTATGATTATGATCATGGATTATTATTGGTATAATCATGGACCGTAATGTTACAAATGATATGGAAAAAAGTCCTCATTGGCCCGTAGTGCATTGATGGGCGCTTTTTGGTATGATTATGGCTATGGATTCTCGCCGAGGATGCAAAGATGAATTATTTTATGGCATGATCGGGACCAGTTGATGAAAACATGATTATCTTTTGGCCGTAGTGCATGGATAATTCGTGGTCGTGATACTAAAGAATATCCTCGGCACTGTAGTGCGGGGATGATTCGATGATGTGGATTATTTATTGTCGAGTCCCAAATGATAAAAGTGATGAAAATCTTTTAAATCATAAAAGATAGTAGATTTTATTCTCTACTTGACTCTTTTAATGGATTGCTTGTTCATTTGTAGTTAAACTTGATGGTTGTTATATTGTATCGGTTTAACATCATTGAAGGCTAACGATAATTTATTATGTATTATCTTAGTCATAATATTTCTTACAGGGCTAGTTGAGCTCACCCTTTCTTTCACTGTTCTCTTCAGGAAATGAGAACGTAGCGGGGACTAGTCGGGAAACAGAGTGATGGTCCTAGATAGTGCATTAGTAGTCCTCACTATTCTATGAAATAGTGTGATAATAAACGTAATGAGGACTCCATTGAGTTTGTATACTCTCTAAAGGACAGTATTTGTATTAAAACTCACAGCCTATGTTTTGTCGTATTTTACACGACTGTTGTATAATTAAGTTTGTATTTAAATTTTTAGTACCATGTATTTGGCGACTCAGAATAGGTGATGTATTCCTGTTTTGGGGGCGTCACAATATATATAATAATATTGATCCATACCCTCCCTTATGAATACGTTCCATATTAGTCTAGGAAAAGGATCATAAGGGATTTCTCTTTCAACTCCAATACTTATCTAGATATTATTATCTAATAATAATATTCAAAATAAATATTAATTACAATTAATTCCACTAAATAATTGTAATTACACTTCAGTCCAAGAATTAATTAAATAAACCATTTACTAATAAACTCTAAATATTTCCTCTATAAATGTACTTAAATATTTCAGAATCAATTAATATAATTTCGATACATTTAAACTAATTTCATAAGACCATAATTTATCTTTATTTAATCATAAATTGATTTAACAATTAAATCAATCCTTTTAGTAATAAATATTAAAAGATTGGGCCAAGATTCAATGATCAATGATAAATTATCTTATGAAAATGTTATAGATATTTTGACAACAATAATGTTATATTAATTAAATATATTAATTGACATTTAGATGTATTAATTAACACTAATGTAATCTCACTCATCGAACATTGATTAATATCATATATATATATATATATATATATATATATATATATATATATATATATATATAACAATATTAAGTCCACTATTATTTCAAAATTAAGAAATTTTACAAATTAGTATATATTTATGTGAAAATACTTTATCAATAAAATTTTATCACATGATCCGTTTAATGTACACTGTTAATGCACTAGTACTTTAATTAGAAGTCCAACTTTCATGATTTAAGATAAATCATAAATGTTAAAGTACTATAATCTACAAGATAATATCTCTGAATTATCCTAGGTTATAAACCATTATTTCTTTATTTATATATTACATATGATTTAAATCTTATGTATACAACGTTTATTTATACACATAAACCATAACATATATAATATGGATATATATATATATATATATATATATATATATATATATATATATATATATATATAAAACTAAATGATCATTTAATGAATGATAAATTATGAGCTTTTATTAATAAATCAATGTCCAACATAAATAAACAAACATTAAATAAATAGATAAATAGGATTTTTATAGCAAAAAATCCAACAATCTCCCACTGGCTATTAAATCCTATTTGGCATGTATTTAATATCAATCACATCACAATGAGATTCAAAAACCTTAGTAGGTAATATTTTTGTGAATGGATCTGCTAGCTTTTCTACTCCTTGAATGTCGCATACTTTCAGATCGCCTTTGTTCACATTCTTTCGGATGATATGGTACTTGCACTCAATGTGCTTCGATTTCTTATGGTTTCTTGGATCTTTTGATTGTGTTACTGCCCCAATATTATCATAATATATAACCATGGGACTTGCAGCTGACGATACTACTCCAAGTTTATTAAAAACTTTCGAAACCAAATAGCTTCTTTGGAAGACTCAAGATTTAAATTCAGTGAATGAATATTACCATATCACCACAGTGATTTATTGCTCGAATATTTTAGACGATTGCTTCGCTCATGATTGGGTATCCTTCGCAAAGTAGTAACTAAATATTTTTTGTGAAGGATATATTGTGAATAACTTTTTTATTCACAAATTGTATTTGGTAATGAAATATTGTTATTTAGTGAAAGATTGGTTTCCTTAGCAAATAATATTTTAAGAAAGACTATTTAAAATTAGTGAATAACTTGATTCCCTTACAAATAATATATTGTGAAGAACAAATTTATTTAACGAGAGAATATTTTCCTTCAATAATTATAAATTGAGAATCTTTCTTCAAATTAGTGAGAGAAAAATTCCTTCACAAATTATAAATTTATAAATAAAAATTAATTGTTAAATAATCAAAATTCATTAAAATTATAATTAATTTTTAAATCATTGATTTCATATTTATTATTATTATTAATCTCTATAAGAAATATTAAATATATTTTTCAAGTAAATATAAATATTGCCATACTTTTTTCAAACTAATTGATAAACTAATGCATAAAGAGTTAATAAAATTAAAACTTCACATATAAATAGATCATAATACTCGAAGTCACAATAACTACAAATTTTTTTATTGTATCTTGGTCTCCCAAGGACCATAGTACCTACAAAATTTATTAACTAACATAAGAAAACCCGAAAGAATAACAATGAACTAGAAGGAATAAAGTGTGACATGTTAGATCCACTTCATCATCATTTTCTTCAAGAAAATCAAGATTGAGCATGTAAACTTCAATTTCAAGATAAATAAAATTCAATTTCAATAAGACGAGAAATATGAAAAGATGAAACTGGCGAACTTAAATTAAAAAAAGAAAAGAAAATAAAAACCTCTTTTGGTAACAAACAATGATCCTAAACTAGTACAGATAACTCACCATGAAACTGGAGTTGGCTGCACAACTACATCACCAACTAAATTTGAAAGGCCATCCTTTCCCAAACTCAAGTTTCGGCTAGTCAGGAGCATTCTCAGCCTTCTGCTCTCTACATCACTGGCAGATGGTGATGTCATATTCTGCTGTGCTAGCATAAGCTGTTGCTGATGTTGCGGCGTAAGCATCTGAAGTTGGTGAAAGGGCTGAGGTCCCTGCATAAATGACTTCTGCTGCTGGAGAAGCCCAGAGCTAAGCTGATCAAGACCCTAACACATGAGGCATAGGACTATCAATAAGATAAACTAAATATAAGTGGGGTGAAAAAAAATATTTTTGGAGCCAAAAAGCATAATGAAAGCCAGCACAAGTATTCTGCAAGGCTACTTGTGTTATTTTTAAAACAACCAACCATAACAACAAAGTATGAATTGCAACTACTTACTTCATATGCAAAACAAAAATACATAACCGTCAATCGAGTATCTTTGCATAGGCTGTTTCTCAAATATGTGATAGTAAAGTGACCATGAAAAGATAGGACAGGAGAAGAGGATATATAGGAAGTAGTCTATGTGCAGGGCCAGGTTCTCCTAAAATTTCAAAGAGGATGTCAACAATGGATTCAAATAATTGTGCTTACCCTGCCACTCATTGGAAACCCGAATTTGGCAGTTTACTTATTAACGAGCTAGTCTTTAATAAATACATCCCTAAACATCTCATTAAAGTTTGTCCATATGAACCACATGGTCATGTTTTATTAAAGACAGACTAGAAGATTCATATAGTTTTTGAAAACCTTTCAAAATATGACCTCATAAACAGTATTAGTATCCAACATTCAGAAGTGACCTTATCAAAGATAAATATCTCGGATCCTCTACACCAACTGAAAGTGGTAAAAAACTATCACCTTTAACTTTGTCAAAATCTAGTATACCCTCAGTTTCATGGATCCTTTTAGAGTAGCCTTAACTTTGTCAAAATCTGAATTAATGCAGCGTAGAAAATGGTCGGACGGGTTTCTCAGAGCGGGGCATGGAAAGCCAGGTAAAAGGCAAAAGTAAAAGGAGTAAAGAATCTGATGCCAAACAGGTAAAAGGCAAAACATACCAACAAAATATTACAAATCCCTAACCTGTGAAAATAAACCAAGGGACTTGGAACCCTGCCATACAACCTCAAGAGTCTTATCATTTTTTTGTTTAGCTCTATCTTGGTAATTGAATCTGGAAAAATAGAGAGAGGCTAATCCCAACTGCAACAGAACAATCAGATTAATGGTATCAAGGACTCCCATGCTATCGAAACAAGACTAATAAAGTCAAAGCACGCACCCAGCAAGTTGATTTACTGCACCTAAGTCAAAGCACGCCAATTATCAGCAAGTTGCATCACTCGGTCACAAGAAGTCCTCGACATCAATTGAAGCGAGCTGCAACAGTTTCACCAGCCCGGGATGCAAGCTCCAGGTAAACTACAACTTTAATCATCTCCCCTTCCTGTCCAACTATTTGTTCAGTGATCCCATCAGTTTCCACACCATTCCATCAAATTTGTTGATTTAGTGACATGTAATATGCATACTAGAGCACCATATCAAATTTTAAAAATAAAAATGATGCATCTTCAGAGATCATAGAGTGGTGTGTTGTGGTCTACAGTTGAATTACAAAAGGGGAATAAATATAATTCATTAGGGGTTTGTAATTCATTCAATGAAATAACAATCAATAATTTTGGGTCCGCAAATCATTCTATGAAATAACAATCCAAAATTTGGGATCTACAATTTATTCTATGAAATAACAATCACTATGATCATTAGGAATAATACAAAATCAGGAGTTACCCAAAGAAATGTCATGGATATCAGAAAAAGAAACTGAGATAAAGGGCAGAATAAAATGTATATGATGTCTAGAAAATTATAGAAAGTAATTCAGAAGAATCATCTGAGTTAGCGAAATAAAACTCAGTCCATGCATGTCATGAAGATTTTGGTTTTACGAGAAATTTGAAACAACACACAATTTTTGTATAATGGCAACACATAACGTACTACAAAAAGACCGAGTCCATGCTTATACTGAGCTTTACTGTGACCACGATCAGCAGCTCTCTTTATCCATTTCCTTGTTTGCCGATGAGACTGCATAAAACCCTCGCCAGATAAGTAGAACAATGACGTATTATACATAGCACAATGCTAATGCCGAGCTTTTAAGCCCAAAGAATAAAAATAAATAAATAAATAAACAGAAAACTCTCAAACATATTGCGTGTGCACAAAAGTAAAAGATTCCAAGGTCATAATACAACATTACTGTCTATACAAAAAAAGAATTTTATGCAATAAAACCAGTACATCTCTTACCAATATAGTCCAAATTCACATTTTCCATTCAGTCACCAATGAATCTACAACAGATGCATTTTCTTTTCTAGTATCTGAAGACATATCTTTTGTTGAATCCTGACCCAAAATATGGCAGAACCAACGTAGATTTCAATTGCAAGTGTAACTGAAACTCATGAAATTATAATCCAAAGCTATAATGAAAAAAAATGTAAAAAAATATTCACAATAAACTATAAATGGAACTGAAATGTCATATCTGTCATCTCTAACAATAAAACTATATACCCAAAAACAATTACAACTGGAAAAAAATCACAACTTGCAGATAAAGTAGAAAAATTAATCAACCAACAATGCTAATGTTAAATGCATAGTTCTTTTTCTTTGTAAGAAACATCAACAAAACATTCTCTCATTTGTTTCACTGGATTTTCTTCTTAATGTCTGTCACATTGCTAGTATATACTTCATGTAGCATTCAGTTGCTACACTTCATAAGTAGTTATAAATTATAATACCAATCAAAACATTTGTAAGCCCCCTACAAAAATCATAAAGCAATTCTTCCTCCGTTCCACAGAAAAAACAAGTCTCATTTAATTTTTTTCCCTAGTTAATTAGCAAAATCCTAAATTTCAAAACTAATCTAAATTTATTTGATTTTGATTACTTCAATAGTTAATATTGTAAACTACTTACAAAGTATTACTAAGTACAAAATTGATATTTCAAAAGTACGATTAGATTGAACTCATTTTTTGGAACCAAAGGAATAAGCGCATATATAGCATTGACCCCTGTATAATTGATTTCAGAATCAACATTTTCAAGTTCAGTCAAATGATTACAACTCCAAAATCATCACAACTAACACGAAATTCATGCTCTTGAAAAAAAAGATCGATAAAAATGAATTGAATGGGCATAATATATACACTCACCTGTTCAACCAGAAGAATAATGAAAGAGTATGGAATGGAAATAAACACGTACCTTTTCAAACACAGAGGAGAGGAGAGAGCAGAGAGCAAGGGGTGGGATTGTGTAAATGATAAAAGTTGCATTAAATCCCAAAGAATAAAAATAAATAAATAAATACAAACTTGCAGACCATTAATAACAATGGCTTCAAATGTCAATCAGTAGCTTTGAATAAAGATTCTAAACTATTGTTTTTTAAGTATTCTATTTATAGCATTATGAGAACCCTGAATTATACTTCATCTATTAAAATGCTCCATATATTATTCATTCTATTTAAACTTATTCACTATATTCCATGGAAAGATTCCCATTTGAAAAATTGTAATCTCTCTATTCCAAAATTACAAATATTTTTCTTTTATAGTTTGTTCCAAAATTAGATACACACATTATACACTGTTATGATCATTGATTTGGTGAAGTATTCTAATTGAACAATTCAACAACTACAAGGATTAAAAGGGTAAACACTAACCAAATTGAAGGTTACAATTAAAGAATCATTTGTTACTGACTTGGACCGGTTCACAACAATTAACATACAACCACCACTCAAAATGGCACTCAGACTTAATTAAGGCATTTCATTAAATACATTAAATACATTTGATATGTTCTCATTTCCAAATTCATATGTAATAGCATATCAAATAGATAGGGAAACACAGAACGAAATAATGTAATATAAAGAGAAAAAGGATTACAAAATATAACAGAAAATGAGAGATTCGTAGATACCTGTGAGAACTTCGGTTCATTGAAATCAAATGTATCCTTTTAGAAGCAGTGAATGAGCACAGTTTTTTCAGTTACTAGGTTTTGTTGAGTGGAACACGTAAAACAGAGAACCAGAAAGTAAAAACAAAATATTCTTACTCCCTGAAAACCAATTATATTTAACTAATTGTCCTATAACTTTTAAGAACCACAAAGATGTTTTAGATTTTTCAATTGTTTATAAAACAACTTTGCCATTGAAGTACTTAATTTGACTGGAGGAAACAGCATAAACCGTTCTAATATCCCATAAAAACAACTAGTATATATTTTAACTCAAATTCTTAAAGAAGATACCAAAAGGAGCACACATTTGACCTTCTTTCTGGATTCATACAGCGTTGCAAAGTAATACCCAAAAAATTAAGAACTATGTTCTAATAAATCTTGTCTTTCTTTTACCACAAGACCTTATATTGATACAAATCATAGACTGCAAAAGGAAATACAAGAATCTAACCTTCTCCCCCCATCAGCGAGGTTACCACAAAATCAGTGAGTGGCTGGTGGGAGAGGATCAGAGCGGTGACCGGTGGGAACGATTTAGGGGTTTTGGGTTAGAGCCGAGAAGGAGATCAGTGAGAGAGAGAGAGAGAGAGAGAGAGAGAGTAATATTTTAAGATATCATAAACTAAATATAACAAACTCAAATATAACTTTTGTAGAAAAAAAAAGTAAGTTTTTAACATTTATAATCTGCTCCATAAAAAATAGTCGTAATTATTATAATTTTGTTTATAGTCAATTTACAATATTTTAAAATTTAAATTATTATAACTTAATATTTTAATTAATACAATTAATATTGTAAATTAATTAAAAATTCTTATTAAGAATAAATTTTTTTATTAAAATATTAATTACATTACAATTTGAGTTCTAATATATTATAAATTAAAGAACAAACTCAAGCTTAACTGTTACTATAGAACATGAGTATTTTTTTTTGACATTTATGTTCTATTCTACAAAAGAGCGCCACTATTTTCTTTTTTTTTTCTTTTTTTTGGGGTCATGATCAATGTATGAAATTTTAAAATTTTAACGCATTAAAGTTATGTATTTTATAATTTATTAAAAAAATAGTCGATATTATAAGTTACTTAAAAAGTGTTACTCCCTCCGTCCCATAGTTATAGGCTGATTTCTTTTGGCACATAGTTTAAGAAAATCAGTTTAAGTGGCAATTTTAACAAAAATTTTCCACATATACCCCTTAATATGGAATTAATGAATAAATTAAGTACTCCTTACTTATCATATTGAAACTCTCAACTTAATTGATCATTTTAATCTACATAAACTTTCAACCAATCACAAAATGTTTGTTATTCCAAATTCATTTATTGAGCCTAAAAAGTTGAATTCTTTTATTGAGAATGCAACAACATTAAATGTGATGATAACAATAATGACATTGAATGTTGTTTTTTCAAAAAAAAAGAAGTAATGGTTGAATATTTATTATAAAGACATAAAAGTAAAACAATGAACCAACTAAATTTTATAAATAGTAAGTAGCCTATATATTGGGACATCCCAAAATAGAAAATCAACCTATAACTATGGGACGGAGGGAGTATTAAAAGTAAATTTACAGCAACTAATGGAATACAGATGAACAATTGAATGACAAAATTGAGAGGAAAAGAGCAACTAATGGAATACTGATGAACAAAGTTGTTGGAAAAAATACCTTCGAACAAATTGACGAATCTTTGGGTCTTCGAAGTTAGGGCTTCTGCAATTGGGATGAAATGCGATTTGAAGATGCAAAGATGAAGTTTGGGGTAAAATTTTGGGATTAATGATAATCCCTTTACTCGTACGAAACATTATTCACACAATCAAATCTCGATCTCGCTAATTGCGGCAAAATTTGGCGCTAATTTTTTATTTCTCCCACCTAAACTACTGCTAAGAAAGACAGGGGAAACCAAATTGAGAGACCTATCATCTATCTTGTTGAAACTTCAATTTTGGCAAAAAATTAAGCGAAACCTTGATATGGCTTGCTTCTTATCTCGCTTGCTTCCTTTTCAGATGAAGTCACGCACTTCTTGTACTCTTTTCTTTTTGAAACAAGCACAAGATCGCATACTTCAAATAAATAAAATTAAGTTTTTTGACTTTTTCTTATGGTTTAGTCTTGAACTAATTAAAAATAAAATTAAATAATCCAAAAGTCTTTCTTAATTAAAGCCCTCCCAAATTGTTATTTATTTGAATATTAAATACAATACCAAAAAAATAAAGGTACTTTAAATTAATCTCCAAAAGACTTTTTGGATTAATATTATATACTTAAAATAAAATTTAAAGTCTTTTAGATTATTTATTTTATTTTTATTTAACTTTAACTTTATTTAATTATGATCATAAAAATAAACTTTTATGGAGAAATTTTAAAGTTTAACATAGTGTAAAATTATTTACTTTATAGTTTATTAAAATAAATAGTTGATATTGTAAGTTACTTAAAAAGTGTTATTAAAATTAAATTTACTATTGTAAAAAATTTAAGGTATTTATATTCACCATAATTAATTCAAAAAAAATTATTTAGAATAAGATAGCGACCAATTTTATCCCTCGCAAAAAACATCTGAATAATGATATATAGTGAGTAATAATTCCTTCACTAAATAGATTTTTTTCCTCGCAAATTTTTATCATAAATTGGCTCCAAAAATCTTTCTATCACCCCAATTTTGTGAGAAAAAAAATATAAATAGTGAAGGATGTTTCTTTCGCTAATAACTATATTGTCACTATACGTTTTTCCTTCACTGTTCCTTCGCTAAACAACTCCTCATGTGAAGGAATAAATTCATTCACAAAATTTCCTTCGCTAGAGGCCATTTTTGGTGTAGTGACATACTCTGCTTCCATAGTGGAATCAATAATACATCCTTGCTTAACATTCCTCCAACTAATAGCTCCACCACCTAATATAACATTCCAGAATTTTAAAGTGTAATATTGAATATTTATTAATTTATATAAGTATTTAATGGATATGTTTATTGTTGAATAAATAATTGTTCAATTTGAGTTGATGTGATTTTAATTATTTGTTGAATAAATAATTAAGGAGCTAAGAAAATTAATTGTTATGAGGTTATATACTAATTTAATTTAATAATTAAGTTAGGGGAGCTAATAATGATTAAATGAATTATAATATTTTAATTAGAATTTGTGATTAAAATAAGGTGTTAGTTGGATTAAATAAAATTATAATTATAAAGGAATTATAGTTTTGTGATAATGATTCATGTGTTAAAGTAATTTATTAGATTAGTATTTGAATTGATTAAATTAACTATTTAATTAAATAGAAGTGTGACAAATAACCTTGCTATAAAGGAGTTACTAAAATAAATTAAGGGAGTTTAATTCAGTTTTTCCAAACAAGGCCTAATGCCTATTAAGTATTTTATCTAATTGTGTTTTACCAAACAAGGCATAAGGATTAATGAGTTATTTTTAGTTAGTTAACTAAACAAGCCTTATGGCTTTTGATTTCAAAAATTGTAACTGATGTCAGTTAAGTTAGTATTATATTATATATTTAATATATATTATATCCTATATACGTTAGATATCTAGTACGTAGTTAGAGTTAGGGAGAAAAAACAAAACTCAGAGAAGAAGAAGAAGAGAAGAAGAAAAGTGAGAGAGAATTGGAGAGAAGAAGAAGCTTGAGAATCAAAAAGGGTTGACCATCATCTTCTTCAAATAAGGTATCATCTAAACTCTATTATTGTTGTTCTTTTCAAAGTTATAGTTGTATTCTCTCTCTCCCAATTTTCTCCATGAAAGCTTTGTATAAGTGGAATTTTGTTATGTATGTGGTTTTATATGATAATCTAGTGTTGTTAAACTATTTTCTTAAGCTATAATTGAGAATAGTGCATGAATTTATATTATGTATATGGTTGTGAAGAAAAACTATTTTTACAGAAAGTTTTTGTGAATATATATTGTGAAGCTTAAAGTAGAAATTGAGAGTTAATTAGTTGTTTAATTGATAAATTGACCATCTAATTTGATAGAGTATGTATAATTATTGATAAAGATACTTTGAATTAATTGTTTTGGTTGAAAAACAAAATTTACAGTGTTGATTTTCATTGAAATATCAAAAAGTGAGTTTTTATCAAAAACAATGAGATTGGATGTTTTAAATTTGTTGTTTATGTTGTTGTATGAGTAAAAACATGTTAGGAATTCTTGAATTATGTTTACATGAAGTTTTTGTATGAATTGCATGTGAATTAGTCTATTAGAAACGAGCTTGTAGGCCAAATTGGCTTTTTTTGTTGTCTTCATTCAAAGTCGTCGATTGAATCGTAGTTTCGCACATGCCATGACTCCAATGAGACGTTAATATATGGCATTGGCTTCAGAGTTTATTCACAAGGCCGCAGCCCCATCCTCACAGCACACAATTCCATAATGTAAAGCTGTGGTATGACTGTGAGTTAGCAGAATAGTCTGACAGTGTATTTTTTGTACACGAAATTTTAAGAAACACTATGTGATGATAGTAGGGATCAGAAAATATTGATTTTAGTATTTCTATACTATGAATAATTATGTTATTAAGGATTAACTTGTGTTATAATTTGATTATGTGATTAAATAATCAAATCTACATGATGAATATATTAGTTATGTGATAATGACTAACTATATGTCAACGATGACATATGTATATAGGATATTGTGATTCAAATTGTTTGGTTTAATCTACTTAACAAGGCAAGTTTTCTAATCTATTATCTTGTTAATTCAATTACTGTTTTCAATTCGATTACAATATAATGATGTAAGTTATTCTGGAGCAAGTTATTCTTGTATTTAACTTGTTTTTTAGCATGCACAACTATATATACTAATGTCGAACATTTCTATCATTCAAATTTCTATGCATGCTTAGTATTCAATTCTAATTAACCTTGGCTTAGTATTGTTCAAGCAAGGTATGCTATAGTTATTCAAATTGCATGATATTAGATTATTCCTAAAGCATGACTTTAGTTTATTATATTTGATTCAATCACGATTATTCTATAGTATAGTGTTATCGATTTTATTCAACTACTCCTTAGTTGATGTTCGTTGAATTCCAAATTTCCTTGAAAGCTTATCCAAACCAAACTTACTTTGGTGCGGACTTGTATTCAAAATACTGAGATGAACAACTCTTTTAATAGAGGTTTACGCTTAGCGTTGAAATGATTGTGCACAATACATTGTACGAAGGGTTGATCCCCCTAAGTACGTGGAGTCCTTATAGTCTTATGACTGTTAAAGTTAAAGTTGAAAGATTACTTATAACTGTGGATATGATTTGTGGTCATTAGACCCTCAGTGAATGTTATAATTTTCAGAAAGTTAATAGAATATATTGTTCAGTTCTATTGAGCCTGATATTGGCAATTGATGTAAAAGTTTAACGATTTACTTATTGTTATTTCAAGTGGGCCTTGTTTGCTCACTCTTGCTCATAAAATTTCTTACTGACTAAAGTTGAAAGCGGGTGGCGATACTAGCACCGAGAAGGGAAAAGAAAAGATGAATAAATACTAAAGACTTGTAATAGTTTTGATAGTTTACTTTCAGACTTTGGTTTAAAGATTGTAATGAAGTTTATTTAAATTTTCGCATTTGAATGATTGTTGTTAAAGGTTAGATAACCTGGGAGATTTTATTTAAGTTTAATCACAGTATAAAGGTGTTTTTATTATTCAATTTTATTATAATTGGGTAGTTAGAAATGAATGTTTTGATTAAGTGAACACCAAATCCTGTGGGAATAAAGTACCTGGAATTGGGGGTGTCACACCTAAAGTGAACACATTCCCATAAGTTGACTTTCTAATATCTTTATCACCCATAAAGTCTGAATTAGAATATCTAACAAGAACTAGATTATCACTATGATAGACAAACATATAATCTCTCGTTCTCCGAAGATATTTAAGTATATGCTTAACTGTTGACCAGTGCTCAGGTCCTGGATTAGACTGATATCTGCTAACCATTCCTACTGTATAACAGATGTCTGGTCTAGTTCACAACATAACATACATTAAGCTTCCTACAATAGATGCATAAGGAACAACTTTCATGCGCTCTTTCTCAGATTTTGTCGTATGACAATGAATTGAAGAAGGAGGAAATCCATGTCTAAAAGGAAGTAGTCTCTTTTTGGAATCTTGCATAACATACTTAACCAAAATTTTATCTATATATGCAACTTGAGAAAGACACAACACTTTTTTCGGATGATCTTGGATAACCTGGATCCCAAGAATGTATTTAGCTTCTCCCAAATCTTTCATGTCAAAATGATTAGATAACCAAACTTTAACCTGAGAATACATTCCTATGTCATTTCCAATCAATAGGATGTCATCTACATATAAACCAAGAATACCACCAACTTACCTTCACTTCTTTTATAAACACATGGCTTTTCAATATTTTTTTTCAAATTAAAGTGATTGGATTTATTTATCAAATCTGACATTCCATGATCCCGATGCTTGTTTTAGCCCATAAATAGATTTATGTAGCTTACAAACCATTCCTTCTTGGCCTTCAGCCATTAAACCATCTGGTTGAGACATATAAATATCTTCCTCAAAATAGCCATTCAAAAAAGCTGTCTTGACATCCATTTGTCATATCTCATAGTCAAGGTGTGCAGCAATATATAAGAGAATTCTGATTGATTTAACCTTTGCCACTGGCGAAAAGGTATCCTTGAAGTCAATACCTTCCTTTTGATTATATCATTTCGCAACAAACCTAGCTTTATGAAAGTAATATGCACACAAGCCAATCATGTTTGATGATAAAACATATACTTTGTAACAATCTTATTCATTTATTAATAAAAAGTATTAATTTATTAAAGGCTTTTAATTATCTACATGATGCTGCTTTATAATATGAGATAAACCCATAGTTTTAAGCAATGCTTTTAGAATAATGATGATGATCATTCTAATGAGATCTAAATTCTTAGAAAGCTTAAAACTAAAATAGTTCCCAATCGTTGGATTACTAAATTGGAGATTAGTGAATCCTGATAGATTGGTACATACGTTGCTTGATCATTGGATGAGGATGATTGATCTCATGATCATTTGTGTGAAGACACTAAAGTAAGTATGTAGGTGCTTAGAGAATAAGTTCACTGAACGTGGCTCGCTAAGGAATACCTAATGGAGTTTTACTTGTTTGTCAATAGGAATTCATGTAGTGATAGTAGTACAAGTGATCCTTGGACTTGACATCATCATAGAATCTTGTGTATGTCGAAATTTCATTTTCCTATTACTAACTATGCAGGAGGACAAAAGCGTCTTTTTCACACTCCGGAGATAACCCTGGAAGACCACAACATCAATTTCAACCTCGGAGATAACCCCGGGAAACAGTTTCTAACCCCGGAGATAACCACGGGAAAATTAGTTCCAACCTCGGAGATAACCCCGGAGGATCAAGTTCAAAGCCTAGAGATAAGCCCAGCAGGTCAAGCCAACCTCAGAGATAACCCCGAGGATAGTCAAAGTCAACATCAAGTCAACCTCAGAGATAACCCTGAGAAAATACTGCTACAACTGCTTGAAAACCGGAGATAACCCCGGGAAGGGCAAAATGGTTATTTTTCCAACTCAACTTCAAATCAAATCAAATCAACTCAAATTACTTCAATAGAAGTCCTATAAGAACCATATCTTAACTTTCGAGCACAAACTATGCAAAACGGCTCAACGAACTACCTGACGGAAACCCGAAAATGCCATTTCGGTCATGGACCCATCTTCCCAGAATCAAAAAAGGGCAAATCCTATGTCATTGTGTAGCTCTCAGAAAGAACTTTTCGGAATGGTATGACACTTCCATCGGACTCCCGGATTGAAAGTTATGAAGGTTCGAAGCGAAGCAGTCGCGTTATCCGAGTGTGTACGTATTGCCGACCTGGCGGGACCCACATTCTTTGGGCATCCTGGGCATCAAGGGCGCCAGCAGTAGACTGCTGACCCCTCTATATATAGAGGGCTTAGGGTGGCCTTATTTGCAAGGGAAATAGCGAGGAAACCCTGTCCAATTTGCTTTGTACACACTATACACCAAGTGCTTTCTTATTTCAAACACTTTTGAGCTTATATTCTGTCATATTTTTACCGGCGGGAGCCTAGTGTTCATCCATTTAAAGTTATTGAAGTCTTCTTTGGCAGTCCACTATAAGCCTTCTTACACACTTTAAAGTCTTTCTCTTCATCTCTGCACACATCATTCTTCACATTGAGAGTCGTGTTGCGTGTGTATACCCGGACTTCGGTCCGTGGTTTCATTTCAGTTTGTATATATATATATACTTATATATATTTTTATATATGGACTAACATTATCGAGTTATGCCTCGATTGAGCCTGAACTTGATGCGGAGCGTTTATTTGCTTTTATATATATATATATATATATATATATATATATATATAGATTTTACATCCGGAGCGTTTACTGCTTATATATATATATATATATATATATATATTTATATATATCAACTATGTGTCGAACTTTTTTCGATGAGCCTGGATTTTACATCCGGAGCGTTTACTGCTTATATATATATATATTTATATATATCAACTATGTGTCGAACTCTGTTCGATGAGCCTGGATTTTACATCCGGAGCGTTTACTGCTTTAATATATATATATATATATACACGTTTAGTCTTGCCTGGAGTTTACTTCGTGGCGGTTGACCGTTTTTACAACTTTCTTTACTTTTCGTCCCGCCTGGAGTTAACTTCGTGGCGGTTGATTGCTTTTACATCTTTATTTACATTTTTGATCCCTCATGGAGTTGCTTCGTGGTGGTTGATCATGTCTGTATATATATATTTACAGCTTTTATATATATACCTGCTTACTCTTTTATTATCAATTACGACATCATGTGAGCCTAGGAATCATGTGATCACAGATTCAGTCTATTTGATCTAGATTTGGTTCCCGTGATGGACATTTTTAGTTGTAAGCAGCTTGTAAATTAATTCACGATGTTTGGATTTCCTTAGATGGTTATCATACCCACGAGGAGTTCGACGCTATTTTGTATATTATTTTCTCGAAGATGCTTCGCATCTCGAAAATAAAAACAATCAAGCCAAACACTTAATAAAAATGGGAGTGTAAAAGGTCTTAATTACTATTGAGCACACGGGTTTAAAAAACCTCTTTTCTAAAACATCACTGCCATATCTCGTTTAAAATTGAATTTTTATACAAATTCAAACCCTGTGTATATAGGTGCGAACGAGGCCTGACACTACTTCCATATAAATAGCACATTGACTCACTCACACACACACATTCATATAACAGTTTCTTGGAAAGTAGCGGTCACCGTGGTAACACGGATGTCGGGGGGTGCCTAACACCTTCCCTCCGCATAATCAAGTCCACTGGACCCTAATGAATCTCGGTTTCACAGACTTGGAATTTAGCGGTGTCACATCCTTTGGGTCAATGTGCAAACCTTTTCTCGGTTGTGTTGGTACAACCATATAAAAAACCAACTGTCGACTCTTACAGTCCAATCGTCGACATGATACATGTCAGACCTTTTTCACTTGTTTTTTCAAACAAATCTCACCTAACATGAGAACACCAAAGAACAAGAAACGAAAAGGGACAAATAAAAAATCTCGACGTCGACAGGTGGCGACTCTGCTGGGACACCAGTAAGAGGGCTTAAGCCACTATTACAATCTTTTCAAAACTGTTATATGCTTATGTGTGGATGTTGCATTTATATTTATGATGAATGTGTACGAATGCATATATTTTACTGCACTTAATGTTTTACACTATATCTGCTTGTGATATTAGTGCTTCGCACATGTCATCATTTTCATAAATGGTGAGACACGTTGTTTGTGAATGTATGTTATGTGGTTCCTCCACCAGGAGGCTATCCTGTTGGTGTTTGATTACTGGACTCATAGGAAGACTAATTCCAACGAGACTCAGGAAAGGCACCACCCAAATTCGCTCCAATTGAAAGGCCGGATTAACTTCCCATCAAGTAAATTGCGATGATTTGGGAACCTTCATGCCAAAAAGCCGTGAGAGTAGCCTAAGATAGGTCAACCTCTGATTAAAACCAAACGCGAAGGAAAGTCTCTTCATACTTCCACATTTTAAATACTTGTAAATTCAATTACTTATAATTTCATTTCTATGTAAATCTCAATGTAATGGAAAATATGAAGGAATATGTTTACATGCCTTCCCTTTATATCAAAACCTGAAATGCTATCTTGTCAAACTGACATCTGTTTCACAAGACGATACTCCTAAACGGACACATTACGTAATATTGCTACATTCACTAAGACTAAACTACATAAGTTTTTTTTGTAGGGATATAATTGGTCCAGTAACCCGTTCAAAATCCAAAAAGAACACGAGCCTACAACTAATTATGTCTTCATCTGACCAGACTGATCTTAATCCAGTGTCTCGCGAAGAATTCGATGAATTATGAAAATAAATCACAGATTTGGTTGTTCTGCTTGAAGAACTACACCAATCTACACAGGGTACAAGGATACCCATACATGCTTTGAGTCCTCTCTTTGAGAGGAACCCAAGGTCGAGATCTTTGCTAGTTCGATCACACGGGAATCCTTATAACACGCAGGCATGATTCCTTCGACTTGACCCACGACGATTATCTCCACTACGGTTCACGAGCACATGCGGTCTCCGGTAAAGGTGTTTGCCCATGTAATGACTATGTTATTTCCTAAACCGATACCGGGGAAGGAGAAG
Source organism: Panax ginseng (assembly GCA_020205605.1). Classification (NCBI taxonomy): domain Eukaryota; kingdom Viridiplantae; phylum Streptophyta; class Magnoliopsida; order Apiales; family Araliaceae; genus Panax; species Panax ginseng. Next base: position 47,095,985 of record CM035136.1, read on the forward strand.
GAAATCATAGTTCCAGATCCCGCAATGGAAGAAGAGGAACGAAGAATTAAACAAGACATTGTTAGAATGATGTCCAACGCACACATCATTGTCCATGATGAACACACAAATAGATACATGCCAGACGATGATTGCCCAAACATAATGGTCATCATTCGGGAGAAGGAAGACGATGATAGCCCCTCCATCACTGCAATCCACCAGGACTTTGCCCTCGACAATTGGAGTATCACTCCTTACATTGGTCGATAAGGGTAAAACGGGCAGAAACTCATTCTGCCCTATAGATAGCAATAACTGTTTACTTTTTCTGTACAGTATTAGCAGTTACTTTTGTCATTACATGATAACACTTTGTGTGATTGAATAGTTTCATTTATTAAGTGAGAGCATTTTGGTTCAGGACTCTAAAGTTAGATGTGCCTAGACTTGCTGATGAGGTGCTTATTCTCCACAAGGACTGTAACTTTGATGTAAAATTGGACTCAGACTTGATGGAAATACACGAGGAAATTGAGGTACCTCAAGAGATCAAAGAATGGGTCGAAGATAAACCCAAGCCAAATCTTGATCAAACCACCTCTTTTAAACCTCGGAACCTTAGAAAACCCCAAACAAATCCAAATTAGTACGGACCTCACTCCAAACCAAAGGAATGACATGGTTACTCTTTTGACCCTATTCCAGGATGTGTTTACACGGTCTCACAAAGACATGGTCGGTTTATCCACTGACATTGTCATTCATCTCCTTCCCATCAAAGGAGGATTCAAGCCAGTCAGGCAGAAGCTTAGGCAATTAAAACCTGAGTGGAGGTTAAAAGTTAAAGAAGAAATTGTGAAATAATTTCAAGTCGACATCATCATGGTGTCAACATACCCTGAATGGCTATCCAACATAGTCCCCGTGCTGAAACTCGGAGGAGAGGTGCGAGCATTGCGTGGATTACAGTGATCTGAACAAAGCTTGTCTCAAAGATAGCTTTCCCGTTCCATTCATCCACATACTCATTAACAATACGACTCAGTATGACATATACTCCTTTGTGAATTGCTTTGTGGGGTACCATCAAATCATGGTTACTGAAAAGGATCGTGAGAAAACTGCATTCATCACTCCTTGGGGAACCTTTTGCTACAGACGATTGTCATTCGGCCTCATCAATGACAGAGCTACCTATCAGTGAGCCATATGGCTCTTTTCTACGATCTAATGCATAAAAATAAAAAAATAAAAAAAAAGAAGAAGAAAAAAAAACTCTTCAATGAGTTCTATGATTCTGCACTTACCATGGCGGAGTTCTACAGATGGCTTTGAGTTTGAAGAAAAATCCTTCCTCCACATTCCTCGGAATAGGAATGATTTTGCGAGATCTTATTTAGCAACCTTGGCCTCCTTGATCAACATATATGACAAGGAAGACATGCTAACCCTCACATTTGCCCAACAAAAGGCTCCCGACCTATGGGAATTACATTGGAGAAGTATCGGATGAGCTACCTCCCATCCAGACCCTTGATATCGAGATATCAATGAACACTCATGAGATGGATCTACACCCTAAAAAGCGAGCCCGAACCGAGAAAAAGAAGCGGATCCATTGACTTCTTTATGAAATTCTACAGACGGAGATGTACTCTACAAGAGATGCTAGACTAGGTCTCCTGTAACATTCCAGAATTTTAAAGTGTAATATAAAATATTTATTGATTTATATAAGTATTTAATGGATATGTTTATTGTTGAATAAATAATTGTTCAATTTGAGTTGATGTGATTTAGTTAATGGATATGTTTATTGTTGAATAAATAATTGTTCAATTTGAGTTAATGTGATTTAGTTAATTATTTGTTAAATAAATAATTAAATATTAAATAATAAATATTTATTTGCAATATTAAATATTTATTGAATTATATAAGTATTTAATGACAATTTGAGTTGATGTGGTTTAGTTAATTATTTGTTGAATAAATAATTAAGGAGCTAAGAAAATTAATTGTTATGAGATTATATACCAATTTAATTTAATAAGTAAGCTAGAGAGCTTATAGTGATTTAAATAAATTATAATATTTTAAATGGGAAATTGTAATTTAAAATATTAGTTGGTTGAATAAAATTACAATTATAAAAGAAATTATAGTTATGTGATATTAAATTATGTGCTAAAGTAATTTAATAAATTAATATTTTAATTGATTAATTAATTAAATAAAAGTGTGACTAATAACCTTGATATAAAGGAGTTACTAAAAATAAATTAAAAGAGTTTAATTTAGTTTTTGCCAAACATGTCTTATTGCATAATAAGTCTTTAATCTAATGATGTTTTATCAAACAAGGTATAAGGATTAATCCATTTGTTTTAATTAAGTTTACCAAACAAGGTGTAAGGGTAGGGTTATTTTAGTTAGATAGCCAAACAAGCCTTATGGCTTTTGATTTTCAAAATTTTATAACTGATGTCAGTTAAAACCTATACTAAATATATCTATTATTACATACGTTATATTATTATCGTAAACTAGAGTTAGAGAGAAGAAGAAGAAGAAGAAGAAGAAGAAGAAGAAGAAGAAGAAGAAGAACAGAGAAAAATTAGAGAAAACTCTAGAGAGAAGGTGGAGATTTTTCTAAGGAGTTTTGAGAAAGGAATTGGGGAAAAGAATAGCCATCATCTTCCTAATCAAAGGTAGGAGCTTAATCTTTCTTTAAAAGTTTAGTTTTTCTTCTTCTTCAAAAAAATTCTTCTGTGAAATTTTATAAAAGATAAATTGATGGTGTTTATAGTTATATGATTAATTATTGATTATAAGATTATCATGATTATATATGATTATAGTTAAATGAATTTTATATATGTGTTTTTGTGGAAGAAAATATATTCTGAGTGTTCATATGAAATATATATATATATATATATATATATATATATATATATATATATATATATGGCTTAGTTTAAAGTAGAAATTAAGGTTTAATTAGTTATTAAATTGATAAATTGACTATGGAAATTGATAGAGTATGTATAATCATAACTATGATGTTTTGAAATTTACTGTTTTGATTGAAAAACAAAATCACGGTGTTGATTTTCATTAAAAATGTCAACAATGGAGTTTTTGCCAAAAACATTGAAATTGGGTGTTGTAACTTTGATGTTTATGTTATTTTATGAGTAGAAACATGTTAGAAGTCTTCACAATATGTTTATATGAAGTCTATATATGTATTACATGTTAATGGATCTATTAGATTTGAGCTTTTAGGAAATTTGGCTTTTTTCATCATATATTCGAGCTTGGTCGTCGATTCAGAATGTCAGGTGCCATGCGTATTGACCAATGATGATAAATCTCATGCACTGTGGCCAACCAATGGCACATGACTTTAAGCCAGCCTTGGCCTTGACTTCAGCGCCATATCTGAACCATGATGTAAGCGTGGGCGTGGCAATATGAGTTAGCGAGAAGAGTTACAACAGTTTTGTTTAAGTATACAAATTTGGAAAATAAATGTTATGTGTTAATAATAGGAATGTTAAATGATGATTTCAGTAGTATTAAGCTATGAATGAACATGTTATCAAGTGTTACCTATTTGTAACATAGTTGATTATGTGAAAGGGTAATTTAACCTATATGATGTATATATTTGTTTTTATAAATATACAATATTGGTAATGACTAACTATGTCAATATGGCATATGTATAGGATATTGATTCAAGTTGTAAGGTTTAGCTTGTGCTAAAGGCAAGTTTTCTAACTCTATTTTATAATTGAGCAAGTTCTCTAACTCAACACTTCATTGCGTGAGTTTAATTTCATTTGGTACATTATTGTTTTCAAATTCAATTACAATTGTGTAAGTTGTTACCTCTACACTTTCGTAGAGCTAGGTTGCCTATTATTGAGTAAGTCATTGTATCTAGTTGTTCATGACGATACAAGTATCCCAAATCTTATAGTTTAAATCTTGAGTAAGTTTTCTAATCTATTATCTTGTTAATTCAATATTGTTTTCAATTCGATTACAATATAATGATGTAAGTTATTTGGAGCAAGTTATTCTTGTATTTAACTTGTTGTTTAGCATGCACAACTATATATGCTATGCATGCTTATTATTCAATTCTAATTAACCTTGACTTAGTGTTGTTCAAGCAAGGTATGCTATAGTTATTCAAAATGTATGCTATTAGATTATTCCTAATGCATGACTTTAGTTTACTATGATTGATTCAAATCACGATTATTCTATAGTATAGTGTTATTGGTCTTATTCAACTACTCCTTAGTTGATGTTAGATTTGAATTCAAATTACCTTGAAAGCTTATCCAAACCAAACTTACTTTAGTGCGGACTTGTATTCTAAATCTTGAGATGAACAACTCTTTTAATAGAGGTTTACGCTTAGCGTTGAAATGGTTGTGCACAATACATTGTCGAAGGTTGATCCCCCTAAGTGCGTGGAGTCCTTATAGTCTTATATTTATTAAAGTTAAAGTTGAAAGATTACTTATAAGCTGTGGACATGATTCGTGGTCATTAGACCCTCGGTGAATGTTATAATTTTAGGAAAGTTAATAGAATATATTGTTCGGTTCTATTGAGCCTAATATTGGCAATTGATGTAAAAGTTTAAAGATTTATTTATTGTTATTTCAAGTGGGCCTTGTTTGCTCACTCTTGCTATAAAATTTCTTCTGACTAAAGTTGAAGCGGGTGGCGTACCTAGCACCGTAAAGGAAAAGGAAAGATGAATAAATTTGAAGACTTGTAATAGTTTTGATAGTTTACTTTCAGACTTTGGTTTAAAGATTGTAATGAAGTTTATTTAAATTTCCGCATTTGAATGATTGTTGTTAAAGGTTAGATAACCTGGGAGATTTTTATTTAAATTTAATCTCATATGTATGCGGGTTTTATTATTCAATTTTATTATAATTGGGTAGTTATAAATGAATGTTTTGATTAAGTGAACACAGAATCTTGAGGAAATGAAGTACCGGATTTGGGGGTGTCACGAGGTTGGTATCAAAGCTTTAGGTTATGAACCTTAGGTGGGGGAAAAGCCTTAGGAAGTAACCTTTGAAAAGATAGTGGAGATAACTCTTATGAGTTTTAAGAAAAAGTAATAAAACACTTATGTGCTTATGTGTTTATAGTTTATGTACTTTCGTGAGTGTCGAATAGTAATGATTAATAATTAAAACTTTAAAACTTTGTTGTCGGGATGACTAATGTCGGAGAATCCGGTCGAGGCTAGGGAGGAGGGACCTCAAATGCCTATAGAGGAGGAGCCTCGCGATATTGAGTGGTTTGGAACAACAACTTCTCGCCACGGAGTCGGCCAGTTGGTCGCGATAGTTGAAGATGAGGATGATGATGTGGAGGCAGGGCGAGGAGGATCCCGTTGAGTTACCACGAGGAGGATGAGGATGCGAGGGCGAGGAGGAAAGGATTCCACTTAACTTCGATATTGGTAGTATATCGATGAGGTGCATGGTAAGTAGCGTAGAACTTCGGGATCTGATTGAGGAGTTGCGAGGAGATAGTATTTGAACAACAAGCTATGCAATGACACAAAAAGGCGGTGAGATCCGAGGATCGTGAAGAGCGGTGACAAATGCCGAGGAGAAACTAATAAAAAGTGAAGGAGAGAAAGAACAATTGATCGAGATGGTTTTTGAAGCTGAAGAACAAGTTGAAGAAGAAGCTGCTAAGAGGCAAGATTTGAAGATGCATCTGAGGAAGCTTATCAAAGAGCTGGAAGAAGCGATAAAGGAACTCATAGTGCGAAAAGGATGAAGATGGAAGAGATGGATAAAGTATTTGACACGCAATTAATCGAGCTCAAGATCGGGTCATGGGATATCCGATTCGATTCGAGACTATTTGCCATCATATGTGTTAGATCGCGAGGAACAATGTTTGAGTCATGGAGGAAGAGCGTGATAGGGCTAAGAAGTATCTTAATAGAACATCGTAGTTGTTGTACGATGAGTGAAAGGTTAAATAAATTGTAAATCCCAAGTGTTATGCAACCTATGGGATATGACTATGATGTTGTCCTGAAACTTTTGTAGTTCTAGAAAGTAATGTAGATAGCAGTGATGCTATTATTTTATGTTTTCTAAAAAGGTTTTGAATAAATAAAAGTTTTTACTTTATTCAAAGTGTTATGTGTTATGTGGTTATTTCTTTTATGGAGGCAAGTTAATTAGAAAATACTTAAAGAAGATGAGTAATACACTAATAGATGTTTTGTTTTAACTGAAAATGCCTCCCAGACGTGAACCAACCCGACATAGAAATAATGAGAGAACTATCAATAACGACAATGTTGGCGGTAACCCCATTCAACAACTAGTGACCTCTTGTGGGGCGTTGCGAGAATCAACCACAAAACTATGGTACAACGTTTAAGGATTTCAAAGGCGGTTGGACCACACGAATTCGTGGGTCTATGAATCCGATGAAGAAACACTGAACACGGATTATGGAGATAGAAAAAGTATTCGATGTCGCTAGGGTAAGGGATGATCGGAAGGCGCTTTCGCAACATTCATGTTGAAAGCGAAGCTAGTTATTGGTGGCGAGGCCAATAAAACTCGTGAAGGGCGGGAGTGATGACACAGGATAGGTTCAAGAGTTGTTCTTGAGACCTATTTTCGGAGAGTTTGAAGAGTCGGCTAGAAGTGCGGTTTTTGGAACTAAAACAAGGAACGATGGCGGTATCTGAGTATCATAAAATTCAATGAATTGGCGAGGTTTTGCGCTATATCAAATCGGCCTGAGACAAGCGTAAGGTGAAGAGATTTGAGCAGGGGTGAAGCCACAGTACATCTGATGAGGTTTCCTGTTCGATTGAAGACATTGCGGCGGTGATGGAGAAAGCGATTACTCGGCTGAAGAAGGTGGAAGCGGCGATGACAAAGTTCAACCGAGGACAAAGAAGAAGAAGAATGAGAATGAGACTAAGAATGGGGTGGTAGTGGTGGAAACAACAAACAACAACAACAACAACAACAACAACGACTTGAAGAGGAAGTGGAATGGGAGCATGGGTCTTTGGACACCGGCGGGGTAACCAACAAAACAAAAGTTTGAAGCATATGCGACATGCGGGAAATTTCACAAGGTGCGTGCTTAATGGGGAAGCGGGTATGCTTCAATTGTGGCAGGGAGGTCACATCGCCCCAAGTTGCACTCAACAAAGAAGAAGAATCGTGCTTCACATGCGGATCAAGGATCACTTTGCTCGTGAATGTCCTAAGAAGAAGGATGGAGTGACAACCGAAGCAATGGAGGTAACAATGGAGGTACATGGGCCATTGCAAGGGACTGCGACATCAAACAAACCCACAGCGGAACCTTGACATGGTATGCAAGATGTTGTGCAATCAAAAGATGTGGTGTCGGTATTATCCCAATCAATGATATAAATGCTTATGTATTATTTGATTAAGGTGCTACTTGTTTCGTTTATATCGATGAATTTGCTAAGAGGTTAGAATTGCCTAGAGAAAAATGAATTTTCCTTTGAACATAGAAATTGCGAATAAAGGAAGTAATCCTGTTAGATTAAGTATACAAGAGCTGTAGGGTGAACATTAAGGAGAATATCTTGTTGGTAGATTTGATTACGATTAGACTGGGGAATTTGATGTAATTTTGGGAATGGATTGGTACATTCAAATATGGAGCGATAATTGATTATCAAAAAAGTGTGTAAACCTTATGACTGACGTCAAAGGTAGTATTTTATGGTAGCAAAATCGCCTAGACAAATGAAATGTCGGCGGCGACTATGCGAGCCAAGAAATTGTTGAGTCGAGTTGTGTGGGCTATTTAGCTTACATAGTCGATACTCGGAAGAAGGGTGTAAAACTAGAAGAAATACCGATGGTAGTGAGGGAATTGAAGCGTGTTTTTCGGAAGATTTGCGGGACTTTCGCTTTGTGAGAGAAATTGAGTTAAGTGATCGACTTAGCGTGGGAACATCACCGATATCGAAGGCCCGTCTGAGAATGGCTCCGGTAGAAATGAAGGGCCGATAGTACGATTTGCAAGAGTTCTTTGGACAAGAAATATATTCAACCAAAGCGTATCGTCAGTGTGGGAGGCGCGATTTTATTCGTTAAGAAGAAGGGCGGATCAATGCGTCTTTGCATTGATTATAGGGAGTTAAACAAAGTCACTATTAAGAATAGGTATCAGATTGCCTAGAATAGATGACTTGTTTGATCGGTTGAAGGTGCTAAATATTTCTCGAAAATAGATTTGAGAAGTGGGTATCACCAATTGAAGGTAAGAAAGGAGGATATACCAGAGCGACATTGAACTCGGTATGGACATTACGAGTTTACGGTGATGTCTTTGGTTTAACAAATGCCCTACTGCGTTCATGGATTTGATGAGCAGGGTGTTTAAACCATTCTTAGACAAGTTTGTAGTGGTATTTATTGATGACATTTACGGTGTATTCCAAAACTCAAGAAGAACACGTGGAACATTTCGTTTGACATTGGAAACACTAAGGAAGGGAAAAGTTATCATGAAATTCTCTAAGTGCGAATTTTGGCTCGATCGTGTATACAATTTTTTGGGTCATGTTATTGACAAGGATGGGATTTCGGTGGATCCATCAAAAGTGGAAGTTGTAATCAATTGGGAACAACCAAGAACAAAGCAAAAGTGAGGAGTTTCTTGGGATTTGGTATTTGGTTATTATAGAAGATTTATTCAAGATTTTTCTAAGATAGCCACTCCATAACAAATTTGACAAGGAAAATTTATAAAATTCGTTTGGAACGGAGAAATGTGAAGAGTTTCAAGATTTGAAGAAAAAGTTAAGTGTAGCTTTTTGTGTTGACATTACCGGATAATCTGAGGAAATTTTGTGGTGTATAGTGATGCCTCACACAAAGGGTTGGGTTGTGTTCTTATGCGAGCGGCAAAGTTATTGCGTATGCATCAAGAGGCAATTTGAAGGATTATGAGAAAGGGTATCCGACTCATGATTTGGAATTAGCTTTGCGATTGTATTTGCTACGAAGATATGGAACACTATCTTTATGGGAGAAATGTGAGATCTACGGACCACAAAAAAGTAAAGTATATTTTCACTCGGAAGGATTTGAACATCGTCGAAGAAGGTGGATGGAATTGATAAAAGATTATGATTGTGAAATCTTTTATCATCAAGAAAAAGCGAATGTGGTGGCGAGATGCTTTAAGTAGGAAAAGGTCGAGAGAAGTTGATCTTGATAACAACTCGGGAGGAGCTCATTTAAACAATGACAAAAGCTGGAGTTGGAAATCAAATTTCCAAAAGAATCGACGAACAACTATTCGGATAAAATTTGGTCAACTTTAGTGGACAAAGTGAAGAATGCTCAACTACAAGATGAAGAGTGTGGGAAAATCAAAGAGAATCGGTTGAAGGCGGTGATGTAAAATACAAGGTCGATCTAGAAGGATTACTACTGGTTCGAGGAAGAATTTGGGTTCAATGATGCTAGAAATGAAAAACGAAATCTTGATTGAAGCACACAACTCAAAATATTCGATTCATCCAGGAAGCACGAAAATGTATCAAGATTTTTGTGAAGACATTTTTGGTGGCCAAACATGAAAAGGGCGTTCTTTGAATCGTGGCGTAAAAGCTTGACATGTTAAAGAGTAAAAGCCGAACATCAAAGACCCAGTGGATTACTCCAACTATTGGAAATACCGGAATGGAAGTGGGAACACATCATGATGGATTTTGTGGTGGGTCTTCCAACTACTCAGAGAGGATGCGATGCGATTTAGGTGATAGTGGACAGACTGACGAAATTAGCACACTTTCTACCAATAAAGATTAGATTCAATCTTGATCAGTTGGCAAGGTTGTACATTAAAGAGATAGTTTTGAGGCATGGAGTGCTAGTATCAATTGTGTCCGATAGAGATTCGCGATTCACGTCAAATTTCTGGAAGAGACTAAAAGAATGCATGGGGACACAGTTGCGAATGAATGCGACTTATCATCCACAAGCAGATGGCCAAAGCGAGCGAACAATTCGGACATTGGAAGATATCTTTGAGAGCATGTGTCATGGACTTTAAAGGAAGTGGGAAGAACAATTACAGTTGGTGGAATTTGCTTACAACAACAGTTATCACGTGAACATCGACATGCCACCTTACGAGGCATTATGCGGCGAGAAAGTGCGAGAACTCCTTTGTCTTTGGGATGAAGTAAATTGAGCATATTTATTAGGACAAGAAGCTGGTACAACAAAGCTGGCGGCGTTGTTAAACTCATCAGGACAAGATTAGTAGCAGCCCAAGATAGATAGAAAAAGTATGTTGATCAACACAGACAAGATCGTGCATTCGACGAAGGAACTTTTGTATTTTAAAAGTTTTCTCCTGGAAGGAAAATTCATTTTGATAAAAAGGAAAGCTAAGCCGAGGTTTATTGGACCCTTTGAAGTCTTTGCGAAGAGTGGGAGAAGTGGCTTACGAGGTAGCTCTACCTCGAGTTGGAAAACATTCATAATGTTTTTCACATTTCGATTATTACGACCATATAAACTCGACTACAAACATGTGATCGAGTATGAATTGATTCTGATTTGAGAAAGATTTGTCTTATGAAGAGGTTCTATCCGGATAGTCGACGAGGAAAAACAACAAGTGCTCGGGAATAAAGTGATACCTTATGTGAAGGTGATATGGAGGAACCACAACGTTGAAGAAGCTACGTGGGAACTTCGAGAGAAAATGTTGAAAAAGTACCACGAGTTATTTGTTTAATTGTGTCTTGATTACGGGGACAGAATCTTTGTAAGTAGGGAAGAATGTAACGAATGATTTGTTTGAGTTGTGATTACGAGGGCCAGAATCCTTGTAAGGAGGAATGATGTAACATTCGAGAATTTTAAAGTGTAATATTAAATATTTATTGATTTATATAAGTATTTAATGGATATGTTTATTGTTGAATAAATAAATTCAATTTGAGTTTGATTTAGTTAATGGATATGTTTATTGTTGAATAAATAATTTTCAATTTGAGTTGATGTGATTTAGTTAATTATTTGTTAAATAAATAATTAAATATTAAATATTAAATATTTATTTGTAATATTAAATATTTATTGAATTATATAAGTATTTAATGGCAATTTGAGTTGATGTGGTTTAGTTAATTATTTGTTGAATAAATAATTAAGGAGCTAAGAAAATTAATTGTTATGAGATTATATACCAATTTAATTTAATAAGTAAGCTAGAGAGCTTATAGTGATTTAAATAAATTATAATATTTTAAATGGAAATTATAATTTAAAATATTAGTTGGTTGAATAAAATTACAATTATAAAAGAAATTATAGTTATGTGATATTAAATTATGTGCTAAAGTAATTTAATAGATTAATGTTTTAATTGATTAATTAATTAAATAAAAGTGTGACTAATAACCTTGTTATAAAGGAGTTACTAAAAATAAATTAAAAGAGTTTAATTTAGTTTTTGCCAAACATGTCTTATTGCATAATAAGTCTTTAATCTAATGATGTTTTATCAAACAAGGTATAAGGATTAATCCATTTGTTTTAATTAAGTTTACCAAATAAGGTGTAAGGGTTAATGAGTTATTTTAGTTAGATAGCCAAACAAGCCTTATGGCTTTTGATTTTCAAAATTTTATAACTGATGTCAGTTAAAATCCTATACTAAATATATCTATTATTACATACGTTATATTATAATACATAAACTAGAGTTGGGAGAAGAGAGAAGAAGAAGAAGAAGAAGAAGAAGAAGAAGAAGAAGAAGAAGAACACAGAGAAAAAAGTAGTGAAAACTCTAGAGAGAAGGTGACTGTTTTCTAACAGGTTTTTGAGAAAGGAATTCTTAAAAAAAGAATAGCCATCATCTTCCTAATCAAAGGTAGGAGCTTAATCTTTCTTTAAATGTTTAGTTTTTCTTCTTCTTCAAAAAGTTCTTACGTGAAATTTTATAAAAGATAAATTGATGGTGTTTATAGTTATATGATTAATTATTGATTATAAGATGATTTCATGAGTTTATATATGATTATAGATAAATGAATTCATGTATATATGTGTTTTTGTGGAAGAAAATATATTACAGAGTGTTCATATGAAATATATATGAATATGGCTTAGTTGAAGTAGAAATTAAGGTTTAATTAGTTGTTAAATTGATAAATTAACTATGAAAATTGATAGAGTATGTATAATCATAACTATGATGTTTTGAAATTTCTGTTTTGATTGAAAAACAAAATCACAGTGTTGATTTTCATTAAAAATGTCAACAATGGAGTTTTTACCAAAAACATTGAAATTGGGTGTGTAACTTTGATGTTTATATTATTTTATGAGTAGAAACATGTTAGAAGTCTTCACAATATGTTTATATGAAGTCTATATGTGTATTACATGTTAATCAGTCTATTAGATTCGAGCTTTTAGGCGATTTGGCTTTTGTTCATCTTATTGCGAGAGCTTGGTCGCCATTTCTAGAGTCTAAGCAGCATGATACCAATGACAATGATAAAATCTACGTATAGCATGTGTAATACACCTATGCATGGCGTAACCAATAACACCATGACTGTGCCAATGGCCATGACCTTTTTTCGGTCATCATGTACGCGAACCACAGTAAAATTGTGGTATGGCAGTATTAGATTAGTTAGCAGAAGGTTCGACAAGTTTTGTTTAAGTATACAAATTTGGAAAATAAATGTTATGTGTTAATAATAGGAATGTTAAATGATGATTTCAGTAGTATTAAGCTATGAATGAACATGTTATTAAGTATTACCTATTTGTAACATAGTTGATTATGTGAAAGGGTAATTTAACCTATATGATGTATATATTTGTTTTTATAAATATACAATGTTGGTAATGACTAACTATGTCAATATGGCATATGTATAGGGTATTGATTCAAGTTGTAAGGTTTAGCTTGTGCTAAAGGCAAGTTTTCTAACTCTATTTTATAATTGAGCAAGTTCTCTAACTCAACACTTCATTACGTGAGTTTAATTTCATTTGGTACATTATTGTTTTCAAATTCAATTACAATTGTGTATGTTGCTACCTCTACACTTTCGTAGAGCTAGGTTGCCTATTATTGAGTAAGTCATTGTATCTAGTTGCTCATGACGATACAAGTATCCCAAATCTTATAGTTTAAATCTTGAGCAAGTTTTCTAATCTATTATCTTGTTAATTCAATTATTATTTTTAATTCGATAACAATATAATGATGTAAGTTATTTGGAGCAAGTTATTCTTGTATTTAACTTGTTGTTTAGCATGCACAACTATATATGCTATGCATGCTTATTATTCAATTCTAATTAACCTTGACTTAGTGTTGTTCAAGCAAGGTATGCTATAGTTATTCAAATTGTATGCTATTAGATTATTCCTAATGCATGACTTTAGGTTACTATGATTGGTTCAAATCACGATTATTCTATAGTATAGTGTTATTGGTCTTATTCAACTACTCCTTAGTTGATGTTCGTTGAATTCCAAATTACCTTGAAAACTTATCCAAACCAAACTTACTTTGGTGCGGACTTGTATTCTAAATATTGAGATGAACAACTCTTTTAATAGAGGTTTACGCTTAGCGTTGAAATGGTTATGTACAATACATTGTACGAAGGGTTGATCCCCCTAAGTACGTGGAGTCCTTATAGTCTTATAACTGTTAAAGGTAAAGTTGAAAGATTACTTATAACTGTGGACATGATTCGTGGTCATTAGACCCTCAGTGAATGTTATAATTTTCAGAAAGTTAATAGAATATATTGTTCAGTTCTATTGAGCCTAATATTGGCAATTGATGTAAAAGTTTAAAGATTTATTTATTGTTATTTCAAGTGGGCCTTGTTTGCTCACTCTTGCCTGTAAAATTTCTTACTGACTAAAGTTAAAGCGGTGGCGTACCTAGCACACGATAAGGAAAAGGAAAGATGAATAAATACTGAAGACTTGTAATAGTTTTGATAGTTTACTTTCAGACTTTGGTTTAAAGATTGTAATGAAGTTTATTTAAATTTCGCATTTGAATGATTGTTGTTAAAGGTTAGATAACCTGGGAGATTTTAATTTAAATTTAATCCTATAGGGGAAGGTTTTATTATTCAATTTTATTATAATTGGGTAGTTATAAATGAATGTTTTGATTAAGTGAACACAAATCTTGTGGGAATAAAGTACTGGATTTGGGGTGTCCGGTTTTGGATCTCCGGATCCCGGTCAATCTGTGTTTTCTCAAACCCTTCACTACATACAACCTTTTCACACCCATTTGCCCCATCAGGGAGAATCACACTTTCCAACCAGCAGCCTGGTTTTGGATCACCAGATCCTTCACTCCCCGTAGGTTTTCAAAACCTTTCACACTTTCAGTTTATCCCACCAGGGATTAAACCTTTTACACCTTCAATTTATCTTGTACATGGGATTAAACTTTTCATCTGCAATCTGCCCTGTACAAGTGCCAAACTACGCCAACCTGATCTCCCCAATACATGGGAGTACGTAGGCAGCCATGTTATATGGTCCGGTCTCACCACAGAAAAAACAAAAACAAACACACTCATATCCATAACCACATACAGAAACCAGTCCCAAGACACCAAAGATGGTAGGGAATACACACAGATCGATGATCCATTCTAAAAATCCCGAGACATCTCACTATCCATCCATCAAAGAGGAGTTCAGAATACATCCAGATCACAAAAGCCCTGGAGAAACAAGCAAATATCAATCAAGTAACAAGGCACAACTAAAAGGGACGTGAATCAAAACATATTTCCCTACCATATAATACTGTTTGATATATACAATGTGTCCTGTACATGACAAAAATGGCTAAGCTAGTCTATGCAGGAAAATTAAAGCTAATCTATAAAATAATGGATAAGCGAGCCACCAAATCTAACGTGGCATCTCTCTCAGAAGAAGGAGATAACGCTGTGATCTCCTGCCCAAGGGTCTCTACACGAGCCAACAAATCTACAGCTAACTGTAGGCGATATCTCGGGTAGATATAGCATCATCCCGCTCAGCAACAACTGTATCCCTATGAGTTAGATCATCATCTCTCTAACAGAGCGACATCTCTACCAGAAAGAGCTGTCAACATCAAAGCCCACATCCACTACCCTCTTGCGATCTCGACATCTTATCAACCCATCTGTCAAATCAACTACCCCAGACAACAAGTAAGGCTGGGGCAATTTCAAAATTGGTGACAACCAAATATTGGGTCCCTTATAACAAGATTGGGGCAATCTCAGAAGTAGCGATAACTCAACACTGGGGCATTTATCAACTATACTAAAGAGGAAAATGCACCAGTCAGCACCATCAGTATGGTCCATCATCATCTCAATGGCGATTCCGATATTATTCAATCGCGATTTGGTCAACAAAGAGAGTCTCTCATATGAATCCCTGGCAATAACTTGTGGAATGACTGGGGCATTTTACGATTCCAAGAAATGGAAGGAGCTTAAGACGGGATCAAGCCTCTCATCCAAAAGAAAGGGGAGAACTCCTAAAAGAAATCACGGTGACATAAGCATGCCCTTATGAAAAAAAGGGGAAAATTCTCAAAAAAGTTCTTAACTGAGGAGCAGAATGCCAACGATGAAAGGTCTAGCGAAGGAAATCTACACCATCAAACATGTTAACCGGCGTCAAGTCCTCGTTAGTTAAGGCCTCTACACCGAAGTTCAATTCCGAACAATGAAAGAACGAGCTGCAACCCACAGGGATGTCAGCGGAATTCAGGTCATCAGTTCAACCGGATTGCGAATCAAGCGCTCAAGGAAATGGGGCACAAGCACCCAACAGCGAAAGGAAACTCCAAATCACCTCAAAAACAGGTGAGCGTAATATCAGGCAGAGTCTGGCGAAGTAAACCTTGGAATATTACTTCAGCGAAGGTATCGAAAGATCCGGTATTCTAAACCATTGGCATCAATTTAGTGCAACATCAAGACAGTTCAGCGATGAAAGCTTCGTATACCACCGTTCGAGTGGGAACCAAAACAGGTTGGCGATCAGCAGGGTAGGCACCATTTCAAACTACCAGCGTATACATCATGGTAGTCCGGTGATTTCATAATGTCATACCCATTAGAGATGTAGAAAACATCTCAACTTATCTTTAGCAAATAAGCATCAGCGATTAAATGCCAAACCATTGGAGTCAACACCAGCATAGACATCAACAATGATCGGTAAAGGTAAAGTGATTTACGAATACATTTTAACATTCATCATAACATTCATTACATTTCAATTTGCGATTTGCAATATGCAATATGTGATATGCAAAATGCGATGTGCGAGTTGCGAAGTGCGATTGGCTGAATGCGAAAAGCAAAGTACGAAATGCGATGTGCGATTTACGAACTGCGATTTGCGAAAACATTTTAACATTCATCATAAACATTCATCACATTACGATTTTCATCATAGAAATACCTTGTCATATTTTAAGTGTCTAGTAATCTTTATCACGACCATTCCATTGCATTGCATGAACATGATAAAGATGGGCATCTGTATACACTCAAAATTTTGTTTTCCTGTTATTAACTACGCAGGAGAACAAAAATGTCTTTTTTCACACTCCAGAGATAACCCTGGAAGACCACAACATCAATTTCAACCATGGAGATAACCCCGGAAAATCAGTTTCCAACCCCGGAGATAACCACGGGAAAATTAGTTCCAACCTCGGAGATAACCCCAGAGGATCAAGTTCAAAGTCTGGAGATAACCCCAGGAGGTCAAGCCAACCTCAGAGATAACCCTGAGGATAGTTAAAGTCAACATCAAGTCAACCTCAGAGATAACCCTGAGAAAATACTGCTACAACTGCGCGAAAACCAGAGATAACCCCGGGAGGGGCAATGTAATACCCGAGAATTTCCACGTATTATAAAATGAATATATTAATAGAAATAATATTTCTGTAAATATAAGTGTTATTGATTTATGAGTTGATTTATGAAATTGATTCGTATTAGATCAATGTGTATCAGAAGTGTGAAATGCCTTGTGTGGCATAATGCGAAATGAGAAAATTCATTAAGCGAATTAAAACGAGAATTAAGAAGATTAATCGTGTTGATCATGTGAATTTGTATAAGAAATTAATACGCTCGTAGAATTGTAGTAATACTCTTGTGAACATTAATTCATGTTGTATAAACGAGTTAGCGATGAAGATTGGCACGGGCTTAAGCTAAACCAGTCTTGGTAATTGTCCAAGAACTATGCCATAAATTAATTGCCTGATAGTTAGTTGGAGAAAAGTAATTTTTCCACTTGGAAAATTAAATGGAACAATTATGTGATATGTGTGACATTAATAAACCATGAAATAAAATGCGCAATTAAGTAATATTAATTGTTAATTGTTATATTAATTAATTATTAATGGTTGTGGTAGAATATTGAATTCTTAGTAATTAACTAATAATGTGTGATTACTATTAATTGCAATATATTATAAAGATGAATAATGATTATGGAAGTCCATAATTACATTAATCAATGGTTGAATTAATTAATATTGGTGTTAATTAATTAAGGAAGTGCATGATTATTTATTTAACATAATTAAGTGAGTTATTAATATAATAATATTATATTGATAGTTATGTGCATGTGAACAATAATACAACTATACTATATATAGTGTAGTATGACATTTTATAAAATTATATTGTATGATGCAATATGAGTAAACATATTGAGACTATATGTTATAAATACATTATCTATGTGGCAATATGTATGTGGGTATGTATTAAAATAATATACCATGATCATATTGTAAACTAGTATTTTAAAAAATGTAATAGTGTGGTAAAATGTACATGAATTATATGTATATTACATTTTGATATTTCATCTACTACCTTGAAACATTAATTATTAGTTAATGTATGGTTGATATAACATAAGAATAAGGGTTATGAATAAGTATAGTCTAAGTGTTGCTAGAATGCTGAGCATTTAAATTGTCCCAAATTGAGTGTCCCATTTGCTCCTTCCTCAGTCACGTGTGGAACAAAAAGGCTAAGCCTACTCCTTCTTCCAACTTTTTAGCTGATGATTATGGTAGGGAGTGGTGATTATTATGAGTTTCAACCACCATCTAACAACTCCTCCATAACCTTCATGCAATCCTACAATCCATGGGTTTGATTCAATGGAAAATTGCTATGTCTGGGTATGAAATTTTCTATAAATAGTAGACATGTTTTATTAGTTGGTGTTGCTTGAATTGCTTGGTATTTGCTAAGTGAGGTTGAGAGCATACAAACATTCTAAGAGTTTGAGAGTTCATTGGAGCAAGTTCTTATCATATTTTAGAGGTATAACTCCTTTCTTCTTGCTTCCATTTTCGTTTCTGTTAAACAGAGTTCTTGTGTTCTTAAAATTCAAATTCTTGAATTCATGGAAATGGATGTTAGTGTGGTTGAGTAATGTACATATGGTTGTTAAATGACCTTACAAACATGTTTAAACTGATACATGAATGTTTAGGAATGATTTCGTGAGTTATTTTTGTGTTTGGGCTAAACAGTTATTGAGGTTTACTGTTCCTGGTCTAAACGGACATGGCGCAATTGCTTGAGAATTATTAATCGTAGCGCAAAGCAAATGCTTGAGCTTCTGAAATTTATTTTAAGCTTCTGTTTTGCAGATTATTGAAGTACTATGTACTGTACTAGCATGCAAGCATGTTTTAAGGGTATAAATAGCTATATGGACCTAATGTGAGTATGTTAGACTAGCATTAACATGATTAACGGAAGTGTGTAGTTGAAATGAATTTAGAAACTTTAGCAATTAACTTGATGAGTCTGAGTGCCATGTTTATGTACTGACCCGCAAGCACGTTGATATGATTTAGACATGCATGATGTATGACTCTTAATTCCTTGTTCATGACCAAACTTATTAGGATTTGTGTTAAAGAATTTTCAAGAAAACTTAGTCTAGCGAACTAACATGCATGATTCTACATAATGTATATTCTGACTTTGCCTTGATAGCATGACTTAGAAATGCATGAATAAACTTTTAGCTTGTGTATATGAGATTTGTAGGCAAGCATGAATGTATTAAACTAACTAGTAAGATTTGAGCGTGAATATTCACATGCTACCTTGAGGGTTGGAATTTGGCAATTGTGATCACATTTGATGACTCTCTTAGACTCACTCATGTAGTATAAACGTATATATACCATGCTTGTGTATCACATTTCAAGAAAAGCATAAACGAAGCCTATTCTCAACTAAAGCGGTATTAGTTTCACTTATATGTTATGAATACTCGTACGCATGCTTAATATGGGTGTTATAACTATCTTGAATGTTTAGAAAGCAAGCATGATAGGTTTTGTGGTTTCATGACCTTAACTTGTCGAAATAACTAATTTAGAAATATGTTATAAAAGAGAACCTAGATGTACTTGAGAAGCATGAAAAGACCTTTAACATAACATATATAACATGTGTGAGAGTTTTGGTCAAGACGGACATAAACCACAAGGCAGCAGCTGAGTTTTGGCATACCTTGAGGATCGCCAGTAAATTGTTAGCCCTTCTAAACTTAGCCATGGCATGCAAATTGCTCGTCAATGATCATAAATAGTTTCTATTTTTGGTCTGATGTTTGAAGCATGCCTACATGATTACTTTAACTTATCTTATATGACTAATGTGCTAGTTAATGTGTTAAGGAGCATGCTAAGTGATAGGGTCGAGTGTTGATCATAACTTTCGGATGTTAAGTCCAAAGAATATCTTCAAGAAATCAGGACGTCATTGTAATTGTGATGACTTATAAACTGCTTGTTTTACCATATGTGCTTACTTGTATCATGTCAAGCTTGATTAAAGACTATGTTAGCTAATGAACATCCTGAACATATAATACGTTATAAATAGGATTCAAAATTGTTGAGTTATTAAACGAGGATAAACTACGCGTAAGGCAAGTTTCTCTAACCTTACTCAAGTCTTTATTGAGCAAGTATCCGAACCCTACTTTACATTGTGCAAGTATTCTAAACTCTTGCATTACTTTATTCCAGCGAATATCGTAAACTTACCTCTTTGAATATAAGTTAACCTACCTATGCGTTCAATTGAGTTCGTTTGTTAAACTCTTGAGAAAAACTATTATTCATGTGAACTTAGTATTGTTCTTGAATATTGTAAAAGTATCTATGCCATTTGATTCGGCTAGATTATATGCATGTTTATAAAACTATCCAAACCAATTGATTGGTGCGAAAATCTTTAAACTGAGTTGAACAACCCTTAAGGTAAGGGGATTGTATGTTGTTGGAAACCCCAACACATTAGTATATTATTACTATGGTGTTATGCATAACTTAGAGTATTGTAGACTGATCCTCTATAGTACTTGTTCTTTTGGGTTATCAGTTTAATATTGGTAATTCTAGTAGATGTTCAATAGTCCGTAATGACTGCTCAGTATAAATTGTGATCCAGTTGGATACCTCGATAGCCTTTGAATTCATATATCTCCGTTGATTTATATTAAATTATCGTTCTTATTCCAAGAATTGTTGATATTCATTATTTATGATATTATTCTGAAACTCTGAACTATCTTAGAGACAATACTTCGATATTTCACACTCGTGTTATAAAACTATTACCCTTGTTGTATATTACTTGCTGGGCAATTTATGCTCATTCTTGCTTATTTAAAACCTTTCAGTTAAGGCAGAACATGGATGTGTATCTGGGAAAGACAAGGGCAAGGGCAAGGGCAAGGGCAAGGGCAAGGGCAAGGCTACCGACTAGCTTGTCCCTTTTTCGTTTAAATTAATTATGTTAAGACTATTTGC
The DNA here is from genome assembly GCA_020205605.1 of Panax ginseng. NCBI lineage: Eukaryota > Viridiplantae > Streptophyta > Magnoliopsida > Apiales > Araliaceae > Panax > Panax ginseng. Next base: position 47,116,961 of record CM035136.1, read on the forward strand.
AGACTACGTTTAAACTTAATTAGGATTATGTAATAAGTCTTTATTTGATATTATTTGTATATTATTCTAAATTAGATCTTTCGTTGTGAATGTGTGATTTTAGTTATTATGGTAATACTTTGAGAACGTGATGAACCAAATTTGGGGGCGTCATAGGCAAAATGGTCATTTTACCAACTCATATCAAATCAACTTATTTCAACTCAAATTACTTCAATAGAAGTCCCACAAGAACCATATCTTAACTTTCGAGCATAAACTACACAAAACGGCTCAACGGACTACCTGACGGAAACCCAAAAATGCCATTTTGGTCATGGACCCATCTTCCCAAAATCAAAAAAAAAGTAAATCCTATATCATTGTGTAGCTCTCGGAAAGAGCTTTCCAGAATGGTATGGCATGCTTCCATCGGACTCTCGGACTGAAAGTTATGAAGGTTCGAGCGAACAACACATTGTCCGAGTGTACGTACTTCGACACGACAGGACTCACATTGTTGGTCATCCCGGGCAGCCTCAGGTAGACCTGCGGCACCCCCCTCTATATATAGAGGGCTTGGGGTGGCCTTATTTACAAGGGAAATAGCGAGGAAACCCTGTCCAATTTGCTTTGTACACACTATACACTAAGTGCTTTCTTATTTCAAACACTTTTGAGCTTATATTCTGTCATATTTTTACCCGTGGGAGCCTAGTGTTCATCTATTTAAAGTTATTGAAGTCTTCTTTGGCAGTCCACTATAAGCCTTCTTACACACTTTAAAGTCTTTCTCTTCATCTCTGCACACACCATTCTTCACGTTGAGAGCCGTGTTGCGTGTATGTCTGCATTTCTTATCTAGTGGTTTCATTTCGGTTTGTATATATATATATATATATATATATATATATATATCTGATGAGATCAAGAGCATTCTCTTAAATAGCATTCCTCTTTAAATAGCATTCTTTTATTAAAACTACGCGATTTTGGAGGACGCAATGTGGCATTTTTGTAAATACGCAGCGATGACATTGTATTTACAAAATGCCACCGCCCCCTCCAAAAACGTATGTAGTTTTAATAAAAGAATGCTATTTAAGGAGGAATGCTATTTAAGGAGAATGCTTTCGATCTCTATATATATATATATATATATATATATATATGGATACATATATATATATATATATATATATATATATATATATATATATATATATATATATATATATATATATATATATATATATATGAATCTGTGTGTGAACTTTTGTTCGATGAGCACAATTTTACATCCAAGGCGCCATCGCTTTAATATATATATAGCAAGGATCAAGAGCATTCCTCTTAAATAACATTCATCCTTACATAGCACTCCTTTATTAAAACTATGTCATTTTGAAGTGGCTGCGGGTGGCATTTTTGTAAATAAAAGGAAAACAAGTGGGACCACTCTCTTTTAAGTCACTCCAAAACGACGTAGTTTTAATAAAGGAGTGCTATTTAAGGATGAATATAATTTAATAGGAATGCTCTTGATCCTTGCTCATAATATATATATATAAGCGGTAAACGCTCCGGATGTAAAATCCAGGCTCATCGAACAGAGTTCGACTATATATATATATATAAGCGGTAAACGCTCCAGATGTAAAATCCAGGCTCATCGAACAGAGTTCGACTATATATATATATATAAGCGGTAAACGCTCCAGATGTAAAATCTGTGCTCATCGTAATGAGTTCGACTATATATATATATATAGTAGCGCCGGATGTAAAATCAGGCTCATCTAAGCGAGTTCGACACGATGATATATATATATATATATATATATATATATATATATATATATATATATATATATATATATATATATATATATATATATCGTTTAGTCCTTTACCTGAGTTTACTTACGTGGCTGATTGGCCGTCTTCTGACTTTTATTTACTTTTCGTCACTTTGGAGTTTATTTCATGGCGGTTGATTGCTTTTTACATCTTTATTTACATTTTGATCCCCCATGAAGGTGCTTCGTGGTGGTTGATCATGTCTGTATATATATATTTACTGTTTTTTTATATATATACTTGCTTATCGCTTTATTATCAATTGCGACATCATGTGAGTCTAGGAATCATGTGATCATGATTGATCTCACTGGATCTAGATTGATTCCGTGATGGACATTTTTAAGCGTAGCGATTTTGTAAATTTATTCACGGTGTTCGGATTTCCTCAGATGGTTATCATACCCACGAGGAGTTCGGAACTATTTTGTATATTATTTTCTCGAAGATGCTTAGCATCTCGAAAATAAAAACAATCAAGCCAAACACTTAATAAAAATGGGAGTATAAAATGTCTCAATTACTATTGAGCACACGGGGTTTAAAAAACCTCTTTTCTAAAACATCACTGCCATATCTTTTTTAAAACTGAATTTTTATACAAATTCAAATCCTGTGTATATAGGTGCAAACGAGGCCTCGCACTACTTCTATATAAATAGCACATTGACTCACACACATACACATTCATATATCAGTTTCTTGGAAAGTAGAGGTCACCGTGGTAACACGGATGTCGGGGGGTGCCTAACACATTTCCTCCGTATAATCAAGTCCCTGGACCCTAATGAATCTCGGTTTTACAGACCCGTTTAGCAGTGTCACATCACTGGGTCAATGTTCAAAACCTTTTCTCGATTGTATTGGTACAACCATATAAAAAATCAATTGGCGACTCTTACAGTCCAATCATCGACATGTTACATGTCGGACCTTTTTCACTTTTTTTTCAAACAAATCTCACCTAACTTGAGAACGCCAAAGAACAAGAAACGAAAAGGGACAAATAAAAAATCCCGACGTCGACAACGAGTTATAAAAAATCCCAATCGTTGGATTACTAAATTGGGGATTAGCGAATCCGGATAGATTGGTACATACGTTGCTTGCTCATTGGATAAAGATGATTGATCTTATGATCATTTGTGTGGAAACACTAAAGCAAGTATGTAGGTGCTTATTAGAGAATAAGTTCTTCGAGCGTGGCTTGCTAAGGAATACCTAATGGACTTTTACTTGCTTGTCAATAGGAATTCCTGTAGTGATAGTAGTACAAGTGATCCTTGGACTTGAGATCATCATAGTATCTTGTGTATGATGAGTTATACTTTGACTTATTCCTTAAGACCCTTAGGGTATATCAAAGGGTATGCTTGGGTATAATAAGTTGTACATGGAGATAATGTATGATCAATAAAGAATCTACCACTTCTAGTAAAAGAAGAGAAATGTCATATGTGATTCGATAAATGACAACCCAGTACTCCTTGGCCAAGGCAGAATAAAATTAGAAAGAAGTTTCTAATTTGCATTATTTGGTGTTGTGCATTTAAGAATCGAAAAACATATAATTAAATAAAATAAGACTTGACAGTAATTCCATGACTTATATTTAATTGGGACATTGTATGGTGGAAGGATTGAATTGTACGGTAACTATTTACTCAAAGGTTCTTTTATGAGTAATGTTGAAATCTATATTATCTGGAAAGTCGTTAATCACTAGGGAAGCTTATCCTTATTGTAGAATAAATATTATTTATTTTAATAAATTAATTATTTAATTTATTTATTTAAATAATTTTATAAATGTTCTAATTGATTTATTCACAACCGGTTTAATATGGAGAACCTAAAGGGTCATATCATAAAAGGAAGAATAATTATTTAAGAAGCAAATGACATAATCGTAATAATAAGTTATGTATATTTAATTTAATCTATGGTGACAGAATAAATTAAATAACTTAATATTTTATTATTTAATATTTTGGAAATAATAAATATAATTTAATAAGAAGACTCTTATTATTATTATTACTATTATTATTATTTAATTCCTAAAAGAGTTTGTGAATTAATTAATAAAAGTACTCTCATATATCCTAATAAGTTTAGGAGGTTAATTAATTAAAAGAGTTTAATTAATTATTCCTAATAAGATTGGGAGCCTAATTAATTAAAGGAGTTTAATTAATTAAAATAAAATCCAATCCCTTAATTGTTGAGGGTTGCTTACATCTATAAATAAGAGGAGTCTTATTATGGGTGAAGGGTGGTTGTTGACTTTTCACAACAGATGTAATTCCAATAGTTGGGAGAGTACACCATTTTCTATGAGAGATAGAAACACTAGGGTTTTGCCAAATACCCATCTTCTTGAATCTTTCTTCTTCCTTTGTGGAACACCTCTAGAGGCCAAATACTTGGGTGGCTAACGTTGATCAAAGGAAAGATCCAAACCTGGTGGATTCAAGTTGAACACGAAAAGGATTGGAGGTGAACTTGTACCTGAGGAAACTCGAATCTTCAAAGGTATAATTCTTCTTCTTTATCTTTTCGTTTGATTAATAATTGGGCATAAATGATGATCCGGAGATATGGTTTGTAAAATTTTAAAACTCTATTTTATCACGTTTCCGCTTATTTTGTGCAATTTGATTGCGTTCATGAATATTACAAACTTAACAGTGGTATCAAAGCCAAACATTTATGCGAATTATTAATTGTTCAGATTCGATATGTATGTTGATATGTGTTTAGAACAATTTAATTGGGCATAATTTATTGCATAAAATTATTATTTAAAAAAAAATATCGCGAAATCTGAATTCGTCGTTCCGTGATTTGATTGATTTAATTTTTATAAGGAGGATGTTCCTGCTCATTAACCGAATTAATCATATATAATCAGTTTGCCAGACTGTTCGGTTTAATAGAATATATCTGTGATTCGCGTGGTGGTTATTATATATATATATATATATATATATATATATATATATATAAGTCGAGAATCAGTAAGACTTTACTTTTGTTAAAATGCGGACTTTTTTTGGTTTTTTTTAAAATAACTAAAAAAAGTTTAATATTTATGGAATCGAATTTTTTCATAATACAGTGTTTTGGATGTGATTTGGATACGTATAACAAAACAGGTCTGTACAGTCTGTGCAGACTGTACCACCATTTTTTGGTATAGGTATTCAAATCACGCCCAAAACATTATATTATGAAAAAATATCAGTTCCATAAAATATTAAATATTTTTTTTTAGTTGTTTTAAAAAAACAAAAAAAAAGAGGTCCGCGTTTTAACAAAGTAAGGGAGCCCTCACCCGATCGGTTCTGTATATATATATATATATATATATAAATATATATATATAATAGTTATGTATTAATAAGATATGATAGTTACCATGTGATTCGGGATCACTTTAAAAAAAAAGATATATATATATATATATATATATATATATATATATAATATGGAACGATTATTATATATTTATAATATTCTTAATAATTTTAATCTTAAAATAAAAGTTTATTTTAATCTTAAAATTGGATTTCATGCTAACTAATTAGAGTTGGAATTGGATTCTATGATAACTAATTGGATTTCATGTTTCCTTAAATAAAGGAGTTTATTTAGATATGAAATAAGATTTCATATTATTCAAAATAAAAGAGTTTATTTGTGAATAGAAAAGAGAATCCGTATTTCTTAAATAAAGAAGTTTATTTAGATATGGAATAAGATTTCATATTATTCAAAATAAAGGAGTTTATTTGTGAATAGGAAAGAGAATCCGTGTTTCCTTTAATAAAAAAGTTTTTTTTAACTTGGAATTGGATTCCATAATTAATTAAAATAAATGAGTTTATTTTGATTAAAATAAAATAGTTTATTTTATTCAAAATTTGATAAATTAAAATAAAAGAAGTTTATTTTGATTTAAATTTGGATTAAAATAAAGGAGTTTATTTTGATTCAAAATTAGATTTTATGCTAACTAATTTTGCCCATTAAATGATATCAATATATATATATATTCAATGTTTATTATTCATGAGATGAATTTATTTATTGATGCATATGTAGATGTGTATGATAATAAATGAGATTGATTATGGACTATTGACCAATGTGATTGAATTTTATTTTAGTTGGATGCATGAATGTATGAGTTTTATTAAATGGGGTATTTCCCCTTGATTGTCTGCGTACCCCGTCTTCTCTATTTTTTTAAAATATTAATTCTATCTCCCTCCTATGTATTTCCCCTTGACTGTTGATCAAAGTTTCTATTTATTTTAAATAGTTTTGTAATAGGAATAGTTAGAATTATTTTGAAGAATTGGAGATCAAGAAGCAAGGAGTGCTTGAAGACCCGTTTGTAATGGAGTCCAGAATTTAAATGTAATAATTATATTTAAATTTAATACTTGCACCCTAGGTTTGACCTTTTGGTTCACTTGGTGGCTTTAGTGAACCAAACTAGAATAAAATCCATAATCAATCCCGGGTAGAATATAGTATTCTATATGTGCATGCTTATCTATATATATATATATATATATATATATATATATATATATATATTATGCAAACATGCTTCGACATGTTAATTAATATATGACGCGTATTTTATATATATATGTGCATACTGCTATTAAACAAAATGAGATAAATTAATAACAAACCCCTCAACAATTTATATTAAGTTGTAACGTTCAAAGATATTTGGAATATCGAGCGTCACCTTCTAGCATGGTAAAACAATAGAGTATTAAATATTTAATATGAGTTTGTTGTGCACACACAAGGCAAATATTAAATATTTAAGATGTTATTTTATCACATTTAATGCTTATAAATATACTGAACAATGCTGTTTTGTTGTGCACACACAAGGACATTATTTTTCTTTTGAATATATGGAAGTGTTAGGTATGACTTAACTTAGATCATTATAGGTTGGATGTGCACACACTTGACAATTATGATCTAAGAGGCAAAATACAAGGAGTTGAATAGTTGGTGTAATTGACAAGAGTTGTCTACCTATTTATTTATATATGATTTATTGTGCACACACAAGGCTATATACATTTGAAATGAGTTCCTTTTTTTCACTAGCATATATTTAATTAGATATTGCCGAACTATATATATTGAAGGTAATATAGTTTGATAAAAATAGTGGGAGATACAAATTTAAAACAAGACCTAAATTATTTTGGTAATTAATAAAAGAATGTATGCTAAAATATTGTTAAGAACAAATTCATTTACAGAATTTTACAATGTCTAAATTATTATCACTGCGTAGCATATTAGATGCTAAATTAATCAGACTGAATTAAACGGATTGGTTAAGTAATTTGAGAATAGTTCTCATGGCTGAAAAGTTATCTTATGTTCTTAATATGCCTATCCCTGCAATGGTTGCAGAGAAAGCCTCTGAGGAAGAGATTGTTAGTTTTAGAAAGTGGCAAGATGATGCACAGTTGGCTCAATGCATTATGCTTGCATCCATGAGTAACGAGCTTCAACGTCAGCATGAAACTATGGATGCTCTTACTATATTCCTACACATCAAGTAGTTGATGGTGAGAAAAGTAGGACTGATAGATATTAGATATCTAAGGAGCTCTTCCGATCTAGAATGACCGATGACACTACAGTACAAGTAAAAGTCCTTAACATAATCAATTTGATTGATCAATTAGGACAACTGGTTTTTTTTATGGATGGAGAGTTGAGCCAAGATTTGATCTTTCACTCACTCCCAGACTCCTTTCACAATTGTTGTGAATTTTTCATATGAACAAGCTAGATATCAGCTTCACTGATTCGCTTATCATGTTGAAAAATATTGAGAGTCACTTTCCAACCAAGAAAGACCAAGTCTTACTGGTAGGGGCCAAACAATCTTCTGAAAAGAAGAACGATTCAAAGAAGGTAAATAGAAAGGCAAAAATAAAGGATAATAAGAACAAAACTTATACGGATATCAAAGGAGTTTGTTTCCACTGCAATAAGTCAGGACACTGGAAAAGAAACTGCGAGAAACATCTTGCAGAGCTAACCAAAAGAGGCTTAGTGAAGTTTCGGTTACAAATACAATTTTGTTCATGATTTAAAATACATTTTTCTTTAAGTCAAGGTTCTACTTGGGTATTGGATACCGACTTTGGTTATAATAAATATAGATTTATGAAGGGACCAAGTAGAAGTAGAAAGCTAAACAAAGATATGTAATCATATGTGTGGGAAATGAAGCAAAGGTTGCTACATTAGCCATAGAAATTTATAGTTTAGCAATGCCTACGGGCAAATCTATTAATTAAGTCAATAAGTTGTTATTGTATTCCAGTTCTTGTTAGAAACATGATTTATATTTTGTTGTTGGATAATAAAATCTTTGGTATTATTTTTAAGAACAATTGTTGTTCTATTTTTAATAATAATGTTTTGTATAGAACTGGAATATTACTTAATGGATTTTGTATACTTGACTTACATGAAAATAACTTTGCATATTGAATAAATTAGTATAAGAAAAGGAGATGATCATTCAAAGAGTTGAATGTGTGTATTTGCTGAAATACAAGTGTGAATTATTTGAAAGGTTCAAAGAATTCAGAAGTGAAACAAATTGGCAAAGTATTAAGATTCTTTGATTAGATCAAGGAAGAAATACTCGTGCAATAAGTTTCTAGATCATCTCAAATGGTTTTCTCACAATGGACGCCTCTTTATACGCAATAATTGATTGATGTATCTGAAAGGAAAAATCGTACCTTATTGGACATGGTACGATCCATATTGATTTTACCGACATTCCAGTATCCCTCTAAGGTCATGTCCTAGAAATGGCTGCATATCTACAAAAAGGTAACCTCAAAATTCGGCCCCAAGACTCTATCAGAGTTATGGACAGGGAGGATTCCTAATCTTAAGCATGTTAAGATAAGGGGTTGTCCAGCTTATGTGAAAAAGGTTTCAAAGGATAAGCTTGGGACAAGATTTGACAAGTACATATTTATGGGACATCCTAAAGTAGGTTTATGGTATATGTTCTATAATCCTACTTAGCAAAATGTATTTTTTTGCGAAACACGCTACCTTCTAAGATAAATGTGTTTATCATTAAAAGAGCTAGTGGGAGTATAATAGATCTTGAAGAGTTCAAGAACCACAAAATACTATAAGTCAAATAAGAGGAACCTGTAGATAGACCTATTGTAACACAACTTAATCGTAAATCTGGAATATTACCAAAGATACCTAGGAGGTATGGATTCATCATAGATGATGATGATGAGATACACATCATAGAAGATGATGATCCAGTTATATACGGCGAGGTACAAGTTATAGACACTCAGAGAAATGGATTGAAGCAAGCTTCTCAAATATGGAACATTCATTCTGATGAGACAATCAAAAGAGTTTGATTTTATCAAAAACATGAATGAACCTAGTGTGACGCCCCCAAAATTAGGTATACATCACCATCTAGTCGCCAGCGGATACTGCAGATGTAATTCAAATACAACTTACTAATACTGTTTGCTCAGGTACAATATGACAAAACATAAACTGTAAGTTTGAATACAAATATTATCTACTAGAGATTATACAAACTTAAAAAGAGTCCTCATTATAATTATTATCACACTATTTCACAGAATAGTGAGGACTACTAATGCTATCCTCTGGACCATCACTCAGTTCCCCGACTCGTCCCAGCTATATTCTCATTTTCTGAAGAAAACAGTGAAAAAAGGGTGAGCTCAACTAGCCCAGTAAGAAATATTATGACTAAGATAATGCAGAATAAATTATCATTAGTCTACAACAATGTTAAACTGATAAAATATAATAGACATCAAATTTAACTGCAACGGAACAAGCAATCCATTAAAAGAGTCAAGTAGAAAATAAAATCTACTATCTATTATGATTAAAAAGGTTTTTCATCACTATTATCGCTGAGACTCAGCTTAATAAATATTCCACATCATCGAATCACCCCTGCATTACGGCCAAGGATATTGTTTAGTATCACGACCACAATTATCCATACACTACATGCCAAGAATATTTGTGTATTCATTAATGGTCATGATCATGCCAACAACGGTCATGATTACACCGAATAATCCCTGGTCATAATCATACCAAGTCCATCTATGCACTACAGGCCACAGATGACTTTCAACATAATATAAACATGAGGATGATGACAATGATATAAGAATTCAATAAAACAAGTTCAAGAATTAATTTGTCCAAGAACTACTAATGTCCAAATTGTCAACATGATACTGCTTTGTAGAGTAAAATTCAAGAATGATCAGAATAATATTTTCATGAAAAGATACTGGATGAAGCGCAAATATCAAGGATATTCTACAAATTTCATGGAGTATAGAAATCAAAACTTTAACCAACTGAGTATAATAAAGAATGGAATAACAAAAGAAATCACTATGCATGCGGTACTTCGCATAGACAGGTTATTCCAACAGAATACTAAATAACGGAACCAGGTCAGGCAAAATTCGCACCGACAAGATGTTCCAACAGAATAATAAAGAATGGAATAACAACAAAAATCAATATGCATGCGGACTTGCAGATAAGCAAAGTTATTCCAATGAGAATACTAATAAGGATGGAATCGAGTCCGACGTAAAACGCATGCATGAGGATATTCCAATGTAATAATAATAAAGATTTTAACGGAACCCGAATTAAGCAAGAAAGCATGCATGTGAGGATATTCCAATGAGAATAATCAAGACGGAATCGGTCCCCAAAAACGCATGCATGACGGGATATTCAACGTAATAGTAAAGACGGAATAGTAGAAGAATGTCACCAAGTATAGGGTAGAATGGCGTATCTGAGTTATTCCAACAGAATAATAAGCAATGGAATAACAATGAGTTCTCTTCATGAATAAGAAAGAATAACACCCCCTTACGAGTACAACAAATAATATTCCTACCACAAGAAGAAGAAGAGTACTAGATATATAAGTAGTGAGGTAGCAGAATAGTTTCTTCTTTCTCTCTATAGTTTATCTCTCTAGAGTTAAATTGAATTCATAAGAAAATAATGAAGGAATGAGCTTTATTTATAGAAAAATGGATGCGATAGTAACTAACTCATGAGCGGTCCAAATTGATTTACTTTAATCGACTATCCATATTTAAAGCAAAATCTTTTAAATAAAATATAATATATTCTATTTATAATCTAATAAAACGAATAACTTTATAAAAGATTTTACTATGCAAACACTACTATCGCAGTACTATGCAAAACACTATGCATAATAAAATATAATATATTCTAATTATTGTCTAATAAAATGATAGCTTTATAAAAGTATTCTATTTTATATAAAAAGATTTTACTATGCAAAATACTATGCGACATTATACAACACTATGCATAATAGAATATAATATATTCTATTTATAGAATAACTTTATAAAAGTATTCCGTTTTATATAAAAAGATTTTTACGTATTATTACATTAATAATACCAACAAAACCGAGTGACTTATCACGTAAGCATCAATAATCAATACTGGTGCTACTATGCAACTATGCGAGACATCGTATTCTTCTTTTAACAATAGGTGTTTCAACGCTTAACAGTAAAACTTTCGCCTTTATTTTCATAAAGTATTTTTGTCGTTTTCTCAATCCGACAATAATTCCGTTGTGGGGTCCACCAATGATTGTTCCGTTGTACGAATATTCCCTGTTAAAATGAATATTCCCCGACCAATCGAATATTATATAACAACTTGCATACTTTGCAAAATTTATAAATATTACCCACAATTATAACATTATATCAATTTCACTATATAATATTCAAAAATAATATTTATAGAAAATTCATCTTTATTCAAAAAGTTAGGGTTTTACAATCTCCTCTTCTTATGAAATTTCACCCTCAAAATTAGGGTACGTACCTGGTATATTGAAGAGGTAAGGATACCTTGATTTCATTTCAGATTCTAACTCCGAAGTCATTTCCTCAACATCGTGGTTTCTCCACAAAACTTTGACTTGAGGTATAACCTTGGTGCGTAGAATATGTTCCTTCTTATCCAAGATTTTAACAGGAACCTCTTCATACGTCAAATCTTCCTTCTTGAAGAGTTGAAGAACCACAAAATACTATAAGTCAAATAAGAGGAACCTGTAGATAGACCTATTGTACCACATCTTAATCGTAAATCTGGAATAGTACCAAAGATACCTAGGAGGTATGGATTCATCATAGATGATGATGATGAGATACACATCATAGAAGATGATGATCCAGTTATATACGACGAGGTACAAGTTATAGACACTCAGAGAAATGGATTGAAGCAAGCTTCTCAAATATGGAACATTCATTCTGATGAGACAATCAAAAGAGTTTGATTTTATCAAAAACACGAATGAACCTAGTGTGACGCCCCCAAAATTAGGTATACATCACCCATCTAGGGTCGCCAGATACACGGTACAGAATTCAAATACAACTTACTAATACAACTGTCGTGTACAATATGACAAAACATAAACTGTGAGTTTGAATACAAATATTATCTACTAGAGATTATACAAACTCAAAAGGAGTCCTCATTATAATTATTATCACACTATTTCACAGAATAGTGAGGACTACTAATGCTATCCTCTTGACCATCACTCAGTTCCCCGACTCGTCCCAGCTATATTCTCATTTCCTGAAGAAAACAGTGAAAGAAAGGGTGAGCTCAACTAGCCCAGTAAGAAATATTATGACTAAGATAATGCAGAATAAATTATCATTAGTCTCCAACAATGTTAAAGCGATAAAATATAATAGACATCAAATTTTCATCGCAATGGAACAAGCAATCCATTAAAAGAGTCAAGTAGAAAATAAAATCTACTATCTATTATGATTAAAAGGTTTTTCATCATCATTATCAATGAGACTCAAACTTTAATAAATATTCCACATCATCGAATCACCCCCTTGACTACGGGCCGAGGATATTGTTTAGTATCCGACCACAATTATCCATGCACTACATGCCAAGAATATTTGTGTATTCATTAATGGTCATGATCATGCCAACAACTGTCCATCAATGTACTACAGGCCAATGAGGACTTTTACAACATCATTTGTAACATTACGGTCATGATTACACTGAATAATCCCTGGTCATAATCATACCAAGTTCATCTATGCACTACAGGACACAGATGACTTTCAACATAATATAAACATGAGGATGATGACAATGATATAAGAATTCAATAAAACAAGTTCAAGAATTAATTTGTCCAAGAACTACTAATGTCCAAATTGTCAACATGGTACTGCTTTGTAGAGTAAAATTCAAGAATGATCAGAATAATATTTCCATGAAAAGATACTGGATGAAGCGCAAATATCAAGGATATTCTACAAATTTCATGGAGTATAGAAGTTAAAACTTTAATCAACTTAGTATAATAAAGAATGGAATAACAAAAGAAATAACTATGCATGCGGTACTTCGCATAGACAGGTTATTCCAACAGAATACTAAATAACGGAACCAGGTCAGGAGAAATTCGCACCGACAAGATGTTCCAACAGAATAATAAAGAATGGAATAACAACAAAATCACCATGCATGCGGATTGCCGATGCATGACAAAAGTTATTCCAATGAATACTAATAAGGACGGAATCAGTCCTAGCATAAAACGCATGCATGACGGGATATTCCAGAATAATAATAATAAAGAGCGGAACCAGTCCCACAAAAACGCATATGAACAGGATATTCCAAATGAGAATATTAAAGATGGAATCGGTCCCAGTAAAACGCGCATGCATGAACAGGATATTCCAAATGAATAGTAAAGACGGAATAATAGAAGAATGTCACCAAGTATAGGGTAGATCACAGCGTATACGAGTTATTCCAATGAATAATAAGCAATGGAATAACAACAGTTCTCTTCATGAATAAGAAAGAATAACACCCCTTACAAGTACAACAAATAATATTCCCTACCTTAAGAAGAAGAGTACTGGATATATAAGTAGTGAAGTAGCAAAATAGTTTCTTCTTTCTCTCTATAGTTTATCTCTCTAGAGTTCAGTGAATTCGTAAGAAAATAATGAAGGAGTGAGCTTCTATTTATAGAAAAATGAACTGCATAGTAACTAACTCATGAACGGTCCAAATTGATTTACTTTAATCTGACGGTCCATATTTTAAGCAAAATCTTTTAAATAAAATATAATATATTCTATTTATAATCTAATAAAACGAATAACTTTATAAAAGATTTTACTATGCAAACACTATGCAGGTACTATACAAACACTATGCATAATAAAATATAATATATTCTAATTATTGTCTAATAAAACAGATAGCTTTATAAAAGTATTCTATTTTATATAAAAAGATTTTACTATGCAAAACACTATGCACGAACAATTATGCAACACTATATGCATAATAGAATATAATATATTCTATTTATAGAATAACTTTATAAAAGTATTCTATTTTATATAAAAAGATTTTACGTATTATTACATTAATAATACCAACAAAACCGAGTGACTTATCATGTAAGCATCAATAATCAATACAGGTGTGCTCTTATGCAACCACGCGTATTCATCGTATTTTTTAACAGGGTGTTTCAACAGTTAACGGTAAAACTTTTGCTGTTATTTTCATAAAGTATTTTTGTCATTTTCTCAATCCGATAATAATTCCGTTGTGGGGTCCACCAATGATTGTGCCGTTGTACAAATATTCCCTGTTAAAATGAATATTCCCCGACCAATCGAATATTATATAACAACTTGCATACTTTGCAAAATTTATAAATATTACCCACAACTATAACATTATATCAATTTCACTCTATAATATTCAAAAATAATATTTATAGAAAATTCATCTTTATTCAAAAAGTTGGGGTTTTACAATCTCCCTTTCTTATGAAATTTCGCCCTCGAAATTAGGGTACGTACCTGGTATATTGAAGAGGTAAGGATACCTTGATTTCATTTCAGATTCTAACTCCCAAGTCTGTTCCTCAACATCGTGGTTTTTCCACAAAACTTTGACTTGAGGTATAACCTTGGTGCGTAGAATATGTTCCTTCTTATCCAAGATTTGAACAGGAACCTCTTCATACGTCAAATCTTCCGCTATTTTGTCTGGTTCTAACTCAATAATGTGGTTCGGGTCTTCCACATATTTATGTAACATGGATATGAAAAACGTTATGAAACACAAGACATACTTGGCAAGAAAGCGAGTCTATAGGCCACGGTTCCTACTCGATCAAGGATTAAAATGGGTAGATGAATCGAGGATTGAGCTTTCCTCTCTTTCCAAATCTCGTAACTCCTTTCCATGGAGCAACACGTAACAACACATGATCTTCTATATCGAATTCCACGCCCTTTCGATGAAGATCAAAGATAACTCTTTGTCGATCTTGTAAGGTTTTTATCGTTCTCGGATCGTTTGAATCTTTTCTGTAGTCATACGTACCAACTCTAGTCCCAATAACGTTGCTTCACCCACCTCATCCCAGCATACTAGAGAACGACACTTTCTTCCATACAACGCTTCGAATGGAGCCATGCCAATACTTGCTTGATAACTGTTGTTGTAGGAAAACTCCACCAATGGTAAGAACTTGTCCCAACTTCCCTTAAAATCAAGGACACAAAGTCTTAATAGATCTTCAAGAGTTTGAATAGTCCTCTCCGACTGTCCATCCGTCTGAGGACGATATGCCGAGCTAAATCATAAATCTGTGCCCATAGCTTTCTGCAAACTAACCCAAAATCGTGAAGTGAATCTTGGGTCTCGATCAGAAACTATGGATACTGGCATAACATGCTGTCTTACAACCTTGTTTATGTACATACGAGCAAGACGTTCAAGTGTATAAGTTTCTCGTATCGGTAAGAAATGAGCAGACTTGGTCAATCTATCAACAATGACCCAAATCGCATTTATGCCTTGAGAAACTTTGGGAAGACCAGTAACGAAATCCATGGTAATGTGCTCCCACTTCCATTCTGGTATTTCAAGTGGTTGCAATGGAACTTTTGGTACTTGATGCTCCGCCTTGACTCGTTGATACGTTAGACACCTTGAGATAAACAACGCTATCTCTCTCTTCATATTGCCCCACCAAAATGTATGTCGAAGATCATGATACATTTTGGTACTCCCAAGATGGATTGCAAACGGTGTGTTGTGCGCCTCCATCATGATTTTATACTTTAAATCAGGGTCGTTAGGAACACAAAGTCTGGAGTTGACTCAAAGTATTCCTTCTTCATCGATTCTTACTTCTGGCATCGCACCTTCTTGCACTTTCTTCCTCATACGCATCAGCTCTAGATCTGTAATTTGAGCAGCTTTAATTTTATCAATTAAAGTCGGTTCTACTCGTATATTTGCCATCATCACGTGGGTCCCTGGAGTCTTTATCTCTATCTCCATCCTTTGCAAGTCATACAAAATGGGCCTTTGCGTTGACAATATTGCACTCGTACCCGCATATGATCTTCTACTCAATGCGTCAGCTACCACGTTCACTTTTCCAGGATGGTGTTGGATAGTATGATCATAATCTTTCAACAGTTCAAGCCAACTTCGTTGTCGCATGTTGAGTTCCTTTTGAGTGAAGAAATATTTGAGGCTTTTTATGATCCGTAAAGATCTCCACTTTCTCCCCATACAAGTAATGCCTCCAAATCTTTAGTGCGAAGAAAGCGTATTTGCCAACTCTAGATCATGAGTAGGATAATTCCTCTCATATTCTTTGAGTTAATAAGTGAGGCATAAGGCTATGACTTTCCTATGTTGCATGAGAACACATCCTAACCCTTTGCTCAAGCATCACTTTGTAGATGACAAATCCTCCGAACTAGATGGTATTGTCGTAAGCAGTCTTTGAAATGAGTCTCCTCTTAAGTTCTTGAAAACTCTTCTCACATTCCTCACTCCAACCGAACTTTGTATCTTTCAAAAGTCGGTTGAGTTAGTGGAGTAGCGATTCGAGAAAACCCTTCTCTGAATCTCCGATAATAACCACTAAGCGAAGAAATCTACGTGCCGGTCCATCGATTTAAGTTGCTCCCGACTTTGAATAGCTTCAATCTTTCTTTGGGTCATGAGATATTCCATAACTTGATACCACGTGCCCAAGGAATGCTACTTCCTCAAGCCAGAACTCGTATTTCTTCAACTTGGCATAAGGCTTATATTCACGAAGCTTTTGGAGTATCAGCCTCAAGTGTTGCTCATGATCTTTATGGGTTTTGGAATATATGAGGATGTCATCTATAAAGACGACCATAAAGTGATCCAAATATTCCTTGAATACTCGGTTCATCATATCCATGAAGGCAGCAGGAGCATTAGTCAATCCAAAGGACATGACTAGGAATTTATCTTGCCGTCATCGAGTTTTGAAAGCGATCTTTGGAATGTCATCGGTTCTAATCTTCAATTGGTGATATCCTAACGAAGATCAATCTTTGAAAAGAATTTGGCT
Organism: Panax ginseng; assembly: GCA_020205605.1. Lineage (NCBI taxonomy): Eukaryota > Viridiplantae > Streptophyta > Magnoliopsida > Apiales > Araliaceae > Panax > Panax ginseng. Next base: position 47,134,422 of record CM035136.1, read on the forward strand.
CCTTGCAATTTGGTCAAATAGGTCATCAATACGCGGCAATGGGTACTATTTTTGATGGTGACATGATTCAACTCTCGATAATCAATACAAAGTCGATACTCCCATCTTTCTTCTTCACGAATAGAACATGAGCACCCCAAGGAGAAGTACTAGGATGAATAAAGCCGATGTCTAACAATTCCTGCAGTTGAGTTTTTAACTCACGAAGTTCAATAGAGCCATTCGATATGGGGATTTAGAAATGGGTTTTATCTGGGGTTCAAGGTCAATACAAAATTCAATTTCACGCCCGGGGTAGGCCAGAAGTTCTTCTTGCAATCGTCGGAAATTCATTAACAATAGAAATATTATTCAAAACTGACGTATTTTTGTTTAGATCTGTGACATGAGCTAAGAAAGCTTGACATCCGTTTTTCAATAAACGAATAGCTTTATGGCTTGAGATGATAGTGATTGATTTTAATGGTTTGGTTGCTTGAATTCGCATAATAGGTCGATTAGGAATATGAAAGCTAACAACCTTACGAAAACAATCAATTTTTGCATGATGAGTAGTTAACCAATCAATCCCTAGAATTACATCAAATGCAAGTATTTTTAATACAATAAGATCGATAGGTAATGTGTGGGTACCAACTTGAACCAAACAAGACTTATAAATCGTGGATGTAATGAAGGTTTCTCCCAACGGAGTTTCCACAGATAAGTCAAAGTCTAATTTCTCCGGAGTCAAATTTAATCGTTGAGCGCAAGTAGGAGAAATAAAAGAATGGGTAGAATCGGTATCAAATAAAGTGTAGACTTCGCTAGAGTTTATGATAAGCTTACCCGTGATGACCTCATTCGGGTTCCTTGCTTTCTAGGAGGTCACAACAAACGCTCCTCCTTGTCTTACAAGGCTTTTTACTTTTCTCGGGATGACCTTTGGTTCCTCCATCCTAAATTTGAATTTGTCTTTGGTGAGCGACAAAATTGGGCTAAGTGACCTTCTCTTCCATAATTATAACATTCTTTGGGATGACATCGCATAATTTGGTGATGTGTCCTCCCTCCACATTTGAAGCATATGATAGGTGGTCTTTCTCCTTCCTTAACAACGGGTGCTGGTGCTGATGTCTTTCCATCATTGTTGAATCTCCTCTTCTTGAAATGTCCATTCTTATTGTTTTGGCCCAGATTACCAACGAAGTGGTTACCATTTCTGGCCTGTTGATTCCCTCCACGCTTGTTGTCACCGCTTCGATGACTGCTCTCACTGGTATTATCATTCTACTGGCTGCTCTCTTTTGGTTGCGTTGACTCGTTATCGCGCTCCACCAACTGAGCCCTATTTACAACATCTAAATACAAACACAGTTTATGAGAAATAAGATATTGACGTATCACCGGCGTCAAACCTCTTAAAAACATTCGTGCCATTCTCTCTTCATTATCCACCAAGTGGGACGCAAACCGGGATAACTCCGCAAATTTTGCCTCGTATTGCGACACGGTCGTATTGTTTTGCTCCAATTTGATAAACTCCACCTCCTTCATGTGACGAATACTTTCGGGAAAGTATTTGTCCTTGAACAGCTCTTGGAACTTCTCCCAAGACATCTTGATCTTAAGGAGTTGATTACGTTACCGATTCCCACCGAGAATCGCCTCCTCGCGCAACATAAAGGCGTGAAAGGAACCTTTTTCTCCTGGAGCATCCCAAGACATCAAATATCTTGGTGATCTGCTTTATCCATGCTTCCGCCTATAAGTGGTTTTGGCTCTCCCTTAAACTCCGGTGGTCGGCTCCTTGAAGTACATTTAAGCAGTGACCACCGAGAGTTTCCAAAGTGTTTCCACCTACATTTTGGACAGAGCCTCTCTTTCTTTGTTGCATGAATTGCATAAAGCCTCTGAACAATCCATCATTCATCATTTGGTCAGTGTTGTTGTTTGCATGAGGATTGTCGCCTTCTGATGCACATTCTCTCGATTATTGATATGTGGAGACTCAAACGGTCTCTTGTGCTCCATTGCTATTCTCAACATTTTCGGATGTCATTTTCAGATACTGCCAAAAAAGGTTAATTGACATGTAACATAATATCTCTAAACTCTGACCAACCAATTTAAATACAAAATAAATTTAAGTAGGTCATACTAGCGAAGGAATTCCCCGTCTCTCCCCTCCTAGTTCTAGTCTCACATCTTAGCCAGGGATCATATCCCTAAGCTTTGATACCAACTGTGACGCCCCCAAAATTAGGTATACATCACCCATCTTGGGTCGCTTGAGATACAACATCATGTAATTCAAATACAACTTACAAATACAATTGTCGGTGTACAAATACGACAAAACATAAAGCTGTGAGTTTGAATACAAATATTATCTACTAGAGATTATACAAACTCAAAATGAGTCCTCATTAAAATTATTATCACACTATTTCACGCAGAATAGTGAGGACTACTAATGCTATCCTCCGGACCATCACTCGGTTCCCAGGCTTCGTCCCGGCTATATTCTCATTTCACGAAGAGAACGGTGAAAAAAAGGGTGAGCTCAACTAGCCCAAAGAAGAAATATTATGACTAAGATAATGCGAGAATAAATTATCATTAGTCTCCAACAATGTTAAAGCGATAAAATATAATAGACATCAAATTTAAGCTGCTGGTGAACAAGCAATCCATTAAAAGAGTCAAGTAGAAAATAAAATCTACTATCTTTTATGATTAAAAGGTTTTTTTCATCATCATTATATTTGAGACTCGACTTAATAAATATTCAACATCATCGAATCACCCCCGCACTACTGACCGAGGATATTGTTTAGTATCACGACCACAATTATCCATGCACTACTGAGCCAAGAATATTTGTGTATTCATTAATGGTCATGATCATGCCAACAAGCGTCCATCAATGCACTACGGGCCAATGAGGACTTTTACCACATCATTTGTAACATTACGGTCATGATTACAAGAATAATCCACGGTCATAATCATACCAAGTCCATCAATGCACTTCTGAAGCCACAGATGACTTTCAATATAATATAAACATGAGCATGATGACAATGATATAAGAATTCAATAAAACAAGTTCAAGAATTAATTTGTCCAAGAACTACTAATGTCCAAATTGTCAACATGATCTTGCTTTGTAGAGTAAAATTCAAGAATGATCGGAAGAATATTTCCATGAAAAGATTTGGATGAAGCGCAAATATCGAGGATATTCTACTAATTTCATGGAGTATAGAAGTCAAAACTTTAACCAATTTGAGTATAATAAAGAATGTAATAACAAAAGAAATCACCATACATGCGGTACTTAGCGTGAGCGAGTTATTCAATGAGAATACTAAATAACGGAACCAGTCGAGGCAAAATTGCATGCAAACAAGATGTTCCAATGAGAATAATAAAGAATGGAATAACAACGAAATCACCATGTATGAGGTACCGCATGGCAGAGTTATTCCAACGAGAATACTAATAAGGGCGGAATCAGTTGGCGTAAAAGCGCACAAACAGGATATTCCAACGAGAATAATAATAAAAGGCGGAACCGGTCCGGCGTAAAATGCATGAGACAGGATATTCCAACGAGAATAATAAAAGGCGGAATCGGTAAGCGTAAAATAAAATGCACGATGGGATATTCCAATGCGAGAATAGTAAAAGGCGGAATAATAGAAGAATGTCATCAAGTATAGGGTGATCACAGCGTATCGAGTTATTCAACAGAATAATAAGCAATGGAATAACAACGAGTTCTCTTCATGAATAAGAAAGAATAACACCCTTACGAGTACAACAAATAATATTCCCTACCTTAAGAAGAAGATCTTTGGATATATAAGTAGTGAAGTAGCAAAATAGTTTCTTCTTTCTCTCTATAGTTTATCTCTACAGAGTTCAATTGAATTCGTAAGAAAATAATGAAGGAATGAGCTTCTATTTATAGAAAAATGGTACGCATAGTAACTAACTAATGAAGCGGTCAGATTGATTTACTTTAATCGACGGTCCATATTTAAAGCAAAATCTTTTAAATAAAATATAATATATTATATTTATAATCTAATAAAACGAATAACTTTATAAAAGATTTTACTATGCAAACACTATGCAGTTACTATGAAAACACTATGCATAATAAAATATAATATATTCTAATTATTGTCTAATAAAGCAGAGATAGCTTTATAAAAGTATTATGTTTTATATAAAAAGATTTTACTATGCAAAAAAACACTATCACGAACATTATGCAACACTATGCATAATATAATATAATATATTCTATTTATAGAATAACTTTATAAAAGTATTCTATTTTATATAAAAGATTTTACGTATTATTACATTAATAATACCAACAAAAGCGAAAGTGACTTATCACGTAAGCATCAATAATCAATATCGTGTGCTCTTATGCAACCACAGCAGTATTCTTGTACTTTTAACACGGGTGTTTCAACAGATTAACGGTAAAACTTTCGTAGTTATTTTTCATAAAGTATTTTGTCATTTTCTCAATCAAACAATAATTCCGTTGTGGGGTCCACCAATGATTGTCTTGGTTATCGAATATTCCTGTTAAAAGCGAATATTCCCTGACCAATCGAATATTATATAACAACTTGCGTACTTTGCAAAATTTATAAATATTACCTACAACTATAACATTATATCAATTTCACTCCATAATATTCAAAAATTATATTTATAGAAAATTCATCTTTATTCAAAAAGTTGGGGTTTTACACCTAGTGTGTACAAAAGGGTCAGTGGGAGCGTCGTTACATTCTTAGTATTATATATTGATATAATACGAATAAGGAATGAAATGCCAATGCTAGAATCAGTAAAGATAAAGTTGTCGAAACATTCCTCCATGAATGATTTGGACAGAGTATCATAATTGGGGAAACAAATCTATACAGATAGATTTAAGAGGATGCTCGACTTAACCCAAGGAACATATATTCATTTGATTCTGAAGTCGTTTAGCATGGCAAACTCCAAAAGATGTCTCATGATGATGAGCTCTGGAGTGTATCTCTCATAATATTCCCCATAGACTCTTAAAAGAGAGATCAAATGAGTAACTATCATGTATGCAATGAAATATATGAGACCTGATGTTGATCAGTCATATTCTGGAGAAGATCATTGTAGGACAGTGAAAAACATCTTAAAGTACTTAACCGACACTAAAGATGTGATCATATTCATGATGGGTCTGAATTAAAACTAGAGGGCTTAACAGACTCAAGTTTTTTAGACTGACCAAGACGACGACAAATCCACTTTAGGGTAAGATGTTACCTTGAACGGTGGTGCAACGAATTGAAAAGGTTCCAAACAGCAAAGAGTTGCTGGTTTAGTGATAAAGACAAAGTATATAGCTATAAATGAAGCTACAAGTTGATTGTTTGGATGAAAAGTTTATTACAGAACTAGGAATAGTTCCTAAGTCTCATCTTGGATCTAAACATGTGTTGTGGTACTTTCATTTGATTAAAGGAATCATTAAAAGATGGGAAAGCACTATAGAGATAGTCGACTCTCAAAAACAACATTACATATCCATTTACTGAAGCTTATCCAATAGCAAGATAATCGTCACTTAAAGAAGAAGAGTATGAGATACCATGACGATTGACTTTAGTGCAAGTGGGAGATTGAAAGTAATATGCACACAAGCCAATCATGTTTTATGATAAAGCATATATTTTGTAACAATCTTATTCATTTATTAATAAAAAGTATAAATTTATTAAAGAATTTTAATTATCTGCATGATGCTGCTTTATAATATGTGATAAACCCATAGTTTTAAGCAATGCTTTTAGAATAATGATGATGATCATTCTAATGAGATCTAAATTCTTAGAAAGCTTAAAACTAAAATAGTTCCCAATCGTTGGATTACTAAATTGGGGATTAGCGAATCCGGATAGATTGGTACATACGTTGCTTGCTCATTGGATAAAGATGATTGATCTTATGATCATTTGTGTGGAAACACTAAAGCAAGTATGTAGGTGCTTATTAGAGAATAAGTTCACTGAACGTGGCTTGCTAAGGAATACCTAATGGACTTTTACTTGCTTGTCAATAGGAATTCCTGTAGTGATAGTAGTACAAGTGATCCTTGGACTTGAGATCATCATAGTATCTTGTGTATGATGAGTTATACTTTGACTTATTCCTTAAGACCCTTAGGGTATATCAAAGGGTATGATTGGGTATAATAAGTTATATATGGAGATAATGTATGATCAATAAAGAATCTACCACTTCTAGTAAAAGAAGAGAAATGTCCTATGCGATTCGATAAATGACAACCTAATAGTCCTTGGCCAATTCAGAATGAAATTAGAAAGGAGTTTCTAATTTTCATTATTTGGTGTTGTGCATTTAAGAATCGAAAAATATATAATTAAATAAAATAAGACTTGACAGTAATTCCATGACTTATATTTAATTGAGACATTATATGGTGGAAGGATTGAATTGTACGGTAACTATTTACTCAAAGGTTCTTTTATGAGTAATGTTGAAATCTATATTATCTGGAAAGTCGTTAATCACTAGGGAAGCTTATCCTTATTGTAGAATAAATATTATTTATTTAAATAAATAAATTATTTAATTTATTTATTTAAATAAGATTATAACTGTTCTAATTGATTTATTCACAACCGATTTAATATGGAGATTCTAAAGGGTCACACCATAAAAGGAAGAATAATTATTTAAGAAGAAAATGACATAATCGTAATAATAAGTTAAGTATATTTAATTTAATCTATGGTGATGGAATAAATTAAATAGCTTAATATTTTGGAAATATTAAATAAAAATAATAAGAGAGTATTATTATTATTATTACTATTATTATTATTTAATTCCTAAAGGAGGTTTGTGAATTAATTAATAAAAGTACTCTCATATATCCTAATAAGTTTAGGAGGTTAATTAATTGAAAGAGTTTATTTAATTATTCCTAATAAGATTGGGAGCCTAATTAATTAAAGGAGTTTAATTAATTAAAATAAAAATCAATCCCTTAATTGTTAAGGAGGGTTGCCTACATCTATAAATAAGATGAGTCTTATTATGGGTGAGGGGTGGTTGTTGACTTTTTCACAACAGATGTAATTCTAATAGTTGGGAGAGTACACCATTTTCTATGAGAGATAGAAAAACTAGGGTTTTGACAAATACTCATCTTTTTGAATCTTTCTTCTTCCTTGGTGGATCACCTCTAGAGGCCAAACACTTGGGTGGCTAACGTTGATCAAAGGATATAACCAAACCCGGTGGACTCAAGTTGAACACGAAAAAGATTGGAGGTGAACTTGTAACTAAGAAAGCTCGAATCTTCAAAGGTATAATTCTTGTTCTTTATCTTTTCGTTTAATTAATAATTGTGCATAAAGGATGATCCGGGTATATGGTTTGTAAAATTTTAAAACTCTATTTTATCACGTTTCCGCTTACTTTGTGCAATTTGATTGCGTTCTTGAATATTACAAACCTAACACTTTATAGGTTTGAATCTTTCCATCCATCCCTCTCTTTTTCTTGTAGATACTCTTGCACCCAATAGGTTTTACTCCATAAGGCGCATTTACAAGCTCCCAGACTTTATTGGAATACATGGACTCCATTTCTTGTTTCATTACTTCTTGCCATAGGTTAACATGTCTATCAGCAAGTGTAAGGACCGAGAAATTTTTATGATTATATATATATATATATATATATTACGATTTTTTTTTTTACTTTGAGCATATGAGTGAATAAGTATTATGTGATATTAATTAAGCAAGTTAGTCAATTTATTTATTTTAAGTTGACAAAGAAATGTAAATGAAGCAAAGATGAATAACTAATTAAATTGATTGAAGAAAAGTAAGACAAACTTATGTATAAATTAACATAGCTTGAATATTGGCATTAAATGGTAAATAAAAAGATTTATAATCTTTAAGTGATTAATTAGTATAACTAATATAAAGTGGATAAATATGTATAATAATTCATCAAGCCAATTAGGGCTAATTGAATTAATGAATTAGTGGAACAAAAAAGAAAGTCAAAAAAATATGTATATTAAATTATTTATTAGTGTATTGAACACTTTGTGACTTACATTGAATGGATATGTGGATAAATGAATATAATATTTATTTATCAATAATGATAAATATGTTATGACTTATGTGGGATATGAGACTAAATAAATATATATATTATAAATATGTATATATATTTATTTTATATGAAGTCCCCAAAAATAGGTATACATCACCCATCTTGAGTCGCCAAATACATGGTACAAAATTCAAATACAACTTAATAAATACAATTGTCGTGTAAAATACGACAAAACATAAATTAAGAGTTTTAATACGAATATTGTCTTCTAGGCGATTATTCAACTCAAATGGAGTCCTCAATACATTTATTATCACACTATTTCATAGAATAGTGAGGACTACTAATGCTATCATACGGGACCGTCACTCGGTTCCCGACTAGTCCCGATTCGTTCTCATTTCTGAAGAGAACAATGAAAGCAAAAGGGTGAGCTCAACTAGCCCGATAAGAAATATTATGACTAAGATAATGCGAGAATAATTTATCGTTAGCCTTCAACGATGTTAAAGCGATAAAATATAACAAACATCAAGTTTAAGCTATGGTGAACAAGCAATCCATTAGAAGAGTCGAGTAGAGCATAAAATCTACTATCTTCTATGATTTAAAAGGTTTTTCATCACTTTTATCATTTGAGACTCGACAATAAATAATCCACATCATCGAATCACCTACACTGCACTATGGCCGAGGATATTCTTTAGTATCACGACCACAAATTATCCATACACTACGGGCCGAGGATATTCGTGTATTCATCGATGGTCATGATCATGCCAACAATTTGTCCATCGATGCACTACGGGACGATGAGGACTTTTACCACATCATTTGTAACATTACGGTCATGATTATCTAGAATAAATCCTGGTCATAATCATACCAAGTCCATCTATGCACTCTGAAGCCACGGATGACTTTCAACATAATATAAACATGAGGATGATGACAATGATATAAGAATTCAATAAAACAAGTTCAAGGATAAATTTTTAAAGATTTATAATTTAATTTATCGAAATTCAATATTGTCAAATTATCAACATAATCTTTGCTTTGTGGAGTAAAATTCAAGAATGATAATGTATCAAAAATGATTTGGATGAAAAGAAATCAATTTTTGTTATGAATAGTACTACTGGGAATGAATGAATAGTAGTGAATAGTACCTAATATAATAGTGACCAGTGAATAGTACTTTGTGAATAGTACTTTGTGAATAGTACTTTAGTGAATAGTACTTTATGAATAGTACTTTATGAATAGTACTTTTGTGAATAATCTGAAGTATAAATGAATAGTACTCATGGACGATTACTCGGCATGAAAAACTTAAAATTTAACAAGAATGTGCGAAGAAAATATCCTTGTGAAGCGATTTAGATGAGCGCAAATTTCAAGGATATTCTACTAATTTCACGGAATATAGAAGCAATACTTTAGCGAATGATGGTATAATCGAGAATACGAGGCGAAATAATATTACTCACATACTACTGAGTATGGAAGAAAATATTATTCCTATGAATCTTGAACAAAATAATATCCCTTACCTCGGAAGAAAATTTGGATCTTTGGAATAGTGAGGTATGAGACTTCTCTTCTCTACTTTCTCTCTAAAGCTTCTCTCTATAAATGCTCTTGTGAGTCTTAGTGAATTGGTGAGAATGAAAGAAGAATGAGCTTATTTATAGGAAAATATAGTTTCGATAATTGCTCGTTTTGGGGCTCGAAATATTACAGTATAATACCTTCATCTTTTTCTTCATTTTTAATTTAGTCCTGCAAGTATTATCAAACTTGCACCATCTACCCTAATAGTACATCTTGTGAATCAATAGTACAATCATGTGAATCAATAGTACAATCATGTGAAAAAAATAATTCCAGTATAGTACCTTCATCTATACCTCCATTTTTAATTTAGTCATGCAAGTATTATCAATCTTGCACCATCTCCCCTAATAGTACATGCATGTGAATCAATAGTACACATGTGAACAAATAGTTATAAGCATGTGAATTAATAGCAATTAATTGCTCATTTATCCAGATTAATTACCCGATTGGTCGATATAACCTCAGGACATCCATTATTATCGAAATAGATGTCGATTTCTACTAACACTAATAATCCCGACATAATGGAGCTATCAATTTCATCTTTAATCAACACGAACTTATTCATTATTAATATTATAACTCACAATATTTAACAACCGGTCATTTCCGAGGAAAGAGGGGCTTTTAGATAAGGATTTCTCCTTATTGGCGCATGATTAGGTGACCAAACCTCTCCTTTGTGAACTTCTAGACATTGTCGATATTGCAAATAATAATATGAATAACTTTGTCGTCTCAATTATTGATTTAATAATATAAAATATTATACGAGATGATCTTTGTGACAATTATTGAATCAATAATATGAAAGATATTATACGACAATTCTTGTAGCAATAATTGAGTATAAGCTGAGTGACTTCTCACGTAAGCATCAATAATCAATCTGGTGTGCTACTTATGCAACCACGCGTATTCTTTGTACTTTTTACCACCGGGTAGTTCAACGGTTTAACGGTAAAACTTTCGTAGTTATTTTTATAAAAAGATAATTTTATCGTTTTCTAACTACGACAATACTTTTTCGTTGTGGGGTCCACCTGATGATTGTCTTGAGTAAATACGAATATTCCTGTTAAAAGCGAATATTCCCCGACCAATCGAATATTATATAACCACTTGCTTACTTTGCAAAATTTGTAAATAATACCCACAACTATAACATTATATCAAATCCACACCATAATATTCAAAAATATATTTTGAGAAAAATTAATCTTTATTCATAAAAGTTGGGGTCTTACAACCTCCCCTTCTTATGAAATTTCATCCTCGAAATTAGGGTGCGTACCTGGTATGTCGAAGAGGTGAGGATACCTTGACTTCATTTCAGATTCTAACTCCCAGGTCATTTCCTCAACATCAGTGGTTTCTCCACAAAACTTTGACTTGAGGTATAACCTTGGGCGTAGAATATGATCCTTCTTATCAAGATTTTAACAGGTACCTCTTCATACGTTAAATCTTCCGCTATCTAAATCGGTTCTAATTCAATAATGTGGTTCGGGTCTTTCACATATTTACGTAACATAGATATGTGAAAAACGTTATGAACACGAGACATACTTGGCGGTAAAAAGCGAGTCTATAGGCCTGATTCCTACTCGATCGAGGATTAAAAATGGGCCGATGAATCGAGGATTGAGCTTTCCTCTCTTTCCAAATCTCGTAACTCCTTTCCATGGAGCAACACGTAACAACACATGATCTCGATATTGAATTCCCGTCCTTTCGATGAAGATCGGCATAACTCTTTTTGTCGATCTTGTGAGGTTTTTATCGTTGTCGGATCGTTTGAATCTTTTTCGTAGTCATACGTACCAACTCCGGTCCCAACAACGTTGCTTCACCCACCTCATCCCAACATCTTGGAAGCGACACTTTCTTCCATCTAGCGCCTCGAATGGAGCCATGCCGATACTTGCTTGATAAGCATTGTTGTTGTAGGAAAACTCCACCGATGGTAAGAACTTGTCCCAACTTCCTTTGAAGTCAAGGACACAGTCTTAATAAATCTTCAAGAGTTTGAATAGTCCTCTCCATTGTCCGTCCGTTTGAGGATGATATGCGAACTAAATCGTAAATCCGTGCCCATAGCTTTTTGCAAACTAACCCAAAATCGTGAAGTGAATCTTGGGTCTCGATCGGAAACTATGGATCTTGGCATACCATGCAATCTTACAATCTCGTTTATGTACATACATCTGAGCAAGGCGTTCAAGTGTATAAGTTTTCTCGTATCGGTAAGAAATGAAGCGGACTTGGTCAATCTATCAACAATGACCCAAATCGCATCTATGCCTTGAGAAACCTTGGGAAGACCGATAATGAAATCCATGGTAATGTGCTCCCACTTCCATTACGGAATTTCAAGTGGTTGCTGATGGACCTTTTGGCACTTGATGCTCGCCTTGACTCGTTGACAAGTTAGACACCTTGAGATAAACCCATTATCTCTCTCTTCATATTGCTCCACCAAAATGTATGTCGAAGATCACGATACATTTTGGTACTCCCGAGATGGATTACAAAGCGGTGTGTTGTGCGCCTCCATCATGATTTTATACTTCAAAGTCGAGAATCGTTAGGAACACAAAGTGCAGAGTTGACTCGAAGTATTCCTTCTTCATCGATTCTTGCTTCGGAATAACACCTTCTTGTACTTTCTTCCTCATACGCATCGGCTCTCGCTCAGTGCGTAGCTTGAAAGCGACTTTAACTTTATCGATTAAAGTCGGTTCTACTCGTATATTCGCCATCATCACATGGGTCACAGAGTCTTTAACTCTATCTCCATCCTTTGTAAGTCATACAAAATGGGCCTTTGCGTTGACAATATCGCTTTTCGTACCCGCATATGATCTTACTACTTTCGATCGTCGCTACTACGTTACGTTTTTTCAGGATGGTATTGAATGGTATGATCGTAATCTTTCAATAGCTCAAGCCATCGTCGTTACCGCATGTTGAGTTCCTTTTGAGTGAAGAAATATTTGAGGCTTTTATGATCCGTATAGATCTCCACCTTCTCTCTCCATACTGGTAATGCCTCCAAATCTTAAGCATAAAAAATGACATTTTTACTTGACTCTAGATCATGAGTAGGATAATTCCTCTCATATTCTTTGAGTTGTCGTGAGGCATAGGCTATGACTTTCCCATGTTGCATGAGAACACACCCTAAACCTTTTGCACGAAGCATCATTTGTATATGACAAATCCCTCAAGAACCGGATGGTATTGTCAAAGCAGGGTTTGAAATGAGCCTCCTCTTGAGTTCTTGAAAACTCTTCTCACATTCCTCGCTCCAGCGAATTTTGTATCTTTAAAGTCAATTTGAGTTAATGGAGTAGCGATTCGAGAAAATCCTTCCTGAACCTCAGATAATAATAACTTGATTAAGCAGAGAAAGCTCGTACTTGATCCTTGACTTAGGTTGCTCGACTTTGAATTGCTTCAATCTTTTTCTTGGGTTGACAGATATTCCGTGATTTGATATTACGTGCCCAAGGAATGCTACTTCCTCAAGCGAACTCGCATTTCTTCAACTTGGCATATAACTTGTTTTTCACGAAGCTTTTGGAGTATCGACCTCAAGTGTTGCTCTCATGATCTTCACGGCTTTTGGAGTAAATGAGGATGTCATCAATAAAAGGCGACCACAAAGTGATCAAATATTCCTTGAATACTCGGTTCATCATATCCATGAAAGCGGCGAGGAGCATTAGTCGATCAAAAGACATGACTAGGAATTCGTAATGCCCGTCTAGGGAGTTTAAAGTAGTCTTTGGAATGTCATCGGTTTTAATCTTCAATTGATGATATCGAGCGAAGATCGATCTTTGAAAAGAATTTGGCGCCTTGCAATTTGGTGAAACAGGTCATCAATGCGAGGCAGCGGATATCTATTTTTGATGGTGACATGATTGACTCCAGATAATCAATACAAAGTCGCATACTTCCATCTTTCTTCTTCACGAATAGAGCAGAGGAGCACCCCGAGGAGGCGTACTAGGGCGAGAATGAAACCGATGTCTAACAATTCTGTAGTTGGGTTTTTAACTCACGAAGTTCAATAGGAGCCATTCGATATGGGGCTTTGGAAATGGGTTTTGTCTTGGGTTCAAAGGTCGATACAAAATTCAATTTTCGCGCTCTGGGGTAGGCGGGGAAGTTCTTGGGAATCGTCGGAAATTTATTAACAATAGAAATATCATTCAAAAGCGGCGTATTTTTGTTTAAATCAGTGACATGAGCTAAGAAAGCTTGACATCAGTTTTTCAATAAGCGAATAGCTTTATGGCTTGAGATAGCGGTGATTGATTTTAATGGTTTGGTTGCTTGAATTAGCATAATAGGTTGGTTAGGAATATGAAAGCTAATGACCTTACGAAAATAATCAATTTTTGCATGATGAGTAGTTAACCAATCAATCCCTAGAATTACGTCAAATGCAAGTATTTTCAATGAAATAAGAAGATCGACGGGTAATGTGAGGGTACCGATTTGAACCAAACAAGACTTATAAGCGATGTGGATGTAATGAAGGTTTCTCCCAGCGGAGTTTCAACGAGATAAGTCAAAGTCTAATTTCTCGGAGTTAAATTTAAGCGTTGAGCGCAAGTAGGAGAAATAAAAGAATGGGTAGAGCCCGGTATCAAATAAGGTATATACTTAGCTAGAGTTTATGATAAGCTTACTGATGACCTCGTTCGGGTTCCTTGCTTTTGGGGGAGGTCACAACAAAGCGCTCTCCTTGAACTACTGGTTTTGACTTATGCGGGATGGCATTTGGTGTCACCATTCCAAGCTGGACTTGGCTTCGATGCGACAAAATCTAGCTAGGTGACCTTCTCTTCCATAATTGTAACACGTTTTGAATTCTGCTTGCGCACATTTTGGTGATGTGTCCCTCCCTCGCATTTGAAGCATATGATAGGTGGTCGTTCTCCTTCCTTAACAACGGGTCTTTGGTGATGGCGTCTTTCCATCATTGTTGAATCTCCTCTTCTTGAAATGTCCACTTTTATTGTCTTGGCCATGATTACCACAAGAAGTGGTTACCATTTTGGCATGTTGATTCCCTCACGTTTGTTGTCACCAACCCGATGATTGTTACCTTTGGTATTATCATTTTTAATTTGCTTTCTCTTGGTTGGGTTGACTCGTTATCGGCGCTCTCAATAATTGAGCCCTATTTACAACATCGAATACAAACACGGTTTGTGAGAAATTAGATATTAGCGTATCTCTGGGTTTCAAACCTCTTAGAAACATCGCGTCATTCTCTCCTCATTATCAACCAAAGTGGACCTTAAGCCGGGACAACTTCGGCAAACTTAGCCCGTCTTGTGACACGGTCGTATTGTTACTGCTCGACTTGATGAACTCTACCTCCTTCATGTGATGAATACTTTGGGAAAGTACTTGTCGTTGAGCAGTTCTTGGAACTTCTCCCAAGACATCTTGGTGCGGCGAGGTTGAGTACGCTTTACAGATTCCCACCCGGTGATACGCCTCTCCTCGCAACATAAAGGTGGCAAAGGAACCTTTTGCTCCTCGGAGCATCCCAAGACATCAAATATCTTGGTGATCTGCTTTATCCACGTCTCGCCTTAAGTGGTTTTGGCTCTCAATAAACTCGGTGGTCCCGGCTCCTTGAAGCTATTTTAGCGGTGGCCGTCAGAGAGTTGCCAGTGTTTCCACCTGCATTTTGAGCAGAGTCGTTCTCTACTTTGATGTTGCATGAATTGCATAAAGCCTCTGAACATCCCATTGTTCATCATTTGGTCGGCGTTGTTGTTTTCACGAGGATTATTGCCATCTGATGGACATTATCACAGGTATTGATCGTTGGTGACTCAGCGGTCTCATGTGCTTCATTGCTTATCTCAACATTTTTGGATGCCATTTTCAAATCTTGCCACAAAACAAGGGTTAATTGACATGTCACATATTATTCCTATACTACGTGAGCCAATTAAATACCAAATAAACTTAGGTAGGTCATACTAGCGAAGGAATTCCCGTCTCTCCCCTCTAGTTCTTGTCTCACATCTCGGCCGGGGATCATATCCTAAGCTTTGATACCAAGCTGTGGCGCCCCCAAAATAGGTATACATCACCCATCTTGAGTCGCCAAATACATGGTACAAAATTCAAATACAACTTAATAATACAATTTGTCGTGTAAAATACGACAAAACATAAATGAGAGTTTTAATACGAATATTGTCTTCTAGGCGATATTCAACTCAAATGGAGTCCTCAATACATTTATTATCACACTATTTCATAGAATAGTGAGGACTACTAATCTTATCATCGGATAGTCACTCTGGTTTTCCCGACTAGTCCCGGCTACGTTCTCATTTCTGAAGAGAACAATGAAAGCAAAGGGTGAGCTCAACTAGCCCGGAAGAAATATTATGACTAAGATAATGCGAGAATAATTTATCGTTAGCCTTCATGATGTTAAAGCGATAAAATATAACAAACATCAAGTTTAGCTATAGACGGAACAAGCAATCCATTAGAAGAGTCAAGTAGAGCATAAAATCTACTATCTTCTATGATTTAAAAGGTTTTTCATCACTTTTATCATTTGAGACTCGACAATAAATAATCCACATCATCGAATCACCCCTACACTTTTCTGGCCGAGGATATTCTTTAGTATCACGACCACAAATTA
Source organism: Panax ginseng (assembly GCA_020205605.1). NCBI lineage: Eukaryota > Viridiplantae > Streptophyta > Magnoliopsida > Apiales > Araliaceae > Panax > Panax ginseng. Next base: position 47,150,908 of record CM035136.1, read on the forward strand.
TCCATGCACTACGGGCCGAGGATATTCGTGTATTCATCGATGGTCATGATCATGCCAACAATATTTGTCCATCAATGCACTACAGGCCAATGAGGACTTTTACCACATCATTTGTAACATTACGGTCATGATTATCTTAGAATAATCCACTGGTCGTAATCATACCAAGTCCATCTATGCACTCTGAGGCCACGGATGACTTTTCAACATAATATAAACATGAGGATGATGACAATGATATAAGAATTCAATAAAACAAGTTCAAGGATAAATTTTTAAAGATTTATAATTTAATTTATCCGAATTCAATATTGTCCAAATTATCGACATGATCTTTGCTTTGTGGAGTAAAATTCAAGAATGATAATGTATCAAAAATGATTTGAATGAAAAGAAATCAATTTTTGTTATGAATAGTATACTCGAGGGTGAATAGTACCCGAGTGAATAGTACCAAGTGAATAGTACTTTTGAGAATAGTACTCAAGTGAATAGTACTTTGTGAATAGTACTTTGTGAATAGTACTTTAATGAATAGTTTTGAATAGTACAAGTGAATAGTACTTTTGTGAATAGTCTTAGTATAAATGAATAGTACTCATGGGACGGTACTCGGCATGAAAAACTTAAAATTTAACAAGAATGTGCGAGAAAATATCCTTGTGAAGCGATACTAGATGAAGCGCAAATTTCAAGGATATTCTACTAATTTCACGGAATATAGAAGCAATACTTTAAGCAGAATGATGGTATAATCGAGGAATACGAGGCGAAATAATATTACTCACATACTACTAAAGTATGGAAGAAAATATTATTCCTATGAATCTTGAACAAAATAATATCCCTTACCTCTCGAGAAGAAATTTGGATCTTTGGAATAGTGAGGTAGTGAGACTTCTCTTCTACTTTCTCTCTAAAGCTTCTCTCTCTATAAATGCTCTTGTGAGTCTTAGTGAATTGGTGAGAATGAAAGAAGAATGAGCTTATTTATAGGAAAATATAGTTTCGATAATTACACGTTTTGGGGCTCGAAATATTACGATATAATACCTTCATCTTTTTCTTCATTTTTAATTTAGTCCTGCAAGTATTATCAAACTTGCACCACCTCCCCCTAATAGTACATCTTGTGAATCAATAGTACAATCATGTGAATCGATAGTACAATCATGTGAAAAAATAATTACAGTATAGTACCTTCATCTATACCTCCATTTTTAATTTAGTTATGCAAGTATTATCAATCTTGCACCATCTCCCGTAATAGTACATGCATGTGAATCAATAGTACACACATGTGAACAAATAGTTATAAGCATGTGAATTAATAGCAATTAATTGCTCATTTATCCGATTAATTACCCGATTGGTCGATATAACCTCCAGGACATCCATTATTATCGAAATAGATGTCGATTTCTACTAACACTAATAATCCCGACACAATGGAGCTATCAATTTCATCTTTAATCAACACGAACTTATTCATTATTAATATTATAACTCACAATATTTAACAACGAGGTCGTTTCGAGGAAAGAGGGCTTTTCGATAAAGATTTCTCCTTATTGGCGCTGCAATTAGGTGACCAAACCTCTCCTTTGTGAGAACTTCTAGACATTGTCGATATTGCAAATAATAATATGAATAACTTTGTCGTCTCAATTATTGATTTAATAATATAAAATATTATACGAGATGATCTTTGTGACAATTATTGAATCAATAATATGAAAGATATTATCGCAATTCTTTGTAGCAATAATTGAGTATAATGAGTGACTTCTCACGTAAGCATCAATAATCAATATTGTGTGCTTCTTATGCAACCACAGCGTATTCTTGTACTTTTACCCATCGGGTAGTTCAACAGTTTAACGGTAAAACTTTCGCCGTTATTTTTATAAAAGATAATTTTGTGTCATTTTAACTTCGACAATACTTTTCGTTGTGGGGTCCACCGATGATTGTGTTGTCGTCACGAATATTCTCGAATATTATTAAAAGCGAATATTCCCCGACCAATCGAATATTATATAACCACTTGCTTACTTTTGCAAAATTTGTAAATAATACCCATAACTATAACATTATATCAAATCCACACCATAATATTCAAAAATATATTTGAGAAAAAATTAATCTTTATTCATAAAAGTTGGGGTCTTACACATCCAATATTTTGGAAAGACAAGAAGATATCCTCAATGATCTGGGTATAAAACCCTAACCCTAAGCTTTGTTTAATTCTTTTGGTTTTGATGAAATGGAGAGTTATAATTTTGAACATTAAAACACTAGATCTACTCGTTAGATGGTGTTTTTATGTATAGATCTAACTATTTTGGGTGTTAAAAAGTTTGATCAAAGAAAAAAAATAAAACTAGTTTTCTAAGAGCTAGAAAATCGTAGTTCTCTTCTACTTTGAAAGGCTATCATTTAAAATCTACACATCCTTTTTGTGATCCGTCAAAGAGGGGTGCTAGATATGTGAGTTAAATTTTAAACCCAAGTGGTAACACTCAAAAATGTTAATTTTACAAGCCATGACAACTGCTTTGGTGAAAATAGTCTAGCTGAAACAAAATGGGAAAAATAAATTGTCCAGGTCAGTTTGGTCCAAGGGAAGTTTTGTCCATTTTTCTTGCTCTAAAAATTCTTATATTTTGTGGGATGTTAGTAAGATGAGTTAACAAAGTTAAGTCCAAAGATGGTGATTTTTGGATGTCTAGAACACAAGTTATGATATTTACAAGAAAATACTATTTTATAAATGTACGAGAATAACTCTTTGTGTGTAACTCCAAAAATTGTAAAATGTTTACTGGAGGTCGATGATCATAACAGGAGCTCACCCTGAAAATTTCGTAATTTTTGGACATCAGAATAGTTTATGAAATTTTTTGCAAGATATGACTGTTTTGGACAATTTAAAATTAGTAAACGAAAAAAAAAATTCCAGAAAAATATTTGTTCATGAGAATACCATATACTCATATTTCCCAGAAAAGAAAATTTTTTGAAGTTGTTTTGGTATTTTTCATGTAATTGTTCAAGATATGAATAAATGGATAAAATAGGTTATGTGATATTAAAAATGGTGAAAATGTAATTTTATGGCTTAAAGACCCTAAATATGATGTATTCAGATTTTTAAGGGTACTTTGGTCATTTTTGATAAAAATGTTATATTTATGGTATTTTAGGTTTGTTAAATAAATGAAATATAAATGAATAAACAATTAAATTAAATTGTTTATGAGTTTAATAAATGATTAAAATATTATTAAATGATTAATAATATTAGCATATTTGACAAAATAATATACATATAAGTGTCGGGCTCCTTATGGGCATGAAAGCCATCGAAGGATGTCCAAACACCACACATATGATTTACAAGCTAACTGTATAACTGAAAAGGGTCCATCATGGAAACCAGATCTAGATTCGTCAGTTGGATCTTAGATCCCGTAGCTCCTAGACTCACATAATATCATATGAATAGCCTGCATAATGAGGATACTGAAATGAAACAGATATTTAATCTAAACAACGCAAAACAAATGATCCATCAGATAAATCCCTGATTGCACGTAGCCAAGCTTCCCGTTCCCTCTAGATACAGATCTAGGGTCACGTGGTTGCTTAATATTTACATAAAACTAGAAAGAAAACTAGATTTAAATAAATCTTAGTCATTCTAGCTCAACGGTTCCATTTTTATAACTTTTGAACCGGTTAAAAGTTAGATATGGATAGATTTAGATAAATCTAGTCCACAGATTTAAATATTATGGATTTACATTGAATGAACAGCTAAAAATGATATTTAAACATGGTTCCATTTTTATAAATTTTGAACCGGTTACAAGTTAGATATGGCTAGATTTAGATAAATCTAGTCCACAGATTTAAATATTATGGATTTACATTGAATGAACAGTTAAAATGATATTTAAACATGGTTCCATTTTTATAAATTTTGAACCGGTTACAAGTTAGATATGGCTAGATTTAGATAAATCTAGTCCACAGATTTAAATATTATGGATTTACATTGAATGAACAGTTAAAACTAATATTTAAACACAATAAACAGTTTTTTATATATATATATTAAAGTAAGAGAAAACTTCAAATCTGAAAAAATCTTACAGTATGCTACAAAGAAGGCTTCAGACTGCTTTTGGAGCTTGAAAACTCAATTTCTACCGGTTAAAATTTGATATGTTTTAGTATATATGTACACAAGTGTTTAGAAAAAAAAAATTATTGAAGTTTGGAACACTATCAAATGGGTTAAGAGCTGAAATGGACATATTTTTATCTCTTTTTCTCATTTTTTTTAATTGTTGATGGGGGGGGGGTCTATTTATAGACCAAAGTAGTCATGGTCTAGTCTACTAAATTTGTGAGTGAAGCCCAAGCCACGTGGGTCCCATTGTCTCAAAGTACGTGCACTCAAGCCAAGGCGCAGTTTGTTCAAACTTTCAGAACATTCAATCTGGGAATCCGGTGAAGGCGTGGTATACCTTTTCAGAAACCCCTTGACAAGAGCTACACAATGACATAGGATTTGACATTTTCTGAATTTGGGAAGATGGGTCCATGACCAGATCTTCAAGTCTTCATAGTCTATCCGTTAAAGTGTCTTGTGTTGTTTTCACTCGGGATTGATGTTATGGTTCTGCATGACTTCTTTTGCAATTATTTGGGCTGAATTGATGTTGAGTTGATAAAATTACTATTTTTCTCCTCCCGAGTTGGTTCCGGGATTGATGTAGTTGTAGCCATCGTTTCTTAGGGTTATCTTCGAGATTGGACTGCTATTTACTTTTGACAGTCCTCAGGGTTGTCTCTGAGGTTGGTTTGATCTCACGGAGTTATCTCCGGGTATTGGCTTGATCTCTTGGGGTTGTCACCGGGGTTGGACTTGATCTCCTAGGGTTGTCTCTAGGGTTGGATTTGATCTTTCGGGGTTGTCTCTGGGGTTTGATTTGATCTCTCGGGGTTATCTCCGGGGTTTTAATTGATCTCACGGGGTTGGACTTGATCTCTCGGGTTTGTCTTCGGGGTTTGAATTAATCTCCCGGGGTTGTCTCTAGGATTTGATTTGATCTCCCGGGATTATCTCCAGGGTTTGAATTGATCTCCTGGGGTTGTCTCCGGGGTTGGACTTGATCTCCCGAGGTTATCTTCAGGGTTTAAATTGATCTCCCAGGGTTGTCTCTTGAAGACAAAAGATGATTCTACCCTCCTGTATGGTTAGTAACAGGAAAGCAAAATTTTGAGTGTCTACAATCGTCTTGGTTATCCATGATCAATAATGGTGCGTCAAATTATTAAAAATTCCCACAGACATTCCTTAAAGAACCATAAGATTCTTTTACTTATTGATTATCCATATTGTAATACCCAGTAAAATAAATAAATAAATAAGTATTGAATAATAAAAAAAATATTTTGTTTTAAATTATATTAATTGTACTTTATCTTTTATTTAGGTCAAATTAGTCATTTAATTTATGTGGGCTAATGTATTAATAAGTGTTGGGTAAATTAAGTTGGTAAGTTGGGCTTAATTTAATTGGATCCAATCTGTGTTTTGTAATATTAAATCATGTTATAATTAAGAAAATTAAAAAGATAAATTAATAAATAAATAGATAAGTAAACCTAATTTTACTTGACATTACTTTGATACGTAAATGTCTAAACTGAGAAAAAGAAAAAGAAACGCAGCCACAACTAAAAAATAGAGAAGAGACTATTCTGTGGGCATCATAGAAGTACAATCATCTCGCTTAATTCGGGTAAGTTCTATGTAATATACATGTGGATGGTATATAAATGAGAGTAATTGCTATGTTTCTTTTGGCTGATATGAAATAACTATAAATACTATCCTGGACCAGAGAGTTTCATAATGGTGTAAGTATCATGATCATCATCCATCATCATTAAGCCAAAGTTGTTAAAAAGATAGAAGGCATGTGGATCCGTGTGATTAATATATATTATTCATTAAGTTGGATTATATTTATATATATATTGAACCTATAAAAAAACAAAAAACAAAACGTGAACGTGTTGCATTTGAAAGCTACTGACTTTGTAATATAATAAGAATTATATATATATATATATATATATATATATCAAGTTTGTTTACAAGATGAAAGCTACTAACTTTGTAATATAATAAGAATTATATATATATCAAGTTTGTTTGCAGGATGAGTTGTATATATATATATTTAGATGTTATATTTTAATATGTATTTGATTTATCAAGCGTATAAATTGAATTAGTGAATCAAATTGAAATTTATGTATATTAATTTAAATTAATTAATTTTGTCGACATAGTTATAAAAGTTCTAAATAATAAATTTAATAGTATTATGTTATTAATGATTGGATTGTAATAAAATCTTATTAAATTATTTAGATTGAACAGAGAGAGTCTAAACGAGTTTTTGGAATAAACTTTGGGTATTACATTGCTTAATCCAGGTACGGATTCCGTACTCTTTCAGCGAGACTCTTTTGTTTTTGATTTGTTCATTTCATTATTCGTTGCGAAATTTAGTATTGCCTCTCATAATTGTTTCTTGTCAATTTATTGTGATAAATTTGTTTTGTCATTATATTAGAACTCATATTTGTACTCTTTAGACTAGTGTATTATGTCTAAATTTTATTTTGATATTTATAGTGATGAACATGTTATTATATTTTTAGAGACTGGTGTTGATGATTCGTTCGATTTAGCATGTACACGTTAGAACCCTTTTGTGTTGATATGTTGTCGCATGTGTTGTAACATTATATTTTGTTAGAATACCGTAGGGTATACCTGAGCTATAACCACCTGTGGGGGTACCACATGCATGTCCTCTTGGCACCGAGGCATGACACCTTCTGTGGCGGTGTGATCAGTCCACGACGTCTCCATTTTATACTCCGGTGGGAGTTGGCCATTTGGTGTTTTGCTGTGGGAAGCGTATGGGTCGACCCTAGTTTTCTGTTCTGTTATGTTCTGCGGATTGGTGATGTTTGTACCAAACACGCCTTCCAATTTTATATGCATTGGATTCACGGTCCAACGCGTGTGATTTGCCTGTGTGGCATTTTTTGACTTGCCTGTGTGGCAAGGTATATTTTGTTTTGTTCTGAGCTCGGTATAAAATAACACCCAGCCATTTGATTCAGCCTATTATTTCGTTGTGTTAGTTTTGTTCGTTTCGTTTTATTTCATTTTATCTCCTTTCATTTAATTGAGTTAGTTATTTCGGTTCATTAATTGTATTCTATATCCGTACTGGGCATTTGGCTCATGCTGTATTTTTTTTCCAGTAGGTAATCAGAGGAATCAAGGGCAAGTGTGAAGAGAGCTCCCTTCTATCCAATAATTTTGATATATTTTATTAGGCTATGATACATTGATTTATTTAGAGTTGTAATAGTTATTTCAGATTGTGGCTTAAGCCAGTGTGGCATTTATTATGGTTTGTTCTAAGACATTTAATCAATTTGAGATTATTCTTTTGTGGATTAGAGTTTTGTTAAATATTCATCATTTTGTTATGTTTTGTGTGTAACCTCTTTTTCTATTTCGGAAAAGGGGTGTTACAGAGTTGGTATCAGAGCTTAGGTTCTTTCTTGTAGAAAACCTATTTAGGTTTGACCTGTGAGTTATGGGTAGACTTCTGGGTTAGGTTTTTGTTCTGTTTGATTTTTTGTTTAGCTATCATATCGGCTATATTCGAATTTGTCCCTAATCTTCTTTGTTTATATTTGTTATCTCTTTCTTAGATGGCTCGTAGATCTGCCAGAGTTATTGGGAGGCGAGGTAACAATAGGGGAAGTGGTGAGGGTCAGCCTAATGAGAAACCTAATGATCAGATGAATGCTCAATTAGCTACCTTGGTGAATCAGGCTTTACCTCAGTTGGTGGCACAGGTTGTACAGGCAATGTAGCAGCCGCCACCTAAAATTCCTGAGCAAGGGAATCCGGGAAATAATGGTCAGCAAGCAAATGTTGAAGAAGGGAATATATGTGGTCTTGATCAGCAGGTGGTTCCGATGTATGTATGGTTGGAGAGGTTTCAGAAGCAGAAACCACATGAATTCAGTTCAGCTCCGACTCCAATTGATGCAGAGAATTGGATTGCTCACCTAGAGAAGATCTTTGATGTGTTGGGGTGCTTAGATAATTAGAAAGTGTTGCTTGCAGCTTACAAGCTAGAAGGGGATGCACAGAGGTGGTGGAAAGCGATGAAAGTAATAAAGGGTGATGGTTATGTTGAGGCACTTAGCTGGGCAAAGTTTTGTGAGGTCTTTTATCAGCAGTACTTCCCAGCTGTGGATAAAGAAGCCTATGCTAGAGAGTATCTATCGATTCGGCAGAAAGATGGTGAGTCCATCACGGATTTCATGACGAGGTTCACCAGTTTGGCAGGCTTTGCGGGAACCTCAGCAGGGACGGCGTCAGAACAGGCAAAGAAGTTCAAGTAGCGGATTCATTATAGGTATCGCCAACATCTTATAAACAACAAGTTTTCAGATGTGTCGGCTGTGGCAAATGCGGCCAAAATATTGAGATGGAGCGACATGACTTTCGGTCTTCTAAACCTGAAGGGAGTCGAAAGAGGGACAGAGATGACCAGCAAGGTCAAACTTTAGTTCAGGATGGGAAAAGTCAGGGTGGTCAGTGGAATAGGAACCGTGGTGGCCAGCAGGGGCAGTGGCGTGGCCAGAATCAAAATAGGGGTTATCAGCGGATGCCTCAACAAGGGAAGAATTGTTAGCTGCAGCTACCTTAGAATGGTCAGAATCGTCCGCAGTGGCAGAATCGTCAATAGGGATAGAATCAGGGTCGTTATATGGGACCAGCTGGTGGGGGTAACCCAAATCTTATCCAGATAGCTCCTTGTGCTACTTATGGGGCTAATCATCCAGGAGGCGTGTACTGCACTCACAGTGCATGCTTCTTGTGTGGACAGATGGGTCATATTGCTAGGGATTGTACCAGTCCACGTGGAAATGGTAGAGGTGGTGATAATGGTGGCAATGGAGGTCAACGTTAGGGTGGTCGAGTGTTTGCCTTGACATATAACCAGGCGATAGGTGCACAAGGTACTCTTTCTAGTACTCTTTTAGTTAGCAATCGTGAGGCGTCTATTTTGTTTGATACGGGTTCTACTAATTCCATTGTTGCTCAGTCTTTTGTTCGGCACCTAGGTGTGCCATCTCAGTTATTAGATTATGTTATGTCTATTGCTACCCCGATGGGGACTTCTGTTGTTATTTCTGATTTATATCGAGGGTGCCCGATCAGTTTTACGGATAAGATTCGTAGGTCTAATCTTCTTTCGATGAGTATGCATGATTTTGATGTCATTCTTGGGATGGACTAGTTGGATAAGCACCAGGCCACTATCGACTGTCAGGCGAAGAAGGTTATATTTGGAGATGTGAAGTCTCCAGAATTCATGTTTCAGGGCTCATAACCAAGTAGAGTGGTGAAGTTAATTTCAGCTTTGAAGGATGGAAAGTTGGTGGCAAAGGGTTGTGAGGGGTATTTGGCATTTGTAAAAGATACCTCTAAGGGTGAGTCTAGTATTGAAGATGTTCCAATTGTTCGTGACTTTCCCAATGTATTTCCTGAGGAGTTGTCAGGGTTGCCACCACAGCGGGAAGTAGAGTTTTCTATTGAGCTTGTTCCTGGTGCGGAGCCTATTTCTAAGGCGCCGTATAGGATGGCACCTAAAGTTGCAGGAGTTGAAGGAGCAGTTACAGGAGCTGTTAGATCGTGGTGTGATTCGACCAAGTATTTTGCCGTGGGGTGCTCCAATTTTGTTTGTGAAGAAGAAGGATGGGTCTATGAGGCTGTGCATAGACTACAGGGAGTTGAACAAGATTACCATCAGGAATCGGTATCCATTGCCAAGGATTGATGACTTGTTTGACCAACTTCAGGGGGCAAAGTATTTTTCAAAGATAAACTTGAGATCAGGTTATCATCAGTTGAGGGTGAGGGATGAAAATATCCCTAAGACATCTTTTCGCACTCGATATGGGCATTACGAGTTTCTGGTGATGCCATTCTGGTTTACTAACGCTCCAGCGGTGTTTATGGATTTAATGAATCGGGTGTTCAGGGAGTACTTGGACAAATTTGTTATTGTCTTTATTGATGACATTTTGGTTTACTCCAAGTCTAAGGAAGAGCATGAGGAACATCTTCGCACAGTGTTGGGGATTTTGCGGAAAGAGAAGTTGTATGCTAAATTCTCTAAATGCGAGTTCTGGTTGGAGCAGGTTGCATTTTTGGGCCATGTTGTTTCTGCTGAGGGCATTAAGGTGGATCCTGCGAAGGTTGAGGCTATCACTAAATGGCCGAGACCTACTACGGTGACAAAGATTAGGAGTTTCTTTGGTATGGCAGGGTATTATAGGCGGTTTATGGAAGGGTTTCCTTGCTTGCCTTACCATTGACTCAGTTGATGAGAAAGGGCGTTAAGTTTGTGTGGAATGAGGAGCGTGAGAAGAGTTTCGAGGAGTTGAAGAAACGACTTGTGACAGCTCCTATACTTTCATTGTCGTCGGGGACTAGAGGTTACCAGATTTATAGTGATGCTTCTAAGAAGGGTTTGGGGTATGTTTTGATGCAACACGGTAAAGTGATTACTTATGCTTCTAGACAGCTTAAACCTTATGAGGTGAACTACCCCACTCATGATTTGGAGTTGGCAGCAGTGATCTTTGCCTTAAAGATTTGGAGGCATTATTTATATGGAGAGACTTGTGATATCTTCACCGATCACAAAAGTCTTAAATACATTTTCACTCAGAATAAGCTCAACATGAGGCAGAGGCGTTGGTTGGAGCTTCTAAAGGATTATGATGCTAGAATTCAGTATCACCTGGGGAAGGAAAACGTGGTTGCAGATGCTCTTAGCCGAAAGAGTTCTGGGAGTGTAGCAGCCCTTATTACACAACCTCAGCTTATTTTTAATTTGGAGCGACTCGAGTTGGAGTTGTATGTACGAGGTTTAGATGGGCATTTGGTGGGTATGAGAGTGGAGCCCTCTCTTATCTCGCGGGTCAAAGAAGCTCAAAAGGAAGATGGGGAATTGTGGAGTGTGGTGCAGAATCTGGAGGAGGGCAAGCAGTCTGAGTTTCATATTGATGGTCACGGTGTGATTTGGTTGGGTGAGCGATTGTGTATACCATCAGATCCAACCATTCGAGAGGCTGTGTTGGCTAAGGCTCATAGTTCGCCATTTTCTATTCATCCAGGTTCTACGAAGATGTATAGGGATTTGAAGAAGAATTTTTGGTGGAATGGGATGAAACGAGACGTGGCTGAATATGTTGGGAAGTGTCTTACTTGTCAACAAGTGAAGATAGAACATCAACGAGCTAGTGGTTTCCTGCAATAGTTTGACATTCCAGTGTGGAAGTGGGAAGATATCATGATAGATTTTGTGACTGGTTTGCCGAAGACTTTCAAGAAGAATGATTCCATTTGGGTAGTGGTGGACCGGCTGACCAAATCGGCACACTTTTTGGCTATCCATGAGGGTTACTCAGTGGATAGGTTGGCACATATCTTCCAGCAGGAGATTGTTAGACTTCATACTCCCGTGTCTATTGTTTCAGATCAAGACCCGCGGTTCACTTCACGGTTTTGGAAAGGGTTTCAACGAGCTTGGGGCACTCGGCTCAACTTTAGTACTTCTTTTCATCCGCAAACTGATGGGCAATCCGAGAGGACTATTCAGATATTAGAGGATATGTTGAAGTCTTGTGCACTTGAGTGGTCGGGTAATTGGGATGATTACTTGAGCCTAGTTGAGTTTGCTTATAACAACAGTTGGCATGCAAGTATTGGAATGGCTCCTTTTGAGGCGTTGTATGGTAGGAAATTTCGGGCACCAACTTGTTAGGATGAGGTTGACGAAAGGGCCATAGAAGTGCATGAGTTAGTTCAAATCACTACAGAGAAAGTAGCGCTGGCTAAGGAGAATTTGAAGTCGGCTCGATCACGGTAGAAGAGTTATGCTGATAAGCATAGGAGGACTTTAGAGTTTGAACTTGGTGAACATGTGTTTCTAAAAGTTTCTACTTGGAAGGGCATTCGACGATTTGGGTTGAAAGGGAAACTTAGTCGGCGTTATATTAGCCCATTTGAGATTTTGGAGAAAGTTTGTGAAGTTGCGTATCGGTTAGCTTTGCCTCCGCAGCTAGCTCACGTGCACAATGTGTTCCATGTGTCAATGTTGAGAAGTTATCATTATCATCCGTTGCACGTGGTGCAATATCCATTCGATAAGATTCGGGAGGATCTTACTTGTGATGAGCAAGCTGAGACGATTTTGGATCATCAAGAAAGGATTATGAGGAGGAACTATTCCATTTGTTAAGGTTTTGTGGAGGAATCATTCGGAGCGGGAAGCCACTTGGGAGATGGAGGAGTCTATTCGAGCGTAGTATCCGCATCTTTTTGATAAGTAGGTACATTCTATTCTTTTGATTCCGGGGACGGAATCGTTTTTAAGGTGTAAGTGATGTAATACCCGGTAAAATAAATAAATAAATAAGTATTGAATAATAAAAAAATTATTTTGTTTTAAATTATATTAATTGTACTTTATCTTTTATTTAGGTCAAATTAGTCATTTAATTTATGTGGGCTAGTGTATTAATAAGTGTTGGTAAGTTGGTAAGTTGGGCTTAATAAGTTTTATAAGTCATTTAATTGGATCCAATCTGTGTTTAAGTCATTTAATTGGATCCAATCTGTGTTTAAGTTATTTAATTTATTTAGGTCAAATTAAGTTGGTAAGTTGGGCTTAATTTAATTGGATCCAATCTGTGTTTTGTAATATTAAATCATGTTATAATTAAGAAAATTAAAAAGATAAATTAATAAATAAATAGACAAGGAAACCTAATTTTACTTGACATTACTTTGATATGTAAATTTCTAAACTGAGAAAAAGAAAAAGAAACGCAACCACAACTAAACAATAGAGAAGAGACTATTCTGTGGGCATCATAGAAGCACAATCATCTCGCTTAATTCAGGTAAGTTCTATGTAATATACATGTGGATGGTATATAAATGAGAATAATTGCTATGTTTCTTTTGGCTGATATGAAATAATTATAAATATTATCCTGGACCAGAGAGTTTCATAATGGTGTAAATATCATGATCATCATCCATCATCATTAAGCCAAAGTTGTTAAAAAGATAGAAAGCATGTGGATCCGTGTGATTAATATATATTATTCATTAAGTTGGATTATATTTATATATATATTGAACCTGTAAAAAAAACAAAACAAAACGTGAACGTGAACGTGATGCATTTGAAAGCTACCGACTTTTGTAATATTATAAGAATTATATATATATATATATATATATATATATATATATATATATATATATATATATATCAAGTTTGTTTGCAAGATGAAAGCTCTCGACTTTGTAATATAATAAGAATTATATATATATCAAGTTTGTTTGCGAGGATAAGTTGTATATATATATTTAGATGTTATATTTTAATATGTATTTGATTTATAGGCGTATAAATTGAATTAGTGAATCAAATTGAAAGTTATGTATATTAATTTAAATTAATTAATTTTGTCGACATAGTAATAAAAGTTCAAAATAATAAATTTAATAGTATTACGTTATTAATGATTGGATTGTAATAAAATATTATTAAATTATTTAGATTGAACGGAGAGAGTCTAAACGAGTTTTTGGAATAAACTTTGGGTATTACATTGCTTAATACAGGTACGGATTCTGTTGTAACGCCCGAGAAAAAAAATCGGATTTTTGAGAATTAAATTTTTATTTTTATTAAATGAATTTAATTGATTATTTATGAAGCAAACTAATCGAACGTCGTTCTCTGACCTAGAAATACCAGAACATCGTAGGATTTTGGCTACGTGGTAGAATTAAAGTGTTTGAATTTCCAAGACGAAAATAAAAGTTTTCCGAGAAATTTTTTGAAAAACACTATTCACGCATTTCTGCTTGGGAATTATTTTTGAACTTCCGAGAAATACGTAACGATAGAATATCGAGGTGAGATGGAATATCCAATAATATTTCAGTTATGGAAAAGCGTAATATTTAGCTTTGTGGACTTAAAACCTAACGTTTAGGAAATGTGACTTTCGAGAAGGAATTTAAATGTATGTAATGAATTAAGCGATGATCGATTATTATCGTAGATATTGTTATGCGAGGTAAGGAATACTGAATACTATATGAGTTATTATACGAGTACATATGAATAATGGTATGTCGTATATGTTGACTAAGTATATGAATTAGAGTACGAAAATTATACGTATAATATATGTTATAAGGCTTTAAGCCAAAAGAAATGAATTGGTAGGATTGTGTAGGACATATTAAAGTCCAATATGATTTATTGGTTAAGTCCAATATAATTAATAAGCAAGCCTAAGGATTTGTAATGTAAAGCCCAAAGTAAATTAATGTAAGCCCAAAATGATTAAGTTAAGTTAATTAAGCTAAAGCCCAAAGTAAGAACCAATGGGTTATGAGATGGTTTAAACCCATGGAGCAAACCATGGATGATCCAAGGTGATGAACAAGTAAACTTAGAGGCTAAGTAAGTGTGGTGAACACACAAAGTGCTTAAGTGATAAACAAGTAGCTTAATGGTTAAGTTAAGTAGCAACCAAGAAATAAGAGTGGTGAGCAAGTGATGTGGGGATCAAGTTTACTTAATGCTTAAGCAATGAATAGTAAGGAGGTTAATAAGGAGGTGGAAGGTCCTAATGACCCTTATGCCCTCACTTTGAGATGCCTATAAATACCAAGCTTCATTTCATTTGTTGGTTGCTCAAAATTCATCCAACTCCTCTCAAGCTAAACAACTTATTTGGTTGAGAGAATAAGCACATATAAGTTATACTTCCTTTGTTAGATTATCAACCAATAACTTATAGCTTATTGGTTTGAGAGAAAAAGCTAGAAGTTAGCCTTTGCTAATTCAAGGAGCAAGAAGGAGATTAAGGATTAGCAAGAGAACATCAAAGGGTAAGCCATCTTTAACCATGTTTCTATTTCTCTTTCATTGTTAGAGAAAGGGGTATTGGTAGAACTAGCATGCTAAGGAAGGGTAAGAATGAATGGTTAATGGACTTAAGCTGTAATAAGTTATGAATAAGTCATTTATACTTATATAAGTTAAGAACTTGTGAAGAACAATATTGAACATGCAATAACTTGTAAGAGCTTATAACATGTTTACATTAATAAAGTTAGTACGATAATAAGAAGCAAGAATAATGGTTAGAAATCTTTAACCATAATAAGTCATATGAAAAGAAGACATAAGTCATGAGAAATGGAAACATAAGTAATTTACATTTTCATTAGTTACAAACTCACAACGAACTAGTAATAACTTATTATGTTTATAAGTTAATGAAGCATGTATGTCAAGATGATAGTATGATGGATTGAATCCAAAGAAACGATTTAAAAATCTCAAGTAACGAAGTTTCGTCGGAATTCTCACGATTAGACTACAATCGTCGAATTCGTGAAATTCTCGGAATGGAAGACGAATTTTGATATTTAGCTTGGAAACATTGGTTTTCAATGGAGACAAGTCTTATTTGGCATTATAGAGTTGCGGACTCGAAAACGGGCACATTCCGACTTAGAACGAAGAAACGAGCGTTGAACGTTCACGAACGTTTATCGTTTTCGTTAAAAATGGACTAATAGGTGAATTTTTAGCAAACGAAGTCGAATATTTAAAAATCTTGCATGAACACGTAGAGTACGTGATTTGTGAATCGTAGGTTGAACGAGCCAATTCGGACTCCTAACGAAGAAGTTACGAAGCCGGAAATCTCACATAATGAAAAATCTGTCAAAATTGTCTGTGGCACAGAGTCCGCGCCGCGACGCGACTCCAAGCCATTTAGCCGGGTATGGCATGAGCTAAAGCAAGCCTCACCCTGTTAGTTCACGTTGCAGAAAGGTGACGAGATAACACTAGGACTCATGGCCATTGCTTTGAATTCGATCTTTTGATTCTAAGGCGTGGTCTTGGCAGTCAAGCACAAAGAAGAAAAAAGTTACTGCTACAAAATTTGACCCTAGGGTTTTGCATAGAGGATTGGTTATGAAGATAAAAAGAAAGGCAAAAAAGTAATACAAACTTAATAAACATTAAGTAACATTGTTAAGTCATGATTAAACCCCAAGTAAGATCACTTAGGGTTAAAATAAGTCAATTCAAGATGAATACAAATTATGTGAAATAAGTCCTAAACCAATGACGATCGAGCTTCGATTAATAATAAAGTTAGTAAGCCACGATTAAGGACACTTAACTCGAACCGAGTTGTATTAATGAAATAATTTCAGTTAAGTTATAGAAGAGAACGAAATTGGTAAGAATGATGTAAAGAATGACGAAAAGCCAAAACCAATAATAACAAATCTAATAAGGGATTAGATTGAGAATAAGGGTAAGATTCTTTAGGAGTTATGTATGTTCATTCATGATCTAATTTGGTATGTTATGTGATTATGTGTTGTAGAGACCGTAAAGACTCAAAGGAAACGTAATTATACCGTAGCATACGCTGAAGGCAAGTTTTTCTTAAACGCTTGTCTAACCTTTATGTTAGCCAGGTTTTCAAATGATTCACATTATGAGATGCATATATGATTTTAAGGAAAGGGTTGAAGCCAGTTTTAACTAGGCTAGACTAATCTTAATAGATTGATTGAACTGTTTACAAGTCTTTCAATATAGAATTGCTAACGCTATCCTACGCCAACTAATTGGTACGGATTCAAGGTAAGCCTGAATATGAATAAACAAATGTATTTTCATCGAGTATTCGATGGGCACGTGAGGTTGCCACAACTTAAGCGTATATACACGTTTAATGGATGTTGTGTTGATCAACATAGCGTACTATAAAGTCGATCACCTAGATGTACTCGTAAGCTATCGCTTGGGACTTACGGACTTCGTGCCGGGTTGTCCTTTTCAAACAAACTATAAGACGTTCACGTCTTGAACTAGAATTGATGATTTACGAAATATTGTTATTGCAAAATGTTTTGAAGGAAAAGGAAATCTATATTGAATTATTGATAGTACTTCGTAACTATCATCCAGTTATTGAAGATATATGATTCCTATGTTTCAAGCATGCTTTTAAAATGAAATTGTTGTACTTGCTGAGCTTGTTATGCTCACACTTGCTTAAACCATATGATTGCAGCTTAGACGATATGACCAAAGGATTCAACAAGGATAAAGTGAAGGCTAAAGAGAACTCGTAGCGTACCTATATAATAGTATAGGTTTGTAATGATAATATTTGATATTATGACAAGAACAAATGTAACGGTTATAAAGAACCTGGGGAATGGTAGTATTGTTTTGGAATATATGTAAGACATATTCATTCTTTTGAGGCTTTTTCAATTGAATGTTTGTGTGAACTGTAGCACCGTGGAACACCATCTGTCGGGTTGAAAGAGACCCGGATTTGGGGGCGTCACAGGTTGGTATCAAAGCATTAGGTTATAAAACTTAAGTGGGGGAAGAACCTTAGGCTAATAACCTCGTTAAGGAAGAGAAGTCCGAAGGAATTAAACACAAGCTTTACTTAAGACGAATGAGTTAATAAGGTATTGAGGAAACTCAGTACCGAAAGATTAAAAAGTTGGAAAGTAACCCTAAATAAATTAAATGTGATTTGTGCTTATACTATTGTGTGTTATGTACTAATCAACATATGTGTTATTGTAGGATGTCGATCGATAGCTTGATGTATATAGATATACCCGCGTTAAGCGAAGAGCTTGTGAACCGAGTAGTGCCTGTACCTATGCCGGTGTCGGAAGTACTATTAGTGATTCTAGAGGAGTCGGAGGCAGAGAAGTACTTTTCCGAGGAAGACTACTCCAAGGGAGAGATGGATATATCGTCATACCTTAGTATGATGAATGATATGGAAGAAGAAAGAGAGGTAACATCGGTTACTACGATGGTACCTACATTGGAGTCATCACCTCCAGATGCAATGGAAGCATTGTATCTGGCGGTAAACATGAAAGAAATGTGCAGCTGAGATACGGTTATGCGAATCGAAGTGAAGAGATTAGTTATCTCCATGAAGCTAAGATGTCTGGAGAAGCAGATTTTTGAGTTAGAGCACGATAAGCAGGTGTTTATGGCAGAGCAGGCTAGGAATTTTAAGGCAGAGGCCGATGAGCTTCGTAAATAACTGGGGGAGAAGGACCGGAAGATAGCACGGATGTCCTACATCCATGAGAGTCCACATAAGGATTTCAAGCTGAAGGTTGCTTGTTATTCCATTGAGTCAGGACAAACCCGTCATATGATTAGTCGGGATACTGTAGCAATGATTGCGAATGAGAAACACGAGGATGTTGTTATGCATTATTAGAAGTCTAGAGTTATAAATATATGTGTAATGACGTAAAACCCTCTTTTAAAGGGTAGTCTTTTTGTAAATCCCAACTTTTGTGAAGTTTAATTGCGGAATAGAAAATGTAATAGCTTTTGTCTATGAAAACAAATTGTAAATAGTTTCAAACTATGAAGAAGCATATGAATATAATGAAGTTTTCATGTAAATGATTTGTTATGATGCGATTTGGTATGTGGCGATTAATAACGAAGTAAGTAAATAGATAATAATGAAATTTTATTTAATCTAATAATGCCGCCTAGGAAAAGATAACGTAATTAGGAAGCAAAATCATGTAATGATAATGAAGGGGGACTTAACAACCCAATGCAAGAGTTCGTTAATTTATTAATGGCTGCATTTAACCAAGCCAAGGGTAGAGTACCCACGGAACCTAGGGTAGCTAGAACGACTACCTTTAAAGAAGTTTAAAAGTGTAGGTTCGCCGGAGTTCAAAGGAAGGACGGACCCAATAGAGGCCCAGACTTGGGTAAAAGAAATAGAGAAGGCGTTTGTTATTACAAACGTAGTTGAGGCGCAAAGGATTTCTTTTACAACTTACATATCAAAAGGGGAAGCCAACCTTTGGTGGGAGGCTCACCAGGGTGGGGCTAGAACAGATGTGGTAGCGTGGGAACAATTCAAGAAGGTTTTCTTCGAGAATTATTTCCCTACAAGTGTGCGAGGGAGGATGGAGATTAAGTTCTTAGAACTTAAGCAAGGGGACATGACGGTTCCCCAAGATGAGGCCAAATACAATTGCAAGGTTTGTTTCACATCAAGTGGACACGGAGGAGGTGAAGGCTCGTAGGTTGGAGCAGGGCCTGAAACCCTAGCTCTATAGTGAGATTTTGGTGATCTAGAGTGTTTCCTATGGGATCATTCTGGAGAAGGTGATTATAGCATAAGGTGATAGTGAGTTGTAGACTCAATACCACAAAGAGGGAAAAGATGAGAGCAAGAGGAGGAGGAACCAAGGTAGAGAATGGTAGTGGCGGTATGCAAAGAGATGTAAATTTTAACTCCAAGAATCTTTGAAGTGGGACAAAGGGATCCTAATTGAAGGATCGAGGTGAGTAAGACGATGTGGAAAGACTTATCTAGGAGTCTGTCTGGAAGGGATTATAAATACCTTTAAAACATTAAGATAGAGGAGGAGGAAATAACTTTTGTTAATTATATTCGTGGAAATGAGTTCATGGATAATAAAGTTGAGAGAATTTGAAGAAAATCTCGATATGAATGGGTTGATTAACCATATAGCTATAATAAATAGTTATAAGAAAAGTATGAATTTTTAGTTTTTCAGAAAACCCAAGGTAGTAAATTACAGTAATAAAATACCGCAACATTATTATTGTCGAACCATGACGCAAGTTAGGTTGGTCGATGAGTTGCGTATCGACAAATCGTAGGAGGAATAAGTTAGCGAGTTAATAATAAATACCCATGGCCCGAGGATCGATGATCTATTTGGTCGATTGATTGAGAGAGGGCAAAGAATTTTTCCAAAGATAGATTTGTGTGCGAGGGTATAGTCGGTTGGAAGTAAGAAAGAAAGAGGAGGTACCATTAACGCCACAGATTTAAGAGAAAGGTTAATTACGGCACCTGTATTGTCTTTATCAAATGATACGGGGAATTTTGTAGTGTATCTCGATGTTCGCATAGATGACATGATTGCGTGCTGTTATAGCATGGCAATGTCATTGTGTATACATCACGCCAGTTAGAGGATTATGAGGAGGTCTATCATACTTATGATCTAGAATTGACAGTTGTAGTTTTTGAATTAAAAAAAATCTGAAGATAGTAATTATACGGGGAGAAAAGTGAGATATATAAGGACTCTAAGAGTCTGAGATATATCTTCACACAGAAGGATTTGAATATTCAGTAGAGAGAGGACTGGATATCTTATATCATTCAAGGAAGGTAAACGTAGAAGCCGACGCATTAAGTAGGAAGGGTAAGGAAAACTATCGATGTTAACGACTCAGAATGAGTTAATAACGGAGATGGCGGGAGTGGAGTTAGAATTTAAATTACCTAATGAAATGATAGAAATGTTATTCAAAACATAGACTCAATCCACAATAATGGACTGAGTCAATTAAGTACAATTAGGTAACGAGGAGTACAAGTGAATGAAGAAGATGATGCAGGATAAGTAGAAGACCAAGTATAGTCTTATTTTGAGGGAGGAATTTGAGTTCCATATAAGTTCGAGTTAAAAGGATAACTGAGATGATATAAAGATAGCGAAATGTGTTAGTAAGTGTTTAACTTCTAACTCAAATTGTTAGCAGGAAGTGATAAGTCATGTGTGAAAAGGTAATACCTTCGATGAAGGTGAAATGGAAGAACCCCAATGTCGAAGAAGCATTGTGGGAACTCGAGATTTAAAATAAAGGAAAATTATCCTCTGTGGTGTAAGTATTATTAGCGAGATTCTGGGGACAGAATCCTTATAATGAGGGAAGAATGTAACGCCCGAGAAAAAAATCGAATTTTTGAGAATTAAATTTTTATTTTTATTAAATAAATTTAATTGATTATTTATGGAGCAAGCTAATCGAACGTCATTCTCTGACCTAGAAATGTCAGAACATCGTAGGATTTTGGTTATGTGGTAGAATTAAAGTGTTTGAATTTCCAAGATGAAAATAAAAGCTTTCCGAGAAATTTTATGAAAAACACTATTCACGCATTTCTGCTCGGGAATTATTTTTGAACTTCCGAGAAATACGTAACGATAGAATATCGAGGTGAGATGGAATATCCAATAATATTTCAGTTATGGAAAACGTAATTATTCACCTGTGGACTTAAAACCTAACGTTTAGAAAATATGACTTTCGAGAAGGAATTTAAATGTATGTAATGAATTAAGCGATAATCGTATTATACGTAGGTATTGTACGAGGTAAGGAATACGAATACTATATGAGTTATTATCTGATGCATATATGAATAATGGTATGTCGTATATGTTGACTAAGTATTTGAATTAGAGTACGAAAATTATACGTATAATATATGTTATAAGGCTTTAAGCCAAAAGAAATTAATTGGTAGGATTGTGTAGGAAATATTAAAGTCCAATATGATTTATTGGTTACGTCCAATAGAATTAATAAGCAATCCTAAGGATTTGTAATGTAAAGCCCAAAGTAAATTAATGTAAGCCCAAAATGATTAAGTTAAGTTAATTAAGCTAAAGCCCAAAGTAAGAACCAATGGGTTATGAGATGGTTTAAACCCATGGAGCAAACCATGGAAGATCCAAGGTGATGAACAAGTAAACTTAGAGGCTAAGTAAGTGTGGTGAGCACACAAAGTGCTTAAGTGATAAACAAGTAGCTTAATGGCTAAGTTAAGTAGCAACCAAGAAATAAGAGTGGTGAGCAAGTGATGTGGGGAGCAAGTTTACTTAATGCTTAAGCAATGAATAGTAAGGAGGTTAATAAGGAGGTGGAAGGTCCTAATGACCCTTATGCCCTCACTTTGAGATGCCTATAAATACCAAGCTTCATTTCATTTGTTGGTTATTCAAATTTCATCCAACTCCTCTCAAGCTAAACAGCTTATTTGGTTGAGAGGATAAGCACATATAAGTTATACTTCCTTTGTTAGATTATCAACCAATAACTTATAGCTTATTGGTTTGAGAGAAAAAGCTAGAAGTTAGCCTTTGCTAATTCAAGGAGCAAGAAGGAGATTAAGGATTAGCAAGAGAACATCAAAGGGTAAGCCATCTTTAACCATGTTTCTCTTTCTCTTCCATTGTTAGAGAAAGGAGTATTGGTAGAACTAGCATGCTAAGGAAGGGTAAGAATGAATGGTTAATGGACTTAAGCCGTAATAAGTTATGAATAAGTCATTTATACTTATATAAGTTAAGAACTTGTGAAGAACAATAATGAACGTGCAATAACTTGTAAGAGCTTGTAACATGTTTACATTAATAAAGTTAGTACGATAATAAGAAGCAAGAATAATGGTTAGAAGTCTTTAACCATAATAAGTCATATGAAAAGAAGACATAAGTCATGAGAAATGGAAACATAAGTAATTTACATTTTCATAAGTTACAAACTCACAACGAACTAGTAATAACTTACTATGTTTATAAGTTAATGAAGCATGTATGTTAAGATGATAGTATGATGGATTGAATAAAATTGAAACAATTTAAAAATCTCAAGTAACGGAGTTTCGCCGGAATTCTCACGATTAGACGACAATCGTCGAATTCATGAAATTCTCGGAATGGAAGTCGAATTTTGATATTTAGCTTGGAAACATTGGTTTTCAATGGAGACAAGTCTTGTTTGGCATTATAGAGTTGCGGACTCGAAAACAGGCGGATTCTGACTTAGAACGAAGAAACGAGCGTTGAACGTTCACGAACGTTTATCGTTTTCGTTAAAAATGGACTAATAGGTGAATTTTTAGCAAACAAAGTCGAATAAATAAAATTCTTGCATGAACACGTAGAGTACGTGATTTGTGAATCGTAGGTTGAACGAGCCAATTCGGACTTATAACGAAGAAGTTACGAAGCCGGAAATCTCACATAATGAAAAATCTGTCAAAATTATCTGTGGCACAGAGTCCGCATTGCATGCACGACTCCAAGCCAATTAGCCCGGCCATGCAATACCAAAGCAAGCCTCGGCCCTGTTAGTCTGTTCGCCATGCACATAACAGATAACACTAGGACTCATGTGCATTGCCGAGTCCGATCTTTTGATTCTAGGCGAAAGCGTAGCCATGACAAGAAAGAAAGAAGAAAAGTTAGTGATTGCTGCATTTTCTAGGGTTTGCATAGAGAGGATTGGTTATGAAGATAAAAAGAAAGGCAATGAAGTAATACAAACTTAATAAACATTAAGTAACATTGTTAAGTCATGATTAAACCCCAAGTAAGATCACTTAGGGTTAAAATAAGTCAATTGAAGATGAATACAAACGATGTGAAATAAGTCCTAAACCAATGACGATCGAGCTTCGATTAATAATAAAGTTAGTAAGCCACGATGAAGGACACTTAACTCGAACCGAGTTGTATTAATGAAATAATTTCAGTTAAGTTATAGAAGAGAACGAAATTGGTAAGAATGATGTAAAGAATGACAAAAATTCGGAACCAATAATAACAAATCTAATAAGGGATTAGATTGAGAAGAAGTGTAAGATTCTTTAGGAGCTATGTATGTTCATTCATGACCTAATTTGGTATGTTATGTGATTATGTGTTGTAGAGACCGTAAAGACTCAAAGGAAACGTAATTATACCGTAGCATATGCTGAAGGCAAGTTTTTCTTAAACGCTTGTCTAACCTTCGTGTTAGCCAGGTTTTCAAATGATTCACATTATGAGACGCATGTATGATTTTAAGGAAAGGGTTGAAGCCAGTTTTAACTCGGCTAGACTAATCTTGATAGATTGATTGAACTATTTACAAGTCTTTCAATATAGAATTGCTAACGCTATCCTACGCCAACTAATTGGTACGAATTCAAGGTAAGCCTGAATATGAATAAACAAATGTATTTTCATCGAGTATTCGATGGGCACGTGAGGTTGCCACAACTTAAACGTACACACGTTTAATGGATGTAGTGTTGATCAACATAGGGTACTATAGGCTGATCACCTAGATGTAGTCGTAAGCTATGCCGGACTTACGGACTTCGTGCCAGGTTATCCTTTTCAAAGAAACTATAAGACGTTCACGTCTTGAACTAGAATTGATGATTTACGGAATATTGTTATTGCAAAACGTTTTGAAGGAAAAGGAAAGCTATATTGAATTATTGATAGTACTTCGTAACTATCATCCAGTTATTGAAGATATATGATTCCTATGTTTCAAGCATGCTTTTAAAATGAAATTGTTGTACTTGCTGAGCTTGTTATGCTCACACTTGATTGAACCATATGATTGCAGCTTAGACGATATGACCAATGGATTTGACAAGGATAAAGTGAAGGATAAAGCGAATTCGTAGCGTACCTATGTAATAGTATAGGTTTGTAATGATAATATTTGATATTATGACAAGAACAAATGTAACGGTTATAAAGAACCTGGGGAACGGTAGTATTATTTTGGAATATATGTAAGACATATTCGTTCTTTTGAGGCTTTTTCAATTGAATGTTTGTGTGAACTGTAGCACCGTGGAGCACCATCTGTCGGGTTGAAAGAGACCCGGATTTGGGGGCATCACATCCGTACTCTTTCAGCGAGACTCTTTTGTTTTTGATTTATTCGTTTCGTTATTCATTTCTAAATTTAGTATTGCCTCTCATAATTGTTTCTTGTCAATTTATTGTGATAAATTTGTTTTGGCATTATATTAGAACTCATATTTGTACTATTTAGACTAGTGTATTATGTCTAAATTTTATTTTGATATTTATAGTGATGAACATGTTATTATATTTTTAGAGACTGGTGTTAATGATTTGTTCGATTTAGCATGTACACGTTAGAACCCTTTTGTGTTGATATGTTGTCGCATGTGTTGTGACATTATATTTTGTTAGAATACCATAGGGTATACCTGAGCTATAACCACCTGTGGGGGTACCACAGGAATGTCCTTTTGGCACCGAAGCATGACACCTTCCGTGGCGGTGTGATCAGTCCCCGACGTCTCCGTTTTGTGCTTCGGTGGGAGTTGGCCATTTGGTGTTTTGTTGTGGGAGGCGTATGGGTCGACCCTAGTTTTTTGTTCTGTTCTGTTATGTTCTGCGGATTGGTGATGTTTGTGCCAAACACGCCTTCCGATTTTACATGCATTGGATTCACGGTCCAACGTGTGTGATTTGCATGTGTGGCATTATTTGATTTGCCTGTGTGGCAAGGTATATTTTGTTTTGTTCTGAGCTCGGTATGAAATAACACCCAACCATTTGATTCAGCCTATTATTTCATTGTGTTAGTTTTGTTCGTTTCGATTCAGTTCATTTCGTCTCCTTTCATTTAATTGAGTTAGTTATTTCGGTTCATTAATTGTATTCTATATCCATACTGGGCATTTGGCTCATACTGTGTTTTTCTTCCGACAGGTAATCAGAGGAATCAAGGGCAAGTGTGACGAGAGCTCCCTTATATCCAATAGTTTTGATATATTTTGTTAGGCTATGATACATTGATTTATTTAGAGTTGTAATAGTTATTTCAGATTGTGGTTTGAGCCAGTGATATATTTTGTTATTCTTTTGTGGATTAGAGTTTTGTTATATATTCATCATTTGGTTATGTTTTGTGCGTAACCTCTTTTTCTATTTCAGAAAGGGGGTGTTACACATGTAGTGCATGCTCTCAAGGTAAATTAATTACCAAACCATCACATTTAAATATTGTTGTTGATGTCCATCTTTCTTAGAAAGAATTTAGGGTGATATATGTTGACCAATACACTCACCTTGTGGTCCATTCATGTATTCTATGGTTTTGCTTGATGCATCAACCGGATGGTCACATGTATGCTTACTTTCTACTATAAATATTGCATTTCCTAGGCTTCTTGTTAAAAAAATTAGGGTGAGAGCACAATTTCTTGATTATCCAATTAAGAAAATTTATTTAGATAATGCTGGTAAATTCACATCTCAAACTTTTGATGAATATTGCATGTTAATTGAAATTGATGTTAAACATCCTGTTGCACATACACATACTCAAAATGGTTTAAATAAATCACTTATCAAGAGACTTCAAATTATTGCACGACCTTTGCTTATGAAATTAAAATTACAAGTTTTTGCTTGGGGTCATGCTATTTTTGCATGCTGCATCAATAGTGCGCATTAGGCCAACTGCTTATCATAAATTGTAACTTGTACTTTGCCAACAACCAAATATTTTCCACTTGCGCACATTTGGTTTTATTGTTTATGTACCTATTGCACCCCCACATCGCACTAAGATGAGCCCTCAACGTAGACTTGGAATTTATACACGTTTTGATTACCCGTCTATCATTAGATATCTTGAAACTCTAACAGGTGATGTTTTTAAGGCACAATTAGAATTTTCATTTTAATGAAACAATTTTCCCACCATTAGGAGGAGAAAAGGCGTTGCCTCAAGCACGACATGAGATTACTTGGAATGTTTTGACGTTATCTCATCTTGATCATCGTACAAATCAATATAAAGTTGAAGTTCAAAGGATTATTCAGTTGCATGGAATTGCAAATCAATTACCGAATGTATTCACCGACAATAAGAAAATAGTTAAATCTCACATTTAAGCTGCTAATACTCCAACACAGATTGAAGTCCATGTAGGATAATCAGTTAATACAACAACAAAGAAATCAAAGACACACCTGAAGCATGGAAGACCTATCCGTGTTAAAGAGAAAATTCCCCGGAAGAGAAAAGTACAAGAAAAATATGTTGCAGCCTACAAAGAGGCTATACTCAGGAAACAAGCCACATAAATAATTGATTTATCCAAAACTTATGAACAAAAATCTCCTGAAAATAAACCTCTTGAAGAGTTATCCCTCGAAGAGGATCACGTACATGAAAATAACGAGATGTTGATACATTATTTACATACAGGAGAAATATGGGATAAAAATAAAATTGTTGTTGACAACATATTTTCATATAAAGTTACTCTTGATATTACCAGAGGTAATGATAATGAATATGAACCACAAATTTTGATAACCCAAATTTTTGGAAATTATTAAAATAAGAATTTAACAAAGAAAATTTTTATTAGATGATATGTTGTGTGATATTGTATTGCATAAATAAATACGTGTTATGCAATATGTGATTTTTTAATATATATATATATATATATATATATATATATATATATATATATATATATATATATATTATATGTAAGCAAATTGTAGAAGCAATTTATTAAAGGAAATGAGAGGGGTAAGATTAAAATAAATTATAATATTAAATTATTATAATGTGGTAAATTGATAGCATTAAATATACTTAATGTCTAACTACCATTTTATTGAAGAAATCATATATTACATTATTGACTATAATGTATGCATGTTTTTAATGTCTTGAATATATTATTCTATTTATTACAGTTAAATTGTTAAAAATAATTTATAGAAAGGAAAATAAAATAATTAGTTTAAGTGTACAAAAATTATTGTATACTTTAAATAAAGGATTTTAAAATTAATTCTAGCATTGAATTATTTTAATAAAGAGATAATATTATTTTAATGATAATGTCTTATTCTTTGAATAAATTTCCACTTATATGGAAATATGAAATGCATATATTTTTGCTCATATGATGTAAATGAATATTATATTTGTATTTAATAAGTATTATGAGTAATACATATGGTAGCTATTTAAAATTTCGTAGATATTAAAATAAAGATTTAATAAATAATTTTATTATAATATTACATTATATGTATGGCTTCGTATGATGTAATATGTGTGTTTACATGATATGGTAAATATATTAAATTATATTTACTATATGTAAATAAGCGGATATAAATAATTTACAATGTGAGAGAATAAATTTATTATTTATTTTCTATATGTGATGAGAGTACATGTGCCTTACATGGTATATTTGCTAGGTAATGAATATATATATATATATATATATATATATATATATATATATATTAATCGAGGAAATAAAATTGTTGAGAACAATCAAGCGTAATGAATTAAAGAAGGTGGTTTAAGTATATAATATTTATATATACTCTACCCAAGAGCATTAGAATAAATTCTTATATGAATTATTTTAATAAAGGAAGGACATTATATTTATTATAATATCTTAAGAAAGTAAATAAATTCTTAACTAAATTTATGTCAATGAGGCAAGGATATTATATTTATTATAATATCTTAAGTAGGCTAATAATTGTATTTGCATGGAATTATGTGTTGCATATTTATTTTGCATTTATAAAATAGATATGTAGATAAGATATGTTATGTTTTATTTTGGGAATATACATTTATATATCAAAGATGAGTTATATATAATATGATTCCTAATGGGTAAAATATTTTAATGTGGATGAATTAGTAACTTGAGAGTTAAAAATCTAGTTACTAATTATTGGATAATTTATTTACTCAATAAAGGGATTAAAAGCATAATTGGGTAATTTAAATAATTAAGCAAATGTGTTAATTTCTTAATTATCCAAGTTACTATTCCAAGCTTAGTTTCCAAGCCTACTAATCTCTTCCTTTGCCGTGAGAGAAGGAGAAGGGAGAATAGTATAGGCTACTCAAAAAATGGTCTTGGGCTCCAAGTTGGGAAGATTTCTTACTAAATTGGAAAAGTTCTCTTCTTTCTTCTTCCTATTATTGTTGAACACTCCCCCTCTCTTATTGCTTGGAATTTTAAAATTTTCCAAATATGAAGAAGGGATAAACCGTGGGTTCATGGAGCCATAGACAAATTGGGTTCAAGCCTTAAGACAATTTGAAGCTAAGCCTTTGTACATAGAAAAGATATAGCATAAGGTATAATATTACTTTCAATTTTGAGTTCTAAAGAAAGTTCATGTATTTATATATTTCTAAGCTAGACTTTAAAATTTGAAAGTTTAGTGGTTATAATGGAAATTTAAATGAAGTTTCCTTTTAATGAATCACGTTGTGGCCCATGTATATATAATATGTCATTAGAATTGATTTTGAATCAAAAGATCAAAATTTGAGTTTTGTTAGCAAGCTTCTAGTGTATTAAGTTATTTTTGGCTAGGAATTGTGTATGGATTGATGAAGTGATGAATTTAGAGAGTCGATGGTTAGGTTTGGTTGTGCAGAGTTATAAGGAAAAGAATTATGGAATAACCGCTAATCAATTGCTAAGAAAGCAAGCCGAATGAAAAATGCACGTGTAATGTTCGTTTAATGTCTATAAAGAATAAACACGGATAAAAACCTGGAATTATAAGAAGACGAGACTTTAGAACAGTCTTAATATGTTAAATAAAACTTATTTGGGAAGCGAGTTGAGTTAAAACGAGTCAGAACGAGTTTTGAATGTCAAAACGAAAAGTCAAAAATTAGTGTGACCACTGCCCTCAAGGCCAATTTCGGGTCTGGTTAGATGATCCAAAAAATTCTGGGATTCTGGGGTATTATAGTACACTGAATAAAGATTTCATAGACTCTGGAACATACTAATTCTAACTTTGGAGCAAGGAGTTATGACATTTCAAAATAAGAGCGTCGAATCTGTCCAAAATCTAGAAATCAGATTCAGATCAGTCCCTTGCACGAATTTTTTGGTATTATATGTTAAGAATTTGAAAATGCTCAAAGAATAAAAGTTGTAGCCCCAAAATTTAGGTTCGCGTGGGCCCAAGAATCACTACAAAATATTTTGCAACAAATTAGTTATAACTATTTTACTAAGAGAGGGTAAAGTTGGAAAAGGTTGAAAAACTATTATGAACGACCACTTTTGGTGAAGCTATTTGAAATTGCACCTTGGGTTAAATGTTTATTTAGTCAACGACATCTTATAAATCAACTTACAAGTGAGTCACTAAATCGATTTTTCTTACAGTCAACTCACTATACCTTACTTTACTAACAAAACGTTAGAAAATTCGTTAAGTCTGTTGACTTTTAACGGAAATTGCCACATCAGCTGCATACGTGTAAAAAAAATTCTTATGTGGCACAAATCATCCCATGTGGCTTTCTTAAGTGGAAATTGAGAGAATAATTTATGGAGAAAATAAAAGATTTATTCTAAATTAAACAACATATGTTAAAATATATTAGAAAAGTTAGCCAAAAAAATAAGAAAATAAATAAATAAAATATGTTTAAATAATATCAAATGAATTTTTGTTTAATTATTTACAAATATAATAATATAAATTAGAAAATTTAGTCAAAAAATAAGAAAATAAATGAAATATATATTTAATAATTTTGTAATTAATATCAAATGAATTTTTATTTAATTATTTACAAATATAATAATATAAATTAAAAAAATTGCCAAAAAATAAGAAAATAAATTTAAAAAATTGCATGCTTATGTGCAATTAAAAAAAGTGCAGTTAACTAGAAGAAAAAGTGCAATAAAAAAGCTCACATGCATATGTGCAGTTAATATAATTTAATCCCCAAATTAATACTCGGAATACAGCATTCATCATCTTCATCTTCTTTCTAAACCTAACTAGAAGAAAAAGTGCAAAAGAAGATAGAAAGGAAGAAAAGAAGAGCAATCAACAATAGATTAATGGTTGAACCACTATCCCGATACCGTCACATTAGTTCCTAATCAAAATCATCCGAAAATCCCAAATAACTTGTAGATCTGGATTCAAAGTCATCTATGTCCTCTGCCTCTCTAGCCCCAATCGTAGATCTAGGTCACTTCGGTTGCCGCCTCCCTCTAGCCTCAATCATATGGGTCATCTATGTTCTTCGCCTCTAGTCAGGATTTTGTTTAGATTGGGCAAGATGGGAAGTGGTTGTACTATTGGATGTAGTTGATGGTGATGGTAACCACTTGGTGGGAATGGAGATGAAGAATGTTTGGTTTCTACTTCCTTTTTGTCAGAAATCTGGGGTGGGGATTTCAAATCTTAGCTTTTTCGGCATGTATGCACTTAAGCCACATGGGTTGTTTTATTTTATGTAGCAGTTTTGAATTTGGCACACGGTTTGATTCAATTTTTTTTGTATTTTGATCTTGTTTATTAGTGCCAAAGAGGAAAAGTATCCCATGTTTCTATTCCATCCATTATTGGTTATTGATTGCTAGTGTTTTTATTATCTGGATTTTTTGCACTAAATTGGATGAGGAAGATGATGAATAATGATGATGGTGCTAGGTTATAGAGAGAAAGAGAGAGAAATATAGATAATCTGGATTATGAGTTTGTTTAATTTATTTAATTATAATATAGTAATAAATTGTTAATATACCATAATATTTGCTTTCAATAATTAATAATTCTTTGCTTAACATATATAAACATTTATGTAAAAATATTTATTTTGAAAAGATTTTTAATTTTAAAATATTTTTAATTTTAGTAATTACAAAAATAAGTAAAAATTATTTTTCCCATGTTTTTGGCTAACTTTTCTAATTTACATTATATTTTAAAATATTTTTCATTTTCTTCATAAATTAAATATATATTTCATTTATTTTCTTATTTTTTGACAAATGTTTCTAATTTATATTATTATATTTGTAAAGAATTTAATAAAATTCATTTGATATTAATTACAAAATAATTGAATATATTTTTCATTTATTTCTTATTTTTTGGCTAACTTTTCTAATTTATATTATTATATTTGTAAATAATTAACCAAAAAATCATTTGATATTCATTACAAAAATAATTAAATATATTTTGTTTATTTATTTTCTTATTTTTTGGCAAAGTTTTCTAATTTATATTATTATTTGTAAAGAATTAAATAAAAAATCATTTGGTATTAATTACAAAAAAAATTAAATATATATTTGATTTATTTTCTTTTTTTTGTTAACTTTTCTAATTTATATTATACTTTAAAATAATTCTTTTATTTTCTCCATAAATTTTCTCTTTTAGATTCACATAATCCATGCCACGTGGGATAATTCATGACGCATAAACTTTTTTTTTACAAGTCAGTTGCTTACGTGTACATTCCGTTTAAAGTCAAATGACTTGACGATTTTTTCTAACGGTTTGTAAGTAAATAAGGGTTCAGTGAGTTGACTGTAAGAAAAAACGGTTGAGTGACTCAATTGTAAGTTGACATATAGTACAATGACGAAATAAGCATTTAACTCGCTGCCTTACGAACCCGAAATGTGAGTTTAATATTTTTTAAAAATAATCTTATATGTTACGAAAAACATACTGAAATTTGGGAATTTTCCGATAAGTGAGCAAAGCATGGGAAATCGCAAAGTGGATTATGCATTGACAAACTATATCTTGAGCCTAGTAGGGAGTAGCGCGGCTGCGCCACTCCTAAGCATAAATGCAGTGTGGCCACGCCGTGTTGCAGAGCCTTCAAGATAGGTTTGATGTGAGATGAACTTTGGGGCATGAAATTAAGGGCTTCTAAAGTTTGAGTACATGATATACAAGGTGTCTAAGCTATTCAAGTATAAAATGTTTTTATAACGAAACGAAAAGCATGAAACCTTTAAAAATTATAATGGTCCTAAAAGTAATGAAATGAAAGTTTTTGGGATTCGAAACAAAAATTTTGAGCGAAAAATTTCTTAACGGTGTATATATATTTAATATATACACAAAGCGAGAATGCGGATTATTCACGAGATAAAATGCAAAGCTAAGTTATTAATAAAGTAAAGCATTCGCATAAGTGGCGATAACATGGTTTAACACATGAACTATCAAAAAGGCATGAAAATTACGGAAGTTGAAGAAATATTGAGATAAGCTATGTTTACGCTCTAAAAGCTATTTATAAACCATATGGTTCAAAGTTTACAAATAGAGGCAAGAAATATTTCTATAAATGGATATAAATAGTTTATGTTTTGAAATGTAAAATATTTATATACTAAAGTCATGAAAGAACCTTTTTGGGCATAAAAGGGTTATAATGAATAAAAGTTTCTAAAGAAACGTGAAATAGTTTAAGACAAGAACAAATGATTATAGTTAATGTAAATAAAATTAGTTTACATTGAGTATATGAATTTAGTATGTGAAACTAATATGTGCATGTATGTATCCTCAACTTGTGTGGATCATCACAAAGCAGATAAGTTATAAACATTAAATAACAACCAATGCAAGTTTTTCAGTTCTATTATGTTTGTGGAAATGTTGATTATGTGTTGAATTACATATCATGCTCTATGAATTGTTAAAGTCAAAATATGACTAAGTCAATTGAGTTATGTAGCTCAATTTCTATATGTGATATGTGATAGCATATGTTGTATGAGAATGTGAGATGTACAAGGCATGTATATATGTATTGCATGAAATTATATTGCATAAATGTTATGCCTAGTAGAAGAATTAGGTTGCATGTAGTGGTTATGCCTAGTAGAAGAATTAGGTTGCATGTGGTGAATATAGAGTTGTGTACTATGTGAAACATGAGTTGGTATCATATCTATGTGTTATAAATATTAGGTAAGCGTACCCTAGGCTATAATCGTAAACAAGATAGATGAAAAGGAAAAAGATGCTAAGCCTAAACTCAAATGAGGTTTAAATGATCTTAAAATGAATTTAGAAATTCATAAAGAATGGGCTAAGATAATTGATGAGTAGGTTTTTAACCTACGATTTATGTTCGTTTAGCTTGATATATTGTTAGTTTTTGGTAATTTCATGTTACTTTTGATGGGTTGTTTGTTTGTTGCAGGATAATCCATGGGCCTATCAAAATGTTACAATTAGAAGGAGATTTCGAGCAATTCTGGAGTTTCTGACTACATAGCGCGGACCGCACTGTGATGCATAGGAATGTGGCGCGGGGCGCGCTAGGCGTAAAAAATCTCTTGAGGCGATAAGCGTGAAATTTGCTATTTGTCGGCATGTGTTGTCTAGTCTTGAGGTCTTATTTGTGTGCAGTACTTTTGGTTGAGCGAAAATTGATTTTGTGCTGGAAGTTGGGTTGTGTTAGGAACTATTAATTCTTTATGTAATGTGATCATAATAGGAGCGTGGGATGGTTGTTAGTTTATTTTGTGGAGTCTTTGACCATTGAGTGGTTGATGTTGCAAAGGATTTTGATTTCCACTTGATTTCTTATGTGGAGAGTTAGAGTTGGATTAGGATTGATGTATGGAGTTGAGTTGAGACTACTTTAAGGCTAAGTGTGGAATAATGGAGATATCTAGACACACTTCGAGAACGAGATTGAAGAGCAAGAGCTTGGAGGAACGAAGAAGAAGAATAATTTCACAAAGATTTCAGATTTGAAGGGCGAGAAGGGTGGTGTATTACTATTCTCCTCTAATTTCAATATTATGTAATTGGGATGATGTTTTCTTTTATTTATTCAGTATTTAATTTATTAGCTATGAACTAAATTACTTATTAGGCTTATAATGGATCTTTAAGTGGAACAATGATTATGTAACCTCGGTTTTTAGTTTAATAAAGCTATTATGCAGTTTATCTATATTAATTTGAGTTTGAATTTATGAATTGCTTGATCAACAATTTTATGTGGATTTGTATGAATTCGAGAGATGAAATATGAATCTAGACTTAATTAATACATCATGTGTTCTTGATTTATGTGAATGAACAGGATCTTGATGTATGTTAGGGTAGAGATATGCTTGACATCGCATGCAATCATGAAGAGAACTTGAACTTAAACCTTATTTAATTGTAATTCACATAGAGATATAGTGAGTTGATTGGTTAAGGTGTTTAATTTAATTCTATCTTAATTGTGGATTTGGGTTAATATGGTGTTAATACAGCGAGAGGTGGTTAATACTATTTATGTGTTCTTGATTAATAAATTGAGATAGTGAATTAAACTGGAATAAGGGAATAATAATCAGAGGGATGCTTAGAGTGAAGTTACAAGCTTAATTCTCCAATATTTGTTTGAAAATTTAGTTTTAGGGTTTGTTGGTGTTTAGTTGATTTTTAATAATTTCAATATTTTCGATATAAACTGGAAATTGATTAGTTTAATAGAATTAGGATTAATAGAAGATTGGTAGTTGCGAGGTTAATTTCTTGCTAAGTCTCTGAGGGAACGATACTTTACTTACTATTATATTACTTGTTGACCACGTATACTTGCGTGCTGTGCGTATATAGATTTTACCCAACAAGTTTTTGGCGCCGTTGCTGGGGACTCTAGCATAGATTTTATTAATTTTTGCAATATCAGTTTAATTAGTCCAGTTTTACTTAAACACTTTTTGTTTTATTTTGTTCTTCTTATTTCAGGTTTTTGACATTGGTTTATGCAAACTCGATCCAAAAATCCAAACTTACTTCCTTTTGAGGACGACATTGAGAGAAGGTTTCAGAGGTTAAGTAAATGGATCAAGGAAACAAGGGATGAATTCGAAAAATCTGATAAGGAAGAAGCAATGGCTGCCGAAGACCAGAAAGCGATAAGGGATTTTGCAACACCTAAGATGACCGAGCTGCAGTCGAGTATAACCAGACCTGCAATAGCTACGAATACTTTTGAAATCAAGCCTGGGATAATTCAAATGATGCGGAATTCAGTGCAGTTTGGGGGAATGGCAAATGACGATCCTAACGAGCATTTAATCAATTTTCTGGAAATCTGCGACACTTTCAAATATAATGGGGTGTCGGATGAGGCAGTTAGACTTCGCTTGTTCCCATTCACTCTACGGGACAAGGCGAAGAGTTGGTTACACTCTCTACCAGCGGGTTCGATAACGACATGGGAGGACCTGGCTCAGAAATTCTTAGCAAAATTCTTCCGCATGGATGAAAAGCTGCGAGAGATGAGAGCGAGATTACCATGTTTGATCGACAACATGGGAGTCTTTATTTGAGGCGTGGGAGAGATACAAAGAATTGCTCAAAAAATGCCCACATCACGGATTGCCCAAGTTGTTACAGATGAATACATTTTACAATGGACTACATGGGAATCTCAGAACGAGTATTGATGCGGCATCGGGGGGAGCGTTTATTGCTAAGACTTATGAGGAGGCATACTAGTTGATAGAAACGATGGCTGCTAACAACTATCAGTGGTCCACAGCGCGAATGACACAACCTACGATTCATTTGGAGTGTTAGAGGTAGATGGAGTGACGACAATAACGGCACAGATTTCAGCACTCTCTAAGAAGTTCGACGTGTGGTCAGGGGGACAGACGCAGTCAGTTGCAATTATTTGTGAGTTTTGCGCTGGGGAACATTCGACGGATCAATGCGCAATCAACCCAGAGTCAGTACAATTCATGAGTAGATACAACAGAATTCCTCAGAATGCATATAATCAGGGGAATAGGAATAATCTGAATCAGTCGTGGAATAATAATCAGAATCAGCAAGCTCCACGACCATCGTATCCCCCAAGGTTTCATAATCAACAACAACCAGTTCAACGTCAAGAGAAGAAATCAAATTTAGAGGAATTGATATCCAAGTATACAACGAGTAATGAGGTAGCTATGAAGAATCAAGCAATGGCAATGAAATCACAAGAAATGGTAATGAAATCACAAGAAATGGCCATCAAGAATTTAGAAAACCAGATGGGACAAATTTCTTTAGCATTGAACAACAAACCACAAGGGACCCCTAGAGTGACTTTGAAAGAAATCAAAGGGAAATCATGAACGATGTCAGCGGTCACCTTGAGGAGTGGAAAACAGTTAGATGGGAAAGATGCAGAAAATTCAGCTGTTTCGAAAGATAATATTAATAACAACAAGGTGGTCGCAGAAAAAACAGTGTGAGAATACGCAATTTGAGAAACCAAAGTTAGATGACAAGCCAGTTGTGTATCCTCCACCGCCGTTTCAACAAAGAGTTCAAAAGCAGAAATTAAACAAGCAATTTGCAATATTCTTGGAAGTCTTTAAGAAACTGCAGATTAACATCCCGTTCGCAGAAGCCTTAGAGCAAATGCCGAGTTATGCAAAATTCATGAAAGGGATTCTGTCCAGGAAAAAGAAGTTAGAAGATTTTGAGATAGTGACACTAATAGAGGAGTGTAGCGCGGTTTTACAGCGAAAGTTGCCACCCAAGTTGAAAGATCAGGGGAGTTTCACCATTCCATGTACGATCGGGAATACGGCTTTCAATAAATGCTTATGTGATTTGGGAGCGAGTGTGAACCTTATGTCGTTATCAGTATACACAGAATTGTGTTTGCCAGCTCCAAAGCCTATGAACATCTCATTACAGTTGGCGGATAGGTCAGTCACGTATCCGAGAGGCATTATGGAAGACATATTGGTTAAAGTTGATAAGTTTATATTCCCCGCAGACTTTATAATTCTAGATTTTGAGGAGGATAAGAACATCCCGATTACCCTAGGGAGACCTTTCTTGGCGACGGGTAGGACACTCATCGACGTACAAAAAGGTGAACTAACGATGAGGGTTCAAGATCAAGAAGTTAAGTTTAACATTTTCAAAGCCATGAAATTTCCCACGGATGAAGAAGAGTGTTTTCGGATGGAAATCATTGATCAAATAGTCAATGAAGACATGGGAAAGATTCTGCTCAACGATCCTTTAGAGACAACATTATTGGGGGATAAAGAGTTCGATGACCCATAATTTGTGGACTATTTACAGATGTTAGATTCATTGCCACGAGTTAGCCGATTCAGAGCACCATTTGAACTACTACACACGGAAGAGATAGCCACGAAAAAATTGAAACCATCATTGGAGGAGCCACCAATTCTAGAACTCAAGCCACTCCCTAAACATCTCAGGTATGCGTATTTAGGAAATTCAAATTCTTTACCTGTGATTATTTCAGCTACACTTAATGATTTACAGGAAGAAAAGTTGCTGAGGGTGCTTAGGGAACATAAAGCAGCGATAGGGTGGATGATCACGAATATCAAGGGAATTAGCCCTTCGTTTTGCATGCACAAGATTCTGATGGAAGATGATGCAAAACCGACGGTGGAGCAACAACAACGACTTAACCCAATTATGAAGGAAGTGGTAAAGAAGGAAATTGCGAAATTATTAGATAGGAATCATCTACCAGATTTTCTGACGATGAAGTGGGTTAGTCCGGTTCTTTGTGTGCCGAAGAAAGGGGGAATGACTGTGGTACAAAACGAAGATAACGAGTTAATACCAACAAGAACAGTGAAAGGTTGGAGGGTGTGCATCGATTATAGGAAGTTGAATAAGGCAACCCGAAAAGATAATTTTCCGCTACCCTTTATCAACCAAATGTTGGACAGATTAGTGGGTCACGAATTTTACTGTCTATTGTATGAATACTCGGGCTATAACTAGATTGCCATCGCTCCTGAGGATCAAGAGAAGACTACATTTATGTTCCCTTACGACACATTCCCATTCAGGAGAAGGTCATTCGGGTTATGTAATGCACCGGCTACCTTCCAACCGTGTATGATGGCCATCTTCTCTAATATGGTGGAGAAAAACGTGGAAGTTTTCATGGATGACTTTTCTGTCTATGGAGACAATTTTGATACATGCCTTGGGAATTTGGTAATGGTGTTACAGCGATGCGAAGATACGAACCTTGTACTTAATTGGGAAAAATGCCACTTCATGGTTGAAGAGGGCATAATTTTGGGCCACAAGGTATCACCTCAAGGACTGAAAGTTGACAAGGCTAAGTTGGAAACAATCAAGAAACTGCCTCCACCGAGCTCAGTAAAAGGAATCAGAAGTTTTCTGGGACATGCTTGGTTCTATAGAAGATTCATAAAGGACTTCTCTAAAATTGCAAAACCGTTGTGTAGTCTTTTAGAGAAGGACTTTGTGTTTATTTTTGATGAGGAATATAAGTTGACTTTCAAGTTGTTGAAGAAGAAGTTAAATACAGCCCCCGTGATCGTCGCACCAGATTGGAATATACCTTTTGAGCTGATGTGTGATGCAAGCTACTATGCAGTTGGGGCTATTTTGGGACAACGCCGAGAAAAGGTATTGTGATGCCCCCAAAATTAGGTATACATCACCCATCTTAAGTCGCCAGATACATGGTACATAATTCAAATACAACTTAATAATACAACTATCGTGTACAATACGACAAAACATAAACTATGAGTTTGAATATAAATATTGTCTACTAGAGAGTATACAAACTCAAAAGGAGTCCTCATTACAATTCTTATCACACTATTTCACAGAATAGTGAGGACTACTAATGCACATCTAAGACCATCACTCCATTACCCGACTCGTCCCAGCTATATTCTCATTTCCTGAAGAGAATAATGAAAGAAAAGGTGAGCTCAACTAGCCCAGTAAGAAATATTATGACTAAGATAATCTGAGAATAAATTATCGTTAGCCTTCAACGATGTTAAAGCGATCTGATATAACAAACATCAAGTTTAGCTGCGGCGATGAACAAGCAATCCATTAAAAAAGTCGAGTAGAGAATAAAATCTACTATCTTTTATGATTTAAAGGTTTTCATCACTTTTATTCTTTGAGACTCGACAATAAATAATCCACATCATCGAATCATTCTGCACTCTGACCGATGATATTATTTAGTATCACGACCACAATTATCCATGCACTACTGGGCGAGAATATTTGTGTATTTATAAGCGGATCTGATCATGCCATAAAACAATTCATCTTTGCACCCTTGACCAAGAGAATCCATAGCCATAATCATACCAAAAGCGTCCATCGATGCACTACGAGCCGATGAGGACTTTTCCACATCATTTGTAATATTACGGTCATGATTATCTAGAATAATCCTGGTCATAATCATACCAAGTCCATCTATGCACTCACAGGCCACATATGACTTTCAAAAATATAAACATGAGGATGATGACAATGATATAAGAATTCAATAAAACACATTCAAGAATTAATTTATCCGAGGAACTAATAACGTCAAATTATCGACATGATCTTTGCTTTGTAGAGTAAAATTCAAGAATGCCCGGAAGAATATTTCCATGAAAAGATCTTTGGATGAAGCGCAAATATCAAAGATATTCCACTAATTTCATGGAGTATAGAAGTAAAAGTTTTAACTTAGTGAGTATAATAAAGAATGGAATAACAAAAGAAATCACCATGCATGCGATAGACCGCACATCTGAGTTATTCCAACAAAATAATAAATAATGAGAACCGGTCGGTCAGTAGTAAAATGCCACAGACAGGATATTCCAACAGAATAATAAAGAATGGAACCAGGTCCGGCGTAAACGCACAGACAGGGTTAAGTCGTTGTTGTTGCTCCATCCTAGCTGAATTTGTGGGACGACCTTTGGTGCCTCCATCCTAGCTGAATTTGTCTTCGGTGAACGACAAAATTGGGCTAAATGACCTTCTCTTCCACAATTATAGCATTCTTTGGACGGTATCACACAGTTTGGACTGATGTGTCCCTTCCCTCCGTATTTGAAGCATATGATAGGTGGTCGTTCTCCTTCCTTAACAACGGGTGCTGGTGCTGACATCTTTCTATCATTGTTGAATCTCCTCTTCTTGAAATGTCCATTCTTATTATTTTGACCATGATTACCACCGAAGTGGTTACCATTTCTGGCATGTTGATTCCCTCCATGCTTATTGTCACCGCTTTGATGACTGTTATCACCGGTATTATCATTTTGCCGGCTGCTCTCTTTTGGTTGCATTGACTCGTTATCGCGCTCCACTAACTGAGCCCTATTTACAACATCTGAATACAAACATAGTTTATGAGAAATAAGATATTGACGTATCTCCGACTTCAAACCTCTTAAAAACATCCACGTCATTCTATCTTCATTATCAACCAAGTGGGATGAAAATCGGGACAACTCGGCAAACTTGGCTTCGTACTGCGATACGGTCATGTTGTTTTGCTCTAACTTGATAAATTCCACCTCCTTCATGTGACAAATGCTTTCAGGAAAGTACTTGTCATTGAACAGCTCTTGGAACTTCTCCCAAGACATCTTGAGTGCGTTAAATTTGGAGTGCGTTTCTGATTCCCACTAGTGATCTGCCTCTTCACGCAACATAAAGGTGGCAAAGGGAACCTTTTGCTCCTTGGAGCATCCCAAGACATCAAATATCTTGGTGATCTGCTTTAACCACGTCTCGCCTTAAGTGGTTACGGCTTTCCCAAAAACTCGGTGGTCTAGCTCCTTGAATTGCTTAGCGGTGACCAACCGTGGGTTGCCATTGTTTCCTCCTGCATTATGAACAGGAGCCGCCTTTGCCTGATGTTGTATGAATTCTAAAAAACTCTTAACGTACCGTTGTTCATCAATTGATCAGTGTTGTTGTTTACAGGAGGTTTATCGCCATCCTGTTGCACATTGTCCTGATTATTGATATGTGGAGAATCAACGGTCTCCTGTGCTCCATTGCTTATCTCAACATTTTCAGATGCCATTTAAAAATACTGCCACAAAACAAAGGTTAATTGACTTGTAACATATTATCCCTATATTCTGACCGACCAATTAAATACCAAATAAACTTAGGTAGTCATACTAGTGAAGGAATTCCCCGTCTCTCCCCTCCTAGTTCTTGTCTCACATCTCAGCCATGGATCATATCCCGAAGCTTTGATACCAACTGTGACGCCCCCAAAATTAGGTATACATCACCCATCTTAAGTCGCCAGATACATGGTACACAATTCAAATATAACTTAATAATACAACTGTCGTGTACAATACGACAAAACATAAACTGTGAGTTTGAATACAAATATTTTCTACTAGAGAGTATACAAACTCAAAAGGAGTCCTCATTACAATTCTTATCACACTATTTCACAGAATAGTGAGGACTACTAATGCACCATCTAGGACCATCACTCCGTTCCCAGGCTAGTCCCCACTATATCAAGCCGAGAATAATAAATAATGGAACCCGGTAAAAGGCGTAAGCTTA
Organism: Panax ginseng; assembly: GCA_020205605.1. Taxonomy (NCBI): domain Eukaryota; kingdom Viridiplantae; phylum Streptophyta; class Magnoliopsida; order Apiales; family Araliaceae; genus Panax; species Panax ginseng. The sequence goes on from CM035136.1 coordinate 47,193,047, forward strand.
CAGACGAGGATATTCAAGCAGAATAATAAAGAACGGAATATTAGAATTATTTCACCAAGTATAGGGTAGCCCGCGTATACAGGTTATTCCAACAGAATAATAAATAATGGAATAACAGAAGTTCTCTTTATGAATACAAAAGAAATAATACCCTTTACGGGTACAACAAATAATATTCCCTACCTTAGAAAGAAGAGTACTAGATATAGAAGTAGTGAAGTAGCATAACACTTTTCTTCTTTCTCTCTATAGTTTCTCTCTCTAGAGTTTCAGTGAATTCTTAAGAAATAATGAATGAACGAGCTTCTATTTATAGAAAAATGGACTGCATAGTAACTAACTCATGAACAGTCCAGATTGATTTACTTTAATCTGACGGTCCATATTTAAAGAAAAATCTTTTAAATAAAATATAATATATTCTATTTATAATCTAATAAAACGAATAACTTTATAAAAGATTTTACTATGCAAACACTATCTAGAACCTTTATGCAAATATTATGCATAATAAAATATAATATATTCTAATTATTGTCTAATAAAAGCAGATAACTTTATAAAAGTATTACATTTTATATAAAAAGATTTTACTATCACGGACACTATGTAACACTATGCATAATAGAATATAATATATTCTATTTATAGAATAACTTTATAAAAGTATTACATTTTATTACATTAATAATACCAATAAAATAAAAGCCAGGTGGCTTATCACGTAAGCATCAATAATCAATCTAGTGTGCTACTATACAACCATCGTATTCTTTGTACTTTTTTTAACAGGGTGTTTCAAGATTAACGGTAAAACTTAATAGATTATTTCCATAAAATATTTTTGTCGTTTTCTCAATTAGACAATAATTCCGTTAATGAGGTCCACTGATGATTGTCTGCCAGTTATACGGATATTCCTAAACAAAAAAGAATATTCCCAGAACCAATCGAATATTATATAACCACTTGCTTACTTTGCAAAATTTGTAAATATTATCCACAACTATAACATTACATCAAATCAACACCATAATATTAAAAAAAAATTATTTCGAGAAAATTAAATATTTATTCATAAAATCTGGGGTCTCACAGGTATTTCATGTCATTTATTATGGAAGCAAGACACTCACGGAGACTTAAATGAATTATATAACTATGGAGAAGGAACTACTTGCAGTAGTGTATGTGTTTGACAAATTCTGGGCATACTTGATCGGGACTAAGATGATAGTTTACACGGACCATTTGGCTATTCGGTATCTAATTGCAAAGAAAGATGCTAAACCATGCCTTATCCGGTGGATTCTCCTTCTTCAAGAGTTTGATCTAGAAATAAAGGATAGAAAGGGGACTGAGAATCAAGTCGCTGATTATTTGTCTAGGCTGGACAATCTGGGTACACAAGAAGAGGACAAGTGCGTCATCAACGAGTCATTCCCGGATGAGCAATTATTTGAGTTAAATCACGAATTTCCATGAATGCGAGAGACATGAAACTATTTAGTGAGAAACATGCTCCCCCTGATCTTATAAGACAACAAAAGAAGAAGTTCCTTCATGACATCAAGTGGTATATGTGGGATGAGCCATACCTATTCAAACAATGCGCAGACAAGATGATTTGAAGGTGTGTGCCTTACAACGAGGTACATAGTATACTGAATGCGTGCCATTCGTCAGCGTACGGGGGACACTATGGTAGTGAAAGAAACAGCAGCAAAAGTCCTTCAAGCAGGGTTTTATTGGCCTACGTTATTTAAAGACGCCCATCAATTTGTTAAAACTTGTGATAGATGTCAACGAGTGGGCAACATATCAAAAAGGAATGAGATGTCACTCCAAACTATCTTAGAAGTTGAGATTTTCGATGTATAGGGCATCGATTTCATGGGGCCATTCCCTTCCTCATTTTCCAATCAGTATACTTTGCTTGCAGTGGATTATGTGTCAAAGTGGGTTGAAGCAGTAGCACTACCGACTAACGATGCCAAGGTGGTGCTCAAATTCTTGCAGACAAACATTTTTACGAAGTTTGGCACGCCGAGAGCCATTATAAGTGACAAAGGTAGTCACTTCTACAATAAATCATTTACAGCTCTCTTGGCAAACTATGGGGTCAACCACAAGGTGGCGACGACTTATAATCCCCAAACTAGTGGGCAAGCTGAGGTGTCGAACAGAGAGGTAAAGAAAATTCTGGAAAAAGTGGTGAAACCGAATTGAAAGGATTGTTCGCTCCGGTTAGATGATGCATTATGGGTATACCATACTACTTATAAGACACCAATCGGGATGTTACCATATCAACTACTGTATAGAAAGGCTTGTCACACCGCCGGTCGAACTACTGACAAGAGACCTCTTTGGAACATTGAAGCGAACTTTGATCAAACAGCTGTGGGTGAAAAGAGGCTACTACAACTAAACGAACTTGATGAATTCCGACTTCGGGCATACGAGAACGCTAAACTATACAAGGAGAATATCAAGAAATGGCACGACAAGAAAATTATGCACCAAACTTTTGAGCCGGGGCAATCAGTACTGTTGTTCAACTCACGATTGCGGTTGTTCCCCGGAAAGCTTAAGTCAAGGTGGTCGGGACCATTCACCATCAAAACAGTTTTCCCACATGGCGCAATCGAACTCTACAGTCAAAATCCATTGGAGACATTCAAGGTCAATGGTCAACGAAAAAAACATTACTGGGGTGGAGATTCAAACTGGGATGCCGTCAACATTACCCTCACCGATGCTTAGTGACATAAGAGGCACCGTCGGGCTTACGACGTTAAAACTAGCGCTACTTGGGAGGCAACCCAAGTTCTACACTTTTTCTCTTTTAACTTTTCTTTATAAGATATTTTATAGTCTAATCTAAGTATTTGCTTTCGTAGAATTTTTACGTCAATTCTGAATGATTCGCAGGTTGAAGAAGGAAGTTCGAAAAAAAAGAGTCACTGACCTCATGGCGTAGGGCGCGCTGTCCATTGTACATGCTTAGTGCGAGGCGCGCTACAAGCTCAGTCCTTCATGCCATGCAACGTGAACGCGCGCCACCATTCAAGTCGCATGTATGTTGGTGCACCATTCATAAGCGCTGGAAGGTATCTATGGATCCTCTACCCACTAACCCATCAGCGCAGACTACGCTCTCTAAGAGCTATACTTAGCATGGGGCGCGCTATCATGCCACTAATTCCCTGACCTCCTAGCGCGGGGCGCGCTACTTACACCTTTATTGTAGTGCGGGCCGTGCTGCAAGTAAGTTCCAGGCGCCTACTTGCATTAAAAGACATGTCCTCAGCCATAACTACCACCTTGCCTCGCATTCACCAAATCAAATTCATCCACTTCTCCTAAACCATTTCAACTTCCAAAACTCCATAACTCCAAAACTAATGACAACACCCCATCAATCCTTCTCCTTTTCAAATTGTATTCCCATTACACCCACTCACATTCCATGTTCCAACCCACGTTGGTTGTCCATCTCCTACATGAACCCCAACTATATATATAATCAAATTCATATCAATTGTACACACTAAACTCCAATTCTACATCAAATTCATTCTGTGCATAAACTCTTTCAATTAAGGACACCATTCCAACGAGGAATACACGAACTATTTAAGGGAGGAACAAATTACTTCTTGCTCAATCGTTTTCTCTATTCTTGATACCAAGTAAGTAGAACAACTTGGTTATTGGGTGTGTGTTTTCACAATTTGGGTAGCAAGATAACATAACATACCAATTATGGGGAAAAACTCAGTGCGCTCACCAACTGTTCGATTAAATTCCTTAACCGAACTTTAAGCCTACTCACCCCACGAACCACCATGTCTTCCCACAAAAGACAACGCCCATCGTCCTCCACTGCTCGGCCTCAATATGATCACACAAGGTTTGTTAGTGAGAGGGCCGCAGACCGATTCAAGTCAACCATTGACAAGAAAACATTGGTTCTCGAACGTGGTGTGAAGCCGAATGCTAATTTGGATGGCGACATGGCTTTGCAAATTGTTGAGCGGAATTGTTTCAGTTGGTTGAACAACCACTTCCAGCGGCAATCAACATAGTGAAAGAGTTTTATGCCAATGCAATGGAACATGTCAATCACGTAGTCATGGTCCGGGGAACCCGGTGGTGTTTCATGCCGATGCTATCAATTAGTATTTTGGGTTAGAGGCACCACAAGATGACATATATGAAGATGGGTTACCTGAGTTAGACGAGTTGATTGTTAGACTATGCAAACTGGGTACTCAATGGGCAATTCAAGACAGAACAAATGAAAAGATTAGTTTTCCCCACTCTGCACTTAGTCGATATAGAAAAGCTTGGTATGCGTTTTTGTGTGCCCATTTAACGCCCACTCGCCATCAGACCGATGTCACTAAGGCACGAGCTCGGCTATTGTATGGGATTGTTCATCACCATTTCCATATGGATAACTCAATTGCGTTCTATAATGTCGATGTGGGGGAGTGTATTCAAGAGTCCATTGACCGGTTGTTACGAGGGAGCACTACGGGAGGTTTGCTGCATGGATTCTTAATCACTGATTTATGCCGTAAAGCTGGAGTGCAGTGGAAACCTTCCAAACCTTTCCAACACCCCATGGCAATCATTGATCATGCAACAATTGAGAAATATAAGGCATGGGATGGGGCGAGATCACATCCACGTGGAGAAGGCTATATTATGATCCGACAACCCTCACCCCCAGTTGCAGCGGAACCAAGGCATGAGCCACCACCGAGGGCTTCAAGGAATCAATTTCTATGGTTGGCCCAACATCAAGATCTAATGCATCAGTACAATGCCAATGCATTCAACACGACTTTGTTGGCGTTTTCCCCACCTGCAATCCAATTGCACCTCCAGTGAGTCATGCCCATTCTCCTAATTTGTACTGCATATCCTCCATCGGATGACGATGACGATAACTTCGTTCTCGAGGAAGGCCTCATTCTTTTATTTGAATTATGTTGTCGTAATGAGGTCATTACTTGATTTAAGTTTGGGGGATTTGTTTCTACGAATCATGTTAGTAAGTTTAGTTCATAAGTTCTTCTTTAATCATTTATAATTACCATATATAAAAAATAATATATATATATATATATATATATATATATATATATATATATAAAACAACAAAAATATTTGCATATAGTTTGCATGAATCCAATTATTAGATTGTATTTGTGATTCTTGGCCAATGATGAAATTGAAATTATGTAGACAAGTACATGACTTAGTATGAGAATCTTGATGCAGTTTCTATTATGATGTGGATCTTGTTCTGATTAAAACTAGTATAATACGGGTAGCACGTTAATAACATCTGTGCTAATGGATTAGTTTAAATTATTACATAAAGAGTGTCTAAAGGATATTGCTAGTATAATCAAGAAAGTGACAAAGATAGGCAGTGAAAGCTAAAATTAGGCATGAATCTAAAGTTTGGGGGAAGATAGGGGGTATATAAGCTCTAAAAAAAAGAGAAAAAGAAATGAACCAAGTTGAGTCTTGTGGTGGGTTGAGGAGGCATACTCCCCATAAACACAAGCGTGAGATGGAGCGTAAAACGCATTCACCAACCATTTATCTAAAAAAAAGAAAAATAAGAAAAAGACGGGAAATAAAGGCAAAGAGCCCCCGTTAATGAAAAAAACACAAAAGAAGTGAGCATGAATACCCTTTTTGGAACCTGAATCTTGGTAATTGTTTGAGTTAAGCTAGATCTTGTTTGTTTTTGAAATTTTTTAGTTTATAATGTATGATTCCTGATAAGAAACTGGTATGTATTGAATTTGATTCGATATCAGTAGCATGGGTTTTGCACACACATACACACTATATTAGTGATAACAGGGTAAGATGTAAGGATTGATAGTGAGTGAAGATTGATTTTGATATGAAATGTTGACAAGTTTACTAGTTTTTCTGAGGCCGTATGAGTAAACTATCTTTACTGTCTTAATTCTGGATTCGTAGTTTAGTTGTTAGTACATTGAATTGCATTTTGCTTGAGGACAAACAATGTTCAAGTTTGGGGGAATTTGATGAGTAGGTTTTTAACCTACGATTATGTTCATTTAGCTTGATATATTGTTAGTTTTTGGTAATTTCATGTTACTTTTGATGGGTTGTTTGCTTGTTGCAAGATAATCCATGGGCCTATCAAAATGTTACAATTGGAAGGAGATTTCGAGCAATTCTGGAGTTTCTGACTACATAGCGCGGACCGCGCTATGATGCATAGGAATGTGGCGCGGGGCGCGCTGGGCGTAAAAAATTTCTTGGGGTGATAGCACGGGCCGCGCTGTCGGCGTGTGTTGTCTAGCGCAGGGTGCGTTGCGTCTGTACTTTTGGTTGAACGAAAATTGATTTTGTGCTGGAAGTTGGGTTGTGTTAGGAACTATTAATTCTTTATGTAATGTGATCATAATAGGAGTGTGGGATGGTTGTTAGTATATTTTGTGGAGTCTTTGAGCATTGAGTGGTTGATGTTGCAAAGGATTTAGATTTCCACTTGATTTCTTATGGGGGAGAGTTAGAGTTGGATTAGGATTGATGTATGGAGTTGAGTTGAGACTACTTTAAGGCTAAGTGTGGAATAATGGAGATATCTAGACACACTTCGAGAACGAGATTGAAGAGCAAGAGCTTGGAGGAATGAAGAAGAAGAATAATTTCACAAAGATTTCAGATTTGAAGGGCGAGAAGGGTGGTGTATTACTATTCTCCTCTAATTTCAATATTCTGTAATTGGGATGGTGTTTTCTTTTATTTATTCAGTATTTAATTTATTAGCTATGAACTAAATTACTTATTAGGCTTATATTGGATCTTTAAGTGGAATAATGATTATGTAACCTCGGTTTTCAGTTTAATAAAGCTATTATGCAGTTTATCTATATTAATTTGAGCTTGAATTTATGAATTGCTTGATCAACAATTTTATGTGGATTTGTATGAATTCGATAGATGAAATATTAATCTAGACTTAATTAATATAGCATGCGTTCTTGATTTATGTGAATGAACATGATCTTGATGTATGTTAGGGTAGAGATATGCTTGACATCGCATGTAATCATGAAGAGAACTTGAACTTAAACCTTATTTAATTGTAATTCACATAGATATATGGTGAGTTGATTGGTTAATGTGTTTAACTTAATTCTATCTTAATTGTGGATTTGGGTTAATACGGTGTTAATACATCGAGAGGTGTTTAATACTATATATGTGTTCTTGATTAATAAATTGAGATAGTGAATTAAACTGGAATAAGGGAATAATAATCAGAGGGATGCTTAGAGTGAAGTTACAAGCCTAATTCTCCAATATTTGTTTGAAAATTCAGTTTTAAGGTTTGTTGGTGTTTAGTTGATTTTTAATAATTTCAATATTTTCGATATAAACTGGAAATTGATTAGTTTAATAGAATTAGGATTAATAGAAGATTGATAGTTGCGAGGTTAATTTCTTGCTAAGTCTCCGAGGGAACGATACTTTACTTACTATTATATTACTTGTTGACCACGTATACTTGCGTCCTGTGCGTATATAGATTTTACCCAACAATAATATGCAAAGATTCAAAGAAGAATCTTAAAAGGCAAGAAGTAGAGGATCAGGGGACACCTGATTCAAATAATAAACAATATGATTGGAAAGAGATAAGAAGGTCGTAAAAATGAAACGATCATAGAATGAGAAATAATCGTAATATAACACAATTATAAGATAAGATCATGACGTGATCTGATCAAGTCAAAGAAGGACAGATAATCACGAATGATTGAAAATTTATAGTAGAATGACTATATGGAAATGGTATTATGAGATAGTACAAAGAAAACTCAGAAAGAGTTATAGATGATGAAATAAAAATTAAATAAAATTTCTATTGTGCAAAAAACAAGATAAAATTTGATAGGATTGGGTAGAATTTCAATTGAGGACTCATGCGATAGCTATGTTGTACAAACTTTTGTATGGGCAGGAGGTTTGTGCTTGGTTTAATGACCACTTAGTTTATTATATTGATAATCATTGAAATGTTGGTGTCGCGTTATCAATATACGTGTGGTGAGAAGGTGATTTTGTTCTTATATGTATATTTGATAATTAGAGAATATAAGATTAACTGCGAGTTCTTAAAAATTATGCTTATGGTAAGTTTGTTAATCATGTGGTATGTTTTTGAACCCCTAAGCTTATGGATAGTCCTTCATTGGTTCTTGGATTACGTATTGCTAGAACAAGTTCTTAAACTCATATTTTTATGAAAAGTTCCTAAACACATAATGTGTGGTTAGTTTGATGAATTGTACTAAAGTATATGAATATTGTAGATTTAGAACTGATTACTTTTAGTATATTAAGTATTAATAATAGGATTGTATGATGAAACTATAAGGGAAAGTTGAAGATAATGAAGGGAGAAATGGATATTCTCAAATCTTCTAGCTATGCTAGATTTTGAAGTTTATTGAAATCTTGCTGGTAGTTGCATTGTTGTGTTTTTGAAAATATATTGGGTCAAATCATTGAACCAATAAGTTTTAAAAAAGTTCGGTTATTTCTTATGTCTACGCTAACTGTTTCAGCTAGACAAAGTTGAAAATATCAAAATGTATTTTTATAGTCATCACCACATCATTAATATGATGTAGATATAACAAATGATGGATTCATCAATGCAACTAACCTAGTGTTGGATGTGATCTAAGGATCGTCAACCCACTATGGTATGATGTAGTATGATAAAATTGTAAAATGATAGCATCCTCAATGTACTATTAAATCAAAGTGGTAATATGCGTCATAAAATGATTTTCAATATTTTAATAATTAAAGAGGTGTTAATGTCATTTGAATCGGCTAGACACAAATTAAAATATTTCATTACTTATGATTAAGCGGTTGAACTGTCTAACTAGATTGATTAGGTAAGGACTCCAGACTGGGTATGAACATCCCTAAATTGGGAAAATATATTTTATGTGCTAAAGGCAGATGATGAACGCAAATGTCATTCCTACATAATAGTGTTGATCAACACAGAACATCCTTGAATTAGGAAATTCTGTTTGAGCGAAATAGCGACAAAGACATCATGGGTCAACACGAGGCATGAACAGGCTGATCATTTATATGCCTATAAGATATGTTGGTTTACAGATGAATTTCTGTTAAAACCTTTCTAGAAAACAAAGTTTATGGTCTTTATGACCTTATCATGATACATAAAACTTTTTCTAAGTGATTTTTTTAAATTCTTGAATTATTAATATCTCTTCACAATTATTAAACAATTGTGGAGAATTTCTAATCTGGAAGTTGGGTGTAGATAGGATGACATCAGAAAGAAGTGGGTCATACTGTTAGGGTTGTATATAGCGCGATCATGTAATCGTATTACATAAAAGTTGTTGAAGCGCGATAAAATAGAATTTAATTTTTTTCATACAAACCATCACCATGATCATACTTTGTGCATAATTATCAATCAATAGAAAGGAGAAGGAGATCAGATTCATACCCTTGTAGAAACTAGCTTTCTCAGGTACGAGTTCACCTTCAATTCCTTTTCACATTCAACTTAAATCCACCGGGTTTGATTTCTTCCTTTGATCAACGTTAGCCACCAAAGTGTTTGACCTTTAGAGGTGATCCACCAAGGAAGAACAAGTATTCAATAAGATGAGTGTTTGGCAAAACCTTAATTCTATCTCTATAGAATAATGTGTACTCTCCCAACTCTTGGAATTATCAACAACCCTAAATCAAAATAAAACTCATTTTATTTATAGATGTGGGCAACCATCCTAAACAATTTAAGAATAAGGTTTTATTTTAATTAATTAAACTCCTTTAAATAATTAGGCTTCCTAATCCCATTAAGAATATTTAATTAAACTATTTTAATTAATTAGCCTCCTAATCTTATTAGGAATATATGAGAGTACCTTTTATTAATTAATTCCCAAACTCTTTTAGGAATTAAAAAAAAATAATAATAATAATAATAAGACTCCTCTTATTAATTTATATTTAATATTTCCAAAATATTAAAGAATAAATATTAAGCTATTTAATTTATTCTATAACCACAGATTAAATTAAATACTCTTAACTTATTATTACGATTATGCAATTTGCTTCTTAAATAAATACTCTTCATTTTATGGCGTGACCCTTTAGGTTCTCCATATTAAACCGGTTGTAAATAAATCAATTAGAAAGATTCTAATCTTATTTAAATAAATAAATTAACTATTTAATTCATTTAAATAAATAACATTTATTCTACAATAAGGATAAATCTCCTTAGAGATCAACGACTTTTCAGATAATATAGATTTCAACATTAATCATAAAAGAACATTGAGTAAATAGTTATCGTACAATTCAATCATTCCACCATACAATGTCCCTATTAAATATAAGACATGAAATTATTGCCAAGTCTTATTTTATTTAATTATATATATTTCGATTCTTAAATGAACAACTCCAAATAATGCAAATTAGAAACTTCTTTCTAATTTCATTCTGCCTTGGCCAATGACTACTATGTTGTCATTTATCGAATCACATAGGACATTCTGTTCTTTTACTAGAAGCGGTAGATTCTTTGTTGATCATTTAATATCTCCATGTATAACTTATTACACCCAAGCATACCCTTTGATATACCCTATGGGTCTTAATGGACATGTCAAAATATAACTCATCATACACAAGATATTATGATGATCTCAAGTCTAAGATTCACTTGTACTACTATCACTATTGGAATTCTTATTGACAGTCAAGTAAAACTCCATTAGGTATTCTTTAGCGAGCCACGTTCGGTGAACTTATTCTCCAATAAGCACCTACATACTTGTTTTAATGTCTCCACATAAATGATCATGAGATCAATCATCCTCATCCAATGAGGAAGTAACGTATGTACCAATCTATCCGGATTTACTAATCCCCTTTTTAGTAATCCAATGATTGGAAACTATTTTAGTTTTAAGTTATCTAAGAATTTAGATCTCATTAGCATGATTGATCATCATCATAATTCTAAAAGCATTGCTTAAAACTGGGTTTATCACATATTAATAAAAACAACATTATGTAAATAAATAATTGCCTATAAATAATTTTTTTATTAATAAATAAATAAGATTGTTACAAAGTATATGCTTTATCATCAAACATGATTGGTGTGTGTGCATACTTTCACATAAAATATAGCAAAGCGAATCCTTAAAAAGAAAATGGTATCTTGAAGACCTATACTAATGAGTAGTTTGGATGAAATTTCAAGAGGAAAGAATTTTGAAAGGAAATTGAGAAGTTACATAATGGGTGATACTCGTATTATAACCAAGGTTAATAAAGGTTAAGAAATGAAACCCATAAAACTTTAATCAGAAAAGAAATGATATAGGTTATGCAAAAATCTAAGGAAATGGTACGTTGAAATGATTCAACAATATGGTTACGAGAGAGGAATGGATCTAAACTGAGTAAGAATGATTTGGTATTGTGATTGAGGAGCAGAATCCTTATATGAAGGGGTAGGAGGGGGGAGATGTGATAATCCAAATTTTTGGAAAATATTAAAATAAGAATTTAACAAAGAAAATTCTTATTAGATGATATGTCATGTGATATTTTATTGCATAAAATGAATACGTGCTATGCAATATGTGATTTTGTGCATAATAAATATATTATTATTATATATTTATTATATGTAAGAAAATTTTATGAGCAATTTATTAAAGGAAATGAGAGGGGTAAAATTAAACTATTAAATTATTTTAATGTGGTAAATTGGTAGCATTAAATATACTTAATGTCTAACCACCATTTTATTGAGAAAATCATATAATACATTATTGAGTGTAATATATGCATGTTTTTTAATGTAGTGAATATATTATTATATTTATTACAGTTAATTTAAAAATTTATAGAAGGAAAAAAATAATAAGTTTAAGTATACAAAAAATTATTGTATATTTTAAATAAAGGATATTAAAATAAATTCTAGCATTTAATTATTTTAATAAAGAGAGAATATTATTTTAATGATAATATCTTAGTCATTTGAATAAATTTTCACTTATATGGAAAATATGAAATGCATATATTTTTGCTCATATGATATAAATGAATATTATATTTATATTCAATAAGTATTATGGGTAATACATATGGTGGCGATTTGAAATTTTGTAGATATTAAATAAAGATTTAATAAATAATTTTTATTGTAATATTACATATTATATGTATGACCAGTATGATGTAATATGTGTATTGACGTGATATGGTAAATATATTAAGTTAAATTTACTATATGTAAATAAATGGATATAAATAATTTATAATGTGAGAGAATAAATTTATCATTTATTTTCTTAATGTGATGAAAGTACATAAGATTTACATGGAATATTTTGCAAGGTACACTACAAGAAAAAACCTTAATTTCAACGGAATATTCCCTCGGAAATAAGACTATTTTGTCGGACATAGCTTATTTCTGATGGACAATTCCGTCGGAAGTTTGGTCGTATATAAACGAGTCAGAGATAAGTTCCGTCGTAAATTTTGTCAAAATTCTCTAATATCCGACTGAATTATCGCCGACAGAATTCCGTCGAGTCTAAGTTAATTTCGACGGACTAAACACGACGGAATAACTTCGTCGAGTATAAGAGCTATTTATTTCTGACATAAACTTCCCTCGAAAATAACTTACCTGTGACGGAAAATTAAATTAAATGAAACAATATTAAAAATCAAGTTCGACGGAAAATTCCCTCGGAAATAAGATATTTTCGACGGAAAAATAAATTTAGAAAATAATTTTTTGAATTTTTCTGGACATTAAATTTGACAGAAAATTCGTCGAAAATACCTTATTTCGTCGAAATTAATTATTTTTAATAAATATTTTAAAATTTCAATTTTCAAGTATTTAAACCCATTTATGTACCAGTAACCTGTTTTATCTCAATACAGACAGACAATAATATATTTCACATTCAAATATTCAACGTAGCACTAAAAACCTGTATCATCACATCAATAAGAACGTAATCTACTAACTTATCATCATCAATATCACTAAGCTAACAATTATAAATATAAGCTAATGTTCTATCATCGCATCAACAACAACGTAATCTACTAACTGATCATCATCAACATCACTAAGCTAACAATTATAAATATAAGCTAATGTTCTATTATCACATGATCAACAACAACGTAATCTACTAACTGATCATCATCAACATCATTATGCTAACAATTACAAATATAAGCTAATGTTCCATAAATAATAAATAATATGATTTACAAAACTTATACAGACGCAACTAGACTACAATATGTATAAATGTTCTACAATTTAATGAATAACATGAATACTAATGAACTATAAACTAGTAAAAGTATTATCATCGAGCGGAGGTGGACGACGCTGCTCTGGTGTATGAAAATAAGTGTCACCCGCCATCGCCAGTCTGCTCGCCATCGCCACCCTCTTGATAGAATTATAAATAAAAATCATTAGTCCGTATATATGTGAGAATTAACAAGATAACATTAATTATAAATAACATAAACATGCATACTACCTGAGTAGGCGAGGGCTAAAGAAAAGCCTCCTCTAGGAGGGTAATCACCATTTGGAGCATCTTGCCGCTGAACTCGTCAAATTGCTCCTGCAGTAATTCTCTACTCTCTACAGAGGCCCTTGTTATAACATCTCGAGTAAACTGGTGAAGACGAGAACTGCTAGGCAACTACCGATGATGAAAGATCGGATTGGTATGAAACCTATCCGATACGGTCGCTATTAGCCTCTTGAATAACTTGTCATCCAAGCCAGCACGTGTATCAGATGGTCCGACATGTGCTCTCGGACGCTGGCTAGAGCCTACAAAAAAATATTGCTCCATTACTAATAATAATTTATATAATGTGATAAATTATGATAATTTTGTGAAACATAAAAAATATTATTACCTCCAAGTAGTGTATATGTGGGTATCCTCGGCAGACCGAACACTCAATACCTGCCAGTACTGCTAGTAGGGGGATCCTGAGATACAACCTATAGTCTCAACTCCTCATCCCAGGATAATACAATATTGGAAAGGTGGGGTGGTGGAATCTAACGGCTCAGAACCCCTCCTAATATCCTCCAACTCGGCTATACGCTAGTCCCGAAGCTTCTGAAATTGGTTCTTTAATTTATTTTGTATATTTGAGTTAATTATATCATTTTATTAACGATTGAATACTAATAAAAGCTAAATAGTAAGATGAGTTTTACCCGTATAGCTAATGCTGCCTGAGATAAAGCACGCTTGTCCTTAGGCGTGTGGCTTTATCCAAAAACTCTAACATGGTCGGATCTCAGCCTAAGGTCCTCCCCAAGGCTTAATAAAGACATTCATAAAACCGGTATTAAGTATTTGTGTGAGAACTTGATAACTAAATAGCTAAATACATCACACTTACCGTCTTCGCCTCCTCGAACGATTGCTAACCAGTGGTGTGTACTATGCAGAGCTGGCCACGATTCTTCTTTGTCTACTCAGACTTCTTCTTGAAGTCATTAGCATCCCAGTGCGCACACATAGCCTACCAGGCTAAATCGGAGACTATACGGACCTGGTGATCTCTGATGGTGGTTCAGTCGTCCTCAATCACTGGGCTTCCTCGATCGTTACATCTCATCTGACAAATAGAAGTAATTCTTAGCGACATGTACAATAATCACATCGTCGCTAGCTGTCTGAGAGATACTTGGGTCATATCTATAATAAATCTATAACAAAAGTTTAAAAGTTAAGCGTACCGCGTGAACTGGCTATAGCGCATGCACCTAGTCTGGAGGTGCGTCAAACAGATAGCGTGTAAGGTGTGCTTAGCTACCGGGTCTAGTATACTACAGTAAAAATAGAATAATATGTGTTACGTTAATTATGTTTTGCAATAAATGACATAAATATTAAATTGTTATTGCAATAATGGATTAACAGTTACTGTCCAGAATCGACATCCACTAAACTATAAGTGGAGCTGCCGGCGGACAACCAAAGATACCGAGGTTAGTCCCTCGGTGTCGTCGACGAGGTGCATATATAATAATTAAAAAAAACTAAGTCAATAAACATAAAGTAATGTAGATTGAGATATATTTAAATCCCAGTTCAGATAACTTAATAGCTCCAGAAGACGAGCCTCCATCATGGCTAGCATCTCTGGATCAGGATCACCCACCACCACGGTGACCTCCACCGCTATGTCTAGCCATGAATATGCTACTTCAATAACCAAATTAGTAGATTATAAATATGTATATATTAACATTATGGTATTTACTAATATGAAATCATTTTAGATTACGTACGTCATCACACCCGTCAGATTCAATGTGTATGTCATTCTCAAATTCGGTATCTTCCTCATCCTCAGTTTCGAGATCAGTTTCGTCATCGTTATCATCCTCAACGACTACGTAATCATTCACGACGATGTTTTCCTCGACATCCTCTTCGTCAATTACGTCAATGACATCAGTTGTCATCACATCTTCAGCATTTAACACTACTTGCATGGGATTGCTAACATCTTCTTGCAACGCCTCATCCATCCCAAACATATTATCAAGATCAAATGCACACATTTTAGTTTTGACTATTGTATACCAAGGCCTTCGACTATTTACAACATTAGGAGCGTAATACAATAAATAAGTCTCTAAATCTTTAAGTTTATTTTGATGATAACAATACTTAGGTAATAGGATTTTCTTATATGGGTAAAATCCTCTCCATAGGTTTTTATTCAAAATTTTTTAATATCCTATTTTATTTTTGACCAAAAATATTTTTCATCCTAAAAATTGAATTTATTTTTGTTAACCTTGACAATTTAAATATCTAGTGTTAGTAAATTTAAATAGTAACATTTCGTAAGCCAAGGAGATTCCTATTTAATTTCCACAAAAATGATTTTTCTAAATATTTAATTTTGAAAAGAAAAATTATATATATATATATATATATATAATCAAAATATATGTATATATATACATGAGTGTGTGTTGTGTATAATATATATACATTTGTGTGACGTGTGTATATTGTAGACACTCGAAATTTTCTGCACATCTGTCACTAACTGTCAACGTCGGGATTTTTGGATGTCCCTTTCCGTTACTTGTTCTTTGGTGTTCTCATTTTAGGTGAGATTTGTTTGAAAAAATAAGTGAAAAAGGTCCGACATGTATGATGTCGACGATGGGACTGTTAAGAGTCGCCGGTTGGTTTTTTAAATGGTTGTACCAACACAACCGAGAAAAAGTTTGCCCATTGACCCAGTGATGTGACACTGATATACGGGTCGGTGAAACTGAGATTCGTTTAGGGTCCGGGGACTTGGTTATTCAGGGGGAAGGTGTTAGGCACCCCCCGACATCCGTGTTACCACGATGACCGCCTCTTTTCAACAAACTATTATTTGAGTGTGTGTGTGTGTGGGTCAATGTGCTATTATATGGAAGTTGTACAAGGCCTCGTTCGAACCTATATACACAGGGTTTGAATTTATATAAAAATTCAGTTTTTAGCAAGATATGGCAATGATGTTTTATAAAAGAAGTTTTTTCAAACCCTGATGCTCAAAGGAATTGAGACCTTTTACACTCCCATTTTTATTAAGTGATCGGCTTGATTGATTTTATTTGACGGACGCGAGGCATCCGTACGAAAATAATATACAAAAATAATGCCGACTTCCTCGTGGGTATGGAAATCATCTGAGGAAATTCAGACATCGCAGAATAATTTCTAAGTCACTTCGACTAAAAATGTCCATCACGAGAACCGAATCTAGATTCAATGGGATGAATCTGTGATCACATGATTCCTAGGCTCACAAAATACTGCACTTTATATAAAAGCAGTAAGTAGGTATATATATAAAAGCTGTAAATATATATACATATATATATATACAGACATGATCACCAACCACGAAGCACCTCCATGGGGGGTCAGAAATGTAAATAAAGCTGTTAAAAGCTATCAACCACCACAGAGGAAACTCCAGGCGGGACGAAATATAAATAAAGCTGTAAATACGGTCAACCACCATGGAAGAAACTCTAGCGGAGACGAATGTAAATAAAGTCAGTATAAATACGGCCAACCACCACGGAAGAAACTCCAAAGGGACAAAATGTAAATAAAGTCAGAAAGCGATCAACCACCACTTAAGTAAACTCCGTGTGGGACAAAATATGTATATATATATATATGTATATATATATATATATATATATATATATATAAAAGCAATAAATGCATAGGATGTAAAATTGAGGCTCATCGAGCAGAGTTCGACCCCACAGTTCATATATATATATATATATATATATATATATATATATATATATATATATATATAAAAGCGATAAAACACACACCGCATCAAGTTCAGGCTCATCGAACAAAGTCCACATTACGCAGGTTGATATATATATATATATATATATATATATATATATATATATATATATATATATATATATATATATATATATATATATATGTGTGAAATGAAACCACTAGATAGAAGTCAGGGCAAAAGCAAGCAACACGACTCTCAACGTGTAGAAGGGTGTGTGCAAAAGAAGAAGAAAGACTCTAAAAGTGTGTGAGAAGGCTTACAACTAATTGATAAAGAAGGCTTCTATATCTTTAGAGTGGGTAAACACAGGCTTTTGTGGGTACAAAAGAGGCTATATATGAGCTCACAGGTGTTTAAAAGTGGGAAAATACACTGTATGGGCGAGTTCAAAGCGAATTATGCAGGGTTTCCCCGTCTTTTTCTCCTCCAAAATGGCCACCCCAAGCCCTCTATTTATAGAGGTTGGAGCCGCAGTGTACATTCTTTGGGCAGCAGTGCACAGTGCCGAAGGTCGCCGGGTGCCGGGCAGGGTGGGCCATGGTAAAGAAGACGTCTGTACTGTTCGCTTCGATCGCTCATAACTTTCAATCCGGGAGTCCGATGGAAGCGTGCCATACCATTCCAGAAAGATCTTTCCGAGAGCTACACAATGATATATGATTTGACCTTTTTTGATTCCAAGAAGATGGGTCCATGACCGAAATAGCATTCTCGGGTTTCCGTCAGGCAATTCGGTGAGCCGTTTTGTGTAGTTTACGCTCGGAAGTTAAGATATGGTTCTTGTGGGACTTCCTTTGAAGCATTTTGAATTGAAATGAGTGTATTTGATTTGAAGTGAAGTTGAGTTGGCAAAATGACCATTTTGCCCCTCCCGGGGTTATCTCTGGTTTTCGCGCAGTTGTAGCAGCCGTTTCTCAGGGTTATCTCTGAGGTTGACTTGATGTTGACTTTGACTGTCCTCAAGGTTATCTTTGAGGTTTGCTTGACCTCCTGGGGCTATCTCCAGGCTTTCATCTTGATCCTTCGGGGTCATCTCCGATGTTGAAACTGACTTTCCTGGGATTATCTCCGGGGTTGGGACATGATTTCCCGGGGCTATCTCCGGGGTTGGATTTGGTTACTCCCAGATTACGATCCGGGGTTTGATGATGAACTTTTGGTAGTATCCGGTATGGAGTTGGATTGTCTTTCGTGGTTCCTCTTAAAAGGCGAATCATCCTCCCGCAATGTTAATAATAAGAGAAGAAAATTTGAGTGTTCATCGATGCCCCTCTTTATCATGTTCATGCAATGCAATGGAATGGACATGATAAAGATTAATAGACACTTGAAACATGACAAGGTATTTTTAATGATGTAAATCGCAATGTAGTGAATGTTTATGATGAATGTGACAATGTTTTTGCAAATCGCAGTCAGAATCGCGACATCGCACATCGCTTTCAGATTTGGCCAAATCGCGCCATAACTCTCGACATTGCATTTCGCGATATCGTATTTTTATGATCGCATTGCAAATTGCATATCGCAAATCGCATATCACAAATCACAAATCACAATATAATGAATATTATGATGAATGTTAAAATGTATTCATAAATCGCTTTACCTTCTGAGATCATTCTTGATTCCTATCTTTGGTGTTGACTCAATGGTTTGGCATTTAATTGATGCTTATTTGATGAAGATAAGTTGAGATGTTTTCCACATCTCTGATGGGGGTGACGTTCTGAAATTACTAGACCCTCCCAATGTATTCGCTGGTAGTTGCAACGGTGACTATCCTGCTGATCGCCAAACTTTTCCAACTCCCACTCGAACGGTGGTATACGAAGCTTTCATCACGAAGCGTGTTGATATCGCTACCGTGTATTGATGGCAATGGTTTAGGATACCGGATCTTCCGATACCTTCATTTCAAGTAATATTCCACGGATTACTTCACTAGACTTCGCCTGATGTTACGTTAGATTGATGACAACCACCAGATGTCTCATCCTTTTTGAGGTGATTTGGAGTCTCATTTCGCTATTGGGTATTTGTGCCCCATTTCCTTAAGTGTTTGAATACATAACCCTACCGAATTTGAGCGATGACTTAAATGTCACTAAAATCCCTGGAGGGTGTAATTCATTCTTTCGCTGCCCAGATTTGAACGTCAGTGTAGAGGTCTCGATTTGTGAGAATTTGGCGCCGGTTGACAAATTTAATGATGAGGATTTCATTCGCTAGACCTTTTGTTATTGGGCTCCTGCTTTTGCTGAGAGACTTGATCCCGCCTTAAGATCATTCCATTTCTTGGAATTGGACAAATGCCCCAGTCCTTTCGCATGTTGATGCCAAGGGTTCATATGATAAACTCTCTTTGTTGATGAAGTCGCGAGTGAATAATATCTGAATCGCCATTGAGATGCTGATGGACCATGCTGATGGCACTAACTGGTGCATTTTCCATTTTAGGATGATTGATAAATTCCCAGTGTTGAGTTGTCGCTGCTTTCGAGATTGCCCCCAATCTTGTTGTAAGGGATCCAATATCCGGTTGTCGCCAATTTTGAAATTTCCCCAACCACGCTTGTTGTCTGGGATATTTGCTTTGATAGATGAGCTGATAAGACGCCGAGATTGTAAGAGGCTTTTACTTCTGTACCATCTGGTGAACAGGTAGTGGATGTGGGCTTTGATGTTGACAACTCTTTCTGGTAAGGATGTCGCTTTGTTAGAGAGATGATGCTCTAACTCATAGGGATATCGTTGTTGCTGAGTGGGATGTCGTTATATCCACCTGAGATATCGCATGCAGTTGGCAGTGGATCTGTTGGCTCGTGTAGAAACCCTTGGGTAGGAGATCACAGTGTTACCTCCTTCTTCTGAGAGGGAATTCATGTTGGACTTGATAGCCCGTATATACACTAATTTTTAGATGGGCTTGTATTTTCCTACACAGACTAGCTTAGCCATTTTGTCATGTACAATACACATTGTATATGTCAAACAGCATTATATATGGCAGGGAAATATATGTTGATTCACTTCCCTTTTAGTTATGCCTTGCTACTTGCTTGATATTCGCTTGTTTCTCCAGGACTTTGTGATCTGGATGTATTCTGAACTCCTCCTTGATGGATGGATAGTGAGATGTCTCAGGATTTTCAGAATGGATCGTCGATCTGTGTGTATTCCCTACCATCTTTGGTGTCTTGGGACTCGTTTCTGTATGTGGTTATGGATAGGAGTATGTTTGTTTTTGTTTTTCTGTGGTGAGACCGGACCATATAACATGGCTGCCTACGTACTCCCGTGTATTAGGGAGATCAGGTCGACGTAGTTCGCCCCTCAGGGTGAGATGAAAAGCGTAATCCCATGTGCAGGTCAGAGTGCGGGGAAAAGAAAGTTTGATACTAGGTTAAGGATAAAATGGAGGTGTGAAAAGTTTGATCCCATGTATGGGTAGCCAAACTGCAAACGTAAGAGGTTCAATTCGCGGTGAGATGACCTAAGTGGTATGATCGTAGTGAAGCCAGGCTGCTGGCTTGAAAGGATGTTTCCCTGAGGGGCAAAGCGTGGAAAGGAGTTGTATGTGGTAAAGGGTTAAAGAACCAGAATGACTATGATCTGATGATCCAAAACCGGGATGTTAAGCGATGGTAACCTTAGACATAGTAATCGTTTCACGGTATGTCCGACATGATAAGCTGTGGAAATTCATCGCCGTCCATTTCCTGTAATCTGAAAGCGCCTCCTGTCAATACTTCCTTGACACAAACGGGGCTTCCCAGTTCGGGGAGAATTTTCCTTTAGACTGAGCTTGGTTATCAATGATCTTTTTCAAAACCAAGTCGTGTTGTTTGTACTGCCGTAGTTGGACTTTTCTGTTGTATGATCTTCTTTACAAGTAGAGGGACGCTCATATGTGGGCCACATACTCCCCCATGGATTTTATCCATGAGCCTCTGAGCTGGTCCTCATCCAAACATCTGAGGAGACCTCGTTCTGCATCTCTTTTCGTATAGTGCATCTCCGCTCAGGTAGAATTTTATAGCAAGTTGATGGATCTGCCTTTTCTCAGTCGGGCTCGCGTCAGCGGGTGTAGATCCATCTCGTAAGTACTTCTTGGTGTGTTGATACCAAGGATGCTAGATGGGAGGTAGGTCATCCGATACTTTTTAATGGAATTTCCATAGGCTGGAGCTTTTTGTTGTGCAAATGTGAGGGTTGGCATGTTTTCCTTGTCATGTATGTTGACTAAGGAGGCCCAGGTTGCTAGAGCATCCCCAAAATCATTCCTATTCCGAGGAATGTGGAGGAAGGATTTTTCTTCAAACTCCGAAGCCATCTGTAGAACCTGCCGATGGTAAGGCAGCAACTGTAGAACCTGTTGAAGAGATTTTTCTTTTTTTTTTTTTTTTTCTTTTTTTTTTTTTTTTTTTTCTTTCTCCTTTTTTTTTTTTTTTTTTTTATTTCTATGCATTAGATCGCGGAAAAGAGTCCTATGGCTTACTGATAGGTAGCTCCGGCATTGATGAGGCCGAATGACAATCGTATGTAGCAAAGGGCTCCCCAAGGCGTGATGAATGAAGTTTTCTCATGATCATCTTCAGTAACCATGATTTGATGGTACCCCATGAGCAATCAAAGAAAGGAGTACATGTCGATCGAATCAGATATTGTCAATGAGTATGTGGATGAACGGCACGTGAAAGCTATCTTTGAGGCAAGCTTTATTCAAATCTCTGTAATCCACATAAACTCGCACTTCCCTTCCCGGTTTCGGCATGGGGACTATGTTGGATAGCCATTTAGGGTATGTTAACATCATGATGATGCCGGCTTAAAATTGTTTCACAATTTCTTCTTGAACTTTTAACTTCCACTCAGGTTTCAATCGCCTGAGCTTCTGCCTGAATGGCTTGAATCCCCCTTTGATGGAAAGGCGATGAATGATAATGTCCGTGTATAAACCGACCATGTCTTCGTGAGACCATGTAAAGACATCCTGGAACAGGGTCAATAGAGTAACCATGTCATTCCTTTGGTTTTGAGTGAGGTCTGTATCAATTTGGCTTTGTTTGGGGTTTTCTAAGGTTCCAAGGTTTAAAAGAGGTGGTTTGATCAAGATTTCGCTTAGGTTTGTCTTCGACCCATTCTTTGATCTCCTGAGGTATCTCATAGTCGTCTTGTATTTCCATCAAGTCTGAGTCCAACTTTACATCAAAGTTACACTCGTGGAGAATAGGCACCTCATCAGCAAGTATAGGTACATCTAAATTCAGAGTCCTGAAACAAAATATGTTTTCACCTAGTATATAACACTGTTCAATCACACAAAGTGTTAGCCTGTAATGACAAAAGTAACTGCTAATACTGTATAGAAAAAGTAAGCAGTTATTGCTATCTACAAGGCAGAGAGAGTTTCTTCCCTTTTTACCCTCATTGGCAAATGCAAGAGGCCGCTTCAATTGTCGAGGGCAAAGTCTTGGTGGAATTGCGGTGATGGAGGGGCTATCATCAACCTCTTTCTCCCGAATGATGACCATTACGTCTGGGCAATCATCGTCTGGGGTATATCTGTTTGAGAAGGGTTTGTTTGGGTTTTTGTTTGGTTTGACTGCACCATTGATGGCTGCCTACGTACTCCTATTGAAGAGGAGATCAGGTCTTTCATAGTTCAGGCTTTGGTTTGAAAAGGTTCAAATGGGTAAGTGGTGAGAAGAGGGTAGAGATGTTTTTTTCTTTTTTATTTATTTACATGCATGGAAAATAAAAGGCATACTACGAAGAAAGTGATACCGTTCCAACACTTTCTGGAACTCACACCTTCATCCCCTGGATCTACATCTTCTCGGCTAGTTGAGGCCTGATAGTCCAGTTGTCAGTGGTTATGTTGCCTTCAGGGGTCGTGATAGAGGTTACCCCTTGATTCTGAATGTCTTCTCTTGTGGCCATAACTTGATCGCTTCCTGATTCAGTATATTCCTCAAGGACGCTTGATATGGACGCATTGCAAAAAGGGATGAACTCTGGATTCTTTAATGGGTTGGATTCCCCGACAATCTCACCACCTTTTTCTTCATCTATTCCTTCGCCTTCTTCATGGGTTTCAAAGGATTCAACCATGAAATCTCCCTTGAACTGTTGTCGCATTTCTTGCAAAGAACTTTCCTTTTTGGTTTTTTCTTCTTTGGAAAGGATTAGTATTTCCTCCGCATCATCCAAGGTGATAAGATCAGGAACGTGGTTGATATCTTGGAACCATGGGACGTTTGATGTTGGCGGGGGAATCCCCTTTGGGGATGCCTTTGTCTCTTTTGTCACTTCTTGCATCAGGATTAGTCCACCTTGTGCTCTAGTAGAATTGTCGCTCATAGCCTTCACTCATTTGAATTGCCTGTCTCGAATGAACATCTTAAGTTTTTTATTTCTTTTTTGCCTTTTTTGGTCATGGGAAATTCTATATCCAGTTCTCCATTTTCAATGAGATCCTGGATTTTATGTCACAAAGACCAGCATTCTTCAGTCGTATACCCAAGTGAGTTATAATGGTAGAGACATATCTTGGTGGAGTCATAACTCTTTATCTTGGGTTTATAGGAGGCAGCAACTCAGTAATCCTTCCTTTGCTTATCAGAAAGTGTAGCATTTCTTCTTTGGATTTGCTCAGAGGGGTGAATTTTCGGACTCTTTTGGAGGTTGTTTGATCTTTCATCTTTGAGAATTCTCATTCCCTCGATTGGTTCTTCCACTGGCGAGATCCTCTAATAATTTTATCATCCCCTTTTCTTGTACTTTCAGCCTGCTTTGATCTTCTTCATTTAGCTGGCTCATTATGGAGAGATATGGGCTTATATTATGGTTAACCTCCTTTTTCTCTTGGCTTTCTGATAGTTGAGTGAAAAATTGCCTTATTTCCTGATGTTGGCGCACTATCAGCTTAGCCAGCAGATTTACTTGATTCTGGATCGCCTCTAATTTTTGCATTACTGGCATACCCTCCTCCGCGTTTTCCCACCCTAGGACATTTGTTATGTGCTTTTGGGGGTATTCCTCCATCCTTCGTATGTACTTATGAATTGGATACATTTGGTACGCTTCTGAATTCGATCATGTTTACTTCTTTTCAGATTATGTAGAGCGGAAGGTTGGTGTTGATATTTTGTTGGTCAGGTTATTCGACCATAATACTGCCACTTTCGATCAGATTTTGAATCTTATGTTTTAAGGACCAACAATCCTGTGTATCATGTCCTGGAGACCCTGAGTGGTAAGCACATCTCTGGCTTGGATTGTATCTTTTTCTCCTAGGTTCCAGAGGTGGAGCTAGTTCGGTAATTTTCTCATGATCCATTAATATCGCCAATACATGTTCAAGAGAATCGCCCAGTGGAGTGAATACCCGATTTTCCATTCTTTCAAATTTTCTTTTCCTGTCTGGGTATTGGTTGATGCAGTCTGTTGTTGAGATGGCAGATTGTCTTGCATTTTCTAAATGGGGGGACTGTAGTTTGGCCTCCTAGCTTGCCCCTGTACAACAAGGGATACATCTTTATTGCCTTTATCGGGTACCCCCTTGGGATCACTCGCATACTTTCCAGTCTGTATATGTTTGACGACTGCTTCCAAGGCAGTGAAGTCTTTAATCTTGCCTGCCTTCAGGCCCATCTCTGCCATTTCGCCGTGTTTGATCATTTCCGCAAATGGCTTTCCTATGCCTACTAGGATCCTCTCATAGTAAGGAGCCTCTTGGATATCAATAAATGTCATTACCATCTCAGTTTCTGTCATTGATGGAATGACTTGCACTGCTAGATGTCTCCACCTTTGGGCATATTCTCGGAAAGATTGAGATTTTGCTTTTTTCACTTTAGTCACTTGATATCGATCTGGTGCCATTTGTGATGAAAAATGTACCGATTTAGAAAGGCGTGGGCCAATTCTTCCCAGTTGTGGATTTTGGCATTGTCAAGTCGGGCATACTAGGCTTTAGCTTCTCTAGTGAGACTCTTTTGAAAAAGTTGCATTCTGAGGCTTTCATTTTCAAAGATAAGACCCAGGTTCAATAATGTACACTTTTTAGGTGCGTATAGGGATCGCTTTGCCCCATTATACTTTTCAAACTCTGGGACTTTGAATTTGGTAGGATATTGAGCCCCTGGGAATATACAGAGATCTGAATAGGTGACACTCCCATAATTTCCAGTTCCTTTAATTGACCGGATGGTATCCTCCATTTGTTGGACTTTCTTTCTTATATCCCCAGTTTCTCGATCATCCTTGAGATTTGTGATTTCTTTATTGGAATGAGGTTTAGGTATATGGGTTTCCATCTTTTTACCAATGCCCTGACTGCCCCTTGGTGTGAAGGACTCTGGTTGAGTAAGCATTGTTTGGCCCTGCGTATTTTTACTTTGTTCTTTTAGAAAGACAACCAATTCTGCTATCTGATTCCTTAATCCTTCAAACTCCTCTTGGGAAACAGGAGTAGGATCAGGTTGGCCTGGTGTAGCCATGCCTAATGGCGGATTCAGTGCCTTCTTGGACTTTAAACGGGTAACGGGACCGATTGCTTCCCTGCGAAAGACTTAAATAGTTTAGTCTTTAGAGAATGTATATAATAACATGCTATGTGACGTGTTCATTTTAGGAATTTTATCCTGCAAAACTGATGTTAATTTGTTTGTAGCATGTTAAATATATGTGTACACATTTCTTCATATTTCTCATTACATGGAGATAGATATGGAATGAAATTACAAGTAATTGTGTTTACAAGTAATTGAAATGAGAGAGCATGAAGAGACTTTCCTCCGTTTTGGGTTTATCAGAGGCTGACCTATCTTAGGTTACTCTCGCGGCTTTTTGGCATGAAGGTTCCCAAATCATCGCAATCTACTTGACGGGAAGTTAATCCGGTCTTTCAACTGGAGAGAATTTGGGTGGTGCCTTTCCTGAGCCTCGGAGAATTAGTCTTCTCACGAGTCTAGTAATCAAACACCGACGGGATAGCCTCCTGGTGGAGGGACCACAAAATATACATTCACATACATTGCGTCTCACCGTATGACAATGATGACATGTGCGAAGCACTAATATCACAAGCAGATATGGTGCAAAGTACAATATCACAAGCAGTTATGGTGCGAAGCACTAGCATCACAAGCAGTTATGGTGCGAAGCACTAAGTGCAATAAGGAAATGCATTCGTACACATTCCATCAAATGTAAATGCAACATCCACACACAAGTAGATAACTGTTTTGAAAAGATTGTAATAGAGGCTTAAGTCCTCTTACTGGAGTCCCCAGCAGAGTCGCCACCTGTCGACGTAGGGATTTTTGGATGTCCCTTTCCGTTACTTGTTCTTCGGTGTTCTCATTTTAGGTGAGATTTGTTTGAAAAAACAAGTGAAAAAGGTCCGACATGTATGATGTCGACGATGGGACTATTAACAGTCGCTAGTTGGTTTTTTAAATGGTTGTACCAACACAACCAAGAAAAGGTTTGCACTTTGACCCAGTGATGTGACACTGATATACGGGTCGGTGAAACCGAGATTCGTTTAGGGTCCGGGGACTTGGTTATGTGGGGGGAAGGTGTTAGGCACCCCCGACATCCGTGTTACCACGGTGACCGCCTCTTTTCAACAAACTATTATCTGAGTGTGTGTGTGTGTGGGTCAATGTGCTATTATATGGAAGTTGTGCTAGGCCTCGTTCGAACCTATATACACAGGGTTTGAATTTATATAAAAATTCAGTTTTTAGCAAGATATGGTAATGATGTTTTATAAAAGAAGTTTTTTCAAACCTTGATGCTCAATAGGAATTGAGACCTTTTACACTCCCATTTTTATTAAGTGATCAGCTTGATTGATTTTATTTGACGGACGCGAGGCATCCGTACGAAAATAATATACAAAAATAATGCCGACTTCCTCGTGGGTATGGAAACCATCTGAGGAAATTCAGACATCGCAGAATAATTTACAAGTCACATACAATTTGAAAATGTCCATCACGGAACCGAATCTAGATTCAATGCGATGAATCTGTGATCACATGATTCCTAGGCTCACAAAATCTGCAGCTTTATATGAAAGCGAAAGCGGTATATATATATAAAAGTCAGTAAATATATATATATACGAGACATGATCACCAACCATGAAGCACCTCCATGGGGGTGAAATGTAAATAAAGTCATTTAAAGCTATCAACCACCACAGAGGAAACTCCAAAGGGACAATGTAAATAAAGTCAGAATATTTGGCCAACCACCACGGAAGAAACTCCAAAGGGACGGAATGTAAATAAAGTCAGAATATCACGGCCAACCACCACGGAGGAAACTCCAAAGTGACAGAATGTAAATAAAGTCAAAAGCGATCAACCACCACTTAAGTAAACTCCATATGGGACAAAATATGTATATATATATATAAAAGCAATAAGCATACCGGATGTAAAATCCGGGCTCATCGAGCGAGTTCGACCCACAGTTCATATATATCGTATATATATATATATATATATATATATAAAAGCGAGTAAACGCTTGCTGCATCAAGTCTAGGCTCATCGAACAAAGTCTGACACACAGTTGATATATATAAGTGTATATATATATATATAAAAGCGAGTAAACGCTCCAGACCGAAGTTTAGGCTCAATCGAGGCATAACTCGATAGTGTTAGTCAATATATATATATATATACAGGTTGAAATGAAACCACGGACCGAAGTCCGGGAAAAAGCAAGCAACACGACTCTTAACGTGTAGAAGGGTGTGTGCAAAGATGAAGAGAAAGACTCTAAAGTGTGTGAGAAGGCTTACAGTTAACTGATAAAGAAGGCTTCTATATCTTTAGAGTGGGTAAACACAGGCTTTTGTGGGTACAAAAGAGGCTATATATGAGCTCACAGTGTTTAAAATCGGGAAAATACATTGTATGGGCGAGTGCAGAAGCCGAATTACGCAGGTTTCCCCGTCTTTTCTCCTCCAAAATGGCCACCCCAAGCCCTCTATTTATAGAGGTTGGAGCTGCAGTGTACACGGTTCGGGCCGCAGTGCACGGAGAGAGGTCGCCGGGGTGCCCCGGCGATGTGGGTCCCGTAGTGTAATAAAATCGTCTGTGATGTTCCTCGATCGCTCATAACTTTCAATCCGGGAGTTCGATGGAAGCGTGCCATACCATTCCGAAAAGCTCTTTCCGAGAGCTACACAATGATATATGATTTGACCTTTTTTGATTCCAGGAAGATGGGTCCATGACCAAAATTGCATTCCCGAGTTTCCGTCAGGCAATCCGGTGAGCCGTTTTGTGTATTTTGCGCTCGGAAGTTAAGATATGTTTCTTGTGGGACTTCCTTTGAAGCATTTTGAGTTGACATGAGTGTATTTAATTTGAAGAGAAGTTGAGTTGGCAAAATGACCATTTTGCCCCTCCCGGGGTTATCTCCGGTTTTTGCCATGATTATAGCGATGCGTTTCTCGTGGTTATCTCTCGAGGTTGACTTGATGTTGACTTGATGTTGTCCTCGGGGTTATCTCGAGGTTGGCTTGACCTCTGGGGCTATCTCTGTGCTTTGATCTTGATCCTTGAGGGTCATCTCCGAGGTTGAATCGACTTTCCGGGATTATCTCCGGTTGGAACATGATTTCCGGGGCTATCTAGGGGTTGGATTCAGTTACTCCCAGATTTGCGATCCGAGGGTTTGATGATGAACTTTCGGTAATATCCGGTATGGATTTGGATTGTCTTTCGAGGTTCCCTCTTAAAGAGCGAATCATCCTCGCAATGATATTAGAAAGTAGAAGAAAATTTCGAGTGTCTACACTAACATTGTAGGAGGGCAAATTTGTCTTTCGGAAATAACCCTAGAAGATAATGCAGTTCAAATACCAGAAATTCCACCGGAGAGGCCGGTTCTGTCTTAAAGATAACCCCGTGATGCTCGATTCGATCCCTAAACAACACCGAAAAAATAGCGATGCTAACCTGGAGATAACCCCAAGTGCGATATCAATTCTGAGAGATAACCCCGGAAATGTTTGTTTCAAATGCATGTAGTCAGCTTCAACCTCGGAACTCAGTACAAGACCTAGAGATAATACTGAGAAGACATGCACACCTTAGAGATAACCTTGAGGACCTTCAGTACTTGCAGCAGTCCAATCTTAGAGATAACCCTGAGCCACGTCTGCTTTATCAACCCCAACCGGAGATAACCCCGGTGAGGGGTAAAATTGTCATTTTGCCACCTCGACCCTACATTGCGCCGTCTCAACATCTCATACAGACATTTCTACACAACAATGTCCCATAAGAATCAAGGAGGTCGAATCCTGAGTGACTACTACGCAGGGCAACACACCGGATAGAATTTGAAGCTTGAAGACAAAGGGCATGGTCCCATCTTCCTGACTTTGTACAACCTCTAATCCCATGTCATGGCGTAGCTCTTGATAATGGCGGTCCGAAATAGGTCTTATACACCTCAATCGGATGCCCGAATTGCAGTTATAAAAGTTTGAGCGAACATCACAGTGCACGCGTGCACGTATTTTGAGACAGCGGGACCCACGGAGCCCAAGGCACCCCGGGCAGCCACAGGTACATCTGAGGCTAGCCGCAGGCTCCCCCCTCTATAAATAGAGGGCTT
Source organism: Panax ginseng (assembly GCA_020205605.1). NCBI lineage: Eukaryota > Viridiplantae > Streptophyta > Magnoliopsida > Apiales > Araliaceae > Panax > Panax ginseng. The sequence continues at coordinate 47,223,239 of CM035136.1, forward strand.
GGGGTGGCCATTTTGAAGAGAAAGGAGGCGAGGAAGCCATGTCCAATTTGCTCTGTACACACCCTAAATTGAGTGCTTTCTCATTTTAAACACTTATGAGCTCATATATAGCTACTATTTTTACTGGCGGGAGCCGAGTGTTCATCTATTTAATGTTATAGAAGTCTTCTTTGGCAGTCAACTATAAGCCTTCTTATACATTTTAAAGCCTTTCTCTTCATCTTTGCACGCATTGTTCTTCGCATTGAGAGTCGTGTTGTGTGTGTATGCCTTGACTTTGGTCCGTGGTTTCATTTCAGTTTGTATATACATATATATATATATATTTATATATGGACTAACATTATCGAGTTATGTCTCGATTGAGTTTGGACTCACGTCCGGAGCGTTTACTAGCTTATATATATATACTTATATATATAAACTGTTGTCAAACTATGTTCGATGAGCCTGGATTTTATATCCGGAGCGTTTATTTCTTATATATATACTTATATATATGAACTATGGTCGAACTATGTTCGATGAGCTTGGATTTTACATCTGGTGCATTTACTGCTTATATATATATATATATATATATATACACTTTTCGTCCCGCCTGGAGTTTACTTCGTGGCGGTTGATTGCTTTTACAGCTTTATTTACATTTCAGATCCCCCATGGAGGTGCTTCGTGGTGGTTGATCATGTCTCAGATATATATATATATATATATATATATATATATATATATATATATTTTGCAAGGCGTCATGTGAGCCTAGGAATCATGTGATCACAAATTGATCTCATGAATCTAGATTCTGGTTCCGTGATGGACATTTTCAATTTGTAAAATGACTTTGTAAATTTATTCACGGTGTTTGGATTTCCTCAGATGGTTTTCATGCCCACGAGGAGTTCGGAACTGCTTTGTACATTATTTTTCTTGAAGATGCTTCGCATCTCAAAAATAAAAGCAATCAAACCGAATATGATAAAAAATGGAAGTATCCAAAGGCCTCAATTCCTATTGAGCATAAGGGTTTGAAAAACCTCTTTTACAAAAAATCACTGCCATATCTTGTTTAAAACTGAATTTTTACACAAATTCAGACCCTTTATATATAGGTGCGAACGAGGCCTCACACTACTTTCATATAACTGCACATTGACCCACACACACACACACACATTCATATAATAGTTTCTTGAAAAGTGGCGGTCACCGTGGTAACACGGATGTCGGGGGGGTTCTAACACCTTCCATCCACATAATCAAGCCCCCGGACCCTAATGAATCTTTGTTTCACAGACCCATTTATCAGTAAGAGGGCTTAAGCAGCTATTACAATCTTTTCAAAATTGTTATATGCTTGTGTGTGGATGTTGCATTTACATTTATGATGAATGTGTATGAATGCATATATTTACTGCATTTAATGATTTACACTATATCTGCTTGTGATATTAGTGCTTCACACATGTCATCATTTTCAAAAATGGTGAGACACGTTGTATGTGAATGTATGTTGTGTGGTTCTTCCACCAGGAGGCTATTCTATCGGTGTTTGATTACTGGACTCGTAGGGAGACTAATTCCAACGAGGCTCAAGAAAGGCACCACCCAGATTCGATCCAGTTGAAAGACCGGATTAACTTCCCGTCAAGTAGATTATGATGATCTGGGAACGTTCATGCCAAAAAGTCGCGAGAGTAAACCTAAGATAGGCCAGCCTCTGATAAACCAAACGCAGAGAAAAGTCTCTTCATACTTTCCATTTTTCAATTACTTGTAAAAACATTTATTTGTTATGTCATTCCATGTCAACCTCATTGTAATGGTAAATATGAAGAAATATGTGTACATGTATATTTAAATTAACATGCTATCCTGTATTACAAACAACTAACATCTGTTTTGAAGGATAATATTCCTAAAACAGATACATCACATATTATATAAACATTTACACATTCCCTAAGACTAAACAATGTAAGTCTTTCGCAAAATCCAAAAAGGCCACGAGCCTACAGCCAATCATGTCTTCATCTGACTAGTCTAATCCCGTTTCTCATGAAGAATTTGATGGATTAAGTAAACAAATTATAGATTTAGCTGTTCTGCTTAAAGAACTACATCAGTCTACTCAAGGCCCAAAAATGCCCACACATATAGACTCCTCTACACAGGGAGGAACCCAAGGTTCAGATAAAACAAATCCAGAATTTCAGTTGATTACAACAGATAAAAACCCTAAAAACACCCATCTCAAATGAGATCTAGACACTGGTGACATCAGGAAAAAAGTCCTTCAAATGGAAGAAACCCTTCGTTCTATCAAAGGAATTGGAGCACACAGGAGTGTCTTATATGTTGACCTTTGTATATTCCCTGGTGTTCATTATCCAGAGAAGTTCAAAACTCCTGACTTCAAAAAGTATGACGGATTATGAGATCCTTACACACATTTGAAGGTGTTCATTGGAGAACTTGGATCTTATGCAGAGGACGAGGAGCTCAGAATGTAGCTGTTCCAAAAGAGTCTGACTAGAGAAGCCTGTTCGTGGTATACCAGATTAGACAACTCAAAGATCTATAGTTGGGAAGAGCTAGCTCATGCCTTCCTCACTCAATATAGCTTCCAGTCTCAGATGGCTCCTGACCGGTACCAGATTACCAAGGTCAAGAAACAGTCCAATGAGTCTTTCAGAGAGTATGCCCAAAGGTGGAGGCGCCTTGCTGCTCTCCTTCTATGACAGAGTAAGAAATGGTTATAACCTTTATAGACATACAAGAATCTATTTTCTATGAGAGAGTCTTAGCTGGCATTGGTAAACCATTTTTTGAAATGATCAAACACGGAGAGATGGCTGAAATGGGGTTGAAGTCAAGAAAGATTCAAGACCTAGCCGCTCTTAAAGAAGTTGTTGAACACATCCAGTCCGGAACTTATGGAATTAACCCCCAGAGGGTCCATAAAAAGAAAGAGGAGGATGTTTCCTTGATACTACAATGTCAAAAAGGCAATCAGAATATGCCTATCCAGAGGAGAAACTACTCCCCTTTTCAAGCATAGCCTTCAAACCCTCCATTGCCTAAAGGTGGAGAAGTAAAACGCACTCGAACGTTCACACCCTTAGGGGATTCGCTCGAGAATATTCTTACTCTTCTGACGACTCAGAAGAAAATCTCACATCTTCTTCCACCAGCCAACCCGAATGGGAAGGGTTTCAATGCTACTCAGAAATGTGCTTATCATGTTGGGGCACCTGGACATGATACTCAGGATTGTTGGGCCTTGAAACATAAGATCCAAGATTTAATAGACAACGGTGAGATCGTGGTCACCAAGCCAGATCAACCTCACGTGCAAGACAACCCTCTTCCTCAACACAAAGAGGAAGAGGTCAATATGATTAATTAGAGCAGTGGACAGAGTTCCAATTTTAATGGTGAATCATCCCAGACCATCAAAGGCGGTGTTGAAAAATGGGATTATGCAAAGTTCCAGTTTGTGATGGAACGAAAGATGAAAGCTCTATGTAAGCAAATTGAGTAATTGGCATAACTGATGATCCATCAGCATCAAGTCACACGCCAATTAGTCAGTCAGAAGCATGCTAGTCTCCTTCCTTTTGTTATGAATACTCCATCATCGCCTTCAGAAAATGAAACACTGGAGGACAAAGTTGCGAAGAGAGCAAGTGCGAAAGCTCATCGGGATTTTACCAATAGAAGGGAATTTAAATACCTGGGCCAACCTATGGAGGAGATAATTCAGATGCTGATCAATGAAGGAAGGATTACCTCCCTTCTACCTCCAATTATTCCCCGTTTAGGAAGGTTCAATTCTGATGGAGTATGTCAGTATCAGTCCCATTCTCGTGGTCACATCATAGAAGAATGCTGGGCACTTTGGCACCTTATTCAGAATCTAATTGACAGCGGTGTTCTGCAACTGGCAGACGATGATACTGTGCTATTTGAGAGTGAGAATACTTGTCTTACTAAATAGAAGGGATTGGTAACAGTTATATCCGCTCAGGCTGATGGGACTGTCAAACCATTCATAATACAAGTAATTCAACTTAAAGGAGTTGAAAATCCTTTGAAAGTGGTTGCACCAGAGCCAATTAGCTTACCATTCAGACCACAATATCCTGTTATCAGCTTACAAAAAGTCCCATGGAATTATGGAGAAGCTGAAGGATCCACCTCTCATACAACTGTTACAGTGTTGAAGGAGAATCCACTGTATCTTCCCCAACGGGTGATGAAGCCTACCATTAAATCAAAGGGGAAAATTCCCATGGAGAAAATTGAAAAATTCCTCCGTATTATGGGCTATAATGAAGCCAAGGTGGTTTTAAGCTTAAGAGAAGCTCCACGTCAAATTTCAATACTGGACTTGGTTTTCTCTTCCGAGGATCACATGAAGATTTTATTGAAGGATTTGGAAGAATCCTACTTGCCGAAATCAGTGGATGTGGAAAAATTTCAACATCTGGTTTATCACATTTTTAATAACAATGTGATATCTTTCACTGATGATGACATACCGCCCGAAGGGACCGATCATTGCAAGCCATTGCACATTGCGGTTTTATCCTCTGGATACATGATAGCTGGAGTCTTGATAGATGGAGGTTCATCTCTGAATATCTATCCTTATGCTACTTTGGTGAAGATGAACGTCAATCTCAAATGGATCCAAAGCAGCCATACGGTTATTAAAGCTTTTGACGGATCCCGTCGGAATTCAGTCGGAGAGATTGAACTGCCAATTGAGATTGGTCCCCATACATTCTGTGTATCTTTTCATGTGCTCAAGATAGATTCAGGATACAACCTGCTATTGGGAAGACCTTGGATTCATATGGCTTGGGCCGTCCCCTCCACTCTTCATCAGCAACTTAAATACATCATTAACGATAGCCTAGTCACGGTTAACGCTGAACCAGAATGTCCTGAACAGGGTGGCATCCCACTCATCAGCTTTAATTCAGAAGTTGAACCAGTCAGTTCTCTTTTTCATTTTCTTTTCTTCAATGAATTCAATAACTTATTCTAAGGATAAAAATAATTAGTACAAAGCAATGAGTCTTGGATCAAAATAATATGTAAACAGAGCATAAATATACTACAAGTCTAGTCAAACAATGTTGCTTGCAAAGGGCATATTTACGTTTGTCCTCAAGTTGCTACATTCTGACAAAGCCTAAGACCATGTTTCATTGTAATATACTATATAGTATGATGGAATCAGTGGCTTTAGAGAATTAAAAGAACTCCACCTCTGTAAATGGATAATTCTACATGTTTTTCTTTTTGGTTTCTTAGTTCAATTCAAAATTTGAATATTTCTCAATTATAAGAATTTACAATATATGTATAATTATATATACACATATTTACTCTTAAAATAATTTATGATGTATGAGTAAAATTTTAAATTATTTAACTTTTGTTATAGTAAATATTACATATATTATTGATAGCAACAACGGGATTTAAATGTTATAATTAAATTGAGCTCTCATACTTCTGAGTAGGAGTTTGGCTATTCACTTCCAAAGTTCTAAAAAAAGTCATCACCAGAATTGCATCTGAATAGCTACTTCAAATAGTTAGAATGGAGAATTTTTTATTTGAAAGATTAAACATTAAGGATTAGTTTAAAGTTTAAACCCCCAAAAGGTATACATCTGTTTAGTTGATAATTATCCTCCAAAAGCATATAAACAAATCAATCATCGCCATTACTTTCCATTCTTCACAAATCCTGGTGGGAAAAATTTCCAATTCACTTCAAAGAGCTTGTCAAAACATAGCTGATACACCATATTACTCCCTGGAAAAAGAGAAATAAAAGAGGTGTATATTAAAGAAAAAGAAAAAACTAACAAAAAAAGGAACACTTAGAGAAACTTGTAATGCCTAAACAAAGTTCATAATAAGATTTTGCTTTCCTTTTGAAGGTATTTGAATTTGACTGGCATACTTTGGGGAACTTGTAATCCATAATATATACTTGCGTCACCTGAAAATTATGTTATGGAAAGGATTGCTAAACTGGCTGAAGTGCTTAGGAATTTTGGATATATGGCTTACAGGCTGCAACATATGAGTTGTTTGTCATGCTCAAGGGCTTAAAATTTGTTTGGCTAATGCTTGTATTACTTGATAAATGATAACTTTTTTAAAGTCCCACATCGCCTACCTTATAAATTTTTGCTAGGCATTTGACAGTATAAATAAACATTCATCCTTGATTAAAATATACTTACTTGTATGGGTTCACCTGTTAGTAGGCCAAGCCTGCCAAACTTGGGCAGCTTACACAAGTTAAGATAGACTAGTTGGGGTCCAATTTCCACAGGCCAGACTAGGCCTCGGGCCGGTCCAGGCTTCAGGCCGGATCAGTTTGAAGGCCAAGCTGATCCAGGCTTTTTAAAAGGCCAGGCCAGGCCAAGTATGAGCCAAAAAATCATGGTTTGCTTTTAGCCTTGCAGGTCGGGCATGACCTGTCCAGGCCTTGACCAGGCCGAACCAAGGCCAGGATGTATGCCATTTATGCACCGCTAGTATCAGAGTCCTTTAGACTCTACTATGTGTCTTTTAGGATGTCTAGGCTGGCCAAGTAAGAATTGGCCTAGTTTAGTATAGTTTAGTATGAATTTTCAAATAAAAAGTAATATTATCTTTGAAGAAATGGTTTAGATGAATGTTAATGAAGGTTGAGCATGTGTAATGAAATTTATATATAGCAGTAGTATGAATATCAAATATAATAAGGGTTATTCCTCGATTAAACAAACTAGAAAAAAAATTGAAAAGACATTTCAAATGAAATATTAAAGTTATAGGATGCATGGACTTAAACTAGTTTTAAGAGTCCCAAAACTCTGTATTTGTACTAATGATTGTTATCAAAGTACCTCAACATGATTAGGATTGAAAAGAGTGATAAAAACTTAGTTACGAAAAAAAGGTAATAAATTGCTTACTCCTGTGCTTAAAGAAGTCTGATTGCGTCGTCTTTGAAGAGCATTCAAGATGTTTTAGATATAATCTGGACTTAGGGGCATTAAAGTATGAGTCTTCTAAGAGATAATACGTGAGACACAAGGTGTCTAGCCTGTCCAAACATAGAATAACTATATCAAATGAGGGTTGGATAAAAAGTTTCTACATGAAACCAAATAACAAAGTAAAAGCTATTGTGTTAAGTTAATATAAATTAAGTTCACATTGAATGAGTATGACTGATGAGTGTATATGCATGATTATATGATGATGTAGGATTTAGTGAAGTGCAGATAGTTATAAGTTGTTAATCTACTTTATAAACAATGAGCCAGACAACTCTTTCAGTTCTTATGTGCTATATGAACTCGATATTGATTGCTTGTAAACTGTACTGCGATGAGTATTGATACAACCTGGAAAATCAGATTGTCCTAAAAGTTAAGTTTAAAGAATTATTAATTAATAAAATGAATTTTTATTAATTATTTTATGTGTTATGTGTTTATTTGTCGTTTTATAACCTAGGATGATTATAAAACGGGAGGATTCTGGCTATGAGGTAGAATAAATGTGTAAGAATTTTAAAGGCAAAAATAAAAAATTTCTAAGGAAATAATTTTTCTGACAAAAAATGAAATAGGCACTATTTATCTGATGAATAACCTAAGTCTTTTTGAGAAATTGGTATGTCAAAATGACATTATGTCTAAAGATTTGACGGTAATATGTTGTGAAGAGTAATATCAATCGATAAAAGTTTTTCTTGAAAAACATGCAAAAATTGGAGAAAATAAAAATGACGAAAAGTATTGTTATGTACTTTTTGAACGTTTAGCTATGTTTTGGGAGAACGTTGCGGAAAACAATATTCATCAAAAAGTGTAAGTGTTTTGAATTTTTGAAGAATGCGCTAACGTTAGAATGACGAAGAAAGACGGAATGTCCAAAAAGATTTGGAATCCGAGAAACGCAGTTTTCCAACTGTGTAATAATTAAAGAGATTTAATACGAGTATAGTACGAGAAGAATACGCATATAATACGAATTATTATACGGTAAGAATACGAAAAGTCAAAGTCAAAAGGTCATGTCAACAAAAGTGGCTAGCTTTTGCACTTTCCCACTATTTAACCATACTTAGGTTAATGTTTAATCAAGGATTGTTAAGGAAACTTAGAAGCATTTTTCAATTTCTGACGAATGCATAAAAGTTAATCTGTAGAGGAAAGATGGAATATCTAAAAAAATTTAGATTCAGAGAATGCAAATTTTCAACTGTCGGACGAATTTTGAAACACAAAACAACGAAGCTTCCAAAAGAAACTTGGTTGATATTTGTGAATACTAAGGAGGTGTGAATAATGAAAGTAGGGGGTGTTTTGTAAGTTTTGTAAACTTAAAGGTTTGGACTATACAAGACCAAAAGTTAAGTGACCAAAGTGTAAACTGGTGAAAAGTTATCTAAATGACCATTTTACCCTTACCCTTGGTTTTTTATATAAGGCAAGCCATTTGGTGGGTTGGTTGATTTTATTCAATTAACCCATTTCAAAGAGAAAAAAGAGTAATAATGAGAGAGAGAGCTAGAGAGCTTGGATTGAAGAAGAACAAAGGAAAAGCTAGCAAATCGTAAGCTTTGTCTAGTGGAAGAAGAATAATGAAGAAAAACAAGAAGAAAGGTATCAAACCCTATTCTTAATCAAATTTTTCTTTAAGTTTCATATGTTAAAATACATAACTTAATGAAAATGGAAGTAAAAGATATTAATAAATGGTTTTCTTATGGTTTAATCATAAGAAAATGAAGTAATAAGACTTTGATGTTTAGTTTAAAATTTTATCTTTTTCTTTTAAAAACATTCATATGAAGTATGAATTGCTTGATGTTAATAAACGATCCGGATGAATCATATGAATGATCTAGGGCAATGAGGAAGGATTGGTGTTTTATAACATTAAAATCCATGAAAAAGTGAAATCATAGTCAAAATATCAATTAAAAATGAAGAACGAATGAAGACACAAAGAACGAACGAAGAACACGAAGAACGTTGTTGATAGACAAATTGAAAATCATCCTAATTAGAGCTTGTTGTTGATGGACAAGTTTAAAACCCTCATATATATATATATATATTTGTTAATATATGTTTTGTTAGGAATTAGAGAATTAAAAGCAATGTTCCTTTGGATTGGATTGAAATTAGCCTATAACGAAGTTATGGCAAAATTTTGTAAAAGACGAATGAAATGTAGAAAGTAAGTTAGTGATCCCTAATTAATGAGGTTTCATAAAAATGTTAAAGAACATTGAAAATGTAAATTGTGGACTCAAGAACGAACGAATTCCGAGTTCGAATGACCGAATTACGGACGAACGAAAGAAGAAAATTAATAACGTAAAACGAACGAATGATAAAATTTGAGTTAACAGAAAGCCTCATTAACGGATTAAGAAAATTATTCTGCCTGAGGGAAATCTGAGTATGTAATGAAAGTAAGAAAATGGCTTTGGAACGAATCTGTTCTGAGTTATAACGAAGAAGTTACGAGATTGCAAAGTAGGCGATTCGTACAAGTTCCAACACTTGGAAAAAAAGTGCTGGAAAAACTGGAAATTTGGACTCACGCTGCAACACCGGCCAAGCCTTGAAAGGAGGCGCTACAGCACCTCCATGGAAGCTAGGTACTGGAAAAGGGCTCCGCAACGCCACCAATAACTAAGGGAAGAGGCGCCGCAACACCGGTGCAAGCAGGGGCATATATGTATTGGGGGCAACATAGGCAGCTGCCCCTACTGAATATTTTTTATATAAGTATAGGGGTAGGGATGATATATAAATTAATAAATTCAAGGGGTAGATTAATGAAAGATTTAAATTTGGAAGGGGTAAATTTTTTTTCATAAACCAATTCTAAATACAAGTACACAAATCTTCTTATTTTAAAGTTTGGTGAAATTTTTGAAGTATTTTTTGTATTATTTTTGGTTTTGAATGTAAGCGTGTGAACTGTGAGGGATTATTTGATTCAAGTTTGATTTTATTTTTTTTATTGATTTAGTTGAATGTGGTTACTTTTTGTTTGGTCTGATTGGGTTTTTGTTTTTGGGTTGTTTGATCTTTAATTAAAAATGAGATCATTTTTGTTGAGTAGTTTATGTCTTTTATTGTGATAGCTTACAATAATTTTGCCTGATTTTATAATGGGAAATGAAAAATAGAAAATGATTATGAGCCTTTAGCAACCCCTCATTTCTAGTTGTTATAATCACTTTACTTCTCTGCATCTAACTAATGGACCCTGTATAATTTTTGGTGTTCTGAGTATAAATTTTGGATAATTTGTTTCTCTTATTTCAAGTAAAACTTATTTAAAGTAAAACTTATTTAAAACTTAAAAAAAGATACCAAAACTAGTTTATTGTTTTGAAATTAATTCATGGCTTTGTTTGACTATAGAAAACAAATTTGGTTCAAGACATTGAGCATTTGAGAAATAATTCAAATTGAATTATGACAAGTAACCAAATCAAGTTTCTAAATTGTATATAAATATTATTTATTTCAAATTCCTTTGTTAGTTTGGATTATAAATATTTATTGCAATTGGTAAACATTATTATGATTAAATAATATTATGATTAGTTCAAGTTTTTTTTATTTAACTTAAATAAAAAAATTAGTTAAAATTACCTTATTTGGAAAAAATCTAGATCCGCCCCTAGGTGCAGAGCAAAGCCTATAAATGAGCTTTTAACTGCTGAATTCTTGGGGGATGTGTACGGAGAGATAATGAACGTAAAGTTCACGTAATGTAACACTTAAATAAGTGATTCAAGCCTTAAGTAAAGGTTGAACAAAAGTTTAAAAGATGAATAACGTAAGCATTAAAACACATAATACAACGAATGCGGTTCGTGTATGCGTAAGTTAAACATGCTAAGCATACACACTCGTGTATGGTTTGAACGTAAGATAGTGAAGCGTAATTAATTATGTGTAATGCATGAAGAACCCCGAGCCTCTCGCTGGTTACGTATTGGAATGAGAATGCACTGCAGCCAGACTCTCTGTAAGGGATACCGAGCAAGTTGGTAACAAGTTGATCATTGTAAAATGTTATTGTTGTAAGTACCATGTGCGTTACAATAACTTGAATAGTGAATAACGTGTAAACGTTGAGAACCCGAGTTAATGCTAATAACTTGAAGAATGTTCTGAGTAACTGAACCAAACATTATAAGATATGAAATAAGGTAATGTAGAATGCTTGAACGCTATGAACACATAGTATTAGCATTGAATGTTCGGTCTTAGCATATCAAAGATTGTATGACTTAGACAATAAAGAATAATCCTGAGGTATGTCATTTATTTGTCAGAAAGCCATAAGGAATGATAATTGACGTAACGAACATTATAGTTGTAATGTTTTGAATAAGTTAATCTATGAAGAAGGAAAAAAGGTAATGTAAATCTATTGTAAAAGATAATTGTAAGAATTAAGACGTCTCCGTATGTCGTAATGCGGAAAGATAATCAATAAAGTTGGTTGCGTGGACTTAAATTATATAACGCAAACCATATGAAGTAAAGTTAAATTTAAACCAATGCGTAAGTCAAATATATGACTAATTGGTATATGTTATCCTTATGTGATATATAGGTATTTCGAAGAGACGTATAGCGTAAACTGTAGTTGTATGCATCTCTTAAGGCAAGTTTCCTAACTTCATTCATATTTGAAATGAATGCTAGTTTCTTAAACTTACTCAAATGTGGAACTTAAGTAAGTGTTACCTATGTGCAAATGTGTTATGTTTGTGCAAGTTGTTAGTATGTATGAGTCCATATGCCAAATTTTCAACACTTATGTGTTTCTGTGAGATGAATTGTTCTGTGATTGAGCTGTTCAATGTGAAAGAGTTCTATTTATTCATGCACTATTAATGTTTAGTCTATGCTAATGAAGTAGCTAGACATGATGTATAGAAGAAAAGAATTGAGGTTATATTAAAATGAATGTATTGATGTTCTAAAATGATAAGAATCAAAATTTATTCATATTATTCAAGTTGCTTCATAACCTTTCTTCGGTTATTGAAGTTTTAAAAGAATATTTGATTCTTCATTTTGTTGTTATACAACTGCTAGAACTTGCTGAGCAATTGAATGTTTACACTTGCTTAAAATAAAAACATTTTCAGCGAACGACGGTAAAATGAACTAAAGGATCTTGTGAAGTTCAAGCTGACCGGTGTCCTGATGAAGTGACATTCATTATATGAATGAGCGTGAACATCAAGTCAAGACTTGTAATATAGAATAGTTTAATTAAACTATAGAATAGTTTAATAAACTGTTATGTATCTGTTGTGGCGAATGAAAGTCGCACGTGTAAAGAAGTAAAGAATAATATAATTATCATTATTTGTAATGAATGAAGATTTTAAGGTAATAGAATCTGAAAATTGAAGCAATATGTTGTTATATTTAATGATATAATGATGTATGTAAAGAATGAGAAGCACTAGTGATGCACCGAATCCATGTTTGAAGATAGACCGAATTTGGGGGCGATACAAGTTTGTTGAATTACATATGATGCATTTATAAATTTCAAAAGTCAATCTATGACTAAGTTGATTGAGTTAAGGAACTCATTTTTTATATTTGATAAGTGAAATGCAGCATGTATAATATATTAGAATGAATTTGATATATAAACAAAGCATGTTATTATGTGTTATGTGTTGCATGGAAACAATTAGATTTGTTGAGCTCAATCTTGCAAAATTAAACTTTTTGCAGGTTAAGATCACACTGCAATATTTCTTGCTATCTAAATGATGAAGATTGGACGGCATGCAAAGAGATATCTCTTCTTTATCTAGAAAGTTTATTGAATCGTAAGGATATTTTTTCTTTGTTCTGATATTCGTGTAAACGATAGCAATGTAAAATTTTAAAATATTTAATAAAGAATATTCGTTATGGTTGTGATGATTGTTTTGTAATGAAAAGTTGTATAACGATGCTATTAAATAAGAATGGGTTCATATTGAGGATTGAGTAGTACATACACATCTTTACTCTGATAAAATGAATCATAAAATAAATATAACTTTGGAATATATAATCGTAAAGGTTGCGATTCAGGAGGCAAAGGAAAGATAAAAAGAGAAATTTTAAATTATCTGTTTTTAAGTAAATAATGGTAATAAGCTAGTACAAGATAGTATCTAATGCACAAAATCGAGATAAAAGAATAGTCCTGATTTTGGGGTAGTTACACAGATACCCAATGAACTTCTTTTCTCCGAGACCAAATGTGCACTTGGTCGATTTTAACCGTATATTTTGGTCTCGAATAGTCCAAAAGCATTCTTCCAAATCTACTAAGTGATCCCGAATCACCGTACTTTTGACAATCATGTCGTCGACGTACACTTCCATATTACACACGATTTTTCTTTGAACCACCTTATTCATGATGCGTTGATAGGTCACCACTGCATTGATCAGCCTGAATGACATCTTCTTGTAAGCATAGATAACACGGTGCCTAATGAATGCCATCTTAGGGATATCCTCCTTAAACATTAAAATCTGATTATAAAATGAGAAGTTATCCAAGAAACTCAACAAAACATGCCCGGAAATGGCATCGATAAGCTGATCAATGTGTAACAATGGATAAAAGTCCTTCGGGTATGACTTGTTCAAGTCTGGTTAATGCACACTTTCCACTTCCCATTCTTCTTTCGTGCCAACACCACATTAGTCAACCACTCCGGATAATCTATCTTGAAAATAAAATCGGCCTTCAATAGCTTAGTTTTTTCATCGTCAATATCTTTTGCCGCTCCGGGGAAAAAATCTTTTTTTTTTCGTACAGGATTTCGGGAAAGATCCACGGTGAGACGATGTACAACTATAAACTCGTGGATGCCCAACATGTCACTGGGTACCTAAGTAAAGATGTTTGAATACACTAAAAGAAGATCCACCAAACCCATTCGAAGAGGTTCTCCCAGTCCTAATCCAATATTAACTATCTTCGCCGAATTCCCCAGAATTAACTACACATCTCCTTCAGTGAATGACTCCACTTAGATCTTCATCACCTTACGCTGTTTGCTGACCTCAACACCAGATAATATCAATGTATTTTGTTCACACCATCGGGCGATGTCTATATCACCTTTTGAAGAGTGGGTTTTATACTTACGAATTGGATATTTCTTAGGCTTAATTCCTTACTAACTATAAGTATTTTTAGTGTCATTTTACTTATTCATGCGTTTGTTTTTGTAAGAAACGGCTTTGGAGGGTCAAAATGGGAAATTTGGAGCTTAGTGACATTTTTTATCATTTCTGAACTGATGAATTGGCCAAGGTGGATTCCCTAGTGTACTGAGCTCACCGGGGCATTTTGGTCGGGAACAAAGAGAGTTGTTTTGCTATGTTTCAGAAGTTGAGTCCGAGAAGGATTCGTTTGGCTGAATGGTTTCAAAGACTTTAAGGACGGTTAAAAGACATGAAAAGAGAGGAGAGAAAGAGAAAAATTCACGAGGATTGCAAGAGGATACAAAGAGATTTTGAAGAATGTAGAAGGAGCACAAGAAGACCAAGTGAAGGATTTAAGAAGGATAAGGAAAATTATGCAGAGTTTATTTTTTTTCTTTTCTTTTACTTGTGAACTTTAGATGTTAAATTCTTCTATAGATTCATTATTTGCTTTTATTATGTGGAACTAAATTCTATTTTAAGATTACAAAAGATCTTATTGAGTAGCTTTGACTGAGATGCTTCCTTGTTGATTATTGTTAACTATTATGAGATAGTCTATTATGGTTTGTGTTTAATTATTTAATTATCTGATCAACAATTACTATGATAATCTATATGAACTTGAGAGATGGATTATATGTTTAGATCTGATCATAATAGCATGTTATTGTGTTTTTTGTATGGTTATGGAACTTATAATTTGTGTTTAGGATAGAGATATACTTATTCTCCGCATGTAATCTGATAGGGAACATGTGCTTTAAATTCTCTTTAATTGTAATTCACATAGAGATATAGTGAATTAGTTAACTAGGGAATTCAACTTAATTCTATTATCTGTGGATTTTAGTTGATTCATTTATAATACATCGAGAGACGGTCATAAATATTGATGAGTTCTCGATTAACAATCCGTAATAGTTAACATAACTTAACAAGACGTATATTGATATAAGTGAAACAATAAGTGAAATTATAGTCTTAAAATTTCATATTTATTTTCAATCTCGTGGTAATTAGTATTAGTTTAATTAATTATTTGATTTCATAAATTCACAGTTTTTAATCAATTGTTTAATAAAATCGAGTTAATCCAAAATTGGTAGTTGATAGTATAAATTACAGTTTTTTCTCCGTGGAAATGATACTCTACTTATCATTATATTACTTGTTGATCACATATACTTGCATGTTGTGCTAACCTAGATTTAGGTAAACAAGTTTTTGGTGCCGTTGCCAGGGAATAAATTGTGTTTATAACTTTCAATATTAGTTTAATTAGTTCGGTCTTAGTTAAACACTTTTATTTTTCTTTTTTACTTCCTGTTTCAGTTGTTCTTGATTAGTTTATGCAAACTCGATCGAAGAAGCCACATTTGTTACCTTATGAGGACGACATCGACAAACGATTTCAACGGTTGCGTAAGTGGAAAAAAGAAACTCAAGAAACACTAGAGAAACAATATAACATGGATGAAGAAGAGAAAAAAATCACTGTGGTATTATGCCACAATGCGGGTTACTGCAATTTAGTCGAGTATTACGAGGTCTGCCATTAATGCTAATAATTTTGAGATAAAGCCTAGGACAATACAGATGATTCAAAATTACGTTCAGTTTGGAGGATTACCGAATGTTTACCCGAACGATCACTTGGTCAGTTTCATAAAAATTTTCAATACTTTCAGGTATAATGGAGTTTCAGAGGATGATATAAGACTCAGGTTGTATCCATTCACCTTCAAAGATAAGGCTAAGAGTTGGATCCATTCATTACCACCACGTTCGATTACTACATGGAACGATTTAGCCTAGAAATTTCTAGCTAAGTTTTTTCCGCCTGCGAAAACATTGAAGAAGTGGAATGATATCAACTCATTTGTTCAGTTAGACTCAGAATCATTGTATGAAGCATGTGAGAGATTTAAAGACTTGTTGAGAAGATGCCCACACCATAGGATCACTAAATGGCTATAAGTACAAACTTTTTACAATGGATTAGCCAGTACAATGAGGACTACTATTGATGTTGTAGCGGGTGAGGCTATTATGACCAAGAACTATGATGAGGCATATAAGCTGATCAAAACAATGTCATCTAATAACTATCAGTAACCAACTGCAAGAATGACTCAGTCGAACACATCAGGGGTTTATGAAGTGGATGCAATTACAGCGTTATCAGCTCAAGTGAAAACTCAGATTTTTGCTTTTACAAAAAAAATAGATGCACTTGGGGTACAAAATGTTTAGAGAGTGGAGACAATTTGTGAGATGTACATGGGTAACAATTCAATAGATCAATGTGCAATAAATCCTAAATCAATTCAATTTACTTCCCACTATAATCGGCAGTAGGGTGGTAATGTGAATAGCTACAATTCGGGATAGAAGAATCACCCGAACTTTTCTTGGAGAAATAATCAATCACTAGCACAAGCTCAAGCTTCAAGGCAATCATACCCACCTAGATTTTAGCCTTAACAACCCCAACAACACCCACACCCCCAATAACCTCAACATCATCAATCAACCGTAAGCTATCATAGACGGAAGAATTGTTAGAGAGATTGGCAACTCAATTTAAAGAAACAACAAAGAATCAGTCAGTTGCAATAAGAAATATTGAAAATCAATTAGGAGAGATAGCAAGTGCTCTTAACACTTGACCTCAAGGTTCTCTACCGAGTGATACTGAGAATAATCCTAGGAAAGATGGCAATGAACATTGTAAGACAGTTACACCAAGAAGTGGAAAAGAGTTGGATGCAGATTCTGATGAGCATACGAAAGAAAATACTGTCGAGGTTGGTGAAAAAGAAGTTTGAAATTCAGAAAGTAAGTTTGAGGAAAAAGTTGTGTAAAAGTAGAAGGAAGAAAAGAAGAATGCAATCATACCACCTGTGTCATTTCTACAAAGGTTTCAAAAGCAGAAGCTAGACAAGCAATTTTTGAATTCCTCGAGATGATTAAGAAATTACATATCAATATCCTGTTTGCAGATGCATTAGAGCAGATGCCTAGTGTAAGACCCCAACTTTTTTTGAATAATGATTAATTTTCTCTAAATATCATTTTGAATATTATGGTGTGGATTTGATATAATGTTATAGTTGTGGGTAATATTTACAAATTTTGCAAAGTAAGCAAGTTGTCATAAAATATTCGATTGGTCGAGGAATATTCGGTTTATCAGGGAATATCCATACGACGACACAATCAATGGTGGACCCCACAATGAAATTACTGTCGGAGTTAGAAAATGACAAACATATCTTTTTATAAAAATAACGGCGAAAGTTTTATCGTTAACTGTTGAAATACTAGTGATAAAAGTACAGTAATACGCGTGGTTACATAGTAGCACACAGTATTGATTATTGATGGTTACGTGAGAAGTCCCTCAGTTATACTCAATTATTGCTACAATAATTGTTACATAGTATCTCACATTGTTGATTCAATTATTGTTACAGTATCATCTGCATAATATTTTATATTATAAAATCAATAATTGAGACGACAAAGTTATTCATATTATTATTTGTATTATTGACAATATCTAGAAAGTTCTGTCGAGGAAAGGGGTTTGGTCACCTAATTGCACGCCAATAGGGAGAAATCTTTATTTGAAAGCCCCATCTTTCCTGGGAATGATCCGGTTGTTAATATTGCAAGTTATAATATTAATGATGAGTATTATTAAAAATATATTTTGTGAAGCCAAGTGAATTAAGATAAATATAGGGGATTTTTATGAAGTATTTGTTGTAAGTTTTGCGTATTATTTGGACCACCACTTACTCATTTTTGAAAATAATCTGTAGAAAGTTATTCAAGATATATATATATATATATATATATATATATATATATATATATTATAAGTTTTGTTTTATTAGATTATAAATAGAATATATTATATTTTATTTAAAGTTTTTTTATTAGAATATTTTATTGCACAGTAATGAATAGTAAAAATCAAAATTTTCAAACGATTCGGCGCCTATGAATGTTTACTGTGCGTCCGTGATTTTATTTTCTAAATAGTATCCTTCCATTCTCCTATAAATAGGATACTTAGTTTAGAAGTAAAAATCACACCAGAATCAAAAATTTATTCTTCTATAATATTGAGCGTATTTCTTTAGAGTTTAAGGAAGCTTTGAGCGTAGAAAACAATATAAGTTTTCTTCAAAAATTTTACCGCCCTACCAGTCAGAAATACTCTCCTTTCAAGGTAAGGGGTATTATTTAATTCATATTCGCTTACGATATTATTTTTCGTATTCGTAAGAAATTTTATTTCATTCAATATTTGTAAGAAATATTATCTTCGTTTAATATTCGTAAGGAATATTATCTACGTTCAATATTCGTAAGGAATATTATTTTAGTGGAACAGTTGTAAGGGATATTATTTTTGTTCAATATTCGTAAGAAATAATATTTTCTTCCATACTCTGTAGTATGTCAGTAATATTATTTCATTTCAGATTCCGAATTCTACACTCATTTTGTTAAGTATTGCTTCTATACTCTTTGATATTAATAGAATATCCTTGAAATTTGCGCTTCATCTAATATCATTTCATAAGATATTTTTCTGAACATTCTTATTAAGTTTTAACCTTTTCATGCCGAAGTACTATTTATGGGGTACTATTCACTCGGGTACTATTCACCCGGGGTACTATTCATGACAAAAATTGATTTCTTTTCCGTCCAAATCATTTCTGATAAAATATTATTCTTGAATTTTACTCTACAAAGCAGTATCATGTTGACAATTTGAATAATTATTGAATTCTGGATAAATTAAATTATAAATATTTAAAATTTATCCATGTTCTCATTTAATTGAATTATTGTATCATTGTCATCATCCTCATGCTTATATTGTGATGAAAGTCATTTTTGGCCCATAGTGCATAGATGGACTATTGATTGGTATGATTATGACCATGGATTATTCAGTATAATCATGACCTGTAATGTTACAAATGATGTGGTAAAAGTCCTTATTGGCCTGTAGTGCATTGATGGACAGTTGTTTGCATGATCACGACCATTGGTGATAACACGAATATCCTTGGCCCGTAGTGCATGGAAAATTCGTGGATGTGATATTAATGAATATCATTGGCCCGTAGTGCATGGATAATTTAGTGATGTGGATTATTTATTGAGTTGAGTCTCAGCGATAAAATTGATGATAAACTTTTAAATCATAGAAGATAGTAGATATCATGCTCTACTTGACTCTTCTCATGGATTGTTTGTTCCGCTGCAGTTAAACTTGTTGTTTATTGGATTCTATCAGTTTAACACTGTTGAAGGCTAACGATATTTTATTCTGCATTATCTTAGTCATAATATTTCTTACTGAGCTAGTTGAGCTCACCCTTTTGCTTTCATTGTTCTCTTCAGGGAATGAGAACGTAGTCGTGACTAGTCGAGGAATGGAGTGACGGTCCGAGATGGTGGCTGTAGTAGTCCTCACTATTTTATAAAATAGTGTGATAATAATTATAATGACGACTGTAACGTCCATGAATTTGAAACTCCTTATTTAATTAAATATGTGATTTAATTTTAATGAGTTAGTTTTGTGAGTTTATTTAAACCTTATGTGGTTATGTGAATTGGGAGAAGGTTCAAAAATACCCCTGACGTTTACCGCGATGTCTACCGAGTACCCTAAACTTTTTTTTTGTCCAAAAGTACCCTTAACGTTACACTTTTTGGGTCATCCGTGTTCTCGCCAGTATGAAAGAGACAAACGGAGTTAAAATTGGGTGACGTGGCGAGATAACTTAAAGGAGAAGGTTCAAAATGCCCTGCATACATGTAAATATGTCATTTAATCAAAAAAAAAAAAAATACTAAAATTCAAAATAAAAAAACATAACATATTTACATCATTTAATCAAAATACTAAAATTCAAATTATTTTGTTAACTAATCAAAACAACTAATTAAATAAAATAAGGTGTACAACATATTGACATCATTTAATCAAAATAGTAAAATTCAAAACATAACATATTTACATCAAATACTAATTTAAAAAAAATACAAAAATACTTAAATAAATTAAATTAAAAAATAATAAACTACTAAAATTCAAATTATTTTTATAATTAATCAAAACAACAAAAATTCAAATTACATCATTAAAATACTAAAATATTAATACTAAATACTAATTGATAAAAATATTAATATTCTCAAAATATTAACATTTTTTAACATATCATCTAATATTAAAAACATTAATATTTTTGATATTAAAATGTTAATATTTTTTAATATTTTATAAATATTTTTAATATTAAAAACGTTAATATTTTAAAAATATTAATTTTTTTTTGATATGAGGTTAATATTAAAACGGTAATATAATTAACGTTATTTAGTAAAAAATATTAATGTTAATTATTTTTGATGATTTTAGTTAAATTAACGTTAATTATTTTGTAATTTTGAATTAGTTGAATTTTGAATTTTGAATTTTAAAATATTAACGTTAATCATCAAAAACTAAAAATATTAGTTGAATTTTCAAAATACTAAAATATTAACGTTAATTTTGTAAAATTCAAAATGCTAAAAATTTTAGTATTTTAATGATGTAATTTGAATTTTGTTGTTTTGATTAATTAACAAAATAATTTGAATTTTAGTATTTTATTATTTTTAATCTGATTATTTTTTAGTATTTTAGTATTTTTTAATTAATATTTGATGTAAATATGTTATGTTTTGAATTTTAGTATTTTGATTAAATGATGTAAATATGTTATACAACTTGTTTTATTTAATTAGTTGTTTTGATTAGTTAACAAAATAATTTGAATTTTAGTATTTTGATTAAATGATGTATATATGTTATGCTTTTTTATTTTGAATTTTAGTATTTTTTATTTTGATTAAATGACATATTTACATATGTCGTGGGTATTTTGAACCTTCTCCTTTAAGTGTTTAATAACTCAATATTTTCAATATAATTAAATTAGAAATTTTAAGTATTTTTTTTTTTTTAATTTTAAGGATGAGGATTTGTACAAGATAAAGCTTATGTAATTATGTAATAAATAAAAATATATTTATTACATGAATGTTTGCAAATAAATTGATTTTATTATTATTGATTATTATAAAGTATATTCTTATAATAATTAATTTATAGTAAAAATGTTTTTATTAAATATTTTCTATGAATATATAGTTATATATTATTTAAATAATATATGATATGGTTATAGAATTATTATAATAACTATTTTATTATATGAATTTATTTCAGAATTAATTAAGCTAATTATTTAACTTAATTAATAATGGGATGTATGTGTAAGAAAATCAGATATGGAATCCAAACCCTAATTTTGGATTTTTGATCAAGGAATGAGAATTATATTATTATATTATTATTTTTCAGTATTATAGATATGTGTATTATGTGTGTAATATTAATTTGTGAAACAGTTTGGATGGAAAAATAAAAAACCCTAGTATTAAGTTGTTAAACCCTAATTCGAAAGTCGGATGCCAGCTTAAGACTGTTATGTAATCATGTTAACGAGGGAAATGACCGGTAATAAAGGTATTAACCCTAATTAGGGAGAATCTACCCTAATTGTTTTTTTGTATAAACCCTTATTATTTTTCTAAATTATAAACCCTAATTTGCTTATGGTAAACCCTAATTCGAAAGTCAATTACGACTTTAAAGAATTTGTTAAGTCATTTTGTAGTTGTAATACTATGTTAATGTGTCTAATGACAGTTATAATACATCTATATAATAATTAGGAAAAAACCTAATTTCTAAACTTAAAAACCCTAATTTCTAAAAGAAACCTTAATTACAAACCCTAATTTAAAACTCAATTTGAGTTCGAAACTGCTATGTAACTGTGTGATTACGATTAAGGTGAAGTATTATAGAATTTTATATTGATTAGGTAAACCCTAATTAATATTTATAAATATTAAATTTCTAGAAAATCCTAATATTTATATTATAAACCCTAATTTATAAATTATAAACCCTAATTGCTAAATTTAGAAGTTTAATGCTAATTAGTGCATCCTAAACCTAATTAGTAAGGTACTAAGTAATTAAAAACCTAAACTAATTTAGGAAACCCTAATTACAATTTTTAAAAACTAAAATTTTATTTTATTTTACAAACCCTAAACTAGAAATGCTTCAATTTTATGCTAAACCTTAGGGTTAAACCCTAAGGGTCAAACCCTAAGGGTTAGACTAATGACTAAAATGCCATTAAATTCTTAAGGTCAATGACTAAATTGCCCTATTGCATTATTGAATTTTCCAAGTGTTGGAGTTGTTGGCCAACCCTTGACTTCTCTATAAGGCTAAATTATACATACAACTCAGCCAACACACTCAGCCAATTCATTGCATTCCTTATATATATATAGATCAAGAGAGAGAAAGTGCTCATTTTATCAAAATTGTCCAACATTCACTCCACTAAGACCCTCTCTCTTTAGCTCACTGATAAGTGGATTTTATATACACTTATCCGATATCTTTTACTTGAATTAGTTGCTTATATTTATGTGTATTATTTACTTTTCATGCATCTTGTATTCATTTTGTAGGTTATACGTTTGGGAGTGGTGTGAGCGACTATTGGTAAGGAAAAGGAAGGGAAATGCAAAGAAAAGCAATCCGGATATCATTTGGGCTATCTTGTTCATTTCATGTTCTTGGCTTGGAACTTGGACTATGTTATAGATCTTCTTCTAAGCTTTCTAGAACATCTTGAATCATTCCAATCGGAGTTCGGATGCACGAGTTATGATTTTTGTACCAACGGACGTCGAACTTCGCTATTTTGGTTAGCCAGTTTCATAGAAGTCACTTCCAGACCAGTTTCAACCTTCATCCGTCCAGAATTTCAGAATCATCAAAGAATGAAAGTTCTAGAGCTCGTCAATAGCTTCGATTTGATAGGTGTCAAGCCCCGTAACTCTTCCCGAATCAAAAGTTATGGCCATTTTACCAGAGCACACCGCAAAGAAAATCAACCTCATGGTATGCGCGATTTCTGTGGCGCAATGCAATTACAATAGCAAAAAGACGCGATTTAATACTTGTGCGTGGCCACACCCAACTTTAGGCCCAATTCTTGCGCGGCTGCGCGACTTCGGGTGTTGACCAAAGTTGACTTTTCATTAAACAGTGCAATTGAAGCGTAACGGAGGGAGGGGTTCAATTAGAGCTTATATATTAGATGTATTTTCATTATGTAAGATTCATTCCACCCCTTGGGGGCTAAAAACTACTGTTACTTTCTTCTTCCAATATTCGATTAGATTAGATTAGAACCCTAGATTAGCTAAGATTTGGGGATTGAAGCAATTGAAGAACATTGGAAGTTTAGAAGTGAAAGAAGAGAAGAAACTCATATTTGCTATTCTTAATCCCTAACTCTCTTACTTCTATTTGTATCTTTCAATGTATATTCAATTGTGGATCATGGATTCTAATTCAACTATGAGTTAAATTCTATTTTGGGATTGCAATGGAATCTATTGCCTAGTTTATTTTAACATACTTCATTATTAGCCTTATTGATTGCTATGAGATTGTCTATTAAGATTCATGCTTATTTGCTTAGTTGATTGGCCATCAATTACTGGGATAACCCATATGAACTTGAAAGACAGAGTATGGGTTTAGATTTAATCTTGATAGCTTGTGTTTGTATGTTCTACATGGTGATGGAATATATGATTCGTGCTTAGGATAGACATATACAGGAAGCATCGCTCAGTAGTCGATTGAGAACTTGGGCTTAAACCCTAATTATTTATAAATCACATAGACATATAGTGGTTTAGGTAATTTGGGTGTTCATGTGTATTCTTTCAACTGGGGATTATATTTGATATGGGTATGGTACATTGGGATATGGCTGTACTTTACTTTCGTGTTCTCGACTAGCAATCCAGTGCAAGTAATTTGGCTTAACAGGGAGTGCGTTGATTTAAATTATTCAATAGATGAAATTGTAATCTCAGGTCTTCATTATCTAGTCTCAATCTAGGAATAGTTAGGTTTATTTAATTAAATAGTTTAAATATAAAATATTACATCAATCGTTTAAATAAAACTGAGATGGTTATGGGCTAATGCTTGGTGAACTTTATTAGTTAATTCTCCGTGGGAACGATACTTTACTTACTCTTTATTACTTGTTGACCACGTATACTTGCGTATTGTGTGTAACTAGAATTTACCCAACAAGTTTTTGGCGTCGTTGCTAGGGAATTAGCTTAATAAATTTTTGCCAACATTAATTTCAATCAAATTAGTCTTAATTTAAACATTTTTTTTGTTTTAATTATCTTCTTATATTTCTCTCTTTTCAGGTACCATGGGTGACTTTGCTTATCAATGGCCTTATACAAATATGATTCAACCAAGGGACACAAACACTGAGGGACTCAATGTATTTTCTACATTGTCAGCACAAATTGCAACACTTTCAGAGAGGTTGGATATTCTTGCAGCCCAACGCACTCGAGAGATAGTAGTTACATGTGAATACTCTGCTAGGGAGCATCCGAGTTATCAGTGAAACATCAAGGTTGGACAAGTGCAGTTTGGGGGGATTACTTCAACAACAATGTTTATCCTGATTATCAACAAGGTTGGGGTTATCACCCAGATTATGAATGGAGTTATAACTATCCCAACCAATACTGCATCCCAAGTGCAACACATCCATGAGATTTCTCATATCCATCTTCAACGCAACAAGAGGAAAATTCAAGGTTGAAGGAATTCATGTCAAAAAGCATAGCAGACCATGAAGAGATAATGATGAGTTAGGAGTTATCAAGCCAAAATATTAACAAACAGATGTAATAACTCATTAACTCCTCAATGAATGATCCTCAATACATGGATTTTGAAACTAAACAAGATAATTCAAGATTGGAGAATTTGTGGTTCAAGTGTGTAGCATCAAGTGAGGAGAAAATGATTGAGCAAGAGAGGTTAATTCGAAATCTTCAGAATCAGATGGATCAAATGTTCGAAGCCTTGAACAATCTCCCTCCAAACAATTGGTGTTACGACATGGACGATGAAACTGATGGAGAGCCAGAGGTGTTCATGCCACTGAATGAACTGAAAGGAGTGGACATTGAGGAAACAACTGGGGGTATGGAAAATGAAGATCATGAGCTGACTTGTATAATACCCCAAGTGCCTTCTCAGATAGAGTTGAAAAATTCAGGGAAATTTGCACATCCATGTCCCCTTGGTAGTCACATCCAAAGCAAGAATTTCTGCGATTATGAGGCCTCTTACAAACCATGGTGGGATGAGGAAGAGATAATAGAAGAAGAGAATCATGTTGTATCTGTCATGCCTCAATGCAAAAATCTATTCACAGACACAACGGGAGAAGCAGCTGGCTATGCAATAGAACTGGGGGCATCATGTACAGGAAATATGCCAGGTTGTTTCAATTCACAGACATGTAAAATGGGGAACCTACCTACACACATTGCAGTTCTAATGGATGGAGGGTTCCTAGCTTATCGTAGAGGAATTGGATAGCGGTGTCAAGAAAAGAGTCCAGCTAACGGACTATAAACCGAGCGCTCGATGGGAGGCACCCCATCCAATCTTTCTCCCTCCTTGTTTAATTTTTTTTTTACATTTCCATATTTAGTAGATGTTAGATAGTGGTAAGTCTTAATAATAGTTTTATTGTTTCTCCTCTCAGGTTCAATCCAATTGGTATAAGCATTTAGGATCACACAGAAGTCAAAAAGAAGTCTGCTAGAAGACAGGTATTGTGGTGGCATAACTACAATCAAACACCTGCATGCGGCTACCGCGCCATAGCTCGATCCACAAGAAAAAATGCTAAATTTTTAGAATTTCTGACTCAAGCATTCAGACAGTTAGAAGCCCACACTCAGTCTCCAACTATAGAATATCTCAAACTTAGCCATCGCCTGATATACCATCGGATCATGAGGAGGTGAACGGAGATGACATTGCCACTTAGGGGAGTATTCTTTCACTTTTAATTACAATGAGGGCATTGTTTATTTTAAGTTTGGGGGTATTGGGTTGTAGTGAGTAGTTGTTGCATATAGTTAGTTGCATATAGTTTGATTGCATGTTTAAGTTGCATAGTAGGGGTATTTTAGTATGATTTTTTTGTTAGTTTTCTTTTGTCTTGTTTACTTAGTATGTGTTTAGTTGCATAACATTGCATAATCCCAGGCTTTTAGTTAGTTGAATTCTAATTTGGCCAATGATGACATAGAAATTTGATAGATTTTTTTATTCAGTGGATATCTTGAGCTTAGTTATAATTTTATACAGGATATAATTCATGCTTTCTGTTTAGATGTTACCAGGTAGCACGACATTGTTCCTATTTGCTTGTTGGTTAAGATTAGTATGCTTGTCTGTTGAGAGGAAAATGTTGTTTTTAATGATAGAATTGTGTAGGAAGTGAGTAATGACTATGAAGACACTTAAACTCAAGTTTTGGGAACGCATTGGTATGCTTGCTTTATAAAAAAAGAGAAATATTTTTTGAATAATTACCGTGGCTAGTCTTGTTTCGGGGTCTTTGTTACTTGAATAAGTACGCCAGAAGGGATTGTCTCTACACCTGGCGCCCTAAGGTTTTAATGGTATGGGAGTCGTTGGTTGAAAGCTCGCTAAGGGGTAGCACAGTTAGCCTAATGGAATGAGACATTGCACAGTCATGGGAAATATATATATAAAAAAATAATAATAATAAAAATGAATAAACACCGCGGAAAAATGTGAAAATCACTTCGTGAGTAAAAATAAAGCAAAATAAACCCTTTGATGAACCTTAGCTTGTATTGATGTGTTGGAGTAGTTGTTGTTTCATTTGTATGCATAGTTCTTCGTTTGAACCTCAATTTTCTTCCTTAAGCAGTATAGCATTGAAATCCTCACCTTTTTCAAGTTTATATGTGAACACATCACACACACAACATCTTTATAGCAGGTTAAGATTATTTGATTGTATGTCATTATGCCTTTAGCTTAGTTTGATACTTTGTTCTTGGATCTTGATATTTCTCTAAAACATGTCTTACTTGAATTCATAACATGACTGAAAATCTGGGGAATCATTGCCATAGTAGCGTAGCTTGCATAGCATGTAGATTGCATTATATTGTGTTGCTTGCGGACAAGCAACGGTTTAAGTTTGGGGGTATTTGATAAGTGAATTTTATATACACTTATCCAGTATCTTTTACTTGAATTAGTTGCTTATATTTATGTGTATTAGTTACTTTTCATCATTTTGTATTCATTTTGTAGGTTATACGTTTGGGAGCGGTGTGAGCGACTATTGGTAAGGAAAAGCAAGGGAAATGCAAAGAAAAGCAATCCGGATATCATTTGGGCTATCATGTTCATTTCATGTTCTTGGCTTGGAACTTGGACTATGTTGTAGAGCTTCTTCTAAGCTTTTTGGAACATCTTGAATCATTCCAATCGGAGTTCGGATGAACGAGTTATGATCTTTGTACCAACGGACGTCGAACTGCGCTATTTTGGTTAGCCAGTTTCATAGCAGTCACTTCCAGATCCCTTTCAGCCTTTATCCGTCCCGAATTTCTGAATCATCAAAGAATAAAAGTTGTAGAGCTCGTCGATAGCTTTTATTTGATAGGTGGAAGGCCCCGTAATTCTTCCCGAATCAAAAGTTATGGCCATTTTACCAGAGCACTGCTGCAAAGAAAATCAACCTCATGGTATGCGATTTCTATGTGTGCCGCATGAATTCTGATAGCAAAAAAGACGCGATTTAATACTTGTGCACGGCCGCGCCTAACTTTAAGCCAATTCTTGCGAGGCCGTGCGACTTCGGTTGTTGACCAAAGCTGACTTTTCATTAAACAGTGCAATTGAAGCGTAACAGAGAGAGGGGTTCAATTAGGGCTTATATATTAGACGTATTTTCATTATGTAAGATTCATTCCACCCTTTGGGGGCTGAAAACTATGTTGCTTTCTTCTTCCAATATTCGGTTAGATTAGATTAGAACCCTAGATTAGCTAAGATTTGGGGATTGAAGTAATTGAAGAACATTAGAAGTTCAGAAGTGAAAGAAGAGAAGAAACTCAGATTTGCTTTTCTTAATCCCTAACTCTCTTACTTCTATTTGTATCTTTCAATGTATATTCAATTGTGGATCATGGATTCTAATTCAACTATGAGTTAAATTCTATTTTGGGATTGCAATGGAATCTATTGCCTAATTTTATTTGACATACTTCATTGTTAGCCTTATTGATTGTTATGGGATTGTTTATTAAGATTCATGCTTATTTGCTTAGTTGATTGGCCATCAATTACTGGGATAACCCATATGAACTTGAAAGACAGAGTATGGGTTTAGATTTAATCTTGATAGCTTGTGTTTGTATGTTCTACATGGTGATGGAATATATGATTCGTGCTTAGGATAGACATATCTTAGAAGCATAATTCGTAGTCAATTGAGAACTTGGGCTTAAACCTAATTATTTATAAATCAAATAGACATATAGTGGTTTAGGTAATTTGGGTGTTCATGTGTATTCTTTCAACTAGGGATTATATTTGATATGGGTATGGTACATTGAGATATGGGCATGTATTTTTACTTTTCGTGTTCTCACTAGCAATCCAAAGTGCAAGTAATTTGGCTTAACAGGGAGTGCGTTGATTTAAATTATTCAATAGATGAAATTGTAATCTCAGGTCTTCATTATCTAGTCTCAATCTAGGAATAGTTAGGTTTATTTAATTTAATAGTTTAAATATAAAATATAACATCAATCGTTTAAATAAGATTTGAGATGGTTATGGGCTAATGCTTGGTGAACTTTATTAGTTAATTCTCGTAGGAACGATACTTTACTTACTCTTTATTACTTGTTGACCATGATATATACTTGCGTGTTGTGCATAATTAGATTTACCCAACATAGAGCAAGTAAAGTATCGATCCCACAGAGAAAGTTGTTTAATTTAAATCACTACACATTAATTAAATCACTATATTTATATGCTCAAACTAATGACTAAAACTGGTTTGTTCTCGAATTGCAAATAACAACTAAAACAAAATAACAAGGATTAAATCAAATCTGGAATTACTGGGATCCTAACTTCATTTAATATTTCATTTAATCACCACTATCATGCATGACTTGTTCACATATCACAGGAAAGTAGCCAAGAGCACTAAAAGAGTTTTAGCCATTTTTCAATGCACTAAGACCTACTTACACAACATCTACAGATGATAGACTCTATGTAATCATCAATATAACCAAAATCACTATATGTCTATGTGAAATTGCAACTATATTGAATTTTAAGTTCAAGCCCTTATCCTAACTTATACGGTGAAACAGTATATGTCTATCTGGTTCACAAAATACACAAGCCATATAAAACAGCCCCATATACGTATACAATAATGATTACACTCCATACTTGCATGTTCATTGTCAATTCCATACAAGTACTGAAACGAATGGTGATCAAGCATTCATACATGCAAAACAATCATGATAGATATCCCATACGATATGTAAAACAATCCAGAATTCAAGCATGCAAGCAAATTACATATTAAAATTCGTTAGAATCCCATAATGGAGTTTAGTTCATGACTGAACCAAAAGCCATTATGGGATCAAATCTAAACATGACTAATAAACCAACAATTGAAAGATGAAAGATAGAACTATCAAACCCAATTGGTGAATAGAATCCACTATTACTATTTAAATCCTCACAAAATTCCAGCAAAATAATAATACTAATCCACTCTGGTAGAAAATCCCAAGAAGAAGTAGAAAAGTAGAGTTTCAGCCTCCTTCTACGTTGGAATCTCACCCAGAGAGTAAACCCTAATTACGATGATAAAAATACGACCAAAGATATCCCAGATACGTCTGACACCAGTCAGATATCGTTTTAAATCAATTACAACCATTTTAATTGAAAAATAAAATAAAACAAATCAAGAACTTCAAGCTCCTCAAGGCATGCCCGCCTCCTCCAAGAATTTCCACTCATGCAAGCGAGACTTGCGAAGAAGTTAAGATGTCCAATGGAAGCTCACAGGCAGCGCCAAGATTCCCTAGGGCTTGTCATGCTCATGCACGCATAACTTGCAGTAGGTACTAATGTCTGGCTAGGTACTCGGCATGGTGCGCGCCTCAAGCTCATCTCGCCTGCTACTGGGCAAGCTGGCTGCAATTGATGCATTCTCAGGTCGCTCCCGAGTTTGGTTCTGCATTATTCTTGTCTTCCATTGAAATGTCCTATGTCCATCCATGCTTGTCCATCCATGCTCCTCTCAATCTTCATCCATGCATATCCCAGCTTTTGCCTCGCCTCATGTGTCCATTAGCCTCGTGCCCTATAATACCACAAAATTAGGCTGATTCTTGCACTTATTCACCAAAAGGAGTTTTAAGTATAAGCAATGGAAACTAACATGAAATGCAGCTAAAGCATACTAAAATGTATTTGAGATGGTCATAGTTCGCATGAATTGGTACTCCATAAGTAGGTATAAAACCAACTTATCAAATACCCCCAAACTTGAACTGTTGCTTGCCCTTAAGCAATGCATACTAATGAACAATGAAAATGCAGCTATATTACTATGCAACTAAATTATGATGCACTAATCTCACATTGTCCTAATTATCTTAGAAATTCATTCCAAAATGCCTCAGCGAATTTTTCTAGACTCAAGAATACATATTCAAACCAAACTGCAGGCATAATGTCATTGTTGTGTAAAATCTATATACGCACAACACGCAAGTATACGTGGTCAACAAGTAATAAAGTGATGAGTAGAGTATCGTTCCCACAGAGAATTATTTAACAAAAATCACCAAGTACTAACCCGTAACCAACTCAATCTTATTTAAACGAATGAATTTCAAATTATATAAATTAAAATACTATTAAATTCCACTAGTTAAATTAAGATAACGGAGATTTAAGATCACAACTTCACTTATTGCTTCATTTAAGTTAACACCCTTCTCATTAATTATTCTCTATCCTCAATTGTTAATCAAGAACATTAAAGAAGATAAAACCACCTCTCGATGCATAATACCCATATTAACGTCAATCCACAATTAAGATAGAAATCTGTTAAACACCTTAATCAACTAACCCACTATATCTCTATGTGAATTACAATTGAAGAAGGTTTAAGAATAAGTTCTTTATCAGATTACATGCGGTGTCAAGCATATCTCTACCTTAACACTCATCAAGTTTAAGCTACTAACAAAATCCTGAACACATACTATCATGATAAGATCTAAATAAATACTTCATCTCCCGAGTTCATATAGATTATCACGGTAATTGATGGCCAATCAATTAAACAATTAAGTCCAAATCAAAATAGACAATCCTCACGAAAGAACATAATAATTAATAGCGAAGCATATTAAAATAAACTACACAATAAGATCCATTGTAATCTCAAACAAAGAATTAGTTAATTGAATTAAAACTAAGAATCCACAATTGAAATAACATAAAAAGATAAAAATAAGAGTAGAGTAAAGAATAAATCTATTGTCAGCAAATCTCCATCTTCCTCAAGCTCCTGCTCTTGATCTTCAATAATGGTTTTCAAGTTGCTTCAATCTCCAAATCTAATTAGAATTAGTGTTTTGATCTAATTTACTCTAATCTAATCTAATTGAATCCTCTATCTAGTCTCTAATCTCCCTAATCCTTGTGATTCTCCTCCTTTTATAAGTCTCTTCATATGTTTTTAAGTCCTCTTAAAAGTCCTCTTAGAAGTCCTTGTGTCAATCGGATCAAAACTATCCTTTCCGGACTCAAATTGAACCAAAATTCGCATTTTCACAAGATTTTTGGGCATTCCCCTCTCCGTGAAGTCTAGGCTTATTTTGGGCCGCCTTGTAAGCCTAGGGGCTGCCTTGTGACTTGCATGCCCACCCCGGCGGAGGTTTTGTGAAGGAAACTTTTCTGCTATGATGTTCTTTGGGAAATCAGCCATAACTTTTGATCCGTAAAGAGTTACGAGGCCTGCCACCTATAAAATCGATGATCTCAACGGGATATACAACTTTCATTCTTTCAGAATTGAGAAATAACGAACGGATGAAGGTTGAAATTGGGCTGGAAGGGACTGCTATGCAAATGGTCACCCAAAACAGTGACGTTCGACGTCCGTTGGTACAAAGATAATAACTCTTGCATCCGAACTCCGATTGGAATGATTCAAGATGTTCTGGAAAGCTAAGAAGAAGCTCCACAATGTAATCCAAGTTCTAAGCCAAGAACATGAAATCCCAAACGACGTCCGGATTTGCTTTTCTTTGCGATTTTATACCAATTCTTTGCGATTTCATCTCCCAAGCATATAATCTACAAGACGAACACAAAATACGTGAAAAGTAACTAAGAAACATGAGATTAAACAACTAATTAAAGTAACCGATACCAAATATGTAGGTATAAAACCTACTTATCAAATACCCCCAAACTTAAACATTTTCTTGTCCTCGAGCAAAAACACAAAACAATAATGCAATGCAACTAATCTACATGCCTACGAATCCAGCAGTAATGACAGAAACAAGTCTATTCAACCAGCCTTAGAGAAATCAAGTAAACATGATAATACATCATATCAAAACAAATTAATAATTTCTCAATTAATCATCAAATCTTAGATTGTTATCACTAATATAGTGTGTGTGTATTCCACAACAATGTTAACTGATATAAAATCAAATTTAACACATAACAAGTCTCTTCGAAGGCATCATATAGTGTAAACTCAAGAAATCCAAAAACAAGCTAGATCTAACTAAAATCAAATAATTACCAATATCGAGGGTAAACATGTGATACTTATGCTTTATTTTCATCTACGGGGGTTTTTGCTCTTATTTCCCGTTTTATTCTCTCTTTTTTTTCTTTTTTTTTATATACACATAGCTATGCAATGTTTTATTCTCTTAGGCTTTTCAATGCTACCTTAACGAGTTTTCAACCAACGACTCCCAGACAACTAAGACCTTAGGGCGCTAGGTGTAAAGACAATCCCCTCGGGCTTACTTACTCAAGTAACAAAGGCCACAAAACTAGACAAGCACGCCACGGTGTTTATTCATACTTTTTCTTTTTTCCCATTTTTTTTTCTTCTTCTTTCTTTTATAGCTTATATACCCCAAATATTCCCCCAAACTTAGGTTCTTGTCTAACTTTAACCATCACTATTTATTCTCGTCATTCTTTCATTCAAACTAGCATTATCCTTTAGAATCCTATTATGTATCAATTTAAACTCAATCAATCAACAAGTTGTTTTTACTGTGCTATCCTTATTATACCAGTTTCAAACAGAAAAAGACTCAATTCATAACAAGAAATCACATCAAAGCTCTAATAGTCAGTACTATACTTGTCTACCCAATTCCAATCTCATCATTGGCCAAAATAAACTGTAACTATCTAACAGCTGGACTCATGCAAGATGAACATAGTAACTAACTATTATTTTTGATTTTTTTTTTTAGTTATAAATAAAAACTATTATGCAACTACTCTACTATGCAAACTATTATGCAATTACACTACATGAATGCAAACATAAATAAACCTAAATTATTTAACTCCCCCAAACTTAACAATTACAATGTCCTCATTGTAAAATAAAGCATGAAGTGGATGAGGACTTCCCTATAATCATTTAAGCTTGTGGTGATGGTGGCGTTGGCGGCGACGACCATTTTCCTATCCATTGGACCTCCAATACCTGCAATGAAGAGAGACAACATGGATTAGAATAACACTTGGATTCCTATATACTAAATAAACTAGAAAAGTATATATAAAAAAAAATCTTGGGTTACCTCTCAGTTAGCGCTTGAATTATAGTCCTTCAGCCTGACTTTGTCTGGTCAACGCTATTCAATTCCTTTTTGAAAGTTGAGGAACTCTCCATCCATCGGAAATAATGTAGCTTTTGGTAGGTTCCCATTTGTGATAGCCATTGCATTAAAGTCACCTAGCATGCTCTGATTTGTTATAATCTCCATGAAGAAGGGCAAATAAC
Organism: Panax ginseng; assembly: GCA_020205605.1. Lineage (NCBI taxonomy): Eukaryota > Viridiplantae > Streptophyta > Magnoliopsida > Apiales > Araliaceae > Panax > Panax ginseng. The sequence goes on from CM035136.1 coordinate 47,257,737, forward strand.
TAGGTGCTATCTCCATTGTGTTTGTGATCATATTTGGGCAAGGAAGTGTGTCAAACACAATGGGCTCTTCGTCTATCTTCTCTTTCTCGTCCCACCACGGCTTCATTGTTGCCCTAGCTCTTATGTCATAAAGAGCTTCTCCGACGACATGACTACCTAGCAGGCATGGTTTTGCAAATCTAACCGGATCCTTAAACTTTGGTGGAGAAGGAAATTGGGGCACTAATAACATCGGTTCATCCTTGTTAGTACTTATTGTTAGTGCTTCACCGACCTTGTTGTCATTATCCCCATTTGTCTCTTTTCCAACATCTTGTGGCTCATCCAGTTATAGATTTGGTTCGGGCACTTCATCAATCTCGGAATTCTCATCATAACACCAATTGTTTCGAGAAAGGTTGCTTACGGCTTTGGTCATTTGCTCTATCTGATCCGTAAGATTTTGAATTGACCTCGCTTGATTACTCATCTTCTCCTCATTTGCTGTTACGAACTAGGAAAACAATTCCTCTAACCTTGAATTATCTCTCTTGTGACACTGGAGGTGGACATGAAAATTTCGGTGTGTATGATGGATTTAGAGCGTAATGTTGGTCTTCATAAGTATCGCTCCATGACGAATCCGGGTGATACCCCCAAACTTGATGATAATTAGCATATGTATAATCGTTGAGGTATTCACCACCGTGTTGTCCCGACCCAAAACTAACGGTGCATTTATGACTCGGATGATTACCAGCACAATAATTGCAAGTAATCGCCACACTTTGACGACGTTGTACTGCAAAAGCGTCCAACCTCCTCGAAAGTGTCTCAATCTGTGCTAATAATGCAGAAAGTGTCGCGGGTCCATCAATCTCCGCTCCCCTTGGTTGAGTCATAGTCGAATATGGCCTTTGATACTTTAATCCATCCATGGTACCTGAAAAGAAAGAAAAATAGGAAGAGAATTAAATAAATTAAAAAATGTTTAAATTAAGACTAATTTGATTGAAGCTAATATTGGCAAAAATATATTAACTAATTCCCCGACAACGACGCCAAAAACTTGTTGGGTAAAATCTATATACGCACAACACAAGTATACCTGGTCAACAAGTAATAAAGTGATGAGTAGAGTATCGTTCCCACAAAGAATTATTTAACAAAAATCACCAAGTACTAACCCGTAACCAACTCAATCTTATTTAAACGAATGAATTTCAAATTATATAAATTAAACTACTATTAAATTCCACTAGTTAAATTAAGATAACAGAGATTTAAGATCACAACTTCACTTATTGCTTCATTTAAGTTAACACCCTTCTCATCAATTTATTCTCTATCCTGAATTGTTAATCAAGAACACTAAAGCAGATAAAACCACATCTCGATGCATAATACCCATATTAACGTCAATCCACAATTAAGATAGAAATCCGTTAAACACCTTAATCAACTAACCCACTATATCTCTATGTGAATTACAATTGAAGAAGGTTTAAGAATAAGTTCTCTATCAGATTACATGCGGTGTCAAGCATATCTCTACCTTAACACTTATCAAGTTTAAGCTACTAACAAAATCCTGAACACATGCTATCATGATTAGATCTAAATCAATACTTCATCTCTCGAGTTCATATAGATTATCACGGTAATTGATGGCCAATCAATTAAACAATTAAGTCGAAATCAAAATAGACAATCCTCACGATAGAACATAATAATTAATAGCGAAGCATATTAAAATAAACTACACAATAAGATCCATTGTAATCTCAAACAAAGAATTAGTTAATTGAATTAAAACTAAGAATCCACAATTGAAATAACATTAAAAGATAAAAATAAGAGTAGAGTAAAGAATAAATCTATTGTCAGCAAATCTCCATCTTCCTCAAGCTCCTGCTCTTGATCTTCAATGGTCTTCAAGTTGCTTCAATCTCCAAATCTAATTAGAACTAGTGTTTTGATCTAATTTACTCTAATCTAATCTAATTGAATCCTCTATTTAGTCTCTAATCTCCCTAATCCTTGTGATTCTCGTCCTTTTATAAGTCTCTTCATATGTCTTTAAGATCTCTTGGAAGTCCTCTTAGAAGTCCTTGTGTCAATCGGATCGAAACAATCCTTTCTGGACTCAAATTGAACCAAAATTCGCATTTTCGCGCATTTTTTGGGCATACCCCTGCCCCGACGAGGGTCTAGGCTTGTTTTGGGCCCGCCCTGGAGGGCTAGGGGCTTGTCTTGTGACTTGCATGCTGACCCCGGTGGCGGTTTTGTGAAGGAAACCTTTCTGCTATGACGTTCTTTGGGAAATCAACCATAATGTTTGATTCGGGAAGAGTTACGAGGCCTGCCACCTATCAAATCGATGATATCGACGGGATCTACAACTTTTATTCTTTAAGAATTGAGAAATAAGGAACGGATGAAGGTTGAAATTGGGCTGGAAATGACTGCTATGCAAATGGTCACCCAAAATAGCGATGTTCGACGTCCGTTGGAACAAAGATCATAACTGTTGCATCCGAACTCTGATTGAAAAGATTCAAGATGTTTTGGAAAGCTAAGAAGAAGTTCTACAATGTAATCCAAGTTCCAAGCCAAGAACATGAAATCCCAAACGATGTTCGAATTTGCTTTTCTTTGCGATTTTATACCAATTCTTTGTGATTTCATCTCCCAAGCATATAATCTACAAAACGAACACAAAATGCGTGAAAAGTAACTAAGAAACATGAGATTAAGCAACTAATTCAAGTTACAGATATCGAATAAGTAGGTATAAAACCTACTTATCAAATACCCCCAAACTTAAACCTTTGCTTATCCTCAAGCAAAAACACATAACAATAATGCAATGCAACTAATCTACATGCCTACGAATCCAACAGTAATGACAGAAACAAGTTAATTCAACCAGCCTTAGAGAAATCAAGAAAACATGATAATACATCATATCAAAACAAATCAATAATTTATCAATCAATCATCAAATCTTAGACTGTTATCACTAATATAGTGTGTGTGTACTCCACAACAATGTTAACTGATATAAAATCAAATTTAACACATAACAAGTCTCTTCGAAGGCATCATATAGTGTAAACTCAAGAAATCCAAAAACAAGCTAGATCCAACTAAAATCAAATAATTACCAATATCGAGGGTAAACATGTGATACTTATGCTTTATTTTCATCTACGGGGGCTTTTTGCTCTTATTTCCCGTTTTATTCTCTCTTTTTTTTCTTTTTTTTTATATACACATAGCTATGCAATGTCTTATTCTCTTAGGCTTTTCAATGCTACCTTAACGAGTTTTCAACCAACGACTCCCAGACAATTAAGACCTTTAGGGCGGTAGGTGTAAAGACAATCCCCTCGGGCTTACTTACTCAAGTAACAAAGGCCACAAAACTAGACAAGCACGCCACGGTGTTTATTCATACTTTTTCTTTTTTCCCATTTTTTTTTCTTCTTATTTTTTTTATAGCTTATATACCCCAAATATTCCCCCAAACTTAGGTTCTTGTCTAACTTTAACCATCACTATTTATTCTCGTCATTCTTTCATTCAAACTAGCATTATCTTTTAGAATCCAATTATGTATCAATTTAAACTCAATCAATCAACAAGTTGTTTTTACTGTGCTATCCTTATTATACCAGTTTCAAAGAAAAAGACTCAATTCATAACAAGAAATCACATCACAGCTCTAATAGTCAAGATTTTATACTTGTCTACCCAATTCCAATCTCATCATTGGCTAAAATAAGCAGAACTATCTAACAATTTGGACTCATGCAAGATGAACATAGTAACTAACTATTATTTTTGATTTTTTTTAGTTATAAATAAAAACTATTATGCAACTACTCTACTATGCAAACTATTATGCAATTACACTACATGAATGCAAACATAAATAAACCTAAATTATTTAACTCCCCCAAACTTAACAATTACAATGTCCTCATTGTAAAACAAAGCATGAAGTGGACGAGGACTTCCCTGTAATCATTTAAGCTTGTGATGATGGTGGCGTTGGCGGCGACGATCATTTTCCTATCCATTGGACCTCCAATACCTGCAATGAAGAGAGACAACATGGATTAGAATAACACTTGGATTCCTATATACAAAATAAACTAGGAAAGCATATAAATAAATAAATAAAAAATCTTGGGTTGCCGCCCAGTTAGCGCTTGAATTATAGTCTTTCAGCCTAACTTTTTCTGGTCAACGCTATCCAATTCCTTTTTGAAAGTTGAGGAACCTCCATCCATCGGAAATAATGTAGCTTTTGGTAGGTTCCCATTTGTGATAGTCATTGCATTAAAGTCACCTAGCATGCTCTGATTTGGTATAATCTCCATAAAGAAGGGCAAATAACTAGGTGCTATCTCCATTGTGTTTGTGATAATATTTGGGCATGGAAGTGTGTCAAACACAATGGGCTCTTCGTTTATCTTCTCTTTCTCGTCCCACCACGGCTTCATTGTTGCCCTAGCTCTTATGTCATAAAGAGCTTCTCCGATGACATAACTACCTAGCAGGCATGGTTTTTCAAATCTAACCGGATCCTTGAACTTTGGTGGAGAAGGAAATTGGGGTACTAATAACATCGGCTCATCCTTGTTAGTACTTATAGTTAGTGCTTCACCGACCTTGTTGTCATTATCCCCATTTGTCTCTTTTCCAACATCTTGTGGCTCATCCAGTTGTAGATTTGGCTCGGGCACTTCATCAATCTCGGAATTCTCATCATAACACCAATTGTTTCGAGGAAGGTTGCTTACGGATTTTGTCATTTGCTCTATTTGATCCGTAAGATTTTGAATTGACCTCGCTTGATTACTCATCTTCTCCTCATTTGCTGCTACGAACTTGGAAAATAATTCCTCCAACCTTGAATTATCTCATCTCTTGTGACCTTTGGAGGTGGACATGAAAAATTTTGTGTGTATGATGGATTTAGAGCGTAATGTTGGTCTTCATAAGTATCGCTCCATGACGAATCCGGGTGATACCCCCAAACTTGATGATAATTAACATATGTATAATCGTTGAGGTATTCACCACCGTGTTGTCCCGACCCAAAACTAACGGTGCATTTATGACTCGGATGATTACCAGCACAATAATTGCAAGTAATTGTCACACTTTGACGACGTTGTGCTGCAAAAGCGTCCAACCTCCTCGAAAGTGTCTCAATCTGTGCTGATAATGTAGAAAGTGTCGTGGGTCCATTAATCTCCGCTCCCCTTGGTTGAGTCATAGTCGAATATGGCCATTGATAATTGAATCCATCCATGGTACCTGAAAAGAAAGAAAAATAGGAAGAGGATTAAATAAATAAAAAAATGTTTGAATTAAGACTAATTTTATTGAAGCTAATATTGGCAAAAATATATTAACTAATTCCCCGATAACGACGCCAAAAACTTGTTGGGTAAAATCTATATACGCACAACACACAAGTATACGTGGTCAACAAGTAATAAAGTGATGCGTAGAGTATCGTTCCCACGGAGAATTATTTAATAAAAATCACCAAGTACTAACCCGTAACCAACTCAATCTTATTTAAACGAATGAATTTCAAATTATATAAATTACTATTAAATTCCACTAGTTAAATTAAGATAACGGAGATTTAAGATCACAACTTCACTTATTTTTTCATTTAAGTTAACACCCTTCTCATCAATTATTCTCTATGCTCAATTGTTAATCAAGAACATTAAAGCAGATAAAACCACCTCTCGATGCATAATACCCATATTAACGTCAATCCACAATTAAGATAGAAATCCGTTAAACACCTTAATCAACTAACCCACTATATCTCTATGTGAATTACAATTGAAGAAGGTTTAAGAATAAGTTCTCTACCAGATTACATGCGGTGTCAAGCATATCTCTACCTTAACACTCATCAAGTTTAAGCTACTAACAAAATCCTGAACACATGCTATCATGATAAGATCTAAATCAATACTTCATCTCCCGAGTTCATATAGATTATCATGGTAATTGATGGCTAATCAATTAAACAATTAAGTCCAAATCAAAATAGACAATCCTCACGATAGAACATAATAATTAATAGCGAAACATATTAAAATAAACTGCACAATAAGATCCATTGTAATCTCAAACAAAGAATTAGTTAATTGAATTAAAACTAAGAATCCACAATTGAAATAACATTAAAAGATAAAAATAAGAGTAGAGTAAAGAATAAATCTGTTGTCAGCAAATCTCCATCTTCCTCAAGCTCCTGCTCTTGATCTTCAATGGTCTTCAAGTTGCTTCAATCTCCAAATCTAATTAGAACTAGTGTTTTGATATAATTTACTCTAATCTAATCTAATTGAATCCTCTATCTAGTCTCTAATCTCCCTAATCCTTGTGATTCTCTTCCTTTTATAAGTCTCTTCATATGTCTTTAAGTCCTCTTGGAAGTCCTGTTAGAAGTCCTTGTGTCAATCGGATCGAAACAATCCTTTTCGGACTCAAATTGAACCAAAATTCGCATTTTCGTGCATTTTCTGGGCATACCCCAGCCCCGGCGGGGGTCTAGGCTTGTTTTGGACCCGCCCTGGCAGACTAGGGGCCTATCTTGTGACTTGCATGCCCACCCCAGCGGCAGTTTTGTGAAGGAAACTTTTTTGCTCTGATGTCCTTTGGGAAATCGAACATAACTTTTGATCCGGAAAGAGTTACGAGGCCTACCACATATAAAATTGAAGATATCGACGAGATCTACAACTTTTATTCTTTAAGAATTGAGAAATAACGGACGGATGAAGGTTGAAATTGGGCTGGAAGTGAATGCTATGCAAATGGTCACCCAAAACAGCGACGTTCGTTGGTACAAAGATCATAACTCTTGCATCCGAACTCCGATTGGAATGATTCAAGATGTTTTGGGAAGCTAAGAAGAAGCTCTAAAATGTAATCCAAGTTCCAAGCCAAGAACATGAAATCCCAAATGATGTCCGAATTTTCTTTTCGTTGAGATTTTATACCAATTCTTTGCGATTTCATCTCCCAAGCATATAATCTACAAAACAAACACAAAATGCATGAAAAGTAACTAAGAAACATGAGATTAAGCAACTAATTAAAGTAACAGATATCGAATAAGTAGGTATAAAACCTACTTATCAGTCATACACTCAGATAATTCACAAATGCTATAGAGATGCTGTGTGTGTGTGTTGTGTTCGCCAAAACTTGATTTAGGCACAGAATACTCATGTTATGTTGCTCAAAACAAAAAATTATAGCTTAAAACAAGACTTATGTATATATATGCAACCAAGACTAGTCCAACATCTTAAAATAAACTAAGGTTCAACAATGGGCTTAACTACTTTATTTCTACTCACGAGGGCGACTTTCGTACTTTTCCGCAGTGTTTATTGCTATTTTTCTTTTCTTTTTCTATTTCTTTTTCTTTTCTCTTTTTTTTCACATGACTGTGCAATATCTTACTCCATTAGGCACACTGCTACCCCTTAGCGAGCTTTCGACCAACTACTCCCAGACCATGAAAGACCTTAGGGCGCTAGGTGTAGAGACAATCCCCTCGGGCGTACTTACTCAAGTAGCCAGGGCCCCGAAATAAGACTAGCCATGTTATTGCTACTTTTCTTTTCTTTTTCTTTTTTTTATACACAGATACCCATGTTTTCCCAAAGTTTAAAGATCAATGTTTTATACAGTCTATACTCACTTTTCACATATTTCCCTTTTTAAAACTACATTTTTCTATCGAGCATAGCAACACATGCTTCTTATACCTACAAGTGATGTGAACACATTTGTGCAAACCGAAAATATTTAAACAGCATTATGAATTGCATTGTGTAAAACATTATATCTCAGCTCATATTATCCAAAATACTCAAGAGTCATTTAACAAAATTCACTATCATCATTGGCTGGACAAAAATTTCTATATGGCAAGAACTGTGAGATATGCAAACTAAATATGACGTGCAAATATATATGCAAAAATAAACTATATGATGCAACAATTTAAACTAAATATGCAAGAACTAAAAAAATTAACTAATCATGCTAAACTACATGAAACTAAACTACTACCCAATACCCCTAAACTTATAATATTCAATGCCCCATTGAATGAAGGTAAAGGGTACGAAAAAAACTCCCCTAATTATCGGTGGTGCCACCCTCCTCGGGTGGTGAATCTGGTGGTGGATATGTTGCTGCGGTTCTGAACTGAGGCCATTCTAGTGTTGTTCCTTGTTGCGCAAAAGCTTTGGCCAACGCCCTTGTGAGTCCCGTTGCAAATGTGCCCAAAGTATCATACATGACATCGACTTTTCGCTCCAACCTTCAGAGCTGGCTATCGCCATGGGTGGCACGTGCGTGCGTGGATGGGCCAACCTCATCAGTTTGCGGAGGCTTCTGTGGTGGCTATGGAAAAGTAGGCTGAAAGATGAATCATAATCTGTGTGGATGCGGTTCACCTCCTGCCCAATCTTCAAAATTTTTAATTGGGGTATGGGTTATGTCCTGGCTTGGGTATTGCATTTGTTCGTTTCCCCAGTTGCATCCTTGATCAGCATATAGCATAGCAACCACTGATGCGTGTGGAATGCTTCCAATGGTGCCTCCCCGCAGATAGCGTAACATATTCTCATGAATGAGATGACCAATGTCAATGTACTTCTCGGTGATTATGCCCCCACAGAATAAGTGCCCTCTACGCTGTTATTTCGTGCTGATGGGAGGAAGGCACTAGCTTGGCACATACGAACAGATTCCACGCCTTTGCATATCGGTTCATGGAAGCGGCTGGGAATATGCGAGGTTGATTCGTGCCGACTTTATAAGTCCATTTCGTGCCAGGCACGCACAATTCAGCAATAACCAATTCCATGTCCGTCTCCGAATGTTCACCGGTGACCCAATTAGCAGCCCCTGTTGGCGGTGTATCGGTAATGCCAAAAATGGTGCGAATTGTACGGGGTCTGTAATCTATCTCAACACTGCGAACCAAAGATATACTGCTCATGGTGACCTTAGCGTTGGCATAAAACTCCCGGACTATGCCCATTGGAATGGGCATCGGAGTAGCAGTCAATCCACCCCAGCCTCTCTCTCGAATCATTGCGCACAACTGACCATCCTGCCCTTCCAGCTTGAAACCGCGCTCTTTGACGAAGGTCTTTTTCACGATTCGGTAATACACCTGCTGAGGTTCCAAGTTGAGAAACTTGGTGTGGTCAACAATATCCGCCCCTTGGCTGCCCGAAGAGGATGAAGAAGACGACGCAATAGAACGTGGTCGCTTAGGCCCCATTTGTAGGTGATAGAGATTGCACAGATTATATGATGGAGAATGAAGAAAAGCTGAAGAATTGATAAATCCCAATACTCGTTTCTGCAACCCAAATCAGGAACCCTGGCTTTATATTGCACTTGGAGAAGTTGAGGAGATATGGACTTTGAACGTGGAGAGAATCGTGGCTAAGTAATTGAGAGATGTACGACTTGAATTTGTAACTGATAGAGAGATAGAGACGTGAGTTGTGGAGATTGAGAGGATCGTACGTCAATTTTGATTTCAAATGAGAGTCCCACTTAGCTCCAACACGTTTTTTAAAACATTTGAGTCTGTTAATTAATCCGATTGGCATGTGTGCATGAAAGCGTTGTCTTACCGTCAAGCGCAAGCGGGCGTGAGACTTGCAGAATGTACTATTGTCATGATTGACTTGACGCGCGGGCGCACGAGTTTGTACTACATAGGCTGCGCGGCAGCGCGATCCTGATATCTGCAATGCTAAAGTTCACTTCCACTCTGCCTATCAGTGTTGCTGTCCAATGATGGTTCCTGCTTAGACATTAATGCACCTTGTTAAGGCATGAATTAGTGGCCACATAATGCTAACATTTTGCAAATATTCGCAAAGCAATTCTTGCTACACACTTAAGCATGAAAATCTAATATCCTATTAAAGATGAATTCGATATAACTACTGAAATAATCCAAAATGAATAACTAAAAAAAAATCAATGGAGATAGAAATAATGGGTTGCCTCCCATCCAGCGCTAAGTTATAGTCAATTAGTTTGACTATCTTGAGTTTCATGTCGCAGATAGAATCGAAGTGATTATCTTTCTATCCACCTCACCATCAGAATCACTCGTTAATCTCGTATCGTTCACCTTAAGATGCTTATCCGGAAACTTATCAACTACTGCACTGGTTCCACAGTGTGGAGTGGTATCCAGATATTGAACAAATTTACCTAATTCGACATCCCTCACATCTGAATTTTCAGCAATGATGCTACATAGTGGTTCACAATCCACTATACTCTGCACTTCATCATTTAGAACCCGATTCACCACATCAACCCGGAAGCATTCTTCTTCATCTATTGGGAACTTCCTTGCCTTAAAGACGTTAAAGGTCACCTCCTGATCATGTACACGCATCGTGAGTTCCCCTTTTTGCACATCTATCGAAGTCCTTCCTGTGGCTAAGAATGGTCTTCCCAGTATAATTGGTATACTTTTATCTTCCTCATAATCCAAAATGATGAAGTCAGCCGGAAAGATAAATTTGTCAACCTTTACCAAAACATCTTCAACAAGTCCCCGTGGATACGTGATAGATCTGTCAGCTAACTGTAATGCAATGTTTGTCGGCTTTGGAGCCGGCAATCCCAATTGATTGAACAATGATAAGGGCATCAAATTTATGCTCGCACCAAGATAACACAAAAATTTTTCAAAATTCATCTTCCCGATTGTGTACGGATTGTGAAACCGTAGGATCCTTCAACTTCGGAGGTAACCTCATCAAGTATCGCGCATCGCATTCTTCCATCAAGGCTCTTGCCTCAAATTCCTCTAATCTCCTTTTCCTTGATAGAATACCTTTCATAAACATTGCATAGCTTGGCATTTGTTCTAATACCTCGGCAAACGGTATGTTGATCTGCAGCTTTTTGAATACCTCCAAGAATTTGCTGAACTGTTTATCTTCCCTTTTCTTATTTAATCTCTACGGATACAGAACTTGAGTATGCATTGGTGGTATTGAACTCTTAAACATCTCCTCTGGACCTGCTCTATTTTTCTCTTCCTGCTGACCCTCAGCTTTTTCCAAATTTTCTTTCTCAGTAGCTGGCTCCTCTACCTCGCGCGGTCGCACGTCCTCCTCAGTGCAATCTCACGTGGGCGCTCAACTTGCAGTACTTGACAAATCTTTCCCAGATCTCAATGTGATCGCTTGACATTGTTCCTTCCCGTCTCTTCTTGAATTTGTCTCTGTATTACTTGGGAATGAACCCTGGGGCCTGTTGGTAAGCATGTTCGCAATCTGCCCCATTTGAGTTTCCAGATTCTTAATAGCCATTGCTTGGATTTTGATTATGACCTCTGTATTTTCCATGTATTTTATCATCATCTCCTCCATTTCTGATTTCTTTTCTTGCTGAGGTGCAGCTGGAGTATGATATTGTTGTTGAGAAAATCCCAGCGGAAAAGGTGGTATAGGATTAAGCTATGTTTGTATTTGGTTGCGTCTCAAACCGATTATTCGATTGAAACCGATTTCGCTAAGTCCTTGGTTATTTGACCAACTAAAGTTTGGATGATTTTGGTTGTTGGGGTGGTATGTGTTACGGCCCGACCTTGGTCTTTTCTCGTAGTTGTTCATATCTTGACCGACTCTGGTGATAGCACATTGATCCGTCGAGTGTGACCCCGCACAAATCTCACATACAAATGAAACCGTCTTTGTTTTACCTTCAGCCAAAGTATCTATCTTCTTTTCCATGGCTGCCATCTGTGCTGACAACTGAGTAATAGCATCTACCTCCAACACACCTGCAACTTTGGGCTGTGGCATTCGAGATATAGGATTTTGAAAATCATTCGATGCCATTGTCTCGATAAGGTTATAGGCTTCTTCATAGCTTTTTGCCCGTAATGCCCCTCCTGCAGCTGCATCTACAATTGGTCTTGACTGCCATCCCAATCCATTATAGAATGTGTTGATCACCATCCAATCTGGCATACCGTGATGTGGACACTTCCTCATCATTTCTTTGTATCTCTCCCATGATTTATATAAGGACTCGCCCTATTGTTGTTCAAATCGAGATATAGCTGTCCTCATCTTTGCAGTCTTAGCCATTGGGAAGAACTTAGCTAAAAACTTCTGTGCTAAGTCCTCCCATGTAGTTATAGAACCGGCTGGCAAAGAATGAAGCCAACTTCTTGCTTTATCCCTCAATGAAAATGGGAATAACCTATGTGACGCCCCCAAAACAGGAATACATCACCTATTCTGAGTCGCCAAATACATGGTACAGAATACAAAAACAATCTTAAATATACAACATGAGCTGTGAGTTTGAATACAAATATTGTTTACTAGAGAGTATACAAAATCAAAAGGAGTCCTCATTACTATTATTATCACACTATTTCACAGAATAGTGAGGACTACTAATGCAAACATGTAGGACCATCACTCTGTTCCCCGACTAGTCCCAGCTACGTTCTCATTTCTTGAAGAGAACAGTGAAAGAAAGGGTGAGCTCAACTAGCCCAGTAAGAAATATTGTGACTAAGATAATGCATAATAAATTATCATTAGCCTTCAACAGTATAACAACTGATAGAATATAATAGACAACAAGTTTTAGATCAAAAACTATAGCGGAATAAACAATCCATTAGAAGAGTCAAGTAAAATATAAAATCTACTATCTTCTATGATTTAAAACGTTTTTCATCACTTTTATCGCTGGGACTCAGCTTAATAAGTAATCCACATCATCGAATCACCCATGCACTACAGGCCAAGGATATTTTTAGTATCACGACCACGAATTATTCATGCACTACATGCCAAAGATAATCGTGTTTTCATCAACGGTCCTGATCATGCAATAAAACAATTTATCTTTGCACCCTTGGCCGAAGAGAATCCATAGCCCTAATCATACCAAAATTGTCCATCAATGCACTACGGGCCAATGAGGACTTTTACCACATCATTTGTAACATTACTGTGACGCCCCCAAAATAGGTATACAACACCCATTCTGAGTCGCCAAATACATGGTACAGAAACAACTACAACTTTATTAATACAATTTTCGTGCAAAATACGACAACACTTAAACTATGAGTTTAAATACAAATATTGTCATCTAGACAATATTCACACTCAAATAAGTCCTCATTACAATTATTAATACACTATTTTACAGAATAGTGAGGACAACTAGAACCACTTCTAGAACCATCATTCCACACCACGACTAGTACTGCTATTTACATTCTCGCCTCCACGAGAAGAAAAATGGAACAACAAGGAAAAGGGTGAGCTCAACTATTGAAGAAAGAACATTATGACTAAGATAATATAAAACAAATTATTGTTAGTCCTCAACAGGGAAAAATCTAATAGAATACAATAGACAACAAGTTTTAAATCAATACTCGCAGCGGAAATAATAATTCATTAGAAGAGTTAAGTAGAGAATGAAACCTACTATCTTCTATATATGAATTTAAAAGTTCATCGTCTATCTTTTATCCCTGTAACATCAATCAATATATATATATGGAATCAAATATTCATCTTTGCACTACAGGCCAAAGATATTCATCAGTTGGTTATGTTCATCTAAACACCTGTTCATCTTTGCACTACGGGCCAAAGATATTCATCAGAAATCATTCATCTTTGCACTACAGACCAAAGATATTCAGTAATATCATCATTTAGGACTGAGGATGATGAAAATTATTTTAAAGAGAACGAATCCAGTGAAACAAAAGAACAAATATTAAGGATTCGTACTTTAAACAATCCAAGTTCAAAAATACTTCATAAATAACCAGAGTGGAATAAAATTCAAGAATGAAGACCAAAACATAGATTCAATCAAAGATAGGAACTATAACAGACAATCTTGGACACAGAAAAGAAAATTTAATTTTTCTGTGAATAGTGTCATATTCGTGAATAGTGCCGTATACGTGAATAGTGTCGTATACATGAATAGTAACTCTGACACTAAAAGATAGAAATTTCACAAAAAAAATCATCATGCTTCGTGAATAGTACTCGTGAATAGTAACTCGTGAATAGTAACTCATGAATAATAACTCATGAATAGTAACCCCGACATGAAAAAGTTCTAAATTTGATAAAAATTTCTAACCAATATTTTGGCATAATGATATTGAAGAAATAATATCATTTACGAATAAAATAACATCCCTTACCTCGTAAAGAATAGTACTTCCGATTGGAATATGGATATAGTCTTTGAAAGAACTTGCATAGTATAGCAATACTCAAAGTACTAGAATACTCAAAAAAATAAACTCGATATTATAGAGAAAAGAGAGAAATCTTTAGTTTCTGGTGTGATTTTCAATTCTAACCTAAGCACCCTATTTATAGGAAAATGCTTAGAACACCAAAGCAGAAAATTTAATAAATTAATAATATATAAATTAAATTTCTACGCCAACCTTTGAATCAACCAATTCAGCATGTTTGACAACCCACCAACACTAACAAAAAACGTTTTTCTAATTATAAATATTTAAAACTTCCAACAATTAATAATTAATTAATCCAAAACTTCAATAATTCATAATAAATAACCCTTTTGTCAGAAAAATTCAGATCTTATGTCTTTCTATAGGAAATTCCATTATCTACAACTTTGCAGAAGAAAGTGTTTCCAAATTCCAAACAGAAATTGACCGAAATCCACAAACGGACGATTTTACAGGCTATAATCAAATTTCAGTCAAGAAATGGGCCCACAGACATGTTTAACATGTTTTAAACAACTTTTGCAACAAAAATACTCTTCCTCCTCATATACTCATATATCCCACATTCATTATAAAAATATCATCATTATTATATTATAATAATATAATAAAATATTATTTTAATATCAATTTTCAACAATTATCACTTTAAAAATTTTCTCCATCTATATCCACATAAAATGAATATTTTCCTCATCATATAAATCAATAATTTAATTATTCACAAATAATATTACAAAATCACAATACTGACAATCAGGCAGTTCGCAGGAAAGAGGGGGCTTTCCAATAAGGATTTTTCCTTACTGGCGCGCAATTAGGTGACCAAACCTCTCCTTAGACAGAACTTTCTAGACATTGCCAATAATGTTATCTAATAATATTATTCAGATAATATGAATTATTGCTTCGATAATAGAAAATACTGTGTAGTGATAATTATTGAAAAAATAGTAATATAAAATATCAACGTAGCAATTATTGAATCAATAAAATAAAATATTGAACAGTAATTACTGTAACAAGTATTGAGTAGTGCCTTCTTACGTAAGAATCAATAATTGGTGAAATACCGTAAAGCACTCTGTGCAACAACGCCAGCGTATTCGTGTTTTAACCAACGGGTATTCCAACAAGATTAATTGGTAATAACTACGCCAGTTATTTATAAATAACTTATACTTGTCGTTTTCTTCATCTAATAAACTTTCGTTATGGGGCCCATATATAATTTGCATGGCCGTCGCATTTAATATTCCCCAACCGACAAAGTAAGAATATTCCACGACCAAACGAATATTCTCGATAAAAATGAATATTTTATAACCACTTGTTTATTTGAAATATTTGCGCATTTTACCCATAACTAACCACATTAATCAAATCAACCCTTACTATTTCAAAATAATAAATAGAGGAAATTTAATTTCATTTATAATAAGTTGGGGTCTTACAATTACGGTCATGATTACAACGAATAATCCCTGGTCATAATCATACCAAGTCCATCAATGCACTACGGGCCACAGATGAGTTTCAACAAAATATAAACATGAGGATGATGACAATGATATAAGAATTCAATAAAACAAGTTCAAGAATTAATTTATTCAGGAACTAGTAATGTCCAAATTGTCAACATGATACTGCTTTGTAGAGTAAAATTCAAGAATGCTCAGAAGAATATTTCTATGAAAAGATACTTGATGAAGCGCAAATATCAAGGATATTCCACTAATTTCATGGAGTATAGAAGTAAAAACTTTAACCAACTGAGTATAATAAAGAATGGAATAACAAAAGAAATCACCATGTATGCGGTGCTTAGATAGACAAAGTTATTCCAGCGTAATACTAAATAACGGAACGAGTCAAGGTAAATTATTGACAAGCGGGGATGTTCTAATGAATAATAAAGAATGAAATAACAATGTAAATCACCATGCATGTGTACTTGCGATAGACGGAGTTATTCCAATGAATACTAATAAGGGCGGAATCAGTCCGTACAGAAAACGCATGCATGCGAGGATATTCCAAATGAATAATAATAAAGAATGAAATAACAACGAAATTCACCATGCATGCGGTACTTAGACAGGTGAGTTATTCAAATGAATACTAATAAGGGCGGAATCAGGAATGCCAGAAAACGCATTACATACATGATATTCCAACGTAATAATAATAAAAGGCGGAACCAGTGCAGCGTGAAATGCACAGATGAGGATATTCCAATGAGAATAATAATAAAGGCGAAACTGTGTCCCGGCCAGAGAACGATGCAGACATGATGTTCCAAGCAGAATGATAAAGAATGGAACAATGAAGAATTTCACCAAGTATAGGGTAAATTGGCAGATCTGAGTTATTCCAATGAATAATAAAGAATGGAATAACAGAAGTTCTCTTCATGGATAAGAAAGAAATAATACTCCCTACTAGTACAACAAATAATATTCTCTACCCTAAAAAAAAACTGGATACTGGAATAGTGAGGTAGCAGACATCTCTTCTTCTTTCTCTCTATAATTTCTCTCTATAATAATTGCTCTAAAGCTTTTGTGAATTGGTGAGAAATGAAGGAAGAATGAGCTTCTATTTATAAAAAAAAATATAGTTTCGATAATTGCACGTTTTGGGGCTCAAAAAATTACAGTACAATACCTCCAACTTTTCATTTTTTTTAATTTAGTCATGGAAGTATTATCAAACTTGCACCGCCTCCCCTAATAGTAAATAATGTGATTCAATAGTAAATTATGTGAATCAATAGTTCTAGACATGTGAAAATACGAATTACAGTATAGTACCTTCATCTATACCTCCATTTTTAACTTAGTCATGCAAGTATTATCAATCTTGCACCAACTCCCCTAATAGTAACAAGAATGTGAAACAATAGTATACACATGTGAACAAATAGTTATAATCATGTGAAATAATAGCAATCAATTGCTCATTTATCCGGTTAAATACCCGATTGGTCAATATAACCTCCAAACATCAATTATTATCGAAATAATTGTCGATTTTCACTAACACAAATAATTCCAACACAATGAAACCATTTTTTATCAAAAATATAAATTTTGAAATTTTGAAGTTTGACTTTTCCCGAAAAAGTCAACTGTTGACTTTTTGACCAAATAGTGAATTCCGGAAAATTTTGTGTTTATAGACTATTTTTACTAATTTCATCGTTAGGACTCAAATATCACGTCAAGCGTCTCCAAATTCAACTCAGAACACAACTTCAATTTTAATAACATTCATCATTAATATTATAACTCACAATATTTATCAACCGTGTCGTTCCCAAGAAAGAGGGGGCTTTTCGATAAGGATTTCTCCTTATCATGCCGCAATTAGGTGACCAAACTTCTCCTTGATGTAACTTCTAGACATTGACAATATTGCAAATAATAATATGAATAACTTTGTCGTCTCAATTATTGATTTAATAATATAACATATTATGAAGATGATATCTTGTGACAATAATTGAATCAATAATATGAAAGATATGATGCGGCCAAGAATTATCGTAGTAATAATTGAGTATAATCGGAGTGACTTCTCACGTAAGCATCAATAATCAATATCGTGTGCTACTATGCAACCACGCCAGACATTGTACTTTTACTACCGAGTAGTTCAACGGTTTTAATGGTAACACTTCCGGCGTAGTTATTTTTATAAAAGATAATTACGCTAGATTTTCTTCACGACAATACTTAGTTATTAGGGGTCCACTAATGATTGTACCGTCATGACGGATATTCCCGACAAAAGAATATTCCCGACCAATCGAATATTATATAACAACTTGCGTACTTTGCAAAATTTATAAATTTAACCCACAACTATAACATTATATCAAATCCACACCATAATATTTAAAAAATTATTTTGAGAAAATTAAATATTATTCATAAAATTTGGGGTCTCACAATCTCCCCTACTTATGGAATTTCGCCCTCAAAATTTACGTACGTACTTGATATGCCAAAGAGGTAAGGATACCTTGACTTCATTTCAGATTCTAACTCTTGAGATATAACCTTTGAGTGTTGAATACGATCCTTCTTATCCAAGATTTTAGCACGTATCTCCTCATACGTTAAATCTTCTGCTATATCTCCTAGTTCTAATTTAATAATATGGTTCAGGTCGTCCACATATTTACGTAACATCGATACGTGAAAAATGTTATGAACACGTGACATACTTGGTGGTAAAATGAGTCTATAGGCCACATTTCCTACTCGATCGAGGATTTTAAATGGGCCAATTAAATCGAGGGTTGAGATTTCCTCTCTTCGTCGATTCTTCCTTCTAGAATAACGCCCTCTTAAACCTTCTTCATTCATCAGCTCCGGGTGTGTAGCTTGAGCGGATTTAACTTTATCGATTAAAGTTAATTCTAATTGTATATTCGTTATCTTCACGTGGGTTCCTAGAGTCTTTAACTCTATCTTCATCATTTGTAAGTCGTACGAAATGGGTCTTTGTGTTAACAACATCGCACTCGTAAACGCATACGATCTTCTACTCAACGCGTCAGCTACCACGTTCGCTTTCCCACGATGGTATTGAATTGTACGATCGTAATCTTCAACAGCTCGAGCCAACGCCTTTGGCACATGTTACGTTCATTTTAGTTGAAGAAATATTTGAGGGTTTTAGAAATGGGTTTTGTACTGGGGTCAATACAAAATTCGATTTCACGCTCTAGGGGTTGGCTAAGAAGTCTTCAAGAATACGTAAGGAAATTTATTAACAATAGAAATATCATTCAAAACTGTGACTCTCATCCAAGACTTGGGTAACACGTCACATTGATACCTATAAACTTGCCATCGTCATTCATGGCGTCGCGCTCTGTAAAGTCCGCTGCATTGCATTCCACACAAGGAAGTCAACAACGAAAGGACTGGGGCTCTTTTCTTATGGCTTGATATGACCATGATTGACTTTAGTGATTTGGTTGCTTGAATTCGCGTAACAGGTTGGTTAGGAATATGAAAGCTAACAACGTTACGAAAAGCATGATGAGTAGTTAAACAA
Source organism: Panax ginseng (assembly GCA_020205605.1). Lineage (NCBI taxonomy): Eukaryota > Viridiplantae > Streptophyta > Magnoliopsida > Apiales > Araliaceae > Panax > Panax ginseng. The sequence continues at coordinate 47,277,163 of CM035136.1, forward strand.
TCAATTTCTAAAAATTGCATCAAAGGCAAGTATTTTCAAAGAGATAAGATTGACAGGTAACGTGAAAGTGTTGATTTGAATCAACAAGATTTATAAATAGTGGAGGAAACGAAGGTTTCTACTAATGAAGTTTCAACAGATAAATCAAAATCTAACTTCTTCGGAGTTAAATTCAAACATTGAACACAACTAGGTGAATTAAAAGAATGAGTAGAACCGGTATCTAACACGGTATAGACTTCGCAAGAGTTTATGACTAACATACCCGTGATAATTTTATTCAGGTTTCTCATCATGAAAAAAAACGCTCTCTTAAACTACCGGCTTTGGCTTGTCTGGGACATCCTTTGGCATCACTATCCTAGCTGGAATTGACTTCACCATACGATAAAATCGAGCTAGGTGTCCTTCTCTTCCGCAATTAAAACACACTTTGGATTCTTTGCATACGGTTTGAGACGGATGTGTCCCTCTCCGCATCAAGATTTGAAACATCTGACAGGTGTTCGATCTTCTTCCTTTGAAACAGAGATCTTTGGTGCCGAGCGTCTTCACATCATTGTTGAACCTTTCTTCTTGAAATATCCATTCTTATTTTTTTGGCCATGATTACCATAGAAATGGTTACCATTCATGGCATGATAATTTCCCCATGATGGTTATAATTGTTAGATGGCCCGTTGCCCATAGATACGATTACTATCATGTTGTTGGTCGTTGCCTTTTGGTTGTGCTGACTCGTTATCGCGTTCCAATAACTGAGCCCTATTCACAACATCTGAATATAAACAAAGTTTGTGAGAAATGAGGTATTGACGTATATTGGGTTCAAACCTCTTAAAAACATTCGCGTCATTCGCTCCTCATTATCGACCAAATGGGATGCAAACCGAGACAACTGTAACGAACGAGATTTTTTGTATTTAATTTTAATATTTATTGAATTAAATAAATATTTTTCGATGATTTAATTATTGGATTAAATAATTATTTGATGCAATTGTGGGAGATTAATTTAATTATATGTTGCATTTATTAAATTAATGTGGAGAATAATTATTATTCAAGTATGCAATTACGTGAGCTTGTTAAATTAAATGAAATATTTAATTAAGCATGATGTCATTTAATTAATTTAATTATTAATTAGAGAGTTAATAATTGGACATTATTTATTAATGAGAAAATTAAATATATGACAATGTGAATTTATGAGAAGTTATTATATTTTATTTATATTAAATAAGATATTTGATTTATTGTGCAAGTGGGTGTGACATTAATTAAACTATATTATAAAGCTTTTATTAAATTAAATGATTTTAAAACCTTTTATTTCTAGCCAAACAAGGCCTTATTGGGAGTTGGGATCAGTTACCAATGATTGGATAACTGACCACAACGCGTCAGTTCATTGAATAAGACGTCTTCTCCTTCTTCATTTTTGCCTAAGTCTGATAAAGCATCATAGAGAGAAAAATTGAGAAGTCTGAGAGAAATTTTGAGTGTGTAATTAAGAAGTGTTGAGAAAGGATCATCTGTGAATCATCTCCTCTAGATTATACCCTGGGTAATTTCTCCCAAACCCAATTTCTACTTTTACGTATTTAAGTTTTTATACAAATGGTTTTCAAGTACCGTAAAGTCTTTATGATGGGAATTTGTAAGGCTTATGTGAATATATGGGTTAAGATGTTATCAAATCGTATTTAATCATATATATTTTGTTAACCATAACATCAATCTGATGAAAACATGTCGTATATAATTTCTACAAAATTACAGAGTATGGGTTATGGCTTTATGGCCTTATACGTGATATTTTATGTATTGATCATATATTATCCCTAAATTTTACACTCGTTGTTATGCATGTTAATACGAAGAGACCAAAGTTTAAATAAACGGATTCGGTGTTATAACGAATCCGTAGTGATAATTTTCATGTTTTATTTTCAAAACCTCCAAGAACATCAAAGTCAGTGAAATTCACATGCTTTAATTCTGTAATTAAGTGATTAAATGGGTTAACGTCAGTATATAAATGTTGGGTTATGATTATACATGAATTATAACATGTGGGTATGTCTAAATTCGTGTAGTAATATTCTAAATTGGAGTTTTTGGGTACGTATTACGCAATTTTTGCGAAATTACGAGAATAGTTTACGGCTCAGCAGCCATATGGCTGATCTCATGCCTTATGTCTCATGGCAATAGAATATTTTCATATTTCGAGCCATAAGAATACCAATATAGCCAAGTGTCCATTGCGGCACCATCGCACATGCCAAAGACGAAGATCATCATAATAGTGAAAATATAAATACCACTTATCAGAATGTCCAGAAAATGTAATTTTTAAAATGATTAAGTCTAACAATGTGTTAGTAACTTAATGTAACGAACATGTAAACATGTTAGAAGTATAATGTGATAATAAAATAGTTGTTTAACATGTTAACAACATAATTACATGTGGATTGAATTATTGAATACATAATTAATTTATTATTCATGAAGTACAAATTATGTCACAATGTGATAAATTGACTAAGTATAGTCATAATCAAAGTAGACAAGAGAATGAGTTATGATGATTAGTTAAGTTATAATTAACTGGTATTGTGAATGTGAATGGTATGTAGGATTAAATTCAAAGAACGAGTTTAGTTAAGTGTAATCTACGCACGAGGCAAGTTTCGTAACCCTACTTGTCATTATTGTTCAAGTTATTATTTACCTCGAGTAAATTATCATTATTATTATTCAAGTTCAAATGTTATATTAAAGATTTATTATCTTTTCAAAGCATGATTCAGTTATACAATAATTGTCCTATTGTATACTTCTTGAGATTATTATTCAATTTGAATATCATTATTATTGAACCTTATTAGACTAGTGAACCCTTATTGATTCGACTAGTCCATAGTTGATGAGCGTTCTAAATTTCAGAACCCTTGATGAATTATCCAAACCAAACTTCCTTTGGTGTGGACTCGAATGTCAAACTGAGATGAACAATAGTGCAAAGGGATTTACTTATGTTTTAGCGTTAAGATATTGTGCACAGTATGGTACTAAGGGCTGATCCCCCTAAGTACGAGTAGAAAGGTCCATAGTCTTATGACTATTAAAGATTTCAAGTATAACCCTTGATAACCTAGGACATAGTTCAAGGTCTTATGACCCTCAGAATTCTTGTGATTCATTCTTGATTCAAAAGTTGAGCTTTTATTCAGATGTCTTGGATTTACTCGCATGTTATTATACTGTTATTTCATTATTATACTTGTGGGCAATAGTGCTCACTCTTGCTTAATAATAACATTGCAGTTAAGAATGAAAGAACTGATGAACCTTCCACTAGTAAAGGCAAGGGCAAAGTTAGCAAGTGGTGAAGACTTGTTATTTTTATTAAATGATGTATTTATGTTTAAGACTTGAGTTAATGATGTTGTTTAAGACTTATTTATTTATGATTCCACACAGATGTTTAAGGTTAGTTTAACCTGGGATTGTATTATTATTGTTCAGATGTTGTAACCCTTAAGGGGGAAGGTTTTTATTCTATCTATTGCATGGCTTGCATTTATTATGGGTAGATAAATAGATGATATTTGAACAGTGAACACCAAATCCCGTGGAATTGAAGTACCCGAATTTGGGGGTGTCACAACAACTTGGTAAACTTAGCCTCGTACTGCGACACGGTCATATTGTTTTGCTCCAGCTTGATGAACTCCACCTCCTTCATTGACGAATACTTTCGGGAAAGTACTTGTCGTTGAACAGCTCTTGGAACTTCCCCCAAGACATCTTGAGTGCGTCAGTCTGGGTGTGTTTTATAGATTCCCACTAGTAATCTGCCTCTTCACGCAACATAAAGGTGGCAAAGGGAACCTTTTGCTCCTCTGAGCATCCCAAGACGTCAAAAATCTTGGTGATCTTCTTTAACCATGTCTTCGTCTTATGTGGTTCTGGCTTTCACAAAAAGTCCGGTGGTCCCAGCTCCTTGAACTGCTTAGCGGTGACCAACCGTGGGTTGCCATTGTTTCCTCCTGCATTATGAATAGGAGTCTCTCTCGTCTGGTGTTGCATGAATTCTAAAAAGATCCTAAACGTACCGTCGTTCATCATTTGGTCGGTGTTATTATTTAAAGGAGGATTATCGCCATCCTGTTGCACATTGTCCTGATTATTGATCTGTGGAGACTCAACGGTCTCCTGTGCTCCATTGCTATTCTCAACATTCTCGGATGTCATTTTCAAATACTGCCACAAAACAAGGGTTAATTAACATATCACATATTATCCCTATACTCTGACCGACCAATTAAATATCAAATGAACTTCGGTAGGTCATACTAACGAAGGAATTCCCCATATCTCCCCTCCTAGTTCTTATCTCACATCTCAGCCAGCTTTGATACCCACTGTGACGCCCCCAAAACAGGAATACATCACCTATTCTGAGTCACCAAATACATGGTACAGAATACAAATACAATCTTAAATATACAACATGAGCTGTGAGTTTGAATACAAATATTTTTTACTAGAGAGTATACAAACTCAAAAGGAGTCCTCATTACTATTATTATCACACTATTTCATAGAATAGTGAGGACTACTAATGCAAACATCTAGGACCATCACTCTGTTCCCCGACTAGTCCCAGCTACGTTCTCATTTCCTGAAGAAATAAAGTGAAAGTAAAAGGGTGAGCTCAACTAGCCCAGGAAGAAATATTATGACTAAGATAATGCAGAATAAATTATCATTAGCCTTCAACAGTATAACAACTGATAGAATATAATAGACAACAAGTTTTAGATCAAAAACTGCAGCGGAATAAACAATCCATTATAAGAGTCAAGTAAAATATAAAATCTACTATCTTCTATAATTTAAAAAGTTTTTCATCACTTTTATCGCTGGGACTCAGCTTAATAAATAACCACATCATCGAATCACCCCTGCACTACAGGCCAAGGATATTTTTAGTATCACAACCACGAATTATCCAAGCACTACAGGCCAAAGATAATCGTGTTTTCATCAACGGTCCTGATCATGCCATAAAACAATTCATCTTTGCACCCTTGGCCGAAGAGAATCCATAGCCATAATCATACCAAAAACTGTCCATCAATGAACTACGGGCCAATGAGGACTTTTACCACATCATTTGTAACATTACGGTCATTATTACACCGAATAATCCCTGGTCATAATCATACCAAGTCCATCAATGCACTACGGGCCACATATGACTTTCAACAAAATATAAACATTAGGATGATGACAATGATATAAGAATTCAATAAAACAAGTTCAAGAATTAATTTATCCAGGAACTAATAATGTCCAAATTGTGAACATGATACTGCTTTGTAGTGTAAAATTCAAGAATGCTCAGAAGAATATTTCCATGAAAAGATACTGGATGAAGCGCAAATATCAAGGATATTCCACTAATTTCATGGAGTATAGAAGTCAAAACTTTAACCAACTGAGTATAATAAAGAATGGAATAACAAAAGAAATCACCATGTATGTGGTACTTCGCATAGACAGGTTATTCCAACAGAATACTAAATAACGGAACCAGGTCAGGCGAAATTCGCACCGATAGGATGTTCCAACAGAATAATAAAGAATGAAATAACAACAGAAATCACCATGCATGCGGTACTTCGCATAGACAGGTTATTCCAACAGAATACTAATAAGGACGGAATCAGGTCCGGCGTAAAACGCACAGACAGGATATTCCAACAGAATAATAATAAAGAATGAAATAACAACAGAAATCACCATGCATGCAGTACTTCACATAGACAGGTTATTCCAACAGAATACTAATAAGGACGAAATCAGGTCCGGCGTAAAACGCACAGACATGATATTCCAACAAAATAATAATAATAAAGGCGAAACCCGGTCCGGTAGTAAAACGCATGCATGCGAGGATATTCCAATGTAATAATAAAGGCGGAATCGGTCAGGCAGAAAGCGCACAAATAGGATATTCCAACAGAATAATAAAGATGGAATAATTGAAGAATGTCACCAAGTATAGGGTAGCCCGCGTATACAGGTTATTCCAACAAAATAATAAAGAATGGAATAACAGAAGTTCTCTTCATGAATACAAAAGAAATAATACTCCTACGAGTACAACAAATAATATTCCTTACCTTACAAAAAACTAGATACTGGAATAGTGAAGTAGCAGACTTCTCTTCTTCTTTCTCTCTATAATTTCTCTCTATAATAATTGCTCTAAAGCTTTTGTGAATTGGTGAGAAATGAAGGAAGAACGAGCTTCTATTTATAGAAAAATATAGTTTCGATAATTGCACGTTTTGGGGCTCGAAAAATTACAGTACAATACCTCCCACTTTTCCTTTATTTTTAATTTAGTCATGGAAGTATTATCAAACTTGCACCACCTACCCCTAATAGTAAATAATGTGATTCAATAGTAAATTATGTGAATCAATAGTTCTAGACATGTGAAAATACGAATTACAATATAGTACCTCCATCTATACCTCCATTTTTAACTTAGTCATGCAAGTATTATCAATCTTGCACCAACTCCCCTAATAGTAACAAGAATGTGAAACAATAGTATACACATGTGAACAAATAGTTATAATCATGTGAAATAATAGCAATCAATTTCTCATTTATCCGGTTAAATACCCGATTGGTCAATATAACCTCCAGACATTAATTATTATCGAAATAATTGTCAATTTTCACTAACACAAATAATTACAACACAATGAAACCATTTTTATCAAAAATATAAAATTTGAAATTTTGAAGTTTGACTTTTCCTGAAAAAGTCAACTGTTTACTTTTTGACCAAATAGTGAATTCCGGAAAATTTGTGTTTATAAACTATTTTTACTAATTTCATCGTTCCGGACTCAAATATCACGTCCGCGTCTCCAAATTCAACTCCGAACACAACTTCAATTTTAATAACATTCATCATTAATATTATAACTCACAATATTTATCAACCAGGTCATTCTCAAGAAAGAGGGGGCTTTCCGATAAGGATTTCTCCTTATTGGCGCGCAATTAGGTGACCAAACCTCTCCTTGACAGAACTTCTAGACATTGACAATATTATAAATAATAATATGAATAACTTTGTCATCTCAATTATTGATTTAATAATATAACATATTATAAAGATGATACTGTGACAATAATTGAATCAATAATATGAGAGATATGATGCAGCAATTACTGTAGCAATAATTGAGTATAACTGAGTGACTTCTCACGTAAGCATCAATAATCAATACCGTGTGCTACTATGTAACCACGCATATTACTGTACTTTTACTACCGAGTAGTTCAATAGTTTTAACGATAACACTTTCACCGTTATTTTTATAAAAAGATAATTCTGTCATTTTCTAACTACGGCAATACTTCCGTTGTGGGGTCCACCAATGATTGTACCGTCGTACGGATATTCCCCGACAAAAAGAATATTCTCCGACCAATCGAATATTATATAACAACTTGCGTACTTTGCAAAATATATAAATATGACCCACAACTATAACATTATATCAAATCCACACCATAATATTTAAAAAATTATTTTGAGAAAATTAAATATTATTCATAAAATCTGGGGTCTCACAACCTAAGTCTGATACCATCCTCCGTCACACCGTTGTATCTGAATGTATCACAGATTTCGATGAAGCTCAACAGGTGTTCATTCGGATCATACGTGGCGGTACCCCAAACCTTTCAATTACATACCATCCCGAATAGTGCCAGTTTTTATCTCGAATGTATTGGCTGCTATCGCTGGTCTGACGATGCTAGACTATAGTCCATTTATATTGGGCATGGAATATTCCTTCAGAGCCCTATGCTCTTCTCCTTGTGCCTCGGCTGCCATATTAGCTGTCGTACTTTCTAACTGTGCTTGTAAATTTCTACGAACACTCGCTTTCCAACCTCTCCCGTTTATGTTATCCTGAACATGTGTTAAGTCGGGGTTAGATGACCGCGTGCGCATAAAAATTTATCCAAATTCCTAAAACAAAAACAAAAACTGAAATGAGATAAGACTAGAATTGTCTAAGTCATACAAATAGCTTAAAACTAATGATAATAATACTAAATTAAACGCCTTTCCCCGGCAACAGTGCCAAAAACTTGTTGCCTCTTTTTTAGTCTTAACAAAAGAGCTCTAACTCATGCAAGCATACATGTGTCAACAAGCAATATAAAGCAAGTAAAGTATCAATCCCACAGAGAAAGTTGTTTAATTTAAATCACTACGCATTAATTAAATCACTATATTTATATGCTCAAACTAATGACTAAAATTGGTTTGTTCTCGAATTACAAATAACAACTAAAACAAAAATAACAAGGATTAAATCAAATCTGGAATTAATGGGATCCTAACTTCATTTAATATTTCATTTAATCACCACTATCATGCATGACTTGTTCACATATCACAGGAAAGTAGACAAGAGCACTAAAAGAGTTTTAGCCATTTTTCAATGCACTAAGACCTACTTACACAACATCCACAGATGATAGACTCTATGTAATCATCAATATAACCAAAATCACTATATGTCTATGTGAAATTGCAACTATTTTAAATTTAAGTTCAAGCCCTTATCATAACTTATACGGTGAAATAGTATATGTCTATCTGGTTCACGAAATACAAAAGCCATATAAAACAGCCCCATATACGTATACTATCATGATTACACTCCATACTTGCATGTTCATTGTCAATTCCATACAAGTACTGAAACGAATGGTGATCAAGCATTTATACATGTAAAACAATCATGATAGAAATCCCATATGATATGTAAAATAATCCAGCATTCAAGCATGCAATCAAACTACATATTAAAATACGTTAGAATCCAATAATGGAGTTTAGTTCATGACTGAACCAAAAGCCATTATGGGATCAAATCTAAACATGAATAATAAACAAATAATTGAAAGATGAAAGATAGAACTATCAAACCCAATTGGTGAATAGAATCCACTATTACTATTCAAATCCTCACAAAATTCCAGCAAAATAATAATACTAATCCATTCTGGTAGAAAATCCCAAGAAGAAGTAGAAAAGTAGAGTTTCAGCCTCCTTCTACGTTGGAATCTCTCCCAGAGAGTAAACCCTAATTACGATGATGAAAATACGACCAAAGATATCCCAGATATGTCTGACACCAGTCAGATATCGTTTTAAATCATTTACAACCATTTTTATTAAAAAATAAAATAAAACAAATCCGCAACTTCAGGCCTCGCGCGCGACCGCGCGCACCTCCAACAGCTTCCTCTCGCGGGCGCGAGACTTGCAGTTAGTTAAGATGTCGGTAGAGCTTCAATAGCTTGTGCCCCCTAGGCTTGTCATGCTCATGCGCACATGAACTTTGCGATGAGGTAATAATGTCTGGCTATGTACTCGCGCGGGCGCGCACCTCTAAGCTCATCCTGCCGCGCGACCGCGCGACTTGCAGTTGATGCATTCTTGTGTTGTTCCTAAGTTTGGTTCTGCATTGTTGTTGCTGCTACTGAAATGTCCTATGTCCATCCATGCTTGTCCATCCATGCTCCTCTCAATCTTCATCCATGCATATCCCAGCTTTTTCATCGCCTCATGTGTCCATTAGCCTCGTGCCCTATAATACCACCAAATTAGGCCGATTCTTGCACTTATTCACCAAAAGGAGTTTTAAGTATAAGCAATGCAAACTAACATGAAATGCAGCTAAAACATACTAAAATGTACTTGAAATGGGCATAGTTCGCATGAATTGGTACTCCATAAGTAGGTATAAAACCCACTTATCACTCACGAAATTTCTTAGCATATTAGCCCCCAAAAACAGCCCCACTAATAACCATAACCAAATCAGTGGTCTAGAAATCAAACTCGTTCATAGAAGGTATAAACCCTAACTTGAAAATATATCCATTGATCTGTTGTTAGATGTTGTTTTTTTGTGTTAAACATGTTGTATGTGGTATATAATGATGATCTGTGTTGCTAGATGTTAGATCCATAACATCTAGAAGTTCGGATTTAATGATTTTGAAAATCTGGAAATTTTTTAAATGAGTCTGACAACCAAATGTCAAACCCTTTAAATCTTTGGTTGTTAATGATTTTGGGTGTTTAAAGTTTTATATTTATAGTATGTCATTAGATCTTTGTTTTGAAGCTTGAATTAGGTCCATATCTGTTATGGATTAAAAGTTATAGTCAGTCAAAGGCTGTTGACCGGCCATGACCAAACTGATCTGGGTAACCCAGATTGTTACCCAGAAATGTCTGACAAGCTTTTATGTGGCTTTGATCTTGTTTCTGTTTGATATTTTGTGCTTTTTGTTGTAATAAAGTTGGAGCCTGATATGTGTACTCTAGATCCATGCTATTAGGTCTCTTAAACAACACATATGTTGGTAGTAGTGGGTGGTCAAACTGAGCAACTCGGTCACGATTACCTTTTCTGGAATTCCCAGAAATATGAAGAACGCATTTTCTGACAGCCTTTGACCGAGTTGTATCTGTTGATTTTGATATTGTTGGACTACTATCTTGGTTTATATATGTTCCTTATAATTAGTACTACATGTTAGAATCATTAGATCAACCATTGAATGACCAGAACATTGAGAAATTTGAGCTAGCAAATGGCACCATAAGACTGCCTGGGTTTCTGGGTTACCTAGAAAACCCAGGAACATTCTGACAGAGACTTTGAACGCTCAGATCTTTTTGTTGTGTTGTAGTATGGCTTAGTTTGTTAGTGTTATTTGTAGTCCTACATGTATACTACAAGATCAATGTTTTATCTTTCCTAGAAACATCAAAGAATAAAAGTTATCACTAGTTAAACATGCCATCTCGTTAACTACATATGAATTTCTAGGTTGCTTGAAGAACATGAAGAACACTATAGTGACGGTTCTGTCGCTATAGGCAGTCTTTAACGATAGTTACTTTATAAAATAATTATTTTTATTAAATAATTAGTAATAAATAGTTTTTAATTATGAAAAATACAAAATAAATTCTTAAAAATTATTTTAAAATCGAAAATTAGTTTTTTAATTATTTTGAAAATATTTCATAAATATTTAATATTTTTAAATATTAAAGGTATTTAATTTATTTAATTATAATATTAAATAAATTATTTAAAAATGAATTTAATACTTGAAAAATCATTTAAAATTTTATTATGTTATAAGAAAATATTTTAAGTTATTTTCTGTAACTTTTAATATTTTGTGATGAATTTTCATTAATAAATTAATATTATGATATTTAAGTTATTTAATAAATGTATTAAATAAATGATGAGAAATAAATTAATGATTTAAAATTATATAAAGGTTATAAAGATATTTTAAGTTATAAAATATAACTTTTGATATTTTATCATGAAAAATATTAATATTTTAATATTAATGATATTATATTTATTTAATACTTATATTAAATAAATTAGTTTAAAAATGATTTTTATATTAAAAAATCATTTTAAATGAAAATAAAGATTTTAAAAATATTTTAAGTTATAAAATATAACTTTTAAAATTTAAAGGAAAATCTCATTAATTATTTACTATTAATGATGTTAAAGTTATTTAATAATTATATTAAATAAATTAGTTTTAAAATGATTTTAATATTATAAAAATCATTTTAAATGATAATAACTTGTTTAAAGGTATTTTAAGTTATAAAATATAACTTGTAATATTTAGAGGATAATTTCATTAATAATTTAATATTAATGATATTAAGTTTATTTAATAATTATATTAAATAAATAATTTAAAAGCTATTTTATTAATTTAAAATCATTTAAAAGGATATTAATAAATTAGAAATATTTTAAGTTATACTTAATGACTTTTAATATTTGAATAAATGGTACATTAATAATTAAATATTAAGGGTAATTATTTAAAAATGATTTCAATTGTTTTAAAAATCATTTAAGGGTGATAAAAATGTTTTAAAAGTATTTTAAGTTATTTTTAATAATTTGGCAATGGTTTCATTAATAGTTTAATATTAATTAAATGTTAATGATAATAAAATTGTTTAATATTTAAATCATTTAATAATGATTTCGGTGTTTGAAAATTCATGATAAATTATAATAAATGTAAAAATTATTATAAATCATTTAAAAATAATATGACTGATACTTAAAGATATTGAACTACAGGATAGAGTCTTAGACTCGATAATTACCCGATAAAGCCGTCGGTACACCGACATATTTCAGAAATTGATATGGACTTAGATATTTTGACTATATTAATATTTGTTTGTGTTTCAATGACGGTTGAATATGTGTGACAAGGTGATTAGGTTATGTGCTGACTGCAATAAGCAGTGCTATGTGTTACGATATGTTATTCTAATCAGTAAAATGATCTTATTACTGATAGGTTGCTGTATAAAAGATAAAACTAAGTTGCATAACTGTAAGCATCATACCAGGCAAGTATCCTACCTTTGCATTTTCTTTATGCAATGGACATGAGTAAGAAGTTTTAGAATTATAATATTATTGTACTAGATTATTAACTTTATTGTCGTATATATTATATCCGATCATTGTTAATCAACATGATATTATATTATATAACTCATATATATATTATGTTCGTTAATTTTGAAATATGGTTATACAAGTGTCCTCACTTGGATAATCATTGTAGTTAAACACATGTTGATATATATATATATATATATATAAGCCGTCTAAGCTATTTGACCAGCTAGACACAGATTTAGAAATATCGTTGAATATGATAAAACCTTTTTGTATCCAATCAAATTATTTTGGTTTGGATTCCAGACTAAGTATGAACATCCCGATCACGAAAAATTTTTTATGCGCCCAAGGCGAACAAAGTGAACGATAATATCGTTCTTGCAATGTTGTATTGATCAATACAGGGCCCATGAGATGTACACCCTCGCGCTCGTAAGTTATGACGGTTTACAGATGAAGTTCTGCTAAACCTTATCGAAAATTCAAAACAATGTTCATAGTATTTCACCTAAACCCCATTTATAGTCGATACGCAGTTTCAAAAATTTGAGATAGAATTGTTATGTTATTATTATCGGATCAGTTTACTTCACAACTATTGAATTGTTGTAGAAGTGATGTATAAAGAAAACATTTAATCCTTTCAGCTAAATATATTTATAATTTCTATTACTTGCTGGGCAGTCAAATGCTCATTCTTGCTTTAAATTTAAATGTTTTCAGCTATGCATGATCAACCCGAAGGTTCAGACAAGAACAAGTGAAAAGGAAAACAAACAGAATATGTTTAATGGTATCTTTTGTAATAGTTAGACTGTATTAAGATAATGATATGTATTATATATCATGTAACGAATGTAGTAAAGGTTGCATACTTGGGATTAGACTCTGATAAATGTAAGATAAGTTTGATATTTATATTATTGTTATTATTATTAGTATTATTCCGCTCATAGAAATGGTATCGTAAAGCACCGAGTTCGGGTTTCAAGTACCTGAATTTGGGGGCGTTACAAAGTGTCTGCCCTATCAGCCAATTTTAACCCCATTTGTCTTCTGTTAACGGCAGGGGCACGGGTGACCCAGAAAGTGTAACGTTAAGGGTATTTTTGGACAAAAAAAATATAAGGTGCTCGGTAGACATCGTGGTAAACGTCAGGGGCATTTTTAAACCTTCTTCATATGTGAATTTGCGAAATAATTAAAGGAAGTCACTAATAGTTGATTTAGATTAGTGGACTAACCCTAAGATTCTAATATCAAAGACCTGATAAGAGTATTAATTAAATATTCAATTTATTTGAATATAGTAGCAAGAGTTAAACATATTGATTAATTGCAATTATGAGTAATTAATTGATAATGTGTTAATTAATAATTATTATTGGATAAATAATAATTAATGTGTAAGAGATTAATAATTTGTAAAAATGATTATATGTTACTTGATTAATTTGTGCAATATAGTAAACCTTTATTATATGGTAGTTAACTATATATTTTATATAGTACAAGGTGTCACATTAATATGTCTATATATTATATATATAGACTATATAGTAAAGTTATTTGCATTCATGTGAGTTACATAATAATATTTTTATATGATGTGGAGTGTGTGGGTAAACATTCATGTATACCCTATTGACATATAATAATATCAATTATTAAATTAATAATGATTTCATTAGTTATTATAATAATAACAGTCATGGTAATTGAAAATGTACATGAATTATATGTATGTGCACTACTTCATATCTTGTAATTTGGAAATACATTGTATGTTCTTTAAATCATTATAACCTATGTTGTATGAAATGAATTGTGTGTACATATTATACAACCAAAGTTTATATTATGTGTATATATGGTTTTAACCAATTGTTGCAATACATTATTGCATTTCATTGTGCAAATGCCGAGAATTATTTCCTTGTCCCAAAATGAGTGTCACCAAGTACATAAATAGTGACTTGAAGCTAAATCACGTATTTTCCAAAAAGGCTATTGAATAGGTGATCATTTGCTAAGTAAATGGTTGGTAAGTGTGGTTGATCAACTCTTGATTAACCAATGTATTGTTCCTTTGCACCATGAATCCAGCCTTGGTGCAATGTGATTATCTAGTCCAAGCTTCTTCTATATATACAAGCTTCAAATTCAGTTTTTGTTGTTTGTTAAGTCTTAGTTTGAGAGTCTTAAGTTGCTGAGCATATCATAGAAGCATATTCAAAGTGTAGGAAGTCTATTAAGCTTCAAAAGGTATAAATCCTAAGCTTTTGTTCTTAGTTGGGTTTGTCAAATTCTTGAGAATTACTTGAAATTCTTTGTTAGTCAAAGTGAATTAACATGCTATAATGTGTTTAAGAAGTTTACTTACATGTTTGAACTCTCAAATGATGGTTTGGAACATGTTTGAAGCAAGTGAAACCAAGTTGGTTAAGGCTTTGCAAACAGAGTCTGCTTATTGTCTCTACGATGCGGGCAGCTAACTTAACTACGCCTTTAATTGTACTAAGTGCGGTATGTATGCATGGATCTACATCACTACGATATTTTTTACATTCGGTTTATGTTGTGCTAACTTGATAGTATATGGTTAGAGCAAGCATGTAAACTATTGTAGCACACACACATAAGCACGTGCATGTAGTATGAACAAGTATAACCATGTTAGTACCTATAAGGGACACAACACTTGTGGTCTTGAAATGAGATTTGTGATTTCAAAAGTGAACTTTGTCATGAACCTATCATGTGAGCATTCTGACTTTATGAGTAAGATAATATGGGTTATATTGACATGAAATGTAAGACTAAAGAGATTAAACACACTAGCATACATGATGGAAAGATTAGACTAGTTCAAAGATAAGAAACTTAAGACTTTTCAAAGTGAACCTTACCAAGACTTTTATCTAGTAAGTTCTGACTATTTGAACATGTATATTTGAATTTATTATATGCATGAGAGTTATATGTTATGATGCCATGTATGTACTAAGTTGACTTAGTGCTAAATTCAAAGAAAATGAGAATGAGGAAGCTAATGTCATCAAGAAATGAGTAAAGTATGTTATGACCATGCAAGCATGTATATTAGGACTCATTATGCCTATAAATATATTGACATGAACATCGTTTGGTTAATGTATAGTTTTCAGTTATTCACACATAGTCATAAAAGGGAAATTTCTAAAATATGAACTATGTGAGTAAAGTATGTCAGAAATAAGCATGTGAATGTTATTCCTATTTATATATGATTTGATTATGATATATATTTATGAATATGCAAGTATTCTTGCATTAAGTAAAGCTGTAAAGTCCTTTGATAGATAATAGAAACATGTGTACAAGGACTTAGAATGAATTGATCAAGTATGTTAGGTTGATCCTACATAAGCAAAACAGCTTTGTAAAGTCCTTAAAAAGAAATGATGTACAAGGACTATAAACATAGAAAGATCAAGCATGTTAGGTTGATCTTATGATGTAATAGATAGGCTTGTCCGATCGTCGAGCACTGCACCAGAAATCGTAGTCTGCCAGGAGAGTCAAGGAAACTCGAGAGCTATCAAGGCAGAATCGTATTCTACAAGATAGTAGTCTTGGAGTTCGTAGACTGCCAGGAGAGACGAGGAAGGATCATAGTGTGTCGAGGAGAACTTCCTCAAGGATGTAGTCTGCTGAGGAAGTCATGTTCAGAATCGTAGAGAGACAGCCTGCCTATGAGCAGACCGAGTATCTGCCAAAGCCAAGTCAAGAATCGTAGACTACACCCAGAGTCGTAGAGTCTACTGATCATACCAGAGGCAGAGATCGTAGTTGAGAAAGATCAGATGAAGACATCGAGCACAAAGACAGAAATCGTAGAGTGTCAAGATCTGATCTCGGAGTCGTAGTGTCTGCACAGACGAAGCTGAATTATAGAGTGCAGAACAACAACCTCAACCGTTGTGCTCACAATGCCAAGACAGAATCATAGAGCAAGTACGATTCTCAACAAATGAGCGCTCCCAGAATATCCAAAGGAATGAAGCCTCTAGTTAGCACTGCAAAGATACATCCCATCCTAAAGAAAACCAGAGAGCACTTAACGAATGGCATGCAAGCTAATAGAAGATCTAAGAACCAACCCAATCAACATTAAGATTGAGTTGTGAAGCCATTCGAGATGAAGTCTTCCACAAGGAGATCAGAAGAAGACTTGATGGCGACTAAGTGAAAGTCGATGAAATACGATGAGCTGGTCAAGCGGAGCGAAGACAACGATCTTGGAAGCTACCGGGATCATAGTGTTTGCCAAACAAAGAAAGAAGCGATGGAGTGCATACGAGAGATTTGGACAACTACGAAGAACAAGGCTAAAGTGATTAAGCATTGGGTCAGTCCATTGATGATAAGTGAACGGGAGATCACAAGGAGAAAGTGAGCTGGACACGCCACAAATTTGAAGTGTCTAGTTTATTCAGAAGGGGCCAGAACAAAGAAGTTAAGCCATCAGTATCTGAGAGCTGTTGAGGCAAACAGAAGTGTTGAAGCACTGCACAAGAATAGGAAGAAGTGTTCCACATTGAAGATCCAATCAACACTCTTCAAGATCGTAGTGTTGTCTCTACCAGTCAACAAGACACTACGATCAGGTCCATGAAGACATGCATCCGAATCGTAGAGTTCGAATAGCTGAAGACTGAAGCATTGGCAACGGTTCAATCTGAAGGGTAATATTCGAACAAGAGCTTATTGAGAGCATCGATGCAAAAGGACAACCTCTAATCAAGAGATCAGAAGGAGGAAATAAAGTCTTTGACCTGCCCAATACATTAAAGTGACATCTTTGATGGGGTAGGTGAAACAATAGACTGTAGTGTTAGAGAAAGTATGACTTGTCACATCAGCAGTCTACCTCTGTCAACTCGAGATCTGTGGAGATATTTGAATAGCCTTCAACGACTACTTTCCAACGGAAGGATTGGGAAGGAATATAAATTAGCAAGATCTTCAAAGAACGAGGATGGCTGGAGTTGCCGAGTTTGGAGTAACAGTGGACTGTTATAAACCATGTGAGATAGTGAGTCCGAAGGCTCACTCTATGATCCACCAAGAACACTTAGAGACAGACAAAGAAAGAAGTAGAAGTGAGAGTTCTACAATGTAGAAGTGAGAGTTCTACTACATGAAGAGTGTTCTGAACTGCCGAGAGAAAGAAGAACGTCATGTCATCTTGATGTCCATCATGGGAAGACTCTAATTACCATAGAGAAGAGCTTATAGTCATCTAATTAAGTCCATCATGAGAAGGCATCGAGTATCAAAAAGGGAGATCACAAACGCCATCATGGTGGCAAGCATGAGAAAGTTTCTAAGTACCTAGCAGAAGAGCTTATAGTCATCTTAGAAACCCATCATGTGCAGCCATCACGTATCAAGAGGAATAATCTTCAAGGAAGTTCATCAAGGGATCATCAGAGGAGGTTGAGTAACTGAAGAAGCTGAGCATCACGCAACACCCAACTGCACTTCAAGGATGATCACGCCAAGCTGTTAAGTACAGAAGATGTTCAAAGCATAAAGACATCTTAGCAGCTCAGCACCAACTCCAACAAACAAACAAACAACTTAATGAAGAAGAGGGCACTGAGGGTCCTTGTCGGTCTGGGACTAAATGAAGTTCCAAGACTGCTGGGCTTGAAGAGTTCCTAGGGAACTAGAGACGTTCCAAGGCTACTGACCTTGAAGAGTTCTTAGTGAATTGAAGTCCCAAGGCTTTTGGCCTTGAAGGAATCTTAGTGATTCAGGGTGCTGCCCTTCCTTAGTGGAAATCCTGCTAGTTGAAAGCAGAAGAGTGGATTAGGAGCTTAAGTCTCTAAACCACTTAAAACCCCTTGTGTCTTTTACCTTATTTCATTTACTTTATGTATATTAACTGCTATAACTGCTATATATGTTTTAACTGCTTGCAACTGAATTAAATCTAAGAACAATGTCTGTATGATTATGAATATATCAATGAAGGGGATCTTTTTATTTATTCTGTTGAGCTTGAAATGATTCTTATGTTTGTCATATGCTAAATTATTAGCTATACAAAATAAACTAGAAAAGTATTTAAATCAAAAAGGATCTATTCAACCCCCCCCCACTTCTGGATCTATATTGTGCCTACTGGGAACTAACAATTGGTATCAAAGTAGGTTCTCATGCTATATTCTAAAGCTAATCGCTTTGAGTCTGATCCCAAGCACAAACATTATTATAAACTTAGTTCAGTAGTAAGTCACCTATTATATGCAGATGAGCTCACACGTTGGAAATATTGTGTATGGGTAAATGTGTATATACACCTAAAGCTGCTCAGATTGGTCCATGCTTTCAAGTATTATATCAACAAGACCAATCCTTACCTGCAGTCAATCTTGTGGTCTGAAGACCAGACGAGATAGCTCAAGAGACATCAACAACAAAGAGTTAAGCATCCTCCATCCTAAAAGATGAAAAGGCCATACATGCTAAGAAATGCCTATCCAGAGAAGAAAGAAGATCTTCTCAAATATGTGTCTGGCCAACCAGCAGCTGGGTGCAAACTTTGTGAATCGAAGGATGTCAAAGAACTAAAGATGCTAAGATTCTCCTAGCTTGCATCTTCAAGACCACGACTGATTGATTAAAGGCCAACAAGAGCAACAAGCTGTCAGGAGCAAATGTGAAGCTATGCACATCAATGCCTAAACTCAGTATATTAAAGATAAATGACTGTTAAGAAACTGATAATAAAAAGGTACGGTTCCTCGTTATGATAAATGTGCACATCATGAATACACTTCCTTATGAACTATAACAATATTCTGTCAAGGAGTCATAATCTACCTAAATAGGTGAAGAGAGAAAGTACCCTAAGGGTGGAAACTAAATTTTCTATAAACTTTCTCTCCATCCAAGTTTTAGGCTGAAGATGACATCTTGAAAGAAATTTGAAATGGGTCATAAGAGCATCACATGATAAATTAATTTTATGTGAAGTAATCTTTGCTAGTGGGTTGGTATGTATATACAAACCTATGTTCTAAGTGTTTGACAACACATAGAGAATGATCAGTTCTAACAAGAGTATCTTGATGATTGATAGAAACTGATCACCTCCATGAATCAACCCGATACATCTAAATCGTAGAGTTGATTCTCACTCTGTGAACACTAAAACCTTGTGAACATAACCCTACAAATGATGAAACCATCAAAAGAAAGAGAGTGTATTTTTAAAATGACTAATCTTACACACACTCACCATCATGCATCTCAAAATGTGTTATCAAAAACTAGTTGCATGCATGAATATGACTGTTGGTGATAAATGTGATGATTATCCAAATACGAGGAACATGGGTTTAGAAAACTAACCTAGCAGGACCCATTTAATTGTGGGTACCAAAAATAAAAATATATTTAACCTGCATGTACTTGGTCTATCTGACCACACTAAGGAATGCTGAAGCAGAAGACTTCAGACAAGAAGACTCAACCAACAGAAGGCTAAGGACTGTTCAGAAATGATTTTAATAAAATTCCTATATGTCCTAGCCTATCCTTGAAGACCCACTAATCTAACCTGAATGAAGCTCACATGGCTGCTAATCTGTATATGGAAGCAGGCCATGAAACCAAAGATGAAAAGGGTCTTATATGCTCAAATTAGGCAAAGCATGCTATATGAGAAGAATCCTCAAGGAAGCTCACATCAGAGGATCATCGAGCATCAATCAAGAGGAACTCATTACAAGAGCAGAACTTCATACACACAAGACTGTCAAAGAAGACTACGTTCGTAGTGCTGTCAAATGATCGTAGAGTGATCAGACCTGAAAATATCCATGTCTACGATATAAGGAGATCTAAGTGATAATGGTGATTCTAGTTAGAAAGGAGATATGAAGGCTGCCTTCAAAGGAACCTAAAGTAAAGGGAATAACATCTATCCAGGAAGACATCATCAACCATGGGGAACAGTGATCTGTTAAGGAACAACAACACTGAGATATACTATGAAGTAATATGCTAGCTACAGAGTCCCAAAACTTTGTGGCTGATGAACCAAATGAAGATCCATAATCAGTAGGAACGTCTCAAAACATACTACTGATAACCTATCAGCCCCCCAACTCAAAGTCGTGGAGTGCCTACGATCAAACATCTGATCGCAATATAGAAGTAGGAGGACACCACGATTATAGCAAATGCAATTGTCCAAAGTTTGTAGAGGACATCCCCAACAGAAAAGGTCAAAAGAGATATCAGTGGAAATAACTCCTAAAGTACTTCATCTGGAAAGCGCCTCAGGGACAAACCTGACCCTTAGCTCACTCTAAGAGGTTGGCCCTTCCCGAGCTACCTTAACCCAAAAGAATTGCTTGATCAAATTCATCTCAAGGACCAAGACAGTCAACGATCACAGAGTAGAGTTTGAGAGAACTCAACGATCGTAATGTAACTTCAACGATCGAAGTGCAACCTCAGCGATAGTAGAAGCAGACTCGACGATCGCAGTCCTACCAGAGTATACTCCAGTTCACGAGGAGCTTGAGAAACGGGACAATTGCTCAACCATTCAGATTATGAGGAGATAAGTTCGGATATATCAGTGATCAAGCTATGCAGTTTCAGGATGAGGATTAATGTCAAAACCACCCACTGCAATATCTCACAATAGTTAATCGTTGGGTCAACAGAGGAAAACGTAGAGTCCATAGCTACCTTACCATGCTACTCTACGAATCAAAAGGTCAACGATCAATCCACGTCAATTAAACGTCTACTCTCCTAAAGGAAATATCTAACTGAAAAGTTATGGGGAGTTACAGCTCATTACTGGACTTCGTGCAACCAATGGTTGGTTGACACAACACTGAATATGTAGAGTAAGAAGAAACTGTCATTAAGACAAATTTGAAATCTACAAACAGTCATCAGAAACCATCGAACTTTTCTCCCTCCCATTTTCAAACCCTAGAATCCTCTCAAAAGCCAAAATTAATTAACCTTCCAGAGTCTTGCCCAAATCACAATCAGTCATCTCTCAAAAACCCCTCTGAATCAAGCACCCATATTCCTTGAACTACTCAAATGGAAAACTGGCGAGTAATCACTAGCATTCAACTCGGAACCAAGTCATTTAAAAAATCTGAAAAGAAGTTCAGAGACATTCTCGAACTTATGAAGAAAGCTGGATTCTCAGAATGTCTTGAAGCTAGCACTCGAGTATATACTGAACTGATCAAGGAATTCTACTCAAATGCATCCATAAACTCCGGAACCCTCTCTACCAAGATCAAAGGTCAGTCTCTAAAGCTGAGATCTTCTGACTTCAATCAATGCTTAGGCGTTCCTGACCAAGGACTGAAGAGCCTTGATGATATCGATACGGAATAAGCAAAGGAGATCATGGGGTACCAAAGGAACCCTAATTTAAAGGACATGAAGAAGAAAGAGTTTCCAGAGGAATACGAGTTCCTTACTGAACTAGTTGGAAAATGCATACTATGCAAGGACACTGCACATGACATGGTGCTTGATCAATAGTTAAAGATCATGTCTGCTATAGTTTTGAAGAAACGAATTAACTTTGGAGTTATCCTGTTTGATCAAATATCCAAATGGGTAGAAAAAGCTGAATTGAAGAATACTATAGAAAAAACACTTACAAAAGTTTTTCATGGAAGACTGCTGAGCATTGTGATAAAGAAGAAGCTAGGAGGGAAAATCAAGGATGATGAAGGAGAGCCTCTAAATGTTCACAAAGTAATGTCTCCACAACTGTTTGTGAACTGGAAGAAGAACCCAAAGGAGAACAGAAGGTTGACAACAACTGGGAGCAGCAATAAGGTCTCAGTAAAGAAGAGGAAGGCAAAGGAGGTGGAAAGCTTTGAGTCTGATGACTCTGAACCAGCAGCAACCACACCAGCCAGAAAAAAATCCAGAGGTGTGAAGAAAACCAAGGCCCCATCAAGAAGTCTCTCCTCCAAAGACAAGGATGAAGAAGAAAAAGCCATGACTGCTAAAACCACAAAACGAAGAAGCAACAAGTTGCTTGAAGATCCATTAAGAAAGAGAGCTAAGGTGGAAAACAGGCCAGCCCCAGCTTCCCAAGAAAGTCCATCTAACAAAGTAGAGGACGTAGAGTCAGAAGAAGAGAAGGAAACTGATAGTCTCAAGACTAAGTCCCCTCAGACAAAATCCAGCAATGAAGATGAAGTTGGAGTAATGGAAGAAAATGCAGCATCTGCTGATGAAGAAGAATGCTCAAGCCATGTGGCTAACCCTCAGAGCACTCACTCCAACGATGAAGAAAGGATACAAGCTGACCCAACTCCATCCCCAACTGCAAGTGATCCAACAAGTCCAGATGATGAGTCTGTATCACAGGAAGTAAGTGCTGGACATAAATCTAGCAATAAAGAAGATGAATCAGATGAAGATCTTGCTGAAGAAGGATCTGGAAATGAAATGCAGCAAGAAGGATTCACTGTTGGAAATTGTGACGCCCCCAAAATAGGAATACATCACCTATTCTGAGTTGCCAAATACATGGTACAGAATACAAATACAATCTTAAATATACAACATGAGCTGTGAGTTTGGATACAAATATTGTTTACTAGAGAGTATAGAAACTCAAAAGGAGTCCTCATTACTATTATTATCACACTATTTCACAGAATAGTGAGGACTACTAATGCAAACATCTAGGACCATGACTCTGTTCCCCGACTAGTCCCAGCTACGTTCTCATTTCCTGAAGAGAACAATGAAAGAAAGGGCGAGCTCAACTAGCCCAGTAAGAAATATTATGACTAAGATAATGCAGAATAAATTATCATTAGCCTTCAACAGTATAACAACTGATAGAATATAATAGACAACAAGTTTTAGATCAAAAACTGCAGCGGAATAAACAATCCATTAGAAGTGTCAAGTAAAATATAAAATCTACTATCTTCTATGATTAAAAAGTTTTCACCAACTTTATTTGAGACTCGACTTAATAAATAATCCACATCATTAACTCATCCCCCGCACTACTGTGCCAAGGATATTTTTAGTATCACGACCACGAATTATCCATGCACTTCTGAGCAAAAGATAATCGTGTTTTCATCAATGATCCGATCATGCCATAAAACAATTCATCTTTGCACCCTTGGCCAAAGAGAATCCATAGCCATAATCATACCAAAAACTGTCCATCAATGCACTACGGGCCAATGAGGACTTTTACCACATCATTTGTAACATTACGGTCATGATTACTCCGAATAATCCCTGATCATAATCATACCAAGTCCATCTATGCACTACAGGCCATAGATGACTTTCAACAAAATATAAACATGAGGATGATGACAATGATATAAGAATTCAATAAAACAAGTTCAAGAATTGATTTATCCAGGAACTAATAATGTCCAAATTGTCAACATGATACTGCTTTGTAGAGTAAAATTCAAGAATGCTCAGAAGAATATTTCCATGAAAATATACTAGATGAAGCGCAAATATCAAGGATATTCCACTAATTTCATGGAGTATAGAAGTCAAAACTTTAACCAACTGAGTATAATAAGGAATAGAATAACAAAAGAAATCACCGGGCATTCGATGATAGCAGATAGCAAAAGTTATTCCAACAGAATAATAAATAATGGAATCAGTCGCCACAGAAACGCATGCACGAAGATATTCGACAACAAAATAAAAAAGACGAATCGAGTTGGTAAGAAAGCGCATGTGAATGAGGATATTCAATGAGAATAATAAAGACGAAATCGGTCCACAGAAAGCGAACATCTGAGGATATTCTAACGAGAATAATAAAGACGGAACCAGTCGGGTGTAGAACGCATGCATGGATGTTCCAAATGTAATGATAAAGAATGGAACACAACGAAGAATTTCACCAAGTATATAGGTAGCTCGCAGATATCTGAGTTATTCAACAGTAATAACAAAGAATGGAATAACAAAAGTTCTCTTCATGGATAAGAAAGAAATAATACTCCCTACGAGTACAACAAATAATATTCCCTACCTTAAAAAAAACTGGATACTGGAATAGTGAGGTAGCAGACTTCTCTTCTTCTTTCTCTCTATAATTTCTCTCTATAATAATTACTCTAAAAATTTTGTGAATTGGTGAGAAATGAAGGAAGAATGAGCTTCTATTTATAGAAAAATATAGTTTCGATAATTGCACGTTTTGGGGCTCGAAAAATTACAGTACAATACCTCCAACTTTTCCATTATTTTTAATTTAGTCATGGAAGTATTATCAAACTTGCACCATCTCCCCTAATAGTAAATAATGTGATTCAATAGTAAATTATGTGAATCAATAGTTCTAGACATGTGAAAATACGGATTATAGTATAGTACCTCCATCTATACCTCTATTTTTAACTTAGTCATGCAAGTATTATCAATCTTGCACCAACTCCCCTAATAGTAACAAGAATGTGAAACAATAGTATACACATGTGAACAAGTAGTTATAATCATGTGAAATAATAGCAATCAATTACTCATTTATTCGGTTAAATACCCGATTGGTCAATATAACCTCCAGACATCAATTATTATCGAAATAATTGTCGATTTTCCCTAACACAAATAATTCCAACACAATGAAACCATTTTTATCAAAAATATAAATTTTTAAATTTTGAAGTTTGACTTTTCCTGAAAAAGTCAACTGTTGACTTTTTGACCAAATAGTGAATTCCGGAAAATTTTGTGTTTATAGACTATTTTACTAATTTCATCTGATTCGAACTCAAATATCACGTCCAGCGTCTCCAAATTCAACTACTTAACACAACTTCAATTTTAATAACATTCATCATTAATATTATAACTCACAATATTTATCAACCAGTCGTTCCTGTGAAAGAGGGGCTTTCAGATAAGGATTTCTCCTTATTGGCACGCAATTAGGTGACCAAACCTCTCCTTGACAGAACTTCTAGACATTGACAATATTGCAAATAATAATATGAATAACTTTGTCGTCTCAATTATTGATTTAATAATATAACATATTATGAAGATGATACTGTGACAATAATTGAATCAATAATATGAGAGATATGATGTAGCAATTACTGTAGCAATAATTGAGTATAACTGAGTGACTTCTCACGTAAGCATCAATAATCAATACCGTGTGCTCTTATGCAACCACGCAGATATTCAGTATTTTTTACTACCGAGTAGTTCAACAGTTTTAACGGTAACACTTCCGCCGTTATTTTTATAAAAAGACAATTATGTCGTTTTCTAACTACGACAATACTTCCGTTGTGGGGTCCACCATTGATTGTACCGTCGTACAGATATTCCCCGACAAAAAGAATATTCCCCGACCAATCAAATATTATATAACAACTTGCGTACTTTGCTAAATTTATAAATATAACCCACAACTATAACATTATATCAAATCCACACCATAATATTTAAAAAATTATTTTGAGAAAATTAAATATTATTCATAAAATCTGGGGTCTCACATAAATGATTATGATGGTTCAGGCTCTGAAAGAAAAGAAATGAAGAATGATTCCAATTTTAAAAATCAGGACTAAGAGGTACCAGAATTCTATCATGTCCTCTCTCCAGTAAAATTCACGAAGAGAATAGTGGTAGAAGTCTCGAATGAACCACCAGAAACACCACTAGAAAGATGGGTGAACTATGGAGATGAACAGCTCAAGGTGGTAAGGATGACTACCTTTGATATAGTTAAAAACTGGAACAACATGGAGCTGGACTGCAAGACCATCCTTTATAAT
Organism: Panax ginseng; assembly: GCA_020205605.1. Classification (NCBI taxonomy): domain Eukaryota; kingdom Viridiplantae; phylum Streptophyta; class Magnoliopsida; order Apiales; family Araliaceae; genus Panax; species Panax ginseng. The sequence goes on from CM035136.1 coordinate 47,303,627, forward strand.
CCTGATGATTTGCTAGAGAGATGGTTCTTATAGTGGATGCCTTGGCTAAAAGCACATACTGAAAAGGATGCAAGTTACTTCAGTTGGTGCTACTCTCATTTTCCAAGCATGGAGCTGGTAGCACAAAACTTCCCAAGGGTGAAGAAATTTGCCACCAAATTAATCACAAACTAGCCTCACTACAAGGTCTATAGACATGCCGGTAGTCACTATATCCCCTACGATCGTAGCGTGGACTCTCAAGGAAGAAGGATCATGCCCAATGAGATGATCGTAGAGTCTGTTCACTCTACTACTGATGGTTTTCAAGTTCAATACAAGAAGCCTCCATCAGCCTAAGCACTGCTATATGACACTCCTTCATCCTCAAATAGAAATTGGTACTCAACGATTGTTCAGATTCTCAAAGCTTTCAAAAATCTGTCTAAGGATGAAAATCGTAGAGTCCAAACTGATGCCTAACCAGATGAGCAAATCCCTATGGAGGAGGAACTATTAAAGAATTCTGATGAGCTGATTGAAAAGATATCTCTAATCAATGAAGAGACAAAGATGGTAATAACAGCAGCAGGAGATAATTCAGTTCAGAACAAACTTCAAGCTACTATGGCTGATGTATCTCTCAAACTCAAAGAGAGAGATAACATCTATCTGAAGGACATACATAATCAAAAGGCAGAAGCTCTACGAGCATAGAAAGCCAATGAAGAGCAGATCCAAGTGCTCTCTAACAAGATTGACAACATAAAGCAGTCTTTTTCAGTGCAACTTGAGCTAGGCCAATAGGAACTCAAGTTTGAAGTTGCTAACTCCTCCTACACGATGGAGTAGCTTATGTCCAACATGGAGCAGCTCTCCCAAATGATTTATGACAAAATGGGGGAGAAAAAGAGGCATAGAAAGAGGCAGAGCAAGAGGCATTCAAAGAAGGGCAAGAAGAGCAGAAGGAAAGGAGAAAAGAAGATGGCAGAAGAAGAGGAAGAGTCATCTTTTGAGGGGGAGCCGACGAATGATGAACCTATGTATGCCAAAGCTGAGGGGGAGAAAAGCAAAGCAGGAAAGTCATCATCCCAAGGGGAACAGGAGCAAGAAGGCTAATCAGATGAATAGTTGATCAACAGACATCCTGGAAACATACATAGAGCCAAAAGAGGTACATCTCTAACTAGTTAGGAATGTTCTGGATCCATGATGTAAAATGTCAGTGTATTAAATTCCACATCATTATAAATGACATTCATGATTATCTATTTTAGAAATACAGCTGCTCACTGTATATAAGATTCATTCATAACATGTATACACACTTATTGTTTTTGTCATAATCAAATAGGAGGAGATTGTCAGGAATAAGCATGTGAATGTTATTCCTATTTATATATGATTTGATTATGATATATATGAATGAATATTCAAGTATGCTTGTATTAAGAAAAGTTGTAAAGTCCTTTGATAGATAATAGAAACATGATTATACCGAATAATCCCTGGTCATAATCATACCAAGTCCATCTATGCACTACAGGCCACAGATGACTTTCAACATAATATAAACTTGAGGATGATGACAATGACATAATACTTCAATAAAACAAGTTCAAGAATTAATTTATCCAGGAACCAATAACGTCCAAATTGTCAACATGATACTGCTTTGTAGAGTAAAATTCAAGAATGCTCAGAAGAATATTTACATGAAAAGATACTTCATGAAACGCACATATCAAGGATATTCCACTAATTTCATGGAGTATAGAAACTAAAACTTTAACCAACTGAGTATAATAAAGAATGGAATAACAAAAGAAATCACCAAGCATCGATAGACCAATATGTGGTAGGTTATTCAACGAGAATAATAAATAACGGAACTAGAGTGCGACTTAAAATGAGCAGATAAGATATTCAGCGAGAATAATAAAGACGGAACGAGTCGGCGTAAAACGCATGTGAACATGATATTCCAACAGAATAATAAAGAATAGAATAACAGGAGAATTTCACCAAGTATAGGGAAGTCCGCGTATACATGTTATTTCAGCAGAATAATAAAGAATAGAATAACAGAAGTTCTCTTCACGAATACAAAAGAAATAATAACCCTTACGAGTACAACAAATAATATCTCTTACCTTAAGAAGAAGAGTACTAGATATATGAGTAGTGAAGTAGCAGAATACTTTTTTTTCTCTCTATAGTTTATCTCTCTAGAGTTTCGGTGAATTCGTAAGAAATAATGAAGAAATGAGCTTATTTATAGAAAAATGGTAAGATAGTAACTAACTCATGAGCGGTCCAGATTGATTTACTTTAATCGACGGTCCATATTTAAAGCAAAATCTTTTAAATAAAATATAATATATTCTATTTATAATCTAATAAACGAATAACTTTATAAAAGATTTTATTATCCAAACACTTATGAGATTACTATGCAAAACACTATGCATAATAAAATATAATATATTCTAATTATTGTCTAATAAAGCGAGATAACTTTATAAAAGTATTCTGTTTTTTATAAAAAGTTTTTCTGTTTTATTACATTAATAATACCAATAAAACAAAACCGAGTGACTTATCACATAAACATCAATAATCAATACCGTGTGCTACTTGCAACTAATGCCAGACGTATTACTATACTTTAACACCGGTGTTTCAAATGAGTTAACGGTAAAACTTTCGCCGTTATTTTCATAGAGTATTTTTGTCGTTTTCTCAATCCAACAATAATGGGTCCAACAATGATTGTACCGTCGTACGGATATTCCCCGACCAATCGAATATTATATAACCACTTGCTTACTTTGCAAAATTTGTAAATATTACCCACAACTATAACATTACATCAAATCAACACCATAATATTAAAAAATTATTTCGAGAAAATTAAATCTTTATTCATAAAATCTGGGGTCTCACATTTCGTGTCGGAGTACTATTCATGAGTTACTATTCACGAGTTACTATTTATGAGTTACTATTCACGGGGTACTATTGATTCACATTCTTATACTATTAGGGGTGGTGGTGCAAGATTGATAATACTTGCATGACTAAGTTAAAAATGGAGGTATAGTTGAAGGTACTATACTGTAATTAATTTATTTACATGATTATACTATTTATTCACATGATTGTACTATTGATTCACATGATTTACTATTAGGGGAGTTGGTGCAATATTGATAATACTTGCAGGACTAAATTAAAAATGAAGAAAAAGATGAAGGTATTATACAGTAATATTTCGAGCCCCAAAATGTGCAATTATCGAAACTATATTTTCCTATAAATAGAAGCTCATTCTTCCTTCGTTTCTCACCAATTCACTAAAGCTATAGAGCAATTATTATAGAGAGAAATTATAGAGAGAAAGAAGAAAAGTATTCTGCTACTTCACCACTTATATATCTAGTTTCTTCTAAGGTAGGGAGTATTATTTCTTTCTTATCCATGAAGAGAACTTTTGTTATTCCATTCTTTATTATTACTGTTGGAATAACTTGTATCATGAACTCTAGTATACTTGGTGAAATTCTCTATTATTCTATTCTTTATTATTACATTGGAATAACTTTGTATCTGTGAGCTACCCCTATTCTTGGTGAAATTCTTACATTATTCAATTCTTTATTATTACTCTTTGGAAATCACATGCGTGCGTTTCTGTGGGACACAGTTCCATTATTTATCATTACTGTTAGAACATCACATGCATGCTTTACGCATGACTTTGGTTCCATTATTTTTTATTACATTGGAATATCTTGTACATGCATGTTTTTCTGTTGGACTGATTTTCGTCTTTATTATTACATTGGAATATCATGTATGCATGCGTTTTGTGGGACTGGTTAGATTCTTTATTATTACGTTAGAATAACTTTCTATGTGATCTATCATCATGCTGGTGATTTCTTTTGTTATTCCATTCTTTATTATACTCAGTTGGTTAAAGTTTTGACTTATATACTCCATGAAATTAGTGGAACATCCTTGATATTTGCGCTTCATCCAATATCTTTTCATGGAAATATTCTTCTGAGCATTCTTGAATTTTTACTCCACAAAGCAGTATCATGTTGACAATTTGGGCGTTATTGGTTCTGGATAAATTAATTCTTGAACTTGTTTTATTGAATTATTATGTCATTGTCATCATCCTCATGTTTATATTATGTTGAAAGTCATCGTGGCTTTGTAGTGCATAGATGGACTTGGTATGATTATGAATGAGATTATTCGGTATAATCATGGACCGTAATGTTACAAATGATGTGGAAAAAGTCCTCATTGGCCGTAGTGCATTGATGGGCGATTTTTGGTATGATTATGGCTATGGATTTTCTTGACCGAGGTGCAAAAGATGAATTGTTTTATGGCATGATCGGGATGATTGATGAAAACACGATTATCTTTGGCCCGTAGTGAATGGATAATTCGTGGTCGTGATACTAAAAGAATATCATTGGCCTGTAGTGCAGGGATGATTTAATGATATGGATTATTTATTAAGCTGAGTCTCAGTGATAAAAGTGATGAAAAACCTTTTAAATCATAGAAGATAGTAGATTTTATTCTCTACTTGACTCTTTAATGGATTTTCTTGTTCGCTATAGTTAAACTTGATGTTTGTTATATTGTATCGGTTTAACAACATTGAAAGGCTAACGATAATATATTACGCATTATCTTAGTCATAATATTTCTCTCTTGGGCTAGTTGAGCTCACCCTTTTACTTTCATTGTTCTCTTGAGGAAATGAGAGCGTAGCGATGGGGACTAGTCGGGGAGCGGGTAGCCGGACGGATGATAGCATTAGTAGTCCTCACTATTCGGTGAAATACTGGGAAAATAAATGTAATAATATTGAATTTGAGTTTGTATATTGTCTAGGCGATAATATTTGTATTAAAACTCACGACTTATGTTTTGTCGTATTACTTTGCTCGACAGGTTGTATAATTAGTTTGTATTTGAATTGTGTACCATGTATCTGGCGACTCAAGATGGGTGATGTATACTTGTTTTGGGGCGTCACGGTTGGTATCAAAGCTTAGGGGATATGATCCACGGCTTGAGATGTGAGATAAGAACTAGGAGGGAGGCGGGAATTCCTTGCTAGTATGACCTACTAAGTTTATTTGATATTTAATTGGTCGGTCGAGTATAGGGATAATATGTGATATGTTAATTAACCCTTGTTTTGTGGCGGTATTTGAAAATGACATCAGAGAATGTTGAGAATAGCAATGGAGCCACGGAGGCCAGTTGAATCTCCACAGATCGATATCGGAGACAATGTCTGCAGGATGTTGATAATCCTCTTGTAAATAACAACAACTTGACCAAATGATGAGCGCAACGATACGTTTAGGAGCTTTTTAGAATTCATACGACACAGACGAGAGAGAGACTCTGTTCATAATGCGGGAGGAAACAATGGCAACCCACGGTTGGTCACCGCTTAAGCAATTCAAGGAGCTGGGACCACTAGGAGTTTTGGGAAAGCGAGAACCACTTAAAGGCGGAGACATGGTTAAAGCGAGATCACCAAGATATTTGATGTCTTGGGATGCTCGGAAGAGCAAAAGGTTCCTTTGCCACCTTTATGTTGCGTGAAGAGGCGGATCTTTGGTGGGAATCAGTAAAGCGCTTTTGACTGACGTTACTCAAGATGTCTTGGGAGAAGTTCAAGAGCTTTTCAACGACAAGTACTTTCCGAAAGTATTCGTCACATGAAGGAGGTGGAGTTTATCAAATTTGGAGAAAAACAATATGGGAGTGTCGCGATGACGAGAGCTAAGTTTTTCGGAGTTGTCTCGGTTTGCATCCATTTTGGTCGATAATGAGGAAGCGAATGATGCGAATGTTTTAAGAGGTTTGAAACCCGATATCGTCGATACCTCATTTCTCATAAACTTTGTTTATATTAGGATGTTGTGAATAGGGCTCGATTATTGGAGCGCGATAACGAGTCAACCACAACCAAAAGGCAACGACCAACAACATGATAGTAATCGATACTGCGGTGGCAATGGCCATCGGAACAATGATAACCATCGTGGGGAAATTATCATGCCATGAATGGTAACCATTTGGTGGTAATCATGGCCAAAACAATAGAATGGACATTTCAAGAGAGAAGGTTCAACAATGGCGTGAAGGCGTCGGCACTTGACACTCGTTTCAAAGGAAGAAGAGCGAACACCGGTCGTATGTTTCAAATGCGGACGGGAGGGACACATCAGTCAAAGCATGCGTGACAATCAAAAGCGTGTTTTAATTGCGGAGAGAAGGACACCTAGCTCGATTTTGTCGTATGGTGAAGTCAATTCTCATTTGGGATAGTGATGCCAAAGGATGTCCTAGACAAGCAAAAGCCGTAGTTTAAGAGAGGCGTTTTTTTTTCGTGACGAGGAACACAATAAAATTATCACGGGTATGTTAGTCATAAACTCTTGCGAAGTCTATACGAAGTGTTGAATCTGGGTTCTACTCACTCTTTTATTTCACCTAGTTGTGCTCGATGTTTGAAGCTAACTCAGGAGAAGTTAGACTTTGATATATCTGTTTAAACTTCGGTTGGGAGAAACCCATTACCTCCACTATTTATAAATCTTGTTTAATTCAAATCGACACTTTCACGTTACACGTCGATCATATCTCTTTGAAAATACTTTCCTTGGATGTGATTTTAGGAATCGATTGGTTAGCTACTTATCAAGCTTTTCTTTAAGGTTGTTAGCTTTAATATTCTAACCAACTTTATTATGCAATTCAAAGCAACCAAACCACTAAAGTTAATCTTTGTCATATTAAGCCATAAGTAAAGAGCCCCGATCCTTTCATTGTTGACTTTCTTGTGTGGAATGCAAAGCGGACTTTACGTAGGCGTAGCGACTGTTGTGAATAGCGATGGCAAGATGATAGGTATCAATGTGACGTGTTACCCAAGTCTTGGATGAGAGTCACAATTTTGAATGATATTTCTATTGTTAATAAATTTCCTGACGTATTCTTGAAGACTTCTTAGCTTACCCCTAGAGCGTGAAATCGAATTTTGTAATGACCCCAGTACAAAACCCATTTCTAAAACCCTTAAATATTTCTTCAACTAAAGAGAACGTAACATGAACCAAAGACGTTGGCTCGAACTGTTAAAGATTACGATCGTACCATTCAATACCATCGTGGGAAAGCGAGCGTGGTAGTGATGCGTTGAGTAGAAGATCATTATCGCGTTGAGAGTGCTATGTTGTTAACACAAAGACCCATTTAAATATGACTTACAAATGATGAAGATAGAGTTAAAGACTCAGGAACCCGCGTGAAGATAACGAATATCACGATTAGAATTAACTTTAATCGATAAAGTTAAATCCGCTCAAGCTACACACCACGGGATGATGAATGAAGAAGGTTCAAGAGAGGTGTTATTCTAGAAGCGAGAATCGATGAAGAGGAAATCTCGACCCTCGATTTTATTGGCCCATTTGAAATCCTCGATCGAGTAGGAGCTGTGGCCTATAGACTCGTTTCTGCCAAGTATATCGGCGTGTTCATAAACATATCGATGTTACGTAAATATGTGGACGACACGAACCACATTATTAATTTAGAACTAGACGATATAGCGGAAGATTTAGCGTATGATGAGATACGTTTTAAAATCTTGGATAAGAAGGATCGTATTCACCACTCAAAGGTTATACCTCAAAGAGTTAGAATTTGAAATGAAGTCGAGGTATCCTCACCTCTTTGGCATATCAAGTGCGAACGTAAATTTTGAGGGAGAAATTTCATAAGGAGGAGATTGTGAAACCCAGGATTTTATGAATAAAGATTTAAATTTCTCGAAATATTTTTTTGAATATTATGGTGTGGATTTGATATAATGTTATAGTTGTGGGTAGTATTTATAAATTTTTCAAAGTATGCAAGTTGTTATAAAATATTAGATTGGTGGGGGAATATTCTTTTTGTTGGGGAATATTAAATATGGCGGCACTGATCATTGGTGGACCCTACAAGCGGAAGTATTATCGTAGTTAGAAAAGCGACATAATTATCTTTTATAAAAATACTTGGGAAGTGTTACCATTAAAGCATTGAACTACTCGGTAGTAAAAAATACGATGTCTGGCGTGGTTGCGTAGTAGCACACACGGTATTGATTATTGATGCTTACATAAGAAGTCACTCGGTTATACTCGATTATTACTACGATAATTCTTTGCATCATATCTCTCATATTATTGATTCAATTATTGTCACATTATCATCGCATAATATGTTATATTATTAAATCAATAATTGAGATGACAAAGTTATTCATATTATTATTTGCAATATTGTGATGTCTCAAAAGTTGTGTCGAGGAGAGGTTTGGTCACCTAATTTTATGCATGATAAGGAGAAATCCTTATCGGAAAGCCCCTCTTTCACAGGAGCGACACTGGTTGTTAAATATTGTGAGTTATAATATTAATGATGAATAAGTTGTGTTGATTAAAGATTAAATTGATTGTTCCATTGTGTTGGGATTATTAGTGTTAGTGAAATTGACATTTATTTCGATGATAATGGATGTACTGGAGGTTATATTGTTCACTTTCGGGTATTGAGCACTTTTAGGTGCCGAAGTACTATTCACAAGTTACTATTCACGAGTTACTATTCATGAGTTCTTATTCACGAAGGTACTATTGATTCACATTCTTATATTATTTGGGGTGGTGGTGCAAGATTGATAATACTTGCATGACTAAGTTAAAAATGGAGGTATAGTTGAAGGTCTATATCTTTGTAATTATTTTTTCACATGATTATACTATTTATTCAAATGATTGTACTATTGATTCACATGATTTACTATTAGGGAGTTGGTGCAAGATTGATAATACTTGCGAGGACTAAATTAAAAATGAAGAAAAAGAGGAAGGTATTATCTTTGTAATATTTGAGCCCCAAAGCGTGCGATTATCGAAACTATATTTTCCTATAAATAGAAGCTCATTCTTCCTTCATTTCTCACCAATTCACTAAAGCTTATAAAGCAATTATTATAGAGAAATTATAGAGAGAAAGAAGAAAAGTGATACGCTACTTCACCACTTATATATCCGATTTCTTCTAAGGTAGGGAGTATTATTTCTTTCTTATCCATGAAGAGAACTTACATTATTCCATTCTTTATTATTACATTGGAATAACTTTTGTATCTGTGAACTACCTATACTTGGTGAAATTCTTTGTTATTCCATTCTTTATTATTACATTGGAATAACTTTGTATCATGCTGGCTACCCTATACTTGGTGAAATTATACATTATTCCATTATTTATTATTACATTGGAATAACATGTATACCTGAGACTACCCTATACTTCTTGAAATTCTTACATTATTCCATTCTTTATTATTCTACTAGAACATCGTATGCATGCGTTTCTGTGGGACACAGTTCCATTATTTATCATTACATTGGAACATCTTTATGCACGCTTTCTGCATGACTGGTTCCATTATTTTTTATTACATTGGAATATATCACATGCATGCGTTTATCTTAGAACATGATTAAAGTCTTTATTATTACATTGGAATATCATATGCATGCGTTTTTCTGTGGGACACAGTTCCATTCTTTATTATTACATGTTGGAATAACTGTATGTCTTTGTCTATCGTATGCACAGTAATTTCTTTTGTTATTCCATTCTTTATTATACTCGGTTGGTTAAAGTTTTGACTTCTATACTCCATGAAATTAGTGGAATATCCTTGATATTTGCGCTTCATCGATATATTTTCATGGAAATATTCTTACGAGCATTCTTGAATTTTTACTCCACAAAGCGATATCATGTTGACAATTTGGGCGTTATTGGTTTCTAGATAAATTAATTCTTGAACTTATTTTATTGAATTATTATGTCATTGTCATCATCCTCATGTTTATATTATGTTGAAAGTCATACATGGCTGTGGTGCATAAATGGACTTGGTATGATTATGGTAGGGATTATTCGGTATAATCATGGCCTAGTAATGTTACAAATGATGTGGAAAAAGTCCTCGTTGGCCCGTAGTGCATTGATGGGCGTTTTTGGTATGATTATAGCTATGGATTCTCTTGACGATGGTGCGAGATGAATTATTTTATGGCATGATCGGGAATAGTTGATGAAAACACGATTATCTTTTGCGCGTCTTTGCATGGATAATTCGTGGTGCGTGATACTAAAATAATATCCTTGGCACGTAGTGCGGGGATGATTTAATGATGTGGATTATTTATTAAAGTGAGTCTCGTGATAAAAGTGATGAAAAACCTTTTTAAATCATAGAAGATAGTAGATTTTATTCTCTCTTGGACTCTTTAATGGATTTCTTATTCCATGCTTGATTAAACTTGATGTTTGTTATATTGTATCGGTTTAATCTTTGTTGAAGGCTAACGATAATATATTACGGATTATCTTAGTCATAATATTTCCCTCTTTGGGCTAGTTGAGCTCACCCTTTTACTTTCATTGTTCTCTTGAGGAAATGAGAGCGTAGCATGGACTAGTCGGGGAATGGGTGATGGACGGATGATAACATTAGTAGTCCTCCTTTTGACCGGTGAAATAGTGGGAAAATAAATGTAATAATATTGAATTTGAGTTTGTATATTGTCTAGACGACAATATTTGTATTAAAACTCACAACTTATGTTTTGTCGTACTTTGCTCGACAGTTGTATAATTAGTTTGTATTTGAATTTATGTACCATGTATCTGACGACTCAAGATGGGTGATGTATACTTGTTTTGGGGGCGTCACAATGATCATGTGTTATTTGTGAAACTCTAGAATGTATGTTTGTTAATATGTATGTATAGGTGTATGTTAGAGTTGGACTGAAGTCAGGAGAGCATCAGCTCAACCTTGAGTGCAGCGAGGGACGGTATGAATCTTGGTAGATCCTAAGCCTGAACCGGTATTCTAGCTTCAAGGCCATCCTCTGATTTTCAGATTCATTTTGGTTACGAAATTTAAGGCATGCTTATATGATTTCTTTACCTTGTAATATATGAACAATATGCCATATAATGTGTCGAGGAGCATGTTATGTGATGACTTGATTGTGGTTAGTGTAAACACATACTAGTTTACACATACTAATTGAAATGATCGACTTGATAACGTTAGGTCGTTTCAACACAAGTAATTAAAGCTAGATTATATTGTAGCTGAGAAAACAGGCAAGTTCCCTAACCTTACTCAAATTTATTTTGAGCAAGTTCCTTGAACCCTACTTTTATTGAGCAAGTTCCCTAAACTTACTCCAATTATTATTGAGCAAGTTTCCTTGAACTTCACTCATGATTGTGAAAGTTTCCTATCCTTCTCATATCGTATTGAGCATGTTATTGTTGAATTGAAAGTAATTCGTTTAAGCTTGAACTTTATTTCCAAACATGCTATTAAGTGGTTTAATTACCTTACAATTATTCCATATCGATATTATTGATATTCACACTTAGTGCACTAGAGTTCGTATAGTCTTGGACTTGTACATCGTTTAAAGTTGAATAATTTTTGAACTATATTAGATAGAGTCTGAACCTTTGTTCGGTCAGACAAACGTATGAAAATTTATAAAAGTTATCCAAACCAATTGATGGTAAGGATTCTTAGACTGAAAAGAACACCCCTTTTACCAGGTATCTAATATAAGATACAAAGAGTAGATTTAAATGTTATGCATATACATGGTGTACGCGAGGCTGATCCCCTCAAGTACTTGTTCTGTATCAAGTAACCAAAGAGTCAATTAGCTATTGATCCCATTGGAGTGTTATAGTTCAAAGTCTACTTGACTAGCAGTTATTCTAAAAGCAATCATTATCTTTGCTTCTAATATTCATATTGTTGAATTCTTCAGATATTCATATTGTTGAATTCATTGTCAAATATTTTCCATTCATTCATCATGATATATCCTTATTGTTGTATTTAAACTTGTTGAGCAAACTTGTTGCTCATCCTTGCTATATCATGAAATATATTGCAGCTAAGCCCGAGACCTCAGGAAAGGACAAGGGTAAAGGAAAGATGTTGGATAGTCGCTAGGAGCAGACTTTACTATATGCCTAGTTTAAAATTATTGTTATGTAATGTGAACCCTAATTATTATTTTAGGGTATGTTTGTAAGATTGTATTATGGTTATCAAATCTTGGGACTAGTAACACCTTTTGAATGAACGACGTACGTTTATTATATTCCGCATTTTAGTTATCGTATGTTGTTTAGAGGTGGATGTTTGTATTTTATCGTGATGACCAAACCGGGGTCAGAGGACCCGGATTTAGGGGTGTCACAGGTTGGTATTAGAGCCAAGGTTATAAACGTTAAGAATGCAAAATCTAGGTTATAACCTTAGTAAGAAAACTCAAGAAGTGTAGGTAAATGATGGGATGAGGAACATCATCGAGTTTTATTGTGATATTGAAGTGGTTTATTTAAATCAAAAATGATTGATAGACTGATGAGTAGGTTTTTAACCTACGATTTATGTTCGTTTAGCTTGATATATTGTTAGTCTTTGGTAATTTCATGTTACTTTTGATATGTTGTTTGCTTGTTGCAGGATAATACATGGGCTTATCAAAATGTTACAATTGGAAGAAGATTTCGAGCAATTTGGAAGTTTCTGACTACATGGCGGCGGACGCTACTGTGTTGCATGGAGCATCGAAGCGTGGGTGGCGTTGGGCGAGGAGACCTCTGGGGATGCTAGCGTGGGCGCTTACTGGTGTGTGTTACATATAGCATGTCGCGTTAACGTCGGGATTTTTGTTGGGCAAATTTTGCTGTTTGGCTAGAAGTTGGGTTATGTTGGGAACTAATAATTCTTTATGTACTGTGATAATATTAGGAGTATAGGATGGTTGTTAATTTATTTTGTGGGAGTCTTTGACTTTTAAGTTGTTGATTTTGAAAAGGATTCATGGCTCCATTCGATTTCTTATGAGGAGAGTTAGAGTTGGATTAGAATTGAGGTATGGAGCTGAAGTGAGACTATTTTTATGCTAAGTATGGAATAAGAGGGGGAAAGGAGATAGACTGCGATCGATCGAGATTTTAAAGAACAAGAGCTTGGAGGAAAGAAGGAAGGTGACTAATTTCACGAAGATTGCAGAATCGAAGGGTGAGAAGGGTGGTGTATTACTATTCTCCTTAATTTTCTATATTCTGTAATTCGGATGATGTGTTCTTCTGTTATTTCAGTTTTTAAGTCATTCGTTATGAACTAATTTGCTTATTAGACTTGTGATGGATCTTTGAGTGAAATGATGATTCTATAACTTTGATTTCCAATTCAATAAAATATTTTTAGTTTATCTATATTAATTCAAGCGTGAATTTATGAGTTGCTTAATCACCAATTCTTTGTGGATTTGAATGGAATCGAGAGAGGATGTTCAAATCTAGACCTAGTTAATATAGCATGTGTCATGAATTTTGTCAATAGCAGATTTTTGATTATTATTGAGGTAGAGATATGCTTAACATTACATGTAATCGGATAGAGAACTTAAGCTTAAGCCTTTTATAATTGCAGTTCCCATAGAGATATAGTGAGTTGGTTGATTTAGGTGTTTAACTGATTTCTATCTTAATTGTGGATTGACGTTAATACGGTATTAGTGCATCAAGAGGTGGCTAGTATTACATTCGTGTTCTTGATTAATAAACTGAGATATTAAATTGAGTTAGAATAAAGGTTTGAAAATCAGAGTGAAGCTCAGGGTGAAATCATAAGTCTAATTCTCCATTAATTGTTTGAAATTTCGGATTTTGATATTAGCGGTTGTTTTGTGATAGATTATTTATTTACTAATTTAGTTTCTATAATTTAAAACCATTGGATTGAATAGTTTAATAAAATTAGGGTTAATAGAAAATTGATAATTATGAAGTTAAAATTCTTGCTAAATTTGTCTTCGTGGGAACGATACTTTATTCACTACTATATTACTTGTTGACCACGTACACTTGCGTGTTTTGTGCGTATTGATTTTAGCCAACAAGTTTTTGGCGCCGTTGTCGGGGACAATTTAGTTTATATTTTAATATATTTTTTTTACGATATCAGTTCAATTAGTCCAGTTTTACTTAAACATTGTTTTTGATTTTGATTCTCCTATTTCAGGTTTTTAATATTGGTTTATGCAAACGCGATCCAAACATCCAGACTTGCTTCCTTTTGAGGATGACATTGAAAGAAGATTTCAGAGGTTAAGTAAGTGGATCGAGAAACGAGGAGCAATTCAAAAATTTTGATAAGGAAGAAACAATGGTCCGTAGAAGACCGTAAAGCGTTGAGGATTTTGCAACACCTAACGTGAGTGAGCTGCAGTCGAGTATCACTAGGCCTGCAATAGCTGCAAATACTTTTGAAATCAAGCCTAGAACCATTCAGATGATGAAGAACTCATGTCAGTTTGGGGGAACGGTAAATGACGATCCGAATGAGCATTTAATCAGTTTTCTGGAAATGTGAGACACGTTTAAGTACAATGGGGTGTCGGATGAGGCAGTGAGACTTCGTCTTTTCCCATTCACTCTACGGGACAAGGCAAAAAGTTTGTTACATTCTCTGCCGCCGGGATCGATCACTACGTGGGAAGACTTGGCTCAAAAATTTCTGGCCAAATTTTTCCCACCGGCGAAGACTGCTAAAATGAGGAATGACATAATGATGTTTGAACAGCAGAGTGGGGAGTCACTATATGAGGCATGGGAGAGATACAAGGAATTACTCAGAAAGTGCCCACATCATGGATTGCCCAAGTGGTTACAAATGAACACCTTTTATAACGGACTATATGGGAATGTCAGAACCAATATTGACGCGGCATCGGGCGGTGCATTCATGGTTAAGAGTTACGAGGAAGCCTACAATTTGATCAAAACCATGGTGGCAAATAACTACCAGTGGCCCACAATAAGAATGACACAGGCAAAGGCGGCTGGGATCTTGGAATTAGATGGGTGTCGACTATACAAGCTGATTTACACCTTTGTCAAGAAGTTTGATACTATGAATGATAAGGTTAATACTATGTGGGGGCTCAAGTTCAAGCGAGTTGCGGTAGTATGTGAATTTGTGCGGGTGATCATCCTACGGATCAATGCATAATTAATCCAAAGATCCATCCAGTTCATAGGTAACTATAACAGAATTCCACAAAATATATAACAAAACACCTACAATTAGGGGAATAGGAACCACCCAAATTTCTCATGGAGCAATAACCAAACTCATGCTCCACGACCATCATATCCCTGGTTTTTAGAGTCACCAACAACCAGTTCAACAGCAGGAAAGGAAATCCGATGCGGAGGAAATGTGGGCAAAATACATTACTAGCAACGATTTGGCTATGAAGAATCAAGCTATGGCTATCAAAAATATAGAGAATTAGATAGGTCAAATTACATTGGCATTGAATAATAGACCACAAGGAACATTACCTAGCGACACCGAGAGAAATACGAAGGGTAATCATGAGCAATGTAAAGCAGTTATGTTGAGAAGTGGAAAACATCTCTGGGGTAATAATGCAGAAAATTCAGAACAGGAGAAAAAGTTGATGACAGTAACGTGGTGGAGGGTAACAAAAATGAGGAAATAAAGTTAAACAATGAGCCGATTGTTTTTCCTCCACCGTCGTTTTAGCAGAGGGTCCAAAAATAGAAATCAGATAAGCAGTTCGCAAAGTTTTTAGACGTATTCAAGAAACTCCAGATTAACATCCCATTCGCAGAGGTCCTAGAGCAAATGCCGAGTTATGCGAAGTTTATGAAAGGAATTTTGTCGAGGAAAAGAAATGGGAAGATTTTGAAATAGTGGCACTAATAGAGAGAGTGCAGTGCGGTGTTACAAAAAAGCTACCACCAAAACTCAAAGACACGGGGAGCTTTACTATCCAGGTGCACGATCGGAAAATGTCGTTTAACAAATGTTTATGTGATTTGGGAAGTAGTATAAACGATGCCATTGTCGTATATACTTAATTGGGTTTGCCCGCGCCAAAGCCTACAAATATTTCATTGCAATTGGCGGATGGAGTGGTCACACCACATATCCGAGAGGCATTGTGAGGACATTCGGTTAAAGTGGATAAGTTTATATTCCTGCGGACTTT
Organism: Panax ginseng; assembly: GCA_020205605.1. Classification (NCBI taxonomy): domain Eukaryota; kingdom Viridiplantae; phylum Streptophyta; class Magnoliopsida; order Apiales; family Araliaceae; genus Panax; species Panax ginseng. The sequence continues at coordinate 47,319,841 of CM035136.1, forward strand.
ATCATTTCGAATTTCAATGAAGATAAGAACATCCCGATCATCCTAGGGGAGACCTTTCTTGCATTTGGAAGGACACTCATAGACGTCCAAAAAGGAGAACTTACAATGAGAGTCCAAGACCAAGAAATAAAATTCAATGTGTTCAAGGACATGAAATACCCTACGGACGAGGAAGAGTGTTTTCGAATGGATTTAATTGAGCAAATTACCAGCGAAGAAATGAGCAGGAGTTTGATCAACGTTCCATTAGAAACAACCTTATTAGGGGATGAAGAAAAAGACGACCTAGAATTTGTGGACTTATTACAGATACTAGACTCATTGCCACGAGTTAGCCGATTTAGAGCACCGTTTGAACCTCTACACACTGAGGAGACAGCTGCAGAAAAATTGAAACCATCATTGGAAGAGCCACCGACATTGGAACTTAAGCCACTCCCTAAACATCTCAGGTATGCATATTTAGGCAATTCAAATTCTCTACACAGTAATTATTTCGCACGCACTTAATGAATTCGGGAAGAAAAGTTCTTTGAGGGTGCTTAGGGATCACAAATCGGCGATTGGATGGACGATATGGATATAAAAGGCATTAGCTCATCATTTTGCATGCACAAGATTTCGATGGAGGATGATGCTAGACCATCGGTGGAGCATCAACGTCGACTTAACCCAATCATGAAGGAAGTGGTCAAGAAGGAAATTTAAAATTATTGGATCTTGCCAGATTATATACCCAATTTCCGACAGTAAGTGGGTAAGTCCAGTTCATTGTGTGCCGAAGAAAGGGGGAATGACGGTTATACAGAATGAGGAGAACGAGTTAATTCCAACAAGGACAGTGACAGGTTGGAGGGTGTGCATCGATAATAGGAGATTGAATAAGGCAACCCGAAAAGATCATTTCCCGCTACCTTTTATCGATCAAATGTTAGACAAGTTAGCAGGACATGAGTTTTACTGTTTTTTGGATGGATACTTGGGTTATAATCAGATCGCCATCGCTCCTGAGGATCAAGAAAAGACAACATTTATATGCCCTTATGACACATTTGCATTCAGGAGGATGTCATTTGGGCTATGCAACGCACTAGCAACTTTTCAACGGTGTATGATGGCAATTTTTTCTGATATGGTGGAGAAGAACGTTGAAGTTTTCATGGATGATTTCTCGGTCTATGGAGACTATTTTGATACTTGCCTAGAGAATCTGGTCATGGTTTTGCTGATGATGTAAGGATATAAACCTCATACTCAATTGGGAAAATGCCACTTCATGGTTGAAGAGGGCATAATTTTGGGCCATAAGGTATCGGCTCAAGGATTGAGGAGGTAGACAAAGCAAAGCTGGATACGATCGAGAAATTACCTCCATCGAGAGCTCGATTAAGTGTATTAGAAGTTTTTACGGGGCATCTTTGGGTTCTCTACAGAGGTTCATAAAAGACTTCTCTAAGATTACAAAACCTCTGTACAGTCTTTTAGAGAAGGACGCTACTTTCAGCTTTACTACAGAATGCAAGTCCGTGTTTGAATTGTTAAAGAATAAATTAACTACAGCCCCCGTGATAGTCGCACCGGACTGGAAAATGCCATTCGAGCTTATGTGTGATCTGCGACTATGCGGTTGAAAATATTTTAAATAAAGACGAGACAAGGTGTTTCACGCCATATACTATGCAAGAAAAACACTCACTGAGACTCAAATAAATTACACTACCACGGAAAAGGAATTGCTTGCAGTAGTGTATGCATTCGACAAATTCCGGGCATACTTGATTGGGACTAAGGTGATAGTCTACACGGACCATTCGGCGATTCGGTACCTAATAGAGAAAAAAGATGCTAAGCCATGCCTTATTCGATGGATTCTCCTACTTCAAGAGTTTGATTTAGAAATTAAAGATTGAAAGGGGACGGAGAATCAAGTTGCCGATCATTTATCAAGGCTGGAAAATATGGAGAAAAAGGATGAAGATAGATGCGTGATCAACGAGTCATTCCCGGATGAGCAACTATTTGGGTTAAATGCAGAATTTCCGTGGTATGCGGACTTCACAAATTTTGTGGTAAGCAAAATTCTTCCCCCGGATCTTACACGGCAAAAGAAAAAGAAGTTTCTTCATGACGTCAAGTGGTACATGTGGGATGAGCCATATCTATTCAAACAGTGTGCCAACAAGATGATTCGGCGATGTATTCCCTACAGTGAAGTGCACAACATACTGCAAGAATGCCACTCATCGGCATATGGGGGACATTATGGGAGTGAGTGCCCAGCGGAAAAAGTGCTTCAATCCAGGTTTTATTGGCCGACATTATTCAAAGACGCCCACCAATTGGTGAAAACATGTGATAGATGCCAAAGGGTGGGAAACATATCTAAACGAATGAGATGCCCCTACAAACAATTCTAGAAGTGGAAATCTTTGATGTATGGGGCATCGATTTCATGGGGCCATTCCCGTCGTCGTTGAGAAATCAGTATATTCTACTCGCAGTGGACTACGTCTCGAAATGGGTTGAAGCTGCCACACTACCATCTAACGATGCCAAGGTGGACCTCAAATTCCTCTAGAAAAATATTTTCACAAGGTTTGGCATGCCAAGAGCGCTAATCAGTGACGAAGGTAGTCACTTCTGCAATAAATCTTTTACGGCTCTTTTGGCTAAGTATGGGCTTAACCACAAGGTGGCTAGAACATATCACCCTCAAACAAATGGACAGGTTGAGGTTTTGAACAGAGAAGTTAAGAAAATATTGGAAAAAGTCATAAATCCGAGTCGGAAAGATTGGTCACTTAGGTTGGATGACGCATTACCGGACTACTTATAAGACGCCAATTGGTATGTCACCATACCAACTACTCATATGCGGAAAGGCTCATCACCTACCAAATCGAACTACAAAGACAAAGCCTCATTGGGCCATTCAGAAACTAAACTTCGATCAAGCAGCTGTAGGGGATAAGAGATTACTACAACTAAACGAGCTCGATGAATTCCGACTTCAGGCATACGAGAACGCTAAACTATACAAGGAGAATGTCAAGAAATGGCACGACAAGAAAATTATGCACAAAACTTTTGATCCGGGGAAATCAGTATTTTTGTTCAACTCTCGTTTGCGGTTGTTCCCCGGTAAGCTTAAGTCAAGATGGTCGAGACCATACACCATCAAAACTGTGTTTCCACATGGCGCAGTCGAACTCTATAGCCGAAATCCATTGGAGACATTCAAGGTCAATGGTAAACGGATAAAGCATTATTGGGGCAGAGATGCAAACTGGGATCCCGACAACATTACCCTAGCCGATGCTCAGTGACACGAGAGTCATCGTCGGGCTTACGACGTTAAAACTAGCGCTACTTGGGAGGTAACCCATGTTCTACATTTTTTATTTTCTTTTTGTTTACCTTTTCTTTTTATATAGGTAATTAAGTTCCGTTGCATGTTTACAAAAATTCTTATTGATTTGTAGGACAAAGGAGGAAAACATTCTGCCATCACAGTCAGCTGGACGCTACCGTCTAATCAGTGTATAGCCACGGGCGCACTAAAAGACCAGACAATTCAGACCATGCGGTATTTGGGAGCGCAAATTCATGCCGCCACAAGACAGTGATGATGCGGCGCTGAAAGCAGCGTGAGCGCGCCAGATTTACTAGATCTTCTGACCCACTAGCTACCGATCGTGCAAGCCTCACCCTTTATCACAGTAGCAGGCGCGCTTCATTAATTTCTCAGCGCTTAAGTTCAAAATTCGAGACCTTGCCTCTCCTTCACCCAATCAAACTCCTTCACCTCTTCTTCACCAAATAGAATTCCACCACTTCTCTTCCACTACTTCAAATTCCAACCCTCATTAAATTCAACAGTCATGAAAACATCTCATAACTCCTTCTCCTCTTCAACTTCTACCCCATTACTACCCATTCACCTTTCACCTTCTATTATCCAATTCACGTTGGAATCCCCTCTCCTATATAAACTCCAACTTCACTCTCCTAATTCATATCAACTATACACTACATCCAATACATACCTTACACCAATCACTTGGGGAGACATACTCAAATCGGGGGAGGCAATTAACACAAGGAATTACATCTCACCTCTTGCTTGCTCATCTTCTCCAGTTTGAATATCAAGTAAGTAGAACAAATTAGGTATTAGTGTTTGTTTTCATAGTTTGGCTTGCAAGATTACACTAAGTACCCTATTTTGGGGGGAAAATTAAGTTCACCCACCAACTATTCGATAAAACGCCTGAACCAAACCTTGAACCCATTCACTCCACAAACCACCATGTCATCCAACAAAAGACAACATCCATCCTCCTCCACTGCTAGGCCTCAATATGACCACACTAGGTTTGCTAGTGAGACGGCCGCTGACCGATTCAAGACAACCATCGACAAAAAAAACATTGGTGCTCGAACGTGGGTTGAAGCCGAATGCTAATTTGGATGGCGACATGGCTTTGCAAATTGTGGAGTGGAATTGGTTTCAGTTGGTCGAACAACCATTTCCAGCGGCAATTAACATAGTGAAAGAGTTTTATGCAAATGCAATGGAGCATGTCAATCATGTAGTCATGGTTCGGGGGAAACCGGTGGCATTTAACGCCGATGCAATCAATGAGTATTTTGGGTTAGAAGCACCACAAGACGACCAATACGAAGATGGTTTGCCCGAGCTAGACGAGTTGATTGTTCGACTATGCAAACCGGGAACTAAATGGGTTATTCAAACCAGAACAAATAAAAAGATAAGTTTCCCACATTCTGCGCTTAGTCGATATGGAAAAGCTTGGTATGCGTTTATATGTGCCCGATTAATGCCCACGCGCCATCAGACTGAGGTCACTAAGGCACATGCACGACTATTGTATGGGATTGTACATCATCATTTCCATATGGACAACTCAATTGCTTTCTATAATGTTGATGTGGGGGAATGCATTTAAGAGTCCATTGACCGGGTGTTACGCGGAAGTACTACTGGAGGTTTGTTGCACGGATTCTTAATCACTGACTTGTGCCGAAAAGTAAGAGTGCAGTGGCAACCTAGCGAACTTATCCAACACCCAATGGCAATCATTGATCATTCAACAATTGAGAAGTATAAGGCCTGGGAAGGGGCGAGATCACATCCACGCGGCGAAGGCTACATAATGATCCGACAACCATCACCCCCAGCGGCAGCGGAACCGAGGCAGGAGCCACCACCGAGGACTTCTAGGAATCAATTTCTATGGTTGGCTCAACGTCAAGATTTAATGCATCAGTACAATGAAAATGCATTCCACACGCTTGCTGATGCGTTTTCCCGCTGCAATCCATCTGCACCTCCAGTTGTCATGCCCATTCCTCCCAATGCTGCGATATCTTCCGGAGAGGATGACGACGAAAGCAAGAACTTCGTTTATAGGAAGGCCTCATACTTTTCTTTGAATTATTTTGGCGTAATGAGGTCATTACTTGTTTTAAGTTTGGGGGTCCTGTTTCATGCTTTTTAGTCATATCTATCTAATAAAAAAAAAGGAGAAAAGAAAAGAAAAATATTATCTTTTGCATATAGTTGCATGAATCCAGTTAGTAGATCGTATATGTGATTATTGGCCAATGATGAAACTCAAATGATGTAGAAAAGTATATTACTGAGTATAGGAATCTTGATGCGGTTTCTATTATGATGTGGATCTTGTTCTGATTGAAACTAGTATAATAAGGATAGCACGCTAATAACATCTGTGTTAATGGATTAGTTCGAATTGTTACATAAAGATTTTCTAAAGGATAGTGCTAGTATGAATAAAAAAAAATTGACAAAGGAGAGCATGAACCTAAGTTTGGGAGAAAAATGAGGTATATAAGCTCTAAAAAAATTAGAAAATTAGTTGAGTCTTGTGGTGGGTTGAGAAGAAATACTCCCCATAAACACAAGCGTGAGATGGAGCGTAAAACGCACTCACCAACCATCTATCTGAAAAAGAAGAAGAAAAGAAAAGACGGAAAAATAAGGGTAAAGAGCCCACCGTCTATGAAAGAAAAGAAAAAAAAACAAATGGTGCAAAAGAAGTGAGCATGAATACCCTATTTGGAACCTGAGCTTTGGTAATTGTTTGAGTTAAGCTAGAACTGGTTTGTTTTAGGAAATTTTTGAGTTTATGTTGTATGATTCCTGATAAGAAAATAGTTATGTAACTGAATTTGATTCCATATCGGTTGGCATGAGTGTTGCATACACACACTATATTAGTTATAACAAGGTAAGATGTATGGATTGATAGCGAGTGCGGATTGATTTTGATATGAAGTATGACATGTATACTAGTTTTTCTGAGGCCGTATGAGCAAATCATATTTATTATCTTAATTCTGGATTCGTAGTTAGTTGTTAGTACATTGCATTGCATTTTGCTTGAGGACAAACAACGATCAAGTTTGGGAGAATTTGATGAGTAGGTTATTAACCTACGATTTATGTTCATTTAGCTTGATATATTATTAGTCTTTGGTAATTTCATGTTACTTTTGATAGGTTGTTTGCTTGTTGCAGGATAATACATGGGCTTATCAAAATGTTACAATTGGAAGAAGATTTCGAGCAATTTGGAAGTTTCTGACTACATAGCGTGGGACGCGCTGTGTTGCATGGACCACTGGTATGGGGCGCAGTGGAGCGAGGAGACCTCCTGGGACGCTAGCGCGGGGCATGCTGCTGGTGTGTGTTACGTAGTGCGGGTCGCGCTGCGTCGGGATTTTTGTTGGATAAATTTTGCTGTTTGGCTAGAAGTTGGGTTATGTTGGGAACTAATAATTCTTTATGTAATGTGATAATATTAGGAGTATGGGATGGTTGTTAGTCTATTTTGTGGGAGTCTTTGACTTTTAAGTTGTTTATTTTGAAAAGGATTCATGGCTCCATTTGATTTCTTATGAGGAGAATTAGAGTTGGATTAGAATTGAAGTATGGAGCTGAAGTGAGACTATTTTTATGCTAAGTATGGAATAAGAGGGGGAGAGGAGATAGACTGTGATCGATCGAGATTTTAAAGAACAAGAGCTTGGAGGAAAGAAGGAAGTTGACTAATTTCACGAAGATTGCAGAATCGAAGGGTGAGAAGGGTGGTGTATTACTATTCTCCTTAATTTTCTATATTCTGTAATTAGGATGATGTGTTCTTCTATTATTTCAGTTTTTAAGTCATTCGTTATGAACTAATTTGCTTATTAGACTTGTGATGGATCTTTGAGTGAAATGATGATTCTATAACTTTGATTTCCAATTCAATAAAATATTTTTAGTTTATCTATGTTAATTCGAGCGTGAATTTATGAGTTTCTTGATCACCAATTCTTTGTGGATTTGAATGGAATCGAGAGAGGATGTTCAAATCTAGACCTAGTTAATATAGCATGTGTCATGAATTTTGTCAATAGCAGATTTTTGATTATTGTTGAGGTAAAGATATGCTTAACATCACATGTAATCGGATAGAGAACTTAAGCTTAAGCCTTCTTTAATTTCAGTTCACATAGAGATATAGTGAGTTGGTTGATTTAGGTGTTTAACTGATTTCTATCTTAATTGTGGATTGACGTTAATACGGTATTAGTGCATCGAGAGGTGGCTAGTATTACATTCGTGTTCTTGATTAATAAACTGGGATATTAAATTGAGTTGGAATAAAGGTTTGAAAATCAGAGTGAAGCTCAGGGTGAAATCATAAGTCTAATTCTCCATTAATTGTTTGAAATTTTGGATTTTGATATTAGCGGTTGTTTTGTGATAGTTTATTTATTTACTAATTTAGTTTCTATAATTTAAAACCATTGGATTGAATAGTTTAATAAAATTAGAGTTAATAGAAAATTGATAATTGTGAAGTTAAAATTCTTGCTAAATTTGTCTTCGTGGGAACGATACTTTATTCACTACTATATTACTTGTTGACCACGTACACTTGCGTGTTTTGCGCGTATTGATTTTAGCCAACATAGACGTCTTAAACTTCTTAATGCTAACATGAATAGCTTATCACATAAAGCCTAATTGTTTCTCCCTTTCCTCAGATCATGCCGCCTAGGAGACTTCAGCGGAATCAGAGGGAGGAAGGATCCGTTAACAATGGTGGAGGGGAAAATGTTGACCCAATGCAGAACTTCGTTAACCTGTTAACTGATGCAATGCAAAACAGACCCCCGCCAGCAGTAGAACAACCAGGACAACACTTGGCTAGCTTTAAAGACTTTAATTTGGTAGGACCACCGGAGTTCCGAGGAACCTTGGACCCAATTGAAGCCCATACATGGATAGAAGAAATGGAGAAGGTGTTTGAGGTCGCACGAGTGGCCAAAGCACAAAAGACGAGTTTTGCCACTTTCATGATGAAGGGCGAAGCTAATTATTTGTGGAAGGCCAATAAGGGACGAGCAGACGAAGGAGTTATTCCTTGGGACAGATTTAAAGAGTTATTCCTTGAGAATTACTTCTCAGAGAATACGCAACAAGATATGGAAGTTAAGTTTCTAGAACTGAAGCAAGGTAGTATGACTGTCGCAGAGTACGCGGCAAGATTTAACGAGTTGGCCCGATTCGCGTCATATCAAGTTGACACGGAGGCTAGGAAGGCAAGGAGGTTTGAATTAGGACTTAAACCATGGGTATAGAAAATAGTGGCTGTATTGAAGATTAAGACTTACTCTAATCTTTTGGAAAGGGCTATCATTGCTGAAGGTGGCAATGAAGCCATCGCTCGATTCAAACAAGAGAAGATGACCGGTTAGGATGGTCAAAAAGGGGGAAGCAGCGGAGGCAGCAACCCCAACAAGCATAAATGGACGGAGACCCAATCCTTTGGAGGCAATAAGTCCGGAGGGGAGGCTAAGAAAAGTATGAAGTACAACAACTGTGGGAGGAGTCATTCGGGGGAGTGTATAAAGGAACAGAGTGTTTGTTATCGTTGTCGACAACCAGGGCACATGGCTCCTCAGTGTTCGAATAAGCAGAAGGGAGGATGTTTCTCGTGTGGAGCCACAGACCATCAAATCAAGGACTGTCCAAAGAAAAAGGGCGATGCAACTAGCGGCAATCGCAACAACAACAACAATGGACTAAACATTGGAGGGCCAGCCAGTTAAGCCAACATACCAACGACACGAACGTTTAACATGACCGTACAAGAAGCGATGGAATCTAAGGACGTGGTGTCAGGTATCATTTCGATCAATGATATAGATGCATACGTGTTATTTGATTCGGGTGCTACCTGCTCTTTTATTTCCGAAGAATTTGCTAAACAATAAGACTTACCCCATGAGAAATTAGCACACCCTATAAACGTAGAAGTAGAGAACAAGGAAATTATTCCCGTAGAATACATTCATAAGAATTATTATGCCGAATTGCGAGGATTTAAGCTCAAAGTGGATTTGATACCATTCGTTTGGGGGAGTTCGATGTAATCCTTGGAATGGATTGGTTATCAGTTCATGGAGCAGTTATAGACTGTAAGAAGAAGTGTGTACACCTTAATACTCTGAATAAGTCGAAGGTGGTAATTTATGGTAGTAAATCGCTGAGACAATCTCATTGTCTAACGATGGTGCAAGCTCAGAGGTTGCTTAGGAATGGTTGTATAGGTTATTTGGCTCACGTAATTGATACTCGACGAGTCGAGGGTGAACTGAGTCAGATACCTATTGTAAGGGATTTCGTTGATGTCTTCCCAGACGAGATTCCGGGATTGCCACCGGATAGAGAGATTGAGTTTGTCATTGATTTGGCATTGGGGAAAACACCGGTATACAAAGGGCCGTATCGTATGGCACCAGTAGAGAGAAAGAACTGATGGCTCAATTACAAGAGTTGTTAGATAAGGGATACATTTGACCGAGTGTATCACCGTGGGGAGCACCAGTCTTATTCGTGAAGAAGAAAGATGGGTCGCTAAGACTTTGTATCAACTACCGAGAGTTGAACAAGGTCACCATTAAGAATAAGTACCCGTTGCCCAGGATAGACGATTTGTTTGATCAGTTGAAGGGGGTAAAGTACTTTTCAAAGATTGACTTGAGAACTGGTTATCACTAACTGAAAGTGAGGCCAGAAGACATTCCAAAGATGACATTTAGAACTCGGTATGGACACTTTGTGTTTCTGGTAATGTCATTTGGATTGACGAATGCGCCAAAAATATTTATGGATTTGATGAACAGAGTGTTCAAACAGTATTTGGATAAGTTTGTTGTCGTATTCATAGATGACATCCTAGTGTATTCAGAGCCGGAGGAAGAACATGACGAGCATCTTCGGATAGTGTTGGAGACATTAAGGAGGGAGAAGCTGTACGCAAAATTCTCCAAGTGTGAGTTTTGGTTGCAGAGAGTGCAGTTTTTATAGCACATTATCGACAAGAATGGTGTTTTAGTGGATCCAGCGAAGGTAGAAGCGGTTATCAATTGGGAGAAGCCGAAGAGGCCGACAGAAATCTAGAGTTTCTTAGGATTGGCAGGATACTATCGAAGATTTATTTGGAATTTTTTGAAATTAGCATCGCCGTTGACCAATCTTACTAGAAAGACAGTTAAGTTCGTTTGGACGGAGAAGTGGGTGGAAAGTTTCCTAGAATTGAAGAAGAGGCTTAGTCAAGCACCTGTATTGGCCTTACCAGACAACACGAGAGGGTTTATAGTGTATAGTGATGTGTCACACAAGGGTCTTGGTTGTGTATTGATGCAACACGGCAGGGTCATTGCGTACGCGTCACGTCAGTTAAAAGATTATGAGAAGGGATATCCGACTCATGACCTGGAGTTAGCAGTAGTAGTTTTCGCCTTGAAGATCTGGAGGCATTATCTGTATGGCAAGAAGTGTGAGATATATACGGATCACAAGAGTCTGAAGTATATCTTCACGCAGAGGGAGTTAAACATGAGGCAGCGCCGATGGATAGAATTGATCAAAGATTATGATTGTGAAATTTTGTACCATCCGGGAAAAGCCAATGTAGTGGAAGATGCCTTGAACAGAAAAGGCAGAGAGAAGTTATTAAAGTTGACCATTCAAGAAGAATTGGTGAAAGATTTCGAACGACTAGACTTGGAAATTAGATATCTGATGGAGACCGGCAATCAATTATTTATAGTGACAGCAAGCTAGACTTTATTGGATAAGGTTAAAGAGGCACAAGAAAAGGACGAAGATGGTAATAACATCAAGAAACGATTGACTGAAGGTGATGAATTGAAATTTAAGATTGATAGCACTGGACTGCTAAAATTTGAAGGAAGAATTTGGGTACCGTTAGTACCAGAACTGAGAGAGGAGATTTTTCAAGAAGCGCACAGTACAAGATATTTGATACACCCAGGAAGCACGAAGATGTACCAAGATTTGCGTCTCCACTTCTGGTGGCCAAACATGAAGAGAGAGGTTGCGGAATGCGTAAGTAGATGTCTAACTTGTCAGAGGGTCAAGGCAGAGCATCAACGACCAAGCGGGTTATTACAACCATTAGAGATTCTAGAATGGAAATGGGAGCACATCACAATGGACTTCTTGGTGGGATTTCCGGCAATGCAGAAAGGGCACGACGCCATATGGGTGATTATAGATCATCTTACTAAGTCAGCTCACTTTTTTCCGATTAAGATTAAGTATAGTTTGGACCAGTTAGCTAAATGGTATGTCAAGGAAATTATCTCGAGACATGGGGTGACGATATCTTTTTTATCAGATAGAGATCTGCGATTCCTGTCAAACTTCTGGAAGAGTCTTCAAGAGAAAATGGGGACACAACTACGAATGAGTACTGCGTATCATCCGCAAACCGATGGACAGAGCAAAAGGACAATTTAAACACTTGAAGACATGCTCCGAGCTTGTGTGATGGACTTCAAGGGTAGTTGGGAGGATCACCTTCCATTAGTAGAGTTCGCGTATAACAATAGTTATCACGCCAGTATTGGAATGCCACCATACGAAAGAACTGTATGGGAGGAAATGTAGGACGCCCTTATGCTGGGACGAAGTTGGAGAACGTCGACTGTTGGGACCAGAATTGGTACAACAGACGGTAGAAATCATTAAGGTGATAAGAGCCCGGCTAGTAGCAGCTCAAGATTGCCAGAAGAAATATGCGGACCTACATCGCAAGAAGAGAGATTTTGAATTAGGAAGCTATGCATTTCTGAAAGTATCTCCCTTGAAAGGGAAGATTCATTTTGGGAAGAAGGGCAAGTTGAGCCCTAGGTTCATACAACCGTTCAAGATTCTGAGGCGAGTCGGTGAAGTGGCGTACGAGGTAGCATTACATCCTGAACTTGAGCACATCCACAACGTGTTTAATGTGTCAGTGTTACGACTGTATAAACCGGACTACAATCACGTTATCTCCTATGAACCAATCCAAGTCGAGAAAGACTTATCATATGAGGAAGTTCATGTCCAGATACTAGATAGGAAGGAACAAAAGCTGAGGAAAAAGATTATCCATTCCGTTAAGATTCTCTGGAGGAATCACGCCCTAGAAGAAGCTACGTGGGAGTTAGAAGAGAAAATGAGAACGAATTACCTGTGTTTATTTGAGTAACCTTATTTTTTTACAATTTCGAGAACGGAATTTTTATAAGGGGGGAGGGATGTAACGTCCACGAATTTGAAACTCCTTATTTAATTAAATATGTGATTTAATTTTAATGAGTTAGTTTTGTGAGTTTATTTAAACCTTATGTGGTTATGTGAATTTACGACATTATTAAAGGGAGTCACTAATAGTTGATTTAAATTAGTGGACTAACCCTAAGATTCTAATATCAAAGACTTGATAAGAGTATTAATTAAATATTCAATTTATTTAAATATAGTAGCGAGAGTTGAACATGTGACAACCCGAGAATTTTGAATTTTTTAAAATTTTTATTAATTGATTTAAGGTTCAAAATTAGAACCTAGACAGAAAATTAGTGTATGCGTTTGATATTTTTAAGATGGAATTTTGAGGATTTCAAAATTCTGTGAAGGATTTAGGTGAATTATTCAGGATTAAGGAAAACATGAATATGTTATGCGTATATGTGTACAGTATGTGGTAAAGGGTCAAGGGTTGACCAGATAAACGATATCTGTAACAAACCCTAAGTATATATTAACAACGTCAACGTTCTGTTAGAAAACCCTAGCGATTAACAAGAAACCCTATAAACCAATTCTGGAAACCCTAATTTCAGTTCCGGAAATTCGAAACCCTAATTCAGAAATTTAAAACCCTAATCTGGGAACTTAAATGATAATTATAATTCTTAAGTGATATTAATTATAATGTTAATTAGGGTAGAGCTTAATTATTTATTAAACCCTAATTTCAAATTTATAAAATCCTAATTTCTGGATTAGAAACCCTAATTTATAATTAGGAAAAACGAAAGTGTTAATTTAATATTGTAATGTTAATTAGGAAATATTAATCCTAATTTTTAAGTTAAGTAATTAGAAAACCCTAATCTAATTACGAAATTTAATTTCTAATTTAAAAAAATTATTTTTCTATTAGAAACCCTAATTAGTGGTTTATAAACCCTAATGACCGATTTGACCCTAATTGCTTAATTAACAATTTTAATTAGGAAATATTAATCCTAATTAGCAATATTTAAATTATGATTAAGAAATTTTAATATAATTAGTAAATCCTAATTATAATTTAGCAATATTAATTTTCTATTTTTAAAACCTAAATTAGAAATTTTAGAAAATTAAATTTGTAAACCCTAAACCCTAAATTTTTCTAAACCCTAAACCCTAACCAAACCCTAAACCCTAAGGGTTTGGTCAAATGTCCAAAATGCCATTAAAATTAAATGGGAAATAACTATAATACCATTGGGTGCATTATTTGAGCTTAACTTGCAAGTCTTGCCTTATTATGGTTGGTGACCAACCCTAGTCCTAGACTTGTGCAACAAACACTGATTTTAGCCATCTAGCTCAGCCAAATACATTGCATTATATCAATTATAAGAGATTAAAGAGAGAGAAAGAGCTACATTATTTTTCATTTGCTCCTTGACCCTTCTCTCTCTAAATCCGAAAATCAAGAGTGAGGGAGAGTGAAATATTAAGCCTTGATCAGTTCATAACTTACACAGAACAGATCACAAAGATCAGATCCAAGAATTAAATCTAGAAAGGTGTAAACCCTATTTTTCATAAATCTTGTGTTTTGATGTTAGTGTTTGGTTAAAGTTGTGTATTAGGGTGTCTATAAGTGATCTGGGTTGATATATCATGGATCTATAACACTTAGATGCACGAATCAAGCATTTTTATAAATCTGAAAAAACTGGAAAATATCGACTGACAGCCTAATGTCAGACGCCATAAATACTTATCTGTTTTTGGTATTTGTTGTTTTATGTTATCAATCTGTTCTATGTCATGAGGACTGTGATCTAAAACTGTAATCATGGTCGGGTAAAGTCTAGATCATCAGTTATACTCGGTCAAACAGCGTTGACCATTCATTTAAAAAACGTTTCAGGTAACCTGATTTTCTGCAGATGAATGCGACAAGATATTTGAGGCTTCTAATTTTGCTTATCGTTGATGTTTAGGTCATGTTGTTATCGATTTATGTTTTTAAAATATATATATCCATAACAGAATTGAATCAGTGGTCAGTCAAACAACCGTTGACCAAACTGTTCAAGAACATTTTTGGAAAACCCAGAAATGTTCAGGAATAGTCCAGACCCCTACTTTGACCATGTCAGATCGTGAACATTTGATGTTGTTAGGTTGCTTTAGTGATATGGTCGTGTACCCAGACATTAGTACTACAAGATTGAACCTTAATATCACTTAAACATAATACATAAAGCTATGATTCAAGGCTTCAAAGTGGTACCTTTGAACTGCTTGAGTTTCTGGGCAGCCCAAAAACTCAAGAACAAGTCTAACACGTTCTTCTGATGCATATATCTTCATAACATGATGTTGTATGACTGTGTTGTTGATTGTTAATGGTAGTGTTGCAAACCTACTACAACATAAACGTTTAATCAAGCCCAGAAAGCGTTAGGAACCTAGATCAAATGTTGGTCAAACCTTCAACCTTGTTAACTGACATGAAGGCTCAAGAACACCTCAAGAACACCATTAGCGACGGATTCGTCACCTAAGGCCCCTATAGCGACACTTAATTTCGGAAATTAATTATTATTTTCTGAAAATGATTATTTTAATTAAATAAATAGAAAAAAATGGTTTTTAATTATTAAAAATACAAAATAAATTCTAAAAAAATATTTTAAATTCTAAAAATAGTTTTTAATTATTTTGAGTACATTTCATAAATATTTAATATTTTTGGAATATAAATGGTATTTAATTTATTTAATTATAATATCAAATAAATTATTTAAAAATGATTTAAATACATGAAAATCATGAAAAATAATATTATGGTATAAGAAAATATTTAAAGTTATTTTTAGTGACTTTTTATATTTTGTGATGAATTTCATTAATTAATCAATATTAATGATAGATAATTTATTTAATAAATATATTAAATAAATTATAGAAAAATAGAATTAATGATTTATAAATCATATAAAATGATATAAGTATTATAAAAATATTTTAAGTTATAAAATATAACTTTTAATATTTTGTCATGAAAATATTAATATTTTAATATTAAAAGCAATAATCGGATAATGAATTTAAGTGTTTAAAATCATATTTAAATGATTTTAAGGTATTAAAATAATTTGATATATTATAAATATATTATAATATTATGACATGTATTTCATTAATATTTGATAGGAAATAAATATTAATGATAAAAGAATTATGTGGTATTTAATTAATTTAAATACGTGTTTAATGATTGAAAATATACGATAAATGATAATAATTATTTAAAAATTATTGTGAGACTTGGAAAAATATTTTGACTGATATTAAAATTATTTAAGTTAATGGTTAAGTATTTAGACAGAGTTTAATTGAACTTAAACTCGAATTTTTGTCCGACTAGACCGTCGGGATGTTAGAATTGTGTCGGGTTCAACTCAGACTGCAATAGTTTGACTTGAAACCGAGTCTTATGTGTGTTATAGACTGATAGGGTTATGTGTTATATGTTTAGGTTATTCTATGTTTATATATATAATAGTATTATATTGTGATGATATTATTCTAATATTGGAGATCTATATTACTAATATTAGGTCTTCGGATAAAGCGTTATAAATTGCGTTGCGATAATCAACAGTTCAGGCAAGTTTGTTTTACTTAACTCTACTAAGAGTGTTTCATTCGGATAAGCTTATGGTTAATCATTGTTGGTTGCCATGAATTGTACTCTGTACATATTGCATGTATAAGTCAGGTATGAAAGGCTGATCACCTTCATTACTAGTTGTTTAAGATATATTTGTTCATGTATAATACTTGTTCAGTCATAAATTTGTTCCTGCTAGTTCACAATTATATTGTTGAATTATAGCCAGTCAATTATTCAAATCATTTCAATCATGATATATCGTTATATTGTTGAATTTAAACTTGTTGGGCAACTTTCATGCTCACCCTTACTATATCATGATAAAACATTGCAGATTAAGGCGAATGCGTCGGATACAAGGAAAGGTTAAAAAGGTTCCAAACTTTAAAGTGAATGTCTTGTGAATAGTTTCGTAATAGTATAGTTTGATAATAATGTTATGTGTTAGTTAAGTTATAAATTATGATTAAGTTAAGGTTACTCGACCTTGGGGAATAGTGTGTAATGTAATGTATAAACAATTTATGTTTATATCTTCCGTAAATAGTAATAGTTGTATAGAATGATCGAACCAGATTCGCGGTGATTCGGGACCTCGGATTCGGGGCCCTCACAGTTGGTATCAAAGCTGTAGGTTATGAACCTTAGGTAGGAATACCTGAGACTAATAACCACAGTGATTAGGATAAGTACTAACTCAAATAGAGTTAGTTGGTTGGTAAGATTCAAAGGCGAATCTCTCATGAGTTATAAGAATCTGAGAGTTCCCTAACTCTGATAATAAAGTTGAACAGTAGTGGTGAATAGATAGAGTCTAAAAGACTAAAAGTATAGTGATAGGAGATCGTAAAACAAAATGATCAATATATAGAAATAAATCATAACATATACGATGAGATCACTCCGTGATCTGATAAAGTGATAGCAGGGATAAGAATCAAGCGAATGATTGAAAAATTTATAGCAAGATTTCTGAGTGTCAGTTGTACTATGAATTGGTACAGATTCAGGAAAGGATTATGAATACGAGTTAAATGAAATTCGTATTGAGAAGGGTGTTAGTGTTAGGTGTGGATTCAATTGAGGATTCATGTCGGCAGCTGAGTTGTATGATTCCTTGTGTGGGCAGGGAATTGTACTTGGTATAATAACTACTTAGTTCTGACAATGATAATCATTGAAATGTTTGTGTCGCACTATTTGATATATGCATGTTAAGAGGGTGATTCATTTCTCATGTGTATAACAGATAGATAGGTTATCGGTATAGAATATAAGGTCAAATACGAGTCCTTAAAACTCATACTTATGTGACATACTTGATTCATAGTTATATGAAATGTTTATGAACCCCTCAGCAAACGGACGCCAAAGGTCAGACTAGGAAAGTTCTTAAACTCATATGATTGTGGCAATTTATGGACTCATAAGTGTGGTTTTACGAACTGGGTATAGTTATGTGTAAATGGAATATTGAGGATAATAGGAACAGATAGATTGTTAAGCAAATGATTATTAGTGAAGAATTAAGTTTTCTGAAACTCCTAGCTATGCTAGACTTCGAAATGTTGACATTAAGCTAAATACGCACTATATGCTTTTGAAAAAAAAAAGTAGACTCGTAATCATTTTTGAAACAGTTTAAAGTATAGTATATGCTACTTATTTCAGCTAGACGAAAATGATTTGAAATATCAAAAGTTATTTTATTTATCACTTATGTACCATGTAACCTGGTGCAGAGATGATAAAAATGTGATGAAGT
This sequence comes from Panax ginseng, assembly GCA_020205605.1. Lineage (NCBI taxonomy): Eukaryota > Viridiplantae > Streptophyta > Magnoliopsida > Apiales > Araliaceae > Panax > Panax ginseng. Next base: position 47,337,910 of record CM035136.1, read on the forward strand.
TGTAAATACAGGAATACTTAGTGTGAATTTGATCTAAAATCATTATTCCATTATGGTATGATGTGTTATGACGAAGTCATATAATGACGGCATCCTCAAACGGACTGTTAATACAATACGACATCATGACGTCATTCTCAAAAATATTTTCAAAAATTTTAATTTTCCAACGGGGTTTGGCTACACTTAAATAATTCGATTGAATTGAATTATTGATATGAGTCTATGTTATTCGATTCAGCTAGACAAACATTTATGAAAACTCTAAGTGTTCATTGAAAGAAATTTCCCGAACCAAATTGTTTTGGTGCGAAATCCAGTAAGACTAAGGTAGAATTTTGTGCCTATGGTAGTGAAGAGAAATAGATAAAATCAGTACATGGCAAGTACAGGACATATCGGGCTAATCACCCTTTGTGTCAGTAAGTAATGACGGTTTGTGGATGAATTTTCGTATAACCTTTGCGAAAATGACAGACAAATAATTTATATGACTCCTCAGCAAAATTTGAAAATTTTAACTCTTGTGAGTGGTGTATTTGGATAGTATGAGATGCTGTGTATGTATGGTGTATGGTGTATGGTGTATGGTGTATGGTGTATGGTGTAAGGTGTAAGGTATAAGGTAAATTTCGGGGACGAAATTTTTAGAAGAAGGGGTGAATGTGACAACTCGAGAATTTTGAATATTTTAAAAATTTTATTAATTGATTTAAGGTTCAAAATTAGAACCTAGACAGAAAATTAGTGTATGCGTTTGATATTTTTAAGATGTAATTTTGAGGATTTACAAAATTCTGTGAAGGAATTAGGTGAATTATTCAAGATTAAGGAAAACGTGAATATGTTATGTGTATATGTGTACAGTATGTGGTTAAGGGTCAAGGGTTGACCAGATAAACGATATCTGTAACAAACCCTAAGTATATATTAAGAACGTCAACGTTCAGTTAGAAAACCCTAGCGATTAACAAGAAACCAGAAACTCGGTTACTAGATACCTAATTTGAGTTAGGAATCAAAACCCTAATTCGGGAATTTAAAACCCTAATCTGGGAACTTAAAGTATAATTATAATTCTTAAGTGATTTTAATTATAATGTTAATTAGGGTAAATCTTAATTATTTATTAAACCCTAATTTCAAATTTATAAAATCCTAATTTCTGGATTAGAAACCCTAATTTATAATTAGGAAAAACGAAAGTGTTAATTTAATATTGTAATGTTAATTAGGAAATATTAATCCTAATTTTCAAGTTAAGTAATTAGAAAACCCTAATCTAATTACGAAATTTAATTTCTAATTTTAAAAAATTATTTTTCTATTAGAAACCGTAATTAGTGGTTTATAAACCCTAATGACCAATTTGACCCTAATTGCTTAATTAACAATTTTAATTAGGAAATATTAATCCTAATTAGCAATATTTAAATTATGATTAAGAAATTTTAATATAATTAGTAAATCCTAATTATAATTTAAAAATATTAATTTTCTATTTTTAAAACCTAAATTGGAAATTTTAGAAAATTAAATTTTTAAACCCTAAGGGTTTCAAACCCTAAACCCTAAATTTTTCCAAACCCTAACCAAACCCTAAATCCTAAGGGTTTGGTCAAATGTCCAAAATGCCATTAAAATTAAATGGAAAATGACTATAATACCCTTGGGTGCATTATTTGAGCTTAACTTGCAAGTCTTGCCCTATTATGGTTGGTGACCAACCCTAGTCCTAGACTTGTGCTACAAACACTGATTTCAGCCATCTAGCTCAGCCAAATACATTGCATTATATCAATTATAAGAGATTAAAGAGAGAGAAAGAGCCACATTATTTTTCATTTGCTCCTTGACCCTTCTCTCTCTAAATCCGAAAATCTAGAGTGGGGGAGAGTGAAATATTAAGCCTTGATCAGTTCATAACTTATCAAGAACAGATCACAAAGATTAGATCCAAGAATCAAATCTAGAAAGGTATAAACCCAATTTTTCATAAATCTTGTGTTTTGATGTTAGTGTTTGGTTAAAGCTGTGTATTAGGGTGTCTATAAGTGATCTGGGTTGATAGATCATGGATCTATAACACATAGATGCACGAATCAAGTATTTTTACAAATATGGAAAAACTGGAAAAATATCGACTGACAGCGTAATGTCAGACGCCATAAATACTTATATGTTTTTGGTATTTGTTGTTTTATGTTATCAATCGGTTCTATGTCATGAGGACTGTGATCTAAAACTGTAATTATGGTCGGATAAAGTCTAGATCATCAGTTATACTCGGTCAAACAACGTTGACCGTTCAGGAAAAACGTTTCTGGGTAACCGAGATTTTCTAGAGATGGTTTGACAATATATTGGAGGCTTCTGATTTTGCTTATCGTTGATGTTTAGGTTATGTTGTTGCAATAGAATTGTAGACTGACATATTGGCTATCGATTCATGCTTTTAAAATATATATATCCATAACAGAATTGAATCAGTGGCCAGTCAAACAACCGTTGACCAAACTGTTCAAGAACATTTCTGGAAAACCCATAAATGTTCAAGAACAGTCCGGACCCCTACTTTGACCATGTCAGATCGTGAACATTTGATGTTGTTAGGTTGCTTTAGTGATATGGTCGTGTACCCAGACATTAGTACTACAAGATTGAACCTTAATATCACTTAAACATAATACATTAAGCTATGATTCAAGGCTTCAAAGTGGTACCTTCGAACTGCTTGAGTTTCTGGGCAGCCCAGAAACTCAAGAACAAGTCTAACACGTTCTTCTGATGCATATATCTTCATAACATGATGTTGTATGACTGTGTTGTTGATTGTTAATGCTAGTGTTGCAAACCTACTACAACATAAACGTTTAATCAAGCCCAGAAAGCGTTAGGAACCTAGATCAAATGTTGGTCAAACCTTCAACCTTGTTAACTGACATGAAGTCTCAAGAACACCTCAAGAACACCATTAGCGACGGATTCGTCACCTAAGGCCCCTATAGCGACACTTAATTTCGGAAATTAATTATTATTTTCTGAAAATGATTATTTTAATTAAATAAATAGAAAAAAATGGTTTTTAATTATTAAAAATACAAAATAAATTCTAAAAAAATATTTTAAAGTCTAAAAATAGTTTTTAATTATTTTGAGTACATTTCATAAATATTTAATATTTTTGGAATATAAATGGTATTTAATTTATTTAATTATAATATCAAATAAATTATTTAAAAATGATTTAAATACATGAAAAATAATATTATGGTATAAGAAAATATTTAAAGTTATTTTAGTGACTTTTTATATTTTGTGATGAATTTCATTAATTAATCAATATTATTAATAGATAATTTATTTAATAAATATATTAAATAAATTATGGAAAAATAGAATTAATGATTTATAAATCATATAAAATGATTTAAGTATTATAAAAATATTTTAAGTTATAAATATAACTTTTGATATTTTGTCATGAAAATATTAATATTTTAATATTAAAAGCAATAATCGGATAATGAATTTAAGTGTTTAAAAATCATATTTAAATGATTTTAAGGTATTAAAATAATTTGATATATTATAAATATATTATAATATTATGACATGTATTTCATTAATATTTGATAGTAAATAAATATTAATGATAAAAGAATTATGTGGTATTTAATTCATTTAAATACGTGTTTCATGATTAAAAATTTACGATAAATGATAATAATTATTTAAAAATTATTATAAGACTTGGAAAAATATTTTGACTGATATTTAAATTATTTAAGTTAATGGTTAAGTATTTAGACAGAGTTTAATTGAACTTAAACTCGAATTTTTGTTCGACTAGACCGTTGGGATGTTAGAATTGTGTCAGGTTCAACGCAGACTGCAATAGTTTGACTTGATACCGAGTCTTATGTGTGTTATAGACTGATAGGGTTATGTGTTATGTGTTTAGGTTATTCTATGTTTATATATATAATAGTATTATATTGTGATGATATTATTCTAAAATTGGAGATCTATATTACTAATATTAGGTCTTCGGATAAAGCGTTATAAATTATGTTGCGGTAATCAACAGTTCAGGCAAGTTTGTTTTACTTAACTCTACTAAGAGTGTTTCATTCGTATAACTTATGGTTAATCATTACTGGTTGCCATGAATTGACTCTATACATATTGCATGTATAAGTTAGGTATGAAAGGCTGATCACCTTCATTATCAGTTGTTTCAGATATATTTGTTCATGTATAATACTTGTTCAGTCATAAATTTGTTCCTGCTAGTTCACAATTATATTGTTGAATTATAGCCAGCCAATTATTCAAATCATTTCAATCATGGTATATCGTTATATTGTTGAATTTAAACTTGTTGGGCAACTTTCATGCTCACCCTTGCTATATCATGATAAAACATTGCAGATTAAGGCGAATGCGTCGGATAGAAGGAAAGGTTAAAGACAGTTCCAGCTTAAAGTGAATGTGCGCGAATAGTTTCGTAATAGTATAGTTTGATAATAATGTTATGTGTTAGTTAAGTTATGAATTATGATTAAGTTAAGGTTAATCGACCTTGGGGAATAGTGTGTAATGTAATGTATAAACAATTTATGTTTATATCTTCCGCAAATAGTAATAGTTGTATAGAATGATAGAACCGGATCCGCAGTGATTCGGGACCTCGGATTCGGGGCCCTCACAGAACATATTGATTAATTGCAATTATGAGTAATTAATTGATAATGTGTTAATTAATAATTATTATTGGATAAATAATAATTAATGTGTAAGAGATTAATAATTTGTAAAAATGATTATATGTTACTTGATTAATTTGTGCAATATAGTAAACCTTTATTATATGGTAGTTAACTATATATTTTATATAGTACAAGGTGGCACATTAATATGTCTATATATTATATATATAGACTATATAGTAAGAGTTATTTGCATTCATGTGAGTTGAATAATAATATTATTATATGATGTGGAGTGTGTGGGTTAACATGCATGTATACCCTATTTACATATAATAACATCAATTATTAAATTAATAATGATTTCACTAGTTATTATAATAATAACAGTCATGGTAATTGAAAATGTACATGAATTATATGTATGTGCACTACTTGATATCTTGTAATTGGGAAATACATTGTATGCTCTTTAAATCATTATAACCTATGTTGTATGAAATGAATTGTGTGTACATATTATATAACCAAAGTTTATATTATGTGTATATATGGTTTTAACCAAGTGTTGCATTACATTATTGCATTTCATTGTGCAAATGTTGAGAATTATTTCCTTGTCCCAAAATGAATGTCACCAAGTACATGAATAGTGACTTGAAGCTAAATCACGTATTTTCCAAAAAGGCTATTAAATAGGTGATCATTTGCTAAGTAAATAGTTGGTAAGGGTGGTTGATCAACTCTTGATTAACCAATGTATTATTTCTTTGCACCATGAATCCAACCTTGGTGCAATGTGATTATCTAGTCCAAGCTTCTTCTATATATACATGCTTCAAATTCAGTTTTTGTTGTTTGTTAAGTCTTAGTTTGAGAGTCTTAAGTTGCTGAGCATATCATAGAAGCATATTCAAAGTGTAGGAAGTCTATTAAGCTTCAAAAGGTATAAATCCTAAGCTTTTGTTCTTAGTTGGGTTTGTCAAATTCTTGAGAATTACTTGAAATTCTTTGTTAGTCAAAGTGAATTAGCATGTTATAATGTGTTTAAGAAGTTTACTTACATGTTTGAACTCTCAAATGATGGTTTGGAACATGTTTGAAGCAAGTGAAACCAAGTTGGTTAAGGCTCTGCAAATAGAGTGCGCTATTGTCTCGATGCGGTAGCCAAGGCATTTGCTACCTAATTATACTAAGTGAAAGCAATTGTACTTGATCTACCTGACTACGATATTTTTTACATTAGGTTTACATTGTGCTAACTTGTTAGTATATGGTTAGAGCAAGCATGTAAACTGTTGTAGCACACACATACAAGCATGTGCATATAGTATGAACAAGTATAACCATGTTAGTACCTATAAGGGACACAACACTTGTGGTCTTGAAATTAGATTTGTGATTTCAAAAGTGAACTTTGTCACGAACCTATCATGTGAGCATTCTTACTTTATGAGTAAGATAATATGGGTTATATTGACATGAAATGCAAGACTAAAGTGATTGAACACACTAGCATACATGATGGAAAGATTAGACTAGTTTAAAGATAAGAAACTTAAGACTTTTCAAAGTGAACCTTACCAAGACTTTTTTCTAGTAAGTTCTGACTATTTGAACATGTATATGTGAATTTATTATATGAATTAGAGTTATATGTTATGATGCCTTGTATGTACTAAGTTAACTTAGTGCTAAATTTAAAGAAAATTAGAATGAGGAAGCTAATGTCGTCAAGAAATGAGTAAAGTACATTATGACCATGTAAGCATTAATATTAGGACTCATTATGCCTATAGATATATTGGCATGAACATCGATTGGTTAATGTATAGTTTTCACTTATTCACACATAGTCATAAAAGGGAAATTTCTAAAATATGAACTATGTGAGTAAAGTATGCATGGGTTGTATATATACAAGCATGACTACTGAGTATTGAATGATCAAGTTGTATGGCACAAATAAGTACATGACCTTTTATGTTTTAATGACATATAAATTATAAGTTAAACTTGTGGTAATGAACTCAAGTATGATCATGTGTTATATGTGAAACTCTAGCATGTATGAATGTTAATATGTATGTATAGGTATATGTTAGAGTTGGATCAAGTCGAGAGAAAGCGGCTCAACCTTGGTTCAGCAGAGGGACGGTAAGAATCAAGACTGTCCCTAAGCCTAGACCAAAGTATGATTGTGTAAATCCTATTTTCCCAGATTCTGTTTTTGGTTCTGAAATTTAAGGCATGCTTATATGACTTCTTTACCTTGTAATATATGACCAATATGCCATATAATGTGTTTAGGAGCATGCTATGTGATGACTTGATTGTGGTTAGTGTAAACACATACTAGTTTACACATACTAATTGAATTGATCGACTTGATAACGTTAGGTCGTTTCAACGCAAGTAATTAAAGCTAGATTATGTTGTAGCTGAGCAAACAGGCAAGCTCCCTAACATTACTCAAATTTATATTGAGCAAGTTCCTTAAACCCTACTTTTATTGAGAAAGTTCCCTAAACTTACTCCAATTATTATTGAGCAAGTTTCCTTGAACTTAACTCATGATTGTGAAAGTTTCCTATCCTTCTCATATCGTATTGAGCAAGTTATTGTTGAATTGAAAGTTATTCGTTTAAGCTTGAACTTTATTTCCAAACATGTTATTAAGTGGTTTAATTAACTTACAATTACCCCACATCGATATTATTGATATTCGCACTTAGTGCACTGGAATTCGTACAGTCTTGGACTTGTACATCATTTAAAGTTCAATAATTCATGAACTATGTTAGATAGAGTCTAAACCTTTGTTCGGTCAGACAAACGTATGAAATTTTATAAAATTTATCCAAACCAATTGATGGTAAGGATTCTTAGACTGAAAAGAACACCCCTTTCTATGATAGGGGAGTACTGGGTATCTAATAAAAGATACAAAGAGCAGATTTAAATATTATGCATATACATGGTGTACGCGAGGCTGATCCCCTCAAGTACTTATTCTGTAGCCAGTACCCAAATGGTCAATTAGCTATTGATCCCATTGGAGTGTTATAGTTCAAAGTCTACTTGTCTAGCAGTTATTCTAAAAGCAATCATTATCTTTGCTTCTAATATTCATATTATTGAATTTTTCAGATATTCATATTGTTGAATTCATTGTCAAATATTTTCCATTCATCATGATATATCTTTATTGTTGTATTTAAACTTGTTGAGTAAACTTGTTGCTCATCCTTGCTATATCATGAAATATATTGCAGCTAAGCCCGAGACCTCAGGAAAGGACAAGGGTAAAAGAAAGATGTAGGATAGTCGTCAGGAGCAGACTTTACTATATGCCTAGTTTAAAATTACTGTTATGTAATGTGAACCCTAATTATTATTTTAGGGTATGTTTGTAAGATTGTATTAAGGTTATCAAATCTTGGGACTAGTAACACCTTATGAATGAACGACGTACGTTTATTATATTCCGCATTTTAGTTATCATATGTTGTTTAGAGGTGGATGTTTGTAATTTATCGTGATGACCGAATCGGGGTCAGAGGACCCGGATTCGACGGTGTCACAAGGACTCCATTTGAGTTTGGATATTGTTTAGAAGATAATATTTGTATTAAAACTCACAGCTTATGTTTGTCTTATTTTGCACGACAGTTGTATAATTAAGTTTGTATTTAAATTATTTACCATGTATTTGGTGACTCAGAATGGGTGATGTATACCTATTTTGGGGGCCTCAAACCTAGCTACGCAAAATTCATGAAAAACATCTTATCCAGAAAGAAGAATCTAGGTGATTTTGAAAAAGTGGCTCCAATTGAAGAGTGCAATGCCATATTACAAAAGAAGCTACCTCCGAAGCTGAAAGATCCTGGTAGCTTTACTATTTCGTGCACTATAAGAAGCCAATCTTTTAAAAGATGTTTGTGTGATTTGGGTCCGAGTATTAATTTGATGCCACACTCGATTTACACTCAGTTGGGATTACCAGAACCAAGGCCGAGAAATATCTCTTTAAAGATCGCAGACAGGTTAGTGATATATCTGAGGGGCATTGTAGAAGATATCCTAGGTAAGGTGGATAAATTCATATTTCCAGCCGACTTCATTGTGTTGGATTTTAAAGAAGATAAAGACATTCTAAACATACTTGAGCTACCATTTTTGGTTATCGGGAGAACACTCATAGACGTGCAAAAAGGGAAATTGATAATGAGGGTTCAAGACCGATAGGTAACATTCAATGTGTTTAAATCCATGAAATTCCTTAAGGATGAAAAAGGAGTGTTATTGTGTTGATATGATCAAAGAGGCAATGGATGATAAGCTGTTAGCGATGCGAAATTCCGATCCATAGGAAACTACTTTATTGGGGGATACCGAATTAGATGAGCCAGAATTGTTGGAATATTTGCAATTATTGGATGCATTACCAAGGGTGAGTAAATTTAAAATTCCTTTTGAACCTTTTGAGTATGCAAAGATATCCTCAGTTCGGATGAAATCATCTTTAGAGGAGACTCCCACATTGGAATTGAAACCTCTACCTAACCACCTCAGGTATGTTTATTTGGGTAATTCTTCTACTTTGCTTGTTATTGTTTCGTCTACACTTAACGAATTAAAGGAAAGTAAGCTATTAAGAGTCCTTCACGAATACAAAGCTGCAATAGCATGGACCATCGCAGACATCAAGGGGATAAGTTTGTCATTCTGTATGCATAAGATCCTCTTGGAAGACGATGTGTAACCGATAATAAAGCAACAACAGAGGCTTAAGCCAATTATGAAAGAAGTGGTAAAAAAGGAAATCCTAAAATAATTCGATGCTAAAATTATTTATCTTATCTTCGATAACACATGGGTGAGCCCAGTACAACGTGTCCCTAAGAAGGGTGGTATGATGGTAGTAGCAAATGAGAACAATGAATTGATACCAATGAGGAAAGTGACCGGCTTGAGGATTTGTACGGATTACAAAAAACTCAACAAAGTAACCCGTAAAGATCACTTTCCATTACCCTTCATTGATCAGATGTTAGATAGATTAGCAGGGCATGAGTACTACTATCTCTTATATGGATATTCAGGGTATAATCAGATTGTTATTACTCCGAAGCAACAAGAAAAGACAACGGTCACCTATTCGTATTGGCACATTTGCATTTAGGAGAATGTCTTTTGGACTTTGTAACGCACCAACAACTTTTCAAAGGTGTATGATGGCCATCTTCTCAGATATGGTGGAACATAATGTTGAGGTGTTCATGGATGACTTTTCAGTTTTCGCTGATTCGTTTAACAGTTGTTTGGAGAATCTCATATTATTGATGAAAAGGTGTGTGGATACCAACTTAGTGCTTAATTGAGAAAAATGTCATTTCATGGTTCATGAAAGGGTCATCCTTGGGCATAGGGTGTCAGCTAAGGGGTTGGAGGTAGACAAAGGAAAAAATATAGATAATTGAAAACCTTCCACCACGGACTTCAATTAAGGGAATCCGGAGTTTCCTCGGTCATGCTGGATTTTATCATAGATTTATAAAGAAATTCTCCAAAATCACTAAACCGTTATGTATCTTGTTGAAGAAGGACATGCCTTTTACGTTTAGTGAGGAATGTCTGACATCTTTTAAATATTTAAAGAAGAAACTGACGACAACACTAGTGATTGTGGCCCTGGATTGGACTATGCCCTTCGAATTAATGTGTGATGCCAACGATTATGCGGTTGGTGCAGTTTTAGGCCAACACAATGAAGTACTAGCAGTTGTGTATGCATTTGACAAGTTTCGATCATACCTAATCGGGATTAAGGTTGTGGTTTTCACAGATCATTTAGCTATACAATATCTGATTTCGAAGAAAAATACCAAACCTAAGCTGATTAGATGGATACTTCTTCTTTAGGAGTTTGATTTGGAAATCCGGTATAGGAAGGGTACTTAAAACTAGGTGGCTGACCATATATCAAGTTTGGAGAAAAATGAGCAAGATAAGGAAAACAAGTTGGTGACCAATGATTTCTTCCAGGAGGAGCAGCTATTCGTGGTTAACACGAAAGTTCCGTAGTATGCAGACTATGTCAACTACTTAGTGAGCAAGGTGTTCCCTCAAGACTTAACAAGTTAGCAGAAGAAAAATTTTTTACATGATGTAAGGAGGTACATGTGGGATGAGCCATTTTTGTTCAAGCAGTGCACTGATCAAATGATACGACGGTGTGTTCCACTGAGTGAAACTGAGAGCATCTTACATCACTGTTATGATTCATTGTATAGAGGACATTATGGAAATGATATGACAAGTGCCATGGTATTACAAGTAGGATTATACTGGCTCATGTTGTTTAAGGACGCCCACCAGTTTGTGCAAAGGTGCGACAAATGTCAAAGGGTGGGTAGTATCTCAAAGCGCCATGAGATACCTCTAAACATGATTCTGGAAGTTGAAATCTCGATGTTTGGGGTATCGATATTGTAACACCCCCTTTCTGAAATAAAAAGAGAGGTTACTCAAACACAACAAAATCGACGAATATATAACAAAACTCTAATCTACAAAAGAATAATCTCATACTAATTAAATGTCTTAAAACAAACCATAATAAATGTCACACTTGCACAAACCACAATCTGAAATAATTATTACAACTCTAAATAAATCAATGTATCATAGCCTAACAAAATATATCAAAACTATTGGATAGAAGGTGTAAGACCCAAACTTTTATGAATAAAGATGAATTTTCTATAAATATCATTTTTGAATATTAAGGTTTGATTTGTTATAATATTAAAGTTGTGGGTAATATTTATAAATTTTGCAAAGTAAGCAAGTTGTTATATAATATTCGATTGGTCGGGGAATATTAGTTTTAAAAGAGAATATTCGTACGACGGCACAATCATTGATGGACCCCACAACGTAATTATTGTCGGAATGAGAAAACGACATAAATATCTTTTTATGAAAATAATGGTGGAAGTTTTACCGTTAATTGTTGAAATAACTGGTGTTAAAAGTACAGTAATACGCGTGGTTGCATAGTAGCACACAGTATTGATTATTGATTCTTACGTGAGAAGTCACTCATTATACTCAAGTATTGCTACAGTAATTGCTGCATCATATCTCTCATATTATTGATTCAATTATTGTCACAAAATCATCTGCATAATATTTTATATTATTAAATCAATAATTGAGACGACAAAGTTATTAATATTATAATTTGTAATATTGACGATGTCTAGAAGTTCTGTCAAGGAGAGGTTTGGTCACCTAATTGCGCGCCAATAGGGAGAAATCCTTATTAAAAAGTTCCCTCTTTCTTGGGAATGACCTGGTTGTTAAATATTGCAAATTATAATAATGATGATTAATGTTGTTAAAAATATTGAGTGAATTTTTGTGAAGTATTTATTATAAATTTTGCTTATTATATGGACCCCCATTTACCCATTTTTGAAAATAGTCGAGAGAAAGATATCTCAATTTTGTTATATATATATATATTTACTATTTTGTCACGGGAGGGGTGGAATTGGATGGAGTGGTATGCAGGGAATGTATATATATATATATATATAAATATATATTTTATTAAAGTAATGATGTTGATGGGGGAAAATGTTGGCTGAAGAAGAAAAAAATGTCAGGGGAATAACTTTTGGTTCATGGATGGAATGATATTTGGAGTATATATGTATATATGAAAGATAAGAAAAAGGGGTGGAGGAATTGAGTAGTAGGAATGAGGGAATGTGGTATATATATATATATATATATATATATATATATATATATATATATATATATATATATATATATATATATATATATATATATGTATATAGATTATATATATATTTGTGACATGTGGTCACAGGTGGTGGTGGAAATAGTATTATTATTATTATTATATTATATAATAAGTTTTGTTTTTTTATGAAAAATATAATATATTATATTTTATTAATATTTTAAAAAAAATTGACGACTGAAGAAAATGAATTCGCATCCGTGATTCTGTAATTTGTTTCGTCTGAATTTACTTTGCGCCCGTGATTTCTAAAATTCAAATAGTATCCTTTCCATTCTCCTATAAATAGGATGCTTAGTTAGAATTGAAAATCACACCAGAATCACAGAATTCTTCTTCTATAATATTGAGCGTATTTCTTCAGAGTTTTAGAAAGTTTTGAGCGTAGAATACAGTGAATGTTTTCTTCAAGAATATCCCCGCTATACCAGTTTGAATACTCTTCTTTTCAAGGTAAGGGATGTTATTTTTGTTCAATATTCGCTTGAAATAATATTTTCTTCCATACTTTGTAGTATTTAAGTAACATTATTTCTTTCAGATTTTGAATTCTATACTCATTTGGTTAAAGTTTTGGCTTCTATACTCCATGAAATTAGTAGAATATCCTTCATATTTGCGTTTCATCTAGTATCTTTTCATGGAAATATTATTCCGAGCATTCTTGATAAGTTTTAACTTTTTTATGCCAGAGTACTATTCACGGGTTACTATTCACAAAGTTCTTTTCACGGGTTACTATTCACAGAGTACTATTCACGGGTTACTTTTTAATGCCGGAGTTCTTTCCATGCTGGATAAATTAAATTATAAATCTTTAAAAATGTATCCTTGAACTTGTTTTATTGAATTCTTATATCATTGTCATCATCCTCGTGTTTATATTATTTTGAAAGTCATCTGTGGCCTGTAGTGCATAGATGCACTTGGTATGATTATGACCAGGGATTATTCGGTATAATCATGACTGTAATGTTACAAATGATGTGGTAAAAGTCCTCATTAGCCCGTAGTGCATTGATGGATAGTTGTTGGCATGATCATGACCATTGATGAATACACGAATATCCTTGGCCCGTAGTGCATGCATAATTTTTGGTCGTAATACTAAAGAATATCCTTGGCAGTAGTGTAGGGGTGATTCGATGATGTGGATTATTTATTAAGTTGAGTCTCAGCGATAAAAGTGATGAAAAGCCATTTAAATCATTGAAGATAGTATATTTTATGCTAATGGATTGCATGTTCCGCTATAGTTAAACTTGATGTTTGATATATTTTATCAGTTTAACACTGTTGAAGGCTAACAATAAATTATTCTGTATTGTCTTAGTCATAATATTTCTTACTAGGCTAGTTGAGCTAACCCTTTTGCTTTCATTGTCCTCTTTAGGAAATGAGAACGTAGCCGGGACTAGTCGGGGAATGGAGTGACGGTCCAGATGATAGCATTAGTAGTCCTCACTATTCTATGAAATAGTGGGATAATAAATGTATTGAGGACTCCTTTTGAGTTGAATACTGTCTAGAAGACAATATTCGTATTTAAAACTCTTAGTTTATGTTTTGTCGTATTTTACACGACAGTTGTATTATTAAGTTGTATTTGAATTTTGTACCATGTATTTGGCGACTCAAGATGGGTGATGTATACCTATTTTGGGGGCGTCACAGTTGGTATCAAAGTTTAGGGATATGATCCATGGCTGAATTGTGAGACTAGAACTAGGGGAGAGACGGGGAAATCCTTCGCTAGTATAACCTACCTAATTTATTTGTTATTTAATTGGTCAGTAAGAATATAGGGATAATATGTTGCATGTCAATTAACCCTTATTTTGTGGCAGTATTTGAAAATGACATCCGAGAATGTTGAGAATAGCAATGGAGCACATGAGACTGTTGAATCACCAATGATCAATAACCAGGAAAACGTGCATCAGGAAGGTAACAATCCTCATGCAAACAACAACACCGACCAAATGATGAACGACAGAATGTTTAGGGGTTTTCCGTAATTCATGCAACATCAGGCGAGAGAGACTGCTGTCCAAAATGCATGTGGAAACACTGGCAACTCTCGGACGGTCACCGCTAAGTAGTTCAAGGAGCTGGGACCACCGGAGTTTATTGTAAAGCCAAAACCCCTTAAGGCGGAGACGTGGATAAAGTAGATCATCAAGATATTTGATGTCTTGGGATGCTCCGAGGAGCAAAAGGTTCCCTTTGCCACCTTTATGATGGGAGGAGAGGCAGATTACTGGTGGGAATTGGTAAAGCGTACTCAACCTGCCGCACTGAAGATGTCTTGGGAGAAGTTCCAAGAACTATTCAACGACAAGTACTTTCCCGAAAGTATTCGTCACATGAAGGAGGTAAAGTTCATCAAGTTGGAGAAGAACAATATGACCGTGTCACAGTACGAAGCTAAGTTTGCCGAATTGTCCCGGTTTGTGTCCCACTTGGTTGATAATGAGGAAAGAATGACGCGGATGTTTCTAAGTAGTTTGAAACCCGAGATACGTCAATACTTAATTTCTCACAAACTGTGTTTGTATTCAGATGTTGTAAATAGGGCTCAGTTATTGGAGCGCGATAACGAGTCAACTCAACCAAGAGAAACCAGCCGACAAAATGATAATACCAGTGGTAGCAATCATCGAAGCGGTGACAACAAATGTGGAGGGAATCAACATGCCAGAAATGGTAACCACTTCGGTGGTAATCATGGCCAAGACAGTAAAAATGGATATTTCAAGAAAAGGAGATTCAAAAATGATGGAAAGACATCAGCACCAGCACCCGTTGTTAAGGAAGGAGAATGACCACCTATCATATGCTTCAAATGCGGAGGGGAGGGACACATCAGTCTAAACGGAGCGCAACAGTCCAAAACGTGTTATAATTATGGAAGAGAATGTCACCTAGCTAGATTTTGTTGTACAGGGAAGCCAAGTCCAGTTGGAATGGTGACACCAAATGCCGTCCTAGACAAATCAAAACCAGTAGTTCAAGGGAGAGTGTAAGACCCCAACTTTTATGAATAAAGATGAATTTTCTATAAATATCATTTTTGAATATTATGGAATGAATTTGATATAATGTTATAGTTGTGGGTAATATTTATAAATTTTGTAAAGTACGCAAGTTGTTATATAATATTTGATTGGTCGGGGAATATTCGTTTTAACAGAGAATACTTTATGAAAATAACAGCGGAAGTTTTACCGTTAACTATTGAAACACTCGGTGTTAAAAGTACAGTAATACGCGTGGTTGCATAATAGCACACGGTATTGATTATTGATGCTTACGTGAGAATTCACTCAGTTTTGTTCAATTATTGCTACAGTAATTGATGCATAGTATCTCACGTTATTTGATTCAATTATTGTCAATATTTTATATATTATTAAATCAATAATTGAGATGACAAAGTTATTAATTTTATTATTTGCAATATTAACGATATGTCTAGAAGTTACATCGCCAAGGAGAGGTTTGGTCACCTAATTCTTGCGCTTAATGGGGAGAAATCCTTATTGGAAAGCCCTTCTTTCCGGGAAGCGATTGATCGATTAATATTGTGAATTATAATAATGATGATAAATTTTGTTTTATTAGTATTATTAATGTAATAAAGCGAGAAAAGCTTTGTATATAAAACATAATACTTTTATAAAGTTATACTGCTTTTATTAGACAATAAATAGAATATATTATATTCTATTATGTATAGTGTTTTGCATAGTAAAATCTTTTTATATAAAATAGAATACTTTTATAAAGTTATTTGTTTTATTAGACTATAAATATAATATATTATATTTTATTATGCATAGTGTTGTATAGTGCCTACATAGTGTTTTGCATAGTAAAATCTTTTTATATAAAAAGAATACTTTTATAAAGTTATTTGTTTTATTATATTTTAAATAATATATATATATATATATATATATATATATATTTAGAATATATTATATTTTATTCCTATAAATAGGATGCTTAGTTAGAATTGAAATCACACCAGAAATTCAGAGAATTCTTCTTCTATAATCTTGAGCGTAATTCTTTAGAGTTTTTAGAAGCTTTTAGCGTAGAAAAATAGTATAAATTTTCTTCAAGAATATCCTCACCCTACCAGTCGGAATACTCTTCTTTTATGGTAAGGGGTATTATTTCTTTCGTCTTCATGAAGAGAACTTCTGTTATTCCATTCTTTATCATTATGTTGGAATAACCTGTCTATGTGAAGTACCGCATACATGGTGAAATTCTTTTGTTATTCCATTCTTTATTATTCTGTTGGAACATCTTATTTGTGCGTTTACGTATGACCTGGTTACGTTCTTTATTATTCTGTTGGAACATCTTGTATGTGCGTTTTACGCATGACCTGGTTCCGTTCTTTATTATTCTGTTGGAACATCCTGTCTGTGCGGATTATGCATGACCTGGTTCCATTCTTTATTATTTTGTTGGAATAACATGTCTGTGCGGTCTATCGTATATATGGTGATTTCTTGTGTTATTCCATTCTTTATTATTCTGTTTGAATAACCTGTCTATGTGGATTATCACATACATGGTGAATGATCCTTTGTATTCATTCCTTATTAAATTATGGAAATGATATGTCTAAGTGGATTACCTCATGGCGGACGAAAATCCATTTCCGGTTTCATATATTCTATTATACTCAGTTAGTTAAAGTTTTGGCTTCTATACTCCATGAAATTAGTGGAATATCCTTGATATTTGCGCTTCATCCAGTATCTTTTCATGGAAATATTCTTCTGAGCATTCTTGAATTTTACTCCACAAAGCAGTACCATGTTGACAATTTGGACGTTATTGAGTTCAGGATAAATTAACTTATAAATCTTTAAAATTTATTCTTGAACTTGTTTTATTGAATTGTCATCATCCACATGTTTATAATATGTTGAAAGTCATATGTGGCCTGTAGTGTATAAATGGACTTAGTATGATTATGACCAGGGATTATTCGGTATAATCATGACCGTAATGTTATGAATGATGTGGTAAAAATCCTCATTGGCCGTTGATAAGTAGGATTTTTACCTACTTATGGAGTACCAATTCATGCGAACTATGCCCATCTCAAGTACATTTTAGTCTAGTTTAGCTGCATTTCATGTTAATTTGCATTGCACGTTCTTGAAACTCCTTTTGGTGAATAAGTGCAGGAATCGGCCTGTTTTGGTGGTGATTTAGAGCATAAGGCAAATGGATGCTTGAAACGAGGTAAAAGGATGCGATATGCATGGCATGAAGGTGTATTGGTGCAAGATAATAGAGCATAACGGAGCAAGCAGCAGCAGTTGGAAAACAGAAACCAGGACCTGCAAATTTCAAGCCGCGCGGCAAAATAGCCTTAAGAATGCGCGCCCGCGTGATCACCCAGCCAGATCTTGGATGCTACTACAAGTCTCGCGGTAGCGTAGATGATAAGCTTATGGAGCGAGCGCTACCATGGCGCAAGAGAAAGCGACAAACATATGAAACTTATCGTAAGTCTCGCTACCATGAGACTATCATCTTTGAACAGTGACAGCTGCTGCATGCAACGGCGTCCGATGTCATTGATGTGTTTTATTTTATTTCCGAATTTTAAAGGTTGTAATTGATTTAAAATGATTCATGACTGGTGTCAGGGGTATCATTCGACATTTTATTAGTTTTCACGTAACTTTACATCGTATTTTAGGGTTTTACTCTGGAGAGAGGATTCCAATGTAAAAGGAGGCTATAACGCTACTTTTTTACTCCTTCTTGGGATTTATCTACGAGAGCGGATTATTAATATTAGTTTTTGCTGGAATCTTATGGGGGTTGGATATTGATGTGTATTCAGCAATTGGGTTTGATAGTTTCATCTTTCCTCTTTCAATTGTAGCTTATTGATCATGTTTAACTTTGATCCCATAATGACTTTTGGTTCAATCATGAACTAAACTCCATTATGGGATTCTAACGGATTTTATTATGTAGTTTGATTGCATACTTAAATGCTGGGTTGTTTTGCATATTATATGGGATGTATGTCATGATTTTTTTGCATACATGAATGCTTGATCACCATTCGTTTCAGTATTTGTATGGAATTGACAATGAACATGTAAATATGGACTGTAATCATGATAGTATACGTATATAGGGATATGTTATATGGCTTATGTATTTCGTGAACCAGATAGATATATACTGTTTCACCGTATAAGTTAAGATAAGAGCTTGAACTTAAAATCAATATAGTTGCAATTTCACATAGACATATAGTGATGTTGGTTATATTGATGATTACATAGAGTCTATCATCTGTGGATGATGTGTAAGTAGGTCTTAGTGCATTGAAAATGGCTAATACTCTTTTAGTGCTCTTGGCTACTTTCCTATGATATGTGAACAAGTCAGGCATGATAGTGGCGATTGAATGAAATAGTAAATGAAGTTAGAATCCCATTAATTCCAATATAATTTATTATATCGTTTATATTATTTTAGTTGTTATTTGCAATTCAAGAATCAACCAAGTTTAATCTTTAGTGTGAGCATATAAATATAGTGATTTAATTAATGAATAGTAGTTTAAGTTAAACAACTTTCTCTCGTGGGATCGATACTTTACTTGCTTCTGTATTACTTGTTGATGCATGTATGTCTTGCATGAGTTAGAGCTCTTTTGTTAGTCATAAAAAGAGGCAACAAGTTTTTAGGCGTCATTCTTGGGAAAGGCGTTTAATTTAGTATTATTATCATTAGTTTTAAGCTATATTGTATGACTTAGACAATTCTAGTCTTATCTCATTTCGCTTTTTGTTTTGTTTGTGAATTTGGATAACTTTTATACAAGAGATTGGCCAACCAACCCCGAGTTAATACTGTTTAGGAAAATATTAACGGGAGAGGTTGGAAAGCAGGTGTACATAGAAATTCACAAGAACAGTTGGAAAACACGACAGCTAACATGGCAGCCGAGGCACAAGGAGAAGATCAAAGAGAGGAGCATAGGGCTCTGAAGGAGTATTCCATGCCCAATATTAACGGACTTCAGTCTAGCATAGTCAGACCAACGATAGCAGCCAATACCTTCGAGATCAAGACTGGCACTATTCAAATGGTTCAGAACACAGTTCAGTTTGGGGGTGCTGCTACGAATGATCCGAATGAACATCTATTGAGTTTCATTGAAATTTGTGATACATTCAGATACAACGGTGTGACGGAGGATGCTATTCGACTACGGTTGTTCCCATTTTCATTGAGGGATAAAGCAAAAAGTTGGCTTCATTCTCTGCCAGCAGGATCTATAACTATATGGGAGGATTTAGCACAGAAATTCTTAGCTAAGTTTTTCCCAAAGGCTAAGACTGCAAAGATGAGGACATTTATCTCTCAATTTGAGCAACAACAGGGTGAGTCGTTACATGAAGCATGGGAGAGATACAAAGAAATGCTGAGAAAGTGCCCACATCACGGTATGCCAGATTGGATGGTAATTAACACGCTCTATAATGGATTGGGGTGGCAGTCGAGACCGATTGTAGATGCAGCTGCTAGAGGTGTATTATGGGCAAAGAACTATGAGGAAGCCTATGATCTTATCGAGACAATGACATCAAATGATTTTTAGAATCCTACATCCCGAATGCCACAAACCAAAGTTGCAGGTATATTGGAGGTTGATGCCATTACTCAGCTATCAGCACAGATGGAAGCTATAGCAAAGAAGATAGATACTTTGGCTGAAGAAAAGTTAAAGACGGTTGCCTATATATGTGAGATTTGTGCGGGGTCACACTCGACGGACCAATGTGCTATCAGCTCAGAATCAGTGCAGTATGTGAGCAACTACAAAAAAGACCAAGGCCAATTTCAAAACACCTACCATCCCAACAACAGAAATCATCCAAATTTTAGTTGGTCGAATAATCAAGGGAATCAGCAAGCTCAGTTTCAACTAAACAATCAATTTGGTAGCGCGCCAATATGCAATGTTAATTTAATCCTAGACCACCCTTTCCGCCAGGATTTTCTCAACAACAACAGTAAAATCACACTCCAGCTGCACCTCAGCAAGAAAAGAAATCAAAAGTGGAGGAGATGATGATGAAATACATGGCAAACACAAAAGTTATGATCAAGAGCCAAGTAGTGGCTATAAAGAACATGGAAACTCAAATGGGGCAGATGGCAAACATGCTTACTAACAGGCCCCAGGGTTCATTGCCAAGTAACACGGAGACGAATCCAAGAAGAGAAGGGAAGGAAAAATGCCAAGCGATTACATTGAGATATGGGAAAGACACATTAGCTATCAGTAAGTCGCTCCCGTGAGAATGTCTTGAGGAGAAGCTATGGCATGCAAGGAGAGAGGAACCACCAATGAGCGGGGAAAATTTGGAGAAATCTGGGATCGGCGGAAGAGAAAGACAAAAGGTGCTCGGAGGAGGCGGTTAAGAATCCAAAGATTACACCCCTGCACATTCAGGTTCCGTATCCGCAGAGATTAATGAAGAAAATGGAAGATAAATAGTTCAGAAAATTCTTGGAGGTGTTCAAAAAGCTGTAGATCAACATACCCTTCGCCGAGGCATTGGAACAAATGCCCAGCTACGCCAAGTTTATGAAGGGTATATTGTCAAGGAAGAGGAGATTAGACGATTTTGGGGATGATAGCCTTGACAGAGAGGAATGTGGCAAAGGCTTCAAATGAAATTACCTCCAAAGCTGAAAGATCTAGGCAGTTTCACAATTCCATGTACCATAGGAAAGTTGAACTTCAGTAAGTGTTTATGTGATCTTGGGGCAAGCATAAATTTGATGCCTTTGTCAGTGTTTAATCAGTTGGGATTACCGGATCCAAAACCCACAAACATTGCATTGCAGTTAGCGGACAGATCCATCACATATCCACGGGGAATTATTGAGGTTGTGTTGGTTAAGGTGAACAAGTTTATTTTCCCAGATGACTTCATCATTTTAGACAACGAGGAAGACAAAAATATACCAATCATATTAGGAAGACCATTCTTAGCCACAGGAAAAACTCTGATAGATGTGCAGAAGGGGGAACTCACTATACGTGTTCATGATCAAGAAATCACCTTTAATGTTTTCAAAGCTATGAAGTTTCCAGCAGATGAAGAGGAATGTTTATTGGTTGAGTTAGTGGAACAAGTGATAAATGATGAAGTACAAAGGCGGGTAGTTGCTAAACCTTTAAGTAGTGTAATTGCTGAAAATTCAGATGTGGAGGACGAGGAACTGGATGAACTTGTACAATATCTGGATTCCACTCCACAAGTCAAGAAATTCAGGATACCTATTGAACCCTTGGCAAAAGCAGGAGAAACCACTATAAAATTAAAACCATCTTTGGAGACACCTCCAGAACTTGAATTGAAACCACTTCCAGTTCATCTCAGGTATGCATTTTTAAATACAGATTCTAAGCTACCTGTGATTATTTATTCTGGATTAACATCTTTTCAGGAAGCAAAACTACTATGAGTGCTCCGAGAGTTCAAATCAGAGATTGGATGGACCATAGCGGATATCAAAGGGATCAGCCCTTCATTTTGTATGCACAAAATCCTGATGGAAGACGAAAGTAAACCATCGGTTGAGCAGCAAAGGAGACTTAATCTGATAATGAAAGAAGTGGTTAAGAAAGAGGTACTAAATGGTTGGATGTAGGAATGATCTATCCTATCTCAGACAGCTCATGGGTGAGCTCAGTGTAGTGTGTACCGAAAAAAGGTGGCATGACAGTAGTGACTAATAAAAACAATGAGTTGATTCCAATACGAACAGTGACAGGGTGGAGAGTTTGTATGGACTATCACAAGCTTAATAAAGCTACAAGGAAAGATCATTTTCCACTACCATTCATTGATCGGATCTTTGGATGATTAAAAGGTCATGAATACTATTGTCTATTGGACGGATATTCGGGTTACAATCAAATAATGATAGCTCCAGAAGACCAAGAGAAGACAACTTTCACATGTCCATACGGCACATTTGCCTTCAAAAGGATGTCTTTTGGGTTGTGCAACGCTCCCGCCACTTTTTAGAGATGCATGATGGCTATATTTTCAGATATGGTAGAGCAGAATGTGGAAGTATTTATGGATGACTTCTCAATTTTCGGAGACTCATTTGACCTATCTCTCGAAAACTTGGTGATGGTGTTGAAGCGATGTGTTGAAACAAATCTGGTGCTAAACTGGGAAAAATGCCATTTTATGGTATAGGAAGGAATTATACTTGGACACAAAGTATCAAAGAAGGGACTCGAGGTAGATAGAGCAAAGTTGGAAACCATAGAGAAATTGCCACCACCTACCTCAGTAAAAGGTGTTTGTAGCTTTCTGGGTCATGCAAGTTTCTACCGCAGATTTATCAAAGATTTCTCCAAGATAACTAAACCATTATGCAATTTATTGGAGAAGGATGCGCATTTTATCTTCGATAAGGCTTGCGTGTCGGCATTCGAGCATCCGAAAGGAAAATTAACATCGGCACCAATTATTCTTGCTCGCATCGGGAATTGGCATTTGGTGATGTGTGATGTCGATGATTACGTGATGAGGGCTGCTTTGGGACAAAGGAAAGAGAAGATGTTCCATGTTATTTACTATGCCAGCAAGACCCTTACGGACGCATAGTTGAACTATACCACCACGGAGAAAGAATTACTTGCAGTAGTGTACGCCTTTGATAAATTTTGAGCTTATTTGATCGGCACAAAGGTGATAGTGTATACGGATCACGCTGCTATTCGGCATTAAGTGGCAAAAAAGGATGCAAAGTCTCGATTGATTAGATGGATTTTACTACTGCAGGAATTTGATTTGGAAATCAAGGACAGGAAGGGCACTGAAAACCAAGTGGCGGACCACTTATCGCGACTTGAGAATCCGAAAAGGGAAACAAATGACAAGATGTTAATTAATGAATCTATTCCAGATTAACAGTTGTTTGTGGTGAAAGGGGAAGTGCCATGGTTTGCAGATTATGCGAACTATTTGGTAAGTAAATTGCTACCTTCCGATGTGGTGGGCTATCAGAAGAAGAAATTTCTGCACGATGTCAAATGGTACATATAGGATGAGCCTTATTTGTTCAAATAATGTTCTGATCAAGTTATATGCAGGTGTGTTCCATATAGCGAGACCGAGAGGATTATGCAGGATTGTCACTCTACTGTGTATGGCGGTCACTATGGAGGTGAAAGAACAGCTGTAAGAATACTACAAGCAGGATTCTACTGGCCAACAATTTTCAAGGATGCGTACAATTTTGTCCAGCAATGTGATAAATGTCAGGGAATGGGAAACATCTCTAAAAGGAATGAAATGCCTTTAAATACAATCTTGGAAGTCGAAATTTTTAATGTATGGGGGATTGATTTTATGGGGCCGTTCGTTTCCTCTTGCAGAAATCTCTACATTCTGCTTACTGTTGATTATGTCTCGAAATGGCTAGAAGTGGCAGCTCTTCTAACAAATGATGCGAAGTTTGTCCTCAGATTTTTACACCAAAATATCTTCACGAGGTTTGGGACTCCAAGGGCTATCATCAGTGATGAAGGCAGTCACTTTTGCAACAGGCAGTTTACAGCTTTGTTGGCTAAATATGGGGTGAAACATCGCATCTCTACAGCATACCACCCACAAATGAATGGCCAAGCAGAAGTGTCAAATCGAGAGGTTAAGAGAATTCTGGAAAAAGTTGTAAATCCCAGACGGAAAGACTGGTCATTGAAACTAGATGATGCAGTATGGGTTTATAGGACAGCGTACAAAACACCGTTGGGAATGTCACCTTTTCAGCTCGTATATGGAAAAGCTTGTCACCTTCCCATGGAGCTAGAGCATAAAGCATATTGGGCCATTCAAAAGCTAAATTTTGATTTAACAGCTGTTGGGGAGAAACGCCTTTACCAACTCAATGAGTTGGATGAATTCAGACTGCGGCATACGAGAATTCGAAACTGTATAAGGAGAAAGTGAAAAAATTTTATGATCGAAAAAATCATTGAGCGAGCATTTGAACCCGGACAAAGGGTTTTGCTGTACAACTCCACACTTAAACTTTTTCCTAGAAAGCTGAAATCGAGATGGTCAGGACCATTCACGATTGGCCTGCTTTTTCGCGCATGGTGCAATTGAAATATTCGATCGTCGCCTCGATAAGCCTTTTAAGGTGAATGGTACGTTTAAAATATTACTATGGTGGTGAGGTGAGCAGTACGTAAATTTGCCTCAATTCTTTCTTTTCAACATGAGCTTGAGAGGCAGTCAAGCTAATTGACTATAACTTAGTATGTTGGATGGGAGGCAACCAATTATTTTCTTATCTAAAATTTATCTTTCACTTTTTGTTTATTTCGTTGATTTATTACTTCCTAAGTTAACACATTTACATATCATCGACAATATAGGGGGGCGTGTATCAGGATTACATAAAATGAGGTATGTGATAAAAATACATTACGATCAAACTTATGATGAATTGCAGTGCAATGGATAGTACACAATTCTCTCTTGATGCACCTTCAAATTGCATTCAACCTTTGCCAAAACACAGGATCTCATGATGCATGCGATGCATAAAGCCACGCGCAGCCATCCCATGAAACACGTGAGCATACCAAACTAGCCATTCATATACCACGATGATTTCTATAGTCGAAACCGCGCGGGCTGACCGCATGATAAGATGCAGACGATGGAATAATTTTTAAGTCACAAATCCGAGTTGCGTTCTGAGTTGGGTTGATCTTCCTCTATAAAAGACCAACCTTATTCTATTTCCCATATTCAGATGGCTAAGTAACTTTTCTCCTAGTTCATACCCAACCATCACGTTCCTGGCATAATTAGGGTTCTTTGTGGGGTGTGCAACTCTAGATCTGAGGAGCATTCATCAACAAGTCCTTCCCATTGTCTTTATCATCCCCACATGGGTCCAAAATGAGCACGTGCAATCTCACTCTGCTCTTCATCCGAATTTTCTTCCGATCACCAGGAAGAGGAGGTCTTGGACGAGAGCAGATTTGTCAGTTTGGAAGTATAACAAGACTATTATCGGAGTATGGCCAAATCACTTGTGAAGG
Organism: Panax ginseng; assembly: GCA_020205605.1. Classification (NCBI taxonomy): domain Eukaryota; kingdom Viridiplantae; phylum Streptophyta; class Magnoliopsida; order Apiales; family Araliaceae; genus Panax; species Panax ginseng. The sequence goes on from CM035136.1 coordinate 47,363,618, forward strand.
AACGGGGATTCCAACCAGCAAAACAGGATGGCCAGCTTTGGCAGATGATACGCGAACGAGATTGGGTTGGTTTAACGGCATCTCCTATGCCCATTCCGATGGGGATCATTCGAGAATTTTATGCTAATGCCACGGAGTTGCTAACAAGAGGCATTACTATTGTTCGAACAAAACAGGTGAATTATCTCCCTTTCGCGATCAGAGAAGTATTCAACATATATGATGCACCTCCAAAGATCCGACAATTGGTTAGAAAGCGAGTACTTGGAGAGCGGATCTCATGATTGTGATTCTTGATTTATGTATCCGGGCACCAAATGGAAGTATAAAGGCAGAACAACGGAACCAAAATCGTTTCAAAATAAATCAAGATTGAGTCGGTATGCCTGAGGCACTGGAACACATTTATTTGTGCCAAGCTCATTCCTTGACTCATTATAATGCCATACCTAATGAAAAAAGCGATTATTTTGTGGGGAATCATCAAAGGAAGTACATCGATGTCGACCTGTTAATCCACAAAAACATGCTGAATTATATGCGGGGAAATAGAAATGGGACTATTTCGAATGCGTCAATGATAGCCATGCTCTGTACTCAACAAGGAATCCAATGGCATAATGAGCCGCCACAAGATACTCACACCATGTAATCAATCATGCTACTATTGTGAATTTCAAGGAGTGGACGGTGGTGTATACAGCATCCACGCTGACCTAGATTCATCCTTCATCCAATTCCTCCGGACCAACAACAACCCCGCAAAACGGACGGTGGGTCAGCCCACGCACGCAGCATATGCCACCTATGGTGATCGACAGCTCCAAAGGTTGGAGCGTAAGGTCGATGCCATGTACGATAATTTGGGCACATTTGCGGACGGGACTCACAAGGGCTTTAGCAAAAAGCGTTCTTGTAACAAGGAACAACACAAGAATGGCCTCGGTTTGGAGCATGACACCATATCCACCACTGGGACTCACCACCCGAGGAGGTGGCACCACCGATAATTAGGGAGTTTTCATACCTTTTACCTTCATTCAATTGGGACATTGAATATTTTAAGTTTGGGGGTATTAGGTAGTAGTTAGTTTTTTTATTATTATTAGTTTTGCATGATTAGTTTTACATAACTCATATAGTTGCATGATTAGTTTAATATTATGTGCATGTTTAGTTTCACATTTTAGCACATAGTTGCATGTTGCTTACCTCACAGTTCTTGCCACTTAGAAAAAAAAATTCTAGCCAATGATGAGAGTGAAGTTTTAAATGAATTCTAAATATTTTGGATAACATGAGCTGAGTTATAACGTTTTATACAACGAAATTCATAATGTTGTATACATGCTCTCGGTTTGCACAAATGGGTTCACAAACACTTGTAGGTATATTAAACACGTGTGTTTTGCTCAACGGAAAAATGTAGTGTTAAAAAGAGAAATATGAAATAAAGTGGCTTGGAGACTGTATAAAACATCAATTTTTAAACTTTGGGAAAACATGGGTATCTGTGTATAAAAAAAAAGAAGTAGAAATAGCATGGCTAGTCTTATTTCGGGGCCCTGGCTACTTGAGTAAGTATGCCCGAGGGGATTGTCTTTACACCTAGCGCCCTAAGGTCTTTTATGGTCTGGGAGTCGTTGGTCGAAAGCTCGCTAAGGGGTAGCAGTGTGCCTAATGGAGTAAGACATTGCACAGTCATGAAAAAAAAATAACAATAAACACCGCGAGAAAGAGCGAAATTCATCCTCGTGAGTAGAATAAAGCAGATAAACTCATTGTTGAACCTTAGTTTATTTTAAGATGTTGGAATAGTTCATGTCGCATATATAAACATAAGTCTTGATTTATGCTATAATTTTTCTGGTTTGAGCAAGATAGCATGAGCATTCTACACCTAAATCAAGTATTGGGCGAACACAACACACACACACAGCATCTGTATAGCATTGGTGAATTATTTGCGTATATAGCATTATGCCTGTAGTTTGGGTTGAATTTGTATTCGTAAATCTAGAAAAACTTCGTTGAGGCAAATTGGACTTAATGCCTATAATGGTTGGGATAATGTGAGAATTAAGTGCATAGTAATGTAGTTGGATCTTTCATTATTCATTAGTATGCATTGCTTGAGGGCAAGCAATGGTTCAAGTTTGGGGGTATTTGATAAGTAGGATTTTTACCTACTTATGGAGTACCAATTAATGCGAACTATGCCCATCTCAAGTATATTTTAGTCTAGTTTAGCTGCATTTCATGTTAATTTGCATTGCACGTTCTTAAAACTCCTTTTGGTGAATAAGTTCAGGAAACGGCCTGTTTTGGTGGTGATTTGGAGCATAAGGCAAATGGATGCTTGAAACGAAGTAAAAGGATGGGATATGCATGGCATGAAGGTGCATTGGTGCAAAGAAAGAGCAGCATTCGAGGAGCGAAGCGATGAGGGAAAAGCGAAACCGGGACCCAAGAGATTTCAAGCCACGCGGCCGCGCGGCAAAATAGCCTTAAAAAAGCGCGCCCGCGCGATCACCCAGCCAGATCTTGGATGCTACTTCAAGTCTCACTACCTGCGAGAGAGACAAGTTTATGGAGCGCTGGCCATGCATGTAATGAGAGCAAAGAACATATGAATTTATCGCAAGCAAGTCATTGCAGCGAGACTATCATCTTTGGAAAGCGTCGGCAAGTACGCATGCGATGTCTAATGCTGCTAATGTATTTTATTTTATTTCTGAATTTTAAAGGTTGTAATTGATTTAAAACGATTCCTGACTGGTGTCAGGGGTATCATTCGACATTTTATTAGTTTTCACAAAACTTTACATCGTATTTTAGGGTTTTACTCTAGAGAGAGGATTCCAATGTAGAAGCAGGCTATAACGCTACTTTTTTACTCCTTCTTGGGATTTCTCTACGAGAGCGGATTATTAATATTAGTTTTTGTTGGAATCTTATGGGGGTTTGATATTGATGTGTATTCAGCAATTGGGTTTGATAGTTTCATCTTTCCTCTTTCAATTGTTGCTTATTGATCATGTTTAACTTTGATCCCATAATGGCTTTTGGTTCAGTCATGAACTAAACTCCATTATGGGATTCTAACGGATTTTATTATGTAGTTTGATTGCATACTTAAATGCTTGGTTGTTTTGCATATTATATGGGATGTCTGTCATGATTGTTTTGCATACATGAATGCTTGATCACCATTCGTTTCAGTATTTGTATGGAATTGACAATGAACATGCAAATATGGATTGTAATCATGATAGTATACGTATATAGGGTTGTGTTATATGGCTTATGTATTTCGTGAACCAGATAGACATATACTGTTTCACCGTATAAGTTAAGATAAGAGCTTGAACTTAAAATCAATATAGTTGCAATTTCACATAGACATATAGTGATGTTGGTTATATTGATGATTACATAGAGTCTATCATCTATGGATGCTGTGTAAGTAGGTCTTAGTGCATTGAAAAATGGCTAATACTCTTTTAGTGCTCTTGGCTACTTTCCTATGATATGTGAACAAGTCAGGCATGATAGTGGCGATTGAATGAAATAGTAAATGAAGTTAGAATCCCATTAATTCCAATATCATTTATTATATCGTTTATATTATTTTAGTTGTTATTTGCAATTCAAGAATCAACCAAGTTTAATCTTTAGTGTGAGCATATAAATATAGTGATTTAATTAATGAATAGTAGTTTAAGTTAAACAACTTTCTCTGTGGGATCGATACTTTACTTGCTCTGTATTACTTGTTGACGCATGTATGCTTGCATGAGTTAGAGCTCTTTTGTTAGTCGTGAAAAAGAGGCAACAGCCGTAGTGCATTGATGGACAGTTGTTGGCATGATCATGATCATTGATGAATACACGAATATCCGTGGCCCGTAGCGCATGGAGAATTTGTGGTCGTGATACTAATGAATATCATTGGCCGCAGTGCAGTGATGATGTGGATTATTTATTAAGCTGAGTCCCGGCGATAAAAGTAATGAAAAACCTTTTAAATCATAGAAGATAGTAGATTTGATTCTCTACTTGACTCTTCTAATGGATTGCTTGTTCATTGCAGATTAAACTTGATGTTTGTTATATTTTATCAGTTTAACACTGTTGAAGACTAATGATAATATATTCTGCATTATCTTAGTCATAATATTTCTTACTGGGCTAGTTGAGCTCACCCTTTTGCTTTCATTGTTCTCTTCAGGAAATGAGAACGTAGCGGGGACTAGTTGGGGAGCAGAGTGACGATTCAGATGATAGCATTAGTAGTCCTCACTATTCTATGAAATAGTGTGAAAATAAATGTATTGAGGACTTATTTTGAGTTTGAATACTATTTAGAAGACAATGTTGTACTAAAACTCACAGCTTATGTTTTGTCGTATTTTACAGAACAGTTGTATAATTAAGTTTTTATTTATTTTTTGTACCATGTATTTGACGACTCGGAATAGGTGATGTATACCTATTTTGGGGGCGTCACAGTTGGTATCAAAGCTTAGGGATATGATCCCTGATCGAGATGTGAGACAAGAACTAGGAGGGAGAGCGGGAATTCCTTCGCTAGTATGACCTACCTAAGTTTATTTGGTATTTAATTGGTCGGTCATAGTATAGGGATAATATGTGATATGATAACTAACCCTTTTTTTGTGGCAGTATCTGAAAATGACATCCGAGAATGTTGAGAATAGCAATGGAGCACAGGAGACCGTTGAGTTTCCACATATCAATAATCAGGATAATGTGCATCAGGAAGGCGACAATCATCATGCAAACAACAACACTGACCAAATGATGAATGATGGAATGTTCAGAGGTTTTATGCAATTCATTCAACATCAGGCGAGAGCGGCTCCTGTCCAAAATGTAAGCGGAAACACTAGAAACTCTCGGATGGTCACCGCTAAACAGTTCAAGGAGCTGGGACGACCGAAGTTTATTGGAGAGCCAAAACCAGTTAAGGCAGACACGTGAATAAAGCAAATCACCAAGATATTTGATGTCTTGGGATGCTCCGAGGAGCAAAAGGTTCCCTTTGCCACCTTTATGTTGCGAGGAGAGGCAGAATACTAGTAGGAATCGGTAAAGCGTATTCAACCTCCCGCACTAAAGATGTCTTGGGAGAAGTTCCAAGAACTATTCAATGACAAGTACTTTCCCGAAAGTATTCGTCACATGAAAAAGGTAGAGTTCATCAAGTTGGAGCAGAACAATATGACCGTGTCGTAGTACGAAGCTAAGTTTGTCGAGTTGTCCTGGTTTGCATCTCACTTGGTTGATAATGAGAAAAGAATGACGTGGATGTTTCTAAGTGGTTTGAAACCCAAGATACGTCAATATCTAATTTCTCATAAATTATGTTTGTATTTAGATGTTGTAAATAGGACTCAGTTATTAGAGCGCGATAACGAGTCAACTCAACCAAGAGAAAGCAGCTGGCAAAATGATAATACCGGTGGGTAGATCATCGAAGCGGTGACAACAAAGCGTGGAGGAATCAACATGCCATAAATGGTAACCACTTCGGTGGTAATCATGGCCAAGATAATAAGAATGGACATTTCAAGAAGAGGAGATTCAACAATGATGGAAAGACGTCAGCATCAGCACCCGTGGTTAAGGAAGGAGAACCACCACCTATTATATGCTTCAAATGCGGAGGGGAGGGACATATCAGTCCAAACTGCGCGATGCCATCTAAAGCGTGTTATAATTGTGGAAGAGAAGGTCACCTAGCCTAATTTTGTCGTGCACCGAAGACAAGTCCAGTTGGAACAGTGACACAAAATACCGTCCCAAACAAGTCAAAACCAGTAGTTCAAGGGAGAGCTTTTGTTGTGACCTCCCAGAAAGCAAGGAACCCGAACGAGGTCATCACGGGTAAGCTTATCATAAACTCTATCGAAGTCTATACCTTATTTGATACCAGTTCAACCCATTCTTTTATTTCTCCTACTTGCGCTTAACGATTTAATTTGACTCAGGAGAAATTAGACTTTGACTTATCTGTGGAAACTCCGTTGGGAGAAACCTTCATTACATCCAATGTTTATAAGTCTTGTTTGGTTCAAATCGGTACCCTCGCATTACCTGTTGATCTTATTTCATTAAAAATACTTGCATTTGATGTGATTCTAGGGATTGATTGGTTAACTACTCATAATGCAAAAATTGATTATTTTTGTAAGGTTGTTAGGTTTCATATTCCTAACCAACCTATTATGCGAATTCAAGCAATAAAACCATTAAAATCAATCACTATCATCTCAAGCCATAAAGATATTCGTTTATTGAAAAACAAATATCAAGCTTTCTTAGCTCATGTCACAGATTTAAACAAAAATACGTCAGATTTGAATGATATTTCTATTGTTAATAAATTTCCTGAAGTATTCCCTGAAGAACTTCCTAGCCTACCCCCAGAGCGTGAAATTGAATTTTGTATCGACCTTGAACTCGATACAAAACCCATTTCGAAAGCCCCATATCGAATGGCTCCTATTGAACTTCAGGAATTAAAGACCAAACTGCAGGAATTGTTAGACATCGGTTTCATTCATCCTAGTACGTCTCCTTGGGGTGCTTCTGTTCTATTCGTGAAGAAGAAAGATGGAAGTATACGAATTTGTATTGATTATCGGGAGTTGAATCATGTCACCATAAAAAATAGGTACCCAATGCCACGTATTGATGACCTGTTCGACTAGTTGCAAGGCGCCAAATTCTTTTCAAAGATTGATCTTCGTTCCGGATATTACCAATTGAAGATTATAACCGATGACATTCCAAAGACGGCTTTCAGAACTCGGTATGGGCATTATGAATTCTTAGTCATGTCTTTTGGATTGACTAATGCTCCTACTGCTTTCATGGATATGATGAACCGAGTATTTAAGGAATATTTGGATCACTTTGTGGTCGTCTTTATTGATGACATCCTCATATATTCCAAAAGCCGTGAAGATCATGAGCAGCACTTGAAGTTGATACTCCAAAAGCTTCGTGAAAACAAGCTTTATGCCAAGTTGAAGAAATGCGAGTTCTGGCTTGAGGAAGTAGCATTCCTGGGGCACGTAGTATCAAGTCATGGAATATCTGTTGACCCGAAAAAGATTGAAGCAACACAAAGTTGGGAGCAGCCTAAATCAGTGACCGAGGTACGTAGCTTTCTCGGCTTAGCTGGTTATTATCGGATATTCATAGAAGGGTTTTCTTGAATCGCTACACCATTAACTCAGCTGACTCGGAAAGATACAAAATTCGGTTGGAGCGTGGAATGTGAGAAGAGTTTTCAAGAACGCAAGAGGAGACTCATTTCAGCACATGTTCTGACAATACCATCTGGCTCCGAGGGATTTGTCATCTATAGTGATGCATCGGGCAAAGGGTTAGGATGTGTTCTCATGCAACATGGGAAAGTCATAGCCTATGTCTCTCGGAAACTCAAACAATATGAGAGGAATTATCCTACCCATGATCTAGAGTTGGCAGTTGTTGTCTTCACACTTAAATTTTAGAGGCATTACTTGTATGGGGAGAAAGTAGAGATCTTTACGGATCATAAAAGCCTCAAATATTTCTTCACTCAAAAGTAACTCAAAATGCGACAACGACATTGGCTTGAACTGTTGAAAGATTATGATCATACCATCCAATACCATCCTGGAAAAGTGAACGTGGTAGCTGACGCATTGAGTAGAAGATCATATGCGGGTACGAGTGCTATATTGTCAACGCAAAGGCCCATTTTGTGAGACTTGCAAAGGATGGAGATAGAGTTAAAGACTCCGGGGACCCATGTGATGATGGTAAATATATGAGTAGAACCGACTTTAATCGATAAAGTTAAAGTTGCTCAAACTACAGACTTGGAGCTGATGCATATGAGGAAGAAAGTGCAAAAATGTGCTATTTCAGAAGCAAGAATCGATGAAGAAGGAATACTTCGAGTTAACTCCAGACTTTGTGTTCCTAACGACCCTGATTTAAAGTATAAAATCATGATGGAGGCGCACAACACACCATTTGCAATCCATCCTGGGAGTACCAAAATGTATCATGATCTTCGACATACATTTTGGTGGGGCAATATGAAGAGAGAGATAACGTTGTTTATCTCAAGGTGTCTAACGTGTCAACGAGTCAAGGCGGAGCATCAAGTACCAAAATGTCCATTGCAATCACTAGAAATTCTAGAATGGAAGTCGGAGCACATTACCATGGATTTCGTTACTGTTCTTCCCAAGGTTTCTCAAGGCATATAAGCAATTTGCGTCATTGTTGATAGATTGACCAAATCTGCTCACTTCTTACCTATACGAGAAACTCATACACCTGAACGTGTTGCTCGTATATACATAAACGAGGTTGTAAGATTTCATGGTATGCCAGTATCCATAGTTTCTGATCGAGACCCAAGATTAACTTCACGATTTTGCGTTAGTTTACAAAAAGCTATGGGCACAGATTTACGATTTAGTTCGACATATCATCCTCAGACGGACGGACAATCAGAGAGGACTATTCAAACTCTTAAAGATTTATTAAGACTTTGTGTCCTTGACTTCAAGGGAAGTTGGGACAAGTTCTTACCATTGGTGGAGTTTTCCTACAACAACAGCTATCAAGCAAGTATCGGCATGGCTCCATTTGAGGAGTTGTATGGAAGAAAGTGTCATTCTCCAGTATGTTGGGACGAGGTGGGTGAAGCAACATTGTTGGGACCGGAATTGGTATGCATGACAACGAAAAATATTCAAATGATCCGGCAACGTATAAAAACCTCACAAGATCGGCAAAAGAGTTATGTTGATCTTCATCAGAAGGACGTGGAATTCAATGTTGGAGAACATGTGTTGTTACGTGTTGCTCCATGGAAAGGAGTTACAAGATTTGGAAAGAGAGGAAAGCTCAATCCTCGATTCATTGGCCCATTTGAAATCCTTGACCGAGTAGAAACTGTGGCCTATAGACTTCCTTTACCGCCAAGTATGTCTCGTGTTCATAATGTTTTTCACATATCTATGTTACGTAAATATGTGAAAGACCCGCACCACATTATTGAGTTAGAACCGGACGAATAGCGGAAGATTTAACGTATGAAGAGGTTCCTGTTAAAATCTTGGATAAGAAGGAACATGTTGTACGCTCCAAGGTTATACCTCAAGTCAAAGTTTTATGGAGGAACCACGATGTTGAGGAAATGACCTGGGAGTTAGAATCTGAAATGAAATCAAGGTATCCTTACCTCTTCGATATACCAGGTACGTACCCTAATTTCATGGGTGAAATTTCATAAGAAGGGGAGGTTGTAAGACCCCAACTTTTATGAATAAGGATGAATTTTCTATAAATATCATTTTTGAATATTATGGAATCAATTTGATATAATGTTGTAGTTGTGGGTAATATTTATAAAATTTGCAAAATACGCAAGTTGTTATATAATATTCGTTTGGTCAGGGAATATTCGTTTTAACAGGAATATTAAATACAACGACACAATCATTGGTGGACCCCACAATGTAATTATTTTTGATTGAGAAAATGACAAAATACTTTATGAAAATAACGACGGAAGTTTTACCGTTAATGTTGAAACACCCGGTGTTAAAAGTACAAAGAATACGGCGTGGTTGTATAGTAGCACCACGATATTGATTATTGATGCTTACGTGATAAGTCACTCGGTTTTGTTCAATTATTGCTACAAAGAATTCTTTGCATAGTATCTCACGTTATTTGATTGAATTATTGTCAATATTTTATATATTATTAAATCAATAATTGAGATGACAAAGTTATTAATTTTATTATTTGCAATATTAACGATGTCTAGAAGTTCTGTCAAGGAGAGGTTTGGTCACCTAATTGCGCGCCAATGGGGAGAAATCTGAATTGGAAAGCCCCCTCTTTCCTGGGAACGACCTGGTCGATTAATATTGTGAATTATAATAATGATGATAAATTTTGTTTTATTAGTATTATTAATGTAATAAAATAGAAAAGCTTTTTATATAAAACATAATACTTTTATAAAGTTATCTATTTTATTAGACTATAAATAGAATATATTATATTCTATTATGCATAGTGTTTTGTATAGTAAAATCTTTTTATATAAAACAAAATACTTTTATAAAGTTATTTGTTTTATTAGACTATAAATAGAATATATTATATTTTATTATGCATAGTGTTGTATAGTCCATGCATAGTGTTTTGCATAGTAAAATCTTTTTATATAAAATAGAATACTTTTATAAAGTTATTTGTTTTATTAGATTTTAAATAAAATATATAAATATATATATATATATATATATAATATATTATATTTTATTCCTATAAATAGGATGCTTAGTTAGAATTGAAATCACACCAGAAATTCAGAGAATTCTTCTGTTATAATCTTGAACGTATTTCTTTAGAGTTTTCAGAAGCTTTGAGCGTAGAAAAAACAGTATAAGTTTTCTTCAAGAATATCCTCACCCTACCAGTCGAAATACTCTTCTTTTACGGTAAGGGGTATTATATCTTTCGTCTTCATGAAGAGAACTACTGTTATTTCATTTTTTATCATTATGTTGGAATAACCTGTCTATGCAAAGTACCGCATACATGGTGAAATTTTTCCGTTATTCCATTCTTTATTATTACATTGGAACATCACATTCGTGAGTTTTACGCATGACATGGTTACGTTCTTTATTATTCTGTTGGAACATCCTGTCTGTGCGGTTTACGCATGACCTGGTTCCGTTCTTTATTATTCTGTTGAAACATCCTTTCTGTGTGGATTACGCATGACCTAGTTCCATTCTTTATTATTCTATTGGAATAACCTGTCTGTGCGGTCTATTGCATGCATGGTGATTTCTTCTGTTATTCCATTCTTTATTATTCTGTTGAAATAACCTATCTATGTGGATTATCAAATGCATTGTGAATGATCCTTTGTATTCATTCCTTATTAAATTGTGGAAATGATCTGTCTAAGTGGATTACCGCATGTCGGACAAAAATCCATTTGTGGTTTCATATATTCTATTATACTCAGTTGGTTAAAGTTTTAGCTTCTATACTCCATGAAATTAGTGGAATATCCTTTATATTTGCGCTTCATCCAGTATCTTTTTATGGAAATATTATTCTGAGCATTCTTGAATTTTACCCCACAAAGCAGTATCATGTTGACAATTTGGACGTTATTGAGTTCAGGATAAATTAACTTATAAATCTTTAAAATTTATTCTTGAACTTGTTTTATTAATTTGTCATCATCCTCATGTTTATAATATGTTGAAAGTCATATGTGGCCTGTAGTGCATAGATGGACTTGGTATGATTATGACCAAGGATTATTTGGTATAATCATGACCGTAATGTTACAAATGATATGGTAAAAATCCTCATTGGTCGTAGTGCATTGATGGACAGTTGTTGGCATGATCATGACCATTGATGAATACACGAATATCCTTAGCCCGTAGTGCATGGAGAATTTGTGGTCGTGATACTAATGAATATCCTTGGCCGTAGTACAGGGATGATGTGGATTATTTATTAAGCCGAGTCTCAACGATAAAAGTAATGAAAAACCTTTTAAATCATAGAAGATAGTAGATTGTATTTCTACTTGACTCTTCTAATGGATTGCTTGTTAAACCGCAGATTAAACTTGATGTTTGTTATATTTTATCAGTTTAACACTGTTGAAGACTAATGATAATTTATTTTGCATTATCTTAGTCATAATATTTCTTACTGGGCTAGTTGAGCTCACCCTTTTGCTTTCAATGTTCTCTTCGGGAAATGATAACGTAGCGGGGACTAGTCGGGGAACGGAGTGATGGTTCAGATGATAACATTAGTAGTCCTCACTATTCTATGAAATAGTGTGAAAATAAATGTATTGAGGACTTATTTTGAGTTTGAATACTGTTTAGAAGACAATGTTGTATTAAAACTCACAGCTTATGTTTTGTCGTATTTTACACGACAGTTGTATAATTAAGTTTTTATTTGTATTTTGTACCATGTATTTGACGACTCAGAATAGGTGATGTATACCTATTTTGGGGGTGTCACAGAGAGCGTTTGTTGTGACCTCCCAGAAAGCAAGGAACCCGAACGTGATCATCACGGGTAAGATAATCATCAACTCTAGCGAAGTATATACCTTATTTGGTACCAGTTCTACCCATTCTTTTATTTCTCCTACTTGCGCTCAACGTTTAAATTTGACTCCGGAGAAATTAGACTTTGACTTATCTGTTGAAACTCCGTTGGGAGAAACCTTCATTACATCCATTGTTTATAAGTCTTGTTTAGTTCAATTTGGCACCCTCACATTACATGTCGATCTTATTTCTTTAAAAATACTTGTGTTTGACGTAATTCTAAGGATTGATTGGTTAACTACTCATCATGCAAAAATTGATTATTTTCGTAAGGTTGTTAGCTTTCATATTCCTAACCAACCTATTATGTGAATTCAAGTAACCAACCCATTAAAATCAATCACTGTCATCTCAAGCCAAAAAGGTATTCGTTTATTGAAAAATGGATGCCAAGCTTTCTTAGCTCATGTCACGGATTTAAACAAAAATACGTCAGTTTTGAATGATATTTCTATTGTTAATAAATTTCCTAATGTATTCCCTGAAGAACTTCCTGGCCTAACCCTAGAGCGAGAAATTGAATTTTGTATCGACCTTGAACCTGGTACAAAACCCATTTCCAAAGACCCATATCGAATGGCTCCTATTGAACTTTTGGAGTTAAAGACCCAATTGCAGGAATTGTTAGACATCGGTTTCATTCGTCTTACTACGTCTCCTTGGGGTGCTCCTGTTCTATTAGTGAAAAAGAAATATGGGAGTATGTGACTTTGTATTGATTATTGGGAGTTGAACCATGTCACTGTCAAAAATAGATATTCGTTGCCTCGAATGATGACCTATTTTACCAGTTGCAAGGCGCCAAATTCTTTTCAAAGATCGATCTTCATTCCAAATATCATCAGTTAAAGATTAGAACCGATGACATTCCAAAGACGACTTTCAGAACTCGGTACGGGCATTATGAATTCTTAGTCATGTCTTTTGGATTGACTAATGCTCCTGCTTCCTTCATGGATATGATGAACCGAGTATTAAAGGAATATTTGGATCACTTTGTGGTCATCTTTATTGATGACATCCTCATATATTCCAAAAGCCATGAAGATCATGAGCAACACTTGAGGCTGATACTCCAAAAGGTTCGTGAAAACAAGCTATATTCTAAGTTGAAGAAATACGAGTTCTGGCTTGAGGAAGTAGCATTCCTTGGGCACGTAGTATCAAGTCATGGAATATCTGTTGACCCGAAAAAGATTGAAGCAACACAAAGTTGGGAGCAGCCTAAATCAGTGACCGAGGTACGTAGCTTTCTCGGCTTAGCTGGTTATTATCGGATATTCATAGAAGGGTTTTCTTGAATCGCTACACCATTAACTCAGCTGACTCGGAAAGATACAAAATTCGGTTGGAGCGTGGAATGTGAGAAGAGTTTTCAAGAACTCAAGAGGAGACTCATTTCAAAGACATGTTCGACAATACCATCCGCCTCGAGAGGATTTGTCATCTCGGTGATGCTTCAGCAAAGGGTTAGGATGTGTTCTCATGCAACATGGGAAAGTCATAGCCTATGCCTCTCGGCAACTCAAAGAATATGAGAGGAATTATCCTACTCATGATCTAGAGTTGGCAGCTGTTGTCTTTGCACTTAAAATTTGGAGGCATTACTTATATGGGGAGAAAGTGGATATCTTTCTGGATCATAAAAGCCTCAAATATTTCTTCACCCAAAAGGAACTCAACATGCAGATAACGACGTTGGCTTGAACTCATTGAAAGATTATGATCATACCATTCAATACCATCCTGGTAAAGTGAACGTAGTAGCTGACGCATTGAGTAGAAGATCATATGCGGGTACGAGTGCAATATTGTCAACGCAAAGGCCCATTTTATATGACTTACATAGCATGGAGATAGAGTTAAAGACTCCAGGGACCCACGCGATGATGGCCAATATACGAGTAGAACTAACTTTAATCGATAAAGTTAAAGCTACTCAAGCTACAGACCTGGAGCTAATGCGTATGAGGAAGAAAGTGCAAGAAGGTGCTATGCCGGAAGCAAGAATCGATGAAGAAGGAATACTTCGAGTCAACTCCAGACTTTGTGTTCCTAACGACCCTGATTTAAAGTATAAAATCATGATGGAGGCACACAACACACCGTTTTTAATCCATCCTGGGAGTACCAAAATGTATAGTGATCTTCGACATACATTTTGGTGGAGCAATATGAAGAGAGAGATAGCGGAGTTTATCTCAAGGTGTTTAACTTGTTAACGAGTCAAGGTGAAGCATCAAGTGCCAAAAGGTCCATTGCAACCACTTGAAATTCTAGAATGGAAGTGGGAGCACATTACCATGGATTTCGTTACTGGTCTTCCCAAGGTTTCTCAAGGTATAGATGCAATTTAGGTCATTGTTGATAGATTGACCAAGTCTGCTCATTTCTTACCTATACGAGAAACGTTTTCACTTGGACATCTTGCTCGTATATACATAAACGAGATTGTAAGACTGCATGGTATGCCAGTGTCCATAGTTTCTGATCGAGACCCAAGATTCACTTCACGATTTTGGGTTAGTTTACAAAAAGCTATGGGTACAGATTTGCGATTTAGTTTGGCGTATCATCCTCAAACGAACAGGTAGTCAAAAAGGACTATTCAAACTCTTGAAGATTTATTAAGACTCTGTGTCCTTGACTTCAAAGGAAGTTGGGACAAGTTTTTACCATTGGTGGAGTTTTCCTACAATAACAGCTATCAAGCAAGTATCGGCATGGCTCCATTTGAGGCGTTGTATGGAAGAAAGTGTCATTCTCCAGTATGCTGGGACGAGGTGGGTGAAGCAACATTGTTGGGACCGGAATTGGTACGCATGAAAACGGAAAAGATTCAAATGATCCGACAACATATAAAAACTTCACAAGATCGTCAAAAGAGTTATGTTGATCTTCATCGGAAGGACGTAGAATTCAATGTTAGAGAACATGTGTTGTTACGTGTTGCTCCATAGAAAGGAGTTACAAGATTTAGAAAGAGAGGAAAGTTCAATCCTCGATTCATTGGCCCATTTGAAATCCTTGACCGAGTAGGAACTGTGGCCTATAGACTTGCCTTACCGCTAAGTATGTCTCGTGTTCATAACGTTTTTCACATATCTATGTTACTTAAATATGTGAAAGACCCGAACCACATTATTGAGTTAGAACCGAACAAAATAGCAGAAGATTTAACGTATGAAGAGGTTCCTGTTAAAATCTTGGATAAGAAGGAACACATTCTACGCTCCAAGGTTATACCTCAAGTCAAAGTTTTGTGGAGAAACCACAATGTTGAGGAAATGACCTGGGAGTTAGAATCTGAAATGAAATCAAGGTATCCTTACCTCTTCGTCATACCAGGTATGTACCCTAATTTCGTGGGTGAAATTTCATAAGAAGGGGAGGTTGTAAGACCCTAACTTTTATGAATAAAGATGAATTTTCTATTAATATCATTTTAGAATATTAAGGTTTGATTTGTTATAATATTAAAGTTGTGGGTAATATTTATAAATTTTGCAAAGTAAGCAAGTTGTTATATAATTTTCGATTGGTCGGGGAATATTCGTTTTAACAGGGAATATTCGTACGACGACATAATCATTGGTGGACCCCACAACGTAATTAATGTCGGAATGAGAAAACGACAGAAATATCTTTTTTATGAAAATAACGGCGGAAGTTTTACCGTTAACATGCTGAAATAACCGGTGTTAAAAAAGAATGTCTGGCGTGGTTGCATAGTAGCACACGGTATTGATTAGTGATTCTTACGTGAGAAGTCACTCAGTTATACTCAATTATTGCTACAATAATTGTTGCATCATATCTCTCATATTATTGATTCAATTATTGACACAGTATCATCTGCATAATATTTTATATTATTAAATCAATAATTGAGACGATAAAGTTATTAATATTATTATTTGCAATATTGACGATGTCTAGAAGTTACATCGAGGAGAGGTTTGGTCACCTAATTGCGGCTACCAATAAGGAGAAATCCTTATTGGAAGCCCCCTCTTTCCCGGAACGACACAGGTTGTTAAATATTGCGAATTATAATAATGATGATTAGTGTTGTTAAAAATATTCAGAGAATTTTTATGAAGTATTTATTATAAATTTTGCCCATTTACCCATTTTTCAAAATAGTCGAGAGAAAGATATCTCAATTTTGTTATATATATATATATATATATATATATATATATATATATATATATACACTATTTTGTCATGGGAGGAGGGAATGGGATGGAGTGGTATGCAGGGAATGAATATATATATATATATATATATATATATATATATATATTTTAGTAAAGTAATGATGTTGATGGGGGAAAATGTTGTCTGAAGAAGAAAAAAATGTCAGGGGAATAGCTTTTGGTTCATGGATGGAATGATGAATGGAGTATATATGTATATACTGAATGATAAGAAAAAAGGGGTGGAGGAATGGAGTAGTAGGAATGAGGGAATATGGTACATATATATATATATATATATATATATATATATATATATATATATATATATATATATATATATATATATTTGTGACATGTGGTCACTGGATGGTAGTGGAACAAGTATTATTATTATTACTATTATATTATATAATAAATTTTGTTTTTTATGAAAAATAGAATATATTATATTTTATTGAATATTTTATTAATATTTTTAAAAAAAATTTGACGACTAAAGAAAATGAATTTAAATCCGTGATGATTAGTAATTTGTTTTTCATATGAATTTCATCGTGCGTGTCTGTGATTTCTAAAATTCAAATAGTATCATTTCTATTCTCCTATAAATAGGATGTTTAGTTAGAATTGAAAATCACATCAGAATTGAAGAATTCTTCTTCTATAATATTGAGCGTATTTCTTTAGAGTTTTAGAAAGTTTTGAGCGTAGAATACAGTGAAAGTTTTCTTCAAGAATATCCCCGCTATACCAGTTGGAATACTCTTCTTTTCAAGGTAAGGGATGTTATTTTTGTTCAATATTTGCTTGAAATAATATTTTTTTTCCATACTCTGTAGTATGTAAGTAACATTATTTCTTTCAGATTTCGAATTTTATACTCATTTGGTTAAAGTTTTGGCTTCTATACTCCATAAAATTAGTAGAATATCCTTCATATTTGCACTTCATCCATTATCTTTTCATGGAAATATTATTCCAAGCATTCTTGATAAGTTTTAACTTTTTCATGCCGGAGTACTATTCGCGAGTTACTATTCACGAAGTACTATTCACCTGGGGTACAATTCATGATAAAAATTGATTCGTTTTCGATCCAAATTATTTTTGGTACAATATTATTCTTGAATTTTACTCCACAAAGCAGTATCATGTTGACAATTTGGACGTTATTGATTTCTGGATAAATTAAATTATAAATCTTTAAAAATGTATCCTTGAACTTATTTTATTGAATTCTTATATCATTGTCATCATCCTCATATTTATAATATGTTGAAAGTCATCTGTGGCCTGTAGTGCATAGATGGACTTGGTATGATTATGACTAGGGATTATTCGGTATAATCATGACTGTAATGTTACAAATGATGTGGCAAAAGGCCGCATTGGCCCGTAGTGCATTAATGAACAGTTGTTGGCATGATCATGATCATTAATGAATACACGAATTTCCTTGGCCCATAGTGCATGGATAATTTGTGGTCGTGATACTAAAGAATATCCTTGGTCGTAGTGCAGGGGTGATTCGATGATGTGGATTATTTATTAAGCTGAGTCTCAGCGATAAAAGTGATGAAAAACCTTTTAAATCATAGAAGATAGTAGATTTTATGCTCTACTTGACTCTTCTAATGGATTGCTTATTCCGCTGCAATTAAACTTGATGTTTGTTATATTTTATCAGTTTAACACTGTTGAAGGCTAACGATAAATTATTCTGCATTATCTTAGTCATAATATTTCTTACTGGGCTAGTTGAGCTCACCCTTTTGCTTTCATTGTCCTCTTCAGGTAATGAGAACGTAGCCGGGACTAGTCGGGGAACGGAGTGACGGTCCAGATGATAGAATTAGTAGTCTTCACTATTCTATGAAATAGTGTGATAATAAATGTATTGAGGACTCCATTTGAGTTGAATACTGTCTAGAAGACAATATTCGTATTTAAAACTCTCAGTTTTTGTTTTGTCGTATTTTACACGACAGTTGTATTATTAAGTTGTATTTAAATTTTGTACCATGTATTTGGCGACTCAAGATGGGTGATGTATACCTATTTTGGGGGCGTCACAAAAGGGAGCTCTCGTCACACTTGCACTTGATTCCCCTGATTACCTGCCGGAAGAAAAATACAGCATGAGCCAAATGCCCAGTACGGATATAGAATAGAAATAATGAGCCGAAATAACTAACTCAATTAAATGAAATGAGACGAAACGAACTAAAATGAAAAAAAACAAAACTAACACAACGAAATAATAGGCTGAATCAAATGGATGGGTGTTATTTCATATCAAGCTCAGAATAAAACAGAATATACCTTGCCACACAGGCAAGTCAAATAATGTCACACATGCAAATTAAATAATGCCACACAGGCAAGTCACACACATTGGACCGCGAATCCAATGCATGTAAAATCGGAAGGTGTGTTTGGCACAAACATCACCAATCCGCAAAACGGAATAGAACAGAAAACTAGGGTCTACCCATACGTCTCCCACAACTAAACACCAAATGGCCAACTCCCACCGGAGCAAAAAATGGAGACGTCGTGGACTGATCACACCGTCACGGAAGGTGTCATACCTTTGTGCCAAGAGGACATGCCTGTGGTACCCCCACAAGCGGTTATAGCTCAGGTATACCCTACGGTATATTCTAACAAGGATACCGTGTCACAACACATGCGACTCAATATCAACACAAAGGGGTTCTAATATGTACATGCTAAACTGAAATGAATCATCAACTCAAAGTCCTCAAAAATACTAACATTCACATTACTACAAATATCAAAATAAATTTAGACATGTTGTACTAGTCTAAAGAGTACAAATATGAGTTCCAACTATGAACGCCAAACGAAACTATCACAATGAATTGACAAGGAATAATTATGAAAGGCAATACTAAATTTCGAAACGAATAACGAAACGAACAAATCAAAAACAAAAGAATCTCGCTGAAAGAGTGCGGAATTTGTACCTGAATTAAGCAATGTAATACCCAAAATTTATATTACAAATTTGAGTTGTTTAAACTCTCTCCGTTAAATCTAAATAATTTAATAAGATTTTATTACAATCCAATCATTAATAACATAATACTATTCCGAGAAAATTAATTAATTCAAATGAATATACATAACTTCAATTTGATATATTAATTCCGATTATAAATTTCATGACTAAATATTTATATAAAAAAATATAATATATATATATATATATGCCATCACCTGAACTAGAAAGCACTTTTTAATCACTATGGAAATTCACTTTTTAATCACTATATCTATATAATAAATGAACAAAGAGTTTACCTTGGTCAATTGCTCTGTCCTCTTTTTCTCTTCCTCCGATATCAATTATAGTGAAAGTCACAGCCGACTTTTGCTACTTTTTCTCTTTTCCCCAATTTTTATAAAGAGTATGCGAGTTAAATTAGGTTTTATTTATTTATTATAATTTTTTTACTAACTCTCCTAATTTGATAGTATTTTAAAATTACATAATAATAAATTTGACCCACTTAATTTTAAAGCCACATTTTACCAATTTAA
The DNA here is from genome assembly GCA_020205605.1 of Panax ginseng. NCBI lineage: Eukaryota > Viridiplantae > Streptophyta > Magnoliopsida > Apiales > Araliaceae > Panax > Panax ginseng. The sequence goes on from CM035136.1 coordinate 47,383,602, forward strand.
TTTACCCAACATTTATTAATACATTAGCCCACAAAAATTAAATGACTATTTTGACCCAAAATAAATGACAAAGTGAAATTAATATGTTTTAAAACAAAGTAATTTTTATTATTTAATATATTTTTTTCGGGTATTCTAGATATCATGGGGCCATTTCCAACATCCTTCAGCAACACTTACATTCTTTTAGCAATAGACTATGTTTTAAAATGGGTAGAAGCAATTGCATTGCCAACAATTAATGCAAAGGTTGTATTGAAATTCCTTCAGAAAAAAATATCTTCACAATGTTTGGCATGCCAAGGGCAATCATTAGTGATAAGGGGAGCCATTTCTGTAACAAGTACTTTACAGCTCTCTTAGCTAAGTATGGGGTAACCCATAGAGTTTCCACAACCTATCACCCCCAGACTAGTGGCAAGGTTGAGGTATCTAACAGATAGGGGAAGACAATTCTGGAGAAGATCAGTAATCCAAGTCAGAATGGTTGGTCAGTGAAGTTGGATGACGCTCTATGGGCGTATCGAACTGCTTATAAGTCACCGATTGGGATGTCACCATATCAACTCATTTATGGCGAAGCATATCACCTCCCAGTCGAACTCGAGCATAAAGTTTACTAGGCTATTCAGAAGATGAATTTTGATATCAAAGCTACAAGGGAGAAGAGGCTTCTACAACTTAATGAGCTAGATGAAATCCGTCTGTAGGCATATGAGAATACGAAGCTATATAAAGAGGAAGTCAAAAGATGGCATGATAAAAAGATCATCGAAAGAAAGTTGGAGTCAAGCCAAGTTGTACTCCTATTCAATTCCAGACTAAGACTTTTTCTTTGGAATCTCAAGTCCAGGTGGTCAAGGTTGTTCATAGTCAAACAAGCATTCCTACATGGCACCGTTGAAATACTAGGTCGAAATCAAGATGAACCGTTTAAAGTCAATGGACAAAGATTAAAACATTATTGGGGTGGTGACTTTGATCGCCAGAAGTCCTTAATTATTCTTGCTGATCAAGTTTAAAATAGGGAGTAGTCAGGCTAAAAGACTCTAAATAAAGAGCTTGATGGGAGATAACTCAATCACTGTCTTAGTTTCCATTTGTCATATCTTCTCAATTAATTAGAGCTTTTAGTTAGTTAATTTTTATGGTTTTATTAGCATTATATGTTTTCTAAATATTTTAAGTTAGTCTTTCTAATCCATGTAATTTTTCATTATTATAGGTGTTGAGAATTGAGATTGCAGCTTTGAAACAAAGATAAAATTTGAAGCTTTTAAAAATAAGGAGCTCGCTCAAACGAGCTCGTCAAGAGAAATGAAACTGCCGCAGCGAGGAGGTATATGTCCAAGTTTGCCCCAGCGAACTCTGAACTCGCCCCAACCAAGCCTTCTTTCTCAATGTTCACCCCGGCTAACTTCCACACTATATTGAACTCGCCTTAGTAAATTGGTTGGGATTTTGTTTTTTAAAATAACTCTGAACCCAAATCAGACACATTCCTAAACATTCCAAAATCAATTTTCTTTCACCAAACTACCGAAATCACTTTCCTTCTCCTAACGAAATCTCTCACTGTAAAGCCCCCAAACTCGGGTACTTGAAACCCGAACTCGGTGCTTCACGATACCATTTCTATGAGCGGAATAATACTAATAATAATAACAATAATATAAAAATCAAACTTAATTTACATTTATCAGAGTATAATCCCAAGTACGCGACCTTAAAACATTCATTTACATGATACTTAATAGTTATCATTGTCTTAATAAAGTCCTACTATTACATAGAATACCAAAAATCTTATTCTGTTTGCTTTCCTTTTCCTTTGTTTCTGCATAATCCTTCAGGTTGATCACGATTGGCTGAAAACATTTAAATTAAGCAAAGATGAGCATTTGAGTGCCCATCAAGTAATAACAATTATAAATATAATTAGCTGAAAGAATTAAATGTTTTCTTTATACATCACTTCTACAACGATTCAATAGTTGTGAAGTAAACTGATCCGATAATAATAATATAACAATTCTATCTCAAATTTTTGAAACTACGTGCTGACTATAAATAGGGTTAAAGTGACATACTATAAACATTGTTTTAAAATTTTGATAAGGTTTAGCAGAACTTCATCTACAAATCGTCATAACTTACGGGCGTGAGGTTGTACTTCCAATGTGCCCAGTATTGATCAATACTGCATGAAAGAATGATGTTATTGTTCACTCTGTCCGCCTTGGGCGCATAAAAGTTTTCCTTTGATCGGGATGTTCATACTTAGTCTGGAATCCCAACCCAAACAATTTGATTGGATACAAAAAGGTTTTATCATATTCAACGATATTTCTAAATATGTGTCTCATTTGGTCAAATAGCTTAGGCGACTATATATATATATATATATATATATATATATATATATATATATATATATATATGCCATTTGGGGGCGGAAGATTGAGTAGAATGAGAGAAGAACAAGTGCGCATACAAACACAATTAAATTACTAAATAAAATTCTTTATTGATTAATAACTCAAACTATTTACAAGAATTGAATACAAACTGACTTACAAGTTTACTGAAATAAGAACATTAGATGAAGAGGGGTTAAGTAGGCTTAACATCGGTTGAGGCTAAAGATTAATCAGAAAAGGATCTCTGAGTCTTTCTAAGTCTGCCTTACCGAATGAATTCGATTTCCTTTTATAGAACAAGGAAATGAACTATTACAATGTTACTATTACATTAATTGGAGTAAAAGTACAAGTAAAAAACATTTTATATTTACTAAAGTAAAGTAAAAAGAAAAGAATCTGCTTTCGGTGGAAAAGCAGACGTCTCTTTTGACTAATGCGGCCATGGGGCGGATGGTGATGACCGATCGAAAGTCGCTTGTTGAAAAGAAGAAGATGTCATTGACTAATTTCGCCAGAAAGGTGTGTCTTGGCTAATCGAGAAATTTGCGAGGAAGCGGTGTTAATTGATAAAATGGAGATCAGGCAAAAGGGTCCTGAGCATCCTGAAGGTTGACCGTGCCATACAGATCACAATCACCTTTGTCTTCAAGATCTTAACTAGAATTTTCTCCTCTGGACTGAGAAGATGCTTTGTCTGAATCTTCATATAACTGATCAAGTCTCAAATGAATGGCATCTTCAAGACGTCTCAATTGAGAATTGGAATAACTAGAAACATCAGTAACTTCACTAAGGTTGGGAGGAACAACTGATTTTTCTTTTGACTTTTCAGCTGTTTTAATGACTAGTTTACTGGAAGATGCTTCGGCAAGGGCCGTGGTAACTGGAGGAGTCAATAAAGGAGAAGGCGGAAATTCTTTCTGAACTTGGCCAACTATTCTATCAACACCGAACTTATCCCACCATTTAATGAAAAAACGGCGAGAAACATAGGAAATAGGAGAAATTTCTGTCTGAGCTGTCCTAATACCTATGGACGACGGAGACTGAAATATTGTGACTTCTTGGGTAGCTAAGAGGACATATTGCCTTTTAAGAATCCAAGGAATCTTGTATTTACTACAAAATATAAGGAAGACTGGAATTTCCTCATATTTAGGATGATAATTACTGTGAGTACAAAAATGTTCTAACTGTGCTAAGAGAGGTGCAGGGAAAATCTCATGGCACAGACCATATCTTGACCACCAAAGGATAAACCACTTGGGGAATTGACTTTTAAATTTGTGGTCGAATTGGAAAAACCACGAATGACTATGATCTTCATTTTGATGAAGCATGATTTTATACCAAGCTTCAATATAATCATAATAGCAGTAAGAGCTAGTTTGATTAGAAAGTGACTTAAGATCAGAAGGATGACTACCCCAATGGGACAGATTGAGAACCTGTTTAATATACAACGAGTGATAAAGGAGTTTGGATTTATCATCGTTGGCATAAATTGGCTTAATAAAGACTGACTCTGTTTCAATAAGGATGTCCCTATAATATACAAGTGATTTATAAGGAGCAAGAGGGAGGAAATGCCATCCAGTAGGAAAATACTGGGCAGCTAATTTAATTGGATTATTCTTGGGTTTCATTGGTAACTCAATATGGAATAAGTGCTGATCATATACAGCACGATAGTCTGAAACTGGGTTACTGGGTTTTGATGAGGTCGACTTGGATTGATTAGCAAAAATATCAAATGGTGGAGGCTGACTAGCGAGAACTGAGGAGTAGGGCTTGAGAACTGTACCAAGCACCTGGAATTTATTGTGGGTGGTTTGAGTAACTAGATGAGGAACGACAATTCCTTTTGACTGATTGACTGGACCGGCTGAGCGGCCATGACCACGAGAAGATGAACCTCCTCACACACTCATGTTGTTAATAAACTCACGTGTGAGAAAATCAAGAACTGAGTTGTTACTTCCTTTAATATATTCAATATCAAAAACAAAAATACTTAAAATAGCTTTCCATCTAGCGAAAGAATGCTTAGAGGCGACGTTTTCAACGTCTTTCTCAAGAATGAATTTTGCTGACTTGCAATCTATCCTAACTAGAAATTTCTAATTCAGTAAATCTCTCTGAAATTTTTTAATACATAGGATAAGAGATAAAATTTCTTTTTTAATAGTACTGTATTTTAACTGTGTAGGGTTCCATGCGCCTGAATGGAAACGAACAATTTGTTCATCAGAAGTAGGAGTTAACTTTTGTTTGAGTATGCCACTGAATCCAACGTCAGAGGCATCGGTTTCAACTATTTTGAAAGCCAAATCATTTGAAATGCCAAGGCAGGGCAAAACCTTAACATATTTTTTAACTTGTTGCACGACAGAAGTATAAATGTCAGTCCATGGAGGTGGATTACTTTGTAAGCGCTGAAATAGAGGCTTACAAATCTTCCTGAGATTCTTGTAAAACTTGCCAATATAATTGAGCGAGCCAAGAAATATCTGTGGCTGAGTTTTGTCGGTAATCTTATCTGGGAACCGGTCGGCGAATTGAATAGCTCTGTCAATTGGCCGCATGAGTCCATGATAGAGGATTAACCCGAGAAACCTGACTTTAGTCAGAAACAGACTACACTTGGAAGGTGAAAGAACAAGACCATTGGTTTTAACCGTTTTGAAAAACGAATTCAAATGCTTAATATGCTCTTCAATAGTCTTTGAGAATACAAGGATATCATCGATGTAAACAATAATAAAGTGACTGAAAGTATTCAAAATATTATTAAGAATATTCTGAAATTCACTGGGTGCATTTTTAAGTCCAAATGACTGAACATTCCATTCGTAGTGTCCGAACGGAGTGGTGAATGCTGTTTTGTACCTATCATCGGGATGAATAGCAACTTGCCAGAATCCGGACTTAAGGTCAAATTTACTAAAGATGGTGGAGACACTTAACCTACCAAGGAGATCATCCTTGTTGGGTAAAGGGTACCTAATCCATTCTAAAACTTTGTTTAATGGTTTGTAATTAATGACTAACCGGGGGACTCCTCTTTCTTTCTCAGCTTCATTATTAACATAGAAGGTTGGGCAAGACCATGGTGACTTACTATGTCTAATTAATCCTTTACTAAGAAGATCATTAATTTCATTTTTACATAACTCCATCTGTTCATGACTCATCTGAATAGGCCTAGCTTTAGTAGGAATTAAATGTTCTTTAAATTCCTTAGCATAGGGTATTCTGACTGTGTGCTTCTTCCTATACCAAAAAGCATTGGGAGAATCAGAACATAGATTTTTTGTTAAATAATCTTTTAATTCCTTTATCTTTTCTTAAACTCTGTTACTCTTAAGTTGTTCTTCAACTTGTTGATACCTAACTTCTTCTTTGAGGAAATTTAGGTGGGTAACTTTATAGTTCAACAGATTCAATGATTTAGAAATTGATTCTTCTTGAATAAATTTTAAATCCCTTTCTTTTGGTTTAATAATAAATTTAAAGGTAATTTTCTTTCCTAAATGTTCACAACTTAAACCTTTATTACTAGTGGTAAATGGATATAATAAGTATATAAATGGTAAACCTAAAATGATTTTATCAGTAAGATTGCGAATTAAAACAAATGAAGTTTTAAAACACATACTGTCTTGACAAATATGTACTTTAGGTAATTTGTACTTTATTTCCATCTGACTACCATTAGCTGAATTAAGTTTTTCACTAGTTTTCTTATAATAACTAGCGGGGATAAGACCTTCTTGAATACAGTTTAAATCTGCACCAGTATTAACTAAGGCAGGAAGCTGTACAAAGAAAGTTTTATCAATAACTAAATTCACAGAGATATACCATTTTTGAATAGTAATATCTTTAATTCTTTTAAGGGAGATACCTTGAATAAAAAGATCAGTTTCTTTAGCACCTGATGATTCGGGTTCATCGTGACTTTCATCAGTAGAAGAGGAATCATGAACTTGAAGATCTAATTTTTTATCATCAATCTCTTTTCTTAAATTAGAAATATCTAATTTTAAATTAGAAATTTCCTTCTTAAGTTTATTAACTTCTTGATTTAATTCAGGGAGGGTGATTTCCTTAACCGGAGACTTAAATCTTTCAAGTGTTTTATTAAGACTGAAAATGGGTTTTTCTTTGGCTCTAAGAACGTTATCAATAACTTTCTTATCTTTAGTTAATAAATCCTTTAATTGTCTTAAATACTGGGTTTTTAATTCAGGGTATGTAATTTTACTAATTAAGTCAATTAATAAGGAGCTTTCTTCTTCTTCCTTGGTAATTACATTAATTCTTTTACAACAGTTTTTATTGCAATTTCATGTGCATATGGTGACTTCATTTTCACTATTTGATTCTTCATTAGAGGCGTTATCACTAGAAGATTCTAGGATATTAGAAGCTTCTTCGTTACTGCTACTGTTATTTTCAATTCTCATTAACTCTAATAATTGTTCCGTATCTTCAACTGAAATATTTAACTGAGCTAATTTTTGCTTAACTCTACATTCACTTTTATAGTGTCCTTTCTGCCCACAATTGTGACAGACAATTTTACTCTTATCATATTTCTTTGATTTTTTTATATGACTTTCTTCTAGATTTAGGCTTATTGTAGTAAGTATCTTGATTATTACTCTTAGTATTACTTTTATCTGGATTATATCTCTTCTTAATTTTTGAACGACGTTTATGGTTCTTATGTGACTCAATATGCTTATGTCTGTGCTTTCTTCTAGAGGGAGCAACCGGCGATAAACCATATTGTTCACAGAATGTTCCTAACTCGTATTTAGCTTTATTTCTATCTTTACTAGCTTGTTTAGCTAATTTAAAATCTATACACATTTTCAACCCAATTTTTTGAATATAACTTATAATATCTCCATAAGTTAAATTATCATAATCATTATAACCCAAATTTTTACTTAATTCTTCCCTTACTTTGTGAGTAAATAAGGATGGTAAACCATTAACGAATTTCTCTTTCCAAAATGGTTTATTACTGTCATTTCTCATTATAACTCTAGAGGTAAACATATCTTTGTACCATCTAAAATCACTTAGAGTGGGACAAGTAAGATTACTTAGTTGATCATGAATTCTTTCGGTAATATTACTAGGAGTTCCCACAAAATGTTTAATAATTGTGAATATTAAAGTATTAACTCCATCGGGAAGAACAATACCAGCATCTTCATCAAAGATGGGATTGCCTTCATTATCTCTTTGGATAACATGAACTATGGATATTCTAATGTCTTCAGTGAGATGTTTTTCCCACCAAGATCTAAGAATACCAGTGAATCCACTAGCTATTAATTCAACTATATCAGGTTGAGATAAAGTGTTGAATTTGGTGATATACCTATTATCTACCATCGACATATGATTCAGTTTATTAAGAATTTCCTGTTCACTAAATCCATCTATATTCCATTCATATATTTTATTAGATGAAACAGAAAATTGTTTATCTAGATTTCTTTCTTCGAACTGTAGATCCGGAGGAGTTGGTCTAGAATACCAATTTCTGGTAATACTTGTGTTATTTACAGTTAATTTATTTAGCTGTTCATTAAGGTTTGAAACAGATGAATGATTAGAGTGATCAGAAGAACTGTTGTCATTATCATCGGAAACAACATGCTCGATAACAGCAATAGTTCCACTTGGACCAGCTTCAATTTTAAGTTTTTTAAATAACTTATCAATAGACTGAGCAAGTTCACTATCTTCATTAGGTAATCCTAAATTATATCTGTTCTCTGGTAATTTAATCAAAGGCTGTTCTATTTTTGAATCAAGTTTTTTAATAATTCCTTCTTCAAATTTTTCTTCAATCCTATCTAGCTGTTTTCCTACAATAGCTAGATATTGGTTGCTAAAGTTTAATTGCTCAATTATTTTTTTATCATCTTTAATTCCATCAGGGATTTTAAAGGGACTGGCTATAACTGAGGTATTTTTAACTAGAATTAGAACTGTTTCTAAGGGAGGATGACTAGACGAAATTTTTGACTTGTCTTCTTTAATCCATTGAGTCTTACTAATAACATTACATTTACTTTGATAATGTTCATACCAATCAAAAAAAGTAATATTAATTTCTTCATTTTTAATAAATCTTTTCCATCTATTAATTATCTTATCTCTTTCCTTTTCAGGATGATTAAATCTGAATAGATTTCTTTTCTCTTTGTTAGATTTTGAATTAAAATCTTTTGTTAAGTTATCCCAATCTAAAATAAAATTCTTTTTAATGACTCTTAATTGATTGTGAATCGGGGCATTTAAATCAGACTGTGTGGGATACACTGAGGATGCCGGAGAAGAAGAACCTTCATCTTCGGTATCATTCTGAGTGTAACAAGGATGACTAACTTGTCCTTGATTAAGGATACCTTTAAGTTTGGTATCTCTAATCGGAGGATTACTAAGTACTTCAGAATCTCTTCTAGTGTGGATAACTGAAGGGGCTGAAGAACTGGAAATGTCTTCTATAATAATTGGGGTTCTAGTACGTTCAAAACTAATTTTAACAGTTCCATCAGAAAACTGTTTGATGTTTTCAATATTTAACAAATTGTTAACTATGGGCTGTTGTGGTAATTCATTTGGTATAGTTCATTGATTAGGTAAGGTAATATCCTTCCAGAGGATTGTTCTCGGAATCTGGATATTAGTATCACTAGTTGAACTTTGAATTAAAACTGTTTGATCTTTTGGACTTTTATTAAGAGCATGAACATTTAAGTTTGACTTCATTGTCTTATAATAAATCCGGTAAATCAAAGCAATGGGTTGAGATCCCTCAATCATTTGAGTAATCTCTCCTTCAGTTTTAATATTTAATGATAAAGCTTTAAATAAGTTTTGGTCACTAAGACTCAAGGTGAAATCAAGAAAGCAATTGAAATGGATAGGTCCATTATGCAAGCTTGCTTCCATGGCACCAATAATACTAGGATACTAATTTAAAAATCTAGCATCTCTTAGACAGAGGTAGATAGATGAATTAATTCCTTTTCTGTTGAGTGGTTTAACTGTTACTTGAACAAGGCCTATATGAATAAAATTGTAACCCTCTTTTCTGTGTTTTTTAATAACTTCTGGAGATAAAAGACTACAATTTTCATATTCTTTGTTAATAGCATAAACTCTTTCAACTGTTTTGACATTATAGTCAGTTTTGAATTTATCAGAAAAGGTTGACTGGTAAATTTCTTTTGGAGATACTCTAGGTATGTTCCAATTGTGTAAAACTTGATTAATGTTTTCATAAGATTGTTCTTCTTGGTCGGTATGTCGTGTCGTGAGGTGGAGGCAAAAGTCGACATTACTAAGCTCAAGAGCTAGATCTGAATAATCTACTCATCTTGACTGTTTTCAAAATAAAATCTTTACTCAAGGTTCATTCATGCATACCCCGTTTACCCTAAGTAGACTCATACCTATGTTCTATAACCCGACACTGCTAACACCCTAGAGACTTACAAAGGTTAGACACGAACTAGGTGGACTACAGGTAAGTAAGGTGACTTCAGAACTCTGAGGAAGGAGAAGATTTTGAAAAAGTAAAGAGGAGTTTAACTACAATGATTATCCAAGTGAGGACACTTGTATAACCATATTTCGAAATTAACGAACAGAATATATATATGAGTTATATAATATAATATCATGTTGATAAACAATGATCAGATATAATATATACGACAATAGGGTTAATAATCTAGTACAATAATAATATAAATCTGAAACTTTCTTACTCATGTCCATTGCATAAAGGAAATACAAAGGTAGGATACTTGTCTGGTCTGCTGCTTACAGTTATGCAACTTAGTTTTATCTTTTATACTGAAACCTGTCATTAATAAGATCATTTGATCGATTAGAATAACATACTATAACACATAATATCGCTATTTCAAACAAAGACATTACCTAATCACATTGTCACACACATATTCAACATTCATTGAATCACAAACAAACATTAATACAGTCATAATATCTAAGTCTAGATCAATTTTTGAAACATATCGGTGTACCGACGGCTTTATCGGGTAATTATCGATTCTAAGACTCTATCATGTAGTTCAACATCTGAAAGTATCAGTCATATTAGTTTTAAATGACTTATAATAATTTTAAACATTTATTATAATTTATCATGAATTTTCAAACATCGAAATCATTATTAAATAATTTAAATATTAAACAACTCTATTATCATTAATATTTAATTAATATTAAACTATTAATGAAACTATTGCCAAAATGTTAAAGTTATTTATAATAACTCAAAATACTTTTAAAGTATTAATATTACCCCTAAATGATTTTTAAAATATTTAAACTCATTTTAAATAATTATCATTAATATTTAAATATTAATGTACCATTTATCAAAATATTAAAAGTCATTAAGTATAACTTAAAATATTTTTAATTCATTTATATCCTTTTTAGATGATTTTTAAATAAATAAAACCATTTTATAAGTATTTATTTAATATAAATATTAAATAAATTTAATATCATTAATATTAAATTAATATAATTAATATTAATTTATTTATGAAATTATCCTTTAAATATTAAAAGTTATATTTTATAACTTAAAATAACTTTAAACACTTTATTTTCATTTAAAATGATTTTCCTAATATTAAAATCATTTTTAAACTAATTTATTTAATATAATTATTAAATAAATATAATATCATTAATATTAATTTATTAATGAAATTTACCTTTAAATATCAAAAGTTATATTTTATAACCTAAAATATTTTTAAAACATTCCTTTTCCTTTAAAATGATTTTTCTAATATTAAAATCATTTTAAACTAATTTATCTAATATAATTATTAAATAAATCTAATATCATTAATGTTAAATAATTAATATTGTTCATGACAAAATATCAAAAGTTATATTTTATAACTTCAAAAAGTTTTATAACCTATAAATCATTATTATATGATTTTCAAATCATTAATTCTATTTTTCATAATTTATTTAATACATTTATTAAATAACTTAATTATCATTAATATTAATTTACCAATAAAATTTATCACAAAATATTAAAAGTCATTATAAATAACTTAAAATATTTTCTTATATCATAATATAATTTTAAATGATTTTTCAAGTATTTATATCATTTTTAACTAATTTATTTAATATTATAATTAAATAAATTAAATACAATTAATATTTCAAAAATATTAAATATTTATGAAATATACTTAAAATAATTAAAAACTAATTTAGGACCTTAAAATAATTTTTAATAATTTATTTTATTTTTTTTTAATAATTAAAACTACTTTTTCTATTTATTTAATAAAAATAATTAATTTTAGTAATAAATTGTCGCTAAAGGACCCTATAGCGAAGAAACTGTCGCTATAGGTGTTCTTGAGTTGTTCTTCATAAAACCCGGAAAACATGTCAGTGATCAAGAGGGTATGTTTGACCAACAATATCTAACAGATCATAAAGCTTCTAGGTGTGATATGACTTTGATCTTGTAGTACTCGTGTAATACTACACGATTCAACAACAAACATGGCCAAACATCATAACATAAATGAGATTCAAGCCCCGAAAATTGTTGCAGGAATCGTTATTCAATTTCTGGGTTTTCCGGAATTGAAGAACAGTTCATGCTAACACTTTTGGGCTTCCACAACTTTCTATCCGTATGATGTTTTTATGATTTAAAAGTTCTAGATTGTATCCAACATGTACGACAGCAGATCCATTACACAAAATCACTCTAACAACATTACAATCATTAGATCCGGTCCGGTCAAACCATGTCAGAAGACACGGTCATCAGTTTTCTAGGTTACCCAGAAAACCGATCTTCTGCTTGGTTTGACCAATCCACTACTTATTTTCTGGTTATCATTTAGGTGATTTGCGGGCATAAATGTGTAGTCCACATAACATATTACGATTATATTACAACAACAACAACAAAACAACAAACAGAAGCAAGATCTAAGCCACAGAAAATCTTGTCAGCGTTTCTGGGTAACAATCTGGGTTACCCATATCAGTTTGGTCATGGCCGGTCAACGGCCTTTGACCACTAATAATGTAAGACCCCAACTTTTTATAAATAAAATCGAATTTCCTCCTTTTATTATTCTTGATTAATAAGGTGGTAATTTGATATAATGCTTTGGTTATGGGTGAAATGTGCAATTTTTGCAAAATAAACAAGTGGTTATTAAAATATTCATTTTTTGTCGGGGAATATTCGTTTGGTCGTAGAATATTCTTCTGGCTTAGAATATTAATATTTAATGCGACAGTAATGACCATTTATGGGCCCCATAACTAGAAAAAAGCGATTGGATGAAAGAAAACGACAAAGATTGAGTTTTATAAATAACGGCGTAAATTGTTACCGTTAACATTGTTGGGTTACCTGGTGGTTAAAATACAGTAATATGCGTGGTTGCACTTGGAGGTACTCAGACGGTATTATGCAGTATTGTTGAATTATTGATTAAATACGTAAGAAGGCACTACTCAATAATTGTTACAGAATTACTATTCATTATTTTATTGATTCAATAATTGTTGCGTTGATATTTTATATTATTATTGTTGTCGGTGCAGTATTTCCATTATCGGATCAATAATTCATATTATGTGAATAATATTATCGAGATAACATTATTGGCAATGTCTAAAAGTTACATCTAAGGAGAGGTTTGGTCACCTAATGCGCGCGCCAAGAAGGAGAAATCCTTATCGAAAGCCCCTCTTTCCTGAACTACCTGGTCATCATAATTGTGATTCGTAATATTATTTGTGAATAATTAATTATTGATTTATATGATAATGAAATATTTATTAGATATAAATGATGGATTTATTTATTTTATGTGGTTATGATTGAAGGAATTAATCTTTGAGATATTTTATCAAGATTTTGCCGGAAGGAAGTATTAAAAAATCATGCATTTGTGGATTTGGATATTTTCTATTGAGAATTTGGAAAAGCTTTCTTTTACAAAGTTATAGAGAATTCGATTTCAAAAGTAGAATGGACATAAAATTCAGTATTTTTACGATAAACGGTCTATTTTCTATGAATTATTGAAGTTTCGAAAAATAAAATGATTTTTATTAAAATTGGGTGGGACCCACTCTTTTATTAGACATGTGGGCTGCCAATTTATTCAAAGATGGCTGATGGCTTTCAAAGTGGGTTGGTGGCATGCGTAGAATGTGAGAAATAATAATAATAATATTTTATTATTTAGTCTTCTTTGGCGTTCTAGCATTTTCCTATAAATAGAGGGCTAAGTTAGAATTGAAAATCACACCAGAAACAAGTTTTCTCTCTTTCTCTCTCTATATTATCGAGCGTATTCTTGTGAGTATACTTTGAGTGTTGCTATATCTGGTGCGGTTTCATCGACTTTATACACGAAATTCAATGTAAATACGATTATTTTAAGGTAAGGGATGTTATTTCTTTCAAGTAAATGGTATTATTTTCTTCAATATCATTATGCCAAAATATTGGTTGAACTTTTATCAAATTTAGAATTTTTTGTGTGGGGTTACTATTCACGTATAATTTATGACTATTCACGAATCGACACTATTCATTGAAAAATAAATTTTTTCTTTTTGTCCAAAATGTCTATTATGGTTACTAGCTTTGATTGTATCCATGTTTTGATCATTCTTGAATTTTACACCACTATGATTATTTTGAGGTATTTTTGGACATGGATAAAACAAAGTACGAATCCTTAATCCTTAATCTTTGTCATTTTGTTTCTTTGGATTCGTTTTTTTAAAAATATTTTTCATCATCCTCGAGTCTTAAATGATGATATTATTGAATATCTTTGGCTGTCAGAGGTAAAAGATGAATGATTTCGATGAATATTTTTTGCTCAGTAGTGCAAAAGATGAGCAGTGTTTAGATGAACATGACCGGTGATGAATATCTTTGGCACTGTAGTGCAAAGATGAATATTTGCTTCAGATATATATTGATTGATGTTACTGAGGATAAAAGATGAGCGACGAACTTTTAAATTCATACATATAAGATAGTAGTTTGCATTCTCTACTTAACTCTTCTAATGAATTATTATTTCGATTATGAATATTGATTTAAAACTTGTTGTCTATTGTATTCTATTAGATTTTTTCTGTTGAAGACTAACGATAATTTGTTGTATATTATCTTAGTCATAATATTCTTTCTTTGGGCTAGTTGAGCTCATCTTTTTCCTTTTATTCTATTTTTCTTTTCGGAAGCGAGAATATAAGTAGTATGCAGTGTGGGTATGGAATGAAGGTTTTAGAGAGAGTTGTTTAGTAGTCCTCATCATTTTGTAAAATAATGTATCAATAAATGTGATGAGAATTTATTTGAGTATAGATATTGTCAGAAGATAATATTTGTATTCAAACTCATAGTTTTCTTGTTGTATTAATAAAGGCATGTAGTTGTTTCGCATCTACGTATTGATTAACTCAGAATGAGATGATATATCTATTTTCAAAAGGCGTCAATCAAGCTTATGATGAAGAATAAGGAATAGTTTTAACTTTTTAAGGAATATAATAATATATACATAAGATAGCATGAAAAGAATGTAACAATTTATGTCCTGGTTGTTGTGTCGATTCAGCAGCCTCGTGGTTATGCCATTAAGCATGACAAATTAATGTAGATGCAATGACAAAAGAAATAGGAGAATTACATTAACCAAAATGTCATTTCAGTAGCTACGTCATCATCACTTGATCTTGGTTCTTGTGGCAAAACCATGTCATGACAGAACATCTGTCCGAAAATCATATGCCATATAAACAAAGCAATAAACTGGTTCCTAATGCTTAGGGCAAGACAAGTGACTCACGTATCAATTCAACTCAATAACCTGGTCCAATTAGTTTCCTACCTCATAGTGATAGAGTATTTGAAATTCAAAGAAATGAATGACACAGTTTATACTATATATGCTTGAGATCTTTTTTATAAAAAAAAAATTAAATCCTTGGAAGTTTCATACCTCCCTTGAACCTTGTTTGCTCAAAGAATGTTTTTGCCTGCATAAATTTGACAAAACAAACTCATACAAGGATTTTCCTCGTATCATGATCTAAAAATTTAACGAAACCATGCAGAAAAAAATATGAACAGGAGAGAATTAATACATTATAATTCAGCAAGTAAAAGAACTTAAAATATAAGAAATATATTATTTTTGAACCAATTTCGATGTCAAAGTTAGTGGTCAAACCTAACTTCTAACTTTTTTGTACTTGCAATATTTTAAACTAAAAAAACACTAGAGAGACAATAAATCAAGTGATACATGACTACATGTTTCTTTGGGCTCACGACTTATCATCAGCTAGCTAATTAACATGCTCAGTGATGCCTGAACAAATCAACGGGAACACTTCATTGGGACATACCTGGTCTACGCTACCGGGTCCAATCAGAACAAGTGCCACACCTGATGCATCCATTACATCCTGTTAATAAAAATGATGAGCTACAATATCAATCTTCCATTGGCAAATATTCCTTCTTTCTAAAGTTAGAGACACAATTGTAAAACGACTACGTTTAATGTAAATTTTATTTTTCCAAACATATCCCTAACATTAGTTAGTGTAGTAGTGGTATACTAAATCAAATAAGATTAAAAGTAATAGAAAGTTAGGAACATCAGGCCAATTTATAGTCTAATAATATAAATGTATCTCTCATTTTTGGAACAGGTAGAAAAGAAATATATATCTTTAGTTTTGAAACAAAAGTAGTATTAAAATAGCAATGAATGTAGTATGTAGTGTAGCTTGTGAGATAAATAATATTCACATGGAGAAGATAAGCAGGGTGCTAAGTGGTGTCCAATTAAACACAGCAGTACTAGAATCCAATTATAATAAGCCACATCGTGATCCATTATTCACCCAAAAATAAAAAAACTGAGTTTGACATGGGCTTTTTTTATTTATATTTTTATAAAAAAAATATAGTGTAGGTGTGATTAGATTAAAATAAGAATATGGACAAATGATTAGTGGAGTCAATGTATTTATCAGTTTACAGGGTATAGTTTGAAGATGTACATAGATTGAAAAATACTTTGAAATATTCTATCTATCATTTTAAGCACTTAACATGGCAACATCAAAATATAAGGAGCATACAGTGATTCGTTAATACTCTTAAGAAGCATAACCCAATCAATGGTGTAAAATAAATAGTCCAACCTTCTTAGCAGCAAGGTAAACTTCGCGCACTCCCCTCGCACCTTGAAGTTGATACTTGGACTCCCACGAGGCCTGCGAATTTTATGCTCGCACTCCCCTCGCACCTTGGAGTTGTTACTTGGGCCCATCGAACCATGGGCTTTGATACCATTTTGTAGTGGAATTGTACGATCCATCCCACATTAATTCATCACCTCAAGAATAAGACACTTGTTGCAGCAGACGTGCCTAATAAAGATGTTGACCACCTCCTTACCTAAAAGGTTAACCTATTAGGTTGAGGCCTACCATACTTATTAACTCATCTACACTCTTGAATTTATCCAATGTGGGATTCATGTGAAATATCCCAACAATAAACAGCTCTTTTCCGATAAAGGACACACCTGCAAGTTTAATAAGCAAGTTATTAAAACAACCAGCAACTAACAACTATAGTATCATATTAAGTGAAATGATACTAACAACACTAACAAAAGAACCCACCCAAAATGGCGAGCAAATGCAACAACAACCTTTCTATCCTTCCATAAATCAGAAATCAAAATTCCATTTCCATTCAAGTCAAAAACATGAACTCTTTCCAGCAACTTCGAGGTATCTTCACTCGCTACAGAAGATTCAACTCCTATACTTCCAAAACAACAAATGAAACTGTAATTATCTTATATTTTTCATATAGGCATAAAAATTCACACAAAACAATACAAATATATACATGTATGTGTGCGTGAATGTTTAACACATTCACCAATTCAAATACTTTTGACGAGGAAGCTTAAAAGAACAAAAAGTAAATAAAGTTAAGAATTTTATAGAAAGCAAATATGCAATTACTAAGAGCAAAATATAAACTTCCTTACGATTATAAACTGTTAAGACAAGACAGAGATGGTTAAGTTCTATAATCCAAATCTATATATGTAACAAGGGAATATGTGTTTGTCATATTTTCCAAAATTCCTCAGAAATCATAGCCATAAACACTCAAATTTCACATCATCTTCATGTAAACCAGTCCAAGACATCAAAATCTTCTCTACACATTAACTGATTTCTCAATAAAAAATGAGGACAAATAATTTTTGAAGAAAAACAAAATCTAGCTCCCAATTTATATAACAAAAGAAATTACTCAGTAGAAAACTACTTACACACATATATTAACAGAATACAATATAAGAATCAATGAAAAACATCAAGAAGGAAATTATTATTAGTAGAATAGGGTTTTGATTGTGTAAAAAAATAAATTATACCTGGATAGGAGTAATACCAGAGAATGAAGAGACATAGCAACACAATCGGAGGAATGATATGAATCCACTTCATGCGACCATGACTTGAGCTCAATTCTCTCTTCATTTCGATGTCGCCGCTTCGATGTAAAAAATCACCCGTGACGTTGATTTTCTTCCTTGAAAAAGACGACGAGAGGTTTTCCCCATTTGCATCGGGTAGTGTTGTGACATATCAATAGCGTCTTTGGTCCTTGGAAATCGATGCAAGCTTTGAGAGGTTCTAGTTCAATCGTCGAGCTTCTCTAGGTGCTAAGGTTGACTATGTGCTTCGTTGAATTACCAACCTGTAAAACCCCAATTTTTTAATAAAGATGATTTTTCTATAAATATCATTTTTGAATATTATGGAATGATATTGATATAATGTTATAGTTGTGGGTAATATTTATAAATTTTGCAAAAGTACGCTGAGTTGTTATATAATATTCGATTGCCTCGGGGAATATTCGTTTTAACAGGAATATATCGCATGCAACCAAGACAATCATTGATGGACCACACAACGGAATTATCATCGGATTGAGAAAAGACAAAAATATTTTATGAAAATAACGGCGGAAGTTTTACCGTTAATTTGAAACAACCGGTTAAAAGTACAAGAATACGCGTGGTTGCATAGTAGTACACCAGTATTGATTATTGATGCTTACGTGAGAAGTCACTTAGTTTTGTTCAATTATTGCTACAAGAATTGTCGCGATAAGTATCTCACGTTATTTGATTCAATTATCGTCAATATTTTATATATTATTAAATCAATAATTGAGATGACAAAGTTATTAATATTATTATTTGCAATATTAACGATGTCTTGAAGTTCATCGAGAGAGAGTTTTTCGTCACCTAATTGCTACCAATGAGGAGAAATTCTTATTGGAAAGCCCCCTCTTTCCTGAACGACCTGGTCGATTAATATTTTGAATTATAATAATGATGATGAGTTTTGTTTTATTAGTATTATTAATGTAATAAAACAGAAAAGCTTTTCATATAAAATGTAATACTTTTATAAAGTTATTCATTTTATTAGACTATAAATAGAATATATAATATTCTATTATGCATAGTGTTTTTGTATAGTAAAATCTTTTTATATAAAACAGAATACTTTTATAAAGTTATTTGTTTTATTAGATAATAATTAGAATATATTATATTTTATTATGCATATAGTGTTGTATAATGTATGCATAGTGTTTTGCATAGTAAAATCTTTTTATATAAAATGTAATATTTTTATAAAGTTATTTATTTTATTAGATTTTAAATAATATATATATATATATATATATTTAGAATACATTATATTTTATTGCATAGTGCATCATAGTATCCTTTCTATTTTCCTATAAATAGGATGCTTAGTTAGAATTGAAAACCACACCAGAAGTTCAGAGAATTCTTATATAATCTTGAGTGTATTTCTTTAGAGTTTTAAGAAGCTTTGAGCGTAGTGCAAGTTTTCTTCAAGAATATCCTCGCCTCTACCAATTTAATACTCTTCTTTTTACGGTAAGGGATATTATTTGTTGTACTCGTAAGGGGTATTATTTCTTTCTTATTCATGAAGAGAACTTCTGTTATTCCATTCTTTATTATTCTGTTGGAATAACCTCTATACGCGGGCTACCCTATACTTGGTGAAATTCTTCTGTTATTACATTCTTTATTATTATGTTGGAATAACTTTTGTCTATGCAAAGTCATCGCATACATGGTGAAATTCTTATGTTATTCCATTCTTTATTATTCTGTTGGAACATCATATATCAAGTTTACGCATTTGACCGGTTCCGATTGTTTATTATTCTATTAGAATATATCTGCTCAATGCGTTACGCACGCATTCGGTTCCATTATTTATTATTCTATTGGAATAACTCATTCGTGTGGTCTATCGTATGCCTGGTGATTTCTTTTGTTATTCAATTCTTTATTATACTTAGTTGGTTAAAGTTTTGACTTCTATACTCCATGAAATTAGTGGAATATCCTTGATATTTGCACTTCATCCAGTATCTTTTCATGAAAATATTCTTCTGAGCATTCTTGAGTGTTACTCTACAAAGAAGTATCATGTTGACAATTTGGATGTTATTAGTTCCTGGATAAATTAATTCTTGAACTTATTTTTATCGAATTCTTATATCATTGTCATCATCCTTATGTTTATATTATGTTGAAAGTCATATGTGGCCTATAGTGAATAGATGGACTTGGTATGATTATGACTAGGGATTATTCGGTGTAATCATGACCGTAATGTTACAAATGATGTGAAAAAAGTCCTCATTGGCCCGTAGTGCATTGATGAACAGTTGTTGGCATGATCATGACCATTGATGAATACACGAATATCCTTGGCCTGTAGTGCATGGATAATTTGTGGTCGTGATACTAATGAATATCCTTGACCGTAGTGCAGGGATGATGTGAATTATTTATTAAGCTCAGTCTCAGCGATAAAAGTAATGAAAAACCTTTTAAATCATAAGAGATAGTAGATTTTATTCTCTACTTGACTCTTCTAATGGATTGCTTGTTCCGCTGCAATTAAACTTGATGTTTGTTATATTTTATCAGTTTAACACTGTTGAAAGCTAATGATAATTTATTTTGCATCATCTTAGTAATAATATTTCTTACTGGGCTAGTTGAGCTCACCCTTTTTGCTTTCATTGTTCTCTTTGGGAAATGAGAACGTAGCAATGACTAGTCGGGGAACGGAGTGACGGTCCAGATGATAGCATTAGTAGTCCTCACTATTCTATAAAATAGTGTGATAATAAATGTATTGATGACTTATTTTGAGTTTGAATAATGTCTAGAAGACAATATTTGTATTAAAACTCACAGCTCATGTTGTATATTTAAGGTTGTATTTGTATTCTGTACCATGTATTTGGCAACTCAGAATAGGTGATGTATACCTATTTTGGGGGTGTCACAGTTGGTATCAAAGCTTAGGGATATGATCCCTGGCTAAGATGTAAGACTAGAACTAGGAGGGGAGAGACGGAGAATTCCTTCGCTAGTATGACCTACCTAAGTTTATTTGGTATTTAATTGGTCGGTCATAGTATAGGGATAATATGTTACATGTCAATTAACCCTTGTTTTGTGGCAGAATCTGGAAATGACATCTGATAATGTTGAGAATAGAAATGGAGCACAGGAGATCGTTGAGTCTCCACATATCAATAATCAGGATAATGTGCATCAGGAAGGCGACAATCCTCATTCAAACAACACTGACCAAATGATGAATGATGGAATGTTTAGAGGCTTTATGCAATTCATGCAACATCAGGCGAGAGCGGCTCCTGTCCAAAATGTAGGTGGAAACACTGGAAACTCTCGGACGGTCACTGCTAAACAGTTCAAGGAGCTGGGACCACCGGAGTTTATTGGAGAGCCAAAATCACTTAAGGCGGAAGCGTGGATAAAGCAGATCACCAAGATATTTGATGTCTTGGGATGCTCCGAGAAGCAAAATGTTCCCTTTGCCACCTTTATGTTGCGAGGAGAGGCAGATTACTGGTGGGAATCAGTAAAACGTACTCAACCTGCCGCACTAAAGATGTCTTGGGAGAAGTTCCAAGAACTATTCAACGTCAAGTACTAGAAAATAGTTTGTAAATAGAAAATTTTAATTATTCCGCAAATTTCAATGGTTGTATTATCATTTAATGATGTAAAATTAGAGGTTGAATGTATTATTAACGACTGAAATCGAGAATTAAATTTTATAAATTTTGGGGTCGTTACAGTTGGTATCAAAGTTGTAGGTTATAAACCTTAGGTAGGAGTACCTTAGGCTATAACCTTAGAGAAGGAAGGTGAATATAATGAAAGCATAAGCTCAAATAGAGTTTGAACAATAAGAAGTAATTTAAGAAACATATATAGAAGGGATTAAAAGATGCGTGAGAGGATTCAAAGAAGAATCTCGCAGAGTTATGGGGTTACCTAACTCCAATAATATGGATGTAAGGTTATAATAAATAGACAGTGTCTATAAGAAGAGAATGATAAAGAAGTTAAGAATAAAAAAGGTTATATTTAAGTATGGTATAATTGTACTGTTTAATGGTTGATGCATGGTATCTAGGCTAAACGATTCCTTTATAGAGCGGAGTATATACGAACTAGTAACTCGGAACCTAGTTTGTTGGTTGTTTGTGGGAAACCACTCAGCGTACCATATGAAAACTGTTAGAGACCCGATGTGTACCAAGTATAGAAAATGGATACATATGATGAAAATGTGGAACTCGATTGGAATTTTGAGCAATGTAAATGAAGTTGGAATTTCTAAAAGCAGGAATTGTTATATAAACAAGAAGATTCAAAGAAGAATCTTGGAGAGATATGTAGATAAGGAATGGGAGTTACCTAACTCCAATAACAAAGATAACGAATAATTTCGTAAATGAAAGGAAAGAAAGAGAATTGTAAAATAAAACGATCTCGAGTTAAGAAAAGAATTTTAAGGAAGATGATAATATAATAAGATCACGACGTGATCTGTTTATGTTATAGAAGAAAGATGGTCTGTAATGTTTGAATAATTATAGCTTGATGCTATGAAGGTAATGTACTATGAAATAGTATAAGATAAACTCATGAGGAGTTATAAATAATGTGATACGAGGAATTCGTATCGAGCAAAGAACAAGTTAAGAGTAAGATAGAGTTAGGTGGGATTTCAATTGAGGACTCATGTGACGGCTGAGTTGTACAAATCTTTGTATGGGAAAGGGTTTTGTGCTTGCACTCAGTTTATCATATTCATAATCATTGGAATGTTGGTCTCGCGCTATCAATGTATATGTGACGAAAAGGTGATTCTTTTCTCATGTGTATGTTTGATAGTTAGAAACTATTAAGATTAGACATATATTATTAGGGTTAGGCGCGGTTCTTAAAACTAATGCATATGGTAAGTTCGTGACTCATAATAATATGGTATGTTTTGAACCCCTCAGCGAATGGACGCCTATGGTCTGACTAGGATAAGTTCTTAAACTCATATTAGTGTGGCAAGTCTTGAACTTCCAATGTGCGGTAAGTTTGATGAACTGGGGTATAATTAAGTTGTAAATGGAGTATTGAGGATGATAGGAATAGATAGACCTATTAAGCAATGGATCATTATAGAAAGTGGAGTTGATGGTGGAAGCATATGTATTCTAAATCTACTAGCTATGCTAGACTTTCAAAATTTATTGACTTCGTGCTGATGTTTACACTTTTATTTTCTTGAAAAACATTAGATTAAATGATGGAAGCAATGAGTTTTAACAACAATATTGTTATTCGTATGTCTATGCTAATTGCTTCGGCTAGACAAAAATGATTTGCAATATATCAAAATGTATTTTATATCATTAATGCATCATGTAACCTGGTGCAAAGATGATAAAAACAATGGAGTCATCAATGCAGTATTACCTAGTGTTGGATGTGATCTAAGGATCGTCAGCCCACTATGGTATGATGTAGTATGATAAAATCACCAATTGACAAAATCCTCAACGGACTGTAAATACAGTGCGGTATCATGACGTCATAAAAAGATTTTTGAGATTTCTTTAAGATATGAGAATATATATATATATATATCTATACGTGTATATGTATATTTCGATTGATGTCCGAATTGTTGTAGAAGTCTATGCTATTTGATTCAGCTAGACGAATATTGAAAGATGTTCATGAAACTCAAGCGTTTCTTGAGAAGTTATGCCAAACTAAATTGTTTTGGTGCGGATTCAGATGTTGAAAAGCTGAGGTGAACAACCCTGTAAAAGGGGACATGTTATCGGAGACAGTGGTTCCGAAAGTAACGCATATAATCGTTACGAAGTTAAGATGTAATACATTGTGCACGACGTAGGGGTACGATAGGCTGATCACCTAGAGTACTTGCAGAGAGTGTTTTCAGTATGTGTGATTGCAAAACATTCTGTTAAATATGGTTTACAGTGGTGATGCACTATTAAACCTAGAGAAGAGTTCAAGGTCTTATGACCCCTCAACATGATTTGGAATCTTTTGAATTCATGTTATTCATATCGCTTCCCAATTATTGAGCAATTGTGGAAGATTCTTATTATTCTGAAAGGTGAAAGTGGAAAGGATGAGAAAAATTAAGCAAAACATAATAATTTCAAGAAAGAAATGAAATTCCAGAAAGAAGAGAAATGTGAAACTCTTAGAAGAGGATGAGGTGAGGAATTTGATGGTCTTAGAAAGATCTTTAGAGAAAGAATTGGGTTGTAGAACCTAATGAATAAATAGCTAGTAATATAAAAATCTATTTTTGATAAAGGGAATGAATGAAAATTAGTAAGTCAAAAATTTCGAGGACGAAATTCTTAGAAGAAGGGGTGAATGTAATGTCCCGAGAGTTTGATCATATAGTATATGATAATGATCCTTAGAGAAAGATAATGAGCGAATTCAAAGAATATGTAATACTCAAATATAATTGAGTCTAAGTAAATGTTATGAAATAAAACTTATAAGAATTTATTATCAAGAATGGTGAGAGTAGAAAATATAAAACATATATTAAGTTAATGTGTTGAAGTTATTCAATGAATAGATTTGAGGAAAACCTAAGTAAGGTAGGGTTTCGGTGATTCCGAGGACGGAATCCTTATAAGGAGGAAGGATGTGACATCCAGGATTTTAGAATTTATAAATGAGAATTTTATAAACAAAAGTATTATTTATGAGATATGTTGGGTGTGAGTATATGTATGTCATATATATTGTAGAATATGTGAATTGATGTGAAGAGAATGTTATATATTAATTTTAATATATATATATATTTAATTGAATTATTTATCGGAGTTAAATAAATAAATTTTGGTAATGTAATTAAGTGTAGTAGATTAATTAAATGAATATTTAGTATTTAATTTAATTAATATAATAATTTATGTTATAGTCCTAATTTAATTGACATAATTAAATTAGATGAGTTATGTGATGATTATTTTGCGAAATTATAATTAACAAGTAAATATAATTATGTGACAATTTAATGAGATTGATTGATGTTAAACCATTGATTAATTAAAATAATGGTATTTTGCAAACATGGTCTTAGGCTTTTCAAGTTCAAGTTGGTGTAACCTATGTATTAACTAGAAATTAGTATATATAATAATTACTGATTTTTCAGATGAGGCTGCAGTACACCCGGTAATCGCTATATGTCCGCTTTTGTTCCTTCTTATATAGAATTAACCTTACCAAAGGTACTACAACCTCATCTAGGCCTTAAAGTCGCAATTCCTTATCCATCTAAACCAGATTCTCAGAATTCATCAACTAGTCTAGAAAAATTTCATTTTCGGACATCCTTACATTAAACAATTTATTTCGGACATGATCATGTCCATAAAATGGCTCACTCACGCGAGTCTGGCTAGTAAACTTCCATATCTACAACTTTACAGTTTAAAGTTTCTTCAAATTCAAAACACACGAATTTATATGAATGGTTCAAAGTCGTAAACCGTAATAGCTTTTGATTTTCTCAAGTGATTATTTTCCTTCGCATCAAATTTCTTTACTAAAATAGACATTGCAAGAAATCTATAAAGAGTTTTCATGTGATTTCACTTTCAGAATATAGCTTACTTCCATATCTTTGATTTGATATAAGGCTCACTTTCTAACTCACTATACCCAAAGAGGTATAAATTTCACAAGATTTGTCCACAATTACTCAAAACATACGAATTTTGTTTTTCAAATTTTCTTTCCATTTCATTTTCTTTCTTGAATCCTCTTGTTTGATTCTTGATAATCTAAGATTAAACCTATACAAACAAGATTAAGCATGATCTACTACCCTAGAACATAAATTTACCCAAAAAAAACCAAAGATTAAATAAGAGTTTTGAAGTTACCTTCTTCTAGCTTTTTCTTCATCTTCTTCTTCTAGCTCATCTCAATTCCTCTATTTCTCTCTATCTCTCTCAATTTCTCAATACAACTTCTATATAACAATTATCAGAGAACTACATTATGAAGAACATAAAAATATAATTAAAACAAGGAATTTAGATTATAACCTTATTAGTATGAATTTAAGAGAGAGATGAAGATAATGATGATGGGGCTTGTTTTGTCTTCTCAAAGCTTTCCCTTCTTCTTCTTTTTCTTCCTCTTCTTCTTCTCCTACAACTCTCTCTAACTCTCTTCTTCTTTCTTTGGTTTGTTTTCTAAAACTAACGTCATTAACTTGTAGTATATACATATAATATACAATACCAAGAATATATAATATATGTAACTCCTAGTAATTATTATATATACTAATTACTAGTTAATATATAGGTTACACCAACTTGAACTTGAAAAGCCTAAGACTATGTTTGGCAAATACTCATTATTTTAATTAATCAATGGTTTAACATCAATCAATCTCATCAAATTGTCACATAATTTATATTTACTTGTTAATTATAATTTCATGTAACAATCATCACATAACTCATTTAATTTAATTATCTCAATTAAATTAGAACTATAACATAAAATTATTATATTAATTAAATTAAATACTAAATATTCATTTAATTAATCTACTACACTTAATTACATTACTCTATAATCAAAACAAAATTTATTTATTTAACTCAATAAATAATTTAATTAAATATTTATATATATTAAAATTAATATATAACATTCTCTTCACATCAATTCACATATTCTACAATATATGACATACACATACTCACACCCAACATATCTCATATATAATACTTTTATTTATAAAATATTCATTTATAAATTCTAAAAATTTGGGATGTCACATCATTCCCTCCTTATAAGGATTCCATACTCGGAATCACCGAAACCCTACCTTACTCAGATTTTCCTCAAATCTATTCATTGAATAACTTCAACACATTACCTTAATATAGGTTTTATATTTTTTACTCTCACCATTCTTGATAATAAATTCTTGTAAGTTTTATTTCATAACATTTACTTAGACTCAATTATATTTGAGTATTACATATTCTTTGACTCGTTCATTATCTTTCTCTAAGGATCATTATCATATACTATATGATCAAACTCTCAAGACATTACAATCATGAGCAACACTTGAGGCTGATACTCCAAAAGCTTCGTGAATACAAGCTTTATGCCAAGTTGAAGAAATGCGAGTTCTGGCTTGAGGAAGTAGCATTCCTTGGGCACGTAGTATCAAGTCATGGAATATCTATTGACCCGGCAAAAATTGAAGCAATTCAAAGCTGGGAGCAACCTAAATCAGTGACCAAAGTACGTAGCTTTCTCGGTTTAGCTGGTTATTATCGGAGATTCGTGGAAGGATTTTTTAGAATCGCTACTCCATTAACTCAGCTGACTCGAAAAGATACAAAGTTCGGTTGGAGCGAAGAATGTGAGAAGAGTTTTCAAGAACTCAAGAGGAGACTCATTTCAGCACCTATTCTGACAATACCATCTAGCTCGGAGGGATTTGTCATCTACAGTGATGCTTCGAGCAAAGGGTTGGGATGTGTTCTCATGCAACATGGGAAAGTCATAGCCTATGCCTCAAGACAACTCAAAGAATATGAGAGGGATTATCCTACTCATGATCTAGAGTTGGCAGATGTTTTCTTCGCACTTAAAATTTGGAGGCATTACTTGTATGGGGAGAAAGTGGAAATCTTTACGGATCATAAAAGCCTCAAATATTTCTTCACTCAAAAGGAACTCAACATGCGACAACGGCGTTGGCTTGAACTGTTGAAAGATTATGATCATACCATCCAATACCATCTTGGAAAAGCGAACGTGGTAGCTGACGCATTGAGTAGAAGATCATATGCAAGTACGAGTGCGATATTGTTAACGCAAAGGCCCATTTTATGTGACTTGCAAAGGATGGAGATAGAGTTAAAGACTCCAGGGACCCATGTGATGATGGCGAATATATGAGTAGAACCGACTTTAATTGATAAAATTAAAAATTTGCTCAAGCCTCTGAGACACGGAGGTGATGCGTATGAGGAAAAAGTGCAAGAAGGTGCTATGCCGGAAGCAAGAATCGATGAAGAAGGAATACTTCGAGTCAACTCCAGACTTTATGTTCCTAACGACCCTGATTTAAAGTATAAAATCATGATGGAGGCGCACAACACACGATTTGCAATCCATCTTGGGAGTACCAAAATGTATCATGATCTTCGACATACATTTTTGTGGGGCAATATGAAGAGAGAGATAGCGCTGTTTATCTCAAGGTGTCTAACGTGTCAACGAGTCAAGGCGGAGCATTAAGTACCAAAAGGTCCATTGTAACCACTTGAAATTCCAGAATGTAAGTGGGAGCACATTACCATGGATTTCGTTACTGGTCTTCCCAAGGTTTCTCAAGTCATATATGCATTTTGGGTCATTGTTGATAGATTGACCAAGTCAGCTCACTTCTTACCTGTACGAGAAACTTAAACACTTGAACGTCTTGCTCGTATGTACATAAACAAGGTTGTAAGATTGCATGGTATGGCAGTATCCATAGTTTCTGATCGAGACCCAAGATTCACTTTATGATTTTGGGTTATTTTGCAAAATGCTATGGGCACAGATTTACGATTTAGCTCGGCATATCATCCTCAGACGGGGACGGGCAGTCGGAGAGGACTATTCAAACTCTTGAAGATTTATTAAGATTCTATGTCCTTGACTTTAAGGGAAGTTGGGACAAGTTCTTACCATTGGTGGAATTTTCCTACAACAACAGCTATCAAGCAAGTATTAGCATGGATCCATTCGAAGCGTTGTATGGAAGAAAGTGTCGTTCTCCAGTATGCTGGGATGAGGTGGGTGAAGCAACGTTATTGGGACCAGAGTTGGTACGTATGACTACGGAAAAGATTCAAACGATTCGATAACGTATAAAAACCTCACAAGATCGACAAAAGAGTTATGTTGATCTTCATCGAAAGGACGTGGAATTCGATATAAGAGATCATGTGTTGTTACGTGTTGCTCCATGGAAAGGAGTTATGAGATTTGGAAAGAGAGGAAAGCTCAATCCTCGATTCATCAACCCATTTTTAATCCTCGATCGACTAGGAACTGTGGCGTATAGACTCGCTTTACCGCCAAGTATGTCTCGTGTTCATAACGTTTTTCACACATCAATGTTACGTAAATATATGGAAGACCCGAACCACATTATTGAGTTAGAATCGGATGAAATAGCGGAAGATTTAATGTATGAAGAGGTTCCTGTTCAAATCTTGGATAAGAAAGAACATATTCTACTCTCCAAGGTTATACCTCAAGTCAAAGTTTTGTGGAGAAACCACGATGTTTAGGAAATGACTTGGGAGTTAGAATCTGAAATGAAATCAAGGTATCCTTACCTCTTCGACATACCAGGTACGTACCCTAATTTTGAAGGCAAAATTTCATAAGGGGAGGTTGTAAGACCCCAATTTTTTTAATAAAGATAATTTTTCTATAAATATCATTTTTGAATATTATGGAATTAATTTGATATAATATTATAGTTGTGGGTAATATTTATAAATTTTGCAAAGTACGGAAGTTGTTATATAATATTCGATTGGTCGGGAAATATTCGTTTTAACAGGGAATATTAGATAACTAAGACAATCATTGGTGGACCCTATTAACGAAATTATTGCCGGATCGAGAAAGCGACAAAAATATTTTATGAAATAATGGCGGAAGTTTTACCGTTAAGCATTGAAACACCCGGTGTTAAAATACGATAATACTGCGTGGTTGCATAGTAGCACATGGTATTGATTATTGATGCTTACGTGAGAAGTCACTCTTTCAGTTTTGTTCAATTATTACTACGAAGAATTCTTTGATAGTATCTCACGTTATTTGATTCAATTATTGTCAATATTTTATATATTATTAAATCAATAATTGAGATAACAAAGTTATTAATATTATTATTTGCAATATTAACGATGTCTAGAAGTTACACAAGGAGAGGTTTGATCACCTAATTGCGCGCCAATGAGGAGAAATCCTTATTGGAAAGCCCCCTCTTTCTTGGGAACGACCTGATCGATTAATATTGTGAATTAAAATAATGATGAGGAGTTTTGTTTTATTAGTATTATTAATGTAATAAAACAGAAAAGCTTTTTATATAAAACCGAATACTTTTATAAAGTTATTCATTTTATTAGACTATAAATAGAATATATAATATTCTATTATGCATAGTAAAATCTTTTTATATAAAACAGAATCTTTTATAAAGTTATTTGTTTTATTAGACAATAATTAGAATATATTATTTTTATTATGCATAATGTTGCATAGTGTTTTGCATAGTAAAATCTTTTTATATAAAAAGAATACTTTTATAAAGTTATTTGTTTTATTAGATTTTAAATAATATATATATATATATATTTAGAATACATTATATTTTATTGCATAGTGCAGCATAGTATCTTTTCTATTTTTCCTATAAATAGGATGCTTAGTTAGAATTGAAAACCACACCAGAAGTTCAGAGAATTCTTCTATAATCTTGAGCATATTTCTTTAGAGTTTTAAGAAGCTTTGAGCGTAGTGCAAATTTTCTTCAAGAATATCCTCGCCCTACCAGTCGGAATACTCTTCTTTTACGGTAATGGATATTATTATTTGTACTCGTAAGGGGTATTATTTTTTTCTTATTCATGAAGAGAACTTCTGTTATTCCATTCTTTATTATTCTGTTGGAATAACCTGTATACGCGGGATACCCTATACTTGGTGAAATTCTTTTGTTATTCCATTCTTTATTATTATGTTGGAATAACCTGTCTATAAAAAGTACTGCATATATGGTGAAATTCTTTTGTTATTCCATTCTTTATTATTACATTTGGAACATCCCATACATGCATTTACGCATAACTTTGGTTCCGTTATTTATTATTACATTGGAATATTACATGCGTGCGTTTAACGTTACGCATGACACAGTTCCATTATTTATTATTCTGTTGGAATAACATGTATGTGCGGTCTATCGCATGCCTGGTGATTTCTTTTGTTATTCCATTCTTTATTATACTCAGTTGGTTAAAGTTTTGACTTCTATACTCCATGAAATTAGTAGAATATCCTTGTTATTTGCGCTTCATCCAGTATCTTTTCATGGAAATATTCTTCTGAGCATTCTTGAGTGTTACACTACAAAGAAGTATCATGTTGACAATTTGGACGTTATTAGTTCCTGGATAAATTAATTCTTGAACTTTTTTTTATTGAATTCTTATATCATTGTCCTCATCTTCATGTTTATATTATGTTAAAAGTCATCGTGGCCCAGTGTAGTGCATAGATGGACTTGGTATGATTATGACCGAGGATTATTGATTGTAATCATGACCGTAATGTTACAAATGATGTGGAAAAAGTCCTCATTGGCCCGTAGTGCATTGATGGGACGATTGTTGGCATGATCATGACCATTGATGAATACACGAATATCCTTGGCGTAGTGCATGGATAATTTGTGGTCGTGATACTAATGAATATCATTGGTAGTAGTGCGAGGATGATGCGGATTATTTATTAAGCTGAGTCTCAGCGATAAAAGTAATGAAAAACCTTTTAAATCATAGAATATAGTAGATTTTATTCTCTACTTGACTCTTCTAATGGATTACTTGTTCCGCTGCAGTTAAACTTGATGTTTGTTATATTTTATAAGTTGAACACTGTTAAAGGCTAATGATAATTTATTCTGCATTATCTTAGTCATAATATTTCTTACTGGGCTAGTTGAGTTCACTCTTTTTGCTTTCATTGTTCTCTTCAGGAAATTAGAACGTAATAGGGACTAGTCGGGGAACGGAGTGACGGTCCAGATGATAGCATTAGTAGTCCTCACTATTCTATGAAATAGTTTGATAATAAATGTATTGAGGATTTATTTTGAGTTTGAATACTGTCTAGAAGACAATATTTGTATTAAAACTCACAGCTCATTTTGTATATTTAAGGTTGTATTTGTATTCTGTACCATGTATTTGGCGACTCAAAATAGGTGATGTATACCTATTCTAGGGGTGTCACACCAACTGTCGATCGATGTTAAAGGTGTGCCATCCCCTTGTCTTTGCCATGGATCTATAGATTTGAGAGTTACAGGAAATTTAGGCAAACCCTAGCTTTTTTTTCTAGATGGAACGAAAAGAGGCTAAAGATGAGAGGAAAACAGTCGGTGACAAAGGAAATAGATTACTTGAACCCTCTCTGTGTTTTGATTTAACTCTTGCTCCGTGTTTTTTTAGCTTCGTGTTTTTTTAGATACATAACGTTTTTAAAAAAAACGTTATCTAATTAAAATTAAAAAATATCTTTTTAAATAGATAACGTTTTTTCATACGTATCTACAACAAGTTGTTAAAAAACGTTGTGGAAAAAAAATACAACAACGTTTTTTTATAAAACCGTTGTAGTTTAAGTATTGTCTATTTACAACTTTGTATTAGTGACAATGTTATGTGCAGTATCCTTGCATAGTATACATTTTCCCACTATCTCAGCAAGGAACTCGAATTCCTCAGAAAACTCATTTTTCTTCATGTCCTTCAAACTAGGGTTTCTTTGGTACCCCATAATCTCCTTTGCTTGCTTAGTGTCGATCTCGTCAAGTTTTCTTAGTCCTAGGTCGGGAAAACCTAAGCATTGATTGATATCGGATGATTTCAGCTTAAGAGACTGACCTTTAACCTTGGTTGAAAGGGTTTCGGCATTTATGGTTGCATTTGAGTAGAATTCCTTGACCAGTTTAGTATATACTCAAGTGCTAGCCTCAACACATTCTGAGAATCCAGCTTTCTTCACAAGTTCAAGAATGTCTCTGAACTTCTTTTCAGATTTCTCAAAAGACTTGGTTCCGAGCTGAATGCCAGTGATTACTCGCCAATCTTCCATTTGAATAGTTCGAGGGATAAGGGTATATGATTCGGAGAGATTTGTGAGGGACAGCTGATTGTGATTTGGGCAAGGCTCTGGAGGGTTAATGGGTTTGGCTTCGAAGAGGATTCTAGGGTTTGAAAATGGGAGGGAGAGAGTTTCGGTAGTTTTTGAAAACTGTTTGCAGATTTTGAATTTATCTTTATGGTAGTTCTCTTTAACTCTGCATAAGCAGTTATGTGTCAACCAACCATTGGTTGCACGATGTCCAGTAATGAGCTGTAACTCCCCATAAACTTTTCAATTAGATATCTCTTTTAGGAGAGTAGACGTTTAATTGATGTGGATTGACCGTTGACCTCTTTGGTTCGTAGAGTAGCATGGTAAGGCGGTTATGAACTCTACGTTTTCCTTTGTTGACTCAACGATCATCTTTTGAGAGATGCTTATGAGGGCTTGAGCACTTTTCTTCAGCAGAACATCTTTCCAACTGGTATTCGAGCTTATCTCCTCATTATCTGAATGGTTGGGCAATTGTCCAGTTCTTCTGAGCTCCTCATGAGTTAGTGTATCCATTGGTAAGACCTCGATCATCGAGTCTGCTTCTACGATCGCTGAGGTTATGCTACGATCATTGAGTTCTCTTCAAACTCTACTCTATGATCGTTGACTGTCTTGGTCCTTAAGATCAACTTGATCAAGCAATCCTTCTGGGTTAAGGTAGCTCTGGAAGGGCCAACCTCTTAGAATGAGCTAAGGGTCAGGTTTGTCCCTGAGGCGCTTTCCAGATAAAATACTTTAGAAGTGATTTCCACTGATATCTCATTTGACCTTTTCTGGTGGGGAGATCTTCTACCGTCTTTAGATAATTGCATTTGCGGTAATCATGGTGTCCTCTTGCTCTTATACTACGGTCAGATGTTTGATCGTAGGCACTCCATGATTTTGAGTTGGGTGGTTGATGGGTTATCAGTAGTACGTTTTGAGACATTCTTACTGACTATGGATCTTCATTTGGTTCATCAGCCACAAAGTTTTGGGACTCTGTAACTGGTACATTGCTTCATAGAATATCTCAGTATTGTTGTTCCTTAACAGATCACTATTTCCCCATGGTTGATGTTGTCTTTTCAGTGAGGGGTGATTTCATTTTCTTCATGTGCATTAGGAGGTATCCTTGCATGTCTCTTTCTAACTGGAATCACCACTGACAATTAAATCTGTTTACATTGTAGATATGGATATCTCCAAGACTGGTCATTCTACGATCATTTGACAGCACTACGAACGTAGTCTTCTTTTACACTTTGTATTTGTGGAGTTCTGCTCCCGTAGTGAGTTCCTCATGTTTGATGCTCGATGATCCTCTGAGGTGAGCTTCCTTGAGGATTCTTCTCTCATGAGATGCTTTGCATGATTGAGCATCTAAGACCCTTTTTCATCTTTGGTTGAATGACCTGCTTCCATATACAGATCAACAACCATGTAAGCGTCATTTAGATTAGCTCAGCAGGTCTTCAAGAACAGGCTTTGACATATAGGAGTTTTATCAGAATTATTCCTGAACAATCCTAAGCCTTCTGCTGGTTGAATCTTCGTGACTGAAGTCTTCTGCTTCAGCATTCCTTAGTGTGGTTAGATAGACCAGGTACATGCAGGTTAGATATATTTCTATTTTTGGTACCCATACTTAAATGGGTCCTACTAGGTTAGCCTTCAAAAACCCTATTCCTCATATATAATAATTAACATCATATTGGTCACCAACAATAATATTCATGCATGTAACTGATTTAGATAGTACATTTTGAAATGCATGATGGAGAGTGAATGTTAGGTTTGTCATTCTAATAAAACACTTTTTTCTCTTTGATGGTTTCATCATTTTCTTGGTTATGTTCATAGGGTTTAAATGTTCACAGAGTGAGAATCAACTCTACGATTTATTTGTATCTAGTTGATCCATTGAGGTGATCAGTTTCTACGAATCTTCAAGATACTCTCGTAAACTGATCATACTCTGTGTGTTATTAAACACTTAGAGCATAGGTTGTACATATATATTAACCCATCAGCAAAGACTACTTCACATAAAATTAATTTAACCTGTGATGCTCTTATGACCCATTTTAGATTTCCTTCAAGATGTCATCTTTAACCTAAAACTTGGATGGAGAGAAATTTTATAAGCATTTTAGTTTCTAACCTTAGTATACTTTCTCTCTTCACCTTTTTAGGTAGATTATGATTCCTTGAAGGAATACTGTTATTGTTCATAAGGAGGTGCAATCATGATGTACATGTTTATATTAGTGAGGAACCGTACCTTTTTGCTGTCAGTTTCTTAACAGTCATTTATCTTAGATATACTGAGTTTAGGCATTGAAGTGCATATTTTCTCATTTTCTTCTGACAGCTAGTTGCTCTAGTTGACCTTCAATCAATCAGTCGTGGTCTTGAAGATGCAAGCTAAGAGGATATCAACATCTTTAGTTCTTTGACATCCTTGAGTTCACAAGGTTACATCCAGCTGCTGGTTGGCCAGTTACATGTTTGAGAAGTTTTTATTTCTTCTTTTGATACGCATTTCTTAGTATGTGTGACCTTTTCATCTTTTCAGTCTGGTGGATGTTTGACACTTTTCTGTTGATGTCCCTTGAGCTTTCTATCCTGGTCTTTAGACTACAAGATTGACCGCGAGCAAGGATTGGTCTTGTTAATATGGTAATCAAGGGCATGGACCAATCTGAGCAGCTTCGGGTGTATATACACATTTACCAGTACACATTATTTCCAATGTGTGAGCGCATCTGCATATAACAAGTGACTTACTATTAAACTAAGTTTAGAACAATCTTTGTGCCTAGGATCAGACTCAAAGCGATTAGCTTTTAAGTAGCATAAGAACTTGCTCTGATACCAATGGTTAGTTCCTAGTAGGCACAATAGATCTAGAAGGGGGGGTTGAATAGATCCTTTTTATTTCAAATACTTTTTTGGTTTATTTTGTATTGCTAATAATTTAGCATATGACAAACATAAGAATCTTTTCAAGCACATCGGAATAAGTAAAAGATCCCTTTCATTGATGTATTCATAATCATACATACATTGTTCATAGAGTTAGTTCAGTGGTAAGCAGTTAAAACATACATAGCAGTTATAGCAGTTAATGTACATAAAGTAAATGACATAAAGTAAAAGACACAAAGGATTTTAAGTGGTTCAGAGACTCAAGCTCCTAATCCACTATTCTGTTTTCAACTAGCAGGATTTCCACTAAGGAAGGATAGCACCCTGAATCACTAAGATTCCTTCAAGGCCAGCAGCCTTAGGACTTCAGTTCACTAAGAACTCTTTAAGGCCAACAGCCTTGGAACTTCTCTAGTTCCCTAGGAACTCTTCAAGCCCAATAAGCTTGGAACTTCATTTAGTCCCTCCGGACAAGGCAATCATCAGCAACACTTGATCTTTGAAGCTCTTTTAATTTATACTCTTTCCCAATCTTCCTGTTGGAAAGTATCCGTTGAAAGCATTTTGATTTGCTTCACAGATCTCGAGTTATTATGTGTAGACTGCAGATGTGACAAGACATCTCCTTTTCTAACTTTCTGACATTGCAGTCTACTGTTTCACCTACCTCGTCAGAGATGTCACTCTTATGTCTTGGGCAGGTCGACGACTTTATTTCCTCCTTCTGATTTCTCGATCAGAGGTTGTCTTTTTGCATCGATGCTCTTAATAATCTGTTGTCCGAATATCAACCTTCGGATTGAAACGTTGCCAATGCTTCAATCTTCAGCTGTTCGAACTCTACAATTCTGATGCATGTCTTCTTCGACCTGATCGCAGTGTCTTGTTGACTGGTAGAGACACCACTAAGATCTTGAAGAATGTTGATTGGATCTTCAATGTAGAACACCTCTTCCTTCTCTAGTGCAGTGCTTCAACACTTCTATTTGCCTCGACAACTCTCAGATACTTATGGCTTGACTTCTTTGTTCTGGCCCCTTCTGAATAGCAAGACACTTCAAATTTGTGGGCGTGTCCAGCTCACTTTCTCCTTGTGTTCTCTCGTTCACTTATCATCAATGGACTAACCCAATGCTTAATCACTTTAGCCGTGTTCTTTAAAGGCTGACCAGTATCTCTGTGTATACTCCATCTGTTCTTTCTTTGTTTGACAAACAATACGATCCTGGTTGCTTCCAAGATCGTTGTCTTCGATCTGTCTACTTGACAGCTACTGCACTTATTGACTTTCCTTAGCCAGTTACTGAAGTATTCTTCTGATCAACTTATAGAAGAGTTCATCTCGAATATCTTCACAACTCAATCTGGATACTGATTGGGTTGATGCTTAGATCTTCTGTTAACTTGCATGCCATTCGTTGAGTGCTCTCTGATTTCCTTTAGGTGGGATGTATCTTTGCAGCTTAAACTAGAGGCTTCATTCTTTTGGATATTTTGGGAATGCTCAATTGTTGAGAATCATATTTGCTCTACAATTCTGCCTTGGCATTGTGAGCACATCTGTTGAACTCTCAGTTCTACACTTTATGATTCAGCTTTGGTTGTGCACACACTACGACTCCGAGATCAGATCTTGACACTCTACAATTTATGTCGTTGTGCTTGTTATCTTCATCTGATCTTGCTCGACTACGATCTCTGCCTCTGATATGATCATTAGACTCTACGACTCAGAGTGTAGTCTACGATTCTTGACTTGGCTTTGGCAGATGCTCTGTCAGCTCGTTGGCAGGCTGTCTCTACGATTCTGAACATGACTTCCTCAGCAGGGCCTTGAGGAAATTCTCCTCGACACACTACGATCCTTCCTTATCTCTCTTGGCAGTCTACGAACTCCGAGATCTACTATCTTGCAGACTACGATTCTGCCTCGATAGCTCTCAAGTTTTCCTTGACTCTCCTGGCAGACTACGATTTCTGGTGCAATGCTCGACGATCAGACAAGCTTATCTATTATATCATAAGATTAACCTAACATACTTGATCTTTCTATATTTATAGTCCTTGTACATTATTTCTTTTTAAGGGCTTTACAAAGCTGTTTTGCTTATGTAGGATCAACCTAACCCATTTGATCAATTCATTCTAAGTCCTTGTACATATGTTTCTATTATCTATCAAAGAACTTTATAGCTTTTCTTAATGCAAGCATACTTTCATATTCATTCATATATATATCATAATCAAATCATATGTAAATAGAAATATCATTCACATGCTTATTCCTGACAATATATCCTCGACCGCGAATTAATGAAACGAGCCTAGATCGATATATATCCAGTGCGTTTATCGTTTATATATATACACACACACACACACACACACACACATATATATATATATATATTTACATTCCAGTTTAGCATAGAGTTTACTTCGTGGCTTTTTACTGCTTAATTTATATTTCTGTCAGGCCTGGAGTTTACTTCGTGGCTTTTTACAGCTTTATTTACATTTTGTCCCGCCTGGAGGTTACTTCGAGGTTGTTGATCGTTTTATTGTTTTATTTATATTTTTTCAATCCCCCATAGAGGTGCTTCGTGGTGGTTGATTGATTTTTTCTGCTTTATTTACATTTTTTAATCCCCGATGGAGGTGCTTCGTGGTGGTTGATTATCTGCAT
Source organism: Panax ginseng (assembly GCA_020205605.1). Lineage (NCBI taxonomy): Eukaryota > Viridiplantae > Streptophyta > Magnoliopsida > Apiales > Araliaceae > Panax > Panax ginseng. Next base: position 47,422,262 of record CM035136.1, read on the forward strand.
TTATATATATATATATATATAACTGTTTACAGCTATCATACAAATTGCTACATCATGTGAGCATAGGAATCATGTGATCACAGATTTAGTCCACTGTATCTAGATTCGGTTCCCGGGATGGACATTTTCAGCTGTACACGACTTGTAAATTATTCACGGTGTTTGAATTTCCTTAGACGACTCTCATGCCCACAAGGATTTCGGCACTGCTTTTTATTTTATTTTCTCGAAGATGATTCGCATCTCGAAAATAAAAGCAATCGAGACGAACACATAATAAAATGAAAGTATCAAAGGCCTCATTTACTATTGAGCACAAGGGTTTGAAAAACCTCTTTTTACAAAACATCACTGCTATATCTTGTTAAAACTGAATTTTTATATAGAAATTCAACCCTTTGTATATAGGTGCGAACGAGGCATAGCACTACTTCCAGATAATTGCACATTGATCCACACACACACACACATTTATATAACAGTTTAAATGAAAAGTGGCGGTCACCGTGGCAACACGAATGTCGGGGGGTGCCTAACACCTTCCCTTCGCATAACCAAGTCCCCGGACCCTAACGAATCTCGGTTTCACAAACCCGTTAAATAGTGTTACATCACTGGGTCAATGTGCAAATCTTTTCTCGGTTGTGTTGGTACAACCATTTAAAAAATCAATTGGTGACTCTTACAGTCCAAATCGTCGACATATACATGTCAGACCTTTTCACAACTTGTTTTTTCAAAAAATCTCACCTAACATGAGAACACCAAAAAACAAGAACAGAAAAGGGACAAATAAAAATCCTGACGTCGACAGGTGGCGACTCTGCTGGGGACTTCTAGTAAGAGGGCTTATGCTGCTATTTACAAACTTTTCAAAAACTGTTATCTTCTTGTGTGTGGATGTTGCATTTACATTGGAATGAATGTGTATGAACGCATTTACTTATTTCACTTAGTGCTTCTCACCATATCTTCTTGTGATATTAGTGCTTCGCACATGTCATCATTTCTATACGGTGAGACACATTGTATGTAAATGTATGTTGTGTGGTTCCTCCACCAGGAGGCTATCCTGTCGGTGTTTGATTACTGGACTCGTATGAAGACTAATTCCAACGAGGCTCAGGAAAGGCACCACCCAAATTCTCTCCAGTTGAAAGGCCGGATTAACTTCCCATCAAGTAAATTCCGATGATTTGGGAACCTTCATGCCAAAAACCCGCGAGAGTAGCCTAAGATAGGTCAGCCTCTGATAAACCAAACGCGGAAGAAAGTTTCTTCATACTTTCCCATTTCAATCACTTGTAATTACTTGTAATTTTATTTTCATGACAATCTCAATGTAATGGAAAATATGAAAGAATATGTGTACATGCATTCCCTTTTATTTGACATGATATCATGTCATACAGAAAACTGACATCCGTTTTGCAAGATAATACTCCTAAAATGGACACATCACATAGCATGTAACATTTGCACATTCCCTCATACTAAACAACATATGTCTTTTAGTAGGGAAAGAATTGGTGTCGTTACCCGTTCAAAGTCCAAAGAGGCATTAAGCTTACAGCCAGACATGGCTACATCTGGCTAGCCTAAAACCTAATCTTGTCTCTCACGAGGAATTCGAAGGATTAAGGAATCAGATAGCAGAATTGGCTATCTTTCTAAAAGAAAAAAGTAAAAACACTCAGGGCCAGACGATGCCTACTCAACTAGAGTCATTCACACCAGGGGGCAGTCTGGGTATTGGCAAAAAGATGGAAACCCAGATACCTGAACCTCATTCCAATAAAGGAACCAACAAAACCCGTGAAATCACAAAACTCAAGGATGATCGAGAAACTGGGGATATAAGAAAGAAAATCCAACAAATGGAAGAAACCATCCGATCAATCAAAGAAACTGGAAACTATGGAAATGTCACCTATTCAGATCTCTGCATATTCCTAGGGGCTCGATATCCTGAAAAATTCAAAATCCCAGAGTTTGGAAAACACAATGAGGCAGGCAATCCTTATACGCACCTAAAACTGTACATTGGCGAACTGGGGTCTTATACTGAAGATGAAAGCCTCAGAATGCAGCTTTTCCAAAAGAGTCTCATCAGAAAGGCTAAAGCCTGGTATGCCCGACTTTATAATTGAGAAGAATTGGCCCACGCCTTTCTAAATCAGTACGGTTTTCAGTCACAAATTGCACCGGATCGATACCAAGTGACTAAAGTCAAAAATCAAAGTACGGAGTCTTTCCGAGAATATGCCGAAAGGTGGAGACATCTGGCAGCGCAAGTCATTTCATCAATGACAGAAACTGAGATGGTAATGACGTTTATTGATATCCAAGAGGCTCCTTACTATGAGAGGATACTAGCAGGCATAGGAAAGACATTCTCGAAAATGATCAAACATGGTGAAATGGCAGAGATAGGCTTGAAGGCAAGAAAGAATAAAGACTTCACTGCCTTGGAAGCAGTCGTCGAACATATACAGACTGGCAAGTATGTGAGTGATCCCAAGAGGGTACTCGATAAAGGCAATGAAGATGTATCCTTTGTTTCATAGGGGTAAGCTAGGAGACTGACCTAGAGTCCCTCTATTTGGAAAAAACAAGATAACATGCAATTTCAACAACAAGTTGCATTCAACCAATGCCAAGACATGAAAAGAAAATTTGAAAGGATGAAAAATCGGGTGTTCACTCCACTAGGCGATTCCCTTGAAAATGTAATGGCGATATTAATAGATCACAAGAAAATTACCGAACTGGCTCCACCTCTGGAACCAGGGAGCAAAAGATACAATCCAAGCAAGAGATGTGCTTACCACTCAAGGTCTCCAGGACACGACACACAAGATTATTGGTCCTTAAAGCATAAGATTCAAAATCTGGTCGAAAGTGGCAGTATTATGGTCCAATAACCTGACCAACAAAATGTCAATACAACCTTCCATTGCAGCATTATACGGAGGAAGTAAACATGATCGGGTCAGGAAGCGCTAAAATGTATCCAAATCGTAAGTACATATGAAGGATGGAGTTATACCCCCAAAGGTACAAAACAAATGTTCTAGAGTGGGAAAACTCGGAGGAGGATATGACAATAATGCAAATATTAGAGACGATCCAGAATCAGGTAAATCTGCTAGCTAAAATGATAGTGCACTAACATCAGGATATGAGGCAATGCCGCCTATAAATCAAATGAAGAAATGCTACACTTTCTGATAAGCGAAGGAAGGATTACTGAGTTGTTGCCTCCTAAAAATTCCAAGATAAAGAGTTATGATTCCACCAAGATATGTCTCTAACATTCTAACTCACTTCGACATACGACTGAGGAATGCTGGTCTTTGTGACATAAAATCCAGGATCTCATTGAAAATGAAGAGCTGAAGATAGAATTCCTCATGACCAGAATAAGCGAAGAGAAACTAAAAAGCTTAAGATGTCCAATCGAGACATGTAGTTCAAAGGAGGTGAAGGCTATGAGTACCAATCCTGACAGAATACAAGATGGACTGATCCTAATGTAGGAAATGATAGAGGAGACAAGGGAATCCCCAAAGGAGATTCCTCTGCCAACATCAAACATCATGTGGTCCAAAAATAGAAACCACGTTCCTGATTTTATAACCTTGGATGATGCAGAGGAAATACTAATCCTTTCCAAAGAAGAAAAAGCCAAAAATGAAAGTTCCTTGCGAGAAATACAACAACAGTTCGAGGGAGATGTCATGGTCGAATGCTCTTAAACCAAGGAAAAATGTGAAGGAACATATTAAGAAAAATGTGGTGAGGTTGTCGGGGAAGCCAACCCATTGAAGAATCCAGAGTTCATCCCTTTTTACGAGAGGTCGAGTTTAAGCATCCTTAAGGAATGTACTAAATCAGGAAGCGATCAAGTTATGGTCATAAGTGAAGACATTCAGAATCAAGAGGTAACCTCTATCGCGAGCGTCGAATGTAACATAACCACTAACAACTGGACTATCAGGCCTCAGCTAGCCAAGGAGATGTAGATCTAGAGGATATAGTTGTGAGTTCCAACAGATGTTGGGATGATATCACTTTCTTCGAAGTGTGCCTTTTATTTTCCAAGCATGTAAATATCAAAACAAAAAAAACAAAAACAAAAACAAAAACAAAAACAAAAAAAAACATCTCTACACCCTTCTCACCACTTACAACTTTGAACCTTTTCATGTCAGGTTAGAACTACGCAGACCTGATCTCCCCTCATCAATGGGACTAGTTAGGCAACCATGTATGGTGCGGTCTAACCACTACAAAAATTGAAAAAACCCCTTCAACCAAGCTCAAACTCCAATAAATATTTTTAGCCTTTCAAACCAAAGTTGGAACTACGCAGGCCTGATCTCCCTTCATCAATGGGACTACATATGTAACCATTTATGGTGCAATCAAACTAAACAAAAAACCCAAACAAACACTTCTCAAGCCGTTTATCTTATCCAACTGAACTCACGTTAGACGGATCTCCCGCACAAACAGAGAATACGTATCGTACCATCGGCAAAGTGCGGTCGGACCCTCAAAAGAAATATCTAAACCCAAACATCAATCCCAAGACACCAAAGAACAACCCTCTAATTCAGCGACCCATATTGAGAAGACCCGATAACACTTCAATGTCATTCCATCAAATCTGGCACAAATCGCAGAAAGGAAGAAACAACGATACACTAAGACAACCAGCAGTGAGGACCTTCAAAGAGACGACACCCTAAATCACAAGTCTTCATCAAATCAAAAGGAAGCCATCAACGTCGATTGCAAGAACAAGTCAGGAACAATGATTGAGGGCATGAAAGACCAAATCCACTGCATGTTCACCATTTAATACAGAGATAAAAGCCTCTTGCGATCTCGCAATCTCGCAATCTTATCGGCCTATCTATCAAAGCAACGATCCCAGAAAATAAGCAAGGCTGGGACAATTTCAAAATCGGCGACAAACCGATATTGGGTCCCTTACAAAAAGATTGGAGCAATCTCAGAAACAGCAATAACTCAACACTGGAGCATTTATCAACCATCCTAAAGAGGAAAATGCACCAGTCAACACCATCAACATGGTACAT